>CM044306.1:22217500-23417500 GCA_024291935.2 Okapia johnstoni | reverse complement strand
ATCTTTAAATGGGATGTAGATAGAGAGCAGGAAGTATATAATTCTACAGGTGGATCTCACACAGGAAATTAAAGGACTTGTATGAACACAAGCTAAGTCTTTGTGGATAAATTTAGACCCAGAAGAAAAAATATTAAATCTATCCCAAGTAGAAAAATATTTACCCGTAAACAGAGTAATGGAGAAAATATATAAGAAGAAGTGACTCACTCCTGTGAACTACTTTGGAAATAAGATATTTCCTGACCTGCAGTAGGCTTTATATGACCTAGGTGAAAAGCAATAAACTTTTTGTAAAATAAAAATATTATCTTAAAGATAGACTCAGAATTTTTTCAGTTATCTCAATTGTTACCTAGGATGTCTATTTTTTCAAAATATTGTTTTTTTCTCTTTATTATGTACTACAATTTTTAGATCCTTGGTTTTTTTAAAATAAACATAAGTTATAGTTTTCATCCAAATTACTTGTTTCTTTTTACTTTAAAGTAAGATTAGTTTTCTGCTTTAACACAAGTAAGGTTTGCACAGTCACCTCCATACCTCGGTGCTGATGAAATCAGAAAGCAGTGCTGAACTTGACTGTGATCTTGACTGGCTAAAGTCTACTTCCTTTAGCCTAGTCGCTTGTTTAAAAGCATAGTGTTCACATAGGAGCCTAGCAGAGGGGTTTCTACAGGTTGTTTCATTTTCTCTTTGGACTCTGTACAGGGCACCTAAAACCTCTGGGTTATTAGTCATTTAAACTTTAAAAATAGGTGTTTAAATAGGGAAAAAAATAAGCAGCATGGAGAATGATTTTAGTTTGGGATAGATGCAGCTTTAGTCATATTGGCCCTTTTACCACGTACATGACTACCATTCTATACTCTTGCCATGTGAGCATCAGATGAGCCATGGGGACATTCCTGGAAGGAATTTTTAGGAATTAACATGAGGAATCGCCTTTCAAATGTTACATGTGCATATTTGGGCCATATCTGCACACTTGTGAATCAAATTACTTGGAGATGTTGCCAAAATATGATCACCAAATAACAATTAAAACTGATGTCTTGGAAACTTGAAGACTCTCATCCACTATGTATGTACCTATTTATGTGAATACCACATCATAATCTCCCCACACCCAGCCTTCTGTGACTCTTGGAAGAATCTCTCTACTGCTTTCCAAACAGATTTTAGTTTAGACTTCTGTGAAATCCCTGAACTGAATAGCTGTGGATTTCACAAATTACATGCATGTAAACAACATACCTTTGAAGGGAGGTTGTGTGGGCCCTTTCTCCTACATGCTTATGTCTCTGTTGTCGTAGACTGGCGTCCTTTGTGAGCTATTCAGTGACATTTCAGAACCATTTCGCTCTGCAGAAAACCCGCAGTTGTGTTTCTTTAGCTGACACTGTGGCACTTGCTCTCGAAATTGCTAGTTAGAAAAAAAAATTGTTGAGGCCGGTGGCTGTAATCAGCGTTGTTGCTGTCTGTTTCCTCAGACTAATAGCAGAGCGATCCGAGTCTGAGAGTTCAAACAGAGGTTATCTTTCCCAGGTAGCATCTCGTCCAACGAGAATTTGATTTTTTTCTATAGGACTTTACTCCATTAGATTAATGAAATTTCAATGAGAGCCTGGCGCCCCCTGAAGCTTTGTTAAGAAAACAAATGGTGATTCTGTAGGTGTGACAGCTTGCTTGGAGAGTTACGAGAAGGTGAATACATCCCCACAATCCAGGCAGCCTGGAACACATTGATCTCTATTTAAAGCACCAATCGGATTTTTGTTAATTATAAATGATTGATCTGCAGTTTTTTCCCCTCTCTCTTCTTATATGTGTGGCTCCCCCTCCTTTCCCCACTTCTAACTTCTTTGCATGCTGAGTACAGAGCTTTTTGTTTAAAGGGACGATCATAGAGAGCAAATTATAGGAATACCCAGCAGCGATGCTGTTGTGAATGCCATTGTCAGAGCATTCACCGTTCACCGATTGAGGTGAACTCTGAAGTAGATTTCAAACTGACTCCATGTTCCTTCTTTACCTGACTCATTTCTAAAATGAAGAATTATTTTAACAAAATAAAGCATTAGAATAGTATCATAGATATCACCGTTATTATGTCTTAAAATCTGACTTGTGAGCCTGTGAACCAAGTCCCCAATGTTAACTCTGAACCACAGTGTATGCCTCGTGCGCATCAGGATATGAATTGTAACCAACCAACCCTGTGTGAGACAACAGGGTGAGTGAAGGGAGTATCTCTGACCTTACATCTCAATTTATAGGCATTTAGGTGACTAATCCACCTTTTATCATCTTTGTGTAGTGGTTTTTTAATAATGTTTAGAAGCAATAGTGTACTCAAAAACTGACACGTATATTACTCCTGATAATTGCTCACCACACTTAGTTCTGAAGAGCACAGAGAAATGTCCCCAAGCTTCTTTGTGGACCTCTATATAGTGAAAATATCTGAGCATTAAATATATTTGTGTATTGAATACAAAAGCACATAGTTACTAATTTGTTATTTATGACATGTACAATATATAATTTGCACAGATCTCAGGAAACATATTTGTAAAAATTACAGTTTAAGGACAGGTACTAGTGGATTACATTGAAAGCCACATTACTTTCATAGTTTTAACTCAATTATAGATTTTTATGAATGTTTTTCTTAAGTTTCAGCCCTTAATTAAGTTTTAGGATGTATCTTTTCAAGTTATAATAATGATTTTTACCTCAGTGTCATTTTTTGTTAATTGTCTAAATAATCTATGAAATGTACAAGAGACTTCTCTAGACCAAGAATCTTAAAATAGTTTATAGTTTTCAGTGACACTCTTATGCAAAGTCCTTTAGATTTGAAGTATTGCCTCATTTCTTTGAATGTCTTGAAACTTGTTCACCTTCCTAATGAGTTGCTTTATCACTAATTGTATGTGATAAACTCTCAGTAGCATAAGAGCAATTTCTGTCTTTAAAACAACTGTATAAAATGGGCAAGAGCCTCATGTATAACCTAACCTCCTCCAACTCCAATTTCTGTGATTTTTAAAAGCTCGCTATTGCTTTCTAAATAGATTCAAGTCTATAATATGCACTTAAATATGAAAGGTGTTCTGACAGAACTTCCCCATGAGGTAATTGTTTAATGATCCTGTAAGTACTCTTGGGAAAACTAGATTTAAAGTATAATTTTTACAGTGTTTTTTCCCAGTATTTTTAAAATATTTATTTTTTCTTTATTACTGTTTATCGTTTTATTGTAATATTTTTTAAATTAGCAAAAGTCATTAGGGCACATTTATAAATAATTATAGCCATAACTTTTAAAATCAGATTTGAATTAGCCAGAAAGAGCAGTGTAACATTTTTACAAATATTAGCACATCAGAAAAGTTGTTGATGTCAGTGTCTAAATAAGTAACCAACAACAACATTAAGGAATGAGTGATCATAGTAAATGCACTAAGTTATTTTTATAACATGTTTCCAAAGTGCTGATTTTAGAAATATTTTAATTTTACTCCTGTTGGTTTTGTTTTTGAATAGTCTAACTAATGATTTTCATTAGTGTATTTGTAATTTATGTGATCTGAGTAGTTCCACCAAGGTTAAATAATTTAAGGAAATAAACCCTTATCAGATATAAGATAGCTAATGAAGTATGTTAGATACTTGCCCTATTGCTGTATGAATTGGGTCTCCAAAGCAAACAACAGCTTTCTGCGGGAACACAAATCTCTATATAAATATCCAAATGTAGCAAGATGTTGCAAATTTTTAAAGATATGCCATAAAAATAGATTAACACTAGTATGCAGTCCTGTTCAGCTGAATTACAAAGGGATATCATGGGATTGCCAGTGACATTCACATAAATAAAAAATCAATTCTTAATGATGAGGCAGACTTGTTTTAGCGCATTACCCAGGTTAAATGGGAGCATACAAAGACATCAACTCCTATAAGACTAGTGGAATCATTGTATATTAATATGATTTAGGGAGCTACACACCTCGATGGAATAATTGTTATTATATCTATAGAGCCAGATGTCACTTGATGTAAACAGCCATTGAGCACCTCAAACACAAGTATGGCAGGTGATCTTTAAGGTGTTCTTGCATCCTGCTCACTCATCTTATCATTGGAATCTGCATTCCTGTTTGCAGAATGGTTTGATTGCCAGTATACAGATTTTTCAGAATGGTCCTCTTGTTCAATAAGAATACAGTGTATAGAAGTTCCTTAGCAGAAGAATAGATGAGGCAGAGTAGATAAGGCAGCTGCCTGGATTTGTGTGGTTAGTATATTTTTTACAAGAAAGAGAACAGAGGGAGTCATATTTTTCCAGCAACAGTGGCAAAAAAATGGTGTCTTTGGAAATTTTTTAAAATGAATTCACAAATTTTCAGTGAAGTAGGCTCTAGTAATTGTTGGTAGCAAAATAACCCTATCGAAGAAGCCAAAACTTATTAAAATATATTTCCAAAGTAAGAGAAATCCAACTTTAGAGCAGAAATATCTTTAAATTTCTTGTTTTTAAAAAGAATCTTGCTTTGTTTTGAAGATTTAAATTGACTTCTGCTAATTCTAAGTATCCAGTTAGGGAAAACTCGTTAATTTTTCCAACAGATACTAATTGGGCACTTACTATGTGTTAGTACCGTTCTAGGTGTTAGGGATTCATCAGTGTAAAAACCCCACTCTCCAACAGAGTTTACATTCCTCCAAGGGGAGGGGGGCAATAAATGGTATGATATGATATAAAATACGAGATAAATGAAATAGGGAAGGGAGACCACGTGCTCAGAGAGGGTAGGAGTGTAAGATTTGCCTTCTTCCCTTTAAAAACATAAAAGAGGCCATCTAGAAATAATAAAAGAGGCTGGGAAAATTCTTGTTTATCATCTAACTTCATTGATCTTATGAAATTTCTAGTGAGTTGTCTGATAAACACCTGCTGTAATAGCCTCAGCTCAGTGGCCAGAGTTAAACAGTTGGAATGGGTTCGGGTTAAGCTTAGATTTTCTTGGCTTAAATTAAATTTAATAATGTTACATAAGTTTTTTATGGTTTGGTAATAGCATACCAAATAGCATAATATGGTTTGCTATTATCTTTCCTTTGATAATAGCATTAAAAGGCATATCATCTTTAATTATAAATAATTCCTAAATTTCTCCCTTGCTTTACCTTATATAATCCAGGTTTTCAGTTTCGAAGATAAAGGACATAAAACTAGCTTTTATAGGGATCTTTATTATAGTAAATTTATAGATTTCCAAATATATAAAACAGATTTTCCAAGTGTCTAAAATATAGGATGTTCCTTGAAATTTCAGGATCTCATAAATTAACTCTTCTGTTCCACAATGACAAAATTCATCTTAATCCGTAGAATATACCCCCCCACACTCCATGGTGCTATTGACCAACTAATTCCTAGATATAAAACTAATGTTCAGTTCTTCACCAGAAGCAGCTTATCATATAACTGTAGCTTATCTCTAGATGAAACATAGTATATGCTGTGAAATATTCCTTTAGTTTAGGTGAAAAGATAAAATTTACTTTGTAAAATGGTATAGTCTTCAGTCAGGTTTATTTTTGGTTAAATACTAAGAATTAAAAAGCACATGTACTAAAAATAAACTAAAAGTTAAAAAAAGTACATGTGCTTATCACTGCATAGGAAAAAGTACTGAAAGGTTGTTCCCAAGTGTTAATAATGGCTAGAGTTTACAACATAACATTAGGAGTAATATTTATTCTTTTCTTTGCACTTTTGTCCTTTTAATTCTTTTCTACAGTGACCTTATATTCCTTTTACAGTCAAGAAAAACTCACTTTTAAAAGCTAAAGATGCCTAAAAATTGATATATTTACTTAACATAAAATCTCATAACTGGTAAATGTATGAAGATCAGTTCTGCAAACAATAGAAAGTAGTAAAAATCAGCAAACATCAAGATTTAGATAATATCCTGAAATTACTAATTTTACCTATTTCTATTTCATTGTACTACTTGAAAAGTACCATGCAAAATTTGACCCATTTATCCTTTTTTTTTAAATTTCTAAGACATCAAACTTCTGTTAAAAAAAACAAACAGTAGGCTGAGACATTTCTATAGCAATATGCCAGATATGCCAAATTTCATAAGAAAACATGTTTTTAATTTCAGGCCTTTGAATAGGGTGCTGCTCATAAGGATGAGTATTTATGAATGTATAATAAAAAATAAGAGGCTTAGAAACTTTGTTTCTTTTAACAGTCAACAATATTTAGCCTATCAGAATGCTTAAATAGATAAACATTCCTACTGTTTTAATTTTGAATATAGATTGTCTCGTGCTGATGGGAAGTATTGTTAATTTTAATAAAATTAACTTTATATTGTTATTTCACCGCTTTATAATAATTTTACATGGCGCCCTGGGGATGCCTCTGTTTTACATTATCAGGTGTCACATTTGCCATTTGGTTGGTATAGCAGCGTTCAGCTTCACTTCCCTATTCGATTGCCTGAAGCCACACTATTCACATTATATTATATTACAAGTAGCTATATTGCTATACACTGCACAAGTTTATATACTTTTATTTTATACGTATATATCATTTTTGTATTTTCTTGAAATCATTGTTTGTGCTATTTCCCAGCATTCCTGTTGCTTGCCTTTAGGTAGACACAGTTATGATAAAAAGTTGGCTAAGACACCTTAGCAATCTGCCTCAAGTATTAACATTTAAATTTATTTTCAACCTGGAATCAGTCACAATTTTGATACAGTCTTAGCTAGTGCTTCAGTGTTTTTGATGAGAGTTATACCTTGATAAACCTATAAAATATAACTTTTTACATAGAGTTATTGCTATTTAAAAATAAGAGGAAATCACTGATGACTTTCATAACTCACCGTATGTTGGAGAGATCAATTAGAGATAATTAATCAGAGCATGTCTCCATTAAATGTTACCTCTTGACTTAAGCTCTCCCAGGAATTCATAGAAATCAGACCGACTTGCAAATAATCTGTAAGAGAATTGAATATTTGTCAAATTAAATACCACTGTTACTAAATACACAGTAATTAAATAATAGTAATTAAATTAAAGATATACCAGTTCCTCTTGAGTAAGTCTGTTTTTACTTTTACTTCTTTTCATGTAAATTTACATCATAGCTTTGAGTATAGTCTAATTTGAATTGTTCTATTACCTGCTTTATCCTGCTGCTATCTAAGGTGTGAGAGTGTGCTAAAACATTTTGGTTAGCTGTGTCAAATATTTACTGTGGGCAATTCAGAATGTGCATTTTAAAATGGACTTTCTTTTCCACTTGAGTTTGTGTATATATGTTGACAAGCAAGCTGGTCTCTTGTCTGAGACCCTATGTGCAGCTGGCTGTTATTTAATTGACGAGCTAATGATCCCTATAGTCTGAGGAGCATTTAGCTAACTGATAACTGATAACAAATAGACCAATCAATTTAAACCTGCTTTAGTAATTCATAGTCAAAAACTGCATAAAAACGAGTACTGAGGAGTTTCTATATGAGTGTGTTGTATATTGGTATTTTTGTTTTTCAGAAATTGCTCCCTTTTTTCTTCTCTTACCAAAAATTTCCCTGGCTAATAGGAACTATGTCTCTGCTTTGGATTAACCATTATTTCACATTATTAGCAATCATGTATCATTTCCTTTCACACCTTCAAGTTTAATATCTTATGTACACTATTTTAGTTAGAGTCGTGGAACAAAATACTATGTAATAGTCTTACTTTTGTTTCTACTCAATAAATGTAATTACCCTGCCATTCTCTTAAACTGTAAGTTGCTTATTGGATATATTTTTCATTTTCTGTTATTATGAAATTTTTAGGTTTGGGGGATGTTGCTGACTACAGGTAATGAAATGTGGAACCAGGTTTGTAACAGACTGTTCTAGTTGTGGTACTGGTACAATTTACTGAGTGACTTTGATGAAGTAATTAAAATTATCTAGCTAGTTAAGAGGAGCAATTCAAAGAGCAATTATAAGGGAACAGGGAATTACTATATTAAGCTGATTTCAAGCCAAAAAGAACTCTTGCTCTTGAGGAAGATGTCAAGTGTATGTACGTTTGTTACGGGAATATTGTAGATGTTGGTTGTAAATATTGTATGCCTATTGAATGCTTATGTAGCTTTGATCTGCTTGGTAATTCCTAGTTAGCTATTTGCCTTTGGGCTGAACTCATAGACTTTATCTTTGCTTTTCTAGTTCAAATATTTAGAGATTCTGCATGTGCCATTTGAAAAGTCATTTTAATGCCATTGCAATGGCTGTAGTGCAGAGAATTTTCTTATAAAAATTTTGCAGGATATGGAGAGAATTTGGGGATAAAACTAGTTTGCATAATCTCCATTCTGAGCCAGAACTGGAGGCAAGTGACCTGCAATGTTCACACAGCAATTTAATGGCTATTAATATATTTCTGAATTTTTAGAAGAAAGTTTATTAAAAAAAGATTTTATGAAGTCTCTGAATGTAGGTAATTTGAATCATGTTTATAAATATTTTACCTGCCATGAATAGATGATTAGTTTTGTCCAATAACAATTTCAGAGTAGCTAATGTGGCAATATAAATATGAATGTTTAGAGGAGCATTTTTTCTTTATATAGTAAATATGTGATTAGTAATGATTTCTTTTACGGAGGGTTTTTTATGGCACATTGCTTTATAAAGGAAACGAAGTTAAGCGTGAAAAATTACATAATGAAATCTTCTGGGAATATGTGGTTTAGGTATAATTATAAGCATGAAGGTGTATAATTTATACTTGCATAATGCCTTTCATTGAAGTTTGTGCAAATAAGTCCTGTGATGTACTCCAGGCTTCATATTTCTTATATACTGTACTTCCCTATATAATTGAAATAACTTCCCTACTATGGTCTAACAATAGTCTCACACTCAAAAATACCTAAAATTTAGCGTTATACAGCCAAATCTGTTTATACGGTAATGCGAGTGACGTCTCTTTTGTCTTTTTTTTTTTAATTAATTACTTGTTTTATATATTTTCTCCTTCCACCAAGCATTTGAGATAGCCTTCCCAACCTTTTTGAAAACTTTTACCCAAGTTAATTAGCTACTAATTACCAAAATTAAAATTGCAACCATTTGTTGAAAGCCTTGTACATGCCAGATATTGTACTGGCTGATCTCTATGTAATATCTCATTTTAACTCTTCCAGTAATCCTGTAAACTAGATATTACCAACTCTATTTTACAGATGAGGAAATTAAGACTCAGAAAGGTTAAGTAACTTTCCCAAGACCATATTACTCAGCAGGAATGTTAATTTATATTTGACTTCCAAAGTAGATGTCTGAGGAAATGCACAGAGTAAGAAACAACATTCAGAATTCTCTCCTATTCTCATTATAAAATTATACTTGATGGGTTTTATGATTTCTGATGGAGAAAAGTGTGAATGATAAAAATGAAACTTTCATTTAGAGCCAAAGGAAATGGCAACCCACTCCAGTCTTCTTGCCTGGGAAATCCCGTGGACAGAGGAGCCTGACACGCTATAGCCTGTGACGTCACAAAAGAGTCATACATGACTTAGTGACTAAACAACAAAAGGATTGAAAGGACTCATGGGGAACACTGATATATGGGCTCTGTTTTTCTTCTAGACCCAGCTTGACTAGCAAAAGGAGTTGGTAGTGTATAAAGGAGAGCAGGTGTTTAATGTAGTCCCACTGATTGATTTTTGTTTTTGTTGCTTGTACTTTTGGTGTATCCAAAAAAACAGAGAAAAGGGAACCCTGGTGCACTGTTGATTAGGACTATAATTGGTACAGGCACTATGGAAAACTATATAGAGGTTTTTCAAAAAATTAACAATAGAACTAACATATGATGCAGCAATCCCACGTCTGGGCATATATTCAAAAGAAATGAAAAAAGCATCACAACGAGGTATCTGATTCTCTTGCTTATTGCATCATTATCCACAACAGCCAAGATATGGAAACAACCTAAGTGTCTACCAATGGACAATGGATAAAAGGTGTGATATATATTAAAATATAAAACAAATGAGGGCATTATGCTAAATGAAATAAGTCAGACAGAGAAAGACTTATTATATATAAGTATATAATAACATGTGGAATCCGAAGATGTTGAACTCATAGAACCAGGGGCCAAGGGGTAGTGTGGAATGGAGCAATGTTGGTCACAGGATACAAAATTCCAGTTAGAAGATGAGTAAATTCTGAGCATCTAATGCACAGCATTGCAATTATAATTAATGATACTGTATTATGTATTTGAAAGTTGCCAAGTGAGTAAATCTTAAGTTTTCTCACTCAAAAAAAGAAATGGTAGTGATGTGATGGAGATGTTAGCAAAAGCTGTCTACAGTGGCAATCACTTTGCAATATATACATGTATCAAATCAATACATTGTATACCTTCAGTTCAGTTCAGTCACTCAATCGTGTCCGACTCTTTGCAACCGACCCCATGGACTGCAGCATGCCAGGCTTCCCTGTCCATCACCAACTCCCAGAGCCTACTCAAACTCATGTCCATTGAGTCAGTGATGCCATCCAACCATCTCATCCTCTGTCGTCCTTCAGATTGAAGATTGTGCCTTCAATCTTTCCCAGCATCAGGGTCTTTTCAAATGAGTCAGTTCTTTGCATCAGGTGGCCAAAGTATTGGAGTTTCAGCTTCAGCATCAGTCCTTTCAACGAATATTCAGGACTGATTTCCTTTAGGACGGACTGGTTGGATCTCTTTGCAGTCCAAGGGACTCTCAGGAGTCTTCTCCAACACCACAGTTCAAAAGCATCAATGCTTCGGCTCTCAGCTTTCTTTGTAGTCCACCTCTCACAACCATACATGACTACTGGAAAAACCATAGCTTTGACTAGATGGACGTTTGTTGGTAAAGTAATGTCTCTGCTTTTTAATATACTGTCTAGGTTTGTCATAGCTTTCTTCCAAGGAGCAAGCGTCTTTTAATTTCATGGCTGCAGTCAACATCTGCAGTGATTTTGGAGCCCAAAATAATAAGGTCTGTCACTGTTTCCATTGTTACCCCATCTATTTGCCATGAAGTGATGGGACCAGATGCCATGATCTTAGTTTTCTGAATGTTGAGCTTTAAGCGAACACTTTCACTCCTCTTTCACTTTCATCAAGAGGCTCTTTAGTTCTCTTTCAGCCATAAGTGTGGTGTCATCTGCATATATGAGGTTATTGATATTTCTCCCGGCAATCTTGATTCCAGCTTGTGCTTCATCCAGCCTGGCTTTCACATGGTATACTCTGCATATAAGTTAAATAAGCAGGCTGACAATATACAGCCTTGACATACTCCTTTCCCGATTTGAAACCAGTATATTGTTCCATGTCCAGTTCTAACTGTTGCTTCTTGACCTGCATACAGATATCTCAGGAGGCAGGTCAGGTGGTCTGGTATTCCCATCTCTTGAAGAATTTTCCACAGTTTGTGATGATCCACACAGTCAAAAGCTTTGGCATAGTCAATAAAGCAGAAGTAGATGTTTTTCTGGAATGCTCTTGCTTTTTCAATGATTCAGCGGATGTTGGCAATTTGATCTCTGGTTCCTCGGCCTCTTCTAAATCCAACTTTAACATCTGGAAGTTCACAGTTCATGTACTGTTAAACACTGGCTTGGAGAATTTTGAGCATTACTTGCTAGCATGTGAGATGAGTACAGTTGTGCGGTAGTTTGAACATTCTTTGGCATTGCCTCTCTTTGGGATTGGAATGAAACCTGACCTTTTCCAGTCCTGTGGCCACTGCTGAGTTGTCCAGATTTGCTGGCATATTGCGTGCAGCACTTTAACAGCATCATCTTTCAGGATTTGAAATAGCCCAACCAGAATTCCATCACCTCCACTAGCTTTGTTCGTAGTGATGCTTCCTAAGGCCCACTTGACTTCGCATTCCAGAATGTCTGGCTCTAGGTGAGTGATCACACCATCATGGTTGTCTGGGTCATTTTTGTATAGTTCTTCTGTGTATTCTTGCCACCTTTTCTTAATATCTTCTGCTGCTTTTAGGTCCATCCCATTTCTGTCTTTTTTATTGTGCTCATCTTTGCATGAAATGTTCCTTTGATATCTCTAATTTTCTCAAAGAGATCTCTAGCCTTTCCCACTCTGTTGTTTTCCTCTATTTCTTTGCATTGATCACTGAGGAAGGCTTTCTTATCTCTTCTTGCTATTCTTTGGAACTCTGCATTCAAATGGGTATATCTTTCCTTTTCTCCTTTGCCTTTTTTGCAATATATACATGTATCAAATCAATACATTGTATACTTTAAGCTTATACAATATTATATGTTATTATTTCTCATTAAATCTGAAAGGGAAAAAAAGGACAGTATGTGGAAATAAGCTTTATGTTCCTCTCCTAGAATCACCTTTCCCATCTTATTCACTGCTCACTCACAAATGGCTTGGATATTTTGCTATATATTTCTTTTCCCATCTCTAATAACATTCTAAAATTGAGCAAATACTCCAAAAGAACATTTAGAGATGGCTGTGAAGATTTGGAGAGTTTAGAGAATGAGTATACCGAAAGCATAAAAAAAGGGCCTTCTCTCTGAGTCAAAAGAGGCCTCAGGCTTACTGTGAGAGAACTCTCCATTTAATTGCTTTGTAGGCTAATCTGTACCTCCATGTCTTTCAATATGACTTCCATAAATCTCAAGCAACTAAGAATTTCAGTGTGCACTGCCTAGCATCTGATGCTGGAAACTACTGATTTGGTAACCTGATCGAAGTTTAATGACTACAGTGGGAGATTTTTGTTGACTTGTGAACAAAGCCCAAATGCTTTCAGTCTCATCATGTATGTCTGTACCAAATCCTTTGGTGGTCCATGAAAGCCAGGTCCTCCCAGACTTGGCTAAAGTCCAGGTTTATTTAAGATTTCCAAGCTTCCAGTACTGCTAAAATATATACTAGTTGGTACAGATATCATGTCCTCTAGTGTAAGATGAGAGTGAAATTATCACAGAATATCTGAATCCCTGAGTTACTTATAGAAAAGGGACATATCTAATATAAGTGTATTTTTCCCCATAATGTGCCAGTTGTGCTTTTTAGAAACTATTTCGGAACATGGTGATAGATACATCTGAACACTGAAGTGACCTATGAACTCACATCCAAGCCTGCTTCACAGATCACCACCCCCAGAACTGGCAGAGCTCACTGTGGGCCCATGTGCCTCTGAGTACACTGAAAGGAATGCCATTTCATAAATAACCTATGCTAAGATGGCAAACAGTTTTTCCTGCATGTTCTGACAACTACCCATAAGTGATCTGCTTCAACACTTCAAACTCACCATATAATTTCTATTTGACATAGAATGTCTTGAAAGACACTGACCTGTACAGATTATTTCTTATCTTTATTAGCATCCTATTCATGACCTACTTTAAAAAAAATGATTATGAAGGATTTCCTAAATCAAATCAGAACAACTACAAATGTTTGCCATAAATGGTGTTAGGTTGGCCAGTTAACAGGTTGGTAGCTCACACTAGAAGAAGGGACCATGTTGGATTTAGTTAATGAGGAGCAGGGAGCAGGGAACGAGTAAAAGGAATGTAAAATGTAAAAGGGAGGGGGTGGCTGGTTTTCCTGTGAACTGTGTTTAAGCTGGAAAAACAACTTCAAAATTACTTCTCATTTTGCATTCAACATAAAAGGAGTAGGCAAGGAATAGCATAAAAACAGACTGAATAATGGTGTCAAATGATGATGGTGAGAGTCTGGGGCATTCATCGGAGAGTTCCATACGGGACAGGGAAGAAGAGGAGTCTGGTCTCAGAGAAGGAGGTTGGCTGGATCCCCTTCTGCCCTAGGGGCACTAGCTAGGTACAAGAAACCCAGAGAGAAAACCAGATAGGCAGCCTGAGAGCACTTTGTCCTGACATCTGAGTTACTTCCCCACCCAGAGGGAAATGGAATGGAGTAGCAGCTTATAACCAGCTCTCATTTGTAACTGAATGAGTGTTCAGGAACCAGTGAGACCCCACCTTTGCCTGCCCCCAGCTTTCAGTAATCACTAGTCAGGCAAGTCAACAAACATTTGATCTCCTCTGTGTGGGTCTTATTGGTCCAAACCTGCTGCATTTGTGGATGGCAAGGGTTATTATAAACACCAGAAGTTAAGCTGAGTTTGAAAGAGTTAAAAAACTTGGCCAGGTCACAGACTATCTAGAGGGAGTTGAACTAAGATTTGAAGCCAAGCAATCTGACTCCAGAATTAATCTGGCTTTAGCCACTATGTAATGCTGTCTTAATCACATGCAGTTAAATTTTAGATACAATTTTAAACAGATCTTCTCGTAGTCATAGGAAACTTTCTTTAGTTCTCTATCATAATCACAACTAATCATACCCTAATCACAACTTTTCTCTGTATTCTCTCATCAGTTATATATTTTTGTCTAAAGACTCTAAGCGCTTTATTTTTCACTGTTGTTAATGCTGGCTTGGATTTCTTAAGATATATGATTGTTTTGATGATTTTGACAAAATCGTGCTCCAAAATGACCCCCAGCTGTGTTTTTTGCCATGGTCCTCTTATTTACTGGAGCTACAAACAGGGATAGCATGCCAGCCCACTAGCTCTTAAGGATCTACTAAGTGCTGGTTTAGTAACCCTGCCAAGGAAGACTTCCCCTGTAAGGCCATCAGACCGAGGATCCCAAATATTTGATTGCTTATATAACTCATTATATTTCATGATGAACAGTGGAATTTGGTATGGCAGGGGGAAACTCATTTGCTCTTAAACATCCTACGGGAGACTCAGAGCAGGAGTCTCTTGACACTGAAATTATATTTTAGAAACAGCCAATGTGTCTGACCCAAAACTTTATTGGTATTTCTATGTTTAGATAATTATTAGATCATATTCTATCCCTAAAATAGGAACTTGACTCTCCAAAATATCTTGTTAACTAAAAATTTCATTTGTTTATGGCTATTTCAGAGACCTTAAACTACTTGCACTTTTTTAGCCAAATTCAGAAAATAATTGCAAGGAATTGCAAAATGCTAAGGGTGGATGATATTTCATAGTTATTGTTCCCTCAAATGAGTAGATATTCATGCAGCAAGAGCACAAAAATTTTGCAGTTTTTCTTACAGAAAAATAAAAGCAATTTCTTGGTATGGGCAGTGACACTGGTTTTGTAATGTGTTAGCACTGGGAGGAGCTACTGAAGGATATATAGGAACTCTGTACCATCTTAGTCACTTTTCTCAAAATCTAAAATTATATTGAAGTTTTAAAAATGAAATTCATTAATTTGGGTGTAAGTGAGAAGTGAATGGCGAATAGAGGAAATAGGATTGGCCATGAACTGATAATTTTTGAAACTGCAATAATTAGTGGTAAGTGCAGAGGTTGATTATCTCATTTTCTCTATATTTGTACATGTTTGAAATTTTTATAATAATTTTTGTCTAATAAAAGACATAAAAAGAAAAGTAATGCATAGTTTGACTTTGGACAAGCATAAGAATTTTCTGAATGACTTTGTTAGCCTTGACAAACTTGTTATCATTGGATACCAGGGGGTTTTGCCATTCTTTTCCTTTGCACAAAGAATCAAGTGTATGCTAATGTGATTTATAAAAATTCTTGAATATATGTTCCTTGTTATATTTAACTACTATTCCTCAGGTTTTCTTTATTACTACAGTGCTAAAAATATATACCTGAGATGAACTAGAAATTTTTAAAAATTGTCTTACCTGTCCATAGACTTCAGTTCAGTTCAGTCGCTCAGTCATGTCTGACTCTTTGAGACCCCATGAACTGCAGCACGCCAGGCCTACCTGTCCATTGACTAATGGATAGTAATATTCATTTTATGGCTATTTTTGGTTTTTGTTTTCTAGATTAAAAAGTCAACCACTGTCAGATATTTTTCCATTGTTTTTACAGTTCAGTTCAGTTCAGTTCAGTTCAGTTCAGTTCAGTCGCTCATTCATGTCCGACTCTGCGACCCCATGAATTGCAGCACGCCAGGCCTCTCTGTCCATCACCAACTCCTGGAGTCTACCCAAACCCATGTCCATCGAGTCGGTGATGCCATCCCACCATCTCATCCTCTGTCGTCCCCTTCTCCTCCTGCCCCCAATCCTACCCAGGATTAGGGTCTTTTCCAATGAGTCAACTCTTCGCATGAGGTGGCCAAAGTATTGGAGTTCAGCTTCAACATCAGTCCTTCCAATGAACACCCAGGATTGATCTCTTTTAGGATGGATTGATTGGATCTCCTTGCAGTCCAAGGGACTCTCAAAAGTCTTCTCCAACACCACAGTTCAAAAGCATCAATTCTGTGGCGCTCAGCTTTCTTTACCGTCCAACTCTCACATCCATACATGACCACTGGAAAAACCATAGCCTTGACTAGACGGACTTTTTTGTTGGCAAAGTAATGTCTCTGCTTTTATATATGCTATCTAGGTTGGCCATAACCTTCCTTCCAAGGAGTAAGCGTCTTTTAATTTCATGGCTGCAATTACCATCAGCAGTGATTTTGGAGCCCAAAAAAATAAAGTCTGACACTGTTTCCACTGTTTCCCCAGCTATTTCCCATGAAGTGATGGGACCAGATGCCATGATCTTAGTTTTATGAACGTCGAGTTTTAAGCCAACTTTTTCACTCTGCTTCCTGACCTAAATACAAGTTTCTCAAGAGACAGGTCAGATGGTCTGGTATTCCCATCTCTTTCAGAATTTTCCACAGTTTACTGTGATCCACACAGTCAAAGGCTTAGTAAATTTATGCTATTACAGGGGCTTCCCTGGTGGCTCAGATGGTAAAAGAGTCTGCCTGCAACGTGGGGGACCCCAATTTAATCCCTGGGTCAGGAAGATTCCCTGGAGAAGGGAATGGTTACTCAGTCCAGTATTCTTGCCTGGAGAATTCCATGGACAGAGGAGCCTAGCAGGCTACAGTCCATGAGGTTGCAAAGAGTCAGACATGACTGAGTGACTAACACTAAGATGCTATTATAAAGATAAACAACTAGATCAATACTTAGGAGTAAGAGAGGTTTCAAGAGCCATGTTAGAATTTAAGCTGTGGACCACTAGATGGTGGTCAAAGTGTTATTTTGTTACTTTCTAAGTCCTCTCTAAAGATATCTGTGTTAGAGGATTTCCTTACAAATAAATTCCTTAATTAGTTTGAAATGACAGAAGCCTTCCTTTAAAGCACAATTTGAAGTCATATTTCTTCTGTCCACCAGCCTAAATGTGTGGTCTTTGATGTGGGAGCAGGCAACGTCTACTTCATGAGCATCACAGGAACCAGGAGCAGTCAGGAACGTGAGAAAGGTGTGATGATGTTGGCAAAGAGCTTCACAGTTCCTGTTTGGGCACCTGGAGAATGGAGTGCTTAAAAACTTGGGTTGTGAATCTAGACTGCCTAATCTGAACACAGAGTCTGTCTTGGTGTTTATAGCAGCTTTGTTCACAATAGCCCCAAACTGAAAACAACTCAAGTACCCATCAACTGGTGAATAAACAAACTTTGGTATATCCATATAATGGAATACTATTTGGCAATAAAAAGTAATAAACTACTGATACATATTTTTTTTTACTAGTAGTGTATCACTTTACATATAGGGTGTTCCAGGTGGCACTAATGGTAAAGAACCCACCTGCCAACACAGGAGATATATTTAAGAGATGCAGGTTCGATCCCTGGGTCAGGAAGATCTCCTGGAGGAGGGCATGGCAACCCACTCCAGTATTCTTGCCTGGAGAATTCCATGGACTGAGGAACCTGGCAGAAGCCTGTAGAGTCCATGGGGTTGCAAAGAGTCAGACAAGACTGAAGTGACTTCGCACTGAAGTGACTTCACACACACACACTGATACATATAACCACATGGATGGATTTCAAAGGTTTTATGCTAATTGAAGGAAGCCAAACATAAAAGATTAGCTAGCATATGATTTCTTTTTTTTCAATTAATTTTTATTGGAGTATAGTTGCTTTACAGTGTTCTCTGTTAGTTGCTATTGAACAGCAAAATGAATAAGCCATACATACACGTGTCCCCCTCTCTTTTGGAATTCCTTCCCATTCAGGTCACCACAGTGCATTAAGTCAAGTTCCCCATGCTATACAGTCTGTTCTCATTAGTTATCTATTTTATACATAGTATCAATAGTGTATATGTGCAGGATTCAGAAGGGGACACACGTATACTTGTGGCCGATTCATGTTGATATATGGCAAAAACCATCACGATATTGTAAAGTAATTATTCTTCAGTTAAAATAGATTAATTAAAAAATAGTATATATGTGTCAGTCACAATTTCCCAATTCTTCCCACTCTCCTTTTCCCCCTTGGTATCCACGTATTTGTTCTCTATATCCGTGTCTCTATTTCTGCTTTGCAAATAAGATCATCTATACCATTTTTCTAGATTCCACACATAAGCAATATTATATGATGCCCGTTTTTCTCTTTCTGACTTAACTTCACCCTGAATGACATTCTTTAGGTCCATCCAGGTCTCTACATATGATTTTGTCTATAGAACATTGTTAAAAAGTCAAAACTATACATAGAAAAGTGGATCAATGGTTGCCAAAACCAGGGACAGAGGGAGTATATTGACTGCAAATGGGCACAAGGGAACTTTTTGGAATGATGAAAATATTCTATATCTTGATTTTGTAATGATTATATAAATATATATAATATATATTTCAATATATTTTTTCAAAATTCATCACACTATACATTTTTAAAGAGTTCTATTTTATGTAAGTTATATCTCAATAAAATATTCAAAATCAAATATATAAACTACGTTTTCCAGAAGCCTTTTTGATTTGCCTCGCTTCTGTAAAAAAGTCTACTAGTCTGCTGTTATTACTATAGGTTATGTCTTTCTATTTATTTTTTTACTGAAGTACAGTTGATTTATAATGTGTTACTTTTTGATATACAGCAAAGTGATTCAGTTATACATATACATACATTCATAGGTCATGTCTTTCCAGAACCAAGGGATGTATGAGTTCTTTGCCACATGTATATTTCTATCCACCCTCTTCTGGTAAAACTATATAACAACAGGGCCCTAGGGGATAAAAACAGAAAGAGAGACCCTGGGTTAAATACTGGCGTTAGAAGACAAAAGTCCTAGAAGGAACTGTAAGCACAGGAGAGAAGGATTCAGAAAAAGTGAAGCTGGCCCAGGCCACAGAGAGAGGAAGACCAAGAATAGAGTATTGGCTGGCCCAGGAGAGGAGGTGAGGGTGAGGTGTGGGGAAAGGTAAGCTAAGAGAGTGAGATGAAAAGTACCTCTAGGTATCACAGCTCAAATTAACATGTTTACACATTCATGACACCCAAGTGGTTTCAGTTTCTCGGCAGTGGAATTTCTCACATAATTAAGCGTTTAGAAAAAAATTCATTTTTGCCATTAAAAAAACATGACAGATGGTCCACATGTATCATTTGGACATAGGTTACATTACCCAGATAATGAACTCTTTCATGTAAAATTTCCAGTAGATTTTTAACATGCAAAAGTCCTGCTCATATGTTATTCTGCATTGATCTGATTGGAGCTGTTAGTGTCTAGTGGATCAATGATCAGCAAACTAAAAAGTCACTTAGTGACTATGACACTCCTGGCAGTGTTAGAATCTATTGTGTCAGGAAATCTTGTTTTATTAACTCTGTAATTGCCTGTTCAGCTGAACCAGTGAATTTTATTACACATTTCCTTTCACCTGAATAAGACCTTTGCACTGCTGCTAGTGCCCTGAGGATCCTCCATTTTTTTCTCTGCTCCATGTCTTTCTCTAGCGCCCTGTGGCTTCACTGCCATCTGTTTGGGCAGAGACATGTGTGGAAAGAAAGGCTTTAAGAATATCACCACCTTGCCTTAAAGCTGTTCAGTGGCCTCTTCAGCGTGGTTGCCTCCATTGAGACATGCTTTGGTCTCAGGAAGTAGGAAGTCAACAGTGCAACTCTGTTTGCTGTGTGTTGATGCTTTCTTTAACCAAAGGACCGTGATGTTGTGTGGCATGGGGATTAACAGCGTTCACTCTGCAGACAGATCTTGGCCAGTTGGCAAGTTAAATAAACTCCCTCAGCCTCAGTTGCCTTGTATGTAAAGAGGGAGGATAGGACTAGTTCCTCCCTCATAATAACATGTGGATGTTTCACCAGCACCTCAGATTCAACATGCCTGACACTGTTCCCCCACACCTGTAACTCCTCTACTTTCTCTTGAAAAATGATGTCGAGTCGGTGATGCCCTCCAACCATCTTATCCTCTGTTGTCCCCTTCTCCTCCTGCCTTCAATCTTTCCCAGCAGTAGGTTCTAAATTCACTCTTAGCTTCTTTTAATAAGATTGCCATGCCGCCATTATTCACAGATTTCTGTTTTCCTTAGAATTGGATTCAACATCACTGCTACTGCTGCTGCTGAGTCACTTCAGTCGTGTCTGACCCTGTGCGACCCCATAGACGGCAGCCCACCAGGCTTCCCCGTCCCTGGGATTCTCCAGGCAAGAATACTGGAGTGGGTTGCCATTTCCTTCTCCAACACATCCAAAAAGACTTTGTATGATTTCATCCTTTTCTCTACCTCATGTCACTGCTGTTGGCTATTGTACCAGAATTTATTAATCTAATTTACATTTTCACTTATTCATTCATTCAACTAATATTTATTGAGCATCTAGTGTGTCAGGCATAGTGCAAGTGCTGAGACTACAAAAGGAAAAGGATCCCTGACTGGGATGAGCTCAGTGCTTAATGGGGGCTAGAGATACAAGAAGATTTAAAATGGTAAAATGTAATAGAGCAGAAAAAGTAATTAGCTTTGTGTTTGGCACATCAGAGAAAGCTTTGCAATGAGAGTGACTATATTATGCCTGGGAGGATAAACAGAAGTGTGTATGTGTGTGTGTGTGTAAGTTTAAGTTAGATTCTTTCCGCCAGAAAGTGTTTTAGGAATATAATACAAACCCAAAGCATAATTGTGCTTTAGATGTGTGTGATATTGTTGTTCAGTCACTCAGCCATGTCTGACTCTTTGCAACCCCATGGACTGCAGCATGCTAGACTTCCCTGTCCTTCACTATCTCCCAGAGTTTACTCAAACTCATATGCACTGAGTTGGTGATGCCATCCAACCATCTCATCCTCCGTTCCCCCTTCTCCTTCTGCCTTCAATCTTTCCCACCATCAGGGTCTTTTCCAGTGAGTCAGTTCTTTGCATCAGGTGGCCAAAGTACTGGAGCTTCAGCTTCAGTGTCTGTCCTTCCAATGAATATTCAGGGTTGATTTCCTTTAGCATTGACTGGTGTGATCTCCTTGCTGACCAAGGGCCTCTCAAGAGTCTTCTCCAGCACCACAGTTCAAAAGCATCAATTCTTTGGCATTCAGCCTTCTTTATGGTCCAACTCTCACATCCATACATGACTACTGGAAAAACCATAGCTTTGACTATATGGACCTTTGTTGGCAAAGTGATGTCCCTGCTTTTAATTATGCTGTCTGGAGAAGGCAATGGCACCCTACTCCAGTACTCGTGCCTGGAAAATCCCATGGACAGAGGAGCCTGGTAGGCTGCAGTCCATGGGGTCGCTAGGAGTCAGACACAACTGAGCAACTTCACTTTCACTTTTCACTTTCATGCATTGGAGAAGGAAATGGCAACCCACTCCAGTATTCTTGCCTGGAGAATCCCAGGGACAGGGGAGCCTGGTGGGCTCCCATCTATGGGGTCGAACAGAGTCGGACACAACTGAAGCAACTTAGCAGTAGCAGCAGCTAAGTTTGTCATAGCTTTCTTCCAAGGAGCAAGCGTCTTTTAATTTCATGGCTGCAGTCACCATCTGCAGTGATTTCAGAGCCCCCCAAAATAGTCTCTCACTATTTCCATTGTTTCTCCATCTATTTGCCATGAAGTGATGGACCGGATGCCATGATCTTAGTGTTTTTAATCTTGAGTTTTAAGTCAGCTTTTTCACTCTCCTCTTTCACCTTCATCAAGAGGCTCTTTAGTTCCTCTGTGCTTTCTGCCACAAGGGTGCTGTCATCTGCATATCTGAGGTTATTGATATTTCTCCCGGCAATCTTGATTCCAGCTTATGCTTCATCCAGCCCAGCATTTTGCATGATGTACTCTGCATATAAGTTGAATAAGCAGGGTGACAATATACAGCCTTGACATTCTCCTTTCCCAGTTTTGACCCAGTCCATTGTTCCATGTCCAGTTCTAACTCTTGGCTCATGACCTGCATACAGGTTTTTCAGGAGGCAGGTAAGGTGGTCTGGTATTCCCATCTCTTGAAGAATTTTCCACAGTTTGTTGTGATGCACACAGTCAAAGGCTTTAGCATAGTCAATGAAGCAGAAGTAAATGTTTTTCTGGAATTCCTTTGCTTTTTCTATGATCCAGTGGATGTTGGCAATTTGATCTCTGGTTCCTCTGCCTTTTCTAAATCCAGCTTGTACATCTGGAAGTTCTCAGTTCATGTATTATTGAAGCCTAGCTTGGAGGATTTTGAGCATTACCTTGCTAGCATGAGAGATAAGTGCAATTGTGCAGTAGTTGTAGAGGATGCTTAATAGTTTCTCAGATCATTGAGGTATATAACCAGTACAAGCTATTGGTCGTTTCTCTCAGAACAAATAAAGCTGATGGAACATTTCCTTTTTTTCATAAAGAGTAGTTTTCTATCATCTGTGTTAAAATCTCTCCATTTGTTTTGATGGTCAGTGCAAATTCCCAAATTTTCATTTTCTTGATATGTATCCCAGGAACTGGAAAATCAAAAAAGCTGTTGATTGTAGAATATGGTCAGAATGAACCTAAAAGAAAATAAATTCAACATCCTTGGATTTTGAGTCTTTTTAACTGGCTTCTCAAGGAATGCATTATATACTCATCATATAAATCAGACCTTTAAGATTTAATTCCAGTCCAGAGGAGTTAGACTATCCACAAATGACAGAAAGTCTGTCACTTTAAGATTTTGTGGCCTGCCTAAAGCCAAGGTTATGTGTGAAATATCTACTTTTCTAGAAATGCAACTTTAATACTCAACTGCTACTGAAAGTCCATTTCATAAATTTAATAATGGTTTCCTTTAAAATTTGGTTTCTGATTATATTTTATTTTCTAAAACTTTTAGATAATCAAAAGTATTCTGTTAATTAATTTCTGAAAAATATGTTACTGAGATAATTTCTACAATGTAAAAGAAATATTCTTTCAAAAGAAACTTAATTTTCTTTTTATGCCTATGATGCTTATTGACCATATTATTTTGCAGACATTTCACAGAAGTGTTTTTACTATAAGGAAACTGATTGATAACCACAGACACTATTTGCTACAGATAATATACTGTCTAAACTATGTTAGTTACATAAAGATCTCAATTGCACTTATTGCATAAGATATTTTAGTGTTCTTAGTTTTAAGCTCAGTGTCTAAGATACAGAGAAATGCATGCAACTAACTCAGTCTGTGCTTCTGGAAGAAACATTTGTCAATTAAGCAAAATTGAATTGCTTGTAAGACTTCTGAAAGTACTGATGACACCTCAGTTGTAAGAGCAATGGGAACATTACTTTCTGCTTCCTTTGGCTAAAGAGTAAGAAATAAGAAAAGTTGCCTGACCAAGGGTAAAGTTGACCTAAAACTCTATAGACTATTTCATTTGAAATGATTAGGAAAGTACAGTATATGGAACAGAAGAAATTAAACTGAAAAAAGTAAACTGTAAGTTAGGAGACCTCATAATTATAGCAACATCACCTTTCCTGCTTCCTAATTCTTCTTTAAAATGTGCTTTCTGATATAGACTCTGAAGATATAAAGATAAATAAGACCCAGTCCCTGCATTCAAGGAACTAATAATCCAGTGGAAAACAGATGTGCACAGCTAACCCTAATTATTGAGATATATTAGTGTTTTCAGCAAGGTGCTAAGTAGAGGGAGAACAAAATAAATTTTACCTAAGGGAATCAGGGAAGACTTCACAGAGGAGGTGACATTTAGTTGATTCTTAAAGGATAAGTAAATTTTAACCCAAGGAAGAAGGAAAGTAGGGATACCTTGAAATGGGAAAATATCAAGAAACAAAAGCAAATTGTATAAAAATACTTAGCAGATTGGAGAATATACAGGGAGAATGACTGGGGAGGTAACTTAGGGTTAGTTGTGAAAAATATGAATATTCCTCTTCCCTTAATCCACTCTCATCACCTCCTGTTAATAGTTTAAACTTTATTTTGTGAGACATTAGGGAACCAAAAAATCTTAGTATTTTGTGGTAGAAATGTTTTATTGTTTGGTCATCTGCAATCAGCTCTTCACCCTTCCTGTAAACTCTCTTATCCTTTTTGTGTTACCACCTATTAAATGTGGTATTAATAAGAGTAGTTTCTTCCACTCTCAAATTTTTCTTCAACAAAATCTGGTGTTGTCGGGGTCCAACCACCTGATTTAAGGTTGACCAAATGAACACTCCTCTTTGAATACTTTGAATTTTAATCAAGTGACGCAAAGATGTGAGGACATCTGGCGGTCATATTCACAACAGCAGCAGCAACTACAGTTGGTGCCTTGTGGGATTTTGTTGTGGTTTCTGTCCCTTGACCCTCGGGAGCTCCCCTGATTCTAACCTTGAGTCATTTTCTGCCTTGCCAGTAAGAGCTATGTCCAAACAATGTCCAAAAGCAAATTTATCATTCAAATTCAAGGAGTTACACAACTGGGAAATTAGAACTATAGATTCAGAACTTTAAATGAAAGACTTTTCAGAGATAGAGATAGGTTTTATTAAAACCTGTATTTCTCTTGTTTTAAAGCTAAAAGTTAAAGCCCAAGAGATAGATCATCCTGGGAGAAACTACAGAGGAAGAAAACAAGAGGATCAGAAATAATACTCTGGGAGATGCCAATATATGAAGAAGCAGACAGAAGCGATAGTAAGGAAAAGGATACCAGAGAGTTAGGAGAACTCAGGGAAGAAATAATTTCAAAGAGGTGGTCATAAATATAGCAAATTGCTTAAAGATCAGACAGAGTAAGTACTGAGAAGAAGTCATTGGGATGGACAATTAGTGGGCCATTGGGTACTTTGAAAGAGGAGATTTAGAGTAGCTTTTCAGGTAGGAGTCAAAATCCTATTGTTAAGGAACTAATCACTGCAGATGGTGACTGTAGCCATTGAATTAAAAGATGCTTGCTCCTTGGAAGAAAAGTTATGACCAACCTAGACAGCATATTAAAAAGCAGAGACATTACTTTGCCAACAAAGGTCCGTCTAGTCAAAGCTATGGTTTTTCCAGTCATCATGTATGGATGTGAGAGTTGGACTATAAAGAAAGCTGAGTGCCAAAGACTTGATGCTTTTGAACTGTGGTGCTGGAGAAGACTCTTGAGAGTCCCTTGGACTGCAAGGAGATCCAACCAGTCCATCCTAAAGGAAATCAGTCCTGAATATTCATTGAAAGGACTGATGCTGAAGCTGAAACTCCAATACTTTGGCCACCTGATGCGAGAACTGACTCATTTGAAAAGACCCAGATGCTGGGAAAGATTGAAGGCAGAAGAAGGGTATGACAGAGGATGAGATGGTTGGATGGCATCACCAACTCAATGGACATGAGTTTGAGTAAATCCAGGAGTTGGTGATGGACAGGGAAGCCTGGCATGCTGCAGTCCATGGGGTCGCAAAGAGTCAGACATGACTGAGAGACTGAACTGAACTGAAGAAACTAATAGGTGAAAAATGGAAGCAGTAGTACAGACTGTTTTAACTGAAAGTTTACTGGTGTGATAAGGGATGAAACAGCAGCAAGGGGTTTAGAGTTAACAGAATACTTTTTCTCTAGGGAACTGAGACTTTTCAAATGAAGGAGGAGACATTGAAAATGTTGAGAATGTTGGGAAAAGAGATTGGGAATGGCACAGTAAGTGTGGTAGATCTCAAGGAGACAGAGGATTGAGATGGTTGACCCTGAGATCCAGTGCAATGGCTCTAAAGTGCAGGCATGCCTGTGTGCTCAGTCGCTCAGTCATGTCCTGCTCTTTGCAGTCCCACAATATTGCTATTTCCTACTCCATGTTCTAAAGTGAGGTGGAAACAAACAGAAGCTCCATTCCAAGCAGGTTGGCTGGCTTGAAGGAGTGCAGTTGGTATCACCAAATTCTGAGCTGCTCTTACATGCGTGTGTGCTAAGGCACTCAGTCAGGTCCAACTTTTTGTGACCCTATGGACCATGGACCACCAGGCTCCTCTGTCCATAGGATTCTCCAGGCAAGAATACTGGAATAGATTGTTATGCCCTCCTCCAGGGGATCTTCCCCACCCAGGGATAGAACCCACATCTCTTTTGTCTCCTGCATTGGCAGGTGGGTTCTTTACCACTAGCGCCAGCTGGGTAACAATCAAAACTGAACAAACTTGCTATACTTTATCCTTGCTGCCTTTATCATTAGAGTGAAAAACTGGAAACAATCTAAGTGTCCATTAGTGGGAATTTCTTAAATAAATTATGATGTATCCAAATTGTGGTGCTTCCCTGGTGGTTCAGATGCTAAAGAACCCACCTGTAATTCAGGAGATCCTGGTTTGATCCCTGAGTCAGGAAGATCCCCTGGAGAAGGGAATGGCTACCCAACTCATTGGAAAAGAGCTTGATGCTGGGGAAAATTGAAGGCAAAAGGAGAAGAGGGCAGCAGAGGATGAGCTGGTTAGAGAACATCACCAACTCAATGGACATGAATTTGAGCTCACTCTGGGAGATAGTGAAGGACTGGGAGCCTGATGTGTTGCAGTCCACGGGGTTGCAAAGAGTCGGACATGACTGAACAACTCAACAACAACAAATGTCATGGCTATTTTTCGAAAATAAGTAGACTGTTATCATTGTGTTAATGATTATATTCCAGCCATAATTTGGATTGTTGTTGTTGTTCAGTTGCTAAGTCATGTCTGACTCTTTGCGATCCCATGGACTGCAGCATGCCAGGCTTCCCTGTCCTTCACTATCTCCCAGAGTTTACTCAAACTCATATCCATTGAGTTGGTGATGCCATCCAACCATCTCATCCTCCGTTGCCCCCTTCTCCTTCTGCCTTCAATCTTTCCCACCATCAGGATCTTTTCCAGTGAGTCAGTTCTTTGCAGCAGGTGGCCAAAGTACTGGAGCTTCAGCTTCAGTGTCTGTCCTTCCAGTGAATATTCAGGGTTGATTTTCTTTAGCATTGACTGGTGTGATCTCCTTGCTGACCAAGGGCCTCTCAAGAGTCTTCTCCAGCACCACAGTTCAAAAGCATCAATTCTTTGGCACTCAGCCTTCTTTATGGTCCAACTCTCACATCCATACATGACTACTGGAAAAATCATAGCTTTGACTATATGGACCTTTGTTGGCAAAGTGATGTCTCTGCTTTTTATTATGCTGTCTAGGTTTGTCATAGCTTTCTTCCAAGGAGCAAGCGTCTTTTAATTTCATGGCTGTAGTCACCATCTGCAGTGATTTCAGAGCCCCAAAAAATAAAGTCTCTCACTATTTCCATTGTTTCCCCATCTGTTTGACTTGAAGTGATGGACCGGATGCCATGATCTTAGTGTTTTTAATCTTGAGTTTTAAGTCAGCTTTTTCACTCTCCTCTTTCACCTTCATCAAGAGGCTCTTTAGTTCCTCTGTGCTTTCTGCCACAAGGGTGCTGTCATCTGCATATCTGAGGTTATTGATATTTCTCCCGGCAAGCTTGATTCCAGCTTGTGCTTCATCCAG
This sequence comes from Okapia johnstoni, assembly GCA_024291935.2. Lineage (NCBI taxonomy): Eukaryota > Metazoa > Chordata > Mammalia > Artiodactyla > Giraffidae > Okapia > Okapia johnstoni. The sequence goes on along the minus strand of CM044306.1, from coordinate 23,389,601 downwards.
CCCAGCATTTTGCATGATGTACTCTGCATATAAGTTGAATAAGCAGGGTGACAATATACAGCCTTGACATTCTCCTTTCCCAGTTTTGACCCAGTCCATTGTTCCATGTCCAGTTCTAACTCTTGGCTCATGACCTGCATACAGGTTTTTCAGGAGGCAGGTAAGGTGGTCTGGTATTCCCATCTCTTGAAGAATTTTCCAGTTTGTTGTGATGCACACAGTCAAAGGCTTTAGCATAGTTAATGAAGCAGATGTTTTTCTGGAATTCCTTTGCTTTTTCTATGATCCAATGGATGTTGGCAATTTGATCCCTGGTTCTTTTCTAAATAGCCTTTTCTATTTTTTCTATGGCCTTTTCTAAATCCAGCTTGTACATCTGGAAGTTCTCAGTTCACGTATTGTTGAAGCCTAGCTTGGAGGATTTTGAGCATGACCTTGCTGGCCTGTGAAATGAGTGCAGTTGTGTGGTAGTTTGAACCTTCTTTGACATTGCCCTTCTTGCCTTGAGAACCCCTTGAACAGTATGAAAAAGCATGACATTTGAGAAGGTGAAGAAGCATGTTATAAAACACTATGTAAACATGATTTGATTTCACCAAGAGTTTGTGTACATGTGTGAGTACATGCATATATGCAAAGGAGATATCTCAAAGAAAAAGTCACAAATGGTGATTTTTATTTATTTGTATTTTCTATATGATTTAAATGTTTACTATATATTTCTATTATTTTAGGGCTCATAAAATATAATAAAGTTGTTTTTTCAGTAATACAAAGCATTAGAAACACCCAGATCACTTATGTTTCCTCCCCACCTGTCAAAACTTTCTTTTTTCTTAGCGTGGTTTATCTCCTAGAGGTACGAACTGAGCTGATTAAATTAATTTGTGCCAATTTGTAAATGATTAGTATCTCCATTATCCTTCAAAACATATTTATTTTCTTAAAATATAAATGAATCTCAAAGTGATATTCAAGGTAGGTGAACAGTGAAGCATGATAATTTGGACAAGCCCCAGAATATGACCCCAGGGCTCCCCTGGTGGCTCAGTAGTAAAGAATCCACCTGCCAATGCAGGAGACCCGGGTTCGACCCCTGATCCAGGAAAATCCCACATGCAGAGGAACAACTAAGCCCATGCACCACAACTACTGAAGCCCGAGCTCCCTAGAGGCTGTGCTTTGCAACAAGAAAAGCCACTGCAGTGAGAAGCCCTCACACCACAACCAGAGAGTAGCGCCTGCTTGCCACCAGAGAAAAGCCCACACAGCAATGAAGACCCAGCACAGTCAAAAATAAATAAATAAATAAAAATCTTAAAATAAGAATATGACCCCATAGCAGATTAACCCTGCCAAGGAATGTATATCCCTCAGGGTCATATTCCCATTTATGCAACATTCTCTAGTCCTGTTATAGACTGACACTTGTTACACACACAACGTTATTTTTTTTTTGTTTTTACACCTTGTCTTATTTATTTACTTATTTTATCACTTCTAACTTAAAATGTACTTTTTTTTATTCTATTCTCTTTTACTTTGTTAAATATTCTACTATCTTTTAGTTTTCTGTAATTTGACTTCTATATATTTATATTTAATTCAGATGGAATTTATTTTGATATCTAGTGTGAGATATTTTCGGAGAAGGCAATGGCACCCCACTCCAGTACTCTTGCCTGGAAAATCCCATGGATGGAGGAGCCTGGTAGGCTGCAGTCCATGGGGTCGCTAAGAGTCGAACACGACTGAGTGACTTCACTTTCACTTTTCACTTGCATGCACTGGAGAAGGAAATGGTAACCCACTCCAGTGTTCTTGCCTGGAGAATCCCAGGGACGGCAGAGCCTGGTGGGCTGCTATCTATGCGGTCGCACAGAGTCGGACACGACTGAGGTGACTTAGCAGTGAGATATTTTGATATCTAGTTATTTTGATATCTAGTGTGAGGCATCACCGACTCATGGACATGAGTTTGAATAAGCCCCAAGAGTTGGTGATGGACAGGGAAGCCTGGTGTGCTGCAGTCCATGGAGTCACAAAGAGTCGGACATGACTGAGCAACTGAACTGAACTGAACTGCGTGTGAGACAAGAATCTAAATTGATCTCATTCCAAATTATTGGAGAAGGAAATGGCAACCCACTCCAGTACTCTTGCCTGGAAAATCCCATGGATGCAGGAGCCTGGTAGGCTACAGTCCATGGAGTCACGAAGAGTCAGGCACAACTGAGCGACCTCACTTTCACTTTTCACTTTCATGCATTGGAGAAGGAAATGGCAACCCACTCCAGTGTTCTTGCCTGGAGAATCCCAGGGACGGAGGAGCCTGATGGGCTGCCGTCTATGGGGTCGCACAGAGTCGGACATGACTGAAGCGACTTAGCAGCAGCAGCAGCATTCCAAATTGCTACTTTTCTCAAAATCATTTATTCAGTCACTGTCTTTTGCTTGTGTGCCTTACCATGTATTAGTTTATTATATCTAAAAGATCTTTTTTCTGTTGTGTTGATCTGAGTATTTTTGCACCAGTCATAGGGCTTACTGTAGTTCTTTAGTGTTTTAATAATTGTTCATGTCAGTCATTGCTTTCCTTCTTAAAAATTTCAAAATGCTATTTTCTGCTTTTTATTTTTCCTATGAATTTTAGAATTATTTTATCAACTGTCTTAAAAATCTTAATTTGGTTTTAGTTCATATAGCATTAAACTTAAAACTTGACTTGACTCTCTCCACTTTGTACCGACAAATTATTTTCAGTCTTCTAAGTATTTTCCAGAGGCTCCCTGTTACAGTGGTGGCAGTGGATATATTAACACATTGCAGTGGTGACACAAAGGTGTGTAAGGCAAGGATTGCCTATTTTCATGTAAAGTTCATGTATTTAAAAACTGTGACATTTAGGGCCTTCCACTATTAAGCATCTTTATAATACAAGTTTTGTTGTTGTTTTTTAAGTAGTCCTTTTTTATCTTATTATTTCAGTGTGTCATCTTGAACTTTAGCTACTAATTGTTAAGTTATCCAGGACTGATTTATTTTGCATTCTTTTCCCATTTTTATAAATTGGCTTATTACAGTAGGTTGAAGACCTTTTCAAGTTTTCTTTCTTGTAACTCTAGAGAGTAAGGTGGTAAGGCCTGTCTTTCAGAGACTTTACAGATTCATTTTGTCAAGCATTCCAAACCCTAGAATGATTATTACTTTAACTACCTGTATGATCTCAGGAAACTCATTTATATTCCTAATCTTAAGCTTTCTCATCTATATATATAATAGTATATACCTGAGGTATTAATGTAAGTATACATATAAATGGTCTCTGTGTGGTCACTCAGGAAATGGTGTGCCTTTCCATCTCTCCCTTCCCTCCATTTATTTGTCAATATCTATTTTGTCAGTCCTCCCGGCCTTTGTTTGCATAATCACTCTCCCTAAGGAAGTTCCTAAATGTCTCCCATGGCTGGTACTTAAGACCAAATGAGGAAAGGATAGAAATAGAGCAAATAATTTTGTAAGCACTCTAGTATTAAATTAATTACAAATCATTTTATAATAGCAAATGAAGCTAAGCCAGTGTTCATACCCATCCTTTAGAAAAATAAGCACAGTTTAGAAAATTACCTTCTAAGTTATTAATGATTAATATAGGATAATATTTTGGGTATCAACCTTAAGAACTCATATACAGAACTCCTATTAGTACCAAGTGGTAATTCTAAATGTAAATTCTAAGCATGTCACCTTCAAGCCAAAATCATTGATTAAATGGGCGTGTTCAACATTAAAGTGTGTGTGTTTAATTAAAATTGATTTTGGAAGAATTCTCCAACTATTGTTTGTTATATTCAGAGTTATTTTCTGATTATAAAAACTAAGTTAAATTGAGGTATTATTTCGGTTAAATTATGTATGTTGAGAAGTATCTAATTTTTTTTTTCACAAAGGTCTAATATCTTATATATCTACTTTATGTTTGAATTTCAACCTAGGGTATTCTTTTCAGTGTTCAAAATTCAAAAGTTGAAATCTTATCTAAAGAAGATCTTTGATGTTTTAGGCACATTCAGAGCCCTGAGTATGGGGAGAGAGGTGGAAAACAAATTTGAGAAAAATAATTATTTGATTGCTCTTCATCACATTATTTTCATGGTAAAATAATATTCAATATCCTAATTCTGTCATCTGCTATATTCTGTGAGGGCTTTCCTTAGAGCAAAGCAGTGAAAGCATATGTTTAGTGTTAGTCGTATTCACAGAAGAAAGACAATTTTGTGTGTATTTGAATATTTCCACTTCATCCCTTAAGAATTCTCCCAGTAATTATAAGGTAGAAATATTATTCTTGAATTTAAAAAGAGAGAAAGAAAAAAGGAATAAGAAAAAGAAAACAGAATCTTGAAAATTTGATTTCCAGCTACAGACCCGATTTCTTGCACTAACAGTTTCAATACTGTTTCTCGATGAAGGTGGCATATGCAACAACCATCCATCTGTTCTGATAGGTGGAAACTATCTTTAAGTAATAAAGAAACTCCTTTCTGACACAAATGCTCTTTGCCTTTGAAAGCTAAATAGAATTATGCAGCATAATGTTTGTGTCAGTCTGACATTTATATTAAGACCTACCTATCTGATTATATCTTCTAAAATCTATTATTTTTGGTAAACACTTTGGTTGACTAGACTGGGTTGGTTTTGTCTTTGGTTTTGCTTTTTTAAGTTTTTCTCTAAAATACTTTCAGCTAACTCTCAGATTAGTAATCACACTATGATGTCAGCCAAATCAAGCGCTAACAAGGAAATGGGAGACTTGTTCAAGAGAGAGATGAGTAAATATCCCAAGAGAGGAATCAAACAGAAAGCAGTTATTAGAGGAAAATCATTAAACTAAAGAACAGAGGTTCTTTTTAAAAATAAGTTTAACTGGAAACCTGGACAATCTAAAAAGGTGCAGATGGTAAGATACTAATGGAAGAGGAAGTTGGCAGTATGGTCAGCAGCATGTTCCACCTGCTGCAGGAGTTTGCCTATGGGCAGATGCAACTCCCTAGCTTGAAAAAAAAATGTAGAGGTTACAGTCCAAGTGAGCTAGACACACCTCTAGCCAGAGTGCTGCTCCTAAGTAATTCACACTGCTGACAGCAAAACACTAGAATTAAATAAAATGGGAAAACAGTGTGCTGATTTTTTTTTAACTACTGTATCAATATGCTTAAAAAATAATTTGAGGTTTTGTATGCCTTTTCTGAATAGGTAGTAACCACACTCCACAGTTGCATAGGTTTCTTCACTCTTCATTTCAGAGTCTTTGGGGCTTCGATGTGAACTAACTTTTAAAATTAAAACTGGATCCAGGTACTTTTTCTCTGTAACAGATTGGGATCCATTAAATCCCACTACAGACAAATCCTATGAAGAGTGTGTATTGTTTCAAATAGCTAGAGAGGAGAGCAGCTTTCCCCATCACTCACTGGAGCTGTGGTTCACCCAATAGAGTCATGTTTTTAGTAGGGTTCCTGTGGGAGACCTGTTTGTGAAAGTGGCATTTGTGATTGACTTCAGCTCACCATGCCAGCTTCAGAAAGTCAAACAGATGTTTCCTCGTTTACTGCAGCAGAGCTCATCACTTACCCCAAGAGGAAAGTCAGAAGAGGCTGGGGACAAGCGCCATTCTGTCAGCCAAGCCACAAGAAAATGGAGATAGAGGGCTTATTTGTGTGTGCGTGTGTTTTCTAAATCTGATTAAATCGAGATTAAACTTTGCTTTATTTAAAGATAGAAAGATCCATCTAAATTTCCTTTTTTAACTCTTTTCTCTCCCCCACTTCCCGTCAAAGTTCAGTCTCTTTGATGGGTCTCTTTGGAATACAGTCTTTGTGCTTTACAGCTTCGCTTTGAGACCAAAGTTTAGCTCCTGATTTGTTCTGAAAGAATAAGATCAAAAGTTATTTCTTATTCACACATATCAAAACACATGCACACCCCCAAAAATCAAATAAAATAATGTATTTTGAATTTCATATACCACAAAGGATGTGGCCTGGGAATTATACTCATTAAATGGATTACAAAGATCTAGGTGACATACAGTGGAAAACAATATTCCATTCAGCCTGAACTAACATTAGGGGGGACATAGTAAGACTTTTTTGTCAGATCTGTATATTTAAAAAGTAGTAGTGCTGACTTTTAAGCTTGGAATAAAATTACTTTAGAAAATACAAAAAAAAATTAATTTGAACCATTTCCATGTTTTTGTTTTAGACTTGTATCAGATGTAGTCGTGCTTAATTGTAGTCTAGAGTCCGTTTTTTAAGTTGGACTTTTCTGGAAAATGATCTGATATCCCTTTGCTTGGAATGAATTCCTCTAGCCTGAGGCTTTGGTCAGTGGAAGGGTCGCGGCTAGTTTAGAAGTTTCTGTGTGGATGTACGTCTCTGTCTCCCCCTTTCAGGCGCTCTCGTTTGCTCTCCTCTCTTGCTCTGTACAAATGCAGAGTGCTGTCTGTGTTTCAGGAAAAGAATGTGTGTTAAAAGAACTAATGGTCCAACTGTCCATCAGACTGGGCAGCAATGGAGGTCATCTGGCGGTCAAAACCAAATAATTTCAGCCTGTTCCTAAAGGCCCTGAAGCTGTTGACTCGACGACTGGAGTTCACCGTCTCTTGTTGCTTCTGTATCCTCTGAAACCTGGGAGTTTTATTTTGAGAGACAAGAACGTACATATTTTCTCCCTAGCAACTGTGTGTACACAGTGCCTGCCGTTCGGTGTTAGCTCAGGTTAGTTTGGCTGAAGTATTACAGTTAGTGCTCCTTTTTGATACACTTCTGCCTGGAATAGACAATAGACCAGGTTCTAAACCTGGATGTTCCCGAAATATTGAGAGAGTCTAATTATTTGTGTTTGTTTGAAGTGCATTGTTATACAGAAATTTTAAATATTTAAAAATAGAAAATACTGTCTCTTTTATGAAGAGATCTGTTGTTTTTAATGTGAAACCTCCTATGGGCACATATTTTAAGGTAACTTCCAAGTTTCTACATTCATATGGAACAGATGGGAATGGAAGTAGTTTCAGAGAACTGACAACTCCATTAAAAATGTTTTAAAATCCATAATCCATAAATCTGAACCACATATTGGTTATATTCACAGCCCTTCCAGTATTTCTTGTACCCTATTTGTGAATACCACCACCTGCTGGTAGTTAAATGACAAGATCTTATTTTCCTGAAGAATCAATCTAAAAGCCAATATTAAATAAAATTTAAATACTTTTCAGTAGGTAAGTTTTTAAAATGGAAATCTATTTACTGCATTAATTTGAAACATCCCAGCCACAATTCATTTACCAAAACTTTTTAAAGGCTTTAGAAAAAATTGCACATGGAATAGTTTTGAAGGGAAAGCTATTTAGTTGTTTTTACTTAATACCAATTCTTGATTATCTTTTCACTTTAGCTTTTTTCCTTGCCCACAATATTTCAAGCAATCTTAGAAGTATCCAAATCATCAAGTTTGAGTTTCATTGCTTTTACTTCTTTTGTCTGCCCATTTTCTAAAAGAAGTGTTTGTGCACAATGAAATATCTAAATATTGAAAATCTACAGTCTGAATGACTGTCATCTTTTAAAGATTATGTCTGTGATTCAGGAATTTTCCACTCTTATTTTGGCATTGACTCATAAAACATACATTCAAAAAATCTGTTTCATGGGCTTTTTTAAAACAGGATAAGAAATTTAAAATGTACAATAGAATAGGAAAATCAAATCCTCATCCAATGATATTACAATATACTTGTTTCTTTTAATTGTTTAAATCTTTACTCATCAAACAGAAATATACTTTTATACTTTATAATAAAATAAACTAAAATCCAGTGTCACTATTGCCCAATTCATTTTATGGCAAAATTTTATGGATTAAGGTAATCCAAAACCACAGCTTTCCAGACCAAAAAAAAAAAGTGTGCTGTTTTTATTCTGAAGCTGTGTTCCTAGAGTTTTCTATCATTTTTAAAACTGCATCCTGGTCCAATTTTAATATATGCCTTTAGCAGAGTTATTTTATTTTATCTTTGTATCTGGTAAGACTACTTGAAACATTGATTTGGAGCCAGGCTCAGAAAATGATTCCTTCTTCTTAAATATGATTTTCTAACCTACTGATTGAGGGCTGGTCCTGCAGGTGAAAGGTTCTTTTTGACCTTCCAGTGTGAGAGGCTCTGACACCCCATCTAGGCCCTCTGCCTTCTGCATCTGCAGCCACACACCTAATATTTTTAGTTATTTGCAACATTAATGTCTCAGTATGTTCAGCATTTCAGGAAATTAGAAGTTGCAGATCTTTGGCAGAAAGCAATAAAGGCTTACTGAAACTTGGTTGTACTTACATAGCTTGGCACTGAGTTTTATACACTCACTATCTGGAGAAGAATGAAATTGATCCAACACTGTATTGAGAGGAAGAATGACTTCCAGATATTTTGCTCTCTTGTGGGAGCTTTTACAGAACTTTTCCAATATTCTTTCATTGTATGTGAGGTCCCCCACCCACCCACCATAAAACAAAAGCAACCTCTAATGTCAGAAGGGAGGGAGGAACAGAAGAGGGTAGAGAAGGACCACACCAAACCTCTTGTGATGATGGAAATCTAAGTAACAAACCCTATTAATTCACAACTTCCTCCCTTAATCTGAGAATTCTGGGTTCAGACTGGCCATCCTTTTAGTTTTTACATCTCCCACCCACCCCACTATCCTCAACTCTAGGCCTCTGATCGCTGCTGCAAGGACTAACGCCCCCTGCTGCTTTCATTTAAAAAGTTACCAAAACAATGACAAGGTTTTCCGCAGACTCGTCGCATCACATAGTCTGAGGCTCCTCCGTCGGGAGCCTCAGCTGTAAAGCGACCCCTACTGTTCCTATGAGGCCAGTGCACTAATGATTCTCACGCCTGCACTTCCTAGAACTGCTTAGTATATAAGGAGAGGGTACAGCTTGGCGCCATATTTCTTCTTCAGCTTTGTAAGGATCTGTTCAGAGCAGGCCACCCTTCTCTTGGTCAGAACACAGAATTCTCACTATTTGCAGCTATGAAACAGGTCATATTTTACGAGATGGTTTTAAGTAATCCTTTCCATTACTTCAGATAAACACACATGAAGCATTCTCTCCTTGAAGAGCATGGCACCAAAACTTTTTCAAAAATTATCAAGGAATGACCCCTGCCCTCCTGAGACTTGCAAACTTGGGGGTCATCCAGACCCAAACACAAATGTAATTAGCTCTAATACTGGAATGTGATCATTACTATAATAGAAGTTTAAAGAGATACTGTAGGAGTGGGAGAGATTAATTCCACATGGGGGATTTTGAAAGGCATTTTGGAGTAGGTGGGTTTTGAATTGAATCCTAAAAGATGAATAGAAGAATGTTCCAGGCAGGAGGAACAGTAGTATTGAGAATGTGACATTTGTTTTCACCAGGTTTCTTGCATCTGTTGACTTCTTGGTTGCCTTTGTTGTTAACTGCGTGGTTAACCAATTAAGGCAAAGAGAAAAGCTGATTTGAAATAACCATGGTGTGAAAAAGCTTTGATCTGGAAGCTCACTTTTCTTGCTTTTCACATGGTGATTCTAATATGAATAACGTCAAGTTTCTTTTTTCCTCTAACAATCCATTTACCTGTTTCTTTCCATCTATATTCACACACACACACATCTCCAGAGTTTATTCTTGGGCATTTTTCTAGTTTCTAATATGATCTCCACAAGTCAAATCAATTAGATTGAATTGATAAAACCATTTAATGACCCTGCTTATCTTTGCAGGTAAGCCTGGGAACAGAATGATTCTAAATGCCTACTCATTAACCCTGAAAGACAATTCAGGTGGTTTTATTCTAATATTTCTTGTGTTTGTTTAGAGTTGAGCACACTTTAAATATGTCTACATTGTTTAATAGCTTCTGCAGGCTCTTCGCATCACATAGTCTGAGGCTCCTTGGTTGGGAGCCTCAGCTGTAAAGCGACCCCTACTGTAAACAGTTGTAAACAGGTTGTAAACAGTTTTTTGATGGACTCAATTGATATTCTTCATTAAAGACCAGAGCCTAATGAACTCATTCACCTTCCCCTTAAATTTACATTCAAACGGGAGATTTCTTAGTGGCTTCTTAAGTTGCTAACTTACTAGTCTTAAGTTTACATATTTCATGCTGTCAACCTGGAGTCTTTTGTCCATATAAAATTCCTAATTCTTACTCTGAGATATGTGGAAAACAATTTTCCAACCCTCTCTCTTTCCATTTTTTCCTAATTTCATCTTCTGTGCTGCTCATTCTCTGGGCTATGAAAGTCTTCAGTAAGGGATTGGTAGGATTTTGGTCCCTAAAGACAAATGTTTTATTAGCTCTTAATAGTGATCTGCTATGGGAGGTTACATTTCAAGACATTATTTATTTTAGTATGTTTGTAACTTGTTTTCAAAGAGGATTTTTTCCCCTTCTTTTACATTTACAACTGAGAAAAATCATCCAGACAAGTCTCCACTGCCACCTACTTGTAGTTTGGAAATTTACATGCACCTGGCCTTTCAAATAAGGCTGTTTTTCAAATAAGGTTTTCTGGGGTTTTTTTGCTGTCAGGAATACTGTAGGTGGCATTCTGGATTCTTCTCATGTTTTTAGAGGCATGGGTTTTGTGAAATCGCTTAAAAAAAAAAAAAACTACATTATAGGATTTTTACTAACATTCATGGAAATGACTTTTTTCTGTAAATGTGGTATGTCTTCTCCTATGATAATTGTATTGCTACAAATTATATAGGTAGCAGTCTAAGTGAAAATACCATTCCTAAATGTTTTATTGATATTTATATTAAGTTTATGTTGCTATAGCCATAATCCTTAATAACTTCTTATAAAACACATTATATAAAGCATTTATGATTATGCTACGGAAAACTGTTACCTAGCACATTGTAAAAGACAGACATTTTAAAAAACAATGTATGTTCCTACTTAATACAGAAAGATGAGTTATCAGACGCCGTGTATACTTGTAATTTCATAAATAATAATAAAGTATGCATAATGGCTCTTTAATGCCCAATGTTATTATATAGAGAAGAAAGTGGACTATTCTAATATAATAACAGATATGAGAATTTTGAGTAATTTTTTTCTTCTCATCATAGCAGTGACCACTCTTTGCCTAATGATTTCATTTTATTGCAAATCCTCTGGATGGAAGCTTAAAGATCTGACATTGTTATGTGCTCTTTTAATGCAGGTTATTCTACATTTTATTCAGCCTACTAAAAGTATATTGCCTTGTCTTAGCATATTTAACTGGAAACCCTAGCTTTGAGTCATTTTTGTAGCATGCTCTGTAAAATCTCCCATCTAAAAAAATTATGGACATCCAAGCATCTGCCTAAATTTTTAATTATCTCCCAAACTTCACCTACCTCATTTTCCTCAATTTTCATACTAGATAACTAGATTCAATTTTAAGAATATTTTGGAAAGTGTTCGTTAATCATTCTTATTCTGAGAAATCATTTGAATCACATTGTAGATGTATGTATTCTGTGTGAAAACATATGGTTAGTGATAAGGAATATTTTGTATTTCGCATGAATGCAGAGCTGGCAATTCAAAGTATAGGGCTAGTCCTTTTCTGAAACCATTCAATACTATCTAATTTCCCATCTATACAGTTTGTCCCTAAGTGACATTTTAAAAGCAGCTGTAACTTTATGGTTGTTTATGTTCAGTGACTGTAGAATGGTTGTATAAGAAAAGTGAAACAAATCTTTGCTGTGTGTTCCCTGGCTAGTACACAAGCAGTATTACGCTTGTACTTTTAAACAACTTCTAATGTAATCTGGTTTCATTTGTATGCTGTACACCCTTTTTAAGACTTTTTTTAATCTCATCTAGAGAAACTGCAAGTCATTCAAGTTTCCTTAACTGCACCAGTAATGTATATAAATCTTGTTAGTATGCAGTGCATTACAGAGTGAAGTGGCATTAAAACTCCTTTGTTGCAAAGTCATGCTTTAAGGAAGGCTTCCAGATCTGAAGATAAATGGTGTGCTTGGTGAATCCACTTCATTTGAAAGTGTCTGGAATATAATTTTTCTTACATGGGCAGTTCTTTCACATAATATAGAAACCAGGTGAGTTCTTGTTGAGCATGTGAATATCAGTGTGCTAGGATGAGATAAAGCTCTATATTTTGTATCCTCTCTGATAAATGCAACAGAAGAAGATATTGGGCTTTATGGGAGATTTTGTTTATGGCTTTTACTCAGGTGAACAGAGATCCTTGAAACTTCAATATCAAAAGCACCACAGAAGAGAGTCCTGGTGGGAATACTGATGATTTACTGCATTAGAGCATCACTGTAACTGGCCACAAATCCCAGCTTTCCTCATGTAGGATGATAAAGCATTAGTATGTTACTCGGACAGAGTTTTTTGCTGGCACTTGGTACAAGAGGACACACTGGCCAGAAGGTGACTATCCTCAGCAAATTTCTAGTGTTGAGTCACTTTTCTCATCCACGTGGCCCATACCCAAAGTAGCCCTTCCTTTGTGAGCACATCAGCCTCTTGCAGGCATTCAGGAGATATATAGACAGCCTCAGAGGCTCCAACTGTCAGCTCCTTTTCTGCTTCAAGAAATGAAGAAGCTCTATGCTCTACAGTTATTTTTAAAAAGACTGTAATAAGTTACAGTTATGGGTCATGGTAGTTTTTTCTATAGTGTTATTACCATTATTATCTTCTACAGCAGTAAAAATTGATTGTTCAGATGAGCAGTGTGAGAGAACTTCAAATTCAAGCAGCAGGACTAAATCTCCCATCTAGATAGAAAAAAGAAAAAGCAAAGAAAAGAGTATATTAACCTACTATTCTTCTCCCTCCCTCATGACTTACCAACAAATTTTATGAATGTCCATGGATATGCCACAAATAGGTCCCTCTAAATGAAACCTCATTTTGAAGTTATAAATCTTAAGTTTGTGACCATCGGTTATCTGTTTTGGTCATCTTTACCCATATTTGAATTATTGCTGTAATTATAGTAACCTCTTACATAACTCTCTATATAAGATTTGTCTTTGTAAAAAAAAAAAATGGCTAGATACTGCAAATATGAAAAGACATATTGAGCCCCAGGATGTGTTAACAGAGAGTACAGCTACTGGTCAAAATGGAATGCTAAATCACGAATTTTGAGTTCTATGACCTGCAACAAGCTACAATACTTTCCAAACTGAGAAGGCAATGAGACTTAGTTTAAAATGTTTTAAGACAGAGGTTTTAAAATATAATAAAATATTTTAAAAGCTGCAGTATGCTAGATTTTCATATAGTTGTTGGTAGCTTAAAAAAATTGAGACTGTCAAAATAACGTTCTGTTTTTCATCCCTTTATTGCATATCAGTTATTTGCTATCATCCCTGTGCTTATTCAAGTAGACTTATGAACACTTAATAAAACTCTCTTTGACTTTAGGGGGTATTTTGAATCCTTCTAAAATCACAAGAGTCCCAGCAGTGTTTGGACCAAGTGTCTTGTGATATTGGCTCTATTCCATTTTGAGATGTGGCCACTCTCCTTTCCATATTGAGATATATTTCAGTCATCAATAATTCATCAACCACATACCATTTCTAGAAATATTTTTTATTTATAGCTTGGCTCCTTCCTTCCCCACCTCCAATTGCTGAAGGAGCCCTCAGAGCCTCCTGCCCCATTTTTACCCTCCTTTCCTTGTATCATAGGCATTGTCCTTTAGAAGACTTTCTGAGCACTCATGAGTAGGTCAGTCCTGCTTTTCCATGAATCAAAGTGTCTCCAAATTGTACAGGGGAGTTTCTCTTCATGAGGTTTTGAGAGCACTGTCTTACAGCTATCCTGAAAAGCAGGAGCCCTGGTATGCTGATGGAGGTCTAGTTGCCTGCATCTCCAATGCAAAAATGTATGACTGTGTAATGCCACAGACTGAAAGAAAAATATACTGTTTTGGGACCTTAAAATATTTTTATTTCCTTTTATGTATAAACATGATATTTAAAATTTTATTTTTTTTGCTGTGTTTTCATCTTTAGATATTCAGTTCTCATTGATAGTCATTTTCAACTCTGAATGTTAATTTTTATAGTTTTATTTTAATTTCATCATGTCATATCAGACCATTGTTTAAATGAGATTGATTTATTTGAATATTTCTCTCTTCCTCTACTCTCTGAACTTTATTGACCTAGGTCCATGTGTGAATTCTTAACACACACATACACACACACAAAGTCTGGTAAACTGAAGAATATACATGGGTATGAAGAAAGTGACAAATGTATAGGAGTAACAAGTAAGGAGGAAACTATGCTAAGTCTATTTTATAATCTTATTTATGTTGATTTAAAAATACATTCTTTGCTGAAGACTTTGTTCATTTGCTCTTTTGCCTACTAAACTGAACAGGGAAACTAGTGGAAGTCAGGGTGTTGAACTGAGAGCAGACGGTAGCAATTTAGTAAATATTGTGGTGTCAGTTTTATTTCATTTATACAATTTATTTCATTGAGAAATATAGGGTAAAATAGGTTTCCAAAACAAATGTTATGACTTATATTCTCCTAGAGTGAACTGACTGCATTTCTCATAAGTTGAGGCTGAAGATCTCTTCAAAGGAAAAATTATGGGGGTTGATATCACAAACCTCCCAGGTAGCTCTTAGGGTGTAGATTTTGAGAAGCAGGGACTGGAATGTTTGAATAACATGGAATAGTTGTAAAATAAAAACTATAATCTCTGACCACATTTTGGTTACATTAGGGAAAATTTTAGTATCCAGCTTTTTGACTGGAGGGTTAGTTTCTGCCAAATTACGTAATTATCCATTTTAGGGGAATTGTTTTGAATTTAACAATTACATGGTGCTTCAGAAGTAGTCATGACTTTTTCATCTGTTACTGTATTCTTCATCCTAATGTTCAGTACATCTGTCTTTATATATATGATTCAGTAAGTATTGATACAGAAAGAAGAAAAAAACCTTTTTTATATAGCTAAGAAACTAAAAAGAACTTGCCTATACATAGTGGAGCAAAATGGGAGACCCAGAAAGTAGTGTAGGTCACCTCTAATGAGTACTAACAGACGACTGCAGTCTCTACTGTTAGACATAATTCTGATTTAAGATCCAGTCATTTTGTCTGGCTTTAATTTTAATTATATTTTGTTAATTAAAAACAAGATAAGCCCAAACAGAAGTTTCAGACTTTTTTCCTCTTCATTTCTTCACCAAAGACAAAGCTTATAATCATCTGGCTCTTATTAGGTCCCTCTGCTATGATGACACACAGCATTTGAAGGGGGAGTACTAGCCCATCCCAGGGAGGAGCTTCTGGTTCATTTCAGTGTGTATAGAAATTTCCATGAAAGGGAAGGAAGAAATCTTAACTGTTTACCCAAAGGAACAAGCAAAAGCAAACCAAACCTGAAGCTTTTAGAAATTCAGACCTCTTGGGGTGATATCATAGATTTTTCAGATTATTACTGATAATGTTAGAATTGTATTTGCTTCCATTATTGAAGTTCACATCCTTACTGTTTTGAATTTATGGAATTTACTGGTGTTTCTAGTGGAGAGAAGTGTAGGGGAACTCTTGTCACTTTAAGGAGGTATAATAACGAGTTTAAGTAAATCTACTTTTCTTCCAAGGAAGTGTGCACAAGAAACTTCATGTCTTACATCTAGTAGGCACTCAGTAAATATGAAAAAATGAATTAATGTTCCATGAGCATTATCAGAAAGCTAACGTGTTGTCAAGTTCTCTGTAATAAAAGTGATAATACAATGAAATGTGGCTATAAATATTTCATGCTTTTATCTTTAGTCATACATATATGTATGTGTGCACTTAGGATTCATGATTACATGACTGCTTATACTGTGTATCAAGAAACTGGTTTAAATTTCTCAAAATGTTTGTATATTACATGGGACATATAAATTAGAGAGTTAAATCAGTATTTCAGTAGCAGCAAATGGCAATTAATACTGTACAAATTTTGTATATTCGATTCTAGTTTTGTGATTAGGGATGAAAGTTACTTTATACAACGTGCGTCATGAACTGAAGGGAGGAAAAAAAAGAAAAGAAAACATTTCCTGAAAGAAGTTTCTCTTACCAAAAGTTTTCCTAGTGTTATTTTTATAGCCGAGTGAGAGAGAATTTACAGGGAGCTGAAATCATTGAAGCTAATTAGTTGAATGGCCCTATTATTTATCCAGGGACACGTAGTACAATAATTGCTATTGCAGGTTTGAAGCATCTCAGGGATATTAATTCCAGAGCTTTCATGTCATCTCAGTACAGTAAAACTTCCTAATGGCACCCTGAAGGTGCATAATCTCATTTTAAAACTACTTTTTCTTATTTTTTTCTGAAGGAACTGGCAGAATCTCCTTCCATAAAAGCTGAAAAAGGGGAAGAACTCATAATATTTTCCTCATAAGAAAGCAGTTATATTTTCTTATTATTTTTTTTTTACTGTGTGACCTTTCCTACCTTCTGATGAGGGGTTTGCTATGGCAGTTTATCAAAAGTTTATCTGAACTTGGCTCCTTTGCCTCCCTTTGGTGGCAGCCAGAGCATCTCTTGATCTCTCACAGGGAACTAGGGAAGGTGTGAGGCAGCATTGACCCTGGTCCCTTCCACAGTAATTTAGAAGAAGAGGACTTATTACAGAACACAGTGGGGTCCCTGTTAGGTAGGAAGAGATGAGTCCAGCACCTAAAGCCTAAGAGAAGTCTCCTGAAGCCATCCTAACCCATCCCTTATTTGGGTCCCCTTAGAGAAAACAACTATAATATGATCTCTATAAAATCACACCAAGAAGTGCCACTTGGTAATTTTAGAGGGAAATGAAGCCATTGCTCATAAAATTGCTAGCGCTGTCTTGAGTCAAGAATAGTGTTGATTGTTTGGCAAACATCCCACATTCATCTCTGGAAAACCATCTTAGTTCTTACATTTATCTTTCTTTTCTCCGTCTCCCTCTCCACACTCTTTCATTCTTGGCCTTGCCACAGCTTGAAGACCCAAGTTCTGTCCCAGAAAAAATAGTACAATCCTTAAAGTTTCTAGGCTTAGACTCATTAGAGTCCCATTGGACTTGCAGGAACCATTTCCTCCATGCCTCAGCCTCAAGCCTTTCTCTTTCTTCTCTGACCTTGTAAATCTCAGTGAGGTAAAGATTCAGAACCTTCCCTTTAATGATAGTTAGGACAACTCAGAACCTGAAACTTACTATGCTTACTTCAAGTTGCAGCTAAGTGAGGAATGACCACAGTGATGTGTCCCCACTGGGGACCAGAATGATACTATTCAATCTGGGGTCTTAAAGCGTAAACAACAGTTCGTATCCAGTTTTTGAGATCTGAATGGCAAATACAACTCTTATCATGCCATTAAACCGGAATTTCTCTAGCATCTACCCTAGCGATAAAGCAGCAGAGATCTCCAGGAAAGCTGATGCAATTAAGAAAACTTGACTTAAGTACAGGATGTATATCAAAGTTCCTCCCTCATGTTGGCTGTGGTTTTAAGTGGCTGAATCTGTATACACACAGATGTGTACCCGTGCACACATGTACTGTCTTAGAGCTTTGGTCATTTTTATTATGATATTCTAATTTCTTTGCCGAAGTTTCCTTGACTTCCTTTAAATCCAATGTAAACTTATTTGGATAGCAGTTCTTCTATTCATTAAGGCCTTAACTAGAACAAGACACAAAAATGGTAATGGTCCATCCTTGTATTCCTTCTCTTGTTGTTGTTATTTTTTAGTCTCTGAGTCATCTCTGACTCTTTGAGATCCCATGGACTGTAGCCTGCCAGGCTCCTCTGTCCATGGGATTTCCCAGGCAAGAATACTGGAGTAGGTTGCCATTTCCTTCTCCAGGAGATCTTTCCAACCCAGAGATCAAACCTGGGTCTCTGCTTGCAGGCAGATTTTTTTACCGCTGAGCCACCAGGGAAGACCCATTCCTTCTATTAGAGTTCATTATAAGGACTGGTAGATTTTCCAAGGAGTCAGTGGGTATCTTTTCAGATACAAGTATAAATACATGCAAAGTAACAACTAGTTTATGGCTTATATCAAACCCAGGGCCAGACAGTATATACCTATAGAGTTGCTATGGGGCCTCTGCTCTTGCTGAAAACAGTGCTGCCTTCTTATCTGACTCTTGGTCTCAAGAAATGCTGCTGAGTGAGAAAACCAGGATTAAAATCAAGAATCCTGTCTTCCTGTCCTATATCAACTAAACAAACCAACTGGGTCACTCATAAGTGTGTTGTTCTCTTTTTGTTTCTCTCTCTCTCTCTCTCCCTCTTTCTTCCATCCTCTCTTACATATATTATTTACTCAAGAGTCTGTACCAACCCTTTGGGGGCTGTTAGAATCTATTTTATAGTTTGTTGGTCACTGACCTGATAAGTCATAATCGCTCAGAAAGAATCATCACAATTTTATCAGGTAAGAGCAGCTGCTGCACAGGCACAGTAAATTCTTGGGCTTAAAATCTGTGCAGTTATTTTTTTGCAGAGGAAATGGTAAATGAATGCTTTATGAATGCAGTGAAGGAATGTGTGCTCTTGTTTAAAATTTAGCAATGGTGTTTTGGAAGAAAAAAATTACCAAGTGTTCAGGGAAAGAATTAGAATCCTGAAATTTTACATAGTCCTACCCTATTTGACTTTGAAACCCTCCTAACTTCCCCTTTTCTTGCATTTGCAAAAAAAAAAAAATGTGAGGGATGAGGGAACACTATTTGTGCTTTATGTGTGTGGCAGAAAGTAGGAATATGATACAATGGAATTTCTAATATTTAAATTCTTTAGAAAATTCAAGCACAAAGATGATTTGCTGTTTTAATCAATTAGCTGAAATGCCTTTGCAAGCTTAAAAAAAACAAAATTCCAACCAAATGTCTTAAATTGCTAAAATGTCTTTATCTTTTGACCAAGATGGACCTTTAAAAGTCATTAAAGATAAGTAAAAATTCATTTCCAGGCCAAGCTCCTTTATATTAAAATTTTGGGGTTTTTTTCCCCCAATTTTCTCCTTGTCCCTTCCAAGTTATAAACTTGTGACTACAGGCTTTGCATAAAAATGCTGAGAGACCCTTAACTATAACAATGTGAATGGTACTATTTTCACTTTAATTTAACTTGATTTAAATGAAAAGAATGTGGAATAAAAGAGGGTATACATTTGGAGGTGATTCTGTATACTTGGCTTTAACCAACAGGCTTCATAAGTGTTCATTAAGAAACTCCACTAGGCATGTTTCCTGCTGCAGAATAGACTTTAACGGAAGAAATAAAGCTGTGAAGATTCCGTTTTCACTTTGTTTCTCGTAAAGACAGTCAGGATCCAACATAAACAACAATTTACACCCAGCATTTATTCTGGAAATTACAGTATCGTGCAGTTAATGCGCACAGATAAATAATGTTTTATGGGATTCTGTGGAGCCCTTTCAGGGTAGCGGATGTTTAACCGAATTAAAGGATTTTGAGAACTCAAAGCTCGCATTTTAAGCAGGTTTAAACAGTTAATATTACAAAATGCCAGCACAGAGGAGCTGGTCCAAATATATTTTTAATACACAGTTATTTTATTTTCATGATTTCCCATTTTGTTTTTATTACTATTTGGCACCTTCCGTTTATACTAAGTCACTTGTCACCCAGGCCGTCTCCCTCAGGACTTTGCTTGCTTTATGATGACATTCCTTCATCTACTTTTTAATCTCCTATATATCTGCAGGTGTGGAAATATCAGAAATAGAACTATAATTCCTGATAGATGAAGTTATATCACAGAGATGATTATGAAAAAGGGAATTGTGATTTTAAATAATGATACTACAAAATCTTTTTTTCTTTTTAAGGAGAGAATCACTTATTTTGGCTAATTTGTGGTTTTTCTGTTAGTGAAAGGGGGCAGTTTAAAAAAATCATTTCTTTCTGGGGCAGGAAAAAAAAGACGTCATCTTTCAAACCATGGTAGATTTAACAGTTTGGAGTTGTTTTAATGTACAACGTATTACAAAGTTGTAATGAAGGAATGCTTTGGTGAGAAAAGGCAAGAGATATTTAAATGGAAGCCAGAGTGCAGGTAAAAGTCTCTGGATAGGGAGGCTTCTGGTAAAAAGTAAGAGCTCCAACTGGCAAGCTGTAGAAAATGCTCCTCAGGTCCTATCTTACCCTTCAGAGCTATAACAAATCTATGTCATTTTCAAAAGATTGCTCCCTTTCCAAGCCGTTAGGTCTACCTAGTCTCCTTTCTCACTCACTTATGGGGCCTCCGTGCTCTCCCAGATAAGCAATATGTGTCAACATTTACCAGTGAGCCATAATTTTTAGTGAAATCCAAATTGTGGTTTTTTTTTAATTTTACTAAAATTCTGTTTTTATAATATAGCCTCGGGAAAGAATGAAAAAGTTTTAATATTCTTGTTTCACTCATATATTTTATAGGAGGTACGATTTTCAATACTTTTATAGCATTAGTTTAGCTGTGGTTAAGGTTAAGTTGGCATTTCTATTCTAAATCACTTTTTCAGGCTTCTGAAACTTGACCTTTTAAATTCTAATGGGACTGAAGCTGAGAGAACTACACCAAGTAAGAGTGATTAAACATGCATAAAGCGATTGAAGACCTTCTATGGGGGCCAGCCCAACAGTCTAATAGAACTGTTTTACGTTGACAAGCTACTGTCTCTTGGAGGATCTCAAAGTATTTCTAATGTGGGGTATATTGAGGTATATTGAAGTTACAGGATTTTATTTTAAAGGCCTTCTAGTGAGTCCTTTGCATTGATGGAAACTCAACTCAAAATCTGCCCCCACCCTAGGCAGCTCTTCCTGACCACACCACTCTAAGGCAGTTTCTTCTTCTCTGAGAACAAATGTTGACTGCACCACTTACTTCGAATTTGTCTTTATTATCTTATATTACTGTCATATTGCTGTGATCACATGGGATCCTTGGAGACAAGGATTATATCTTAAATTATTATTGCTTACAGTTCTTAATGCAGTACCCTATACCGAGAAAGAGCTTCCCAGGTGGCGCAGTGGTAAAGAATCTGCCTACAAGCAGGAGACCCGGGTTCAATCCCTAGGTTGGGAAGATACCCTGGAGGAGGAAATGACAATCCACTCCAGTATTCTTGCCTGGGAAATCCCATGGACAGAGGAGCCTGGCGGGCTACAGTCCATGGAGTCACAAAGCAACAAACAAGCATGTGAGCACGCGCACACATGCATACTGAGAAAACATTCAATAATTATTTGGTGGAGGATTGGCAAACCTAAAAACTAAGAGAACTATTTGTTTTTCTGTAGATCATCATCCCTCATGGAAGATAAATGGGTAAAAATACAGCTAATCAGTCCTTCACTAGGAGGTCTGTTGATTGGCCTCTTTTATCGTTATTATCTATTTGTCTTAATAGAAAGAATATTGTTGGCCATTCATTTGTTTATTTATTCAGCAATTTCTTGTCAAGTGCCTACAATGAAAGAACAGGATAGATGAGGTTCCTATCCTTACGGGGTTTTGCCTTCTATTGGGGAGACTAGTAATAAAGAAGTAAACCAATAAATAAAGTAATTATGTATTGTGATAAGTGTGATTAAGAAATTAAGCAGGATATTATAATAGAGATATGCCTTTCTTCCTTTAGGAAAATTCATGAAGAGAAATTCCAGAAATAAAGTAGAATAATGTTGCAAAGTAGATATATAGCTGCTATACATCATATACACATCTATGGCATATAGTTTGCACTTGACACTCCCCTCCTGAGTTTGCTGGAAAAAAAAGGATGGAAAGAGACATATAAAAGCACTTTGAAATTTTTTAAATGGTTCACATATTGTTACTGTTATTGTTCCCAGCTGGTAAAGTACACATGTAATGGTATCAAACTTTGATCACCAACCAAAACTTTCATAGGGAAGGAGAGGAAGGTTACTCTTAAATCACTGAGTAAAAAATAAATGAGTGACAATGAGAAATCAGAAGTGTTGGGCTTAGTTTGCAAATTGGAGGACCATAAAGTAGACAACATAAGACATGGTACATGATATCAACAGCTTCCTCTGATGACTACTACTCCCTAGCCTCTCTATACTTCTTTGTTGTGTCATTGCCTTAATTATCACGTATGTGCTTTCAAGGTCCTCAGTTAATAGATCTCTAGATGTGTCATATGTAGTTTTCCCCAAGGGATGGCAACCAATCAGATGTTAGAGTTTGGTCTCCAACTTCTTCCGTAAATTATTAGCCCAAGATCTCCTGTGCATACCTTATAGTGAAATACACATGAATGCTCAGAAATTTTTGTAAAGCAAGTAAATTAGTACTTATGTGTAAGATATAATGACACCTAATTTCCACTAACTTTTCTGCTAATATAGAAGTATTTTTTTATTGTGCCCTGGAATTGATGATTCAGTTCAAATAGTTGGATTAGCAAGAACTTTGACACTATGAGAGATCTGAGTCAATGGAATGAAAAGGCTGCTCAACTCCTTTCTTGTGAACATTCTTTCATATATTACTTCAAATACTTACTAAGTACCTCCTTGTTATAGGCTCTGTTCTAAGCCCTCTGGGGATAGAAATGGAGGTGTCAAAGGTGAATGAGACATAGTGGGAGATGACTTGTACCCAAATAACTGACATTCAAAAGGTTATGTGATAAGTGCTTAGGTGCTGTAACAACTCCAGGAGACCAGGCAGGTTAAGAGCAGAGTGATGAGGGGACTTCCCTGGTGGTCTTGTACAGGGCGTGTGGTGTGAGTTTGATCCCTGGTTGGGGATCTAAGATCCCACATGCATGTGTTGTGGCCAAAAACAAAAGATCAGAGTGATGAGGAGGACCAAGCGGCTCTGTGATTTGCTCTCAGAGATGTCTGCACAGTTAGGAAGCCCCAGCTGCAGTCTGAGGTGTAACTTGATGTCTTTAGGCAAATCATTTAACTTCTTCAGGCCCTAATAAAAAAAAATTAGATCATTTGGTCTCTAAGCTCTTCCAGCTGTAAAACTCCTTGATTCAGGAAGCAGCTGCATTTGAGTCAGACTTTAGATGGATAGGAAAATAGAATAAAGTCTTAGTGCTTGAATGAGAGAAACTCGGTGATGCTGTGGTTTCAGTAGATAGAGATAGGGGAAGACAAAAGTAGGAGTAGCAAACTGCAGAGTGAGGGAGCTACATCTGCCAAGGTGTAGGGGTGGGAAAATGCAGGATGTGTTCAGGAAACACCAAGTAGTTCAGTCTAACAGGGGTTACTTAATTGTGGGGAGGTGAAAAGAGAGAACTGTAAAGCAAATGAGCCAAATTTATGGAAAACTTTGAATGCCAGACTGAGGCCTAATATTCAGCCTAATTGAAGCTTTTTAAAATGTAATCAATATCTTTTGCTTTAGATGCCATCCAGATGACTAAATTACCTAAGCTTTCCATTTCATATGCAAGATAACACTTCCATAGCCCCTACAATGTGCCAGGTTCTGTTCTAAGTGATTTACATAGGTTAATTTAGTTTATCTTTGTAAATCCCAATGAGAAAGGGAATATGAAGGAAGATAATTTAGGTACAGTGAAAGAAAATGACTCTGAAATGGAATAAAATAGGAAAGTTATAACATTCTATGTATAAGAAATGAGATAACTTAAAATGTGATTTTAAACTAGATTTCAGTGAAAATAAAGCAACAGTTTAAAAGGGGGAGGGGACTGTTATTGTACCCATTTTGCAGATGAGAAAACTGAGGCACAGAGAAGTTAAGTAAGTTTCCCAAGGTTACACAGCTAGTGAAATGTCGGGGCTGGGAGTCAAACTCATTTGTGATAACCATTATAGAAAACTTGTTAGTGCTATTTTCATTTTTCTCTCTTTCAAAGTTACATAGTATCTAAATTACACAAAGCAGCCACTCTCAAGGCATAAACGAAGGCACTTTTTCCCAACTCCAGTCTTAGCAAGAAACATCTTCTTATAACCAACTGCAGCCTGGCATTATCATTATTATTTAATGAGACTTTACTGTTTTACCAGAAAATGTTCATTTAAATGAAGTTTTTTAAAAATCAGATTGTGGAACTTCCCTAGTAGTCTACTAGTTAAGAATCCACCTGCCAATGCAGGGGACATGGGTTCAATTCCTGGTCCAGGAAGATTCCACATACCGCAGGAGCAGCTAAGCCTGTGCGCCACAACTACTGGTCCATGCTCTAGAGCCTGGGAACCACAACTACTGAAGCCTGCGCTCTCTAGAGCCTGTACTCCACAACAAGAGAGGTCACCACAACGAGAAGCCCACGCACCACAACTAGAGAATAGCCCCCACTTACTGCAACTAGAGAAAGCCCACGCAGAGCAACAAAGACCCAGCATAGCCAAAAATAAATAAATAAATAACAGCAACAATATATATTTAAAAAATAATAATTTTTTTAAGAATCAGATTGTGGGCTGCATTATATAAAGATGATAATCACTTCTGAAAAGCACAAATATCCCAGAGATTCAAGAGGGGCAATTGCTCCAGCCAAATTGAGGAAGAAGATAGCCACTATCTTTCAGGTTTCTACCATTTTATATTCTACAATTTTGGAACTGCTAAGAATCCCGCAGACAGAGTGTTTCCCAAGCGTAAGACTGCTCCCGTTGAATGAAAGGAAGTCAGAAGGTTAGTCTTTCCCCATGTGCCCAACTTCTATACGTAAAAGGGGTACATTCTTTTTCCAACTTCTAACTAAGCAAGGACTTTTAACTGAATTACTACTCCCAGAGATATCCTGTTCCCATCCTGTGTGATTATGGTCTGGGTTCCAGACCCATGAACACATGGAAAGAGCCCATGCAGCATTTTAGAGGTATTAGAACCAAGAACAAAAGCTACTGACAGTATTCAGCTCTTCTGTTTGTAATGAGTACAATTTTCATCTAATTACTTGAGCCATTTTCCCTGTGAAAGTATCTTCATCTAAGTGGATCTTCATGCTTTTTGCCAGGCAGTTTGGTTGTCTCCCGGTCTGATCAAACCTTTCTCTGAGGTTCCCAAGTTTCCCTTACTGCACTGTATCATCAGCAGAGTTTTTCGTTTTCTTCCCCCCACCCCACCTACTTCTAAATGTTTGCTGAAAAGAACCCTTAACAGGAAGTAAACTTGCTTGGCATGGCCCAGCTGTGTGTGAGGCTTGAGTGAGAGGTATTTATGACCTGACAGGAAGATAAAGATAAAGATGAAGCTGACTCGGTGGCTGTTAGCACGGGGAGAAGGAAATGTTTATGACCCCATCTGCTGGCGTTTCAATAGGATGGAACTGCCTTTATGGCGTCAATCTCCCCTGTGACTTCCTTCCATTTGGGGAGCGATATCTTATTTCAAGATGTTCCCACCGCACACACTGTTGTCCCCTTTGTTTAGGGGCATGGGAGGAAGGAAGGACTTTGTGACTGGAATGTGGGGATGGAGTGGTATTTATGGTTATGACTCAAGCTAGAGAAAAGGCTTCATTGGGGTTGATTGTATAGGTCCAGAAAGCTGCCATGCATCCTGCTACTTCCTAAGCATTACCCACACTGAAAGCAGAACCATATTAGCTCTAGTCATTATCAGGCATTAAGGCTAACCATTTTCTAACACTATTATAACGAGAATTACTATAGCTTGATTTCCTTGCCCACTGGGGGAAAAATAACTTACTTTGTAAGTTTCTTGTTTCTTGTCTTTTATTTAATTTCTCTTACTTTTCTTACTTTTCTTCTCCCCAGTGTCTTTTCTTTCTTTCTTTTTTCTTTTCTTTTCTTTCTTTCCTTTCTTTGGAGGAGGAGACACTTAAGACCAACAGGTGCAGTGTTGCTCAGTTCAATATCTTTGTCCATAAAGCAAAAGCAGTATGAAATTATCCCTTTCTTAAAACTAGCCCAGGTTAAGAGAGCCTGTAGATAGGTTGATATTCCTTGGTGAGGCAATGCATTTCTAAAGTGCCAAAAATAAGGGAATAGTCTTAGAATATAATATTCTGTGCACCACCGAAACTGGTGTTTTTATACATATTGATGGTATTCATTTTACTGCAAACTAAGTATTTATTCTTCAGTTTTATTTGTAATTCCCCCAGGCCCATTAGTATCGATTAAATTTTATATTAAATTGCTCAAATAATCAGCACAATATATGTAAATCAAGAGCTTTAGCTTCATTGGCACTATTTGTGTGGATATATGTGACCATATTCAACATAGTCATTTTTTTCTTTGCAAAAACAAGGTTTCTTTCCTTTTTAAAGCTATAATTCTATTTCTAAAAGATGAATTGTTTACCAAACTACACACATACAAAACTCAAAATTACAAAAGAAATGACTTTGTTCTTGCCACTGGGTTTGTCATTTAAAGAACCGAATGAAGAACTTCTGTTTGGGGGTGAATCACCCAATGATGTGCTTCTGTATCTCCTTAAGGTCCTATCTTCATCTTCACTGGTTGGGAGGAGCAGGGGAGAAGACGGCTTACTCAAGCATTTTTCCCCAGAGAATTCCATAGCAATATTTTTCTAATGGGAGAGTCCTGTAGTTAAGTTGGGCAAATTAGTTATAATCTTTGTACCTGATAACCTAAAGACTGGAAGGTAATAGTGTGTGACGAGTTACATTTTCCATTATAGCCCAGGTATAGTCAATTCACAGAGTAGAAATATTCTGGTGGCAATGTCCCTTCAAGGGATTAGAGCTATCACTGAAATAAAACCTCATATAAACATCAAATATCATAAAGCCAAGATCTGATCTTTGATTTTTACAGAAGTTCCTCCACAAAACATCCTATCCTTCCTTCTACAGTACAGGCCCAAGTCTTGGCATGTTCAACCGACTAGCAAATCCAGTCCCAACCGTATTTATTCAGTGTGATCCCCGAGAATAATTTGATAGGCCTACTAGGGAAGATCCTATCACACCTGCTATTTTCTTTTGCGCTACAGGTTACCAGGTGGCATTCGTATTAGCAAAGGTTCAAACCACACCATCAAATGGTTCAAACCATATAACCTCCTGTCTTAGGAGTTAAGCTAGCTTCCTAGGCTTCCCTTGCAGTGGTTAACTCTACTGAGAAGCTTTCTATCAGCAATAATAGCTTCAAGGTAGGAAATAAAAAATGGAAAGTGTTTAAATTGTTAATGGGTTTCATGTTCTTGTCACTGTTGAGGGTTTGTTCCCTTTTATAAACTCATAGTTTTTGGTTGACATTGCTTTTATGCGAGCCATCAGCCAGTTGGTGATGGTGTTGCTGTGTTAGACCATTACTGCCGGATTGTATTTGCAGTAAAGAAGGAGAATGGAGGCTGTAAATCTGCAACTGGAGATTTAGGGCTCTGTTACTCTGCAGTTTAGGCCCATGTGCTGGGGAGTCCATTCTCCTCCGGCAGAATTATACCCTCCAAACATGCCTTCCCAGGCACTGATCAACGACGTTCATTCCCTGGGCTACCAGGGCACTTAATACGGCTAATTCAGTTAAAGAAGCCTGAGGGGTGAGGTGGATGAGCCTCTCTCCCTGCTGGAAGCCAGATGCCAGGCTGGTTAGTGATCCTGCTTTATCCCTTCCCCCATGCAAAGCTGTGAGGAGCTGTTACTGCAATCACAGAGAAAAATAAGAAGAAAATGCTTCTAATGTTGGGCTCTTTCCTCCTTTAAGCAGGAAACGCTGCTTTACCCAACCTCATTAATGCTTGTAGAACTAAGTCCATTATCAGGAATATTCAGGAAACACATTCTTGGGGAATTCAGGATGTGTCAGAGGCCTGGATATCTTGACATCATTTCACAAAGCTACCACCAGAGTCCCAAAAGCAGGCGAGTCTGTGCTTAGAGGACAGGTAACTGGAAAGTAGAAAAATATTTCTCACCCTGACCCAGCTGGGTTGGTTTTGAATAGAAGCAGTTTAGAGGATAATACCTCTTACCGCTGGATTCAGAAATACTTTGGAAAGACATCAATATTAAACATATTTAGAATTGCTTTATTAATCATGTATCATTTCTACTACTAAGATATTTTATAGTGAAAAAATGTTAAAATATTTCCTTGGCTAGCAAAAGTTGTAGGCAAGATTTTAGATGTGTTTTGTTTTGCTTTGTTCAGCCTTCCCCAGAGAGAAAGGGTGTTAAATATAGACTCATCCACATGATCCCTCTGAGGCATGTGGGTCTGCTTTCTGTGTCAGCTGTAGCACAAATGTGCATGATTTACCCATACAACTATTGAACCAGCATTGGCCTATTAAGACTTCAGATGATCTGTTCATGAGCTGTCAACCCAAATTGAGCTTGAAGCCTGCTGTAAAAGATCTAATTTTCATAATTATCCAGAACCTTCACACCCTCCTTCCCTTCAGTACCACCCACCTCCACACACAGTACACGGAGGAGTAAACACATACATACAGACACAGAGGCACAGAGCAGCACTGTCCCTGGAGATTCATCAGGCCTCTTGCCCGAAAATGCACCGAGTTCATCCAGGGGTCAGGCCTGGCTTTGACTTCCTGTTTGAGGAGCCCCATGTGTGGTGTTCCAGCATCGCTAGAGGCTAGTGATGACTAAGTAACATTTCACACTATAGCCTCCCACTAAGAAACAAGGTCCCTTATGATTCTAGACCTGGAGTGATTAGGGCACACAAATACCTTTTTAATATATAAGGTGGAATTAATGCCTATAGAAATAGCACTTCACTGTCTCATGGCCTTGCATTTATATAAAGAGGAGAGAGCTGTTGTCTTTGAGGATGAAGAATTTTAAACGCAACCTGATTTAGTCTCAGAGTACACCAGGGACTTTGATCATTTAGCTGTTGCTTAAGGCTGCCTGTGAGCTTTACCTGACCCTGGTCTCCAAAGGAAATCATCGTTTTGTACGTGGAGTTCAGCTGGTAATATCCCTCTAGGTAACCTGGCCTGAAATGTGGACCAGCGGGAACAGGCAGCACGTTCAGGCTTAACCCTTTGCAGCACTGGAGATAAAGAGTACACACTCCAAGGATTTGGTCATGCTGATGTTCCTCCAGTAATTCCACTGGAACTACACTGTACCATAAACCATTCAGTCTCTGGGCATATATTGCCTATGTGTCAGGAGTGGACAGGCAGCACTTTACTAGGTTCTTCTACAACCTCAGGTTTTTGAGGCAGCTGAGGCTTAAATTCCATGTCTTAACATGGGACAACTGTATTTCTACACTGTCAATTGTCTTTGCCCTCAGAGGGCATTTGCTGCAACTCAGGGTTCTACATTTAGAATAAAGGGAGTTATTTCCTGTCTTCACTGCTTTTTTGCCTTTTTTTTAATCGTGAATAGAGACAGTACATTACTCAAACCTTGGCTTTTCCCCCAAGTCTGTTGTTTACAGAGAGACATTTGGGTCCCTGGGGCTCACTCCCATAAAACCTTATTATCATATATTTCAAGACGTAAACTTCAGTTGTCAGCTCAGGAGCACAGTTTTTAAGCCCTGGCTGCTCTTGTTTTTCTTCTGCTTCCCTCTGGTTTATTTTTCTTTCAGTTTTGCCTGTTCTTCCCTCTTCCTCATCTCATGCAATGCTTAGTTCCAAGCTGGCTTGCTTCTTATTCTACTAATTAGACAAGAAATCCAGAGAGGCCATTATTAGATTCTGAGAATCTTTATCAGAGCCCATTATGGCCTTAAATACTGCACAAACATTTTACTAACTGAACCCATGAAAATTTCAGCTGATCCATCCTCGGTCTTTGGCATCTACTTTCTTTTGTACCTACAGAGTTATGTTTCTTTCTTTTTTTTTTTTTTTTCTGAGTTATGTTTCTGATGATAGAATTCCTAACAGCTAATTTTTCTTTATATTAATTTTCCCAGAGACAGCAGTGAAGGTTTATTCTCTGTCTTTCTCTTTCTCTCTCTTTCTCTTTCTCTCTCTCTCTCTCTCTCTCATTCTAATTACTGGTCTTGGTGGTGAAGGGGGTTCCAAGAAGCCTGCTTTTTCTTGGTGGAATACGTGTGAGTGTGTGTAAATGTCATATGTATTAATGTCACCAGTGAGTGGGATTCATGGTTGCCTGTTTTTCTCTCATTTTCTTTACAGGGCCAGGGATTATTTGTATGGACCAGTGGTCTCCCTTTTCTTTCAATGGAAGAATAATCCTGCATTATAATATAGTAACTGCAAAAGAAAGCTCTTTTTCTATTTCATTCTTTTCTTTCTTAATTCACTGTCTAGTGAGTTTCTGATTGACTCACAGACCAATTAAAGTAAAATTTAATGGAAGAATAGATTAACTCCCTGAGGTTTCCCTACCATCCATCACATTTTTATAGCAGGAGCTGTGAGGAAGCTCATAACTTCATGCTGTGAATGTGATAATAAAGAGGGCACAGAGAGGATTCCGATTTACAGCCGAGCTGATGTTCGCCAGGACAGAATTTACTGCCCAATCCCCTTCCCCTTTTTATTCAGGAGGAGGTCACTAGATCTGCCCTCAGCCCAGGTCTCAGATAGTGAAGGGCAGATTGTCAGGTTGAGATTCTTTCCCTTTAATTGGGGTGGTGTGAGGAGAGAATGTGAATTTCATTGTCCAGAGATGGATATTGTGTTAAAGAATATCCATCCTTAGGAAGCTGTTGTCACCCCAAATGTTCATATTTTTAAAGGGTGTACTTGATTTGTTACTATTTACTCTCATAGAAATTCAGAAATATCAGGCATTTGTTTCTGAGTCACTGAGTCATTGTCTTTTATCTACAGGCTTTTCTGGGTAACTGAAGATATCTCTTTCTATATCTTTATAGCCAACATTAATAATGTCTTCTTCTGAGCATCTTTCTTTTGAGGATCTCAAAGCACTTTGTGATCATTATTTTAGTCTTTCTAATAGGTCCCCAAAAACCTTCCAAACAATTTGCAGTTTACTAATGTTTCTCTGATTCATCTTAACAATGAAGTGTGACAGTGCTTACAATATGAGTAGTCATATGACCCACCCATGTCTGGGATTAATTTTGTACAGTTACTAAAATTTTTACTTCATGTAGCAATTTTTTTTTTGGCCTTGAGTATTTAAAAACTATATCAAATTTCATGAATGTATTAGATATTCCTTTTTTTTCTTTTTCAGAAGCTTAGTAAGATAGAATCAATATTTTAAAATCTCACTCATTTGACTGTCCTTGAAATAAAAACATGTCTGAACTGAACTTAGTGAGTCTCCCCTCACTGACCTGCTCTTCTTTTTTCATTAAAAAAAATCTTAAACAGAATGGTCCATCCTTCAAAGTGTTGTAGGTTGGAAACTTGGGAATCTTCCTAGATCCTCGCTTTCCTGCACACCCAATATCTCATTGATCACCAAGGCCTGCTGAGTCTACCTCTTCAATGTCTCTGGAAACCATCTTCTTCTCTCCATTCTCTTGCCCTAGTCTTACTGCAGGTTTCTCATCATTTCTTTGGACTATTGTGATCAATTTCTAGCCAGTCTCCATGTCTTCACTCTCATCATTCCCTCTCTAACCCATCCTCAATGCTTATAAAAGAATAATCCCTCTAAATGCAAATTTTATAATTTTATCACTGAAACTACTTAAATGACTGCCCATTGCTTACAAGACACATTTAAATCCTTACACAGTAATTCATAAGGCCGCATAGCTTCATAGCTTAGATGTGATTTCCTAGATTTGAAGAGATATCATGGTATTGCCAGTTTTTAATTTTGACAAGAATTTTTAAAAAGCTATCACCTTCT
This sequence comes from Okapia johnstoni, assembly GCA_024291935.2. Lineage (NCBI taxonomy): Eukaryota > Metazoa > Chordata > Mammalia > Artiodactyla > Giraffidae > Okapia > Okapia johnstoni. The sequence goes on along the minus strand of CM044306.1, from coordinate 23,357,703 downwards.
TTCCACATAACTTCACAAAAGGAATATATTGATGTCATAAAATAGGAAGAATACAAATCCAGAAAAATATTCTCTTTTATTGAATAGTCATGTAATTTTAGGACTTCCCGGGTGGCTCAGCTGGTAAAGAATCTGCCTGCAATGCGGGAGACCTGGGTTCAGTCCCTGGGTTGGGAAGATCCCCTGGAGAAGGGAAAGGCTACCCCACTCCAGTATTCTGGCCTGGAGAATTCCATGGACTACATAGTCCATGGAGTCACAAAGAGTTACATAAGAGTCCCATATGTAACTTTACGGGAAAAAAAAATCACTTTATAGTTCTTATTTTTCTCATTTTACTATAGTCCTGAAAACTTATGATGTTCTCTTATTGTATTTGGGAGCCTGGAGTTGCTGAGTCATAGCAAATATCTTTTTAACGTATAAGGTAGAACTAATGTTGGTTAAGTAGATGGTCTCGGCAGTCAGAAAGAGCTGAATTTGAAATCCAGCTTCACAACTTCATAGTTGTATGATCATGGGCAAGTTGCTTATCCTCACTGAATTTAATTTCCTCCATGTATAAAATAGAGATAATAATAGTACCTCCTTCTTAGTGCTATTTCTACTATTTCATAATAAAATGCATATTTTGACCCACTTGACCCACTGTCAGGCACATAGTAAACACTTTGACAGTATGAGATACTACTATGATGACCTCCTGGCCTCATCTCCTCTCACTCCCCTAAAAGCTCCCTATATTTCCAGGTATACTGACGTGTACCCAAGTGGTCCCCTGGACCAAAAATACACCTGCATATCTTGGAACATACATTCCTCCTTGCCTAGAATCCTGCTCCCTCCATTTGTACATCTGGTGAATTCCTACTCTTCCTTCAAGACTCAACTTAAACCTCATAGTCTCAGCATCCCTGCTTGTCCCTCCTCCTCCTCCATTGACAAACTGTCTCCCACAGTCTCATAGCATTTTATAGATTGCCAAGCTCATACCAAGTGTTTGTTAAATTTCTTTATTTAATCTCAATTAATGTGATTAAATAATCACAATAGTGATTATTTAATTATATCAATCACTAAACACTACAGATAAATTTATATTAGAGGTTTTATCACTTTTTATTTATTAATTCAATTAATACTTAATTGTGAACCTGCTATGATGCATAAACTTCTGCATAGGGTATATTCCAATAACAGTAATGCAACATTCAAGATTTGGGAAGACTTAGTTATTCTCCTCTGTGATTTCATGGAACCTGGTAGAAGCATTAATACAAATGATAATTTGTATTTTAGCTATTTGTTCCCATTCTATCCCCTTCCTCTCTAGACTGAGTTCCTCAAGGGCAGTTATCTTACTTATTTTTGTTTCTCCAATACCTAGAACTTTGAAAGTGCTCAGGGTGTATTTATTGAATAAATGAAGGAATATCAAGAAGCATTCTCAGTGTTAAAGAGCTTGATGAACTTTGTTAACTCTGTGGTTGATTGTGTTGTCCCTGACTTTGAAAGGACACCATAATCCCATGACAATGTAACTATGTTTTTAAAAAGGCTAAACATCTTTTCTGGTGGGTCCACATGAATTTTATCCTTCAGACTGTGTCTGCAGCTTCATCCAAGCCTGGGGTGGTTTCCCTCCTAAATCAATGGATCATCGTAAGCTATTTCTGGGAAAAAAAAAAAAAAGGAAGAAGAGGAAGGAAGTATGTTCCCTTGAGCTATTGTAAGAAAAACAGATCTTCTAGTATGTTCTGGTGTGTTTTACTTCTGGTCCAAGTACACTTGAGTCTTGCCTCTGGGTGATGTAATTTTGGGAATGGAATATCATTTTATACTTGCCAAGAGTGTGTTCTCAGTGACATGTTGGATCTGGAAGGTGAACACCAACATTCTTAGCCATCCTTAGTTTTGCTTCACTCCTAAAAGCTGTGCCTCATGGGCAATTAAACATCTCTCTGGCCCAGATTTAACAGATTGCACAGCAGCATCTTGGGTATTCTGCTGTTGTCACCTCCGCACAGGATAAAAAGACTGCATTCTCCATTTCAGAATTTTGTTTAGTTGATCTTGTTCTGCAGCTTGCTACTAAATGAAGTCTATGAGTGAAACTGATGAACTCAGAAAGCTTACTTTTGAGACTGTCCAAACTTCATAGTTACCTGGCAAGGTAGGACAGTCCACTACTTTTAGACATTCAGCTGTCATGATTACTTAATGCTCCTTGGTCACACATTCTCTGATGCTTCCTGAGTATATACATTTTTGTTCATTTCTCAGTTTCTTTGTAAATCTGTGCTTCCTCTCTAATGTCATCTACCTTTGCTGTTTGCCCTACATTTTATATATTTATATATCAACAATAACACATATTCCCCACTTTTTAATCTTTTTTCTATAAACTTTTCCTTTATTCTTAGAGAAATCCTATTCATCATTATAAACCCAGTTTAGTCTTTGTGTACTCTGTGAAATCTTCACACACACACACACACACACACACACACACACACACACATACAGAAAAAACTAAAATTTCTTAAGTGCCTGCTAGGAAACTCATCAGGAACTATGTTTGATATTTTTATAAATCTTACTTGCTTAGACCTTACAAAGCATTTCAAAGTAGATGCTATCTCCATTCTCAAAATATAAAGTGAAAGTGAAAGTCACTCAGTCGTGTCTGACTCTTTGTGACCCCATGGACTATGTAGTCTCCAGGCCAGATTACTGGAGTGGGTAGCCTTTCCCTTCTCCAGGGGATCTTCCCAACCCAGGGATCGAACCCAGGTCTCCCACATTGCAAGTGGATTCTTTACCAGCTGAGCCACAAGGGAAGCCCAAGAATACTGGAGTGGATAGCTATCCCTTCTCCAGGGGATCTGCCCGACCCAGAAATTGAACCAGGGTCTCCTGTATTGCAGGTGAATTCTTTACCAACTGAGCTATAAGGGAAGCCATAAAACCAGGATAAAAATAGTTAAAATGTTTTCCCCAAAGCTTTATGGCAAGCAGTTGACAGATCTAGAGTTTAAGTCAAGGTTCACAGGATTTCAAAACTGATACATGTTCTACCATATCATGCCATTCTTCATCCTTTTTATCTGTTGTGTATTAATGTATATGTCTATAATTTTGCTTTTTATTCACGTTTATTGTGTTATTCATTTGACTGTCTTTCCTACCAGAAAAATAACTCATTGAAAGTTAAATTTATTTCTTATTTATCTTAGTACCCTTAGGGCTCTCAGAACAGTACCTAACACATAATTGACATTGAATTAAGGGTTTACTGGATTGGATTGGGTCTCATTACAATTGAGTTGAACTGAACAACAGATTTACCTTAAACCTTGAAATTTTGTATTTCTGATGATGTCTGGGGCTCAGGATGCCATTTCCCTCATGCCAACTGATGTCTCAGGTGTCCATATGTAGCCATGTGTCTGTGCCAACTTCATCCTGAATAATTGCTCATCTTCCCAGGAAAGTAACTGGAGAACACAGTCATTAGCATACGTAAGTTCCTGGAGAACTGTCTTCTGTCTCATATATTTACTGTAGTCAGTGGAGTATATTCAGTCTTTTAGGAATAATTAAAATAGTCTGTGGCTCTAATTAAAGTAGTCTGGATATTTTTAAGAAATCTATATATAAGAACAAGCTGAGTGCTGACATCAAGTTAATTGTGTTATTTTTGGGGGAGCTATCATTGGAGACAGCAGTATGGCACCCAGTGCCTTTTTAATCCTCGTGTCTGGATGTATAGTGTTAAATAACTAGCATCTTGAGCTCTTAAGAGGAAAGGCATTAAAGCATAAATAAATAAAGCTGTTATGAAAACCTAGAAAATTATCTAAATGCACTTGTATAAGGAGTCATGTAGTGATTAAACTGCTGGCTATGGAGACAAATACCCTTAACACCTTTCACAACTAAAAACAAATCACCAAACGGCTTAGAAATTTTGTCCTATATGCTAGGAGAGCCAGAGAGAAAAACTGTTGCACTTAAATTTTTTAGTATTATATTTGATCTGTTTAAATAACAAACTGTTCTTATTTTTACTAGAAGTCAGAATCCTCCCTTTCTTTTATTGATTTATTTATTTATTAATTTTTGGCTGCACTGGGTCTTCCTTGCTGCACAGGGCTTTCTCTAGTTCCAACAAGCAGGAGGCAACTCTTAATTGTGGTGTGTGGGCTTCTCATTGCAGTGGCTTCTCTTGTTGCAGAGCACAGGCTCTAGGTGCATGGGCTCAGTAGTTGCTGTGCATGGGCTTAGTTGCTCTGTGGCATGTGGGATCTTCCCAGGGTTCAAACCCATGTCCTCTGAAATGGCAGGTGAACTCTTAACCACTGGACCACCAGAGAAGTCCCTTCCCTTCTTTCTAGTTCATTTCCCTAAACCTTTGCCAAACAGGGGAGATGCAATCCAGCAAAACCATGCATTCTAACATTGTAGTTCTTCCACTTTTCTTTTAATATGAAGTCACACCTGTTTCCTCTTAATATCCTCCTTCATCTTAATTCCAGTTGAACGCTGAATCTCATTGCAAAGTAGTTCCATCTAATTTTCTGTAGCTGAAATAGGGTTTCTTTTAAATGAAATGCCCAGAACTGATGGCCTCCCCAGATTGTGATATCTACTGGCCACAACTGCTGCAGAGTTCCTAGTGGAGGTGGAGCATTTCTTCTATAAGATTTACCCTGGAAGCAAACCAAGCTTCTCTAGTTTCTTACTGTTTCCCAAGATCAGGATGCAAAAATACATTTCTTAGAAATAATCGAAGCACAATGACTTATACAAGGATACAGTCACGGGTAGGGATATCCACTATGAAATATGGTTCTGGGTCATATGTGATCCAAAGAAAAGAAAGGTCAGGGAGTGAATTTATTTGGAAATAACAGAAACTTTTGGTCGGGTTTTGTAGGCTGAAGTTCTAGAGTTAATCATTATTCTGCCAAATCCTGAATGATGTTGCTTGTAGCTTTTCTACGCAGGCAGCATCCCCATGGGAGTCCTACTAACGGTCTTTTGTCAGGCACTATCAGCAGTATTGAGCCAACCTGAGCACCCTATTATTAATCCTTTTCTCCTAGTGACATGACAGCGATCGATGTCTGAACAAGCTATTGAAACTGTAGCAATCAAGTGGACTCCAGTTAATCCAATGGGATACTTACTCAGAGCTTATGGGAAGGGCAGGGAATTTTTTTCTTACTCTGCTCTACTCCTATATCCATGCATTCTATGCTGCTATAATTTGGGCAAAAGCTGACATTTACCCAGGCCTGTAAATACACAGGGTACCCTTACCAATGACTCAAATACATTCATATCACATTTGCAGCCATCTGCTACTTCTGTTAATACATAAACTTATCATTGTTATGTATTTACATATGTGCCTATATAAATATAAACCGAGGACAATGAGATGTTTATATGGAAAGGTACTTACCTGGTGGTGTTTTTGAACTTACAGAAAGCTATCAGAAGTTACAAAGAATAGTATGTACAACACAAGGTTATCAGATTTCCTGTCCTTTACTTCAGGTAGAAGGAAGTCTAAAATGGTGGTGTCCCAACCCAGCTGTGCATACAGATTCCTAGGTCCCATTCCCACAGATTGTGATTCAGCTAATCCGAAGTGATGCTCAGAAATTTGTATTTTAAGTTTCAAGGTGACTGACCTTAAATGGCAGTTTTCAAGCTGTATTCCAAGGTGCTTTGGGGCTTCCTAAGAGACTCCTAAGTGGTTTATAGGGTGGGGCAGGAGAGACAAGAGGGAAGAAGGCCAGGAAGGACAGACTGTCCTAGGTTTTGCTAGCAAACACCTCACTTAAGCAACTTAGTTTCTTGACTCAGTTTCTCTGTAAAATCCGTATCAGTAATATTTACCTTTGTTTATTCTACATGGGTATTTTGAGAAGAAGGAATAGAGAATATAGACAGAATAAAGAGTTACAGAGGATAAAGCCAACTCCCCAGTCAGCGTAGGAATCTATGAACAGGAAGTCACACAGTTTCTCCTGCAGTGAAGTGGACCTTCTTACCTTATAGTCACCATTGCTCCCCAGGGCTGGGGTTTAGGACAGCTCTCCAGAGTCTGAAGTATCTTTCTAATGCTGAGTCTAATCCTGCCTTCATTAGCTTCTGCTCACAGATCCTACTTCTCCCAATATTCCCTATTTCTATGGGATAGCCCTTGAAATATTTGGAGACAGTTATCAGATCTCAGTCTAAAATTCCTTGCCTTCTTAAACTATTCATTGGTTAACTCATTTTCTGAAATCCTCTCACCAATGTGAAGTATTTGTGTAGTACCCTTCCTCAGATTGTGCCAGTTGTTAATTTAATTTGCTTTTACTTTCTGCACCTGAGTTTTTGTGTGTTCCACTCAATCCTCTTTCTTCAGCATGTCTTTTTGCAGGGCATGCTTTCCCAACAGCCATTGCAACAAGCCTTAAATGTTTCTGAAATTAAGTAAGTATTGGTCTGAAAGAACTAGTGTGCAAGATGTCTCTCAAACATGGTTGCATGATAAACTCTTTTGGAGAAGGTTGTTTTTAAAATATAAGTGTCCAGTGACCTCAACCAGTGAAATAGGGGTGAGGCTCTGGAAAGTGTATCTTTAAGGTGACAGGTGATGCAAGTGCAGGTGGCCTGAGAGCCACCACGCACACTAACTCAGGAACACTAATGGTTTAAAGAGTCTGGGACAGAGACACCTAAACTCTGCCTTCAGTCTCCTGACTGGATGGAGACCTGTGCAAGCAACTTAAATGCCAGAGTCTTCTTTCTTCATTATCTATATCACATCTACCCCCTCCATCATCATAATTACACGAGATGATATATGTAAGACAATAATTATCACAAGACAATAATTATCACAATGTCTTTTTATGAAAATGTATTTCTATACAAGCTTCAGTCAAGTGAATATTTTTATGCCTCTATTTTATTCCATTTTGATGTATTTTGTCTAATAAAAGTTTAGGATCGTGTGGTCATACCTGCTTATTCGTTCAGAAAACAAATTTAGGAAATAATTATTTAATTTGTGTAAACGTGTTTGTCTCAGTTGTCAATCAGCAAGTTATTCTTTAGCTGAGCATGATCTTCCCTGTCCCCATCCAGCAGTTCTGGAAGAATCTACCAAAAAAGACCTTCAAGTTGAACACAAAACAAAGCTTTGCTGATGCCTCAGCCTGGCATGGACCTGGGGAGACATCCTGGAAGGCTCCCTCTCATGCAGATTGTTCTAAGAAATAGGTTTTGATAAGAAAATTGCTTGGTTTATTATTTTTAATTTAATGAACCTTGTTCCTGTAAAAATCACAGGGCAGATATTCCAGGAAATCATCTTTTTTTAGCTCTAGAGCAGACAGTTCAGTAGTGTCCATGGCTAGACAAGTTTGCCTGACCTGCATCCCAACCCAAAGGGGCATTGTTGAAAAATGAGAAGGATTTTTCAGTTCAAGATCTGAGCCTGCATGTTCTGCCCTTCCCACAGAGTCTGTCAGCAAGGAGGTGAATTTTAAAATGAAATTTTGTGACATGTGTACTCTCCACTAAAAAATGGACACAGCCAAGACTCATTTCTCCAAGCTCCCTATCCAAGCCAAGATGAGGAATGGTCTGTGGTCATTAGCACTTGGTTTGGAATAGCCCAGAGGTGAAAGAGTTGCTATTGGATTTCATTAATCTGAAGAATAGTGTTTAGGTTAAAATGTCTCTCTGGTGTTTTAATTGGGGAGCGAGTGTAACACTAGTGTTCAGCATCAGACAAAACACATATTCAAGATTAAGGCAGGGAAAAAAATGATGACGAGTTGAACCTATGTGTGAAAATCTGGAAATGTTGTATGACAACAAAAAAAGCTTTTGCCAACCAAGTTGATATTTTCAGACAAGTGATGCTTATTATTCTCTTGCTTTATTTCCAAGTTTATGTAATAAAAACAAAAACTAAAATTTCATCTTAAAACTTCAAAACTCCCTAAGCTGAAAAGAGTATTCATACTTTCCACATGTTTATCGGGTGCCTACAACATCCCAGGCACTGTTCTAGGTTGAGGATAAAGAGCATGAGACTTAGACCTTGCCCTTGGAGATGCATGGGTGAGAACATGACTCTGGTGGGTCACCAGGTGTGAAGACAGTGCTAAGTGACCAATCATCCTCTTCAAGGAGCATCAGATGCTAAACCACAGTATCTTCCCTTCCCTTTCCTTTCCTACCTTTTCCTTACCCTCCCTGCATGTTGGAGGCCCTGCGCCAGGAGCTAAAAGAGTCTATTAGGAATCCTGCTACACTCGCCTCTCCTTCATCTCAGATCTGTGGTGCCTAGTTCTTCCTCTGGTTTCCCATGATGCCTGAAACCTGGTCTTCAACCCCACCTGGTAAGCTTTAAGAGGCATGACAATGAGCTCTGACACTCCCTAGCTGTGTAACTTAGACAAATTACTTAACCTTTCTGTGCCTCAGTTTTTTCATCTATAAAGGGAGAGAATTCCTGCTTCATATGGTTGTTATAAAAACTGCATAGTTGATACATGTAAAGCACTTAAAATAACAGCTGACACGTAAGAGGAATCTAATAAATATTAGCCAGGCTATTTCTCCAGTTCTAGCAGAGTACCTGGTTCAAGGCTTAAATTTTTCCCACCTTTATCTTTAAGTTGGGTATAATTTGGGAATCTAACACAGTCCTGCAGTAATATCTGAATGATGCTCTAAAAGCAGAAACCAACCTATAGAAGCATCTGTTACCAGCTTTGGCCAGATGTCAGAAAACATTTAGGGCTATTCAAGTGTCAGTGCTCTCTATGGGAGGTTTATTAACAACACAAATGTTCTATATCCTGTCCTTGAGCCGACACAATACACTAAAAGTGTTTTAGGGGCAGGCTTTTCCTTGGTGGGATAAAAAGATTTCTCTCTGTTCATTTTCCCTCTCCCTCCCATGCCCTATCTTTCACACACACACAAATACACATATGCAAACACACATACATACACACTCTATTTAGATGGTGGTGATTCCAGCAATCTTAACGATATTGAATCACATCAGTGTTTCTGTATACATAAGCCTACAGCTTAATTCTAGATATTAAATATGGGTCATATCTCTGCTACTCATTAATGCTCAGGATACGCATAGGAACATACTTTGAAATGCCTGATGGAATTTATAGCTTCAATATTTATCTTTATTTAACCAACATTTATATAGTACTTGCGTGTCAGACACAGTTCCAAGCACCTTTCAAATAATAATTCATTTTATCCTCATAACAACTATATAAGGTAGATATTATCATTACCCCCATCTAGCAGATAAGAAACTGAAGTGTGGAGAGCAACTTGCTCAACTCTTACAGCTAGTAAATGGCAGAACCTGGATTCAAAGCAGTCCGTTTGGCTCCAGAGTCCATGTTCTTTACCATCACTGTTTCAGTTCAGTTCAGTTCAGTCGCTCAGTCGTGTCAGACTCTTTGCAACCTCATGAAATGCAGCATGCCAGGCCTCCCTGTCCATCACCAACTCCCAGAGTTTACCCAAACCCATGTCCATTGAGTCGGTGATGCCATCCAACCATCTCATCCTCTGTTGTCCCCTTCTCCTCCTGCCCTCAATCTTTCCCAGCATCAGGGTCTTTTCAAATGAGTCAGCTCTTTGCATCAGGTGGCCAAAGGATTGGAGTTTCAGCTTCAACATCAGTCCTTCCAATGAACACCCAGGACTGATCTCCTTTAGGATGGACTGGTTGGATCTCCTTGCAGTCCAAGGGACTCTCAAGAGTCTTCTCCAACACCACAGTTCAAAAGCATCAATTCTTTTGCACTCAGCTTTCTTTATGGTCCAACTCTCACATCCGTACACGACCACTGGAAAAACCATAGCCTTGACTAGATGGACCTTTGTTGACAAAGTAATGTCTCTGCTTTTCAATATGCTGTCTAGGTTGCTCATAACTTTCCTTCCAAGGAGTAAGCGTCTTTTAATTTCATGGCTGCAGTCACCATCAGCAGTGATTTTGGAGCCCCTCAAAATAAAGTCAGCCACTGTTCCCACTGTTTCCCCATCTATTTGCCATGAAGTGATGGGACTGGATGCCATGATCTTAGTTTTCTGAATGTTGAGCTTTAAGCCAACTTTTTCACTCTCCAAGTTAAATAAGTTTACTGACTAGTAAACTTCACTTCTTCCATTCCTCACAATAAAAAAATAAAGATGTTCTGAGGCTATGTTATTGAGCCTACTTTCTCTTGATATAAATTTCCAAAATGCCAATACTCTCTGCATTCTATAAAATTCTCAACACTATTTATTAGTGGTGTTGGTGACACATAAAATTTAAGTTTTAAGATATTTTTCAGTCCCTTTCTCTGGGTGACAAGGATCTCAAAGGAGAATCCAAGAATCTTAGACCTGAGAAGGAGCCATGTACTCGTGAGGTACCCCCCATGAGTTCTACAGATCAAAATGCAGATAGATTAAAAGACTTGCCCATCATTACAGAACTACTTGATAGCAAAGCTGGTACTAGAACACAAGACAAGAATGAATAGGAGCAGTTAAGGAAACAGACCTGCTGAAAATTGTCTTCTCACAAGTTAAGGCTCTTTTCATTATACCATGTTACTTCTCCATCTATAGAAACTGAAGTAAGACTTGGAGGATCACTCCAATCTTGGAAGTCAGAGTAGGGGAAAATCCATATCCAAGCTGTAAGTAAGACATAGAGAATTAGCCTGTGCCAGAATTCAAAGCAGTGTCAATGGCCAAAACTAGAGAGACAAGCCAAGGTCAGGCTAAGAGGAAGATTCATTAAAGGATGAGGCACGAAAACTCAAGTCCAGACAAACAAAAGGTGAAGAGTTAGGAAGGAGTAATTGGAATTGCAATAACCTGACCATTTTTAAACCCCATATGCTTAAGAAGTTCTAAATTTGAGGGGGGATGCATTCTCCCCTAAATGGTATGTCCTTATTGAATGACAAGCATCAGATTAACCATGCATATTATATAGAATTTTTCAGTGAGGTCAAAAACACCAGAACCAAGTTTAATGTGCATTTAAAAAAATAGATGAGATTATGGTTTACTACAGTTCATCTAAGAGATCTGTGCATGGTAAGCTTAGTTTCTTAATTTATCTGCCAGTGAAGACTGGAGGACTGAGCTGATTCAGCTGGGAACTGAACCTGTGGTTCCAGGAAGTCTAGATATTTCAAACCTCATACTTAGTCCATTAAGATATCCTCTCCAAGAACATAATGTAGTTAAAGTAGATTTAGATATCTTTAGTACAGTGAGTGGATTTTATTTCCACTTTGGGAATTTCTGATCCACAGTAGGGAGAAATATACATGAAATTCACCTACAGTAGTGCCTATGGAATAATGCATGTATGTCAACATACACTGTCACTTTTCTGATTTACCGTTAAGAAGAGAAAAACCATCTCAAGAGAAGAATTGATTACAAATGCATTTGCTAAATGGAGGCTTCTCTTATTTTTCCTAAAGATCCACAATTGCCTCTATTGATAAAATAGAATAAATTATACTTATTCTGAGAATCTGAAGAGGGACCACAGATTTCACACATCTGTCAGGTGGGTCAGTTTATTTGGGAGACAGTAGGGGAACATCCTGTACCATTACAGTCTGTCAGCCACAGAGAATGTTTACTAATAAGCCTAGCCATTAAGTTGGGTCAGTGATGGATGGTCTGTGTTCCCCTGCCCTGGCCTGGCATGTGCTGTGATACTCACTGACCAGCAGCAGCTGTTGTACTAGCTGCCTTGTTAAGGGTCTCGCCAAGTGACATCAGCTATACATCACCCAGGCTGATACCTTTGATTATTTGGACAGCTCCTGGCATGATGAATCGTTGGGATTGATCTGTCTTTTCTCGCACGTCCTAGTCAGTGTTCTTTACCCATCTCTCTCAACTCTTCATTCTTAAGTTGAGGGCCCTTATTACTGCTCTTTCAGATTATGCACCTTCTGCCCACTCCAAAGTATAGGATCTGCTCATTTCAGTATTCATAATGAGAAAATGGGATAACACTGAAGAAAATAAGTACATCATAGTTAGAACAGGCAGGCTGGGGAAACAGTAGCCACTCTCTTGCAGGCATAAAAACAAGGAGAAAAAGCTTTTTTCCATGGGCATCAGGGTCTCAGCAGCTTTCATTACTGAGGTCATGGACCTTCCACATATTCCATGTGGTACAAATTAAATTTGAATGCTGTGGGTAACCTGAACAATGCTTTCTATTTAAAAGATCCCTCTCCTCCAAGGAGTACAAATCATTTTGCACACAGTATCTCAAGCATCACCATATTTCTGTAAAAGAAGTTTTATCATCGTGATTTCACCAAGAGAAAAAAATGAGCACAGATATGTATTCCCATATCTGTTTGATTAATAAATATATGACAAAATCAATAACAGGACCTAAAATCTCTGACTCCTTGCTATATTAAGACCTTTAACTCATTGATTTATAAAATGTTTATTGAGCACCTACTGTGTGTGTCAAGAACTGAGAATACAGAGAGCCTCTGTGTGGCAACCATTAACTCATTCAATCCCACCTAACTCTAAGTCAATATTAGTAAGAGAGAAGCACGTGAAAATATACTATTTTACTTAGAGAATCTACATGCATGTATTAGAGATACGACTACTATTAGACTTTACCATGACTCAGCCAGAGGCCATGGTAATCTGCCCTTATCTGTTAGATTATAAATTCTTGTGTAGTAAAGGCAGTGTTTCCTATCAGTTCAGTTACTCAGTCATGTCTGACTTTTTGCGACCCCATGGACTGCAACACGCCAGGCTTCCCTATCCTTCACTATCTCTTGGAGTTTGCTTAAACTCATGTCCATTGAGTCAGTGATACCATCCAACCATCTCATCCTCTGTTGCCCCCTTCTCCTCTTGCCTTCAATCTTTCCCAGCATCAGGGTCTTTTCCAGGGAGTCAGCTCTTCACATCAGGTGGCCAAAATATTGGAGTTTCAGTTTCAGCGTCAGTCCTTCCAGTGAATATTCAGGTTGATTTCCTTTAGAATTGACTGGTGTGATCTCCTTGAAGTCCAAGGGACTCTCAAAAGTCTCCTGCAGCACCTCAGTTTGAAAGCATCTCTTCAGCGCTCAGCCTTCCACATCCATAAATGACTACTGGGAAAACCATAGCTTTGACTATGCAGACCTTTGTCAGCAAAGTGATGTCTCTGCTATTCTTTCTGCTTTCTAAATCTGTTGAAATTGAATAGATTTAAGTATGGCTATATTGGGACTTCCCTGGTGGTCCAGTGGTTAAGAATCTACCTTCCAATGCAGGGGACCCTAGTTCAATCCCCGGTTGGGCAACTAAGCCTGTGCACCACAACTAAAGAAGCCTATGCACTGCAATGAAGACTCAGCACAGCCAAATAAATAAATGAATAAATAGAAGTGAAACAATAAAACTTTTCAGAAAAATAGCAGTGGTTTTCAAATGTGTTCTAGTACAGCTGGCAAAACTTGATTAAATATGTTTGATTCCTGTATATAAACAATTCTACTAACATAAAATAATGCCATGTTATATTATGCAAAATAAACTTTCAACTAGGAATATAGCCAACTCCCCTCTCGTCTCAAAAGGGCCACTGAACTAAGCATGATGGGTGTAGTATCCAAAAAATTCCCATTATATATTTGTTTACTAGTTCTTTTTGGCTCCCTGTAGAAAAGTGGCAAAATAACTCAAGATTTAAGAGAAAATCATGGGAGAAAATTTTAATTTGATAGCATTTCTTATCCATTAACTACCTTTGGATATGCCACATTATTCCAGAAAAAAGTCTAAGGCAAGAATTGAGAACTAATTTGTTTATTAAGAATTATTATTCTGTTTGAACAATGGAATAGCTCAGTCAGCAGCACAGTTGTAGAACAACTATGTTTAAATCATCTCCACTGCTAGAAAAACATTGGTTTGGGCATATTGCTTCCTGATTGAAAACTTTCAATGACTCTGCATAACTGAAAGGAAACCTGGATTACTAGAACTTTTTAGTGTGATCTTTGAAATCTCATTGTTTTCCCAAGCTCATAGATTAAATGCTGAGCATTTCCCAGAACACAGGCACACATGCTCACCCAACAGAAGCTCTCAGAGTCCAGCTCCAGGTAGCCTCCTCCACAATCCATGAGCACCTCCTTCGCTGAACTTCAAATGTGTATCTTTTATCTTGACACCTAATCATGTATTTTCTTGCAGTGTTACAATTTCAGCTAGTCAGCTTAGCTCTCTGTGGCAGCTCCCAGAGGCCATCTGCCCTCCTCAGTCCCTAGCACAGTACTTGTACTCATAGAATATGCCAATAGAGTTTCAAGTGAATGAGAATAACTCAAAGCAAACCATCAACCATGGGTCACTCTGAACTAATAAAAACTGGTTACATTGGCTTATTTTTAAATAACCAATTGTTTTCAAACATATGTGATAGTTCTTCTAGAATTGATTTGTGAAATTTGCAGAAGTGTCTGTTCTTGGACAGACTTAGTGGTTCTGTGGCCTGACTTTTATAGATACAGATGCACATAGGACACTGGCCCCACACTGCAGTTTTCAGAAGCTCATAGGGCATGCCAAAAGGACAGTACACTGTGCAGCATGTAATTGCAGCATATAATGTGGAAATTTAGTAACTCAGGAAATGTCCAGAAGATAAGATCATATAATTGATTGTATAATTCGGAGAACTGCCATGTTGCTTATAATTAAGCACAAGTGCCTTGGTTGTGCCAGCAAGCCATTCTAGGGATGCTGGAAATCAGAAACTGAAAGTGCTTAAAATTTCCACATAGTTATTTCTCTTACATAGGTCTTTATGAAGCATAAATCTATTTCTGATTCTTCAGACTATAGTTGCTATAACTCAGTTTCTATTTACCAAGCAGGAACTCCAGCAGGTTTTGCTGCTGATGATGCTGCTAAGTCGCTTCAGTCGTGTCCAACACTGTGCGACCCCACAGACGGTAGCCCACCAGGCTCCCCCGTCCCTGGGATTCTCCAGGCAAGAACACTGGAATGGGTTGCCATTTCCTTCTTCAATGCATGAAAGTGAAAAGTGAAAATGAAGTCGCTCAGTCGTGTCCGACTCGTAGTGACCCCATAGACTGCAGCCTACCAGGCTCCTCTGTCCATGGGATTCTCCAGGCAAGAATACTGGAGTGGAGTGCCATTGCCTTCTCCACCAGCAGGTTTTAGAATGCCACTAATCTCCACAGCTACACAAGAACTGAGCTAAAACCAGATGGCACTTTAACACTAAAGGGCTTGTTTTCAAATCATATACCTTTCAAGAGGACATTTTAAAAGCACTAAAAATATTTTTCTAATGTGGTATGTGTGTATATACAATGGAATATTACTCAGCCATAAAAAAGACCTAAATAATGCCATTTGAGCAACATGGATGGTCCTAGAGAATATTATATTTAGTGAAGCAAGTCAGATAAAGACAAATACTGTATGATATTACTTATATGTGGAATCTAAAAATTCTACAAATGAACCTATATACAAAATAGAAACAGACTCATGGACATAGAAGACAAACTTTTGGTTACCTAAGGGAGGAAGGAAGGAGGAAGAGACAAATTAGGAGTATGGGATTAATGGAAACAAGTTACTATACTTAAAATAAATAAGCAACAGGATTTACTGTATAGCACACAGAATAATACTCAATATCTTATAATAAACTATAATGGAATATAATCTGAAAGAAATAACTGAATCGCTTGGCTGTACACCTGAAACTAACACAATGTTATAAATCAGTCTTACTTCAATTAAAAAAATATTCATCTATATGCATCTTCATTTTAGCTAAGTATATTTTTAAGTTACCAAAAAAAAAGTCAGTTTAATTATGTCTCTGAAATATGATTTTTCTTAGCTGCAGAAAGAGTGTAGGAATTTAGAGGAAGGTAGTGAATGGAAAGAAAACTTCTAGAAAACTCTCAATAATAGCTAAACCATTATTGATTTACATTTGCTTCAGAAACCCATTTTCACATTTGCTAGGGAGTTTCCTCTAGACCTATCTTCTTTTACCCCAGCTTAGCTTCCTCAGAGCCCATTGGTGACTCTCTTTGCTTCTCAAAGCCCATGGGTACCTGTAGCTACTTAATTCCTGAGCCAGTGTTAAGATTTCATTTAAATTGACATTTCTGGCATCATCAATGTTGCAGTTGGCCAGGTTTGTTGTAATAATAATTCTTTATGTTTACATACCATGTTTCATCTCAGAAATCACTGCAGTTTAGAGATACTAACCATTTGGGCTTTCTCTCTCTTTTCTCATCAGGAGGAACTGGCTACAGAGATTATAAAGAGAGACTGATTTGGAGATGTTTCACTGTCACTGAGTAAATTTAGGGCTAGAGCCCCACCTGAAACTTGAAATGCTTTCTAAGTATTATTAGCAGTGATACAGTGGAGCTAATATTTTTGAACACTTGCTCTCACCAGGCATTATACTAGAATAGATTTTTAAACTATTCCACCTTTCCACTATGAACTGAAGAATGTTGCTAAAAGACATCTCAGGGGCTCCTGTCCACCTGTCAGCTGTTTTTCTTTCTTTTAAATTTATTTATTTTTAGCTGTGCTGGGTCTTTGTTGCTGCGTGGGCTTTCTCTAGTTGCCAAGAGTGGGGGCTACTCTTCATTGCAATGCACAGGCTTCTCATTGTGGTAGCTTCTCCTATTGTGGAGTACAGGCTTAGTTGCTCCCAGACATGTAGGATCTTCCCAGACCAGGGATCAAACCTGTGTCCCCTGCATTGGCAGATGCATTCTTAACCAATGGACCACCAGAGAAGCCCATGTTTTTCTTTCTTAAAAATATCCAGCACTTATGCTTCCACAGTCATTCAACTTCCTGGCTCAGAAATTCCTCCTAATGTTCAGCTGAAATTTTTCCTGTTTTAATTTTAAGTTATTTAAATGGCTGCATAAATGGAATAGCTGGTTAGCACCCTCTTTATAAGACCTCTGATATAACACACTGTTCAGTACTCAAATTCTGTATAGGTATAAGCCAAGTCACCACTTAGCTTTATGAGTTCCAGGCTAAGAAACACAATTTTTTTAAACCATGTAACATATAATTTCTTATACAATTCTATTGTAAATTTCATTCAAGGAGAAACTACCTTGGTCATTCTTCCCTTGTTTCCTAGTATTTCAGAAGCTGACAAAGGCATTAATTAATAACAAACTACACTGATAGTTTTTTGGGTTTTTATTGTATATTATGTATACAGAAAAATGCCCAAAATTGTAAGCATAGAACTCAATGATTTTTTTTAAAACAAAGTGAATATTTTCATGTAATCCCTACCCCAATTAAGTTTTAGAACATTATCAGCACCCCAGAAGCTTCTCTATGCCCTTTCCTAATATCATCTCCCCCAAGGTAATTACTCTCATGACCTCTATCACTAGGTTAATTTTGCCTGTATTTGAACTTCATGTGAATAGCCATACAATACACTCTTGAGTATCTAGAGTCTTCTGTTTAGCATTGTATTTGTGAGAACCATCACTCTTCTTGCATGCAGCAGTAGTTCTTTGTTCTTACTGCTGTAAAATAGTTTATTTATTAATTTTATTTCATTCTATTGTAAGTAGACACTTGAGTTGCTTCTACTTTGGATATATTATGAATAATGCTGCTATGAATATTCTTTTTTCAGTGTTTTAGTTTTGGTTGTTTATTTTTATGTATATTTTTTCTTTTAAATCTAAATATTTTAAAAATTAATTGCATAAGAAAAGATTCATGATATAGTGTTAAATTTTAACAAGCAAGTTACAAAATCTCTTCACAATATGAATTACTCCAAAATATTAATTTCTGTCAAAGTGGTAGGATTACACATCATTTTCTTATACATGATAAAAAGGTTAATTATTATTGCGTATAGTTGTCTTGTTTTAAGCTGCTGTGAACATTCTTATAACTGTCTTTTGGTGCACACTATATTGGCATTTCTGTTGAGTTTATACCTACTAGAGGTCAGAGGATTCCGTTTTCATAGATTCTGCCTCGCAGTTTTTCAAACAGCTTGCACCAATTTATACTCCCACCAACAGTGTGTGAAAATTCTAGTTGCTCCCATCCTCACTGGCACTTGGTATTGTCATTTTTTCTTAATGTTAACAATTCTTGTGGGTATCTTGTAGTAGTTTGTTCACTTGAAATAAACCAGCTGCCCAGATGGATTAGGTCTCTGAGAACATCCTTTTTTCCTGCTGCTGTTGTGCATTTGCCAAAGGATCACAAGAACAAAGTGGTAGCCAGTAGCCCTCATTTGCATGACTTTGAACTGTTATCTCTGGCCGCTAGAGATTCTAGCCAGAGCAGACTGGGAGACACCACGTGCAGCCATGATAACCTTTTCTTGTTCATTAAGGACCCACTTAGCTCTCCCTGGGGCTGCAACAGACAGCCTGGAAAAGCAGGTCATGACTTCGCGACTATATAATGCCAATCTCATCGATAATAATTCAAAGAGAAAAAATAGCATTTAAATTTAAATAACTAACCCACAGAAGTATGAAAGTTAGGTTGAGGATAGCTGTACTCGTGTTTTGAAGAGTGGGTATGATCCCACTCTCCATAATATATACTCAGAGTTTCATATTGGATGCTGAAATCTAGAGAAGGGAAGGTTAAATATCTTGAAGCGTTTTGAAAATAATAACCAGTAAACAGTCATATTAGAAGCAGTTAGGCAGAATTGGTGAGGTACTTAAGGCTGGACACAAGAATTTCAAAAATGTTTGTGAATGATAATTCCTCTCCTTTTTTTGGCAAGAAATTCAAGTTCAGTGACCAGTGTTTTGCCAGTGAGAAGTAAATAACACCAAACTTTAAAATCAAATGTCAAATTCCACATTCTTTCTACTTTGGATTTGTTTAGTTTCTTAACAATGGAACAAAATTTTCAATAAGTACAGAAGTGCAAATATTGTCCAAATAACCTTGTTAATATTGAGGGAGCTCTTATCTACTGGAAATCTGTATGTTTTGCCCAAAAATTGGAAACAAAGAACCCTTTACTGATGATTCTGAAAACTCAGAAATTAAACATAGCTGTAAGATATATAGATTCAGAAAATTGGATTATTGTATCTTTTACAAAAGGTTAACTTTTCTCTTTCTCAATATGTCTTTCTCCAAATTCCCACCATAAAATATGTGTGCATACTTGTTTTGCTTTGTGTTCTGATTTCACAGGCTACCCCTGTGAGGGTTTTTTAAATCTGCAACCCTCAAAATACTAGATTATTATGGAAACAAAGTACAGTATTTCAAGCATCATGCCACAATAAAAATAACAGGATAATGATTTTCTTTCTCAGTTCAGACATCACAGGCCCAAGTATTGATTGCCTGTTTCTTTTGCCTCCTGTCCTCTGATGAAACTACACTTTTGACACAGAGTCACAATAAAATGTGCCCTTTCCAGAATGAGATCTCTGTAAATGTCATTCACACAGTCATTGTTTTCTAATTCTCTATGTTTTCATCAGAGTAGCACAGAAGCCCTTCACTAAGTAGAGAGAAAGCAAGCAATGTTTAGACTTAGAATTCACTGGAACAAACAAGTTCCATTATTTTGCTAAGGACAAGTAGCATTCTAAAAATAGGCCTCCCTTTCATAGTGACTATGAAATTGCTATTATTAGAACTGAGTGATGAGGACGTAGATAACAGGGGGTTTCATGAAATGTTGTTGGGAATATTGATGTTGGGTTTGGCAGGCAAAGAGAGGTCATAAAATCAGTGTGAATGTTAGTGTTTATGGATGAGGAGGGTTGCTTGGTTGCATGAGCTGAAGTCAGGCTGGAGACTCAGAGGTAATGGTTGGTTTTCCGCCCAAGTCTTCCTCCTGACCTGTGACATTCTTGCTATCAGCTCCAGGTCTCTGATCTCTGCTGCCAGCAAATGATTTGTGATTTTGTTTAAGGGTAACTATTGATGGTGGCCTCACTCAAGGCCACCAAACTCATTTCACTTGTGCCCTGCACCAAATTTGATCCCAAAGGTGGAGAGTTTGTATATTAACACAAGGTGACACTTATTACCTTTCTCCTCTTCTGTGAAATCAGTTTATCTAAAAATATCTCATACAAAAGATCTACAAAAAGCAAGTCATACACAAAGCAGTCATTAAATGTGACAAATGTAACCAATGCACCTATGACTTCTCAAGATGCTCTCTTGCTGTGACCCTCCACTTCACATAATGTAGCCTTTTTATTTATTTCCAATAGCTTTCCAATCAGTCAGCACTGGAGTCCTTTTTCTAACCTCAGATCATGGTCTAATAATCAGGTTTGGTGCTTTTATTGGCCTCCAAGGTAGTTTGAGCTGTTAAAATCTTTTTTTAACAAGTTTTCCTTTGATAAGAGATGTTTCAATGAGCTCTGTATCTCTCTTACCTTTGCCTAACCTTTTCTAGACAGACACAAAATCATGGGTGACACAGACGCTAGCAATATCATCTAACCTCAGCATTAAAACTCATTTGGGCATAGCATCACCTAAAATTTCTAAAAATTACTAGTCGTATTAGGTCAGAAGAGAGAGCATGAAGTCTATACCGATAACTGCAGCTATTGCATTTTGTAAAAAATTTAAATGGCTGGTATTATGAGGATAGCATTCTTCCCACTGAGAGTTGGTTTAGTTATCTTTTGGAGGTGGAATACAGGGGGAAAAATCAGTATTTTATTTGTGTTCTCCATTTTGTTTATATGTGTCTCAGTCCCTACCTTTCTTATCCAATTTATACCCCAGAGAGATGATGCTGGGCAATTGCAACTTTTATCAAGCACTACTGCAGCCGATCCTTTCTTGAGAGAGTTTTACTAGAGGTCTGTCCAGAACCCCTTCTTTTGCTCATCTTTGTATCAACCTATCTGGGAGGCAAAGTAACCTGAAAGATCACTGAAAAACGCAGGTCTCACTCTCCTTTCCAAGCTTCCTGCTTGTTTTCTGTTGACTGTACCTAGAAAAGCAGGTAACCAATTTAGGGGGTGGGTCTGAAAATGGTTTGGGATAGACTGTGAAGAAAAAAATGAAATCAGAGTGAAGTCAGTACCACATACCTCTCTTAAACTTGACAGAAATATTTAAATTCTAGAGTTCAGGTAAAGAAAGAAAATATGTGATAAGAGATAGGTTACCTGACATATATTTTAAGAAAATATATCTCATCACATGAAATGCTGGAAATGGGATTTCTGCTCACTGTTTTAGAAGAACTTGCAAGATTTAAAATTCTCAGAAAGTTTTAACTTTCACAAATGTAATATTTGCCAATGTGTCAACTAAAGTAAATATATTTTAGAGAATGTTTGTCAAAAGAAAGGTCAAAGTTTTTCTATCTTAAGAATATTCACTGTATTGGGTACTTTGTATAAAGTCCACATAGAGTACATAGTTCTTGTAGCTTATCAGAAATATGTCAGGTGTAATTTCTATTTTATAAGCAAAGAAGATAAGTAGTGACTTTGCTTTTATCACACAATATATCAACGGGACATTGTCAAGATAGAACCTAAGTTATAAACTCTCTATTTAGGAATTTTGACCATAACGGTGTATTGCTCTCTATAACTCAAACAAAATCAAGTTGTTGCTGGCACCATTTTCTTCAGAGTGCCACAGATGGGAACCAATTCTCTTCTGAGAAATGTCAAGAGTTATCCAACCATTCAGAGGTTACCGGAATTCATACTGCCCACAAAAACACATGCCTGACACGTTGCTAAGGACCCCCCTGCAGGTTTCCTCTCTGTGGCAGTGATGTGAATCCAGCAGCTAAAATGCGGCCATTTTGGCTAGAAGGGCATCCTTAGCCTTTATGGCATCCCTCAGATAAAATATAGACCAGAAATGGAATGGACAAAGCAGTATTCTGCACACTGATGAGTCAAATGCAAAGAAACAGACCTGGGAATGGAGGGCTACGTGGGGAGATGGTAGTAAACCTCAGGGCTGGAGAGGGGGGTGGGGTCTCCTGAGACCTGAGCTTGCCCTGTTGGTCATCTCGCACACAGAAGGACAGTCTCAGTCAGAATCAGGGAAAGCTAGAGGGGCTGGGGCCACCTAATATAAACCCTGATCTCATACTGCTTCCCTGTGGAGAACTGTTAGAATTGCAGCTTCCCTCTGAGGGACCCAGTCAGTCACACTCGTCCAGTGTGGTCTCTGCGTGGGCTTGGTATCATCTGAGAGCAATAAAAAAAAAAAATTGGCTCTGCTTTCACAGACCTATATCTGATTTGTTCTCTTGGATGGTCCAAATAAATCGGTAAAATTGTCTACTCTTTCTCTGAATTTTTTTTTTCACAAGCACTAAGTCACAGTGCTCTGACCAACGTAGAGGTTCCCACATTCACCTTTTTACAATTGCCATCACAACTTTCTGCCTATCCTCAGCATCCACCCAAAGGTGTTTTGGCAGAAGACACAAGCATGAACTTACCCCAGCTACCCTATTTGTAAGGCATTGGGGCAATAAAACACCTTTTCAGTATAGTTAACTACTTCATTATGGTACAAAAACGGTATTGTATGCATATTACAGTTAGTGAGGACGTTTCATTTCCCATTTCTTTACATATTAGGAATGGGGGAAAGCTCAGACTTAATTAGTAAAACAGTCAGAAGCTAATGGAAAGCTGTAATGATTAAATTTTGATACTTTTTCAGGGGAGCTGAAGAAAAAGGCAATAAAAGCTTGGGGCTGGTTGGTGATATTTTCCAGGGACTATCTGAATCAGAGTGTAGAAAGGAAGTTGACAATGTAATTCACATTCCACAAAGAACCTGTGACCCTTTCTCTTCCTCTCCTCTCCACCCCTGTCAAAGGCTCCACGGTGAAAGCTGTGAGTTGAAGAGGACAAGCCATCAGCAGAGGGTAACTTATGATGAGAAATGAAAATATTTGGATTAGCTATAATACCAAGCCAGTGATATTTACAAATTATTAAACTGCCATCCTCACATCAAACGCTTTTTCTTTTATGAAATACTAAGCTGTACTTTCAGTTTGTTTCAAACTGTCAGGTCCATTATTTGATGTTCCTCTTTGTTTGTTTATCTTAATTAAGATGTTGAATCAATCATTTTTACTTTCTCTCCCCAAGAGCAGCAGCCGGCTCAGAGTGAGGATGAGGGCCGGCCACCCTTGAGCACTGTGCAGGTGCTGAGTCTCGTTGTTCACAGAGGGATCAAAAACACATTTGTTCTCCCTGATGTGTGGACAGAGTGACAGATTTTTGATAAGGAGGGGGTGGGGGAAGTCTTCCTGTGGTGAGAAATGACATTTCTATCTAGAACAAGTAGAAGCGGTTATGAATTTTACTCCTGTTTTGGACATGATTTTCCTCCACAACATCACAACTCACCACTGACTTGGGAACACTAAGGTGGGGTTGGAAATAGGAGACCACATGTGATCTGAATGTCCTGGATCAAGCAAGAAGCAGGAAACAAGAGCTCTGGACCCTAGCCTGGGAATATGACAACTGTTCTTGCCTCTCTAGCTTTCTTTTTCCATCCTTAGTGTCGCAGCTCAGTCTCCATGCTTGTGGGTCATAGTGTCCTGGAAGTAGGATGGCTCACTGTTGGAGGGACCTTTTCATAAACCAAACTACTTTGTATTCCTCTTGGTATAGAGATATTTCCAGTCCAGCATTTTGTGGGGTTTTTCCACAGCACAGCTTATCTCTACTAAGACACCAACTCTTTCCTACTCAGTCCCCCTTTTGAGAAGTACACATCCTTTCAGAACAGCTAACCAGAGAGAGAGAAGCAACCAAGTAGACGTGAGACAGAATTTTACTCTGGATACCTGTCTGCCTATCTCGGGATAAAACCTATGACCTTGGTCTCATTAGCACCATGCCCTATCTAACTGAGCTAACTGGCTATACAATTCAATCAGCCAGATGAGTGAGAAACACAGAAAGGAAACAAGTCTATCAGATGATATAGGGAGATCTGATGGGAAAA
Source organism: Okapia johnstoni (assembly GCA_024291935.2). Classification (NCBI taxonomy): domain Eukaryota; kingdom Metazoa; phylum Chordata; class Mammalia; order Artiodactyla; family Giraffidae; genus Okapia; species Okapia johnstoni. Next base: position 23,333,568 of record CM044306.1, on the reverse strand, counting down.
CAAAGCAGTACTTTACTTTTAAACCATCCCAGAAGCCATCCAAACACAGTTACAGAGTTAAACAGATTTCTTGCATTTTAGACTGCATGCTTCTGAACCAGTATAGTTCTGCTTTGTATTCTCAGATCTATCACAGACTGGGAGGTACTGACATACCTGGAACCCTAGAGTCAGGGGAAGGTACATCTTTTCATTGATCAGAGTCTTTTAAAGCTCATCTCAGCAGAATTTGTATGTGAAATAAGTATTTCTCCTACTTATTGATAGCTAGTGTGGAAATCCATGACCAGGTATGCCGTTCTGCTCCTGACAGATTACAGAAGTTGACTCCAGGGACTTGGGAAGAAGGACTGAATTCAGATCTTTCATTAGGCAAGAGGTGGACTTCTTGGATCATGTAATTCCAAAAGGAAACGTAAGCTTTCAAAAGACAAACCAAGCACTTCATTTATTTGAGGCCTGTTAGGACGCCTGGGCCACAGATAACTACTTTCAACAAATCCTCACTCTTCATTAGTGGAAAACACTTTCCTCTAATCACCACGAATTACTCAACACCTGGCATTAAGCAGTCTTTGCTTACCACACTCATTTGCTCTCTTTCTGGTGAGATATTCTAGGTTCATAAGGTGACTGCCTGTACTTGTTTCACTGCATGCGCAGTTCCTGGTGTGGCTTAGCCATCTTCCCTTCTCTGTCTTTCTAGATGGGCTCACAGCTGCCCTGAACAGCTCCCTGCCTCCTTAACTCCCTAACAACTAGACTCACCCATGTGGCTCAAGTTCTGGCCGGCAGAATGTGAAAGGAATGGGTTAATTTTAGGGATATATACACACAGGTGAGGGAGGGTGATGCTCTAGCCCTTGCCCCTTTTCCCCTTCCTGCTGGCTGGAGCTGGAGCCAGCTCAGACCATGTGGAAGAAATCATTTGCTAAAGGTGGTGGAGACAAGACAGAGGAGACAGCACATGAAGTACCCTCCAATTGCCTGGCTGCCTCCCTCCTGGATAGTTTCTTCCTGAGAGATTATCTTCTTTCTTGTTAGGCCTCTATTTGCGGGGGGGTGGGGGGGTGGTTCTGTCACATTGACGGAACTAGTCCTAACAGATTTACCTGGTAAGTACTCTCTTTGGAGGCTAATCAAGGATAAGATGAGTATGGCAAGACTTAGAGAGAGGACTATAAAGAATGGGATGGGAAGAGATACTACAGTAATGAAAAGACTGCAAGAGGCTTCTTCAGCCTTTTGAAAGGATGAAATAAACCTGAGTTATATGAGCATAAACAATCATTGCCCTGCTATTTCTTAAATGGTGTTATGCAGAAGTCCTAACTTTCATAGACTAGTGTTTTATCAAGTCTTGGTAATAATACTCCCAGGTAGTTTGTCAAAATTGCGATATAGACAAGTCATCTTGGTTCTTTTCTGCGTCATCTTTGGTTACTTTGTGTTTATGGAACCTCTCTGGCCTCTCACCACTTGTTCTGGTACTCAGTGTTCAGGCCCCCAACCTGGGGCCCCACCTCACCAAGGCCCACCAGCAAGCCATCAGGTTGACAGATTCACTCCAAGGCTGTGGTTTTCAACTCTGGAAGAACATCTGAAAATCCATAGAGCTTTGTAAAAATAAACATGCCTCAGCCATACTCCCACATGATCCTGATTCCACAAATGTAGGGTACTGTCCAAGTATCTCCATTTTTTGAAAGATTGACAGGTGATGTGATTGTGACGTGCAGCTGAGTTAAGAACCACTGCTCTGAGGTACTAATGACTGATAATAGCTCAATGCAGTATCGTCAGCCACACACAGCTCATGGATAAGAGTCAGCGCTGGACATACTCCTATCAGTTATCTCTTCTTGGTGGCCTGATGTGTGGTTGCAAGTGGCCGTGCTTTGTCCCTGGGAGAGCCAGCTCTCTGGGCCTTCCTCTCTCAGTATCCTTGATACACTTGTTTGCTATCATACTGTGGATGAGAATGCCTCTCCCAGAGGCATTTGGATTTCAGTAGAGAATAATGCTTTCATCTAAGGGAATGGACTTCTAATGGTATTTCAGGAATTAAGGGAGTCAGTTGAGAAGATATTTTAGAAGAGGGACCCTTTTCCAGTCTCCTTAAACACACACTAGTTAAGCAGCATTGATTCTATTTGGTGCTACTTTTTTAAAAAAATCACTGGGCCTATTTCAAAAGATTAGACTTCTGAGGGTTTTCCCTGGTGCCTCAGGTGGTAAAGAATCCACTTGCAGTGTGGAAGACCTGGGTTCGATCCCTGGGTTGGAAAGATCCCCTGGAGAAGGGAAAAGCTACCCACTCCAGTATTCTGGCCTGGAGAATTCCATGGACTGTATAGTCCATGGGGTCACAAAGAGTCGGACACGACTGAGCGACTTTCACTTTCACTTTTCAGACTTCTGGGAGGCAAAAAAGCCTTTTTTCTTCATTTTCCCTTGTATGCTGTTTGGGAGCCCTCTCAGCCCTCACACTTTCTTTTTCCCCCCAGAGAAGCAATGTCATTCATCCCTAATTCAGCTATGGTTCGATGACAAGAGAGTTGGTGTTAAAAGAGCACATTACACCATTCTGAATATCCTTTCATGACTGGAATATGATCTTAGAACACAGAGCAGAGGCTCTTTTAGAGATCAGTCTGCTATTATAGCACAGAAACAGGCAGGCTAATAAATATATTCATACATCTAGCTATCTCTTACAAACATGATGTAATTATAGATTGTACAATGTCTTAAGTAATCCTTAATATTTCCCTGGCTCTTCTTCTTCGCTGTTTAAACTGTTTCATTTTACTTTTATTCCTTCATTACAGAGTCTATAAATACCTACCTCATAGGACTGTTATAAAAATTGAACTAAATAAAAGGTTTGAACATGCTCTAAAATTTCTGAAGCTCTATACAGATACATAGTCATGTTTCTATAATAGGAACTATATATTCTTTGTGTGCCAGTACTTCAAATCTTTGATGGAGAAAAGAGATGCCAAGAGATTAATGGTACGGATTGTCATAAGGACTTCTTATTTCTGTTCCTGCTTTGTCCACTTACTAACTGAGAGACTTGAATGAATCACTTGAATTTCTCCGTCAAGAGAAAAATGATCATTTTTCTTATTACAGATAATTATACCTATTATATTACGGGCTTCCCTGGTGGCTCAGATGGTAAAGAGTCTGCCTGCCATGAGGGAGACCCGGATTCAATCCCTGAGTCAAGAAGATCCCCTGGAGAAGGAAATGGCAACCCACTCCAGTATTCTTGCCTGGAGAATTCCATGGACAAAGAAGCCTGGCTACAGTACATGGGGTCACAAAGAGTTGGACACGACTGAGTGACTAATACACATGCCTATTACAGAGGTAGTAGTGAGGATTAATGAAGCAAAGTGTTTTGGGAGATTTAACAGTCTATAGATTTAAAAATTCTGCAGAAAGAATCTTGGGAGGGAGTTTTAGATACAGCCCAAGATCACAGTGATGAGCTAGCACTGGAACCTTGGCCCTGGGGCAGTTGACCCTCTATTCTAATTATCAGTACACTTCCTCTGCTAACTAGGACAAAGGGAAGTTTTTCTTTTTCCTCATTACAAAAACACATTGAATTGTCTGCAGAGATTTTTTTAACCATCACTGATTTATTACCCTGGAAACAAGGATTTGTAATGAGGGTATCACACCTTTGTTGTGTGAGCTGTTCTCTGGGAATAGACAGAGATCATTGAAATATAAACAGGGGGAGTAGGCTAAGGGCAACCTCCACTAATTGTTTATTTTCTTTCCAAAGTGGCAAGAAGTTGTTGGGGTTTCATACTTCATTTTGTATACAAATTGAGGTCCTGGGGGAGAGTATCCTTCATGTGAACAGCTCTCCCAGTTACAGGAGAAAACTGAGTAACAGTAAAACCCTCAGGGACATCATTTAATATTTCCAGCATTTCACATGAGCTTCTGACACTTGAGTCTTCAAGGGGAAAGCTGATTTATACCTTCAGTCATTGGACAATGTAAAGGTGAGGTCAGGCATAGGCATCCTTCATCCCTTTTTCCGTTGCTCACAGGTCCCTTGGGCAAGGTGGAATCAAAGCATTTCAAATGGTAGAGGTCACAGGAGTGACACTGTAAGAGGTAAGAGAGCACAGCCTCCTTCCTCTACCAGAGGGTCTGAAGCCCATATATCTTCATATTGCCGTTGTTTCCACTTGAAAAATTACATGCAGTTGGTTTTACTTTTCCTTCCCTTCCTATTCTTAAAACATGATTTCCACTCCCAATCTAGTGTGTAATTTATGTCAAGAGTAATGATTATGGGTTTCTGATTATTTTTTAAAAAACGAAACCTTTAACATAAATGCAGACAACAGGTGTCTTGTTTTATGGCCTTGTACCTTTCCAATCCTATAAATTAAAATCATGTCTGTGCTCTCTGTGCCTTTGCACTGATCTGAAGTTGTCTTTCTAGGACGTCCTGGAAATTGTTTGCTCTCTGGTGCAATACCTACCACATGGTAGGTTCCAAATAAATTTTTTCTGATTTAATTTTATCTGCAGCTACTTTATACAATTTTGGTCATGCTTAGTGATATAAAACTATTCTGTAAATTGCAGCCCAAGTTTATACTCAGGGATTCAGACCCCCAGATTTCATAAAGGGATCACATACCCTTTGTTACTTGTGAAATAAAGCAGATCTCCTGTGGAAAGAGACCTCCTGTTTTTGTGGGTCCCCTTGCAATGTAGGAAGGGCTTAAGCATAATTAAACCTATGGTACAAAGTACAATATTAGAATTTCAAATGAATCTTAAGTTGCACAAAGATTACAGATTATTAAAATATTCTTAAAATGGTACCTAATTCAATGGTACCTATGGCTTTGTGTAAGTGGTTTTTAGTAAAAACTGCTTCTCTTTATTCCACACTAATTTCTTCTTTCTTTTCTCGATTCCTTTGTCATAAACCCTTCATACCAAGTTTAAGAATTCTGTATATTTAGCAAAATTCAGAATGGACATCATCATTATGTAAATATGGAGACATGTGGCTTTGTTGTAAAATAGTTGTCAAACTGTTTTTTTCCATTTTCTAATTATTTTTTATTTCCACCTAAATAATAGACATATGGTTTTAAAAATCAAATAATACTACTAATTCATCCCTTTCTAATTCCTGAGCACTGCTCTCCAGAAGCAACCCCTTCAAATCTTTCATCAATTCTGCTGTGTACATTAAGAAATTCATGAAATAATTCTTTCTAAATAATATTATTTCTAAATAATTTTAAATAATAAATTTCTAAATAATATTATTATACAGTTTTTTTTTTCATTTTCAATTTCTGATATTAACTGTTGATTTTATATTCTGGCAGAGGAGAATGTAACACTCTTCTCTAATTCCAGTCTTCATTTCTCCTCCCTTCATCTTCCCAACATGATTATACTGTAACTTTTAGTTTGTTCAGTTTTAGGCTTTACATGTTTTAACTATGTAAATTTTATTTACTTCCAACTCTTATAAACTTTTATAATTAATTTTATTTCTTGTTTTTTCCAGAGTAGGAAAATGCCTTGGCTTTTTTAATTTTATTAGTTTTCTAAGTCACCATCCCTAATTCTTCCCAAACTTTGTAGCAGAATTGGAGGTGGCCACCCACATCAGATGATTCAGCAGGTGCATTTTGTTCTTAGAGCAGCTCTGCTGGAGACCTCTGTCCTCCTCCCCACTGTGGGCTGCCTACCTTGGAACTTCCCTTTGTCTCTTTCCTTGGTCAGAGCCCCACCGGGATCCATCACCTTCTTTCTTGATGGACCTTCTCACTTTGGTGGGGCACGTGTTCTGGTGTCATCCTAGAAAGGCTGCCCAGGATGTAAATTTCTTGAGAATGTGCATGTCTGAAAACCTCTTTAGTCTACCTTTACACTTGATTGATAGTTTAGGTGTTAAAATGCTGATGGAAATTATTTTCCCTTAGAAATTGTAAAGTTTTGCTTCATTTTAGCTTCTAGTGTCACTGTAAAGAAGTTCAATGCCAGTCTGATTCTTGATTCTTTGTGTATGACCAATTTTTCCCCCAACTCAGAAGCTTTTACAAGCTTCTTGTTATCCGTTGTGTTATGAAATTTCAAGTCATCACCAAGGTGTGGGTCTCTTTGAAATTTCATGTGCTGGGTATGTGGCGATCTCTTTCAGTCAGAGGATTTATATCTCACATTTTGAGAAAATGTAAAGTTTCTTTGATCATTGTCTTCCCTTTACTTTCTGCGTTCTAATGTTTTTAGCTCTTCTGTTTTCTGTTTTTTTAATCTTTTTGCCCTATTTTTTTAATATTTCCTCAATTATGTCTTCAACCCATCTATTGATTTTGTTTTTAATTTTGGCTACCATATGTTTAAGACTAGCCTTTCTGATTGTTTCTTTTTAAGCATCCTATTTCATGAATTCAGCGTCTTCTCATCCCTCTGGGAACATTAATGATGGCTCGTTTGTTTTGGCTTTTAATTTTCCTTTCTGCTCCCTAAATTAACTGTTTCCTCTGAGTTCCTTTTTATCTGTTGTACATTTTGGTCTTTGTCCTCCACTTTGGAAGCTTTTCTGCAAATGTCTAGGGATCTTTAGACCTTGCTTATGTTTAAATATGAGGCACTAAAAGGCAGATTGAAACTTCTGTGTGCCAAGGTGGGACATATTCACTGATGGACTTCACTTTAGAAAGCCTAAACTTGAGAGTGACAGGAAGACCCAGCCATTTTGCTTGGGGTCTCCCAAATGTCAGTGTCTGCAGGTCTTTTCTCTGAGGCCATTCATTTTTCCAGGGAAGGATCCATGAATCTGTTGGAGGTACCCTTGTACACGACTACCAGGGTTTTTAGAACTGAACAGTAAAAGACTAGGGACCTCCGTGTTCAGGACAGAGACTATTACTTAATTCACCTGTTTTCAGGATGGCTTACCACTTTCTGCTATACTGTGAGTCACATAATGGCATCACAGCTGGCTGGGCTTTCATTTGCCTATGTGCAAAATGCGTGGCAGGGTCATTTGCTCCATCACCTCTGATGAGACCTGTAACCTCTTCATCTAAGAGTTCTTCATTAGGGTACCTTATGGAAATGCTAAACTAGTGATTACTACCTCCTTAAATTATACTACTTTTTAGCAATTGGTCTTAATTATGGAAATCTTGGTGCTGGCAATGCAGGATACATAGCTCAGATTCTGCATCAGAGCCTCTCTAGCCCTTTCTTTCTTATGTTGTACATAGTTTGGCCCATGGGAGACCCAACAAGAGAGTCATCCAGGTACCTGCCTTTTTCTGGCCATGCCAAAAATCAGACCTCATTTCAGAGCTGGACATCCTGGACAATTCCCAAGCTCCATCCTGCAGTACCGATAATGTAGCCATGCTTAGCAGAGAGGGTTCCTAAAAACCGTTTGGGCTGAGAAATCTAAAATTAAAACACTCTTTATCTTGACTACATTATAGTTATGACTATAGCATTATTCATTACATAAAATGTTTGTCGTAGCATAATATAACCAAAAAAGTACTAGATTTGGAGCTTAAAAAAACATTGAATTTGTGTATTGATTCTCTTTCCTTCCAGCTGTGTAAGAGTCTTCTACCCTTTCTGAGCTTCAGTTTCAATTCCTAAAGGCTAGACTATTGAGGCCATTCTATCTGTATCAGAATCAAAGAGGTGTTGTTAAGGAAAGCATTTTACAAACACTAAATAAAGGGCTATCCAAATGTGAAGTATTAGTATTATCATCGTTACTATTATAACTGGTCAGGGAAGCCTGAATTTCATGCTGCATCCTGTCTGCTTTGTAACACTCAGGCAATTCCATGATTAGAGTTGGCTTTCCAAAAAGACACTATAGTTCTTTTTTTCCTCTAAAATAAATGATTCCAGAACCAATCTACCTTAGCCATCCAATATGTGCAGCCTCTTTTGTTCATGAACAACCTGAAGGTAATAAACTGGTATGCCCCTGTGACAGAGAAAGATGTTGGAAGGAAATGGGTTTCCATCTCAGGTTTCTAAGGTGCTATACCAAACAATAACAAGGGAAAAATTATTCAGCTAAATGCACCTGACATGCATTGGCATCCAATATGCCACCCTCCTCGCCAGGCATTATTACTTATATACCTGCCTCTGAGAAAGGCTGCTTGGAAGAGTTACTCTGTTTTTATCGGACATACATTTTAGGGAGTTTTAAATAAACTCATATAGCCATTCCAAGCAGCATGTCTTCTAAACTTCACTATTTCATCCGTCTATACCAAGCACCGTGAAGCAAAATGGATGTGCCTTCAGCTTTCTACAGTCCTGGAAAATGAACCAGTCCACTTAACAATAAATGGTGGTTGGTTCAAACACACATGACTGGTCTAGTGAAGAAGAAAAGAAAGTTGAGCTTAATGAAGTCCAGTGTCTGTGTCCCTGCACATGGACAGGAAAGGACAAGTGTTTTATAACTGTTTATTGGAGTTAATGGTAATAAATTCCTCACTTGTGATGCATTAACTTTAATGTTTTCATTACTTGGTGATTTAGGTTTTCCCTTTTCACATTGTAAATCATGTTGTCCCAGTAGCAAAGCAGGTCGAGCGCCTGATGTAATGTTCAGAATACTCAGTGGAGAAAGGAATGTTCTCTTTTTCTCTCCAGCACAGTCTGACAAAAGATGCTTTGCCTCATCCCAACTTGCTGCTTCCCACATAAACAGTAAAGACAGACAGACGGATGCATCTGACAACAGCCTAATTTAGATCCTAGGGAAAGTCAGGTCTCCACAGTAACTTTCCAAATGTATTTGGTACTGAAGGTTTTTTCCTTTATTTTTTTCCCATTTGCTGAGTGTGAGCCCTTAGTTAATGAGCTGTGCAAATAGATATTGAGATTTAGTGTTTTTATTTTGCAATTACAGACTTGGTGATTTGGTTGGAAACTTTTGGGTCTAGCAACATCACCCTCATTTTCCCCTCCCTAATTTTTTCCTTGCAAAGTTCAACTCACTTCAGACTTGCTTGAATTTTGTCAGATGAAACAGAAGAACCAAAAAAGATCTTAAATCTCATATGTATAACTTAAAAGGAAAGGCGGTGATTTTTGCCCTCAAGGTTCCTTATTGCAGCCATCGTTTTTCTGTCACCAATCCCTTGTGGTTGCACAGAGACACCCAGGGAGCTGGCTGGGAGCGAGGTCTGGCTTGGGAGTGGCCCTTTGTCCAGCATCTGATACATACCAGGTCAAAGCCACGTTGCTGAGATCACTGCGTTCCCATCAAGTTCTTCCTGATGGGGTGTGAGAGTTCTCATTAGATCACCCACCCTGAAATACCCCCAGAGAATCACGATAATTAGTTCCTGAGTCTTCTTTTTTATTTTCTGCTTTGTTTGCTTTAAAAGTTTTCTCAATGCAGTGCTCTGATGATATGTGAATGTTTTTCAGTAGAGAGACATGGAGAAGGCAAAATTACTATTATTGGATTCCTCCCTGAAATCTTTTGGTTTGGAGAATAACTAAAATAAAGATTCCAGGATTCTAGTCTACTAATCTCCATGCAGCTTTCACCATCAACAGTGTCAAGTGCTCAGACACACATAGAATGTTTGTGTACAGGATGCAAACAAACACACTTGTGATGTTCAAAGAGAAAATAAAATTTTCAGGGAAACAAAAGAACAAAACTTGGGAAAGAAAGGGCCAAGTTCTCAGCCACTCAAAGCCTGCAGCTCAGAAATTGCCATCAATAGCTGTTTTCTGAAGTATATTCAGTTATCCATTTGTTAATTTGTTGTGATTGGCTCTGTCTTTGTCCACTATGACTTCCTCTGTGCACATCCTTTGATGCTTTCCTGAAGATAAATAACTTCTAAGGTAAAGAGAACTGGTATCTCGATGAGGCTATACAATCAGCTGGGAGGTTTAGTTCCCTCTAGTTGAGGTTCATGGTATTTTTTCCTAATTTTTTTCCCCTGAAATTCTCTTTATCCATCCTCCCGTCATTCTTAGCACTGTGATTCCTCTTGATTTCTTCACCCGCTACTTTCTCCTAACTTTCTTAACTAAAGCTTCCTTTCTTTCCCTTTTTTACTTTCTTATTTCGCAGTACAAACCCTAAGATTAAAAAAGTGAATATACAGCAGAACAAAAGTTACTGTTTGTGGCTTAGGTGGAAGTGATTTATCTAACAAATATTCACTCCCATATTGCCTTCTTAGACCACAAGTCCCTTAAGGCTGGAAGTGGTTTCAATTCAGTTTAACAAACATTTATCAAGCACCTACTGTGTGTGTGAGGCCCTTGGGGATACAGAGAGAAACAGGTATATGACTAATGAATCAAACTTCCCTCTATGAAAGGGACCTGACTTCCCACCGCAGGTTTTCTTTAGGCTTCAAGAAGTTAAATAATTAGCACCAAACTCCTTGGAGTTTACTGAGTGTATTTTATGGAAGGATTGTTCTTTATCCCACATCAGTTCAATAATTACAGTACAGCCCTGCCCTGCGATGGGTCTCAGCTATTCCAGCTCTGCCTCAGTCTATCAATAATTCTTACTATCCTTACCTAGACAGTTGGGGTGCAAACACTGGCCCATCTCCTTGGGGCACAGCCATATTGGATCCTTCTTTGTTCCCTCATTTCAATCCAGGCAGTATGATATTTTGTTCATTTAATTTTTTTCAAAGTGCTCTCTGTCTCCCTATGAATGCAAGATCTATTTTTACCCTCCTTCCCTTTTTAAGCCATCCTCCCTATTGCCTTCTACCCAGATCCACCGCTACATTCTTTTTCCTGGGAAGTCCCTTTTCTATTTCCTCATTCAGGCTTCTAGAAGTTTTACATAGTAACTAAGGTTTTATGTACATCTAAGCAAAGAGATCAGAAATGCTTTGGACCTAACAGAAGCAGAAGATATTAAGAAGAGGTGGCAAGAATACACAGAAGAACTGTACAAAAAAGATCTTCACGACCCAGATAATCACGATGGTGTGATCACTCACCTAGAGCCATACTTCCTGGAATGTGAAGTCAAGTAGGCCTTAGAAAGCATCACTACGAACAAAGCTAGTGGAAGTGATGGAATTCCAGTTGAGCTATTTCAAATCCTGAAAGATGATGCTGTGAAAGTGCTGCACTCAATATGCCAGCAAATCTGGAAAACTCAGCAGTGGCCACAGGACTGGAAAAGGTCAGTTTTCATTGAAATCCCAAAGAAAGGCAATGCCAAAGAATGCTCGAACTATCGCACAATTGCACTCATCTCACATGCTAGCAAAGTAATGCTCAAAATTCTCCAAGCCAGACTTCAGCAATACATGAACCGTGAACTTCCAGATGTTCAAGCTGGTTTTAGAAAAGGCAAAAGAACCAGAGATCAGATTGCCAATATCCGCTGGATCATCAAAAAAGCAAGAGAGTTCCAGAAAAACATCTATTTCTGCTTTATTGACTATGCCAAAGCCTTTGACTGTGTGGATCACAATAAACTGTGGAAAATTCTGAAAGAGATGGGAATCCCAGACCATCTGATCTGTCTCTTGAGAAACCTGTATGCAAGTCAGGAAGCAACAGTTAGAACTGGACATGGAACAACAGACTGGTTCCAAATAGGAAAAGGAGTACGTCAAGGCTGTTTATTGTCACCCTGCTTATTTAACTTCTATGCAGAGTACATCATGAGAAACGCTGGGCTGGAAGAAACACAAGCTGGAATCAAGATTGCTGGGAGAAATATCAATAACCTCAGATATGCAGATGATACCACCCTTATGGCAGAAAGTGAAGAAGAACTAAAGAGCCTCTTGATGAAAGTGAAAGAGGAAAGTGAAAAAGTTGGCTTAAAGCTCAACGTTCAGAAAACTAAGATCATGGCATCTGGTCCCATCACTTCATGGGAAATAGATGGGGAAACAGTGGAAACAGTGTCAGACTTTATTTTTTGGGGCTCAAAAATCACTGCTGATGGTGATTGCAGCCATGAAATTAAAAGATGCTTACTCCTTGGAAGGAAGGTTATGACCAACCTAGATAGCATATTTAAAAGCAGAGACATTACTCTGCCAACAAAGGTCCGTCTAGTCAAGGCTATGGTTTTTCCAGTAGTCGTGTACGGATGTGAGAGTTGGACGGTGAAGAAAGCTGAGTGCCAAAGAATTGATGCTTTTGAACTGTGGTATTGGAGAAGACTCTTGAGAGTCCCTTGGACTGCAAGAAGATCCAACTAGTCCATCCTAAAGGAGATCAGTCCTGAGTGTTCATTGGAAGGACTGATGTTGAAGCTGAAACTCCAATACTTTGACCACCTCATGCGAAGAGTTGACTCATTTGGAAAAGACCCTAATGCTGGGAAGGATTTAGGGCAGGAGGAGAAGGGGATGACAGAGGATGAGATGGTTGGATCACATCACCGACACGATGGACATGGGTTTGGGTAGACTTCAGGAGTTGGTGATGGACAGGGAGGCCTGGCGTGCTGCAATTCATGGGATCGCAAAGAGTCGGACACGACTGAGCGACTGAACTGAACTGAACTGAAGCAAAGAGACAAGAATGGAGAGAGAATGTTGGGGGAAAGGTTTAGGGCCCCTGGGAGCCAAGACTGTGCTATGATAGTACCCTATAGAAAATGGTATTAGAGCACAGAAAAGGGAGGATATAATTCTATTTGGAGAAATAGAGAAAAATTCAGAAGGGATGTGACATTTGAATTAAGTCTTAAAGGAGCACTCCCTCCTCAGAAAATGGTGATAGAGATTGAAATTCCCAACCAAGAAAAACAGTATGAGCCAAGGCCTGACAGTATAAAATACATGCCATATTCCAGAAGGCAAAGCCTGTCACTTATTGTTTGGAGTATTAGGAAGGATAAGTGAGTGAAGTCGCTCAGTCGTGTCTGACTCTGTGATCCCATGGGCCATAGCCTACCAGGCTCCTCCGTCCATGGAATTTTCCAGGCAAGTGTACTGGAGTGGGTTGCCATTTCCTTCTCCAGGGGATCTTCCCAACCCAGGGATTGAACCTGGGTATCCCGCATCACAGGCAGACGCTTTACCATCTGAGCTACCAGGGAAGCCTAGGAAGGATAAGGGGTTGGAACAAAATGAAACTGGAAGATAGGGTGAGACCAAATTTTAAAGTTTTTGAAGAGATGGAGAGTTTGAGTTTCCTCCTATAGGCTAGGGAGAACCATTAAAGGCTGTAAACAGGAATGTGACATGGCCAGATATACGTTTCAGGAAGATGATTTCTGGCCACAGTATGATGGACAGGTATAAGTTAAACCAGTTGAAAAGTGACCCCAAACCCAAGGAGGGCTCTTTTTCTTTTTCTTTCCTTTTCTCCCTGTTCTTATCATAATCCAGTAGAGAAGTAAGTAAATATATTTGAAAATAATATTTTGTCGTTCATTTTTAAAGATAAACACTCTCAAGTGACACATGTATAAAAGTGGCCTATCTCAAGATGAAATGAGAATAAAGTAATCCTTCAAGATTTGTTAAAAAAAAAAAGACACTTTGGCATTTGAAATCCTCTCCTCCTCCTTTTTAGAATCTCAAAGCCATCTGAAGCATCACTGTCTGGATTTGGGTCAGGATTCTCACTTTATCCTGCTGCCACTTACTGTGGTTTGGCTGCTAAAAGGAATTCAGGTCATTTGGATCTCTGTGGCTCGGTATTAAGGATGGAGTCTTAGGATTAAAAATAATGCTAAAGGTACTAAATTAAAGCATTAGACACTCAATCGTGTCCAACCTTTTGTGACCCCGTGGACTGTAGCCCTCCAGGCCCTTCTCTGTCCATGGAATTCTCCAGGCATGAATACTGGGGTGGGTAGCCATTCCCTTCTCCAGGGGATCTTCCTGACCCAGGGATTGAACCCAGGTCTCCTGCATTGCAGACAGATTCTTTACCATCTGAGCCACCAGGGAAACCCCAAGTTATAGATACATGTCATTAATAAAATCAGAAGACACATGAGGCTTCCTGGGTTTAAACCATTTCTGTGGTGATTACATGAATTCTCAATCTTTTTTCCCATAGCACATGACCACCAACATTTATATGTCCAACCCACTTCCATAAAAACCCACGATTTTGAAGAAACACAATTTTTTTTTCAAAGAAATAAAGCTCTGTTGGAGTCCTTGATTGCCATGATTATAATACTACATCAAATGTGTTTAATCACTATAGACTGTGGCATAAATAAAATATACTGTAAGTTATTTATAATTGACTTTTCCCTTAAGAAAGCATATTGAATGTAAATGATGGTATTATTATAGAAAAGCTTTGAATCCATTCTTATTCTTAAGATGAATTACTCAAAATCTCTGCCATTTCTATCAATACCTTCAACTGATCAAAAGATGCCCTGGTGTCCTAATACGAGGATTGAGAATTAATAAATTATTATATTGAATTAGTTTTATTACATTGAATTAGATGAACTGTTTACTTATTGGATGCTGTTGTTTATTCCTATTTATTTAGATGCTAGAACTGGTGCATTGAAATTATCATACTTAAAGTTGGAAGGCCTTTTTCCCAAAACTTTCACTTCTTGTAAGTAAAATCCAACTGAAAGTAAAGACATGGAAGAGGAGCATCCCTGAAAACCACAGGCGTCTGTGGTAATTAGTGTAGTGTCTTTGTGTGGAAACAAGAAGTTTCTTCATATACCATGAGCATTGATTGTTTCTGTATGTTACCTTATAGCTTGGCATTGGGGCTTCCCTGGTGGCTCAGTGGTAATGAATCCGCCTGCCAATGCAGGAGACGCAGGTTCAATCTCTGGTTGGGAAGATCCCCTAAAGAAGGAAATGACAACCCACTCCAGTATTCTTGCCTGGGAAATACCATGGACAGAGGAACCTGGTGGGCTACAGTCCATGGGGTCACAAAAGAGTCAGACATGACTTAGCGACTAAACAACAAACGAGCTTGGCATTATTAATGGACGGTTTTATGAAAAGAAACCAATTTGGATATTTGACTTAAAAATCTTCCTTCTTTTTAAACCAAGATTTCTTCCTTAAAGAGTAAATGAATCATGTCCAAGATTCCTGCATGAGCCCCACAGTGGACCAGGCTTCCCTTTCCCTCTTCTCTTGTGTCAGAGAGGCCTTTCAAATCTTGCTGTTCAAGCAGCACTGTTTGAGAGCTCCAGGTTTCTTTCCCTTGCATTTTTTCCTTGTGTATCCTTTTATTGCGTTCTCTTTGTTTCATTTTAGTTCCACATATCTGTTGATCTCTTGAATTTCACACAGACTTGCCCTAAAAACAATTCTATAGATTAGTCATCCGGTACCTTACAAAGTAAATGAGAAATACGGAAACTTAAAGTAATTTTTTGATATTAAAGTATTGGAATAACTGCACATTGTGTCTGTTTCTTTTTCCGTATTTTTTTTTTGGCTGCACCCCGCAGCATGTGAGATATTAGGTCCCCAACCAGGAATCAAACCTGTGCCCTCTGCATTGGAGTCTTAACCACTGGACCACCAGGGAAGCCCCACATTTTCCATGTTTAAATGAGGTCTCTTGTGGGCAAGTGAGGTGGGGAGACCCTTTCTTTCCTCAGCTACTTCTGAATATGTCTCTTCAGCTGAAACTCAGGGTGGTGGAAATTGCTTGGGCTTTTGCAGCTGGGCAACCTTCAGCAAGTCCTGTAATTTCAGTAAGCCTATTTCCTAGTCTGTAAAGTGGAAATGGTAGTAATACATACTTCACAGGGATGCTATGGAGCTCAAATTAAATGTGAAAATGCTTGATAAAATGCAGGTTAAGACCTGTTAGGTTTTTTAAAAACATTTTTATTAAAACATATTAGTTTTAATAATTTTATTAATAATTTTATACATCAATTATCTATTTTCTCCTTAGCACTTCCAGCCTAGACTCTACTGGGAATTTTCTGTATCTTCAGTGTAACAAATTTCTTCCACAGATTTTTACAGTTTGGTCTGTTACCTGGATTAACAGATTTTTTTAAAGATCTTAAAATACTGTAGGGGAAACAAGAGTCCATCAAGATCTCCTGGATATTTGTCTCCTGCACTGGTTTTAACCACATGTGTGATTTCTACCATTCTCTGACATCCTTCAGTCTAGCTCCAATTGCACTTATTTTGTTTCTTAGTTTCTCATGTCACAGTTTGTTGAAGAACTTGGTTAAGTACTTTGTGTTCAATCCCTTCCTTTCATCTGCTATGCAGTTTATTTCTCCATGAGATTAAAGCTGTTTGAGTGGCTTCCATGTCTTTGAAACTTTTAGATCCTAAGTCTATTATTATTAATGGCTTAGAATTTTTCACCTTATATGTGTTAGTCTATATTCCTTAATAAGCGAAGCACAAAGACTGAAAAGTGTGAGAAATAAATATAAACTCAAGTGGATATTGAATGGAACCATAGCAGATCAAGACTTATGTAAGCCTGTCTCAAGGGACTAATGAAGAAAGAATAATTGAAACCATTGTCCCTGTTACCATCACGTGTAGAAGATGAACACTTCCTGCCAGACACCTCAAACTGTCATTTATTGACTGGTTCCTGAAATTTGAGAAAAAAAGCAAAAAGTAATCCAGAAATTCAAGAAGCTAAGAAAAATAGTAATGAACTTATTAAAGAAGGACTCAGAAACCAAAAACAAAGGAGAGAATTTAACCAACAGATTATCCAATCTCTCAGTCATGTCCAACTCTTTGCAACCCCATGGACTACAACATGCCAGGCTTCCCTGTCTTTCACTGTGTCCCAGAGTTGGCTCAAACTCATGTCCATTAAGTCGATAACCATCTCATCCTCTGTTACCCCCTTTTCTTCCGGCCCTCGATCGTTCCCAGTATCAGGGTCTTTCCCAATGAGTTGGCTCTTTGCCTCAGGTGGCCAAAGTATTGGAGTTTCAGCTTCAGCATCAGCCCTTCCAATGTGTATTCCGGGTTGATTTCCTTTAAGATTGCTGGTTTGCTCTCCTTGCTGTCCAAGGAACTCTCAAGGGTCTTCTCCAACACCACAGTTCAAAAGCATCAATTCTTTGGTGCTCAGCCTTCTTTATGGTCCAACTCTCACATCCATATATGACTACTGAAAAAACCATAGGTTTGACTATACAGACCTTTGTCTGCAAAGTGATGCTGCTGGAGATTAACAACCACCAGACAGGAGACTACTATCCCTCCCATCCTACCTGCAATATCCCCTTTGATTTTGTCCATTTGAGACACTGTGAAGTATATTTGTCATTTCGCAAATGCACACACACACCAGTGATCTGTGAGTGAGTTGGAATCACAAATGGAACTTGACCATTCCCAACCTTCAAATTTTAGATTTTATCCAACCTCATCCCCCAAAATCCCAGGTCCTATATCATGGGTACTTTAATGAAAGAAACTGGTAAACTTCATCCTGCCTGAAATTCACCCCAGGTAGCTATCCATCTCCAGGATGGAGTTGCCTTGGTCTCATTTTTCAAACAGTTGGAAAGAACTTGGATTAAAAGGAAAGGAGAGGATAGAAGTCCAGTTTAGGGAGAGGAAAATGTTGAGCAAAAGATGGAATTTTTTAAATCATTGATTTTCATTTCAGGTTGATTGGGCAAGAGACCAAGGCAATACCTATAATGAAAGTTTGTGGGCACTGTCTTTTTCTACAAGAGCTGCAACCTTTATGCAATAGAAATTGTGCGGCATCTTGTGCTATTAGCCTTGTGCTGTGGTATTGCCAACTGATTTCTCCAATTCTCTTTTCTCAGTGGGCTAGAATGCAGCTGATTAAATAGGCCGTGACTCACATAAGCTCCCGTGTCTTTTTTATTGACTACTTTATGGAGATGTATCACACTCCAAAGGGCCCCCATTGTTGTTGCTGTGCATGGCTAACTAAGGAGTCATGCTTAGTGCTGAGAGATGGACTTCTACTCTGCAGAGGTGGTATGGGTGGGATACAGGGTTTAAAAGAATCTGGATGGGGAAAGAAAGATGTCTGAGAATTTCTTTTATCTTCATCTGTCATGAAAGTTGGGTGGCCATCACTTCTGGGCAACACTCTTCTCTGTTGATCTTATCTTTATGGCCCCACATCCTTCAGCCAAGTGAATCTTTTCTTTATATGGGCTCTTCTGAGAGATTTAGTTAAGTGTAGTAGTAGAGAGAGATTATGACACTAATGCAATTCTGTTTTGTGCTGATATAATGTGATACACCCCTAGGTTTATCCAAAGGGCAATTTATTCCCAATAAATCTAAATCATTTCTTTTTTTTCCCATCAAGGTGGTGATATCTTTTTTAGGCAATGGGCAAAAAATTGTTTTTAAAAAAATTATATACTTAAGTGTTTTTGCCTTAAAATAGCAACTCATGCAATTGTTTGTGGCTTCTTCCTAACATTTAAAAAATGGAATTTTTATTACATCCTGTAAAACATCTACATACTTTCTATTACATGTTAAGTAACTCTGCATATCAGTTCACTGTGAATTCAGGCATACAAGGCTCTTCCAGCCTCATCACACAGGACTGGAGTTAATGTGTATAGCCTCAGGACCACCAGTTCTTGATCAGTGAGACCCTGAGCTAACGCTGAAAGGGGAAAGAACTTGATTGCCACAGTGGCTTCTCACCTTGGATTGAGATTGATCTGGATCCCATCTGGGTTTATCTAATAGATCATGGAGGTAATAAGGTTGGGCTCAGAGTCAACTTTACATTGAGAACAATTCTGTTATTGCACTCATCACAGAGTGCGTTAGACATAGAAGACAATCAGCAGAATAAAAATTGATTTGATCTGATTTTTTTCCCTAGCCATTCCAAACTTCACCTATAATCCCATTTTTTTCCACTGCCCATAAGGGAATGCAGGCAAGAGAGTTCATCAATACAGATTCCCTCTAATAAGAAAACAACATAACACATCTTACAAAAACACAGCATATAAAAAACACTGTATTTCCACCTCTTTTACTCTTCAGAATCTTGTTGGTGGATGACCAAGAGAGGAAATTCAGCAGCTCATTCAGTGCCCAATTTTAGCAAACCAAGTATGACTTTTGGGATGAGAAGGTAGTGATGGTGCTGTCCCTAGTCTCCTAAAATTAGTGACTTTGAATTCAAACATCTCTGCTGCATTATGTCTTTGTTTTCTTGGTTGTGGCATTCTTGGGTTTCAGTTGGTGGGGAGAGAAAAGCCTCATGCTGATAATGTACTGAAAGTAAATGAAATTAAATAAGCGAAGCAGTGCTCATCACTACTTCCTTCCCCCCTGGGTAATTCAATTCAAGCTCTCTCTCGGATGGCAACTCACAGGGACTGTCTCTGTCACCCCGCTGGGGCCTGGAGTCTTAACATCTAAATAAAAGTTTCACTCAAGCATTTTTTATGCTCCTGCCAGCAGGATCAGTGAGCTGGTGTGGGCCCATTAATGTAATATTCATACTCACAGACTCTCCCCGCACATGAGGCAATGTCTTCCCATTTTCATAATTATAGATGTTCCATAAAATGGCATTTAGATTTGCATTAAAAAAGGAGGTTTGAATTCTAATAGAACGTTTAACATGTCTTTTATGATTCAGACTCTCGGCATCTTTAACAAGAAACTGTGTCTCCAAGTTTAACAAGACCTTAAAAAAAGGGGGGAAAAAAATAGTGGGAAGAAAAGATGGAAACTCCAGGCTTAGAAGATCCTATTTTTCTTATCCCTTGTGCCTTTCATTTAATTTTTAGGCCTCTAGGAGCAATTTTTTTTTGACAGCATAGGTTCTCCTTCAAAGGGCCTTCTTAGCTCTACCAGGTCCTCACCCTCAGTATGATCTGCTTCTATTTTCTTGGAGAGCATTTTCAAAGAGATATTAGAATTTTCAGAAGGGTGGGAGAAATGAAAGAATCCTAGACAGATGAACCTTCCTTTGCTGCTGTTCATCTCATGTGTGCACCCTGAGACCCATCCAGGAGATTTATAGCAGCCACAGAGTTTGCTAACTGCAAAACACACAAATGGAAACAGCCCATGAACAAGAAGTTGAAAATAAGAACAAATAGGAAGAAGAATCAGGCACTCAGCTAAAAAATAAAGAGCTCTTCTGATCTACATTTTTGAAACTAAGCTGGAAACAGCTTAGAAGCAAAAGGTTTAGTCCCCAAACCTAAAAAGAATGAATATTAGGACCATGCTAGCCTAGTCCCTTCGTTTCTCCTAATTAAGAAGTACAGAGTTTTTAATTGTTTTTGTTGTTGTTTCTTTATCTTTTGAGAACTAAAGTCCTTCCTCTTTGTCTCTGACCTTTACCCCTCCCTTCTGTAAAATAAGTATAAGCCCTAGTGGTGGAAGACAAATTAGGATCTTGACTTCTCGATAAATTTGTACCTAACGAGGCTAATTGAAAGCCAAGCGTGTTAGCAGCATACAATTAAAAGCTGATGACAGATCCAGATCTTCTCTGTGTAAAGGCTTCTACCATTCCTAGACTTTTCCCTTGACAGTGACAAAACCGGGATTTGGCAATTATTGCCAAGTTCAGCTATGCATAGCCTTTCTTTGTGTGAACTTAATAAAAATATGTTTACTAAGGTGACTTTCTGTTTGTTAGAAAAAGGTGAGTGTGTGTTTAGTTAAGCAAATTCTTAGTTTTTTGGAGTCCTTTTCTTACCAATCAGTGCACATTTAAACTACCTCCCTTGTGCAGACTAATATTATGTTTAGGTCATTTTAAGCAATTTCAGCATTAGATATAATTAGAAAGGAAGAAAATTTACTCCCCTCCAGTCATCTAGAAATTGTTTTATTCTGTATCATATTTAAGCAATAGCCCATCTGCATCTCTTCATTAATGTAGATTATCTCAAGTAGCCCAAATCAATGAAAATTCTGTCAGATTTCAACAAAAATTTTGTTCTTATTCCTTTTAGGAATGGAAGACATCGAAAGAGGAGCTCAAGAGCTTGATAATATCATCAAGCAAGGATACTTAGAGAAGAAAAGCAAAGGTACTGATTAGACCCCCAGATCTCAGAACATTCCAAGAAGAGAATGGAAATGAGGAAAAAGAGGGCCAGCATAGGGAATGCGTTCTCTGTGCCCATAACTATACCAGGCAGGTATAAGGCAAGAGGAAAGGAAGAAAAGAAAAGTCTGGTATCTGTGTGTAGGCTGGAAAGACCTGGCCCCAGATCTCCACTTCATCAGGACAGGGATTGGTTTCTGTCTTGCTCACCTGGTACACCTACTTAGGAATTACTTGTTGAATAAATACATGAATGACTATATTCTTGTTCTCATCTCTCAGTGTGCACCCATAAAGAGTGAAACTGTGTTGCCTCAAGTGTAATTTTTATATCATATGTGAAGCAGCCCACTTTCAAGTTTCAGACAAGCCCAAATCTTCAGCTCTCACTCTTTAATTAAGATAGTAGGGTTGGAGTACCAGGTTTAACACTCAGGCAAATTGGGTTAGTACAAAGAAAGCCTTGCTCATGCCCATGGCCTAGAGTGTCATTTTGGTTTGCTAAAAGGCAACAACACATAAAGATCTCATGGAGAATTTTATAACTACAGGATGAGAATAGAACCTGAAAGATAAAGGAAATGTAGAGAAACAGCTGAGGTCAGAGCGAGCAAAACCTGTTTAGAACTTGGGCCTTTAACTGAGCGAGTCCTCTGCACTCTGAGTCAATAGGGATAACCTGTGGGAGTGAAAGGGAGGGTTTTACAGTCCATTAACCTGGAAAATAAAACAATAACACACTGGACTGTGTGTTGTTGGATTTTACGGACTCTTCAGTGATTGTAGTTACCTGAATTTATGTCCCTTACTGCTCTTCTGTTTAGATCATAGTTTCTTTGGATCAGAATGGCAGAAGCGATGGTGTGTTGTCAGCAGAGGCCTCTTCTACTACTATGCTAATGAGAAAAGTAAGTGTTCTTCATTTTCACAGCAGCATCTCACTCCTGGATGCAAGCACTTCGTAAATTCTCAAGCACTTAGATCTAAACTTAGTAGTCCTTAACTAACACCCATAAAGAGACATGCTTGGGAAAGAAGCTTGGCTAAATAATACCTTGCTCATCACCAAAAACTCATACCAATTTAGAAATTATAGCCCCTTTAAGCACTAGGATAGTGTGGTCAGCATATCAAATGGCTACCTTATGACTAATAACATATTATCAAGGTCAAATGCCTTGGCATTGGTTAAAAAAGGAACCTCACACACTTTATAGGCATTAATAATATAGGTTAAATATTGAAAAATAATAATTCTGAGAAGGATTTTAGCAGCTTACCAATAACCCAGAAATATAACCTTTGAGTTCGAACTGTCTAAGAGCATGCTTCAAACTTATCCTACTGGCTCCTGGGACGTAATCCAATGGACATCCCTAGAGCCATGGAGTGTCGAGACCCCAGTATTGCTGTGCCCAAGAAACACCCTTCAGCCAGATGGCAGCAGCAGCAAAGTGTTGACCCAAGCCAGAAGCAGCTTCTTATGAGCCACCACTGACTCAATCAACCACAACACTCATGAGCTATCCCTAAAAGACCTCCCATCCCGGCTTAACACTCTTGCTTAGCTCATGAGAAGGAATAGAGGATATAAGCACAAACTGGAGGAGCTACAAATAACTACAAGCTAAAAGTTATCACTGTAGGTGAATGCAGACTTTGAAACAGGGAATTCCTTCCTGCCGGATAGACTGCCACAGGAGTAATGCTGCAATGCAAGAGAAAGATAAAGTAGCAATCTTGTGAGGATTTCTTTTCGTTCTATCACCTTACAGAGGCCAGTGATCCGAAGTAAATCCATTATTGTCCTTTCAGTAATTTTCTGTTTCTCCTCTCTTCCTTTTTTCCTGGACTTATTCCTCTCCCAAAGCCTGGATAGCTAGTCAAGGGAATAGTCAGATACTTACCCAGTTGCCTTTGGACTTCCTGCACCTTTGGCTTGAAGGTAGCAGAAAGAATAGCTTTGCTAAGTGACATGGAATCCTTCAGATTAGATCTTGGGCTTCAAGGCAGTTACCTCACTCTGCCTCTCTGCCTGCAACAGTTATCACTAACCTTCATCTTGGGTTCACCATCATGATTCCTCAGAGCCTTTCCCATATATGGAAGTGTGAGGTGTACTTGGAAATGATAGAAGCATAACTCAAAACCTGAATAACAAGCCCCCTGCATCCTTCCAACCCCTAGCCTACTCTCAAATCCAGCAACTAAAGTTTCTCCCCTGAATTCTAGGCCAGCCAGGTTTTATTTTCTTATTTTGAACCTTCAAACTAATGTAACATATATATCCTTGGTAAAATGTTTATTATTTCCCTTATATTTAAATACATGGTTGGTATATCTGGATATAAAACCAGCTATCACATTCATTCATTCAGAATCCTTCCCACTCAAGGTGAGGAGGGAGAGCAAGAGCGAGAGGCTTGGAGACTTTTATTGACCATTTTGCCATCAGAGTGAAATAAAATCTGGTGACCAAAGAACAACAAAACATTTTAGTGGCCAGTTAGAACAAGGAGAGATACTTTAACAAAAAAGATTCTGGTGTCAAAAAGCACTGTTGCATGGCTCCCTTTTTGCCAGTTACTTCTTATTGTGCCCAAGACATTTCCTTAGTAAGAATAGAGTGTTTGTGTATTTCTTTTAGCTCAACCAGGTGAGGACAGATTCTTTTATTTTCTGTAACTATTTTCTTCCCACTGTCACCCCTCTCATCATCATCATCAAAAAGTAATTCATTCTAGGGACTTCCCTGGTGGTCCTGTGGTCAAGACTCCATGGTTCCAATGCAAGGGGGCATGGGTTGAAAACCTGGTCAGGGAGCCACATCCTGTGAGGTGCGGCCAAAAAAACAAATTCATTTTACAGGACAGAAAGCATCACCCAGACACTGTGGCTTGTTCTTCTTCAAGTTCTGAACCACACCACGAGGACGCAAAATCATTGAGAACCACCCCTTCTTTTTCTGTTTCTAATTTTTTTTTAAGAGAGTGACAGGCAGAGTCGGAGAAGGCAATGGCACCCACTCCAGTACTCTTGCCTGGAAAATCCCATGGATGGAGGAGCCTGGTGGGCTGCAGTCCATGGGGTCGCTAAGAGTCGGACACGACTGAGCAACTTCCCTTTCACTTTTCACTTTCCTGCACTGGAGAAGGAAATGGCAACCCACTCCAGTATTCTTGCCTGGAGAATCCCAGGGACGGCGGAGCCTGGTGGGCTGCCGTCTATGGGGTCGCACAGAATCGGACACGACTGAAGCGACTTAGCAGCAGCAGCAGCAGCAGCAGCAGGCAGAATAGTCTCTCCTTTCACTCACTTGGGGTCCTTTTCCTTTTATACTCCTTCCTCATCATCTAATGATACTCAACAGTACTCTGCTGCTTCCCAATCTAACTGCTTGCAAGGGGGATAAAATACTGAGTTTTAATTATTCTCCCTCTAGCGTGAACTTCCACCTGACCAGCAGGAGAGAGAGAGAAGTCTAGCCCAAATGCTACGTAAGACATAGGAGGAGAACCCGGACTTATAATGCCCCTTGTGCTGCTGTCCCTCCCCTCGCGTGTGCTCTGCTGGCCCTGATAATAATGTTTCAGCACTATAATAGCCTTCAAGAGCCTCGTGTTTACGGCCATACTCTCCCCGCTGTAATAATTTCTTCTTTCTCTTATTATAGATCTCTTAACATTCTAATAAATTCCCTGTCTCTGTTGTACTCTTTTGGCAAAATAATCTTCCACGTTGCATTCCCTAGCTTGGCAGTGATCTCTGCCTGGCTGTCACAGTAGCCTCTCCTTAAGCTTCTCTAATAACCCTTCCTCGACTATTGTGGTTCCTCAGGGAGGTAACAGCTGTTTCTGTGCTTTTATTTTACATCCAGAGAAGATGCCCTCCCTTGGCAGTTGCATCTCTCTAGAGATAAAGGAAGCTTTCCTGTCTTGCAGGCAAGCAGCCCAAAGGGATCTTCCTCATTAAGGGCTACAGTGTACGGATGGCCCCCTACCTGCGAAAAGATTCCAAGAAAGAATCCTGCTTTGAGCTGACCTCCCAGGATAGGCGCAGCTATGAGGTAGGATGAGCCGAGGAGATGGAGATCCTGATTAGTGTCGCAGTTTTGTTCCATGTTGCATGTGAGCTGTGGTTGTGATGCTGGATGCCATCCTTTGTTACCTGTCGTTTCTTACCAAGACCTTCTTTCTTGACACGTCCTCACCTTTGCTCTGTCGTGCCCACCCTTCTGTTGCCACATTCATCCTAGAGCCTGCCTTTGCCGGGCTTCCATCTCTTCATCCCTTCCCTTCTCAGTCTCATTCTGTAGGTGAAAGTCTTGTCTATTGCAGCACACAACCCAATTCTTCATTCAGAGTCTCTAATTCCATGGCTTTAATTTCCATTTTCTTTCTTTTTCAACTGATTATCTTCACTTCCTTTTTTGAAATCCAGAAAAAGAGAAATCTGACTGTAGGGTGAAGAAGTAATTCATTTTCACATACTCATCTTGCTATCCAAAATAATCTTCCTCTGTGTAGATATATTGCATATCTCTGAAAAGATTTCTAAGATACTAGAAGCAATGAGTACTGAGTAATAATAGTGACTGCTGAGGAACTAGAGGACCTGAGTGGGAGTGAGAGAGACAGTCTTCACTGTGTTCATTTTTATTTTGATATAATAGGTAATGCATTATAAAATTAAAAAGGCCAAAAAAAAGTCTGAATATGGAAATATAGTGATTTTTCACCAAAAATATACTTTTACATTGAATACACATATTGTGTGGGTGAATACACATATTGTTTCCTCCTTGTTGGCTACTTTTATCACAATTTTACTAAAACAATTTAGAAAAACTTTAGCTAACTCAAGAAAAAGAGAAAAGCCATGCTAAGGTTAATATTAACCACTTACGTAACCCTTTGACCCTTCAAGTCTTTCTCAGCACTCATCCTTTCATGTTTCTACAGTATCCTAGCCCTGATTTTGTAAAAATGACCAAGGTTTTAATTATGTAATTTCAAAAGAATTTTTTTAATCTAAACCAAACTTTTCTATGGAATTTTTTATAGATCTATTTTTATTATTAAGTTCTGATTTGCCAGGCCCGGATAAAAATTTTTGTAAGTCTAAAACAATTTCCCTAGTCATTTTTATAGACAAGTGTTTTTAAGAAATCAAGAATGACGATATTTATTAATAAGTTTTAAGCAGGAATCTAGGTTTCTTATACAGCACATGTTTTTATCTTACCCTAATGACCAGATAATAAAAATGTTTTTCAGAAACAGTCATTTCAAGTTGATTCATTTAAAATAAGAAATTACTAAAGCCTGATGCTTGACTGGCCTGTTTTGTGAATCAGGATGTAGAGTTTGTTTACTTCTTTTCTTTGGCCCATTGAATCCAAGTCATTACCATAGTCTGTGGATTCTTCCTCTACAATATCCTTTGGATCTTTCCCTTCTGATTTATTTCTACAGCCATCACAATAGTTAAGTCCCTATCACTTCATTCAGAGGACTAGTTAAGTAAGCTTCTAGTTGATCTGTCTCTAATTTCTCCCTATTTCAGTCTGTCCTACTCACAACAATTGAAAGAATCTCCCTCTCCTTTTGCTAGAATTTACAGTGGCTTCATCTGTACTGCCTGCACTTGAAATCTGAATTCCTAATACTCAAAGCCTTTTCATCAATTCTTCTTTGACCCTCAGCTCTCCAGCTTCATCTGTTACTGTTCTCCAGTCAAGCTGATCTGCCTACCTTCCCTATACTTGATGGTCTCATTTGTAATCTTTGGCGGCTGGTTCTCCCTACCTGAAATGTTCAGCTCCCTCCACCAGTTTCCACCAACTCTCTTTAAAAATTCAACCCAAACAGTATTACTTCAACAAGCCTCCCTGGCTTACCATAGGCGATGATAAGTGCTCCCTGTCTTCTCTCAACATCCAGCTGTTTTCAAATGCACTTACTTTGTAGTGTTCCCTTGTCAAGTGTGTGTGCTGCTGTCTCCAAAACTGACACGTTGATCTGAAGTCAGGAATTTGGGTTTGCCTTTTTCTCTGTAAACTGTTCTCAATAAATGCCTGATGAATGAATGGGTAATCAAATGAATGAATGCACATGAACATGAATTCTGGATTCAAATCCAGCTGTCAACTTTGGGTATGCAAAGTTACTGAAGGAGAAAAATCACTTTGAGTGGGATTTTGATCTTTTTTCTAAATGTTAATTCTCAGGAATCTGAGAATTTTAATGAGAATTCTGAGCCTTCTACTTGACTCTGCAGTTCAGCTCACAAGATTCCTCCCCTTGAACCTCCCTAAAGGATTCACAGAAATTTTAGTGAAAGTAATAAACTAATTCACTAATTTTTCTCTAGTTTACAGCTTCTAGTCCAGCTGAAGCCAGAGACTGGGTGGATCAAATAAGTTTCTTGTTAAAGGGTAAGTATCGTTATTACAGAAACAGTATTTCAGTCCGTTTTCAATTCAAGTTGTATTGCATAAATATAATCCATGGGCTTCAATATATTTTTATCTGCCCATTCTCCCTATCATCTCTTTCACATGATAACAACAAATAGTACCGTGTGTGATTCAGAAGGAAAAGAAACCATCAACCTGGAGGTGACCTCTAGTATCATTCTAGCTCTTCCACCTACCTACAGGCAAGTCTGTAATATTTATAATCACCAGAAAAGAGATGCTAAAAACCAGCTCAGCTCAATTCAGTGTCTCTTAACCCCTTATATTCTGGAAAGGAAATACATGATACCAAAGTCATCTAGATGTGGTTTAGGTTCAAAATCTTCCAGTTTTAGTCAAGTAGAAATCTAAACTCATCTAGGTGGCCTTTAAGAACATTGGACACGAAAAACAAATTGCTGTTTCCCAAACCACAATCAAATGTTCTTTGCTTTGACTGGGAAGAGTCCTGCCTGAAGATGTTAAATGACTGCTCTTAGAGTACCCTCTGCTGGCCATCCTGTAGGCACAGCAGTGACGGGGCCCAGGCAGCCTTGTCTGGGAGGGGCCCGGCAGGTAGGAGCAGCCAGCCTTGAGTCTGTCACCTGACATTGATAGCCCTCTTGATGGCACACATACCTCATGGCAGGACCCTGCCTCTGCAGAAAGGCAGAAGCACCAATTTCGTACGTGACCCAAGACCTAGTGAGAAGAACATCAACCTAAAAACACCGACTCTTTTCATCTAGTTTTTTAAATTCTGCTATAAGATTTTATGGTGGATAAAAAAGAAGGCAGCACCAGAGCTTTAATTACAATTGCCTCTTTTACTCGGTTTATGCCTTTACTATCACAGGAACAAACTATTGCATCTACCAAGAGCGTCACGTATAATAGACTAGAACTAGGCAAACATGAACATTGATGGTGAGACTACAGGGTACGTTCTCATCTAGGTGCCTTGGATTTATGCGTGTAATATACCCCTAAGTGTGTAAACCTCAATAAAACTCCAAGCAGCTTTATTGAGCTGTACCCTGTGGTACTTTCAGAATCCCACATTGAAGAAATTATTCATTCCATTTTATTTTAAAACAAACAAAATAATAACATATGGTTTAAGCCACAGATGTGTCTTTGATCCCTTCCTCATATGAGGTGGCACCAGAATTCAGATGAAAATAGTTGCAAAATCTTTATTAAAAGCCTAATCAAGCCAAACAGTTTTACTGTATTTCGAAATGAGCAACGGATGCCTCTCTATTCTTTCTTCCCCAGAGCACCCTGCTTGCTCTCGCCCATCCTGCAGAGGCCCCTCAGCAGGGTTTCAGAGAGCACTCTACACTGCGCCTCAGAGAATGAACCTTCCCAGTTCCCCATTAAAATAAGAAAGCAATCTCCCTCCCCTGCCCTGTGCTCCCCAGTGCTGTAATGGCTCAACATCCTCTATGTGATGACCCACTTTAAGGTCAGCCAGACTGTATAGTTGCAAAAGGACATGGAAACTACATTGCTCAGCCATTCCATCTGGTCCTGTATTACCATTATAGTTTTCCACATCCCACTTTCTCTTCCTCTTCCACTTTGGCCCACTTTTCTCTTTACAAGCAAACCTCTCTGAAATTCTGCAGTGAGACCATGGGGGAGATGAATGAGCTTGTGACAGCTCAGGTATCCTATGGAAGCCACCATAGTTCCCAGGCTCTGTGCACCCTGGAGAACCTAGGCCATCACTCACCCTCCCAGTTTTCCACTTGACAAGCAGTGCGAAGCACACTGGCATTTCCTCTTCTGGCCTATTCTCTTCCCTTCACCTCATGTGCTCTCACACACCCATACTTTTCAGGGCTGCTTCATCCTGATCAAGTTTTATTGCAAGGAAGGATTTATGTTGATGGTTTAAACCTGATGCAGTGCTAGTCTGGCCTTTTCTGTAGATTTCCTGCCACCAAGTCCCGCATTAGAAATAACAGCACTTAACCTGGTGTTTCATTTTCTTTTGACATGCTTTATTCTCATCCCTCCTCCTCCTTCTCCCTCTTTCCTTCCCTGCCTTATCCTTTTCCTTTTCACCCTATCTTGATTCATTCTCATCTCTGCCCTGACAGACCTGAGCTCCTTAACCATTCCATATGAAGAGGAGGAAGAGGAGGAGGAAGAAGGGGAGAAAGAGGAAGAAGAGATGTACGATGATATCGATGGTTTTGACTCCTCAAATTCTGGTTCCCAAAGCAGACCCATTATCTTGCCTGGGAGCGTGGGGCTCAAAGAGCCCATGGAGGAGAAAGAAGATGATATTTATGAAATCTTACCAGGTAAGACATTTCGTCTTCTAATTACCTTCCTTTAGTTTAGAAACTCTAGACCTGGTAGAAGAATATAACTTGGACAGCTCCAGAGGAAGCCAAACCTCTGAAGGAGGCGCTGCAGGGAAGCTTCCATGATTCCTAGCACAAAAGCCCTGCCCTGGGGGCAAGATGGGTTGATGGGGGTGGGGAGTGTCTTTTATCGCTGCACGTGAAATAATTTATTACAAACATCAACAGGTTCAAGAGTCAAGAATACTTATGCTGGTTCTCATAGGTTCACTGCAAGTTTCATCAAAACTCCCTAGTTTGAACTTCTTTTTTGTGTAATTGTGAGGATAATGGAAAGTCGCCTCAAATGATGAAGGATATGAAAAGACTGCAGAGATATAAAGGCTGACAACCTTTTCAGTAACACAGTAAAGCCTTGACAGAGCACAGTTCACCTTTGCCTAGTCCAGATATACCACGAATTAAATCACATCTCATGTGTCCTCTGCCCACCATTACAGCAGGTCTACTGTACATATTTCTTTTTTTTCCAAAGGCATGATAACCAGCATCTCAAAAACTGTGTAGTCATCACTGCTCCCGCCCAGCCACTTCCTGTGTGGGTAACAGCAGCTGCTGAACAGTGCAGAGCACAGTGGGGGTCAGACTGTGCAAAAAATGAAGCCTGAGCCTTTTAATTGTGAGGTAGTTAGACCACAGGAACGCTGAATCTTCAAGTCCATTCAGAAAGATCGCTCCTGTGGAAATTTGCCAGGAGTTCAGTGCTCTGCTGAGAAATCCAAGTTAAGTCTAAATTTATAGCAATTTAAACCTCAATCCCAGATGAACCTAGGAGCTGAGGTGAACCTAACACTCAGGCCCCTGAAGTCAGGGCTGGTTGCTAAAAATATTGTTAGTAAGCAACTGACACTTCAAGGCTTCCCAAGAAGGGTTCAACCCTGTCAACACCACATTCATCTCTCCCTTGGGGAGAAGCCACGTCATTGCTTTCTGAGTTGCAGGTCTGTGGCTACACATTTCCTCCTGACTGGGACCTCACACACTCAGTCACCAACCCACGACAAGAAGAGCCTGCTTCTTCTCCCAGCACTTCCAGCCTCTGCCAGTCCCCGACTTCCCCAGCCTTTTTGTTGTGTTTTATTATGCAAATGATATCTTGGTTGAGGTCGAGCCATTTCTTGTGTCTGAAGTTAAAAAAAAAAAAAATGATAATTTCCTCAGCAAGTCATCGTCGTTAATGAAGTTTTACAAAAACAGATACAACCAAAGGAAAATAAAATTTCACAGGTGATAAATTTTTCCAATTTCCCTGGCAGAATTCGATAGGATTGTTAAATTAAGAGTGAAGGTGTCTGTTAGAAAGCAACGAGCAGTGATGGGTAATTTTATAGAGTGGAAAATTGAATCAAATTGCTACATTAAAACACAGCTCCTCTGAGAATCTTCCCTTTCACAGTCTGCTCCATTGCAACAGCAGGGTGCAGAAATGGATCTAAATCACAACAACCCCTAAAAGGAGATGTACTCCCCAACTTGGCCAGAGGTTCCTGATGAGCTCACATTCCACTTGCTCCTGTCCAGGCCGGGGGGAGATAGCCAGGTGACACTCCACTTGAGGTCACAGCTGTGTAAGAGTCCTCTGGGAAAACCTTACAGAGCCACTCAGCCTTCTGCAGAGCAAAGAAGGGTTGCTAGTGCCCGTGTTTACTTCTCAAAGGAGCAGGGAGAAAGGAGCTGATGCTCAGACACACAGAGCAAAGGAGAGTAAAGGGAAAGAGGCCTCAGAAAATAAAACCTAACCCCAGGTGGGTTACTGAATGTGTGACTGGTTTCTTAGCAACCATCCTTCCCACGTCTCTTAAAACCCTACCCTCAGCCATTGTGGCACTGCCTAGTGTGCCAGAGCTCATGCCAGTTTGGATATTGGAGTGGACTCCAAGGGCATGGAGACTGGTCTACTTTCTTGAGGAAAGCCACTTACCCTGTGCTTAGAACAACTGCCCCTCAGAAGTGAGGAAGGCCACATCACAGGAAAACCAGGGTCTGTTTCCAGGTTAAGGCAACAGCAGCCAACTTGCTGGTTTATTTTCTAAAGGACAGGACTGTTCTCAGCCAACAGGTTCTTCCCCAAAAGCTTCTATCCATCACAGTTTTTAGAGACTGCATTGAAGTTGGGATATATTGGCATTTTATTAGGATGCGATTATTTTAGACACAAGTCTCCATCAGCCAGCTTCCTGTCCATGCTACTCAGCTTGTTGCTTCTGAAATTGCTGTTAGTTTTGCCTGTGCCACACTCCCTATCTTGGAGGAATTGAGAGAGGATGTGAGGGAGCCTGACGCTCATCTCAGAAGACTACCCCTGGAGCAGTGCCATGTGAGACACAGCATGATGTCACAGTGACACTGCTGGCTCTGGGTCAGGATGGACCTGCTCTGCCACCTGCCAGCTGTGAGACCTTGAGCAAGTTATCTGCCCTGTTTCTCAGGTGTGGTTTTGCCAGCTGTAAAATGGGAATAACAGTAGTAGCTGTCACAAAGGATGCATGAGAAGCCTGGAACAGAATGCATAAAGCACCGAGAGCCCTGGCATACAGGCAGCATTCAGTAAATGCTGGCTATTCTCCATTTGGTGGCATTTAAACAGAAAGCGTGGCCTCTTTGAAGAATCCTGGGAATCAGCTCATTCCCCATCTCTGCCAACCAGACCTGAGACAGTCCGGTTGGACATTTTCAGTGATACGTGTGAAGCAGGTGAAACTGAAAATCCTGAGCAGATGGAAAGTGGCTCACACCTTCTGCTCAGGCCCATTTTTACTGCGAAGACAGGTGCTGGGTGGAGGACAGTAAGGTGGGATTGTGCTAATGTTGCACACTCATCAATAGTCAAATGACGGGCCTCTAAGGCATGTCTCACAGTAACAGTTAAATGTGCTTTGTAGAGAATATTTAGCCCGTCAATTCTGCTTCTCCTTTCTCTTTGGGATGGGGCCTATACCAGCCTCACTGTCTCTATGGGGAAGGCTGTGTAAGTGAGATCGCCTCCCTTCCAGAATATAATTTTGATGGACTTCCTAGTTTTGAAAGAAAACTGCCGGTAACATATACCAAGTCAATACAAAAATGTTTTTTCCTAATCAAAATAGTGTATGGATCATCAAATTAAATGCACTACATCACATTAATCATGGGATAATTAGCATTTGCTACATGGCTAGCACTCTCCTTCCCTTGAGGGAAAACCAGAGCACTCGAGGTTTTCAGCCAAGACCACAATGTGAGTCCTAGATAATATGGTTTCAGGATTGTTATCTACTGGGATTTCTGAACATCCATGTTAAGAATATGGGAGCCCTTGATTTCAAAGGTCTCATTTGCAGTAGATTAAACTGTAGGGAGCTACCAACAAAGAAATACTAAAGCAATATGGGGAAAATGGAAGGCTTTTCTGAATCCTCTTTCACCCCTCCCCAAAATTATTTTGCAGCCTAGCACAGGCCCAGTTTCATGATTCCAGATTCCATAAAAGGACAGTTTTTAATCAGGTTTCTCCTTGTCTGGGGCCTCAAGCCTGGAATCCAGCAAGGCACCTGAGACCATTGAAGAGCTGTAACTGAGACCTTGCAGCAGCTGCAGTAGCAACAGAATCTGGCCGGGTCGTCTAGAGAGATTTCAGGAGAGCACATGCAAAGACAAAGCGCCTTCCCTGGGAATGTCTGTGCACATTCTGAGGCTGCCCGCACTGCCCTGGAGGGTCATTATAGACCCAGAAACCAGATCGCTTTATAATAAAGCAGATAACTGGGGTTTTTTTCATTTGAGACAAATGGAAACCATTCTGTGGAACTGTTTTCCCCCATACAATTGTCCAGACCCATAGAAAGGGGGAATGATGATGGCAAGAAGTCTAAGGAAAGAAGAAAAGCAGACACCAAAAGTACAAAGTTTGTGAAGAAACAAGTTCCAATTTCATGGAAAAGCAGGGCTCCATGAAGGGCACATTAAAGAATCAGAGCTACCGTCAGGGCCCTTCCGAGCTCCTTGGCCTTTTCTTCCCCTCAGTCCTGTGCACCCCTGGCCCCAGACAAACCTACTTTTGACCAGCACCAAGACTGGAGCCGTGTATTTTCTTTTACTTCGAATCCTCGCCCCCAGTCTGTGAAAGGGGACCCACTGAGACTCACCGGGAACTGAGCTCTGTTTCAGCCTTTACCCCAGGGATTTGTATTTAGGTTTTTCCCCTCCAATTAGTAGGTGCTCAATTGTGATTTGTGAAATTAAATTCAGTGTATTCCAAGTGTTGCAGTTAGCAAAAATTGAGTTTAATATCTAGTACTCAAGATCCTACCTTGGAGATAGGATGCAAATATTTTGAGGTTAACAGTTGAGATTACCAGCTGTACAACAGAGAATTAAATGTGCTATTAGCATCATGCTCCTATTTGCCATGTTGTTTGAAGAGGTGCTGTAGCATCCATGGATTTATAACATATCTATGCATTCTGTGGAGTGGTTTCTATTTCCATTTTTTGCCTGTTCCCTCTGCACTTCGAGGTTATCTGCATTTCTGCTACATCTGTCACCAGAGCACCTTGACATCTGGTTGCACATTGATACATTTGGCATTTTTAAAGCTTCTGTCACTTTGCTTTACTTGAGAGGAGTGACCTCCCTCTTTCTTATCTAGTCATTTTTAAAATTTTATTCCCAGTTCAACCGATGTCAGAGCAGCGCTTCAGTAAGGAGCTAGGTGTCATAGCAAGCTGGCTCCTCTTGGGGTCCCCACAGTGGAGTCAGTGTCCTGTTCCTCTCAGCCTCTCATTAGTGTCCCTGACATTGTGCCAAGAGTGTTGATTGAAATCAACTCTCTGGATACTGATGCTCATTTGTGATACCCCATGGTTCTCTTACACATTCGCACAGTTTACAGAATCTTCCTCAACTGTTTTCCCAATTGAAATGAAATATTTGGGAATCAAGTAGAGCATTTAATGTAATAAGTGGACAGTAATCTTTAGAGGTTAATTTGTTTAAAGCCTGTGTAAGGTTGGGTTCCCATATGCGCTGTTAGGAGCAGGAACCATTATAATCTATTACTGTTTAAAGTTGAGCAGCACATAAATTTTAATTCCTCCTTAAATGAAGATGTATTTTAGTAGATGTCATGCTAAAAAGCCTAATAATAATCTTACACAGAAATTCAACAAGTTCTTTAGCCTAAAAAGTTTTTTTCAAAATAATCTTTTTAAAATTAAAGTCTCACCTTACAGATGAAAAAAAAAAGAAATTTGGCTGTTTAACCCCCTTTTGTGAGCAGAGTCTTTTTGCGTGTTGCCATATAATCAATCTTCTTGACTTTGGAGTTTGAAAGATAGCAGTTTGACTTCACGGACAGATCCAAGATAAATTGTACGCCTCAGCTTTCCTGGTAGCTCAGACAGTAAAGAATCTGCCTGCAATGCAGAAGACCTGGATTCGATTCCTGGGTCAGGAAGATCCCCTGGAGAAGGGAATGGCAACCCATTCCAGTATTCTTGCCTGGAAAATCCCTTGAACAGAGGAGCCTGGTGGGCTATAGTCCATGGGGTTGTAAAGAGTCGAACACGACTGTGCAAGTAACCCTTCAGCTATTTGTGTGGTGCCCTCTGAAGCTGGGGGCTTCCCTGGTGGCTCAGACAGTAAAGAAACTGCCTGCCAATGCAGGAGACCCAGGTCAGGAAGATCCCATGGAGAAGGGAATGGCTGCCCACTTCAGTATTATTGCCTGGACAACCCTGGCAAGAGTGGCAGGCTACAATCCATGGGGTCTCAATGAATCAGACACAACTGAGCAACTGACGCTTTACTTTTATTTTTTACTCTGAAACTGGGATGATGCTGAGAGGTGTCTTTCACATCTAGCTGTAGAAGGAGGGCACTTGCCTTCACCAGGTGATGGTCCCCATACTTACTCCTTCAAAGGCCGCAGAGACACAGCACCCAACCTCTCACTTCAGTGGCTGGACTCCTACTCTGGAGCCTGCTTTTAGCCACCCAGGAAGGACAGGTTTAGATAGTCGTAGGGATTGGAGCGTCCTGGTTCATATGCACCACCATAGCGCTTAGTAACGGTGATAAATGATATGTAAGACCTGTGGCCAATATTCTGCTTTCTTTCTAGGTGACTCTACAGGCCCAATGGAAATCAGAGTATCTGTTCTGTAATTGAACTACATAAAGCAGAGTTTTATTTTTTCCATTTTTGTATCATGACTGGTTTAAGTGATGTTGCCTGAAAGGATAAAGGAATCAAGTTTTAGTTTTCATTTTTATCATTGCAAATACATTTACATTCTCCTATTTTACAAATGCAAAGAGCAGGCAAGCCACTTTCAATAATTTATTTTAAAATCAATGCTAATGAGGTTATGTCTCGTCAGTGGCCGAGTTTTACAATAAAGTCTGATTTATTTAGAAAAGATCTTTGGTGTAGCTTCCCATCTAATGGTGGTGGGAAGGGGGTAGAGTAGCAGGCACAGTGACCCTCCAACTTCGGATCCAATTTGTAATTCACAGCGGAGATCTGACCCAATTTACATTGATTAGAATTGGGAGGAAGAGACATCTGCGCACAGACAGCAGAGGTAGAATAAACCCTCTCTGCAAAAGTGCCTAAGCACAGCAAATTACTGGTCTTTGTGATTAAGTTGTCTGATATCAGCAAAAGAGCTGTTCTCTGTCCAAATTATTGGGTATCTCTAAAACTGAGGACATACTAACTCTTCCTTGAATGTTTTCAATCCTGTGAAATTGGTCCCACATCAAAAAGAAAAAGCATCATAACAGAGAAAGGAAGAAAATGCAGGTAATAACAAGAAGACAATGTGCAAAGAATGATGTTAAATGTGATTTATTTCAGTGTGATCTATTTCCGATATTTGATCTCACTCCTCCATTATCTCACATCCTTATTCCTCATGGAGAGGTGGGGGAGCACTACAGGCGGTGAATAGGAAGTTCTGTGCTGCAGGGTCATACACAGAGAATAGGAGAGTTGAGTCCTTCTCCCATACAACCTTGTAGGGCAGGCTTATATTATATATATATATTTATATATATTTATATATAACTATTTAAATGTTAGTAACATGTGACTTATTTCCCAAAGTATCAATCCCAATAGCAATATTAATTTAAATTTTTGCAGGGGAACTATTCATTTTGTATGTGAAATTAATTGTAATTCTTTAATGTCCTGTAGTGTGTTACATACTGTTATGCTATTTCTTCATAGTTATGAGCTTAGAGTTTACTTCTCCTAGTCTGACATACCAGAAGTCATGTTGCCCTGTAAACCTTATATCTAAAGGGGAGGCTGTCCTGGGCCATCACCTCAAAAGTTCCATTTAAAGATATAACTATGGGGATCAAGACAGGTAAGTGCCCTCAGATTCCCAAAGAGAAAGGAAAGTACATGTGGCCAGAAGAAACTGAGTATTCAACCCTCAAAATGTTGCTTTTTATGCCCCATTCATTCTCTGAATGTGTGTGTGTGTGTGTGTGTGTTTCTGTGTGTGTGTGTGTGTTGGGTGGTAGTGATGAAAAGGAGAATTAGCAATTATATTTCTGTGCACTTTACCCCACATATAAAACAGCTTAATATGATTCTGGTACTCATGCTTTATTGATAAGGACCCAATTCTCATGTTATCAGGTAATACAAAGTCTGGGATGAAACAGGTTAATGAAGGTAAGAAATCATGTTGTGACTTTGACTATATAAACACTTGGATGGAGTGAGACAATGGCATTGACTTAGAATTCATTGTGTACCCGCCATTCATTCCAACTGCCCTCAGGATCTCACACTCTCATGAATAAGGCAGGCTGAATAACAACAGTAAAAAGATAACTACAAGCTCCAAGTACGAAGAACATAAAATTGTGTATATGACCAGCTTCTGTAACAACTGAACAAAGTTTGATACATTAAGGATTAATTAATCACAGAGGGTTTAAACATATGCTTAGCTTCAAGCACACAAACTCTGAATACTTACATGGAGATAACACATTTTGAAGAGAATTCTCAAAGGGAAGGACAAATAGGGTCTGAGAAGGAGGATTAGGATCCTAGTAATAGGCACCTAAATAATTCAGTGGATTGGAAACTTCACAAGGGCAGGAACCTGACCAGTCTTGTCCATCACCACATCTCCAGCTCCTAGTGCAATGTCTTGCATATAGTAAGCACTTAAGAATGTTTGTGAATGAATGAATGAAGAGGGAGAGAAAAGAAGGCCAGTTTGAAGGTGAGAAATGATTTTTTTTAAAAAGAATATGGAGGCATATACCCTGAGGAAACCAAAATTGAAAAAGACACATGTATCTCATTGTTCATTGCAGCACTATTTACAATAGTTACAACATGGAAGCAACCTAGATGTCCATCGACAGATGAATGGATAAAGAAGTTGTGGTACATATACACAATGAAATTTTACTCAGCCATAAAAAGGAATGCATTTGAGTCAGTTCTAATGAGATGGATGAACCTAGAACCTATTGTACAGAGTGAAGTAAGTCAGAAAGAGAAAGATAGATATTGTATTCTAACACATATATATGGAATCTAGAAAAATGGTACTGAAGAATTTATTTACAGGGCAACATTGGAGAAACAGACAGAGAATAGACTTATGGACATGGGGTGAGGGGAGGACAGGGTGGAAAGAGTAACATGGAAACTTACATTACCATATTTAAAATAGATAGCCAACGGGAATTTGCTGTATGGCTCAGGAAACTCTTAACAGGGCTCTATATCAACCTAGAGGGGTGGGATGGGGAGGGATATGGGAGGGAGGTTCAAAAGGGAGGGGCTATATGTATACCTATGGCACATTCATGTTGAGGTTTGACAGAAAACAACAAAATTCTGTAAAGCAATTATCCTTAAATAAAAAATAAATAAAAAAGAATAGGTAATTATTGCCTTAAAGAAGAGAGTGTGTTGAGCTCAGAGAAAGAAGACCCATCAGTGCAAATAACAGAGTATTGACCACTAATTGCTAATGCTGATCATGTTTATCCCCACAGATGAAGAGCATGATCTAGAAGAAGATGAGAGTGGCACTCAACAAAAAGGAGGTATGAGAGCCTCAAAAATGTACAGGTGCTGGGTAGGATATTCAGGCTTCCCACCAGAGAAGGCACCTTTCTCTGGCTAGACATTACTGGACTTGCTAACTAAGAAGGTACTGGTGTGTTGACCTCAACAGTCCCGAATAAGATGACTGGACAGGGAAATAGCTTAACCTTAAAAGTAGCCACCCATTCACTTTAATTAATGTCCCCAGAACAGCTAAGATTTATCCTAAAGAGGGTGAGAAGCCGAACCAGATATTTATTTTTCCCTATCAGTATTTCTTAAATCAGTACAGTGAAAATAGAATTGCCTCATCTCTAAAAGATCAGAGGATTGAGGATGGAAAGAATGGAAATGTCTCCTGTCTGAGAGGCCCGGAGATTGCAAGTTCAGAGGGGAATGGAAATGTGTCAGATCTGAAAAGTGAGCGTGGGGTGAAGAATAGAATTGCTTGGTGATGCTGACTTCTGATGGCCTTGTTTGATTCCAGGCACATTTGGAAATGAATATGTAACAGGTTTGTTGAATACAAAATTACATCTTATTCATCCCAGACTGTTAACCATGCTTCAGTCTGTTAGTCAGCCCATCCTTTATAAGGTCAGATGCCCCTCTGAAGCCCCCTTAAGTCGACCAAGGTCCTAGTCTATCATTGTCTGTAAAGGAATACATGATGTACAGGCCACCTCAAGGACATTCATGCCATCAGCAGAGCCTGGAAGTGACTGATTTAGATACTGGCTGACTTTTACTTTGAGATTCTACGGAAATCTTAAGCCTAGGGATTCTTTCCCTCTTTCTGTCCTTTTCGCCTTCTGTTTCTCCAGCCTCTCCACCTTTTCCCATTCTCCTCTTTCTCCCTTTCTTCGTGCCTTTTCTTCTCTTCCTAATCCATTCAGCAAAGCCCATTTCCTGGGTGAATTCTCCACGGGAAGGGAATATGTAACAGGTTTAGTGAAGGACCCAGCTTCATAAACACCAGCTTCTCCAAATGAGAGAAAAGACAGCAAAGAGGCAGCATCAGAAGTCACGAGCCAAAGCCAAAGAGAAGTGAAGCAAGTATGACAGGAATGTTAGTGTAGTTTCAAATAAGGACCTCATGACTGTTAGCGCTTGTGATTGAGTCCACTGTGAAATTTTTTTTTTACTGTTCTACTTGCTGTACAGAATTCCAACAACAACAAAAAAGTCTGTTTCTTTCCAACCCATATCCCATATATGTCTTTTCTCAGCCAACTTTCCTCACTGGTGCAGGAAAGAAGCACTTCGTGTGGACAGCTTGGGTGGAGTAACTCGAAGCTTCTTATGGTCAACTTTATATTAAACTCCCTTCAGGAAGCAGCAGCCTTCTAGCAAAAGCCTAAAATTCAGTTTCAGACTTCTCCCCCATCTCATTTCTTCCCTCCACTCCTCTTTCTATGGTTCAGTCTGAAGAGTGAGGAGAGATTTGTCTCTTAACTGTTCCAACAGCTATAATTCAAGTACTTCTTTAAAAAAAAAAACAAACCTTTGTTCCTCAAGCTTTCTGCCTCCAAAATAGGTGTTGTTAAAGGGCAGTGAGCTCTAAATACATTTCTATGGTTTATACTTCCCACCAGTTATAATGATTGGTGATTAGGGGTTAAAAAGCAGAAGAGGACTTTTCCCTCTCTCTGCAGAATCTGAGGCAAGAATTTTTATTATTATTGTGTTTACTTATTTATTTATTGAATTTGTATGATGCCTTTCCTACAAAGGAGCTATAGAAACGGCAACAAATATGTAACATCCAAGTGTCATTACTTAGCTATAAAACAATAAACTATAGAGGTTCGAGGGAAGGGTAGCCATATAAAAGGCAAGAGCTCCAGGACAGTGTAAATTCTTCTGTAAAAGGCAAGCTACACAAGTTTGGTTCACTTGGGCAAGTCAGGTGTCACATGCCCTTTGAGGGGGGAAAAGTATTTTCTCCTAAGTGACACCACAGCTACCAGGATTACCTTTAAAATCCATATGCTTTTCTTCACTATTTCAGGGATCCTTTCCCTGGAATACTGTGCTTTTTCCCTCATGGAATTGCTAACATTTTTAAAGCCCAACTAAGATCTTATCTGGAGAAGGCAATGGCACCCCACTCCAGTACTCTTGCCTGGAAAATCCCATGGACGGAGGAGCCTGGTAGACTACAGTCCATGGGGTCGCTAAGAGTCGGACATGACTGAGCGACTTCACTTTCACTTTTCACTTTCATGCATTGGAGAAGGAAATGGCAACCCACTTCAGTGTTCTTGCCTGGAGAATCCCAGGGACGGGGGAGCCAGGTGGGCTGCCGTCTATGGGGTCACACAGAGTCGGACACGACTGAAGCGACTTAGCAGCAGCAGCAAGATCTTATCAGAAGAAAGACGAAAAAAAAGAATTCAGTTTATCCTGATTGGGTGTTAATGACCCTGTAAGATGTAATTTCTTTTATTTTATTCTGTTACCTAGAAAATCTATCACAGCCTTGTAGTATTGATTGTTCAATCTATAAAGAGCTCAGTTTACAGCTTGACTGTTAGTAACAGGGTTATTCTAATGAGTGACTCTTCAACACCTCAGATTTTCACTAAATTCTAACCCATCAGCCTAACGGACTAACACTAAGTGTCTTTGGTGATGATAGCTTATCTCCATTCTCTCTCATGAGAAGGCATGTCCATGTAGCCAAAAGTAAAACTCCTTCTCTGCTGTTTGTATGAAAACAACTGGCCATTTGCTTGGCTATGCCATGTCAGCTCAAAAGCAGGGCTGGAGGCATGAATCATCCTTAGAAATGTCAAACCTCTGACCAAAGAAGATCTTGAAACAGGCTGTTTTTGCTCTGAAGTTATAGGCAAACTCAGCCAAGGAGGAGACCATGTTCAGTCATTTCTGCAGAAAAATGATTGCTGATGAGCTTTCCATTTCTGAGGCATTTTTTTCCACTTTAGTGGCCACCAATGGATTAAATTATTACATAAAAGAAACAGAGGGAATCCACAGAGGAACTTGCAGCTATTATTAATACTTTTTGAAACCTGTTTTCCAAGACCAAACATGAGTGGATCATCACCCAGCTATAATTTTGGCCCAATAAAAGGAACACACGAGATGAAAATTAGAATCTGTGAATGTGCCCCACTTCAAGATCATGCTTATAACATTAAGAACCATAGTAATTTCAAAACTGAAAGTGTTAAGTCACTCAGTTGTGTCCGACTCTTTGTGACCCTGTGGACTGTAGCCCTCCAAGCTCTGTCCATGGAATTTTCCAGGCAAGAATAGTAGTTCAGTTCAGTTCAGTTCAGTCGCTCAGTCGTGTCTGACTCTTTGCGACCCCATGAATCGCAGCACGCCAGGCCTCCCTGTCCATCACCAACTCCCGGAGTTTACCCAAACCCACATCCATCGAGTCCGTGATGCCTTCCAACCATCTCATCCTCTGTCGTCCCCTTCTCTTCCTGCCCCCAATCCTTCCCAGCATTAGGGTCTTTTCCAAATGAATCAACTCTTTGCACGAGGTGGCCAAAGTATTGGAGTTTCAGCTTCAACATCAGTCTTTCCAATGAACACCCAGAACTGATCTCCTTTAGAATGGACTGGTTGGATCTCCTTGCAGTCCAAGGGACTCTCAAGAGTCTTCTCCAACACCACAGTTCAAAAGCATCGATTCTTCGGCACTCAGCTTTCTTCACCGTCCAACTCTCACATCCACACATGACCACTGGAAAAACCATGGCCTTGACTAGATGGACCTTTGTTGGCAAAGTAATGTCTCGGCTTTTAAATATGCTATCTAGGTTGGTCATAACCTTCCTTCCAACGAGTAAATGTCTTTTAATTTCATGGCTGCAATCACCATCAGCAGTGATTTTGGAGCCCAAAAAAATAAAGTCTGACACTGTTTCCACTGTTTCCCCATCTATTTCCCATGAAGTGATGGGACCAGATGCCATGATCTTAGTTTTCTGAACGTTGAGCTTTAAGCCAACTTTTTCACTCTCCTCTTTCACTTTCATCAAGAGGCTCTTTAGTTCTTCACTTTCTGCCATAAGGGTGGTGTCATCTGCATATCTGAGGTTATTGATATTTCTCCCAGCAATCTTGATTCCAGCTTGTGTTTCTTCCAGCCCAGCGTTTCTCATGATGTACTCTGCATAGAAGTTAAATAAGCAGGGTGACAATATACAGCCTTGACGTACTCCTTTTCCTATTTGGAACCAGTCTGTTGTTCCATGTCCAGTTCTAACTGTTGCTTCCTGACTTGCATACAGGTTTCTCAAGAGACAGGTCAGATGGT
Organism: Okapia johnstoni; assembly: GCA_024291935.2. NCBI lineage: Eukaryota > Metazoa > Chordata > Mammalia > Artiodactyla > Giraffidae > Okapia > Okapia johnstoni. The sequence continues at coordinate 23,290,321 of CM044306.1, read as the reverse complement.
CTGGGATTCCCATCTCTTTCAGAATTTTCCACAGTTTACTGTGATCCACACAGTCAAAGGCTTTGGCATAGTCAATAAAGCAGAAATAGATGTTTTTCTGGAACTCTCTTGCTTTTTTGATGATCCAGCAGATATTAGCAATCTGATCTCTGGTTCCTCTGCCTTTTCTAAAACCAGCTTGAACATCTGGAAGTTCACGGTTCACGTATTGCTGAAGCCTGGCTTGGAGTAGAGTGGGTTGCCATTCCCTTCTCCAGGGCATCTTCCTGAACCAGGAATCAAACCTGGGTCTCCTGCATTGCAGGCAGATTTTTTTACCCTCTGAGCCACCAGAGAAGCCCAATAATTTCAAAACTCAAAGACTAAAAAGCTATGAAAACAAGCAAATGGTATTGTTTAGTGGCTTTTCCTGTTCTGATATCATAGTCAATAGAGCTTGGCAAATTTTTCTATGTCTTTCTTTCTGAAATAGCTAATAAGTTATGAGACTGAGTCTGCTTAATGGACTGTATGTACACAGTGACCTTTATGGCCTGGTCTAGAGAACATTTCAAGTCCCTTCCAATGGGCCACTGCTTTGGCCTTCTTTATCCATTTCTCAGGCTTTAACAAGAACTGCTTTATCTGTCTTCTCCTTTTGTCTCTGTTTTCCATGATCTGTTAAGTAATTATACCCAGGGCCACACTGGCACAGTCCTTTTGCGTATCAAGACAATGTAAACAACATGCTGGCTTGCCTTTAGCCTATTTTCCTTGGTCACAGCTTGAATTCTGGAGCTACCCAATATCCCTCAAACCGAAACCCAAAGTGACATGTGAACTCTGGAAAGAGCGTGGTCAAGCTCTGTTGTCCCTAAGGAGGGGGGCAGGCAGAACCGTGTCTGCTCCTTTCACCTTAGAACTCTCCACATCATGGTGGCTCATTTTCAAATATCGACTCTGTCAATAGTAGCCCCAACTTGGCCTCCGTTACTAGAGAAATGACACTATCACTGGTTGTAAAGACTTGGTGTGGAATGACAAATGCTTTCCAATAAATACCTAGAAAAGAGAGAAAAACAATATATTTTTAACTTGCTCTGCTTCTATTCTTCCTAGGACATTTTGCCTGCTTGGGGGCATAGCTTCTCTTACGTGGGATAAAAAAAATAAGATGCTGCCCCTTTTTTTCCCTCTAGAAAAAGTCCTCCTCAGCTCTGCTAGCAATTTAAATGCTGTGATCATACCCATTAGCTTCTCTATCATTGTAATTGTTGTTAATTGTTATAACTGTTTTAGTTATTAGTGGTGTCATTATTGCTCTAGGTCCTCTGTCTGTTTTATGCTGAATATATTAGTGCTTTGCTTTTGAATTACCAGGCTTTATTTAGTGCCGACTTACGTTTTTTGGAGAGACATTGAGAAATGCTGGCATTAAGCTTTATTCTTTTGTTTTTCATTCCAAATGGACAGACTGGAAAAAAATAATTAGATGGAATAATGTCCTCAAAATGAGAATGAAGATGTTTTGAATTAATTAAATGGTCAGAATGCAGCACCATTTCTGATCTCAGACTGCTGCCAAAGGAATGTAAACCTAAAGGAGCCTCAGACCCTCCCAGAGAGTCAATCCTCCCTCTCAGGCTCCCAATTCCTTATTGGTCTAAAGACATCTGAGTCTCCTCATGCATCCTCTGTTCATAGGAGTGCTGGGCAAGCCTAGGGAGAAGCTGGCCTGGCCCAGCAGACTCCCAGCCTTCAAGCTCTTCCTGGGGCCAAGCTGCAGGAATAAAGCCCTCCTTGGTCTTACCTCTTCCCCTCTTCAAGGTTTGATCAGGTTTTTGTTTTACAACTTAAAGCTTCAGGGAAGGCTTCCCTTATCCCTCAGACTATGTTAGATTCCCTGTTATACACAGCACCCTCAGCTTCTCATTTGCAGATATATCACAATCATAAATAAATAGTTGTGTGACTTTGTTTCATGGTGCCGCCCCTGCTGGGTGGCAGCCCCAAGGGCAGGGACTGTGTGTGCAGCCCATACAGAATTCCCAGTGTCTTGCATGTTTGCTGAAGCCTGAAGAGTGAATGTAGTGAAGTTGTGTGCACATATACATATAAATGCCAGTCACCTGTTTTAAACTGGGAGTCTGCAATAGAGTCCAATCTTGTCCAGTTAAGGCATTCCTCCACCCTGATTTCATTAATACCAGGATACCTCTGTTTAGACTGCCAGTCCAACCTCATCCCCATTTTTATCCTTCATTCTGCTTATTTTCCAAACCAGCATTGTTATGATTATGATGATTCCAGCTCTTGGACTAGACTAAGCGATCTCCTGGATTCCTGAGTTCTATCTTCTTTGGGCCTTTAGCTTATGAAGAACTGAAAGTGTCTACTACCTTTAGTTTTTCTTGGAAGGTTTTTGTTTTTCTCCTAGCTTTTTGCATTCCCTACGATCTGCTGTGCTTTTAGAATAGCTCTTTTTCCTGATGTTCTCTGCAGGTGTCTTATATACCCAATATCAAATCACTTTCTACAGAGACTCAAAAGGTACCCATCATCTCAAAGAGCTAGCCCACATCCAGGCACATGGGGGGCATACATGACAGTGACCATCTGCTAGGCCAGAAAAGGCCAAGATAACTGTAAATCTTACAATTTGAAAACCTGAAGTGATGTTTTTTAAAAGTCTGTTTTTATAAAATGATTTTCTTTACCATATATAAATCCATGAAACATATTGATGTCAATGTACTTTTCATTCCTAAACTTAGCCAAAATCTTGGCATGAATAATCAACTCTATTACAACTGAAAATGCATTATATCCTCTGGGAAAACTACTTTCACTTTTCAGGGACTGATAGTTTTCTTTTGTTTCATACACTGATATCCCCGCCAAAATATGCCTTGTCTTTTCAGTAATCAGCATTTTTTCCCAATGTGTTTTTTTTCCCAAACATGTTTTTAACTCTGTGGCAGAACATTTCCAGTGCAGTCATCTGATTTGCTGCCCTCTGTTATCTACTGAACATGTAAACACTTTCTGTGAAAGCAAAATATCCTTGAGTTTCTATATGGTTAACATTTTCACTTCTGTTTGCAGTATCTGAATCTTAACTAAATAGCTCTGTCTCTCCTCTGTTTTGTACACTTTAAGTTTCCTACTAAAGTTCTTGCCCAGAGACATATAAGGATTTTGTTCTTCTGTGCCTTTATTCTTTGAATTGCTCATAAGTTAGGAACAAGGAGAAAAAAAGCAAATATAGGCAGAGCTTCTGTCCCCACACGGCCCACTTCTCTCCACTGATCCCATCCTTAGCAACTAGCACCATCACTCTCACTGGAGGGTCAAGACAAATGAAGGGAGAGGTGGAAACTGGCAAAATAAGGTGTCCCCCAAATCACTTGAGTTTTGATTAGAACCAGGACTCCCGACTCCTGTCGTCAGGAATGTCACCTTTTGTGGGTGTTCTGCATACAGTTCTCATACACAGTGTCCCTAGGAATGGCGAGCACGGCCACATTAGCCCTATTCCAGGAGGCATTAGCACTCGTGCCATTCAGATCCCCAGATCCTCTCCCACTTTGTACTCTAGTGTTTAACCTTTCCGGGTAGAAGAGGATCAATACAAATTCTTCATTGTTAAGAATCAATGACTGTCCTGTAGCATCACTGCCATCTAGTCTTGCTGAGGAGCCCAGTAAATCTCTCCAGCTGCTTCTAAAGCTTGGTTTGTCGTCTTCAGCTGCTTTCATTTTTAATGCAGATCACTTTGGTTTCTGTTCCCCAGGGGGCTTACAGATAAATCTTGGCAGACATGTTCAGGGTCTACAAATGAGATGCTGGAAAAGGGCCAGCCCACCCAGAATTTAGTTGTAATGGATGAGACACCCCCTTGTTTCCACTTAAGGACTGGGCTATTCTTTTCCACATTTATTGGTAATTACCTCAAATAGTAAGTACCTGGGTGGGAAGTGCCGGATGAAGTTCCTGTGTAACGGAGGAGGCCAACCTGTGAGGCCGCAGTGCTGATCTGTGCTGGCTGACTCAGCCTTTCTTGTAAACAGGCAGAAGTTGGAGACATCTCATTCCTTCAATGCATAATAAAAAGAAGCACTGGATAGTTTAGATACTCTGTATGAAGAAAGTCTGACAGAAAATCTCTTTGTGCTGCTTACTTATAAACCAAGTGAAAAATTACCTGCCTGATTTTCTTTTATTAATAAATGAATATATTTATCATATTATTGAATAGCATCTGACTAAGGATGATCTGTAAACATTTAATGTTAGGTAATAACCTCCTTCTCCCACAGTCATTTGCTCTTGCTGAGTGTTTGGCTATATCTCATCCGAAACCCCTTGAATCTTAGGTTTTCTAGGGGCAATATCAGAACCTTGTTTCCATTTGCAGCAAAAATGTGGGCTCCGTAGAAAAAGACAGGGTCCTTTTAACTTTTATTTCTCCTCTCTTTGATCAGTGAACTATGCCAGTTATTACCAGGGCCTATGGGATTGCCATGGTGACCAGTCAGATGAACTGTCCTTCCAACGAGGTGACCTCATCCGAATTCTGAGCAAGGTAAGGATTAGAGTGTGGGGCTCAGATCAAAAGTTGATTTTCTCACTCCTGATGATGTAGTCACCCAGCCAGAATTATCCCATGTCATATACTTTTCATGTGTGTATTACATGGCCCCCTCACACACAAAGTAAATCTCCATTGTTTTAAAATTGTCAAAGTTTATTTGAAAATTCAGATTCAGGAACTAATTTCCAAATTTAAAAAATACAGTAAAGTAGACACAATACCAAAACTATGCCAATCAAAATTTGATTTTTTTAAAAGGGTCTATGTGATGCTTAAAACATCATTACCATATACATAATTCACTACAATAAAATACTTTTGAAAATATTCTAGCTAGGTCAGCTGCCTTATTTCATTTATAGATAAACAAAACTGTAATATAATTATGTATGCGGGGGGTAGTCAGAGCTAGTTAGCTCAATTGATTTGAGTAAGTGCTGTAAGGCCAAGATAGTGAATCCAACCCACAAGGGCTAACTTTATTCTCTTCCTCAGTCACAAAGTTAGCCCCTAGCCACAGCTAACTACCTCATAAATGGTGTTGTTGAATACCAAAGAATGGGCCAGAAAAAAAAGATTATTTCAGATCTATCACCAGTGTGAAGAAGATTCAGAACTCATGGGTTACTCTTTGAGGGATCAGTAGCATCATCTTTGTAGAGAAAGACTGCTCATATTCTTACAGGTGGACTAAGGAAATAGATTTCTGTCCCTGAAAAAAAAAATTGTTAAAAAGTTCTCCCTCTATGAGACAATCAATATCAACAAATTCATTTTTGAAAGAGGCACAATTTGCTCTTTAATTATTGAGTATGTGAACTCCATGGGCTTTGAGGGTGGTACTAGTGGTAAAGAACCTGCCTGCCAATGCAAGAGATGTAAGAGACGCTGGTTCGATTCCTGGATTGGGAAGATCCCCTGGAGGAGGGCATGGCAACCCACTCCAGTATTCTTGCCTAGAGAACCCCACGGACAGAGGAGCCTGGTGGGCTACAGTCCATGGGGTCGTGGAGAGTCAGACACAACCGAAGCAACTTAGCACACATGCTCAGGTGAACTCCATAAAGAAAAATTGAAAACCCATTGTGTTATTAAGCCATCATTTGCCATTCATCTTTATTCTGTGAATGTCACTACCTCGGCCAAATGTTTGTCTCAGTCTGAAATATACCAGAGCTTGTTAGAAAAAAGACCAGGACTGATCAAAGGTAGCTTTCAGCAGTTACAACAAGTCCTCTTTGAACTAGGACCAAATTCAGACCCAACCTTTGTTGAGACAGCGGGAGGCCTGCAATCCCTGCTGAGTGAGATCACCATCTTTTAGTGATCTCTTCCAGGCTCCGAGTTCAGCACCCACCTTAGTGCCATTCCGGTGCAGCTCTAATACACCAAGAATAAATTGAAAGCAAAGAAGGGAGTGGACATTGGCCTGATTGGTATTTCAAATGCCCGAAAGCAAGGTTTGCTGTGTAATAGAATTTGTGTACATTACCACGCTGGCATTACAGGGGTAATCGAGTTATCCACTCAGGTGTGACCAGGCCTCTGTTTGCCCACAGCCTGCAGGTGAACAAATTAACTGTTTACATTGTCTGAGGTGCCTGCAGCACGAGGAGGGGGGGAACAGAGCCAGACTGTCTGCTGGCCTTCTCTCTCGGTCATGATTATTTTGTTTGTTTTGCATGTCTTTTGCCTTTGTTAATGGCTTCTCACTGGGTGTCCCTTTCCTCCATTTAGAAGGGGCTGTGCGGTGACTTGCCCTGCAGTACAGAGCTGTCTGTGGTTGCCAGGGCTGTTGTAATTTTGAGATACCAAAGAACATGGGGACCTTCCCAAATCTGGATTTTTTTTTTAACCAATCCCTCTTCCCCTCCTCCGTTACTAAAAGCTAATGTATCAGAGTTTAATGCAGGGGCAGTACCTTGTTGCCTCAGTTCTGTCGGGCTTCTTTCTCTGACTTTTGGAAGGTCCTGAGTCTGTGGTCATCTCTTACCTTGATAATAGCACATTTCTTACCCTAAAAGCTACATCGGTTGCCTCCCTTCTTCATGTTGCTAACCTCTGCATGTCAGGGAAAGAAATGAGAGGCTAGAAGCTTAACTGAAGTTTCCCTCATAAAATTTCATTCCAGTTAACATTGGCTTGGGGAGCATTTCAGATTGGATTTACCTTTATTATATTATTTAACTCAATAAGAGTCCTTGGACAGGAAGCAACCTTAAAAGGCCACCCAATCCATTCCCTTGCCTCTAAGAAGCACAAATGAACCAATTCAAGCAGATAGAAAAGGAGATTCCACTACCATTATCAACTATCTGTCTATTCAGATGTTCAGTTACTCTTAATCTCAGGAATTTTCTCTCATATGGATCCTAAATTTATTTCACTTTAGCCCAAGTTGCACTTGTGGTAAAGATCCTGCCTACCAATGCAGGTGATGTAAGAGACACTGATTTGATCCCTGGGTTAGTAAGATCCCCTAGAGGAGGGCATGACAACCCACTCTAGTATTCTTGCCTGGAGAATCCCATGGACAGAGGAGCCGGCAGGCTACAGTTCAGAGGGTCTCAAAGAGTTGGACATGACTGAAGTGACTTAGCACGCATGCACGCAACCCCAGTTGCCTTCCTTTATTGGAGTCAGTTTTATTGCAGTCTGCTTCTCACACATGTAAGAACAGAACTGACTCAAGTTGAGGTTAGTCCAGAAAAATGATATCTAGAAATCTGCATTTTACTTTTCTCTCTGACCAGTAGAACCTTTGTCAAGCAAGAAAAGCCTGCTTCTTAGGAACCTGGAGAAGTCGATTTCCCTGAGACAAGACAAGATGCTACTGGGTGCAGCTCAACTTACCTGGAGCGGTTTCCTTGCCTGTAAAATGAGGGAGTTGTGTTAGACCTCTGAGGTTCCTTCCACCTCAAACATTCCCTGTCCAAACAAACATGGTGAGGCTGACATTGCAAATCTGCTGAAGAAATTCCACACAAAGATGTGTCTTAGCTTTAATTATTTTTTCAGATTAAACCAAAAACCTCCTACGTTCTTTTGTTTTGGACCCTCATAAATGCATCTGGCTTTTCCCTCTCTCTTTGTATGATTAGAGAAATATTCTGAGAAGCAGGGGGTGGCAGGTAGAGAACAGGAAGTGGGATGGGAATTGGGGACTAAAGAGCCTCTTGATGAAAGTGAAAGAGGAGAGTGAAAAGGTTGGCTTAAAGCTCAACATTCAGAAAACTAAGATCATGGCATCTGGTCCCATCACTTCATGGCAGGTAGATGGGGAAACACTGGAAACAGTGTCAGACTTTATTTTTCTGGGCTCCAAAATCACTGCTGATGGTGACTGCAGCCATGAAATTAAAAGACGCTTACTCCTTGGAAGGAAAGTTATGACCAACCTAGACAGCATATTGAAAAGCAGAGACATTACTTTGCCAACAAAGGTCCGCTTAGTCAAGGCTATGGTTTTTCCAGTGGTCATATATGGATGTGAGTTGAAAGAAAGCTGAGCACCAAAGAATTGATGCTTTTGAACTGTGGTATTGGAGAAGACTCTTTGAGAGTCCCTTGGACTGCAAGGAGATCCAACCAGTCCATCCTAAAGGAGATCAGTCCTGGGTGTTCATTGGAAGGACTGATGTTGAAGCTGAAACTCCAATACTTTGGCCACCTGACGCGAAGGGATGACTCATTGGAAAAGACCCTGATGCTGGGAAAGATTGAGAGCAGGAGGAGAAGGGGACGATGGAGGATGAGATGGCTGGATGGCATCATCGACTCAATGGACATGGGTTTGGGTGGACTCAGGGAGTTGGTGATGGACAGGGAGGCCTGGCGTGCTGTGGTTCATGGGGTCGCAAAGAGTCAGACACAACTGAGCGACTGAACTGAACTGAACTATTCTTAGGCTCCTGCTGCTTCCTTCTGCTTCTTTCTCTCTCTCTCTCTTTTTTTTTTTTTGGTTTTTTTTTTTTTGAAGTGTAGTTGATTTACAATATTGTGTTAGTTTCTAGTGTACAGCAAAGTGATTTAGTTTAACACATATATATTCTTTTTCAGATTCTTTTCCAGTATAGCTTATTATAAGATATTGAACTTAGTTCTCTGTGCTATACAGTAGGACGTTATTGTTTATCTATTTTATATATAGTAGTATGTATCTGCTAATCCCAAACTTCTAATTTATCCTTCCCTCTCCCTTTCTCCTTTGGTAACCATAAGTTTGCTTTCTGTGTCTATGAGTATTTCTGTTTCATACATCATTTTTTCAGGTCCCACATACAAATGATACCCTATTTGTCTTTATCTGATTTACTTCTCTGATAATCTCTAGGTCCATCCATGTTGCTGCAAATGGCATTATTTCATTCTTTTTTATGGCTGATTAGTATCCCAGTGCGGAGAAGGCAATGGCATCCCACTCCAGTACTCTTGCCTGGGAAACCCCATAGACGGAGGAGCCTGGTAGGCTGCAGCCCATGGGGTCGCGAAGAGTCAGACATGACTGAGCGACTTCACTTTCACTTTTCACTTTCATGCACTGGAGAAGGAAATGGCAACCCACTCCAATATTCTTGCCTGGAGAATCCCAGAGACGAAGGAGCCTGGTGGGCTGCCCTCTGTGGGGTCGCACAGAGTCGGACACGAACTAAAGCGACTTAGCAGCAGCAGCAGCAGCAGTATCCCAGTGTGTGTTTTAGTGTGTGTGTATGTATACATATATACACCACACTTGCTATTTTTTAATAGTTGCCCAAGTATGACCTAATCCTGAATCCTAGAATCCTCCAGCCAAGAGAGTCTGTTTGGGTCTAGGGTCTTTGGGTAGGAATGATCCCAGAAAGAGAGCTACTTACCCTTTAAAAAACTTTTTTTCAGAGAAGTTGATTGGTTGGGTATCCAAATGCCTATCGCCTGTCCTTAGAGAAGCAAGTTGTCAACAGGTGGTTTATTTATGTGACCCTGAACAAAGTCACTTAATCTTGCTAATCCTCAGTTTCCTCATCTGTAAAAATTGGAATAATTTCTATTTAAAGGATGTTTTGATACTTACATTAGAGAATTGTGTAAAGAAGTGCCTAGCATCTAGGATGATACCTATGATTATTTTCCCCTCTTTTCCATTAACAACAGAGTAATACTTTTGAGGTCAATGTTGGGTCCATATTCGGAGCTCAATAAATTATTAGTGAATTGAGAGAGAAAAAAAGATATCCTGTCCTGCCAAGAACACTTCACAGCGATGTTTGAAGCTCAAAAGGTCCTCACTTGGAAATAGAAGGTCATCCAGTGAAGAAACTTTACATGGAAATGCACTGTGCCTTTCCTAGTCTGAGAGAATTCGTCACTGGAAAAATTGGTCAACAGCTCAAACTTCTTGGAGGAGAGGCCAGAGCCATGTATCCCAGCTCTGAAACAGTAACCAAAGACACAGTCAGCAGGACCCCTCTTGCCTCCCCCAACACATCTATCCATTCCTAAGATCTGAAGTTGCATGCCCACATAATGCACTGAGTTCCAATCTGGGTTGCAAATATATTAAAAGGAGATTTTAATAACAGAGCTGTGCATCCATTCCTTTTGGACCCAGATATTTCTGAACAGCTCTTTTGGTGCGGGGACTGAACTCCACTTCTGCCCATGCAGGGACGCAGCTCAGGCCACAGCGGGGTGTCCAGCGCTCTTCAGCAGCTCCAGATCGGGCGCTTGTGCAGGTCTCCTCATACGTAACCGATGGCTCCTGAGAGCCTGCCTCCCGTAAATGACTTCCCGCGATGCCTGCGACCACCGCAGAATTCAAGTTTGAATAGAGCAGGAAAAAGGTGTTTGAAAGGCCTGTTCACTCAGCTGCATTTTAATTTCCTTTTCAATCTTGTCCCAATTAATTTCACAGAATTAATCTCACAGAAGCAAACGCGGCAGCACTGAAGCTGTGGTTTTAGTGTGGCGGTCTCTCTGCCTGAACATGAAATAGGAGCTAATATAAAAATCCATCTGCTGTGTTTGAAATACACACCGGCTGCTGCTCAGTCCTGTCTGACATTCCAAACATCAACAGCGGGGAAAAGTGATTTGGGGGTTAGTGGCCATCAGTACTTGGCAGGGGTTCAACAACAGGTGTACTCCAAAAATCCATTCAGCTTGGGCACCAGGCATGACAGGGCAGGTGCTGAATCACCCTCCGTGCAGTAACACAACACCCTGGCTTGATTCCTTTTATCTGAGGATCGTAAGGCCCTTCTGGGGACCAGCACTGCTGTGGGCATTTATCATAAGTGGGAGAAGGGCCAGTAAGAAGTCTCTGGGTTAGTCAAGCCACAGTTTGCAGCTTACAGAGAAGTGACTCTGTCCTCTTGGCTTAAAGGTCTCTCACTAGAGAACCTTCTTCTAAATAATAAAGGTGTTTGTTCTACTATTCGAGATAACTTAAATAAACATCCATTTAAAATTGAAGCCTCCTGTTCCAGAAGTGATTTATAGTAGTAACATGAGCTGTCCAGCAGATAAGGGCAAATGAAAGAGAGAGAGGAAGAGGAAGAAGAGGTCCCTGAAAGAGGTCTTCCACTTAAGGTAAACAGAGTTGATAGGCTAGATCTCTTGGGCTTATGTTGGTGTGCCTCATGAGTTGGCCCTGGGCTCTTCCAGTTAGTCCTGCTACTTATTCCCATGGAAGGCAGCCTTGGAGCAACAAACTGGGCGCCAAGAAAGGTTATACTTACATGGTGCTGAGCCAGGGTGGAGAGATATTCTCACCACCCCAACACACTACGCTTTGGTTGTCTTCTCTGCTAGTACAGTTGATATGGAAACAGGGAGCCTGACAAGCAAGATCAAGTTTGATATTGAACATACAATGCTCTCAGATGGCCACAGGTCTTATGTGGATGAGGATGGCCCAATTTCATCACCCTGGGTGACATTTAGCTTCCAGCACTGGGTCGTAGCTACTTAAATTCAGGCTGGATCCTGGCTCCAAACCCACCACCTAGTTGTCTGAATGCAACAGGCCTGCCCCACCACACCTGGACTGTGTTAACGTAACACCATGTCTGTTATAATGGGATTTTTAAAGCCCAGTATTCTTCACCTACCTCAAAGGACTGCTTAAAGGATGTAGACCTTTCCCCTCCCTTGACCCCATCTCCTCCAGAACAGATTTGTATGTTGTAAAAATTATCTGAATGCAGCAGTACTTCCTCTTTTAAGCGTGCTTAGTTGAATGTGACAACAACCCTCATAAAAACAGATAAGTTAATTCCTTCAATTGCTTTAAATGAAGGCTTTTTTTTTTTTTTAATTTCAGGGCTCTGAGGGAAAGGAGGTGTTTGGTGACATCTAGTGTCCATTTAGGACTTCCTCAGGCACTATTACCCTCTGCTTGGTTGAGCAGGGGACAGGGAGGGTAATTTGGGAGGTAATTCAGGGATAGGAAGTGGGGAGAATACGAGAATACAGGCCTGGGGCACAGACTGCCCAGAAATAGTGATGAAACTGATCAATGCCTGCCAAAGAGCTATCATTCACCTCTGACCTAAACAAAGGGGGCAGTGAGGAGGGGAACCATTGGAAAATATCTTTTCTTATTTATGATGATACGAAAAGAGAAGCAGAAGCTGTCCCCATCACCCCATTTCATGTTAACAAGCAGGTCGACACTGTGCTGTGATGACGAAGATGATGATGATGATGGTGTTTTCTCTCATCAATAACCCCTGTGGGAGGCTATAGAGTTAGGAGGATGGGAATGGGATTTGGGGTCAGCTGGAAGGCAACGGTCATACACCGGTCAAATTCAGTAGAGGCCATTCCTTTCCCCCAGACAGGAACCAATCGTCTAGAACAAACCCTGGCAGCCTCATTCCTTCCAGGTAATTTTTATAAATGAGGGGACACCCATTCCAAGAGAGGACAAAAGGGAGAGGGTGTTTGTGAGTGTGTGTGTGTGTGTGTGTGCGCGTGCATATGCATGCATATAAACCTACAAGCAAGAGGCCCGACTACCTATCAACCCTATTCTCTATACCCTGGCCATTTATTATAAAACCCTTTTTTTAAAAAAAAAAGAGTAAAATTGGCATTTTCCACTTTAATCTCCTTAGTCCTGAACTTTTGTCCTGGACAAGACCCTTCACTTTCTACACACACACACCACTTTCAGTCAGGTGGAAAGTCCCAGATCCGATAATTAGCCATAAGACCCAGACAGAAATGTTTACCTAGAACCCTATAAGCCATACAGGGTTAGGTTAATGCTCAGAATCGCCTGATGCTTTACAAACTCTAGTGTAAAAAAAATTCCAGCCATTTATTTTGCAGTGAATTTATAACAAATGCTGTTAAAGGCTTCGTCTTTTGACAGAGGTAATAATAAATTCACTGTTAAAGACGGTAGTTTAATTCCTTATACCTCCAATACTGCACAGAATAAACCATATTCATCACTGAGTAATTTTTTACCACATAAATCTTTAAAACTAACCGGTGAAGGCTGTTGAGACTGAAATATTGTGAATTTATTAGATATGCCCATGTAGTATTGGATTCAGAGGTTTCCACTCGAATATATTATGGGGAAAATTTGTGTCTTTAACTGTGACATTCCCTCCATTTCCCACTGCCAGTAGTATAACAAGCAGCTCCTCCAGAGTCAGCTGCACGTTTATCAGACAGAGATTTAGTGATCAACTCCTCACTAATCTGCCAAAGAGGTTGGATGACATTTTGGTGAGATGCTCTATTTAAAAGGAGTCACGAAAGCTTTGTTCCTGTGTAATTATTTTCTCAAAAGGAACTCACCCTCCCCAAACCTCTGTCCACTAGTGTTTCTTGGTAGTGTATGGATCCAGCTCTCCAACCAAAGTAGCAAAATACTGAAGCAAATTATAACCTCTTGCAAATACACAGGGCAGTAACTTCTATGCATTATACAGTTAGTTATGGAGGGCTTGAGGTAACTGGTTAGAACACAGAAAAGCTGGAATTAGCAGATGTTGCCAGACGTGTGGTATTTAAGGCTAATAAAAAAGATTATATTGATTCTAAAACTAGAAATAGTAGACAATGATTTCAGAAACCTTACTATTTTAAAAACTTTAATCTTGGCATATGACACAATCAAGATACAATTAAATCCTCAGATTTGAACAAAACTCCTTTTACTCGTCTGTATAAATTTTGAGTGAAAATCTGTGCCTGTTAGACAAATATTCTGAACCTTTCTCATTATTTGCTAGTGAAGTGACATTTAAACTGACCAGCTGATTATATCAAATTGTAATGCCCTCTCCAGTTTCATTAAGGATGTATTAATACCGCTAGAATGAAAAATATTTTTTCTTTTAGATGCAGAAATGAGCATCATCTTTTCAGCAAAGAGCTTTGGTGATTTTCTTCTTCCCACTAATATTCTGTATTTGGCAAGGGTTCCAAATACTAAAAACTTCCAAGGAGGATTATGAACTTTTAAGATTTTTTTTTAACAAAATAAAGTGCATTTCTAACTCTTAAACAAAGGTGAAAAATCTCCTGGCAGTGCAAGATTGCAGCCCATCAGAGTAATTGTTAAAAGACAGAACCCGGCTAGAAAGACAAGCAAAATACCAGCAATTAATATTCAGTATTTCACATTCTAGTCAAGAGGATGTGTTTTTCTTTGTGATGTGGCTCATAACTAAGAGTGTTGGGAGCCACACTCTGAGCTCTGTCTTCTTTTTGTGCATGAGGATTAAGGGGAAAAAAAAAAAAAACAGCAACAACAATCCTGCTCCATCTGTAAATGAACAAACATCTTGATTTTATAGCTATTTGCTTTGTAAAACTGAGGAATGAAACAAAAATTACTGGATGCCTAAGTAACACTTTAATTCCGAATTCATTTACGCTGTTGCTATGTAGTTGTCACAAACCATAATGCAGTATTTAATTAAAATAACAGAAGTGCATCTAGATATGTCCTGGGGTAGCTATCACCAAATTATAGTCTATGCTATCTGTATTTTATTTATGAAATGGCAGCGTCTAAGGTGCAACTAGGCTAATACAAAAGCATAAATATTTTAAACCTGCATTTTTATAAAGGCTTCTTTTCTTTCCTGCTACGTCTTTAAATTTTTCCTCCTATCTTTCAGCGGTGTTTTTTAGTGGGATTGTCTTTAAATTTTTCCTCCTATCTTTCAGGGGTGTTTTTTAGTGGGATTGTTTTGATGTCGATAAAGATCTCTCTTTGTAACTCTTGCTTTTCAACTATTGACCTCCTGCTTCTTCTGGCTGTGAAATCCCCCATCTGTTGTCATGGAAAGGCTTGTGAGGTTTCACAGGAGCTACAGTGAGCTCGGGACATCTTAGCGGAACTTGGACGTGGAGAGTAGGAGAAAAGCAAACCCTCTTCAATTCAGTGTGCTTGTTCCCATACAGTCTTCCTTGCGCCTTTTTTCCACCTATAAATACCCGTTATAGTTTACACGCTTGCTTGCTCTACTTCGTGAATGTTCACATGCAGACATACTGCTCCTTTTCATAAACGCATGGCATCTATCTTACACGCACCCACCATCTATCTCTTCGTTCACATTGGCTGTCCCATCCACCTCCTTGTCTGCAGAATTATGTTCAGCAAGGTCCCGATTTATAGGAAATAAATAATGAAAATGGAACCGACTGGGAAAGATAATCGAAACATTCAAATTGTTATTTTTCACTGTACTTTCTACAAACAGAGCATCTACAAACACCTAGCAAAGGTGTTCGCTGATTCCTAAAAAGCAATCAGTGCCTACTGGAACATTCTGATCCAGTGGGTCTCTACACTGTATTTTTCCTGTTTTGTCTTGTTTTTGTGTGATCCAAGATCTCACCTTTTTTAAACGGCAAATGATGCCGTGTTATTGTTTTCATTGTTTCAGCTTCTGATTTATCCTGTTTATAATGACAAGTTTTTGTCGTCACTTATCCGCTATAAAATAATCCTAAGAATTATGAAATGAAAACAATAACTGCAATCACCTTTTTAAAGAAAATAGCCTCTGCAATTACTGTATAAGGATATTTGATAATGGTAGCATCAGATCACAGCCTGATCCTGCAGCAAGGGTCTTTTCTTATACACACTTGTAATTATTTTAGCCCCTTTCACAGGTCACATAGAAAGTTAATTTCAATAGCTGCTAATTTCCGTCCAACAAGAGTGTGGTACTTTAAACCACCCAAAATAATTGGATTCAAAACAAATTTAGGAAATTGAGTGTGTTAGCAAGCAAATAAAAATATCCTTTTGGTAAGGAGGAGGGTGAAAGTAGTAAAAATGGCCTTTTTTTTCTCCCTTCTTTCCCCTTCACAACTTTGCCATTAAAGTTGCACCTACAGCTAGAAGTTTGTCCATGAAAAATGGTCATTTTGTTTCTCTGCTCAAAGAATGTTATTAAAATGCTAATTTAAAAGAAAAAGGAGTTAAATATCTAGCGATGGTGCATTCTAATTGCAACCATAATGAGCTCTCTAAATGTGCGTGCCCCTGACACACACAGAGCATAAACAGCAGTAAACAGATCATTAGTACCCACGTTCATTTATTCTGGCGACCTTACCATGACCCCACCGAGGGTAGGGTGAAAAGCAGGTGGATCTGGCTGTGACACCCCCTAGAGGGATCCAGGAAATGAAGCTATAAGCGGTTGTCATGGAAACGCCTATGTGTGCAGATGATGTAACACACCGACAGGCTGTAGGCTCCGCAACTGGGACGTTGCCTTTCCCTCCCCGGAACAATCTTGTGGATTAAATTATTCATTTCTTTAATTCACATAGCAAAAGGAATCCTAATTTTCTTGGTGATGTGCAACTCTTCCATTTGTCTAACGTCTGGAACATAGTGACTTGTCATCCTCTCTTTCTCCAAAACCTACCCCAGCTTCTTACATT
The DNA here is from genome assembly GCA_024291935.2 of Okapia johnstoni. Classification (NCBI taxonomy): domain Eukaryota; kingdom Metazoa; phylum Chordata; class Mammalia; order Artiodactyla; family Giraffidae; genus Okapia; species Okapia johnstoni. The sequence continues at coordinate 23,273,832 of CM044306.1, read as the reverse complement.
CTAGACCCAAATCAGGAAATCTGACAAAATTAAGTGGAGAAGAGGCAGCGGAAATCTGATGCTCAACATCTGTACTTACATAGAGAAAATCTAAGATTTTAAGCTAAAATTAATAATATAGACAGTGTCCCTTTCTGATGAGGGCATGGTGACCAGGGACTAAATGTATACTTGTCCTGAACAAGATGGCTTTATTTGGAGCAGGGCAGGATCAAAGCAATACCTGATGCAGTGAGAAAAGCAGAGAAGCACCAGCCCCAAATGAACACATCGTCCTAGCAAGGTGCAGTGATAAGAGAAAAACATAGAAGAGAAAATGAGCATCTGCTCACCCCTTCACATGTCCAATTGAAAGAATCGAGATTAATAAAAATAATTCTTTGGAGAATGATTCCACTCTATCCTACCCTGTTTTGCACCAAACAACCTCAATAACCTTAACGGCAACAGTAGAATAACTTTTCTTCTTTTTTTGAAGGAAGCAAAAAAGACGATCTCTGGAAATTATTTTAAAATAAAAAATATCCTGGCCTGCGCCTCCCCCCACTCCACCCCCGTTGCACTTTAGATGAACCTGTGATATTGTAGCAATGGCCCTTGAAGTGCAGTGGGGAGGTGATTTAGGAGAATATTAAAGGCAATGTGGAGATTCAAGGCGCCTCTCTCAGGGAGATCTGGAGAAATACGCAGCACAGATGGGCCGAGCAGATTAAACATTTCCGTCACATTGTTTCCAAATTGTGTTGTGGCGCCTGAGGCTGGTACTGCGGTCAGAGCAAAACAGAGCTGTGCTGGGCTGCGAGCTGCACAGTTTATGGAATACATATTAATACGCTGGTCTCACATGGTATCACAATTCTATCAGCTCGGCAATGGTGCTGTCTCTATTGTTTCTGAATTCTGCACTTGGCACCTTGCTTCCTCCTGTCTGCAAAGTGTTTACCTTCCCTTTATCCTTCCTCTCTCCTTTAGGCAGAGTTCAAGTTGTGTGTTTCTTTCTCATTTCTCTCTTCCACACAGCCCTGTACCCCTGCCCTCTTCACCTTGCGGTTTTCCTGTCATGCACACTGTGTTTTGTACACACTCCCATGACCTAGACTGTCCACTATGTCTGCTTTGTGCACAGGTCCTGCACCCTTGGCTGGCTTTGACTTTGTAGTATCCACTCACATCCAGTTCAGGCCATCAGTTCAGACTTGAAGCTGAACAGTCCCCTGGACTCAGGGCTCTCAGACCCTCCATCCAGCTGACATAGTCCACTTCTCAGAACTCTCAGCTTTCAGCCACAGTGAGCTTTGTGGAGTTGTTGCCATGTGCTCCCTTCCCAGCTGCTGTCGCTGGCCATCCACCTTTCTGTGTCCCGTTTCTTATACTCAAAAGACCCCATCCCCAGCCCAGGATTCAGGCTTACCAGTGTCCAGGTTAGCAGGTTGCCTGAAATATGGCACTAAATAAAACTAGTTCAATTGGGGCAAATTTAATGATTCATTTTTTATTATGATTTATAGACCAAAACTTTGAATAATGTAAAAAAGAGAAAACGATTGACAAGAACTTAAAACACGGTGTGAAACAAACAGCCTGGAGAGGCCGCCAGGCTACTCAAGGTTTCAGCCAAGCGTTGGGCTCAGATCCTCTCACAGGTTCTAACAGCACTAATCCACTCTCGACCCAACTGACCACTTCCTTTCTCCTTTGGCAAAAGCTCTTCATAGAACCACTTGTCCTGAAATACAGGCATCTGTTTGTCTGTGGTGAACAATTGTTTTTCTCACCAATTGGAAGGGTGCTGAGTTAGAGACCTCAATTTATTTAATAATTTTTGATAACCTCAGAAAGCATTAAATTTCCAAAGCTGAATTTCAGTAGAGAAATTGCAGTCCAATCCAGAGTGAAAATATGATATTTTTGGCTGACCTTGGAATATTACTATCTACTCTGCTTAGGAATTCAAATTTCCCATCTTTACTAATGATAATGTATGATGCACAAGCACTAATAAGAGGAATAAGCAATCATAAACCAATAATTCTGTGATTGATTGGTCTTTCTTAGACATATATCAAGCATTTATTGATCTTTCATGTTAGGGGCTGATTGATTGCTCTCTTGAAGAGGAATTCTCTTGTTTACAAGCACTGATATAGTGAACTTTGATGGTTAAAAGAACGAAAGTATGAGACATTTTCTGGGAATCTTGTTCCACAGAGGCTTATTGAAGTTCAATTCAATGTGGAAAGAGAACGTTTCCATTAGGAACATTCTCAGGGGAACATAGGGTGTCAAGCAGCTTGCTCCGAAAGCCATCATGTGGATTTGAATGGAAGCTATGAGAAGACACCACAACTTTTAAGTCACATTAAAGAGATGGGGCCTTAGAAAGGATAAGCAAGCTTGGTCAGCCTTTGAAGCAGTAATAGACTTGGCAACTGGAAGGCTGAAGCCTTGGAAACCCAGCATGGCAAGATTCTTGATTTCCTTTCCTTTTGTGTTTTAAAAAAGGGAGTAGCGGGAAGATGGCCACACTGGGCCAAAGTGCAGATCCAGGCCAAAAAAATCATGCATTTTCCCCCTAAAGTGCTGATTGATAAAACAGTAGAGGGTTCATAACCCTTTGAGAATGTGATGAAAGGTCTGGGACCTCACCCAAGGGACAAGACACATGTACACAAATTTTACACCATTTTCAAGGAATTGAAAGATCCCTTCATGTCCATCCAGACATGCCAGGGGTTCACAGACGCCAGTTTAAGAATCTGTGCCCTAGAGGATGGTGATTTCCTTTTGCTGGAACAGCCTAGGATTCACTGAGCCTAGAAATTGAATTCTCATCCCAAAACAGGATGGTCATTCTAGGTCATGTCTGTGCTACTCCAGGGGAGCTATGGAAGAGCGTATACAAATAGGAACCAGCAGGGAGGAGAGAAATTAAAATGTAGCAATCATGGAGTAGGGGTATTTAATCTCTTTTAAGGCTTATGATAGGCGCCTGCTGGTTTTCCCCCTGATATCCCCTGACACCTACTGACAGGGTATTTGCAGCATCACACAGGGACTCAGGGCCCTGTGACAGGAGGAGCACTGAGGAGGGCCATGATAGTCTTGAAACCATAAACAGCAATAGGAAACCACTGGAGGCAGAGTCAAGCTGTGCAGTGTGCCCGTGGTTGGTGGCCATACTGCTTTTTGTTTATAGAATTTGCTGTTCTTTTTATGGCAGGTTTGGTAGGGCTCTTTTTTTTTCCTCGTTGATGGAGATTAGCAGCATAAATCCTTTTATTGTGGTGTGCAAGCCTCCATAAACACTTTTGATTGTTGCTGATGGTGAAGGCTGTGCCTATTTCAGGTTCCCCCAATAATCTGCTCATCCAGGCCAAGAGCCTCTCCAACCAGATTAACAAGAGTCCAAATAAGTGACTTTGTTTTTAAGACTCCTTCATTTGAGAGGCTCAAGGAGATGGGGCAGGGTTGATGTTGAGGCAAACAGATGTTTAATCATGCCTAGAAATATTTATGATGAGAACAAACCACACTGAGTGGCTTCTTAAAAGATTTTGTGGCAAGAAGCAAGCACTGATGTAAAAGGTTTGTTTTTTAAATAGCTTTTCATATTCTTATCCAAAGCATCTTCAATTAACCATTTTGTATAATTAATGTCTTAGTTCTACCACACACAGAGTATAGAGAGTTACGGAGCAGGGAGCCTATATAATTCTGAGTCCCTAACATTGTCACTGGTAGGTATGCATCCCCTCCCCAACCCTTGATTGAAAGTAGAGACATTTCTGCATTGAAGATTTCAGGTCTCCTGGGACCAACTCAGGCATTTTTCCAGTCAGTCCTTCCAAACATCTGGGCAAAAAGAAGTCAAACGTTATTGAAAATGTTGATCCCAAGAATTCAGTTATCTCTGCCATCCCAAAACTAAAATCCAAGAATCAGCAACTTAATAAAAATGCAGTAAATTAGCACCTCTAGACAAGAGCAGAGTTCATTCAGAGCTGGGGTCTGCCTGACTGAGCCAGTACTCTCTCCATTTTAATAGTTTAATAAAAATTAGCATAATTAACGAACATCTGTATGATCCAGAGTGGTGCAATTTGGCACTTGGAAACGAGGGCTTAAACATGATTGCTGTGAGTTTAATGTTGTTTTAATTCTTTTTGGCACTGTGCAGTGAAATAAACGTTTGGTGGTGATAGTTCTCGGCCGGATCTCATTTGCATTTTTCTCCCTTTGATTATGAGCAATTGTGGACTCCCCAGCAATTCATCAAAGTAGAAATTATTTTAAAATACCTCGTGGTGTTCAGACTGGGCTGGAGCAATGCATGGGGGTGGGGGGCGGTGATAGGAGACCAAAAGGCTAGAAATTTTCCATTCATGCTTTAAACATCTCAGCCCTGCAGCCTTTTTTGGGTATCCAGCCAAGGGATGAAATCTGGAAAAGACAGTCAGATCCCAAGACCTGTAGGTGCTTTGATTAAACTCTTAGGCTCCCACAGCAGGATGCATATGGTCTCCGAGACTGTGCCATCCTCCTTATACTTCTGCCTGCTTTTTTGTTTTGAAGGGCAGAGAGTTGATTCCACTCATCCCAGTTCTCAGCACTGTGGTGAGACTACTACATCTGTGGTCGGCAGGGTCAGTGCTCCCTTCGAGCAAGGGCGCACTGAGTGGGAGCCCAGCCTTTGCAGGTGTCCTGCTGGGCCTCGTCTGCCTCCTGTTCGCACCCTGTTCGAGTTGGCAGACAGCACCTTCCCCAGGCTAAGTCTCTACTCCTGGCATTACAGCTAAAGAAGGATGCTGCCAAGCGTGAGTCAGACCCAGAAGTCTTGAATGGTCCCTGGGGAGAGAATGCCCGCGCTGAGCCCCTTGGGTGATGAAGGTGGCAACATCCGGCAGGTAGAAGACCACACCTCATACCTGTGTAAGCAAGCTGACTGGTCAAATGACTGTCAGACAACGTGGTGCCCACTGTCTCCAGTGAGATAGCAGAAAAGCTAAAGCTAGAATTTCTAAGACAGAGCATGCATTCCCCTCCACACAACAGGACCCTGGTCGACATGGCATTGCAGCAACATGCTAATGTGAGACAACTCCGTAAGAAAACTTAAGGCAGAAACTACCCTAACTTCAGTGTTGGGAAATAGCAACATAATTTGTATCAAGAGGAGCTTAAGAATGTCCTAACATGGGAGTTCCATGGTAGTCCAGTGGTTAGTACTCCAACTGTCACTGCTGTGTCCTGGGTTCAATCCCTGGTTGGTGAACTAAGATCCTACAAGCCTTATGGTGTGGCCAAAAAATAATAATTATAAAAACAGAATGCCCTGACAGGCATAGGCTGAGGAATTCTGGGTAATTTCCCACACAGTAATGCAGGCTGTAGGGGGAAGCTGGCCTCCCTCCTGGGGAAGGGGGCAATGAGAAGATGCAGTGGGGACAGTGAGGGAGGGAGGCAGACACATTCATTTATTTAAGACTGATTTTTAAATGCTAATTCCCTGTTCCTTTTAGGATCAGCTCAGTAGTCTCACTTCTTGTAGCGACTTCATGGTATTTAGGGAGCCATTTGGGAAACTATCTCTAAAGGCAGTTGCTCTCTTCCTGCCACAGTCACCAGGGAGTATCTTCAGTCACCAGAGAGTATCTTGGAGTTGGTTGTAACTAAATCTGCTCAACTGAGAGTGTAAATTCCCACTGCTCCCCCTTCATTTCTTCATAATCTCTCTTTTTTTTTTTTTTTTTTTGGCTGCGAGGCACATAGGATCTTAGTTCTCCAATCAGGGATCAAACCTGTGCCCTCTACTTTGGGAGCAAGGAATCTTAACCACCAGGGAAGTCCCTTCATAACCTCATTTAACAAGGTTTTTTTGGGCCAGGTACCATGCTGAGTGTAGGAATACAAAATCAAACAAAACCATCAAGGTCTCTGCTCCCACAGAACTTTCCACCTAGTGACTGGCACTGAGACAAAGGCCGGCAGATACAAGGCAGCGTGATGAATTCTTTTCCGGAGAAGCACAGAGCTGTGGACCACAGAGCTGGGGCCCCCACTCAGTCAGAGAGTGGTAGCAAGGGGTTTCTGGAGAGGCTAGAAAGAGTTAGGAGTTGGAATCTGAAGGCTGCTTAGGAGTGAGCCCCCTGGAAGGGAGTAGGGGAAGTGGAGGCTAAAGAGGCAAAGGAAAGGCTCCACAGTGAGAGCCTGAGGCCCAAGGGAGAAGCAGAGACAAATTCTGTTTTACTACAAGTTCACTAGATTTAGGGGATAAATGACAATGAGTGGGACTAGTTCACGCAAGGTCTTGTCCGTCTTTTTAAGAAGTTGACAATAGGCAGTAGGAACTCAAAGGTTTTAGGCAAAGCAGTGATCTTATCAGTGTGCCTTTTAGAAAGATTCTGGCTACAGAATGAAGAGTAGATTGGAGAATAAGAATGGAGATACAGAAACCAATTTGGATATTGCTTCTGTGGTCTTCAGGAGAGGGGACAGTGACATGACTCTAAGCCATTGCCAGTGGGAATAGAGAGAAGCGGATGGAGTCCAGTAATATTTTGGAAAGAGAATTGACAGAACTTGAGGACTGATTGGTAGAGGGTGAAATTGGGAATGACTCTTGGGTTTCTGGCTTGAGTAATTGAGTGCATAGCGGTACCACTCACTGAGACAGAGAACACAGGTGGTAAAGATACGTCAGAAATGGAAACAGAGATAGAGGCAACATGATGGTTAAATTTAGGACAGAGTGAGTTTGAGAAGCTTGAGGACTATGCACGTGGGTTTGGGGATTCAAGCCTTAGATCTGGGCTGGAGCTATTGTTGTGTCATTTACACAGGAGATGCGTAAGATTGCTCAAGGAAAGCACATCAAATTGGAAGAAGGCCAGGACAAAACCCTGGAAAATCACATGAAAAGGAGGGTAAAGGAAGATGAGCATGAAAAGAAGCAACCAGAGAGGTAGGAGGGAAACCAGGAGAGTATAATTATAGAAATTAAGAGAAGAAAATACCTCAAGAAACATCCATAGTGCCAGGACTGCTAGAGATCAAGTTAAGGATTGAAAAGTACCCACAGAATTTGAGCAATAAGGAGGCTATAGGAAGCATAAGTGGAGCGATGAAGGCAGAAGCATTTACATTACAGTGGCTCAAAGAGTGAATAGAAAGCAAGAAGTTGGGGCAGTAAATGAAATAAATTCTTTCAATAAATTTGACTGTGAATTGGCAGTTTGCATAGATAGGCAGTTTGCATAGATTGTCTAAATAGGAAGTAAATATGTGGTGGTGTTTTAGTCGCTAAGTTGTATCCAACTCTTTTACAACCTGATGGACTATAGCCCACAAGCTCCTCTGTCCATGGGATTTCCCAGGCAAAAATATTGGAGTGGATTGCCATTTCCTTCTCCAAGGGATCTTCCCGACCCAGGGATCTAACTCACATCTCCTGCATTGGCAGGCGGATACTTTACCACTGAGCCACCAGGGAAGTCCACGGACGTGTGGTAGGAACTATTTAATAATTGTTTTCAAAGACAAGAGAAACCTGAATACACTTCAGTGCTGATGGGAGGAGCCATTTACATTAGAAGCAGACATCAGACTTCTCAGAACCTGGTCTCTAAGAAACAAAGCAGAGAGTTACAAGTGCATATTGTAAGAGACAGTCTTAAACCAGGGGAGTGACTCCTCCTCCACTTTAATTGAAAAGAAGACTGATTGTCAATACAGGTAAGTTCCTGTTTTGGTGGCTGAAGTTTGACAGATCTGATAGCTTCTCTTTTCTCTTTGAAGGTGGAAAAGAGGTCAGCTGCTGAGTTAGGGGAGAGGCAGAGTTGGAAGAGGGGAGATCCACTAAAAGAAACAAAAAGATAATCAGTTGACCCAGAATTCTAGTGTGTCAAAAACTTGGTTTTCTTTCTTTTTTCCCTAGATCTCAGCAGTCAGCTCTGCAAAAGATAGATCCAGTTGAAGTGGAATACACGTACTTCCCATGTATTCCTAAATTATCTTCCCTCAAAGAAGGAAAGCATGTCCTAGTGCCTGCAGTAGTTCTGTAATGCCCCTCATCCGCTGTGCTTTTGAGAAGCTCTTCTGTACTCCAGGAGCTCTGTTCTCAACCCTGCACTGCCCTTCTTTTAAGCCCTCTCAATCCCCTTCTTGTTTGCCCCCTCCCTGCCTATCATGTCCTGACTGTTATTATTGATGTGCTTGTCAACCTCCCACCTATTCCAAGGGAGGCATCTAATGTTTAGAGCACCTACTATGTATCAGACACTTTGAATTATTTTCACTTCGGCAGCATCACTTATGTCCCCCACCACAGAGGGGAGGGGTGATGTTATCACAACTCTTACAGAAGAGGAAGTTAAAGCCAGGAGACCCTCCGGTCACATGGCTACTAAATGACCAAGTAGGGACAAGATCCCAGTCTGTCTGACTCCAAAGCCCATTACTCTATGCTGTGAACTCCCAGGGAGCAGGCAGTGTTCTGACTCTCATCCATCTCATGGGAACTCAAACAGCACTTTGCACATGGAAGAAGGTTGGGAAATATTATTGATTTGAACTATGACCTGAGTCCCTGCATACTTTAGTGCTCTGGCATTTTTGGGTGTGCCCAGCTTTCCCCAAAGAAGCCGTTCCACTCTGCTTGGTAAAACACATGCTCTTTAGGTTCAGCCATGGCCCCAAATGTGCTAAATGTACAATGTACACAGAAAGATGGCGAAAGGAAAGCAGAGTTTGCTTTCTTTCTTCTAGATAACTTTTTAAATGATTTTTATTTATTTATTTTATTTTTGGCTGTGCTGGGTCTTCGCTGCTATGAAGGCTTTTCTCTAGTTGTGGGGAGCAGGGGCTACTCTCCAGTTTCAGTGCGCAATGAGACAGGCTCTAGGGTACATGGGCTTCAGTAATTGTGGCATGTGGACTCAGTAGTTGTAGCTCCCAGGCTCTAGAGCACAGGCCCAATAACCGTGGCTTAGTTGCTCCAAAGCATGTGGGATCTTCCCAGATCAGGGATCAAACCTGTGTCTCCTGCTTTGGCAGGCAGATTCTTTACCACTGAGCCACCAGGCAAGCCCTAGATAACTTCTAGTAATCCCATCATGAGTGTTAATGAGTTGCACTGATAGTGTCAACAAAGAAACCACCCAACAGACTCTCCGATGTGATCATTAACAGATTACCTAAGATTAACAGAAGCAGGACTAAATTCCAACCAAAACCATCCTCTTTTCATTTTTCAGGAATATAGTATGTATGGCTGGTGGGTCGGAGAACTGAACAGCCTCATTGGGATTGTGCCAAAGGAGTATCTCACCACTGCCTTTGAAGTGGAAGAAAGATGAAGCCCAGGTATCAGAACCATGCCAATAGATTTGTTGGCCATGACTTCATTTCTCTGTGAAGGATGAGAGTTGCCAGTGAAGTAACTTTTCTTCATTTCCAAAAGTGATGATGGTCATTTACTATTGAAAGAAGCTAAGTCTGTAATTGTTTTTCCTAAATTGGGGGACAATGTCAGTCAGGATTAGATTCAATTACGTGTGACAGAAAACTCAAAATAACAGTGATTTAATTAACACAGAAGTTTATTTTTCCTTCTGTAAGAATCTGGAGGTAAGTAATCCAAGGTGCTCAGGTCCCAGGTACCTTCTCTTTTTGCCACACCGCATGTGGTCAACGTTGCCATGGTTACCTCATGGCCCAAGATGGATGCTCCAGTTCGCACTGTCAGGTCAGTATCCTACCCAACAGGAAAGATAGAAAGAATGGAGACGTGCACATCTCTCCTAAGGACACTTCACAGATGTTACACACACCACTTCTGCTTATATCCCATTGGTCAGAACTCGGATATACAGACATACCAAGCTACAAAGAGAGTTTCTTCTAGGCAGAACCTGTATCCAGCTTACAAGTGGAGTGGTGGGGAGGAGGGGAGGCATTAGTAAATTTAAAGGAGAGAATAAATATTGGAGAGCAATTAGGAATGTTTGCCACAAGGATGAATCTGGGTTTCTTTATCCACCGCTCTCAAATCCAGGGCAACATTTCCCCCAAATGCCCATGTATTGCAATATGATTGGCAAAGATTAGGAATCCAGTATAAGGATTCCGGTGGAACATAATCAAATTAACTTTTAGGTAATAAAGAATACGGGCCTCCCTGATGGCTCTGCAGTTAGAGAATCCACTGCCAATGCAGGAGACATAGGTTCAATCCCTGGGTCAGAAGGATCCCTGGAGAAGGAAATCGCAACCCACTCCAGTACTCTTGCCTGGGAAATCACATGGACAGAGGAGCTATAGAACACGGGGTCGCAAAGAGTCAAATATGACTTAGCAACTAAACAAAAAGACTATGGGTTGCATTTTATGAGCAAGAACCACATTATACCACATTAAGCAGCAGAGTGAGTGTTTGCATGAGTGGGATAACAACATGATTAGAATTAGGATGGTAATGGAGGACACCAAGGCCAGCATGATGTCACTAGCTCCGTCTTCCAACCTGAAACAGGAGCTGCCTTTATTGATGGGGGTGAGGGATGACACATGTGATAGTGATACAGACTGGCCTTGGGACCTTTCAGACCAGGGCCCACTCTAGTGTGCAGCAGCAGTGTCCTAACTGTCCATTTAGGACATTACATACGGAGAGATCTTACTCTCTAACACCCTGGTACAATCATGAGGCACCAGCTTGGGCCTCTCACTCAAGGTTTGACTTTATGACTTTCCCAATGAGGACTCCATTTCTAGGCCCTGAATGCAGAAGAGTTGGGATGTCTCTTCAAATCTAAATAAATTCTCCCTACTTCACTCTGTCATTTATTTAATGACAAACTTGTTTCTCTCCTCATTCTCTTTGACCCAACAATTCGACATCTAGGGGTTTATCCCACAGGTACACTTGCACACAGGCAAAATAATATACCTACAAGGTTACCTGTAATAGCAACCCTCTGGAAATGACTTAAATGTTCAATAGAGACCCCCTCAAGGAACTATAGTAATTCATAGAATTGAATACTATGCAACAGTTAGGAAAAAAAAAAGAAAGCACTCCACACCTATGGAATACACTCTGAGATATGTAAGTAAAAAAAAAAAGTAGTAAAGGGTAGGTCTAATTTGCTCCATCTGTGTAAAAAAGGGAGTCTCGTTGCTTCTGTATGTATGAGATTGTATGAGATGTCACTAGGAGGAGAAAGATGATGGTAACACTGTTTGCCTCCAACGACAGAGATTCTACGTGACTGTGAGACAGGGTAGGAGGGAGACACTTTTTACTCTACACCCTTTTATATCTTCTATATTTTGAATCATAAAAGCAGATTTATGTGTATTTCCCCCTTTAGGACACACATCCTTCTCTCTACCCTGCCTTTATGAAGTAACGAAGAGCCCACTCCCTACCCCTGCCAGCCCACCACCACCACCAACTCTTCTCTTTAGAGAAGAGACCCACGTCACTGACAACCCTGCATAGTAAATGTAAACCACCGTAGGACAAGTGAGAAGAGGCCTCTTCAGCAGACCTGTTACTAAACCTGCCTCCGCATAGCTGACACTGCTAAACATGTCCACACACCCACCTCTGCCTTTTCCACAGGCTTGTCTCAGAGAAGGTGAGAGAGAAGGAAGCCTTTGGAGAAAGAAATTGCTGGTTGCTTTGGCTGGTTTCAAAAGCACAAATAAACTTCTGATTTGGTTCTTTGCCCTGTGTGATGGAGTTGTGTTTCTTTTTGTAAACTGGTATCAAAATGCTGGCTCTGGGCATTCTTATCACCTCCAAACAACATGGGAAGGGCCAGCCTGAAAGAAAACGAAAGCCCACCTATTTGGTTGTTTTTATCTTTTGTGCTCACTCTGTCTGAAATGAGACAGGGCCAGAAGCGAGTCCTTGGAGTCAGCACATTGGAGAGTTCCTTTTGGGGCCTCAGTTACCAACCCCACTGTGTCCTGCAGGCTGAGGAAGTGCTGTGGGGAAGGCTTGTGTCTACACAGCCCTGTTTCCTTTCCCTGTTCCCTATGCCTAGCACTCGGGGTGTCTGTGCCTTAAAGAGGCAGCAAAACATAATGGTTAAGAACATAACTTTGAGGGTTTCCCTGATGGTCTAGTGAATGGGCATCCACTTTGCAGTGCTGGGGACACTGGTTCAATCCCTGGTCCCAGAAGATTCCACTTGCCTCAGAGCAACTAAGCCTGTATGCCACAACTACTGAGCCTGCACTCTAGAGCTTTAGAGCTGCAACTGCTAAAGCCAGTGCACAGCGAAGAAGGCCCAGGACAACCAATAAATAAATAATAATTTTTTAAACTTTTGTTTAAAAAAAAAAGAACATAACTTTGATGGAATTCCCTAGCAGTCCAGTGGATAGGACTCGGCACTTTCACTGCTGGCCCAGGTTCAATCCCTGGTTTCCCGATCTTGGGAACTAGGATCCCACAAGCCATGTGGGGTGGCCAAAAAAGAAACTCTGGGATCAGTCAGCCTGGAAACAAATTCCTCACCTTAGAAGAGGTATACTCCATCTCACCGGGTCATTAAGAGGTTAAAGGAGTTAATGAGTGTGACATACCTGGAACACCATCTCTGGCGCATAGTAACTGCTCAATAAGGTTTCGTTATTATTAATGCCTGACCCTCTACACAAGAAATATTGAGAGATGGGCAACTGAGCAGCTAAGGAAATTTCACCTTCAAAGCTGCTCCTATTCAGAGCTGTCCTGGATTGGCAGTATCCTTCCTCACCCCCATCTCATAGCCCTGCAGTAAGCTACCATTTCATGTTACCAAAGAGAGAAACTGGGAACAAACAGGGATGTTGTTAGTGGATTCCAGGTTTCTGAAAAGGTCCTATGCCAGCTATTCATTACCAGATTTTTCTGACCCAGGAGCAAAACAAAAGGAAGCTTTGTGTATATGTGATGGATCAAGATGTAAGACAAGAGGACAATTTAGGTCTGGGAGGGGAAAAAATAGAGACAGAGATAAAAGGCACTACAGAACTGTCCATGACATCCCCTCAACTTTACACAGGGTGCCAAAGGAGAAGCAACCGCTAGGTGGCAGCAGATGCGCAGATGAACCAAAGGGAACCAATTGCCTTCCGTTTTGGGAACATTTGCACCAATCCCAACCTACAGGTAAAGACAATGAGCATTATTCTAAAGTGGTTAACAGAAGGAGCAAACAGAAACCCCTCTGTGCCCAATTGCTTCCTCTGTAGAGAATCCTCAGAGTCCCAAGTTGGGAAGGCTGAGTAGCTAAAAGAAGAGAATACCATTGTACCACCACTGTTCCAGGATGAAAGACAGAAAAGGAGAAACCAGAAGAGGAAGAGGAGGTATGAAAGAGGAGCAAGGTCAGGTACTTCTCCACTCTGCATAGTTGGACACTCAGTGGCATGACCTTTAAAACAAAGCCCCCTTACTGCAATAGTCCTTTCTGTATCCACAGACCTGAGGAAATCAGCTGCCAAACTACAAGCGTCTTTTGGCACCTCCATCTACTGCCCCACACTCACATCCTAGCTGTAAAAGAGGAAAAAGAAAGTAGATTGGCCCTAAAAGATAGAAACAAATGGACTAATTGGGAATCTGGTCCATAGCCAGCTGGCCGTTTCTGACCTTGTTACATGCTGGAAAAGATACAGCAAGTTCGAGACCATCTACAAAGGGCATTCTCTGTGAAGGAGAAAGCAGTGGATTCCTACAGTCTGCCTGAAGCTAAACCTCATCTAGCAGATCTGCTCAATTCCACAGCCACCATCTTAGCCAACAGTCTCAGAAAGCAACTGGTTAATCAGATTACTGCTTCTCTGTTTGACTCCACTAACCAAATCCCCACCTTACTGCCTGTGACTAACTGGATAACTGGGGCATTAGAACACTTAACTAACCACATTATATGCAGGATGGCTTCTGAACAGCCACTAACTGCACTAGCAGGTGAAACTCGCGAGGGGAGAGGGTACAAGGTGGGACACCTTTTTCCTTCCTTGATTTTATGTTAAGAAGAGAAAATAAGAAAGCTAAAATCCTGTATTTAAGAAACAAATGTACATCTATCCCTTTACAGATAAATAATTAACAAATCTGACCTGAGATTGGTACAGTTCAGCCTGCATCATCCAAGTTGATATCTGACAATACTAAATGCTCTGAAAGCAATCTTTCAGCTGCATTTCATTAAAAATACATTTTTCCAGCGTGTTTCCTCTGTCATCCATATAGCAAAAGAGCATAGACACTGTTTTACAATTACCTCAATATTAAATTTTCTGACATGATGGTCTGTCTCTTAGAAATCTGTATTTAATTCAAAACCAACTATCTTTTCCCTCTGGTGAATAAAAATGGAAAAGACAGGAGAACACCTATTGAGTCTCATTCCCTAAACCCAGACATTTTGATTCCATTTAAAGTGGGACCAAATCAATGTCATCCCTCCTGTTAGGAACAGATACCTTGGTAGCTCAGCTGGTAAAGAATCCGCCTGCAATGCAGGAGACCCCGGTTTGATTCCTGGGTGAGAAAGATCCCCTGGAGAAGGGATAGGCTACCCACTCCAGTATCCGGCTTCCCTGGTGGCTCAGCTGGTGAAGAATCACCTGCAATGCGGGAGACCTGGGTTCGATCCCTGAGCTGGGAAGATCCCCTGGAGAAGGGAACAGCTACCCACTTCAGTATTCTGGCCTGGAGAATTCCATGGACTGTCACAAGGAGTGGACACGACTGAGCCACTTTCACTTTATGTAAGGAATAAACACATATGTAAGGAATAGCCTTGATTTCAAGTGTTATCCTTTTTTTAAAGCACTTTCACTTGCTCAGTTGCACTACCTTAAATGTAATTAGTCAGTCTTTTCAAATGGCAAAACTGAAGATGTGCAAGATGGTGATGAACAAAAATCACACAAAATCTGCTGTTAAAGAGGAAATGACATCAGGGACTTTTGAAAATCGCGGTCTGCTGCACTGCTTATTGAATCACTCCAGTTCTGTTGCTGTGGCAAGACACCCCGGTGACACATTCCCAAAATCCACATTCCACACCAATCACATTATAATAATGCCCTGGTGTCACAAAGCCTCTGTGTTGGGGAAGGGAGTGGGACAGTCCTGCTTTTATAAATCAGTCTGAGAATGAGGGAGTTGAAGAGAAGGAAGAAAAGAGAGAAAAAAAATAAACGAATATATGTTTGTGTGTTCTTTCTTTTTCTCCTTCTCATCTTGAGAACAAAACTCCTGGATACCAGGGACAGAGGCGCTTTAATCTCTGGCGGAAAGGAACCTCTCCCTCCAGTCTCCCCACAAGGAGCGACTCTGGGAGGATAAACCTTGAGTGGCACTGACTTGCTAATTCCCAGAGCACCAGCAGACTCTGTAGAGCTGACTTTAGAAAAAGCAGCCGTCTACATCAAGGATTATCCCTGTTACACAGCCCAGTGACTCAAACTCATTTTCTCATTTGTGGATTACCCTAGTCCCTTGCTTCCCCCCTCTTCTGCCCAGCTATTTCATTTCCCATTAGAATTTACAGAGATTGGGCAGGAAGTTTGAAACTTACAACTAAAAAGCGATTTTTTTTTTTCTTCAAGGGATTTGAATTAATTCTCCCTGTTTTCCTTTCAAAAACTAACTGCTCAGAAAACATATTTTTGTTTTTGGATTTTTTTTTAAATAGTGACATTTTTTGAAAATGAAAGGGGGCATTACTAATAAGGATGCCAGAATCGTAGGTGTAAACAGGGATGAGTGGTCACCTTAAAAATATGCCAAAATAGGTTATCTAGTCACCAGGGGAGTGGGCAGCAGATAGAGAGATGAACTGGTTCTCCTGGTACAATGCTTGGCGACATCCCTTCTCCCCTGCAGGCCTGGCCCCTAGGCGAACCCTGCCAACTAGGCTCTCATTTCCTGATGCCCAGGCTGTTCTGAGAGGCCTGGTGTCTCTGGCATCAAGCTGCTCATGGCAGTGGCCAGCCTTCAGCAGCCATGTGTGTTCACTCCCTCACGGGGCCCATCACCGTCTGCCACCCCACCACCTGGCAGAGTGTCACTGAGGGAAGCATTTTGTGGCACCAGGCAATAGTATGCCACTTCCTTGCCTCCCATGATGGGAGTGAGTTCCAAGAGGTTTCTAGTGCAGGTCCTCAAAGAAGGCATCTGGTTCCACTGCAGATCCTCTTAGCCTGATGGTGAGCAGCTGGGCACCTTTTATCCCCCACATGCGATCATGGAACAGAAAACAGGCTACAAACACCTCCCTTGGAACCACAGTCAGGCACGGGCATTGCTCTGCCCTGAATCACCAAGATGCCACATGCACACCACCTACATTTCCTGGATGCCTCCCATGATGGGCACCCTGCACAGCCTATTGTTAATATATTCCACCTCCAAGAAAGCAGCTGGCATCTGGAGATTTGGGATCATTTCTCCAACATCTGCAAAGCAGTGCAGTGGAGGTGTGGGAGGGGGAGGGGAATGAGAGCGTACTGCTTCATTCTGTTAATACCGGGCTTCTCAACGTGGCACTACTGACATTGGGACCAGATACTTTTATGTTTGGGAGGGCTGTCGAATGTTCAGCAGCATCTGGCCTCTACCCACTAGATGCCAGTACTGATCCCCCAAGCAACCCCCCCGTTTCTGACAGAAGTGTCTCTAGACATTGTCAGATGTGCCCTGGGAACAAAACCACCCCTGATGGAGAACCATTGTCTCGGGGCATATGGATTTGCTTAGGTCCAAGTAAGAGAAACTGCCTTGTCTTCTAGAAGTCTGTGCTTTAAGCCACTACATTAGTGACAGGGAGAGGCTTAGGAAGTTGGAAAGACAGAGTATCACTGTCATGAATTCTTCAGGGCTCAAGAACCAGCAAGCCAGCCCCCATGTTCAACAGGAACATGGAGATCTGCTCACCTGCACTGCCACGGAACCGCACAAGAGTGATGTTTTTGAATGAATAAACTGGCGCTTTCAGATTCAGAGAGCTGCACCACAGTGAGTCCCATAGTAACTATCCTTTTTCCTGTTTCTGTAGCAGAAACCTAGAAGGGGTGCCCTGAAAGTCTCAATCAGGACTGAATTTTAACACTGTGTACTATTTCAGAGCAAGAAGCCCAGGTTCCCAGAACCAGCATAGAAACCGCTGTGGTGCAAGGGCCCACGCTGGATCCCTGCACTTGGTCTGGGGCTGGTGCGGTGCCGACTGCTCATCCTGGGCAGAGTTGGGGGTCAGGACAGTCATCTCAAGGCTGTGATTTTCCTGGTCCTTCATGTTAGTTTAGCGGAAAGTCCTCTCTTACAGAATGACTCCCAGGAGCTTTGTCAAGAATCAAAAAATAAAAACACAACCAAAACTCATCACCTTCTCAGGAGGCCAAAAGAAGATGAGTCCAGGACCTTTGTCTCTGCCTGCAGAGGCCAGACCGAAGGGCCAGCCAGAGCCCTGTCACACTGCCTCCGTGGGCCCTGAATCTGAGGCACCTGGAAGGGTTATTAGCAGGATTGGAACTCATCCCTCTGCTGGGACTAGATCATAATTACAGTAATTTTCTAACAGAGCTCAGCAGTAGGACTGTTTAATCAGCATCTGACTCCCTTGTGTTCCCAGCCCTCATCACTCAAGGAGAGGAGTGGGATGGCTCTTAAAGAGACAGTGCCTGCCTTTCAGTGCTGCTAACAGATGTGCCCTAATTGGTAGAATATATCTAAGTCTCGTAGCTTATAGCAGGCAGGTTACATTGCCTCCAACAAACCGCCGCAGGCTTGGCCTTCTGCTGGAGGGATTCGAGTCAGGCTGCTAGTGGGCCTGGCTTCCCATGCCAACCAGGCCACCAGGAGAAGGGACACACACAGGGCTAGAGCACTTAAAAGGCTAAAACACTTAAAACACACACAAAAAGGCTCTAACTAGCTGGCCCCTTCGAAAGGGTGTTTGAAAGAAAAAGTCGAGCAGGCTGAAAACAGGAAGGACTTGACAGCCACAGGTAAGAAATGTTAATCCACAGATCACAGAAGCATTTCATGTTCCTGCCCTTCCAGGGGAGAAGCCCTTGAAGACTTTCGGGTGGTCCTTTCATTATCACAGTCGCTTCACCATCTCTCTCTACTGAAGATTCACGCCTCCCTCACTGCTGTGTCAGTACCCTTGTTTTCCTCCTCTTTTGCTGGTGGAAGTGGACCAGGTCTCCCCTGAACAGAAAGGCAGTAAACCGACTCTGCTCACTGAGTCAGGTGCACTGTCTCCTAAGAATGTGGCACTTTTTATCCTTTTGAACATACATGGTGCAAGTTTATTTATCTTGAGGTTTGAGGTTCCAGTCTTCCAGCTTCAAATCCAGCCATTACTAAGGTGAAAGTGGTTGTCCTCAATAGGCTACTTCTCCTGCTGCCCTGCTGGTAAGCCCAATGCATACCTTGTCACCGTAGCAGTTGACAACTGTTCCTTAGAAGAGCTGGGGCAGGATGAAGATGGGAGAACATGGTGGGGGCGGGGGGATTTCCACAGCAGACTGAAAACACCCTCAGGAAAGAAGGTACAGTTGTAAACAGAGCAGGAAGAGGGACACTCGTCCACAGCTCAAAGAAAGGTTACCTTGAGCCCAGGTGACGTTCCCTACAGAGCCAGGTCCCTGCTGGCAAGAAGCCGCCTGGGGAGGTGGCTGAGGGTCAGTGCCCAGGCGGCCCAAGCTTGCACTGCAGTGGTCTGCAGCTTGGTTTCAGCTATACCTCAGTTGGCTGCTCACACATAAACCTGCAGAAGCCACTCCAGGCCCCAGTGGGATGTCCCTGTGGTCCCTGTGAGGCAGGCCAGGAGCTGGGCTGTTTCCATTCCTACCTCCCAGCCCACTGCCCTCCCCACTCCTGGGGTGTTAAGAATATTCAGCAAGAGCATGTAAACAAATTTACAAGCATGGAGCTAAACTTACTGTCCAGTCAGACCATTAAAGTCACAATCGCGTCCTAAGCAAAGCTATGGCAGTGGGTACGAGGCACCTGGGACTCGGTGGTGTAACTCTAAGGCCTTAGCGGTGAGCAAACCTCAGACTGTGGAAGATTTCTGAGAACAACTCTGCAAAGCTCTGCGGGGGATTTTTTTTTTTTCTCCTTGAACAGTGGCAGACTTAGTTATCCTTTTTTTTGGCCGTACCATGTCTTAGTTGCCGCACACAGGATCTTCCATCTTCATTGCTGCATGTGAGATCTTCAGTTGCAGCATGCAAACTCTTAGTTGCGGTATGTGGGTTCTACTTCGCTGACCAGGGATCGAACCTGGGCCCCCTGCATTGGGAGCATGGAGTCTCAGCCACTGGACCACCAGGAAGTCCCCAGTGCTTTTTTTCAAGATTTTTTTTGGGGAAAAAAAAAATTTTGTTTTACAGAACCTGGGAAGTATCTCTTAAGTGAATATATTCTACCTGAAACATGCTTTTTAAAAACTATGCCCAGCTAGCTCAGTTTCCTCAGCTAGAAAATGAGGGTCATGCTTGCCCTGCCCCCTCCTCACTGGGCACCATGGTCAAATAAATAATGGGTATGAAACTCATTTTCACACAAGAAAACCCACCTCCTCCTACACACACACACACACACACACACACTTACTCCCACCAAACAAAAGGAAATCTGTGAGTTTGGGATCACTTATCCTGTGTTACAGATGACGACTAGACTTGGGCCACATAAGGAACTGTCAGAAGAAAGATGACAAGCGACTTCCCTGATGGCCCAATGATTAGGACTCTGTGCTTTCACTCTAGGGGGCAAGGGTTCAATCCCTGGTCAGGAAACTAAGATCCCACATGCTGAGTGGCATAGGCAAAAAAAAAAAAAATTAGTACGGTGACTCTAAGTCAGACACAGAACCTACCTCAAACCCAAATTCTAACAAAAAAATATTTCCATTCTAAGAAACAGCTCAGCAGGCCACTGCCCCCAGTAGCTCCCCATCTTCCCTACAGAGGTTATCAGCCATGGCAGCAACCGTGTACACACGGGGACAGAGCAAGATGGGAGAGAGGCAGATGGCACTGCCGAGACGGAGAGGAAAATCCATCTCTGCTGTTTTTCTGGTAACTCTAGGCTGGAGTTACTAGAAAAACTCTCCCCCTATTAGGACATCTTCTTCCATGGCCTACACTCAACTCTGCATAAGACAGTGCCGGGACGGCCCCTGGCCTTAGATTAACTGAGGTCCTGCTGTATGCACTGCTGATAATGGATCATTAAAAAAGCCAGGAGTCAGAAAAATCGCATCCGTGTCTTTGACTGGCTCCTGCAGTCCCAGCAGCCAACCCTGCTGGCAGAACTAGCTGCCGAGCACCAACTCCAGGAAGAAAAGAGGTGAACAGAAGAAGGCCGACCCAGCTTGCTGTTTTTTGGCTGAGTAGGGAATTGACACAGACCACCTCCGGCTCCTGTCTGGAAGTTTCGAGATCAGAGAGCTTCAAGCACAGCTGGGTTCACAGCTGCACCATTTGGAGCATTGGACTCATTAATATTCATGAGCCATCCCCACCAATCGGCAGAGTAGATGCCATTAGCTTAGCATCTGTCGGGTTTTTGTGAGGGTTGTGTATGGAGTTTTTTTCTCCTTTTAAATGAACTTCTTTTGACATTTTGGATTTGCCTCTGTAGGTTTTCTATCCTCGCCTTGCTCTGCTGCATCATATAAAAGAGAGACCCAGGGGAGGCAGGCAGAGAAGAGAGATGAGTCCCAGCCAGGGCTCGGCATCTGCCTGTTGACAAACTTTATTTCTCTTTCAGCACCTGGCACCTCAGACAGGCTGCAAGGATGGAAGCAGCATCAGGTAAATTATACCTAACAAGGTTCATGCCCATCACTGTGAGAAGAGCTGGATCCTGCCTCTTTGGAAGACAATCGTTTCTCCGGTGGTGAACTTGAGCTGCACACACAATGTGGGAGAGCTGTCGCGCGCAGTTCTGAACCATTATTTCCACGCTGATAAATTCATGATTTATGAAAGTAACTACTGCCAGCCCTCAATCCCTCCTCCACTGCTACAGCTTGTTAGACACCAATTGCAACAACAGTCTTAAATACTTGAATTTTATTTCAGGCCAAAGCCCCGCAACTCTGAACTAAATGCCATGACAGTCCCACAGCACAGGCGAGTAGTAGAAGAGCCCACGGACAGGGTGCGGGGGCCAGGGGAGGGAGGGGCGGGCGAGATGGAGAAGAACCACACAGACGCCAGGGCAGATAAGCAGAACGCCAGCGGCACTCGTCTCCTCCAGCTCCAGCTCTCAGAGGAGAGAATTACGGCAGCAGGAGGGAAGGACGCCTCATTGTCTGAAGGAAGGCGTGTTGTTTCTCATCTCCATCCCCAGAGCCCTCTCTCCAGGCAGAAACAAAGCCCCCGCACCCCACTGGACTGAACAGAAGGCCTCCCGCAACACAGCAGAGGGACACGTGGTGGCTGAAGCCCTGGGGAAAGGAAGCTATTACTAAGGGAGAAGAAAAGGATTCAAACAAGAAAGGAGCTCAGCTAAACCCTGCAGAGAAGACAGTCCATCTCGGCTTTATAACCAGAGAGGCAGGGACAGCCCAGGGTATCTTTTCCAAAACAAAGCCCCCTGAACCATTCCCTGTCCTTTGGCTGTGACCAAACCTTTCTCTTTTGTGGATGGCCACGAGCTATTTCGCAGGTCTCAGGCCCCATACAGCCAGGCCAAGGTCCTGGGATGCGCAGGAAACCCCAATGACAGGAGTCACAGCACCGTTCCATTCAGTGGTTATGGGTGGAGGAAAAGCAAGGAGGTGGGAGAAAAGATATTCACCCCCCTATCCAATGCAAGGAGGTAGCAAGAGGCCAGCCTCCCAGAAACCAGTGCTCCAGGGGCTTCAGCAAAAACATAGCCAGTTGGAATACAATGACCAACAGAAACACAAGCATTTCTGTTGGAGCAATCTCTGATAAGGTAGCTTAAAATCTGCCACCTACAGGTCCCCAAACCAGTCACCTGAGACAGCGCTCCTGGGCCCATTAACGAACATCTAAAGAAATTCAGCTACCAGGAGAGTAAATATGGGGTTTGGCTCAGAACTAACAACTCCTTGGTTGTGTGCTTAACTTACAAATATCTGCACAGTGTCTCATCCCTATGGAAGAAGCCTGAGGAGTTACGACCAATCTCCACAGAACCAACTTGAGCAGAGGCCATGGTAAAACAGGAAGCAGCCCAGCCTCCCACCACCAGCCTGTGCCTAACCCCAACTGAGCAAGTCTCCCTGCCCGCATCGCCTTCATCCACCTCAGAGCAGAACCCAGAGCTCCAAGCAGAGCTCACTTTTCCAAAACTGTTTCCAACTGACCAGGGTCCAAAGGCACAGCATGGTCCCCTCCCAGGACTCTCCTCACAGGCTGAGAAGCAGAGATTCCCTCATCAGGTCTTGCAAAACCACAGCATGATGGAGAGGAGGTGGGTGGGAGAGTGGGGCTCTCCAAGGGAGGAGCCTCAGAGTCAACCACAGGAGCCCACACCTCGAACTGATCGTTTTCTTCCCCGGGAGGCGGTGAGGGAGAGCTCCTCCTGCTGGGTCTTGGGAGAAAGCAACAACTGGAAAAAAGTGGGAAAGGGAAAAGGAGGACATGAACAAGTAAACAAAAATCAACAGACAAACACAAGTGAACAGACAACAAGGGAGGCTTATTCATACAAGGAAATAGTATTTGGCCACAGAAAGGAATAAGTGTTGATATGCCCTGCCACACAGATGCACCGGGAAACGGTGCCAAGTGAGAGAGGTCTGTCACAAAAGACCACGTGTATGACTCCATCTGTGTGAAATGTCCAGAATGGGCAAATCCACACACACACAGGAAGTAGACAGTGGTTACCAAGGGCTAGGGTTTGGGGTTGGGGAGTGTGGGCAGTCACTGCTAATAGGCACAAGGTTTCTTTAGGGGTGATGAAAATGTTCTAAAACTGACTGTGGTGACAGATGGCTGCACGACCTCGTGAATAAACAAAAACTACTGAATTGTACATGAAAGGGTGAGTTTTATGTATATAAATATATCTCAATAAAGTTGTTATCTACGGAAAACAGGGGTTGGGGGAGAGGATAAAGAACAAAACAAGTAAGACAGCCTTTTCTTCTTTCTCCCCAGGTTGCAACAGGAGAGCCATCTCCCAGGGATGAGTCAGCACAGACCGAAGGCCCTCATGCATGGGATGATAGGGGCCCTCCTGAAAGGCCACCAATGCCATGGACACCTACCAATGGACACCTCACTGGCGCAGGTTACAGTAATCCTAGCCACTGGTGTCTCAGAAAAGAGCATTCAGTTACCTCTTAGGCTGGTCTCCTTTATCCAGGTGAGAGGAGCCCCGTCTCTCTTCCTGGGCCCAGCCACAGTTCGACATAGCATAGCGAAGAATGGCATCAGAAACGGACATGGGGCTTCGGCCCTGTACACAAGCTTCTATCTCAGGCACTGAGAGCTGGCTTTGCAGGAAGAGGTGTAACTGGCTGTCTGACAGGAGGACCACACTCTGCAGGACCCTGGGGCAAACACAGGTAGAACAACACAGGGCATCACCCCTCACAGCAGCTGTCCCCAGCCCTATCCTCTGAAGGCCTTCTGGCTTGAGTGGATGCGGAAGGCACAAGGGTGCAAGAAAAGCATCTGACACAAACATGCCTGTATGTTCCTGGGGGCCATTCTGCCCAGCACACACACTCTGGCCATCCCCCCAGGAAGCAAGTGCCAGCCCGCCAAGTCCACTCACTTTTCAAGAAAGTGCTGCAGGCCTTGTCGTCGCTTCTCAATGAACTCATCTGAGCTGCCAAAGAAGGTTGACTTCCCAGGAAGTTCAGGTACAGGCCTGTGGGATCACACAATGTAACACATACCCAAGGTAAGTAATATCCCAGTCACTCCAGTCCCTGATCAAGGAAATCCCCTAAAAAGAGACACAAATCAACACAAACAGTATTTGATAAAAGGGCAGGGGCAGAGGGTTAACATCAACTGATGATATGCCTGGTGTCAGGCACTGTGCTAAACGTTTACAAACCTGACTTCATTTATCCTCCTCAAAACCCTGTGAGAAAGATGTCAGCATACCCATTTTAATGGTAAGGAAATAGAATCAGAGAAGTTAAGTAAATTTCCCTATGTCACACAGCTAGTAAGTAAGCAGCAGAGCTGGTATCTGAACCAAGTCTAGGACTTACAAACTCCATGCTGCTAGACTACATTGTTTACAAAACCCACTCCCACCATCAACTACTATTTCAAAAGGAAGAAATTTGGACATGGAGACATGGAAGATGCTGGGTCCCTGTGTGTAAACTATGGCTACCATCTCCAGTCCTGAAAGATCACGTTTGGAATTTTCTAAAAGTATTCAAGTTGCAGCAACTCATCCACAAACTCTTCCAGCCTCCCTAGCCTCTCCTGTGAAGCATGGCACATGCTTTAAAAACAACAGGCCAGACTAGAGATGCAGGATCTGTTCAGAGGAAGTTCCAACTGGCTTATGAGGGCCTGACTCATGACAATAGCGTCATCAATCCCACGTGTTAACTAACTGGCTAGGTCATCAACAAAGTCACCACAGCACTCAGTAACCACACTGCGCTGGAATCACTGTCATAAACTGCCTCCAGTTTTAGGGCTTATCTGCAGTATGTAGGTGAGGCGCGAACAATAGTGCTTGTCCTAAGGCTCTTAGTCTGTCCTAACTCTGGATAAAGGTCTCTATGCAAAAAAGAAGAAAGGGAAAAAAAAAAATCACAATTTTTACATATCAAACAGTCAGGAACACCATGTGTCAAATTAGTCCAGGTGCTAAAAAGTTCCTGATAACCAGTGAAGCACATTTACATAGCCAGCAGTACCTCTGTTTAGCCCTATGCATATAAAAAAAAAAAATCTTTTTTAGATTTGTTTGGCTTTGTTAGGTCAAAATATTAGAAATGAGAACACTGTCATTACTTTTTTTCACTGACTTGAAAACATAATTTAAGAACACATTTCTCAGTGACCTGAGTACCTGGCATGCTGCCAAGTTTTCTTCATTGTAAACTCCAGTTGCCAAGGGAGAACCTAAGAAGTCAGTCTCGGATCCAAGAAGGAAATAAGAGAACTCACACTAAACCCGCATTTCTCTGGAGCTGCTTTCTCAGCCACACAAACTCCCGGTAGCGGCGGCGCACACAGGATGTCTTGGCGGTAAAGGCCTTGCTGTTGGTCTACAGGAGAAAGCATGTGAAAAGGGTTTGGTGGAAAAGCCCAAGTTCACATAACTCCCCATCATTCCTCTCGCCAAAGACTCAAGTCACCAGACCACAGTCCCAATCAAGGGGATCCAAGCAGCGCATGGTGCCACGCAGCAGCCTGAAAACAACTCAGGCAGGCCCCAGGCTCTCTTTCCTCTCCTCCTTCCTTTTGTTCCGTCAAAACCTCCATAAACAGGTTCTGCCTCAGGACTGGCCCTCAGCCCTGAAAGGTATATTGATCCCAATATCAAAGTCGGATACACTTACATGAAGGAATATCTTATAATCCACATAAGAATTCCAGGAGCCCTCATTCTGCACGCGGGGGTCCTGAACACGCACAGTGATCACCTCCTAGAGGTAAGAAATGCTCCTTCAGCTTCAGCTCAGCCACACAGTAAGGTGGTTCCAACACATGGGCGGCCAGAGTATTCCACTCAATGCCAACTTTCACCCATTTGTTCATTTATTCATTCAATTCAGCAAATATTTATTGACCTCCCTCTATGTGGCAGGTACCGTGCTAAGGCACTGCGGGCAGAACAAGGACAAGAGACAAAAATCCTTGCCCTTATGAAGGTTACATTCTAGTACCTTCCAATGAATAGAAAGTTAGTGAAATGGAACCTCATTTCTCAGTCATGCCTTCACTACTGATTTCCCTCTTCTCGCTTGACTTTGAGTGCATCAGAACCACTAAGGTATTACTGTCAGAACATTACCACCAAGCAGTATCTGGATCTCCCAAAGCCCCTCAAGCTTGCACACAGATGTTCCCCAGAAATCACATGCTTACCTCCTCCTCTTGGTTCTCCAACATCCTACACCAAAAGCCCATTGGAAGAAATCATCTGATGAGAGACAGGAGATACAGGATCAATCTCTGTTAGTATGCATCTACTCTCGCCTCTCTTTGCCAGGGCAAAACCCTGAAAATTTTTAATCGACCCCCCTGGGGAAATCCAGGCAACTTTTTTTGTTCTTCTGTAAAATTTAAGAGGAAGCAAAAAAGTCCCCCCACATGAGCTATAGTACCTAGTCGCTCAGTCATGTCAGACTCTTTGCAACCCTTTGGACTGTAGCCCATTAGGTTTCTCTGTCCCTGGGGTTTTCCAGGCAGGAACACTGGAGCAGGTTGCCATTCCCCTCTCCAGGGGATCTTCCCAACCCAGGGATCAAACCCATGTCTCCTGCATCTCCTGTTGCAGGAGGATTCTTTACCTGCTGAGCTACTGGGGAAGCCCCCACACACACATGAGCTGGGTGCCAAGCTAAAAACCCTGAGAGATTTACCTCCCTTCTCAGCCCATGGCAGGGACTCTGAACCAGGCCACCTCTAGCCAAAACACGTTCAGGTCAACAATGTCACCTCAGGCGGCCAGAGCTGGTAGACTGAGCTGTAAAACCTTTCTGCCTGAGAACTGCTGAGCCCACACAGCACAGCTCTCTAACTGAGCCTAACATCGCCCCCTCCTGGCTGTCTAGAGAAAACCAAAGCCCCACAAAAGCCCAGGCTCCTGTCTCCCTTTGTCTTGCTAAGCACACCCAGGACCCCAGAGGCAGATCTGAGTTGGAGAGTTCCTGGGGCACCTGAGCGGGTTGCCCAGTTGTGACCTTCTCTTAGCTAATTCCATTTCCAGAACCCAAGCCAATGGTTCTAATCATTTCCTCTCAATATGCAGTTTGTACCTCTGCCCAAGCACCCCAGAGCTGCACAGGTCGGCTCAGGATGTTTTCCGCTCCTTTGCAAAGATTCATTAAAGCCTAAGCCACTGATTTCCCCCAATGTGGCAGTTTACATGCGCAGCAACATCGCCCACTCCAACAAGGGGACCATGAAGGCTGAGGCACAGGGTTACTCAAGTCCAAAGGGGCCCATGATGTCACCTTCTGTTAAAATACAGCACTAATCTTGTTACTCCTAGAACCACTTCAACAGCATCCACTCTGGCTGCTGCCTCCACCCCCTTCTCCTCTCTTAAGAGCGGAACAATAAGGTTTAATTTCCCTTTCCAATTTACCTTGAAATGAAAACTGACTTCAGCCAATATGTACTGCCAACAAATGATCCAGGCTGGCTCCTGGGAAAATGAAACTATCTCTAAGCTCTCCCTGTCCTCCCCCCATGCCCATTCTCACACCCACTCATTTTTACAGTCCCACAATTAATTTTAAACACATTCTCTTATTAGTTCTGCCTTACCATTAGAAGAGCATGTAATGAGTTTCCTTCTACTTTATGCTGTGCTAACACAAGGCTAACATTTCAGGAGAAGAGGAACTCGTTTGCACCACAAAATTAGCAGGGCACACAGCTTTCCAAATCTTTTCTAGAATACCAGAAGGTCTCTCCACACACAGACACTGCATGCAGAGATGAAGCTGCATGACATAGGACAAATCTGGGCTACACAGTCCAGCAAACTGGAAATGCTGTGACTGCAGTGCCATATTAAATAGTATACTTGCTGACATTCTGACTTTTCATCTGATGCAGTCACTACCACAAAGCGACCCTTCACTGAAAGGTGGGAAATTCTAATTCCATAACAACTGATGTATAACATCCTGGATGTAAGCAGTCTAATGGCTGTAACCAAAGAGAGCAGGTCGACTCACTGTGAACAATTAATCTCCTCAGATTAAAACATTTTTTTTCTCTTCTCATTTCAGGCATTTGGTATATTCCCAGCACAGGAGCAGAGTTAAATACACTGAAGTGCCTTTCCACAAAAGTAAGGGCAGGAAAGATGACGATAAGGAAATCTACACACTAAGTGAAGCTCATGAATCTCCAGGGCCTGGAAAAATTTGCCAACTTCAGGACCATAATTCAGGAACTAAATGGTCATCACTCTCAGGCTCAAGAAGAGTGAGCCAAGGGCTCTGAGAGCAAGTGTCTCTCCTTTCTTTTGGGACTCACACCACTTAGAAACAAACAGCTATAAATTGGCTTAAAAAAATCCGAGGGGGGGGGAAAAAGTCCAGGACCCCCAAGATGCTATACACTTAACCCTAAGATTAAAGGGCACTTAGAAAGCTTTCAATGTAACTTTCCTTAAAAAACCTAGACTTCAAGGAATAATTTCTAGCAACTACTATTCTCCATCAGCTTCCTCCCTGTCGACGCCACTCCTCAGGAGGAAATGAAGCATTTTTGTCCTTGGAGGGAAAAGAGGAAGTTCTTAATTTTAGCTCTATGATCTGGGAGATGGATCCGTGTGTCACCCAACTAAGGATAGAGTCAGTAGCCTTCTAAGCTACTTACGCAGCGCTAACTAGATTTCCTGGGCCCTTTCAATCACGTCTGAAGTTTATTTTCTCCACCTGTACCGGCACCAGTCTCTCCGGGGAAAATCCAGTTGTTCGCTATTTATAAAGTAGCCTGTAAGGCTTTCCGGAGTCTAAACAATTCCAGGCAGGAAGTCAAGGCTTTAGCTCCACAATTTTCACTCCCATTTAAACTAATACTTCAATACTTTCTAAAACTTCAAGAGGCATGTTAAAAAACAAATCCGGTGATAAAAGTATATAAGCCGCCGAGACTCCCATCCCTTCTTGCTCATTCTTCAGCCCTTGGTGCCGGATAGCAACTCAAAAAGCTCTCCTTCTGCAACACCCACAAGTAGCAGAAGTAGCTCCCCAGGTCTGACCAACATCTGCCCGTTCTCAGCCAAGCAGCTCTGCTCCATCCTTTTGTTCATCTGTAACTTATCACTCCTTCTACTTGCAGCTAAGTAACAAAGGCAACCACAATCTAGCGCAAGAGCCTCCTGTGTCCCCGTGTAGTATTTGCCATTACTCCTAGTCCCAGCGTTTGGGTCAACGTTGCAAACTCCTGTATTCCTTACGAACGAGGGGCCAAAGGACGACGTGGTCCTTACTCGCCTTTGCCTACTAAGCTTGGGGAGTGGGAAGGAAAGATGTTTTATATATTTTATAAAAATAAATGGAAAGCCAGGTTTCCTTCCTTGGATCCGGACCAAGCACCCGTCTTCATCCCGGGAGGTGAGGCTGCTCCCTTCCTAGGATGTCCAGCAAGGTCCCCACCTCAAGCACCACTGCTGACGCTCAAACCCATGGCCCTTACCAGAGAGTAGCACCCACTCCCCGCGACCCCGTCCACGCCCCCTCACCTGAGAGCAGCGCCCACTCCCCACAGCGACACCACCAGCGCCCCACCATATAGTACGAGTCCCGGCTTCTCCTTCCGGGTGAGCGGCCGGCGCCCCGGTGCACGACGGGAGAAGGCTGCAGGCACGCCAATCCCTGGTGCCCAGGGCGCCCCGCCCTCGCAGGCCCTGGCTCTTGGGGGCAAGCACCTCTCGCGGAGGTGCCCTCAGCACCGCCCAGGCCCTGGCTGGAACCTGGATCCCGCACCTCTCTCTTGGGGCGCTGCTTGGGGGACGAGAGCGAGGGGAGGAGAAGGGGCTCTGACGTCCAATCCAGAGCCGCGTCCCGCCCATTGTTGTTAAGCGCAGCCAATCAGTAGCCAAGAAGCGTCCCTGAAGGTCCGAAAGGGGGTCCAGGAGCCGAGAGGTGTGAAGGGTTGGTCAGCGGTGCTGAGCGTGGGAGAGTCAGGAACGTGGGAGCCTCTCTCAGTCTGGAGAGAGTGCCCGTTTGAACCCTTGTAGGTTTCGGTTCCCCGGCGGAATTATCAAGGGGTCGCCCACTCAGTTTCGAAAACTCGATTGTCCTAGCGAAAACCGAATTGCGGACAATCCTGCAAACACTGCAAGTTCGTTCACTTGAGAGACAAACATAAGGAAGGATCGCACAGCTAGTCAGTAAAGAAGGAAGAATCCGTTGACTATGATGAAGATTTTTTTTTTAATACTGTTGGAATGTCTTCAGTTCAGTTCGGTCTCTCAGTCGTGTCCGACTCTTTGCGACCCCATGAACTGCAGCACGCCAGGCCTCCCTGTCTACCAACAACTCCCAGAGTTTAGCCAAACTCATGTCCATCGAGTCGGTGATGCCATTCAGCCATTTCATCCTCTGTCGTCCCCTTCTCCTCCCGCCTCCAATCTTTCCCAGCATCAGGGTCTTTTCCAATGAGTCAACTCTTCGCAGGAAGTGGCCAAAGTATTGGAGTTTCAGCTTCAACATCAGTCCTCCCAATGATCACCCAGGACTGATCTCCTTTAGGATGAACTAGTTGAAATGTCTTAGCAAAGGTTAATTTCAAGGGAAAAGTTACAGTCACAAATACAAGCTCTGGAGTTAGAAGATCTGGGCACAATACCCAGCACTGCAGTGACCATGTGGCCCTAAACTGGTCTTAAATCTTTGTCTTCGTTTCCTCTTCTATAAGGTGGAGATAGCTCAGAACGTAAGGTGCACTTAAAGCAACTTTTGTCAACCGTTTTTGTCTCAGGATCCCTTTGTATTCTTACAAATGATTATGGACTCCCAAAAAGCTTTTGTTTATGTGGGATGTTCACTGGATTGGAAATTTAAATTGAGAAATTTAAAAGCATTTATTAATTCACCGAAAGCTAATAATGGACTTCCCTGGTGGCTCAGATGGTAAAGAATCTGCCTGCAATGTGGAAGACCTGGGTTCAATCCCTGGGTTGGGAAGATACCTTGGAGGAGGGCATGGCAACCCACTCCAGTATTCTGGCCTGGAGAATCCCCATGGATAGAGGACCCTGGCAGGCTATAGTCCATGGGGTCACAAAGAGTCGGACACAACTGAGCGAATGAGCACAGCACACAAAGCTAATAATGGGGCTTCCCTGGTAAAGAATCCGCCTGCAGTGCAGGAGACCTGGATTCAATCACTGTGTTGGGAAGATCCCCTGGAGAAGGGAAAGTCTACCCACTCCAGTATTCTGGCCTGGAAATTTCCATGGACTATATAGTCCATGGGGTCAAAAAGAGTCGGACACGACTGAGCAACTTTCACAGAGCTAATAATAAAGCATTACATGTGGACATAATATATTTCATGAAATATAACTACACTTTAAAATAAAAATTATTGAGTGGGTGCTCAGTCACTTCAGGCATGTCTGACTCTTTGCAACCCCTTGGACTATAGCCCTCCAGGCTCCTCTGTACATGGATTCTCCCAGCAAGGTTAGTATAAAGGGTTGCCATTTCCTCCTCCAGGGGATCTTCCTGGCCCTTGACTAGAACCCATGTCACCTGTGGCTTTTGCATTGGCAAGCGGATTCTTTACCACTGAGACACCTGGGAAGACCCTCTGAGCAGAGTGGCATTATATTATAGTTTTGCAGATTCCCATGTGCTTCCCCATTCATTCGCTGTACTGTTTTTTGGACAAGGAAATCCAGAAAATCTGGTCTCATGCAGATAACACAGCTAGAAAAGGGAGAAGTATCTTTAGTGTTCTCTGATAATTGTGGATATTTTTTTTATTTTAATCCAAAAATGTCTTACTACTCACTCTCTGAGCTGTTACATGGGAGCAGGTGGGACGTGCCTGGGGACTGTTGACGGCAGGGTGTCTCCGGGGTTGGTAAGTACAGAGCTCACACTGGACACCAGGCTGCCTCCCACATTGGAGAGATGAAGGACTTGGGAAAATTTCATAACTTTTTCTGAAACAATCTGAAGGGAAGTCCTGCTGCCAAGTCTTGTACCCAGCCATGCCTCTTACCTCCAATTCATGTAAGATGCCGTGGTATCTCCACAAATGGCCCCAGTGGTTCTGTGCTGAAAAGAAAGTTACTATTTCCCAGATGTTGCTAATGGTGGAAGAGCTACAGGAAAGGTTCCGTGGTGATGGCAACCTGCAGAAGGCTGTCCGGTAAGGATGAGTGGGGGTTGGGATGCCAGGGTCCTCCTCCTCAGAGGGAGGGCAGCCAGGAAGTCATGGGGCTCTTCTGAGGAACGTTCTGGATACAGAACTGAGTGTAGGCCCCACTTGGGATGGGGCAGTTTGCTTACTAACTTGCAAGAAGTTATTTCTCAGGTGGCTCAACCATTTCATTTGGGATCACTTTTTTGAAATTGAGGGATCAAATTTTCCAAGTGAAGTTATCTCAATTATCAGGGCCAGCTAGAGACATTTTTCAGCTTCCTTCCAAACTTGAAGGATGCAGGGAGTGCCCAGCCTCCAGACAGTCTTAATGGATCTTGCCCCCCACCCTACTTACATTTTGCTTTTGGTAGAGACAAGAGGGAAGTTGACCATAGTCTGGTTAAGGCTAGAAAGCATCAGGCTGGAATTGTAGTGGGACAATCCCATTTGGTACCATGTGGTCAGTCTTTATGTGGAAGACACCACTGATGGAGAGTAAGATGGCTGATTTCTAAGGAGGGCAGTGGGTGAAGGCATGTAAGCTTATATGCTCCCCGTTCCTGAACAGCTCTTTATTTTTTTTTTGGCCATGCCACAGAGCAAGTGGGATCTTAGTTCCCCAACCAGGGATTGAACCCATGCCCTCTGCATTGGAAGCACAAAATCTTAACCACTGGACCACCAGGGGAAGTCCCTGAACAGCTCTTTTAACCATCTTATATGCTTGGGATTCACTATACAAGTTAAAAACAAACAAACAAACCCTGGCATGGGGCCAAGGAAGAGAAATATAGAATTTCAGAGAGAACAGAAACTTGCTCTGGACTCAACCCTCTTTTGTGGCAGAAAGAGAAAAGGACAGTGATGCCTCTAGTCTCTGTGGATTCACAGTAGAAAATCATGAACAGATTTGGAAAAGAACTTCACATCAAAGTTTTCAGTAAAAGGACAGATCTTTTCTTCTCTCTGGAGACTGGCTTTTTCCAACTTCAAAGCTGGTACTGGCAGGTCCACCATCAGTGGGGAAATAGATTTGCTTAACATTGCTTAGGAATCATCTCTCTGCTCTGGCTGGCTGGGGGCTCTTGACATTGCCCAGAGCTCTGGAGAAGTGTTCTGGGGAAGTGTATGCTGCTAATGTCCCTTTGAAATAGGTGAAAAGGACACAGCAGGAGTTCCATCAGTCTTGATAGGGCTCTGCATTTACAAGGCGGGTCTTCCTTACTTCTTCCATCATAACACAGGGGAGAGCTTAACTCTCCACCAGAGGCAGAGACAAAGCAAGATGCTCTGGCAGGGTGCATGTTGATAGCCAGAGCTGCCTGGCCAGCTTTAGAGCAGCTCAGTGCTGGCCCAAGCAGGGCTTCTGAATACTCTTGTTACTAGCAAAACTCAACAAATGGTAGTTCCTTAAAAGTTAGTTGCAATGGGAAATCTGAGACTATTTGGAAAATATTCCTGAGTTATGCAGATCTTCCAAATATTTTTTATTTTTCTTGACCACACCAGGAGGCATGTGAGATCTTAGTTCCCCAACCAGGGATCGAACCCACACCCCTTGCATTTGAAGCTCAAAGTCGTAACCACTGAACCACCAGGGAAGTCCCCCAGATCTTGCAAATATTGATGCATTTCATTATTCAGCATGTTAAAAATCACATTTAGTCAAATCATCAGTAGTCGTATCAATCTTGTGAAGCCATCAATCTCACTGGTGGATACAGCATTTTCCTGAAGAGCAGAAAAGTTTTCCCTTTGTTACTATGTTCTTTTCTTGGTCTACTAATTAAATTGAAGTAAGACAAAGGAATGGGAGAAAAACCAACTTTGTATTTAGGGGAAACCCATAAAAATGAGACCCAAGGGCAAGTTAGGCAATGGAGACTTCTTTGCCATCCTGAGATGAAGACTAGGATAGGGGCTTACAGCTTCAAAAAAGGAGGGCAATTCACAGGACTAGAAAGAGAGTAGGTGTTTGTTAATTAGAAGTTTACCCAATCTTGCTGAAAAAGTCTTTCAGGTAAAAAAATAAAAAAAGTTATCTCTGGTAGGAGCTCTTTTTTTAATACAGGCCTCCTATCTAAATCCTGTTGGGTAGTTGTTGTTATTGTTCAGTTGCTAAGTTGTATCCAACTCTTTGCAGCCCCTGGACTGCAGCACACCAGGCTTTCCTGTCCTTCACTATCTCCCAGAGTTTGCTCAAACTCATGTTTATTGAGTCGGTGATGCCGTCCAACCAGGTAAAATTCTTCCTAAGTCTGCTGGGTGTTACTGCCTTCAGCTCACAGTAATCCATATGCCAATGTACCATATTTGTGGCTGGCATGTTCTGCTCTACTTCAGCACATTTTCCAAAAGTATAATTTATGCTTGAGAGCTCAGATTTTGTCATTGGCAGAAATACTTTCTTTCAGTCATTTTCCTTGAAGTGACGGGTCCATTTTGTCCAAATATCCAAGTTGAGTGACCATAGTTTTTGTTCTTCTTTAAAAAAAAAAGTATTTAATGAAAAAAAGCAGCTAGTTCAATTCACACCTCTCAGACAATTGCACAACTATTTACTTCAGTAATCAGCAGAGCTGCTCTATGTACATGTCACATTTATCACATAGAACATTAAAAAGATAGGAGCGATTTCATAAAATTAATCATTTGTACTGCTTCATCATGGACACCCTGAAGTGAAAGTGGACTCTTAATTGTTTTATTGCATTGTAACAGTGAAGAATATAAATAGAGTACAAGTTGGTGCCACACTGCCTTGAATCATGCTACGATGCCAGCAGTTTCATCCACTTTTGTACAATCAGTGAAAATACCAGCACAATGAAAAAGACCAAATATTGTCTTAATATCATTATGAAAGTAGTTTTGACCATGCAGACTCCCTGAAACCATCTTAGGCACTCCCAGAGTGTGTGGACTATATTTGGAAAACCATAGAATATATCTGCAAAATGTATCCACTCACTCATAACAAACAGTGAGCCCTTTCGATAGTCTAGGCACTTTCTCAGGCTTTAAAAGTAAAGCAGTGAGCCAAGCAGGAAAATACCTTGGAGCTTGAAATTCTAAGAAATATAAGAGCTTGACATCACTGCACCACGTATTACTCAATAAATGTTTTTAAATAAATTCATTAAATAATTTTCACAAACAGGCAGTGCCCCATCTCTGTCTTAGTTTTTCAACATTAATTTCTAACACTGGATAATGGGGCAAATCCTTATTGTACTTGAAATGCAGGCAAGTCACAGCACTCTAAGTACTGATCCCTTAAGAAAAACCAGTCATATCATGGCTCTGGGTGTGTGATTTGAAAAGTATAGGTAATTAAGTCCAGTTACTACCAGCAAGTCACTGAGAATCAGTCGGACCAGAGGAGATAAGAGAGATAGCTCTTAAGTATATTTGCCTTTTAAAACAGAAGGCTTGTTAACCCCAAATGAATAAAAATCTTTAACAATAGAATTTCAAGAAGTAGTCGAAATGAAACAAAGAATCTCACACACTATTAGGATGGCTGCTATTAAAACAAAACAAAAAACAAGACAACAAACCATGAAGGTGTGCAGAAATTCAGACACTTGGGCACAGTTGGTGGGAATGTAAATTGGTGCAGCCACTGGAAAAATAGTGTGGATTTCCTAAAAAATTAAAAATGGAATTACTAATGATCCAGCAACTCCAGTTCTGGCTATGTAACCAAAATAATTGAAAGCAGGGTCTAGGCAGAGATAGCTGTATACCATAAAACCTGGAAGCAACTCAAGTGTCTGACAACAGATAAATGGATAAGCAAAATTTGATATATACAAACAATGGGACATTCTTCAGCCTTAAAAAGAAGGAAACTTTGACATATGGTACAACATATGTCCATATGAACCTTGAGAACATTCCAGTTCAGTCGCTCAGTTGTGTCTGACTCTTTTTGACCCCATGAACTGCAGCACGCCAGGCCTCCCTGTCCATCACCAGCTCCTGGAGTTTACCCAAACCCATGTCCATTGAGTCGGTGATGCTGTCCAACCATCTCATCCTCTGTTGTCCCCTTCTCCTCCTGCCCTCAATCTTTCCCAGCATCAGGGTCTTTTCAAACGAGTCAACTCTTCGCATCAGGTGGCCAAAGTATTGGAGTTTCAGCCTCAACATCAGTCCTTCCAATGAACACCTAGGATTGATCTCCTTTAGGATGGACTGGTTGGATCTCCTTGCAGTCCAAGGGACTCTCAAGAGTCTTCTCCAATACCACAGTTCAAAAGCATCAATTCTTCAGCGCTCAGCTTTCTTTATAGTCCAACTCTCACATCCATACATGACTACTGGAAAAACCATAGCCTTGATTAGATAGACCTTTGTTGACAAAGTAATGTCTCTGCTTTTCAATATGCTGTCTAGATTGGTCATAACTTTCCTTCCAAGGAGTAAGCGTCTTTTAATTTCATGGCTGCAATCACTATCTGCAGTGATTTTGGAGCCCCTCAAAATAAAGTCAGCCACTGTTCCCACTGTTTCCCCATCTATTTGCCATGAAGTGATGGGACCAGATACCATGATCTTAGTTTTCTGAATGTTGAGCTTTAAGCCAACTTTTTCACTCTCCTCTTTCCCTTTCATCAAGAGGCTCTTTAGTTCTTCACATTCTGCCATAAGGGTGGTGTCATCTGCATATCTGAGGTTATTGATATTTCTCCCAGCAATCTTGATTCCAGCTTGTGCTTCATCCAGCCCAGAGTTTCTCATGAGGTACTCTGCATATAAGTTAAATAAGCAGGGTGACAATATACAGCCTTGACATACTCCTTTTCCTATTTGGAACCAGTCTGTTGTTCCATGTCCAGTTCTAACTGTTGCTTCCTGACCTGATACAGGTTTCTCAAGAGGCGGGTCAGATGGTCTGGTATTCCCATCTCTTTCAGAATTTTCCACAGTTTATTGTGATCCACACAGTCAAAGGCTTTGCCATAGTCAATAAAGCAGAAATAGATGTTTTTCTGGAACTCTCTTGCTTTTTCGATGATCCAGTGGATGTCGGCAATCTGATCTCTGGTTCCTCTGCCTTTTCTAAAACCAGCTTGAACATCTGGAAGTTCACGGTTCACGTACTGCTGAAGCCTGGCTTGGAGAATTTTGAGAACATTATGTCTAATGAAATAAGCCAGTCACAAAAAGATAAATACTGTACGATTGCATTTATATGATGACTACTTAGAGTAATCAAAATCATAGAGAGAAAGTAGAATAGTGATTACCAGGGCCTGGAGGAAGGGCAGAATGAGGGGTTATTGTTTAATGGGTATAGTTTCAGTTTTACAAGATGAAAAAGTTATGGAGATGGATGGTGGCAATGGTTACACAACAATATGAATGTATCTAATATTTTTTAAGTTTTATATATTTTAAAAATTGAGAAAAAAAGAATTTCAGATAGTGCAGAGGAAAATATTTTTAAGTTCCTGTATTTCCCTCACTCCTTAAGTCATATCTCAAAAGCAGCTATCTACTGTACTTAACTACTCCGTACTGAGGGCCAGTTATGTGCCAATCCCCATTCCCTTTACACATTACTATTAATCCTACAGAAATGCTGCATGTTAGGTCTTAAATAATATTTTCATATTTTATATTTTTATGGAAGCTGAAGCTCAGAGAAGTTAAGCGGCTTGTCCAGTTACACAGCAGGCAAATAATAGAGACAGAATTGAATCCAGTTCAGCCTGATACCAAGTCCTTGTTCTTTTTTGCAACATCACACTTCCTCCTTTCCCCACATTCCTTGTGATTTGGGGAATTTCATGTGACAGACATATTTCCTGCTGGAGCAATGTCACTTCAAATGTTGTCTTGAGCAAGATCACTATGACTGAGTTGCCATTACCCTTAGAAAGAAAAGAAACCTTGCAGGTCTGAATAGTTTGAAATGTCATCATTCTCATGGGAAAAGAAAAGAATTAAATCCATTTAATCCCAAAAGACTTTCAAAAAAAGATTTTGTTAATGCAGAAGCTTGGAGGCTTGAGAGTTTGACATCCATCCCTCGCAGAACTCCAGAACAGATGATTAACAAGAGAGCTCTTAATTGATTGCAGATTAGCATAAACTAGCCGGTGCTCTGGTACCTAAAAAGAGAAGGTGACCTTTGACTCCTTTAACTCAGGAGAGATGTAAAGCCAGGGCTGTGATGGCTCCTCTATTCTGAAATATGCTTTTAAGAGGCAGAATTCAAGAAACTAAATGGGCTAGATCTGAAACTGCTGTCCTATGATATACAGTTTTAAGAAAATTGTGACATTTAGCTTAGAAAGGAGAGACCTTAAGGAACATGAAGGCTGAATTTCAATACTAGAAGTACGATATGAAAGAGGAATTAAGTTAGAGAAGAGAACTGTGCTGCTACAGAAGCCAGAAGGAAGGAAATAGGTGGCATTTACATGGGGAAGCAGATTCAGCTCAGTGTGAGGAATTGGGGATAACAGCATTTTATGCAGGCAGGAATATGGTTTTGGAGTTAGAAATAACATCAAATCTTGATTCCAATACTTTCTTGCTTAATGCCATTGGACATGATCTGCAGCTTCTGAGACTTTTCTGCAGAATGGAAATAGCAATTCCACCTCCCAAGGTTGATGTCAGGATTAAATAACTTTGCTTTTAAGATAGCAATGTGATAATTTTTAAATAAGAAAAAATGTATTTATTTGGCTGTGTGGGGGTCTTAGTTGCCACATGTGGATGTAGGATCTATTTCCTTGACCAGGGATAGAACCCAGGACCCCTGCATTGGGAGCATGGAGCCTTAGCTACTGGACCACCCCCCATGGACCAGGAAAGTCCCCCCACGCACACTTTTTAAAGACAGGATCAAATAATATTAATCAAAGACTTAGATTTGTAGAACTGGGGAATAAGCACTCAAGTAAGTAATAGTATTACAACTAAGCTTCTCATCACTGAAATTATCTAAAACAAACAAATATATTTCAGGAGAGAGTGAATAGATGAATTTTTGGACTCCCAACCCACAAATGTCTCAAGAAGAAGTGCCCTCTTCTCCGCTCTCATAGTTCTTTCAGCAAAACTCTTATGACATTGCTGGGCTGGGTTTCTTACCTGGCAGTTCTCTAGAACCGTGCACTGTACAGTACCTGACTCAGCAAAACTGTTATATAAATGCAGACTCCTGCTTTCTGGGGTGGAGTGCAGTAGACTCGTTTCCTTTCTCCTTTTCTTCTGATTAGAAGGATATTTGAATTCCAAGTAAGGGGGGAAAGGTCATCTTTTGGTAGAAGTTCTGTTTAGATCCTAATTGGACAAGGAAATGTAGAGTAAGGGGGAGATGGAAAAACCCCACGAATGTGATGTGAAGAAAAGAGATGAAAGAAACCTTGATCACCTCCATTTTCTTTCAAGTAGGAAAAGAACATTAATTTGTGTGCGTGCTCAGTTGCTCCTACGTGCGTGTGTGCTACGTTGCACCGGGGGTGTCTGACTCTTTGCGACCACATGGTATGCAGCACGCCAGGCTCCCCCATCCGTGGGAATCTCCAGCAAGAATACTGGAGTGGGTTGGTATTTCCTCCTCCAGGGAATCTTCCCGACCCAGGGATCAACCCGTGTCTCCTGCATTGTCAGAGAGGTTTTTTTTTTTTACCACTGAGCCACCTGAGAAGTGAAAGTGAAAGTCTCTCAGGCTCAGTCGTGTCAGACTCTGCGACTGCATGGATTATACAGTCAATGGAATTCTCCACGCCAGAATACTGGAGTGGGTAGCCTTTCCCTTCTCCAGGGGATCTTCCCAACCCAGGGATCAAACCCAGGTATCCCGCATTGCAGGCAGATTCTTTATCAGCTGAGCCACAAGGGAAGCCCACATATTAACCTATTTAATCATTTATTCAACAAATGTTGATTTGACTGCCTTATGCTAGGCGCTGTACTGGCCCGAGGTCTGCCCTAACGGGAGTGGAGTTTTGAGTCCAGCAAAGAATACAGACACTACTTAATGACAGTAAAGTAGGGTGAACACTATCATGAGACCGAATTCCCACATGAACAGGTTTGGGGATAGCAGTCTAGCTGAAATCAAAACTAGAACACTTGTCTCAAAGAATAAGAAACAGGTTTTTTGCCTATTTCTGTGTGTCTTTGAGGAGGCTGGGTGAGGGAGGGGTATTCATGGATATTGAGGGTTTCGGCACTAAAGCCGCCCATTCGTGCAGCCAGTGTCAGGGGGAAATTCAAGATACCAGGGGGACTTAACCTAGCTTAGGAGGTCAGGGAAGGCCTCGAAGGGGAAGTACTGTAGTATCAACGATGAGAACTAGGAGCCTTATAGAGATCTGGTGAGAAAGCTTTCATAAGATTCAAAATTTTCAAGGATATGAACTACTGTCCAAAAGTGGTTTATATTTTACACCGAACATCAAGGGGTTCGCTTGTAAAACCACATGTTTTAGTTTGCTAGGTTGCAGCGTTCTGAACTACAGTTGCTTTGGTACTAGCGGTCGAAAAACCAAAACTTCTCGAAACCCTCGCAAACTGTGCGTGGCGCCGTGGAAAGCGCGCAGCACTTCGGGTCTTGTAGTCCGGGACGGACTCCGAGTCCCATAGTGCTGTGCGGCGGGTCGTCGCGCCTGCGCGGTGCGGGCGGCGGGCAGCGCAGAGTGCGAAGCTCTTTTGTTCGTCTGAGGGGAGGGCCATTGGCAAGGGCCTGCGGTACGCCGCTTCAGTGAGGGGGCTCGACAGTGGTCACCCGGCTTGTAGCTTTTCTGGTCGCCACTCCCCCGGCCGGCCGGACAAGACCCGCCAGTAGCGCGGCACCGATTCCTCTCGGGCTTGTGGGCGCTGCTCTGAGGTGAAGAGCCCGCTAGAGGCGGGCAAGCGGGGGGGATGGCGCGCGGCGGCGGCGGGAGCCCTGGATCAGGGGCCGCAAGCTCGCGGCGGAGGTTAGGAGCGGGGAGCGCGCCCGAGTCCCTCTCCCTCCCAGCGCCGAGCCTTCTGCCTGGCGCAGTGGGTAGGGCGAAGAGCGCGAGAAGATGGAGAGGGCGGGGCGGCGAGTCCGGAGCCAGCGATTGAAGCGATTTGGGGTGGGCCGAGCTTTTACGGGTCGCTCTTCGGCCTGAGTAGACCAAGACAATGCTACGTGGGTTGGGTGGACGGCTGGGGGATTGGGCTGGAGAGGAAACATAGTAAATTGGGAAGAGGACGGACGGGACAGCCTGGGCGCTTGAACCAGCGTAGGGAGGGTTGACGACTGCAAGACCGGAGGTTAGAAATGTAACCTGAGAATATTGGGTCCAGCCAGGGCTGCCAGAGGAACTCCGCTTGCCGAATTGTGGAGCAGTAACTTCGAGGAAATTGTAACGGGGTGGGGGGCAGGGCAGCCCAAGTAGTGCTTTGGGGAGGTCTGTTGAGTAAATTGGGGAAGGGTCTAGAAGGAGGGGTGGTATTTGCCTGGTTTTGCTCGGGGTCTGGGGGTGGCGGGGAGAAACTGTTAAAGAGTAAGTGGACGGAGGTCCCGAGAGCTTTTCTGTGAGGCTTGCACAGGAAAAGGGAAAAACTGGCCACCGCTTGCTTCCTGGTTGATCGGCTGTAAGAATAATGTGTGAAGAAAAGGTGGAACGCATTTTATTATCTTTTCCAGGTTTTCTACTGCCTTCACTCCAAGTGCAACTCTTGCTTTAATTCATAATTAATTACATAAGTTTTTATCTGGGATTGTTGCTGGTCACAAAAGACAGTGAAATTGTAGAAATGTGTAGAAGAGTTCATATTTAAGGAATGAAGTTAGTGAGAGACGGAGATGATGTGGGAAGTTGAGAGAGAACGTGGAAAAGTTCATGAGATTGTGAGATTTTTTCCCTTGAGTTCTTAAGTTTTTTAGCCAGCTTGTCCTTGCTAGAAAATTTGAATACGAAGAGAGCACTACTTTACCCCTTTTTCAGAACTTCAGATGAAGGTTTTTCTTGGGTTGCTGTTGCATTCAGACATGTACTGGTTCGACTCTGTTGAGGTGGCATTTTCAAGAAGATCAGTTATACCAGAACCGGGGGTTTAAGATACCCTTCTCAATTGTGTTAAGAATCAGGTCGGCATTTTGGAATAGTTCTAAAAGGTCCAAGATTTTGGAATGGCTGCAGGAATACAATTGGGAAATTAGTGCCTGTGTTCCAAAGTGCTTACAGATATTTATATGGAAAGTGATATGATTGAAGAGCACATTGTTGGAATCCGCCACTCCTTGATAAAGCTTTAGGGCAGTTAAGACTCTTCAGTCCTTTACAATTTTCTCTGTGGTGCTGTTTTCTTCATTGGCTGCTGTAGCCTAAGGTGTTTTTTTTTTCCCCCATTAAAAATGTAAATATCGTGTAGCTTGGTGCTTCTAGCTTCTTGATTAAAGGAGACCGAGAAAGAATTCCCTATCCTGCAGTTTGACTACAGGATACTAATATTTTTATCATCATCTAAAGAAAGGAAGCAACCATTCTATCTTCTGGTGCCCATTTTAGAGACTAGGAAAATATTTCTTTTTGAATTCACACCACTTAAAGAGAAGTGATGCATTTTTGTCATTTTCTAGTAGTTTACCAGTGAAATCTTCCCTTTTTGTATACTATCTGTGATGGTATAACAGATTTTCCATTGTATTTGATGAATTTTTGCATCATAGTTTATTTTTCTGGATAGTTTTTGAAATAAGATGCTAATGGCTAGTTTATGGGTTCATGTAGGATGGGCCATGCTTCTTGTTCATCTAAGACTCTTAATACATAGTTCATTCATATTGTTGAATGAATGGATAGGGCTTTGAGATCTTCCTGAGAATTCCCTGTGTTAGCAGAATGACTCAGTGTGCATTTATGTAATCAATTTGCCTGTTTTTGTTCTATGACATTTGGCAGAGTAAAACCGTTGCCCTTGGCATTCTTGTCTTAGCCTCCGTTTTTAATATACTCACCCGGGTATTAAATACTGAAAAGGTATGCAGATTGTGTAAGTGGCAGTTTTAAATACCCTAGGCCAGGACTAGGAGAGCACTCAGGATCTGGATTTCAACAGCAAGCTATATAGTACTTTGAATATTTTCTGTTATATAAGTATTTTGAAAATTTTGTGTCCTTTGTATGGAGCTAAGTATTTCTCAATAGCAATGTCTATTGAAAACTTGAATAGCCTTTCCAAGGTTAATTGGAGAAGGTATTTGAATAAAGACAAAATTCTGATCGTCTTAAGTATTTGAGTTACTGCCTTTAAGCTTTTGTGATTTGCTGACCAAGAGAGGATGGCCTAATTTGTCTGTGAAATTGTGCCTTTCTTTAATAGTAGCTAACACATTGAAAGCTTAACAGAACTGTGGTATTTGAGAAGTTAGTGTCATTATTCTGATTTTGTTTTGTTGTCTATGAACGCTTTGGTCTCTGCTTTTAATTCCAACTTAGTCGTAATTCTGGTCTTGCTTTCTAATCACTTTTATTGCATTTTAAACTAAAAGATTTGCTTCTGGTATCATTGTGTCCTGCTAATATTTACAGATCCCTGTGGCTTTTATATATATATATATATATATATATATATATATATAGTTTTATTTACATCAGCGCAATGAAAAGGAGTTAGCCAAAGTTTTTGGACACGTCTCAGATAAAATTCTAATTTTGTTTTCACACTGATATTCTAGTCCTAGATCCCAGAATTCGACGACAGCGATTCCTTTAAAAATGAAACTCCTGCTCACTGGGCATGTGGCACAAATTCTTGTTTTTTGCTCAGTAAAGTTTTCCATCTGGAAAGCATTTGCCTCACAAACAGCCACAGCTAACGAACTAAAAGCATTTAGAAACATGAGTCAGAAGGACTACAAGTTGAATATTTTGTACATGCCTTCACCTGCCTTTCGATGTCTGGTAGTGCTACTGATCATAATCCAATTTGTTTGCTGATCTTTCCCTGAAAAGCTAAGAGCTTTCGACCTCTGTTCCTTGGTTATCTGATTCTGATACATCCATTCTTATTGCCCATATGGGGTTCAGCACCGTATGCCAGGTCCAGACCTACCTTTAATTGAGTGTCTGAGTAAAAATAAAAACAAAATGCTTTGGTAATTACAAGAAAAAGAGAAATAATATTTGGCTAAGTTGGGTAGGCATGATGGAAGAAGTAGCATTTGCACTAGCTCTTAAAGGATGGGTAAGATTTTGACTACTAGTTTGGACAGGATAATAGCAACTCACTCCAGTATTCTTGCCTGGAAAATTCCATGGACAGAGGAGCCTGGCAGGCCGCAATCCATGGGGTCGCAAACAGTTGGACACACTGAGCGTGTGCACACACACACACACACACACACACACACACACACACACACTTCTAAATAAAGAGCAAATCCATGCATGGGGGAGGTGTGCAGGGTATGTTCAGGTTATAGTTTTCTGTTTTGACAGGAATGTAAGATTTGTGAGGGAAGTGGGAGTATGGAATAGGTGAATCTAAAGGGTGTTAGATGTTATACTGAGGAGTTTGGCCTTTCTAAGGAAGGAGGAGGAGACTTTGCAGAAAATTTTTTAGCAGTTACCTGCTGCTTTCCTATTCAGTCTACTCCCACCCAAGATGGTTTACACCCTGCCTACCTCAGAAGTGCCTCATTGCATTTGTTAACAATAGTTCCCTGGGCTTAAATTGCCTCCCTCCAGTCCAGCTTTTCAAATGCTGTTGGAGCCTTACCTCAAATCCTGACTTGTCAAAACCTCTCTAGTCACCCTAGCTATTTATTTTTCTAAACCCC
Source organism: Okapia johnstoni (assembly GCA_024291935.2). Lineage (NCBI taxonomy): Eukaryota > Metazoa > Chordata > Mammalia > Artiodactyla > Giraffidae > Okapia > Okapia johnstoni. Next base: position 23,228,996 of record CM044306.1, on the reverse strand, counting down.
TATAATACTTTTGTGGCTACTTATTCTTGCTTATATTTCTTTTGCTAATTATTACATACTCCTGTTATTTCTTCTCTTGAAATGAAAATGAACTTCAGTTGCCTTTGTACTTTTTTGTATGTTTTTAATCTTACAGTCCTGGTTACCCTTGGGGGACTTGGGGGATTTTCCTTTGCTTCAGAAAGCCTTAGTTTCCTCATTTGTGAAATGGGCTTAATAGTGTTTGTTGTGAGGGTTGAATTAAGTGCGTTTCTATGCGTTAAGTGTTCAGTATTCAATAAAAGTTATATGTTATTACTAACCCTTATGGCATTTTCAAAAGCCTGTACTTCCTGTGAGTCTGCAGATCCTGCTAGCCTGGCCCAACAGTTCCATTTGACCGGATTGGAAGGGGTTCCTGTGATGTGGAACTTGCAGAAGCTTTCAATGCTTTAGCTGGAATGAATTGGTTACCTTTTTCCACCCAGGCTCTTAGTAAATGCTTATTGTTTTGATTTGTTTTTTTAATAGATGGTGTTAAAAGTTAGTAGAGCTGTAGCCGTTAACTTTTATGCCGTTAACTGACTAGGCCTTGAACCTAAGCTAGAGGCGACAGGTAAGGAAAACATGGAATGGAAAAGGGAGCTAGATGAAGAAGGAATGAAGTAGGGAGTGAAATACACAGTAATTATCATCTGGTTCTTGTCTGCTGCTCCCTCAGTCTAGCTCTTTCTAACTGGCCACACTTCTGTTCCTCAGATAAAGCAAGCTCTTCTCACCCTAGGACTTTGAACCCACTGTTCTCTAAATATGGTTTATTTTTCTAAGTTTTGCCGAATTGTCTCCTTAAAATCTTGATTGAATTTGTTACAGTGCTTCTGTTTTATGTTTTGGTGGCGAAGCATGTGGAATCTTAGCTCCCTCACCAACCCACACCCTCTGCATTGGAAGGCGAGATCTTAACCACTGCGCCACTAGGGAAGTCCCATTAATGTTTTCTTGCTTCTTGTCTGACCCCGACTCTGCACACACATGCATGCATACATGCTCACTTATTTGTCCATGTTAGAGTATAAACTCTTAATAGTGTTAATAGTGTTAATTTTTCTAGTGTCTCACACATAATAGACTCAGTAGATGATGTAGGAGTACATTCACAGGAAGAGTTAACCTAAACCTAGTCTGGGGCTTCAAGGATCCTTCTTATGGGGGCATTTTAGTTAAGGGAATTGGTTAAGTGAAGAATGGGGCAAAGGGCAAGGTAATCGTGATTGATAGGGTTAGATACAGTGGTCTTCAGTTCAAATGCCTGCAGATAATGATATGGAGGTCTGCATTTTTACATCAGTGGCTACTGTTGAGAATGAACTGGGTTAGGAGTTACCCAGGCAGGAGATGGTGGTTACCTTGAGTAGGATGGTAGCAGTGGGACTAGACAAATGTGTAAGTTAAAAGATATTTCAGATAAAAAATCAACAGGACTTAGTAAGAGACCAGATACAAAGTATGAATAGAGAGAAATCAATGTCATAATTTTGTCCTGAACTCAGTAAAAGCTACATGAATTCTTAGACCATTCATTTAATTGAGTAATTGACCTTTTAAAAAAGTATATCTGTAAAATCAGAGCCTGAAATCATAACCTCTGAAGTTTATTATAGAACTTTACCATATAAGTCATTAAAACTGTCTTTTGGGATTTATGTAGTTTCTTCAGAAATCTTAAAATTCCTCTTGCAAATAATTCTGTTGAAATTTTCCATTGTTTGTATCCAGAATTTACTTCCTTTTCCTCACCTATCTATCTTCATAGGAAGATAGATTCCTTTTGCCGTTTACTACAAGGTCTTTATTTTTCTGCCTGGATGAGATAAAAGGAAGAACATAAGGAATTTCTACACTTCAGGCATATGAAATGTGATTTCTCAGTTTCTGGCAGCTCTTCTCTCTCAGTCTTCCAGAAGTGAGATCTTGGTTTCTGTTTTGTAATTACTGGTCATTCTTATCAATCAGACCTGGGTCCTTCTTGAGTGTGTTCTGGAGCTGCTCTGATGTTTTGAAAAACCTAGCCATGAATTTCAGCCATATACATAGGGGAAAAAATGGTATTTTCTCACCAAGTTCCCATTGCACTGGATTTCAGAGTTATTCTCATGCTTAAAGCAGTAAATAATTAATGTAAGTAGGACATAGGTGCAAATATGTAAACAGATAATGAATGCCAGAAAGTCATAAAAAGCTCACCCCAAAGGAATTCCATGGAGTTATTACACCTATTTTACAGATGAGGAAACTGAGTTTGCAGTAAATATACATAATACCTATAGGTATAGTTTTGAGAGATCAAGGACAGGAAAGATATGCTTCTGGTGCTCATACTAGCTAGTTTTCATCTGGTTAGAGGAATTATAAGGAGTCTTCAGGCAGTACTGTTCCAGTTTCATTGCCAGGAGAAAAAAGGTCTTGAGTGAATGCTGTTGAATATGATACAGAGGTTTTGTTTTCAAGAACATCAGTTATCACTTACTGTTCCAGCCTTATTCTAGATTTTTATGGAGAAAGTAAAATGTTCACCTACCTTTTCGCTAAGTAGAAGAATTGATTTATGTTTGCAATAATTATGTAATTTTACTGAGGAATGTAGTTTCTGTCAATCCTCTTGTAGCAGTGGCTTTTTTTCTGAGGATGTGCATCAGATCGCCTAAGGAGCTTTTAAAGGTGAGATGCCGTGATCAAAGCAACACTGTTTGCAATAATAAAAAATAGGAAGCAACCCAAATTTTCATCACTAGGTGAATGGTTAGAGTATGGTGTGTCCATACGATATGGAATACTGTGCAGCTTAAGAACGGAGATCTTTATGGAACAATGTCAGATACATTTTATTAAAAGGCAAATTATAGAACTGTAATATCTATTTTCACATATGTACATCTGTGTCAGTTTACATGTAGAAGGACAAAGACAGGTTTTGAGGAAGGAAACTTTGATTTCCTACATTAAGTATTTTTGTAATTGAATATGAATACATACGTTATAGTACAATTAGAAAAACAAAATATTTTTAAAAATAATACACATACTCTATTTTTTGACTCACTGGACGTAGACTTCTGTATTTATAAATTCCATAGGTGATTCTGTTTCTCATTTAGGTGAAAGTTCTCTGCTCAAGGTCTGCTTTCCTGTGAATTCTTTCTTAGTATAGATGGTCACCTCACCAGACCAGTGTGTTTTACCTTAGCATTTACTGAAAACGCCCTACTGGTCTGGTTTCAGAGGTCTGTAGATGTTGCCTTGTCCTCACATCTGGAATTTGACCTTTCTGAAAGCTGGCCAAGAAATCAGCTTGGAAGTTCTGGGGTAGCCCTTTATAATTCATGTATGTGATGGCAAGCAGGAGCTATGCTCACATTGTCTTCTCAGATCCTTCTCATACCCTTTCACTCGGACTTCACTTGATTGCACTTCACTTTATTGTGTTTTGAAGATTATTGAATTTTTTTACAAATTGAAGGTTTACAAGTTTAAAGTTTATGGCAACCCTGTGTCGAGTAAGTCTATCAGTGCCATTTTTCCAATAGCATCTGCTCACTTTATGTCTTTGTGTCACATTTTGGCAATTCTCTCAATACTTCAAACTTTTCCTTACTGTTAAATTTGTTATAGTGATCTGTGACCAGTGATCTTTGATACTACTATTGTAATTGTTTTTGGGTGCCACAAACCATGCCCATTTAAGACAGCAGAACTTAATCTGCCAGCTGTTCCAGTCTCTCTTCCTCTCCCCAGGCTTCCCTATTCCTTGAAATTAGGCCATTTAATAACACTGCAATCCCCTCTAAGTATTCAAGTGAAAGGAAAAGTTGTGTCACTCACTTTAGAGGCTAAAAACTACTAAGTTTAATGAGGAAGGCATGTTAAAAGCCAAAGGCCAAAGATAGGCACTGGTTAGCCAAGTTATGAATGCAAAGGAAGTTTCTGAAGGAAATTAAAAGTGCTACATCAATGAACACATGAATGATAAGAAAACAAAACAGCCTTTTGCTCATATGTAGAAAGTTTTAATTGTCTGGATAGAAGATTAAACCAGTTACACCATTTCCTTAAGGCAAAATCTAATCCAGAGAAGGCCCTAACTCCTCAGTTCTATGAAAGCCTCGCAAGGTAAAGTAGCTGCAGAAAAGTCAGCAGAGGTTGGTTAGTAAGATTTAAAGAAAGAAGCTGTCTTTGTAGCTTGAAAGTGCAAGGTGATGCGAGTCGTGCAAGTGCTGATGTAGAAGGTACAGCAAGTTATCTAGAAGATCTAGCTAAAATAATTAATGAAGTTGGCTACAGTAAACAACATATTTTCAGTGTAGATGAAACAGCCTTCTATTGGAAGAAGATGCCGTCTAGGACTTTGTTATAGCAAGAGAGGAGAAGTCAATACCTGGCTTCAAAGGATAGGCTGACTCTATAGAGGCTAATACAGCTGGTGACTTGCAGTTGAAGCCAGTGCTCATTTACCATTCCAAAAATCTTAGGGCCCTTAAAAATCTACTCTAACTGTGTTCTATAAATGGAATAACAAAACCTGGATGACAGCACATCTATTTACAACACATTTTACAACATGGCCCCCAAAGCTGCTTTTTTTGGTCTTAGCAATTTATGGTACTTTCCTTATATCCCTTTTTTCCAGACTATTTTGTTTTCCAGTTTCAGACAAAAACTCTTCAGCTTTTTCTATTGCCTAGTGCATCTCCTTAACAATAACTTTATCATTTTAAATCTTAATTTATTTCACATGGAAATACTAATACTTGGTGTGAAAAGATCTGCTACACACAATAAAGTTACAGTATTTTAAGCCCACTGTTGAGACCTACTGCTCAGGAAAAAAGATTCTTTTCAAAATATTACTGCTCATTGATAATACATTTGGTCACCCAAGAGCTCTAATGGAGATGTAAAAGATTAATGTTGTTTTCATGCCTGCAAACACAGCATCATTCTACAGCCAGTGGATCAAGGAGTCATTTTGACTTTCAAGTCTTATTTAAGAAATACATTTTGTAAGGCTATAACGGCCATAGATAGTGGCTCCTCTGATAGATCTGGGGAAAGAAAATTGAAAACCTTCTGGAAAGGATTCACCATTCTAGAAACCATTAAGAACATTCGTGGTTCATTGGAAGAGGTCAAAATATCAACAGTTAATAGGAATTTGGAAGAAGTTAATTCCCGACCCTTATGGATGACCTTGAGGAGTTCAAGACTTTAGTGAAGGAAATGCACTTGTATTGGAAATAGCAAGAGAATTAGATTTAGAAGTGGAGTCTAAAGAGTAAATTGCTGCAGTCTCAAAATAAAACTTCAACTGATGAGGAGTTGCTTCCTATGGTTCAGCCAAAAAAGTGGTTTCTTGAGATAGAATCTATTCCTGGTGGAGATACTGTGAAGGTTGTTGAAATGACAACAAAGAATTTAGAATATTATACAAACTCATTTGATAAAGAAACAGCAGTGTTTGACAGGACTGACTCCAATTTTGAAAGAAGTTCTGTGGGTAAAAGGCTATCAAACAGCATGAATGCTACAAAGAAAGCAGTTTATGAAGGGAGGAGTCAATGTGGTGAACTTCATTGTTGTCTTATTTTAAGAAACTGTCATAACCACCCCATCTTTCATAATGCACCACCTTCATCAGTCTGCAGCTATCAACATGAAGGCAAGACTCTTCATTAGCAAAAAGATTATGACTTGCTGAAGGTTCAAATGATGGTTAGCATTTTTAGCAGTATTTTTTGTTTAAGGTATTTGTATTGGTTATTTAGACATAATACTATTGCATGCTTAGTAGACTACAGTATAGTGTGAACAACTTTTATATGCACTGGGAAATGAGAAAAGTTGTGAGACTCATTTTATTGTAGAGGTCTGGAGGTATGCCTATATTCAAAAACAGAATGCCTAACCCTGTGTCCGATACTTCACTATCTTCTGCCAGCAAGCAGCTTTGTTCCTCCTTTCCATTTTCTAGCTCTTAACTGTAGGAGTGGAGGGGTGCTTAGGAGAATCTCAACGGTGCTTTTTTCTCTTAAAGAGCTATGAGTTCATGACTCTTGCTTCAGATTTACACTATTCCTGGATTCATTGGGACACCATAGAACAAGTTTGGGTTCTTAAAACACATTTTTCTCAGTAATTCTCTGTAGCCTACTTGCTAAGCAACAAAAATTCAAAATTCTGTACTTGTCAGGGCTTCCCTATTGGCTCAGCAGCAAAGAATCCACCTGCAAAGCAGGAGTCGTGAGTTTGATCCCTGGGTCGGGAAGAACCCCTGGAGGAGGAAATGGCAACCCATTTTCCTACCAGTGTTCTTGCCAGGAAAATCCCATGGACAGAGGAGCCTGGTGGGCTGCTGTCCATGGGGTTGCAAAGAGTCAGACATGACTGAAACAACTGAGCACACAGCACTTGTCAATTTAAAAGACTCAGAAGACTCCTGGGGCCCTAAAAACCAAAACTTTGTCACACCTGATGATTTAATTAACAGTGAATGGCTTCCATATTCCATCCAGCTGCTGCTGTTCATTCGCTAAGTTACGACCCCATGGATGCAGCACACCAGGCTCCTCTGTCCTCTATCATCTCCGAGTCTGCTCAAATTCATGTTCATTGAGTCAGTGATGCTATCTAACCATCTCTTCCTCAGCCGCCCCCTTCTTCTGCCTTCAATCTTTCCCAGCATGAGGGTCTTTTCAACTGAGTCTGCTCTCCACATCAGCAGACTCACTGGGAAAGACCAAGTAGTTTTTTAAACACTTATACATATTCCAAGGTCTTAACTGAAAGAAATCATTGCCAGTCACTTCCTTACTTACTGATGACAGATTGTAGAGAGGATCAAGTCAGACCTTTAGAGCCTTTCCTTGTACAGACTGGAGGGAAATCTCCCTGTAAGTATGTTGTTTGGTCTAGCTCCTAGATCTGTGGGTGTGGCAGGGTCATTAGCCCAGCCCTGCTAGGAGATGTGCATACTGAAGTGCTATAATTTTATTAATTGTGTGACCGTGGGAGGTTTATTTCCTGTAAATCTGTTGTGTTATCTCTGAGGTGTCAATGACATCTGAATGGCTTATTTTATTATTTCAAAGATCAAATGAGTTGTGGTAGCACATTAACTGTAAAGCGCAATATAAATGTGAAGTATTATTTTTCTAGGCATTTTAAATGTGGCAGATCGGACTTCCCTGGTGGTCCAGTGGTTCAGAATCTGCCTGCCAAAGCAGGGCACATGGGTTCGATCCCTGCTTTGGGAAGATCCCATATGCCTTGGGGCAGCTAAGCCTGTGCACCACAGCTACTGATGTCTGCCCTCTAGAGACCAACCATCCCCAGCTGCTGAAGCCCCCGTGCCCTAGAGCCCATACTCTTGCAACGAGAAGCCACTGCGATGAGAAACCTGTGCACCGAAACTAGAGAGTAGCCCCCACTCTCTGCAACTAGAGAAAGCCTGCTTGCAGCAGTGAAGACCCAGCACAGACAAAAGTTAAAATTTAAAAAAAAATTTTTTTAATGTGGGAGACCCAGTTAAATATTTAGGTAAAAAACTGTAGCAGCTAAAAAACTGTAGTGGCTCAACCGATCATAGGTTTTTTTTGTCTGAAACATCGTGATGAGCCTTAAGAAGACTTGTCCATGGACTAAGATTTCTGAGTTAATTTAGAACTGTTCACCTGTGTGTACACATTGTGACGTTCTGGTATATATCTTGACCCTTTGTTCATTGATTTTGGCACTTTTTATGCCATAATTTGGTTGCCAGGATATTTAGAGAGAATGGCAAATAGAATTGACTAATGGCATTTTTCCATTGTGCTACTACTCTGATCTGAGTTACTTTGAAATTTCCTTGCCAAGCAATTCCAATTGAGAGCCCTCCTTCCAGATGTCACTGCTGGTATTTGGAGACTGCCGTATTCAAGGAGAGGGGGTTTCTCTTGACATTATCAGTTTGGAAACTATTTGCAAATGACTGGCCTGTCATAATATATAAGGGAGATCTTGGCTTGTCTCACTTCCCTGGTGGCTCAGACGGTAAAGGGTCTGCCCACAATGCAGAAGACCCAAGTTTGATCCTTGAGTCAGGAAGATCTCCTAGAGAAGGAAATGGCAATTCACTCCAGTATTCTGGAAAATCCCATGGATGGAGAACCCTGGAGGGCTACAGTCCATGGGGTCGCAAAGAGTCGGACAAGACTGAGCGACTAGCACTTTCACTTTGGCTTGTCTGAAAGTGCTCGGTTCTGTGGGAAGAATGAGTTGTGTATTTAATGCACTTCTCTACTGACTTTGACAAATGGCTTATTCAGGACCCCAGAGATGTACCAATAAATAAGGAAGAAACTCACATTGGGAAGCCTGCCTGGGAATCTCCAACATAAAGAATCTAACCTCTGGAGACAGGTGCTGGGATGAGCTAGTTAAGAAAACTCAAGACAGAAATGGAGGTCTATTTTCTACATTCTTCACTTCTCATTTGAGTTGCTGTTAGGACAATGAGTTTAAGTGAGTAAGGGAAAACACGTCTCACTCCAGATTTCCCAGTAGCTAGAGATGAGGTAGAAACTGTCATTATTTTGTAGTAGCAGGACTTTTTGTAAGACAAATACAGCTATTAATGTAGACAACACAGATAAATAGCTCTTAATTCTGAAGCCAGAGTGATAAGACTACCTTTTCTTTACTTTTTTTAATTGCTTAGAAGAGGGTTAATTAGGAAGAGGGGACAGTTACTGGTTTGGAGTTGTCTGTAAACCACTGTTTTCTTTCTGTTTAGAAAGGGAGTGGCTTCTGATTTCTGAGTCCAAACGAATGTAGGGAGTTGTGGTACCCTTTGTTATTGAAAGGTAACTGTCAATTTATTTTTCTCTGCACATTAACCAAAGACTGATGATAAATCTTCCAAAGAGTAGCACTTGTTCTTGGGAGCAGCTACTACTGAAGCACTTATCCAAAAGAAAAATTAGATTTGTTTTGTTTCCTGATAAAATAACACTTGTCATGGCAATCAGAATTCTGAAAACCTGAAAATACTTCCCTCCAGGAAGAAGCAACAGCCTTTGACTCAGAGGCACAATAGCCAATAATTAGCCAAAGCTGACATTCAGTGCATTGATTAGTCTGTTCAGTAACAGAAGAAAAGGAAAGCTCATGTGGCACTAAAACGTAGAGGGGTTGGGAAGGGGAGGAAAGCAGAATCTTTGGTATGTAAAAGAGGAATGAGCAATTGTAATGAAGAGGAAGAGTCCGCATGGATGTGTGTTTGAGCTGTGTGGACAGGGGCATTGGGTATTGCCATAGACCACACTAAAAGCACCTCAGAAAACTTCTCGTGTGAAGAAGTTCAGAATGCCTTTAGTGGAAGAGGTAACTTTATTTTTAATTGACAGACATGAGGTTTCTGGAAAACAGGGACCATTACTTACTCTCTTGACTCTCCAGTCTCCAGCAGTGTCTAAAATTTTCTAGCAGCCAACCATATGTTTGTTGTTTCACTAGTCCGAATTGCTCATATGTACCGAAATGAGAATATCTCAGAATGTAAGCTAATTCAACATCTGCAGATACTGTAACTGATTCACAATGGTAGGTCTGATTTTTATGAAAGATTTATTTCATATAGTCTATAGATGAGCTCGTTCTAAATATATTCTGTCCACATGCCAGTTTAAAAATATGTAGAAGAGTTTATACTTTCACTCAGTAAGACTCCTTTCCCAAGGATGCTAGAAATAAGCAGTTTAACCCCCAAATTGGCACTGCCTTAAATACAAACATGAAACATGGTAGTAACCACTTTCTTGTCTTGGATCATCTGCCATACTTTTGACTCTATATTTCCTGCTGGTAGCTGATCTATCGAGTTTGTAGATTTCAGCCAGTTTTGTAGATCAATTTTATTGTATTAGTATCTTATGGCGCCACCTACTGACACAGTTGTAGGCTTTATGCCTGCCCAGCAGTTAGAAGAGTTGTATGAAGGACCAAAGAGAACAGATTTGTGGGGGACTGGAAAACCCTTAGAGGTTACTGTGTGTGTGTGTGCTAAGTCGCTTCAGTTGTTTCAGACTCTTTGCAACCCTGTGGACTGCAGCCCACCAGGCTCCTCTGTCCATGGAATTCTCCAGGCAAGAATACCGGAGTGGGTTGCCATGCCCTCCTCCAGGGGATCTTCTCAACCCAGGGATTGAACCCATGTCTCTTATGTTTCCTGTGTTGGCAGGTGGGTTCTTTACCACTAGCACCACCTGGGAAGCCCTAGAGGTTACCTAGCCTGATGATATATTATACAAAAGAATACAGGTTTTGTTATCTGTGATATCTTTTTTCCCATACTTACTTCCAAATTCATTAGAGACTCTCATGGTCATTGTGGCATTTTTATGAATCTTTCTCAGCCTTAGAAATAAAAAGAATAAAATCTTAACAAATGAGAATTAATAGTGGCATTCTTAGAAAAGAAAAACCACATAAAGAATCTTAAGGGAACTCAAAAGAGATGGTGCTTAATATTGCAGAAGAATTGTATATATTACATATGCATATACAGAAGGGAAAATTAAACTAGATGTCTAATAAATAGGATAAGCCATTTCCCATAGTAAAAATCTTAAGTTGAATACTTTGGTGAAATTGAAAAACATTCAGAGTATAGGAGAAAATATGGATCAGCAGGTTATATATATTTTAGGTTTGATGTATAGACCTTATTTTGGGGAAGATTGCTTTTCTTTCAAATTAATGTAATACTTTAGATATCATAAGTAAAGAAGTATTGGGAGTTATTTTTAAACTTAGAATGAGTATAAAAGTTTTAAGTGGATGTGCAGGCATAAAACGGAGAAGGCAATGTCAACCCACTCCAGTACTCTTGCCTGGAAAATCCCACGGACAGAGGAGCCTGGTAGGCTGCAGTCCATGGGGTCGCGAAGAGTTGGACACGACTGAGCAACTTCACTTTCACTTTTCACTTTCATGCATTGGAGAAGGAAATGGCAACCCACTCCAGTGTTCTTGCCTGGAGATTCCCTGGGATGGCAGAGCCTGGTGGGCTGCCGTCTGTGGGGTCGCACAGAGTCGGACACAACTGAAGCGACTTAGCAACAGCAGGCATAAAGAAGTTTTGCTGTGAGAATAGTTGGAGCTGTTTTAGAAAACTAACTTTCTAGTTCAACTTAATCAGAAAACTCTTGGGTATTGAAAATGAATAGGCATAACATTTAATAACAGCATCATGCCCTATTAAAGTCATTTTTGATATCCCTGGTTTTCTTATCCACATAGTCCCCTAAGAAGAGTGCCCTAATGTCCTTTTTATTTCCTTTATCATTTTAGCAGCGTCATCCTTTATACCAGAAAACTGGCGGGCACTATGGGGAAGAAACAAAACAAGAAGAAAGTGGAGGAGGTGCTAGAAGAAGAGGAAGAAGAATATGTGGTGGAAAAAGTTCTAGACCGTCGAGTGGTAAAGGGCAAAGTGGAGTATCTCCTAAAGTGGAAGGGGTTCTCAGAGTAAGTTTCATTCACCCAGAAAGATCAGTTCATCCAATCACCCAACTGTTTCTCAGGAGACGGCTAATGTGTGTGACACAGGGCACAGGGTGCTCTGATGGGTACATTACAACTCGAGCTTGGCCTCCATGGCTTATAGTCTAATTAGGAAAATGATCTACATGTACAAAATGCCATCATGCATGACCGATTTCGGGTGAGCAGTTTTGTATGTGGCTTAAGACTGATGCAAGTTTGCAAAGAGAAAGTAAACTTTCTTTTGAAGGAGGCAGCTTTTGATTTGTGTTAATACTAAAAAGCCCCCTACCACCTCCCAAGAAATTTGAGCTTTGTCGAGTTCTTGGTCTTGGACAGAATCTAGTTCTTTTCCAAGGACAGCAGCTCTCGTCCTCCTGCGCCTCGCGGTGGTATGAGTGTGTACTAACTTTGTGACTAGTGTGCCTCTGGTTTCAGTGAGGATAACACATGGGAACCAGAAGAGAACCTGGATTGTCCTGACCTCATTGCTGAGTTTCTGCAGTCACAGAAAACAGCACACGAGACAGATAAATCAGAGGGAGGCAAGCGCAAAGCTGATTCTGATTCGGAAGATAAGGGGGAGGAGAGCAAACCAAAGAAGAAGAAAGAAGAGGTAAGACTTGAAATAAGAATTTTTACTAGCCCAAAATTCATGCTGCTGTCAAAGAAGCTGACAGCCAGATAATTTCAGCACTTTTGTTCTGCTGCTGCTTGGATCTTGGTCCTTTGCAGTCTTAGATAGGCTAATGCTTTAAAAATGTCTGGGGGCTCTCATGAAGCCACGTAATCTACTCACATCTGAGGTTTAAGAACAAGTAAGTGCAAGGGAATTAATTTGTGTGAGAAGATGCTGTCAATGTTTTAATCATTTCAGGTTTTAATCCATTCAGTACCATAAAGTAAGGTACCTTTTGAGGGTGAAGAAACAATTGTGAACATTTATTTTGCTTGAGATGAATGTCCCTTTTTACACATGGGGAAACCTCAAGCACATCAAAACTTGATGGAATAATCACTCTGATTCTAAAAGGGTTGTGACTTAGAGCCAAAGAATTGGTGAAATGTTGGCAGAAGGATTTGATTACATTGTCACCAAAACAGGAGTATCTCTAGTCTGGAGAACAATCCCATACAGTTAAAATTGTTCCATCTGGTTTTTACAGTCAGAAAAGCCACGAGGCTTTGCCCGGGGTTTGGAACCAGAGCGGATTATTGGAGCTACGGACTCCAGTGGAGAACTCATGTTTCTAATGAAATGGTGAGTCTGCCAGTGGCTCTGTGTGTGTTTGTTTTTGTTTTTCTTCTCCTCTGTTCCATGCCAAAGGAAAAGAGGTAGACCTTGGAAATTCTAGCTGTCCAGATGTGAAATCTTCAAGATGGCATAGTACTTCAATAGTTACCCTCAGCCTGACTGCCAACCTGGTCTCATGAGTTACAGGTAGGGCCTTTAGGATTCTCAGATTTTTGCCCCCCTCTCACTTTTTTTTTTTTTCCAGGATGTGGGAGAAAATCTAGAGTGGAGAGGTGTGTACAGGAAGGAATCACATTTCACTTCTGTAATAAAGGGGGGGAAAAAAGAAATGTGATTGAACCATCCTCCCTTTATACAACCTTCTTAATAGAGATCAGCCTAGCCCCAGGATCAGAAATTCTGTTAACTTCTCAGGGTTAGGAAAGAATTTCTGAATCTCTTTCTTTGTCCTGGTTAGACCCTTTCCAGTTGGTGCAAATTTTCAATTGCAAAGTCTGCCAGCAGGGGTCAGCAAGGCCCCTTTGCTAAGCGCAGAGAAGCCTGCTCTTTTTCACTATAACCAGTGGTGGTAGTACTCCATGAAACATCTCAATGAAAGCAGTTGTCCTGAGACTCTTAAGAACTATAATTAACCCAAAGTGCTCTACTCTCTGTCCAAAAGGAAGACTTTCTTCCCTTTTTCTTGCTTGTTGGAAATGCTTGTTCTCCCCCCAAAATGGAGCTCAATCACTGCCTTTAAAATATAAATTAGGAGTGAATAATTCTAAGCCTTTGCCAAGGAAGCATTATTCTAGGGACTTTATCCTTTTGTCAGTCTAGAACCTTCCTAGAAACTTGCATCAATTCCTCTCCTTTAGAAGGTGGCAAGAGAGGCCTAACTTGAACACTGAAAGCCAGTGTCATGTCTGGCTAAACCTCTTTATTTTTTTCCCATGCATTCCCTAGGTGTTTATTGAACCTGACTTCCTTTTAGCTTATTTATTGCTGGCCTGTAGGAGAAAAGTTCATTTTTAAGGTGCTGCATATGGGGGAAAAGAATTAATACCAGGAGTTACTCAGTCCAATTGCGATATACTTTTGTGTGGCTGTATGTGACCAGTCTGAGTAATGGTAGCACTTCCTTATTGCCTGACATTACATCCCTTTGGTTGACTCACTAGTATGTGTAAAGATTATAGCTGAATGTAGCTGCAAGTTAAGAGTGGATGTTGATTATAAAACCACGTTCATTTTAAAGTTATTTTTCCTGGAGAATGGAGATACTTGTTCATTTCCCTGAGTAGCTGTTTTTCTGCGCAGTGAAATAACTGAACTGTTATCTCAGAGGCTGTTGAATTGTCGGCAAGGGGTAGCCTGCTTCAGGCTCCCATACTGTTATACTTCTTTTCCCTCCCATTTTCTTGTCTGTTGTTCAGAAACATACTTTCCTGGCTTACTCTTCCCTGGGTCGGTGGGGCTGTGGGGCTTAGGTATACATGTTGCTGGGGTTCCAGAAGTTTGGTGTGGTGCCTCATCAGAGATCCCCTCATACATGTATCTGTCTGCTGCCTGCCCTGTGCTATTGCTTTCATCTAGGATGTTCCCAATGACCTGAAGAGAGAGTATGCCTAAGTCCCTTTTAATATGTATGTGGTTTTCAATCTTTTGAGAACATTTTAAAATTCAGAAAAATATAGAGAATTACATAACAGTCCCTTTATTTTCTACCTCCTAGTTTTGAAGCACCATTTCAAAGCACCTGGGAGTTGTGGCCTATCTGTGTGCGCATGGTATTTGGTAGTGTTAAACAGTGTGATTATGAGTCAGCAAGAAAGACTCCACCTGCATTGGCTCTGGCTAGAGCCAGATTGGTATTAAATCTTATTGTCTAGCATGGTGTTAAATCCTGTTACCAGGCCAGGATCTCTCCATGGGCTTTTAGCAGCTGGGATATGGCTTTGGAGGAATATGATAGCCTTTCTTATTCCTTCAGAGAATCTGAGAGTGTCATGTTTTTTATGTGTGGGGGTGTTCAGAGGTTCCCAGGGGTTCAGAATTAGCTTTTGACAAAGAGGGTATTTTCAACGGGAGAAGATATGCGAGGATATTACTTGACTAAAAGCTGCTAGTAAATGATGCTTACCCCATGTTATCATCCTTCCCTGGCCTGTCTTCTGGAATTAATATTTTTAAAGCCCAGTCTCTTGGGAGATCCATGTTAGGAGACCACCACCACCTGGTCTCAAAGTCTCTTTGTGCTTTGTTCTACAGGAAGAACTCTGATGAGGCTGACCTGGTCCCTGCCAAGGAAGCCAATGTCAAGTGCCCACAGGTTGTCATATCTTTCTATGAGGAAAGGCTGACGTGGCATTCTTACCCCTCAGAGGATGATGACAAAAAAGATGATAAGAATTAACTTTCTTGAATACTAGCCCCTGTCACATCTGACTGTGGGTTTCAAGTGGGGAAAGAAGGAGTTCTACTTGTCTTGACACCATAAAGGTGGCTTGAGAAGATGTCCTTTGAAGAGCCAGTATAGTTTTTGTGCCCTACAGCAGCCTAAGTGCTTTAAAGCCGTTCCATGCTGTATAGTTTGCACACCCATCCCGGTGGAGGGGAAGGAGGGTCAGTGTTTCAAGGCAACCCATTCTGAACTTTGCTTTAAAAAAAAAGCAAAGGGCCTTCTATGAAGGACAAAACGCAGAATGGGATGTGGGAGAGCAAGAGATACTGT
This sequence comes from Okapia johnstoni, assembly GCA_024291935.2. Lineage (NCBI taxonomy): Eukaryota > Metazoa > Chordata > Mammalia > Artiodactyla > Giraffidae > Okapia > Okapia johnstoni. The sequence continues at coordinate 23,213,472 of CM044306.1, read as the reverse complement.
AGATCTTCAAAGAGCATCTCCACAACCCACATAGCCTTCTTCCCGATAGTGTTAACTCTGCATTTTTACAGCGTAGCATGTGTGTAGTTTTTGGCTATTACTGGTGTATTATTTGGGGTGGGTGGGATGGGGTGGGAAAGAAGGGAGATGGGTTAGGATCATTTTTTGTTAAAATTTGGGGAAACGGTGAAACAAAGGAAAGAACAACTAATGATGATTGGGTTCTGTGTCCAGAATATTGTATCCTTTCAAAAAATGTCATTGGCAACCTAAATGAGGACTGTGAGAGACTGTTTAAAAGCTGTGAATGCCTGAAACTTAGAAGCCAAGGTATTCCCTGCCTGAGCTTAATGCTGTTCCCAACAAAGGACTAAGAAGCTACCAAAGCTGCCACTTGGGGGATGGAAACTGGTTGAGGAGGAAAAGTCTTATTGGAGTGTATACACAAGCAGATCATTCTGTCTTAGAGGTGCTACTTCATGAAACTGACAAGAAGACCCTTTCTTTTCCTATTGTGAAGTTACAAATATCCGCTTCTCCATCCAAGCCACTGGTGACATATTTAGGGAAGGGCAGAGAGTGGTATAGGAGGTAGGTGAATAGGGAAAGACAAGGGCCGGTGCTCATAGGGTGGAAAACTCTTGGAGCCTCTGTTTTTGAACTTTGAAACCATTGGTGGCAGGGTTCAGTCACTGACAGCACAAGTTCAAGAGTTGAATGATTTCAAAAGCCCTGGTCTCAGGAGAAGATATAATTTTCATACTGGGGCAGTGTTTAAAACAAATTTTTTAATCCTAAGAATTACTTAAAATCCAAAACGCTGTCTTGAGTCATGAGATTCATCAGTTGTTGACATCGTCTTGACCTGCATCTAGAGCTCCATTGTAATTTTTAGGCGTGTGTTAGTTTTTTGTGAAAACTTTTGTTTAAATGTAAACTTCATATCAACACTGTCAGTTTTTTGTCTTAATAAAACTATATAGATTTATAATCCTTGATTTTTGTCTTGTCTTGCTAGAAACTCTCCTTGCCTTTTATTATTTTATAGATTGAGCCTCTTTGGGAACAACCTGCACACTTGAATGGTTTTTTTCTTTTTTTAAATACTATAGGCTTGAAAATCTAGTATCTGGTGTGAGTCTTTCGAGTGATCTCACCATATTAATTTAGTAAGTATTTACTGAGCATTTACAATTTCTACAGAGATTACAAAGATTGTTACGTCCTTCTGTCTTCATACAGCTAAAAATGTGTTCAGCAGTCTGTGACCTGGTAGCAGTTGCAAACTATGATACGTTTGGAAACACAGATTTTGGGGTTACCTTTAGATCCTGACTGATGTTATCATAGATTTCTATGACCTTAGCTGAAGCCAGCTTCTCCAGACTTTTCAGGTATTGGTCCTGTGATTGATCAGTGAATTAAAATGCCGTCCATTTTCTTAACATCATTTTCTGCCTATAATTCTAGAGCCCAAACAGAACTAGATTCTTTTTTTTTCTTGGCTGCACTGGGTCTTTGTTGCTTTGTGTGGGCTTTCTCTAGTTGGGGCAAGCTGGGATTACTCTTTGCAACACACTGGCTTCTCACTGCTGGGGGCTTCTCTTGTTGAGAGCGCAGGCTCTAGATACACAGGCCTCAGTAGCTGCAGCATGCAGACTCAGTAGTTGGGGTGTGCGGGCTTTATTAGAACATGGGCTCAGAACTTGTAGTGCACAGGCTTAAGTTACTCCATGGCATGTGGAATCTTCTGGATCATCCACTGCACCACCAGGCAAGTTCCAGGACTAGATTCTTGTCAGTTACAAAAGGGGAAATAGGATTTCCACTGAGATCAATTCAGCTCTACTCAGTAGTTCAAAGCATTTGTTCCAAATAAACTGAATGTAGGACTTCCCTGGTGGTCCAGTGGTTAAGAATCCTCCTGGAATGAAGGGGACACAGGTTCTGTCTCTGGTCCGGGAAGATCCTACATGCCATGGGGCATCTAACCCCGTTCCCCACACTGCTGAGCCTGTGCACTCTGGAGCCTGTCCTCTGCAACAAGAGAAGCCATCACAACGAGAAGTCCACACACAGCAACTAGAGAGAAAGTCCATCCACTGCAACTAGAGAAAGCAGGGGCATAGCAACCCAGACTCAGCACAGACAAAAATAAGTATTTTAAAAAAGATAACCGTATCATTTCCCAGGGAAGACACTGGAATTGATAATGCATACAATGAAAACTGAAGTGAAGGTACACAATTTTGTTATCTTTAAAAGCCAATTATCACACATTTCTAGACTTGAGTGAAGGATACATTTTTCTCAAGTGATTGAAGCCACAAATGCATGCAAAAGTGTTAGGGAAAAAATAGACACAACAAATCTGAAGTCTCCTTTCAGAAAGTATTAGTAGAGCATGTCTTCAGATGTGCAAAAACATATGTCGGACGCCTTTGACAAAACTGCATCATCATAGACCTCTAGCCCAAGAGTCAAGGAGATACATTAAGTTGTTGCCCTAGTTAACCATTACAGAAGAATAAGAGCTAACTAATTTGGTGACAGAATCATTGTCTGACACTGACAAAGCCAGTCAAAAGAAAATACCTTGCTCCTTTACTGCCTTTAGTTTCAAGTTAATAAATACAAAAACACTCAAATGGTACTGCTCAGGAGTAACTTTCTGCTTTCCAATGGCATTTGAAAGTTTTGACTACCAATTATAAGTAATTTTTAATAGTTGAGTTTTTAAGTACTTATTTTCAGATGTAATCTTATATTCCAGAACTCATTCAGACTGGAGTTCAACTTGATTTTAACCGTTGGCTAGTTTGCATTGACCACATGTACACAACATATTTACAGTCTATGGCCTGTGACACTGGGAAGCTGTATTACAAGGTATAGTTATTTTCCTCTTAGAGAAAGGGAGAATGCTAGAAGAAATTGCTGCATCAAAATAATTTGGTGGAATTCTGAAATCCAAATTTCTGCAATGGCTGCAAATCCTGAACTATGTGTGGAGCTGGGCTGTTTGAGATCAAATCTATCTGATCAAGTCATATTAATCTGATGTGCATGCAAGTTAGCCTTCTCATAAAGATGTTCTCATTTAAAACTCAGAACTGATAGGAATGAACTAAGTCTAGGCTCAGTGTTTTCCTGCCACTAGAATTTGATTGAAATACAAATACCACTACCAGGCCAGCATTCAGCTTACTTAGTAAAAGGAAGTCTTGGCTTCCTTCACCTTTTCTTTTAGCATCCTGACATTCTGGTGTGTGGTAAGACGTTTGATACAGGAGCTTAAGATCCTTAGACAACCATCAGTCTCTGGTCTTCACATCACCTTGGTATGACTCCAGCAAGGTTTTCTCTAAAAGTTAGTGATTCCCTAGCCAAAGAGTTCAGAGTTGTTTATCTCTCATCTATATGACTTTTAATCGACTTGGCCTTGGGCACCTCCTTTTGAGTAAACTGATGGGTATTGAAGGCAAATGAAATCTGAAAAAAGAAAAAACAAAAACCATCCTACTGGGACAAAAAGCATAGTTGGCCCTGCTTGAAGCAAGTAGAGCAAGGAGTGTTTCTAAGGCTTTTTTTTTTTTCTTTTTTTGGCTTAGGCCAGTTAGGTGGCAGAACTCTGAGGCAAGGCTAAAACATTTAAGTTTACAATATATGCTGACTAGTTTTTGTTAATAAATAGCTAGTGTTAATTCACCAGCAGGTCTGAGTCTGCATTCTGACCTTGTTGGTTTGCATAGTTTGTGATAGTACCAAAGCCACTGTTCATGCCATGAGGATTTTAAAATCCTAGTTGACTTTGACCAATCCTGCCCTGTTTACTGGTTTGCATAGCCACAGATCAGGCTGGGCTACTTTGGGGCCTGGCTCTGGGACATGGGCCTACAGTTGAGTTACTGCTTCAGCCCCTAGCTGAAGATTGGAAAGCTTGTTAAGACAACTGAATTAGCCTCATTAAATCTGTTTAAAACAAAAGGCAGAGCCTCAACTCTTGGATCTTTTCTCCCTCTCTCCAGATGAACTAGATTTTATTTCCTTGGTTGAAACAGCAACTGGAATTAGTAACAAATACCATGCAACCTACTCCATTATACAGTTAGATTGGAAAAGAACCAGCTTTAAGACAATATGTCTGCACATTCAAAAAGGAAGACAAGGGTTTCTATCCTACTGATTGTGAAAATAAACCTCTTCAGCAAGGGCCCATATTCTCACTCCACTGGAGACAATTTGTACACTAGATTTATGTTTCTCAACTAATTCAGGCAGACATGAACTTTCAAAGAAGTCCTAGATATAATAAGGACTGGAACTCAAAACCACGCAATAAGTTTCACACATATCCCCCACATGCTCCTTCTCTACTGTAAGATTAAGAACTAGAGGAAAGAAGAAGGACATCTCTGTGTGAAAAGTGGAAGTGAAAGAAGGGTGCCTGGTACACTGACAAAATGACAAGTTGAAGGTCTGAGTCCCTTGCACTTCCCAGATAGGAAAAAAAGGCTTCACCACTCATCATAATCAGTAATCAAACACATGGATTTTGCTAAAGCATGTCTACACTTGGTTGTGAAAATGACTTCCAGGGAGGCAGACCCCAACCTGGTACCCCTTTTAGTACATGCATAGCATCAATAAGGAAATAGGTTTCCTTCTGGTAGTGCCCTAGAACTATGTATTTAGTCTGAGCTTCTGAAGCTGTTGCTCTAGGTCAGTCCCTACTGGATGAGTTAAAATGGGGTGGTTGGAGATGCTTTTTCTACAAGGCACTTGTTTTTCCAGCTACTTGCCAAACAGACCTGAAGAGCAGGTCTGCTGTAGCTATGGGTGCTAAAAGCAAGGATGAAGGCAGCCTAAGACAGGATTCCATGGAAAGTACCTCCTCATTCAACGGCTGTTTTTAATGGTTCAGCTTTCCCCAGGACAAGCAAGGAGTCAGCTGTGAAGGCCAGGTCTTGACACTAGAGCATGTCTCTAGATTTCTATTTTTCCCCTCGGTTCTGTGGTTTTTTCTATCTTTACTGAAAATCTATTTTATTGATACTGAAATAGCCCTGGTTTCATTAGTAAGACTTTATGTGGGGCAGAGACTGAAACAATGGATCTGGGACTTTCCTGGTGGACTCATGGACTCCATGCAAGGGGTAAGGGTTGGATCACACATTGAGGAACTAAGACCCCACATAGCCTGGAAAAAAAAGGGATCTACTTCCACTGCCTTACATAATTAAAGATGTGTGGGAAAATCAGTTTGATGCCTAAAACTAAAGTCAAGACAAAGCAAGCTTTTGACCCCTACCCAAAAAGACACCCAGAAGTTTGGTCCTGAGGCCTATGCATCTCCCTGTGAACTCTAGGACTTTGTCTCACTTCCTGTCTCAGGTGTAACAGCTTTCACAGGCCTTACTTGAGTTCTCATATCTTCTTCCTGCCAGAAAAAGCCTTGAAGCCGAAACACCCACTCCACCTGCCAACAGCAAAAAGAGGTCAGCCCCACAGCAGTGCTGACCAACTTGGCCCAAAGCCCTAGCTAATCAGCAAGCTTCCCAGACACAGCTGTACATCTCTCTATAAGGGACATGAGGGAAGGGGGTGACCAAAACATACTTTCTCAGACCAGAAGCAACACTAGCAAAGGGGAGGTAAGGCATTTTTCTCTTAAAATCTTAAAAAAATCTGTTTAAAAAGTTGCAAAACTAAAGTTAAGGCCTAATTGTATACTAAACAAAAATATGTATACATGTCTCTAGAAGGAATACAAAGACATTACTCTGAATCTTACTTGTCAGTTTTCTATATTTTTATCAGCAGTTTTTCCAACTTAATTTTTAGCCTTTTTTCTTTAAAATCTGTTTTATTTGGTTTACAGTCAGTTTTGCTGTTGTTCAGTCGCTAAATTGTGTCTGACTCTTTGCAACCCCATGGACTACAGCACGCCAGGCTTCCCTATCCTCCACTATCTCCCAGAGTTTGCTCAAATTCATGATTCATGTCCATTGAGTCAGTGATGCTAACCATTTCATCCTCTGCTGCCTTCTCTTTTTGCCTTAGGAAACAGCTCTTATTTGATAGGACCAACCCCTTCCAGCTAGAGTTGGCGGTGGGAAGCCATTGTAAACTGAAACAAATTAAGAGCTCAGCGTTATTCCCAGAATTCTATTCCACCCCACAGAATAAACTCTAGTAGCATCACTGAACCAGGTCACACACTGGTATATGGGGAGACCCAGATCACAGGTTTCATGATGGAGAACACAGCCTCCAGCCCAAAACCTTGTCTGGTAATCTCACAGAGACTGCCAAGTGGCCATTCATGACTTGGGCATTTGTCAAGTACCCATCATAGATGGGCATGAGGCAGTTCTAACAACCATCTGGTACCTTAAAGCATTTACCACTTCATATGCTTTTGGTTTTTTGAGGGAGAAGATTCTGGTCACCTCAGCTGGAGAGATTTCAAATGCCTTAAGCCCTGGGGTCTAATTGTCTGTTTTTCTCTAGTTCTGGGGCCCTGCTGTTACAATGAAGTGCTTGGCATGTGCTGGTCCGTCAATCTCTCAGGTTTCCATCATCAGTGTCGTCACTGTGACTACACTCCAGCTGGTAGGTGGGACCACCAGAGAAATAACAGCACAATGTTAAAAATGTAGTTTGCCGCAGGGGGACAGGTAAGGAGCTGGGCCATATGACAAAATCTGCCTAGCCCTATGAGAAAAAGGCCAAAGAACACTGAATCCCTCCTCTAAAAGGATTCAGCTGGCAAACCCTACAAAAAGGTAATAAATTCATTTTTGGATGATTTAATGCAGTATTTAAGCCTGCATTGTCAACCTCCCCCACTCTTCACCCACCTTCCCATAAGAGCTTTGCCTTAGCCACACAATGGTCAGTGCTCTCCTCTTGGGGCCTATTTCCTTTACACTCAGTTTAAATTCAAAATAGGGAAAAATTGCACTTGAGAATGGATCATTCATTTTATTTTATTTTGTCATGTGCTCACAGCATCTTTCTCTCTCTCTCCTCTCCCTGGCAGGTCACAGAGATAAATTAAAAATAAATCTACAAGGAAATAATTTATAGAAGCACTTCCCAGGCTCATGCCTTCTATCCCTACTGCTCAGTTAGAACGCCTCCCCCTCCAAGTAGGGAAGAGAATCAGTGCTTCCCCCACTTGAACTCATTCCTGTTAGTCTGGGGCACACAATGCTCTAGGCCCTGGCAGAGGTGGGGACAGCAGTAGGCAACAAACACTGGGGTCCAGGAACCACCTGGTCACCTTGGCGCTCCCCTCTCTGCCTCCCCAGGCAGTCTGCCAGAAGCCCTTGCTAAACCGGGGTATGGAGAAGCTTCCTGTGGCCAATAACCTTGGGGAAGGGGTACCCTCAGCCCCTCTTACATGCACTTCTCATTCTCCTAGAAAGAAACCCAAAAAGAAAGCAGACAGAGACCTCGGGACAGAGGAGAAAAATCCCAAGTGTTCACACGGTTACACGGAGTCTTTATGGCAAAGAGAACATTTAGCAGCTTTGAATATTGGGGTATCTCCTTTTTACTCAACACAAGCATTCTAGACCCTATAAGTGAAACAGGGCTCAAGCCCTAAAAAAAAAAATCAAAGCGCAAGAAATTCTAAAAGGACTAGTTTTTGTCGTCGTTGCTGGGTTTCGTATTTTTTGTCTTTCCAGTGACAAGCCCAGTTGTTGGTAGGGGAGGCCTGAGGGAAGGGTCACTCCCCAGTGTTGTGCTGAATACTGCCTGGCTTCTCCACATCATCCCCCTGCCTCAGAGCAGCTCCCAGGAGGCTGCAGGCCCAGCACTGGGGGCACTGCCAGCACCCCAGCTGCAGAAGAACTCCAGGCAGCCGGTGAGGGGCGGGGGCACACGGGCGGGAAGAGAACAGCATTCGCATGCAGGCTCTGATGGAGATGTGGGAGCCTCAGCTCAGGGGTGACTGGGCACAGAGGAAAATGGATGGCAGGGCAGTTGAGTGACATGCTTGGTTGGGGCTGCTGCAACACAGGGCCTGTGACCCTTGCCTGTTTACTGTTTCATCCTAACTCTTCAAGTCAGTGTCGGGTCCTAGTGGCTCCCCTATGACTGAAACCTCACAGAAAATATCATCCAAGAGCTCCCCTTCAGGGATGCCAAAGTGCAGGGGCAGGAGAGTTCACAAGCCCCTTCCAGAACCCACTCTGTGTTCCACCCCTCCCCTGGGGTGAAGTGGGGTTTACTCACACCAAATGATCTAGTCTCCCCTAAAACCTGATGCCTGGAATCCTGGCCAGAGCCAACTTAACCTGCCCTTTGATTTTCTTCCCGCTTTGATTTTTCTTCCCCTTCCTTCCGTTCCTTCCTTCCAGGAAATGAGACGGACTTTCTACTACCTCCCCCTCCTCTCACAAGTCCCTTCCTTCCCATCTGTCGGCCTCCAGCAATGCCAGCACCACCCTTCCCCTGAAAGAAAGGGGAAGGGGTGAGGACCCTGTCTACCCAAACGGTCTGGCCACTTCCACCCCCCTCAGCGGGGGAAGCTGAACCAGACAGCGCCTGCCTCTTCCTGTCCACTGACCCGCAGTCATCCCCTCTGAGAAGATCTATTGGATAAGAAGGCATTAAAGTCCCCGCTGTAGGTCCAGGTCCAGGCCCAGCCCTTCTCCAGTTCCCATCTTGGTGAGCATCAACCCCCTTCCTCCCCAGGCTCACTTTCTCCGGTCCTTCGGCTTCCTCTCCTGCCGCCGGGCCTGCTGGTCGGCCAAGGTGCGGGGAATGAGGAGGACGCTGCCGTCCCCGGCATACTGGAGCGCATACTGACTGGGCGAGTAGGGCCGCCCGTTCTCATCCCGCAGCCGCCCAAACACCTCCTGGTACAGGCTCTGGACCTTCTGCTTCATCTGCCGCAGGGACCGGAGGAACTCCACCTTCTCCCGCAGCAACCGAGCTTTATCACGCTGCAAGTCCTCCACGTCCCGCTCCAGGTTCAAGATGGTGTCCAGCTTGCGTTTGCGGCAGTTCTGCGCCGCCATCTTGTTCTTGCCGCGGCGCCGGATGTCACGGATGAGGCTCAGCTGGGCCTCACTCAGCTGGTACTTGGACAGCAGCTCGTTGAACTCCTCCACAGGCAGGTTGATGATCTTGTCGTTGGTAAACGGGATCTTCATGGCTCGGGCCCGATGCTCATCCCGGCTCATCTGCTTGTCCAGGAAGTCAGCCTGCTTCTCCTTGCTGCCCTTCTTGAGAGCGCTGGGCGGCGGCAGGTCAGCCGAGTCGAGGGCGCTGGGCGCCATGTTGTACGTGTGGTTGTGCCCGACGTGCTCCAAGTAGGGCAGACAGGAGAGCGGAGACGGGTCCTGGTAGCTCATGCGGCAGAACTTGGAATACTCAGGCTGGTAGCCCACAGCGCCCTCAGCCTCTTCCAGATCCAAGGTCTCAGAGTCAGAGCTATAGCCAACGGCACCTTCCTCAGAAAAGGAGGAAGAGGCTGAGGAAGAAGCAGAGGAGGAGGAAGAGGAGGACGAAGAGGAGGAGGAAGAGGAACTACCTTCAGAGCTGCTCAGGGAGGAAGGGCTATGGCTGGAGTCCAAGGAGAGGCCTGAGTCAGAATCAAATTCTTCTTCGAGCTGGGAGGCCTGCACTGGGTTAAAGCCTTCTTCAATGGCCAGGTCCATCAAGCTGATTTCATCCAGCATGGCTTCATCTAACAGACCCCCCAGCGGATCAGGCAGCTCAGGGCCGGCTGTGTCGTTGGCCGTGCCATTGAGCTGTGGCGGAAAGAAGAGCCCCGCCAGGTTGGTGGAACCAAAGGTGGAGTTGAGGCTGGTGGAATTGCTGGGGACCAGCGGGAGCAGAGTGGAGCTGCTGGCCACAGGCAGGCTCTCCACCTCCGGGCTGAAGAGTGAGAAGTCCTGGCTGCAGCCCCCTAGGGATGCCTGATGCAGGCTGACATTCTGATTGATGGGAGTGTTGGGGGCAAGGCTGTAGTTGGTGCTCAGTGGGTCTCCTGGAGGGGCATTATACAGGATTTCACTTGTTGATGTGTTCACTTCCATGGCCTGGGAGGAGAGACGAGCGTCACCGTTCATTCTGCGCAGATTCCCTCCCTTTGTGTAGCTGGGGGCTCACGCCTAGCAGGCACCCAACACAGGCACATGGCCGCCTGGGTATAAATGCAAGCGATGGGAAACCAGAGCCCATCAAGTCGGGCTGGAAGCAGCCTCAGCTCCCAGCCCCACTTGATCCACCAGGCCTGGCAGAGATGGGTTCCTCCCTAAGGACTCCCCCCAAGGCAGGACTGATGGGCTCCCAGTCACCTCTGGCCAGACTCCGCCATCATGGAAGGAGGGAGAGAAAAAAGCTCCTAACACTGCGAAATCAGCACAGTGAAGAGAACACCTGGCCTTGCAGTGAGACAGCCTAGCTGCACTTGTTGTAAGACCAGAAACATTTCATTCAGCCTCTCTTTGAGCTTCAGTGTCCTCACCTTTAATATAATAAAAGGGCTGGCGAGATGATGTGAGGGCCAAGTGACATGACAATGGCTGCAAAGGACTGCAGGAATGTCAGCCTGTTTTAATGCTAAATCTAGGAAACACCTAGCCAAGTGATTACCTGCCTGAAGGAAAGGAAGAAGGTGCACCTAGGAGGCAGGCCCACTTTAGAAGCCTCAGTCCCGGGGCTTTTCCCAAACCCCAATCCTGACTCCACCCACTACTGCCCCAATGAGACACCTGGACAGTTACATCTCAGTATCCCCACTTTCCTTATGGATCAGAAGTGGAAAAGCAACTGAAAATGAAGATACCCCACACAGAGTCCGAAAGGTTTGTGCCTGGTTCTGATAATCCTACCTGCATTTCCATGATGGACATGAGATCTTGCCACTGCTGTTCCAAATCAAATGGCGACTCTGTCCCCGTCAGGAGAGGAGACAAAAGGTTGTTCTGAAGACCTGGGGGCTCACTCTCACTAGGCACTGCTTCTGTTATGCTGGAAATGTCTGCCGGAAACTAGGGCAAAACACACAAGGTTTAACAAGGGAGGAGGAAAGACCACCTTCTGCTTTCCTCCCAGAGACTAGCGCCTGAGGCTCTGTATCTTTCATCCTCTGAATTCACCCCTAGCAGCCAGGATAGGGCTAACACCAAAAGCTGGCCCCTCAGGCAGCCGCAGAGATCCACAGTGTGCAGGTTACCCTGCTGGCTCAGGGGGCTCTCCCTAGAGTCCTGCTCACCTCAGCATTCTCCCCAAAGGGGCAGGCGGCCTCCAGCAGCCTAAGGCACTCTTCCAAGGACAGGGCTGTCTGGTCCTCCCCACCAGGCACCTGTGGCAATAGCAACTGTTAAGTCTGGCTGACCCAGGCCTTGGCTGCCTGTGGGCCAAAGCCCCTTCCCCAGCCTTTCCAAGGGGAAGCTGGAAGGAGGCCTTGTGTGGTCGTAGGGCTACACTGTCCCTACGTCCCCAGGCTATTGGCTGGCCACAAGTCCCAAACTCCAGGGGAGAAGAGAGAGTGGGAGGGTTCTGATGCAAGCAGCCAGCCACTAGGTGCTCTGCCTCGCGTGTGCTGTTCTTTATAAGGTGTGGTCCCTCTACTGCTGCTGCAGCTCTTCCACTCCCACTTCCTCAGCCACCACTGTGACTTAAGAGATCCCAACCCAAGATATACATTCAGGCCCATCCCATAGACACACACTGCCTTCTCTAAAGAGAAGTTTCTAGAAGTACGCAGAGGTGGAAGTACCTGTGCAGGGAAGCTCTCCCCAGTCTCTCCATCCACTAGCAGGTTTCGTGCCAGAGCTTCTGCACCCTCGCCTGCCCATGTGTCCTCTTGCTCTGCTCCATCTTGCAGTTCCTTATCCACATCCTGCTCCTTCTGGCGATGACTGTAGTCAAAAATCTCACGCCCAGCCCCCAGGTCAATATCCTGTCGCCAAAGGATGTCAATCAGATCTATGTCCTGAAAGATAGAGCACCGTGACTTTAGCTCTGGGGTCCAGGGGCCCCTCCCTGTCCTGCCCCTCAGAAGTCCCTCCAAGCATCACCCCAACTACTCCTGGGTGGGATCACTCCCAATCTACACGTGCCAGCTTCTACCGCTGTCCCCTCCATACCAGCAAGGTTTCATTCATCTATTTCCAGACACCAGCCTCCCAAACAAAAAGAGAGCTAGCAAAAACCTCTAGCATGACTATCACCACACTAGCCTGTGCACTTAGGATCTGGACCAGACACACAGCCAGGCCAAAAGGCAGGACAATTTCACCACAACTTAAGAAGGAAGGGTGAAGCAGAAGACACCTCTCATTTTGAGAATGGGAATCCCTTAAAACTTGGTTTGTAGAAAGATGGCCATGGCAAGCAAGGGTGAACTGTGAAGCCGAATTGCTTCGCAGTGGCCAGGCTTGCATCAGCCTATGGTGCCATTGTATTTGCATAAAGGGGTGGGGTGGGCTGGAGAGGAAAATCCCTGCATTTGCAACCACCTGATGCAACCAATGACAACCACAGGCTACCTCCAGCCCTTCCTACAGCCATTCCCCCTTTCCCTGGCTGAGGCAGGAGTACAGATAACACCCACAACTCTTAGCCCAGGCTCACCTCAAGATCCATCCCTGCTAGAATGCCCACTCTCAGCTGATCCCAGCAAGCCGCCTCAATCCCCGGAGAGCCTCAGGCGGTCATATGATCCTCATTGGGCACCCCACCCCTGCCAAGGCCAGCCCCACAGTGTCCCCTCACACCAATGCTCACTCCCTCACCACACCCCAGGACTCAGTGACTGCCATCAGTCAACCCACTCAAGGACATAGCCCCCATCACCATCCAGCCACAACTGCCGCCTTGGGCACCAAAATGCCTCCCTCCCACTCTACCCTGGCACCTCCTGATCAGTTCCTGCTCCAACTGCCACCCCCATTGCCACCCAGCATACCAGCATACAACCCCAATAAATAAGAGACATTTGGATTTCCTATACATGCATGTGGCTGAACAAACCCCGAATTGTTGCCTTCCGCTCAGAGGTTAAAAGGCAGATACTTTCCATAAAGCATTATCCTTAGCTTAGAGCTTAGACCCACCTCCCTAGCTCTGACCAGGCATCTCTTTTCTACCATAACCCTAATTCTAAGACCTCCAAGGTGTCTCCCCCACCCCCAGTCTCCCCACACACACCAACCTGAACAGAAGCCCTGGACCCAGGAGCAGAGGGGGGCTGGGCCACCCGGTGACCAGCCACCAAAGAGTTAAGGGGCCGGCTCCCTTTGGTATGGCCCCCACCACTGTGAGAGCTGCGGTCCAGGCGGGTCATGGTCTGCGAGATGAGCCCCAGGGCAGCTGGTGCCGGGCAGCCGGACAGGGGGCTCCAAGGAGCTCTTGGCTCTCAAGGAGCAAACCAGGCTGGAAGGGTGGCCCCTTGCTAGCTCCGAGGGGCCCAAGGAGGGTGCCCCGCCCGTGCTGCTGCCTGGGCGGCCCAGCCCAGCCCCCTTTCTCCATCCTGAAGCAGCCCCCTCCCACCTCACAACCCCAGTTCCACTCAGGCGCCTGGCAGCCCCCACCCTGAGCTCACCGCAGAGGCTGCAGTGAGATGGGACTCCCACCCCATGCTCCGTGCTCAAGCTGCAGAGGAAAGCAAGCTCCCTCCTGGGCCTATCCTCCCGCTCCTCCCTTTCTCCCCCTTCCCATGCCCCCCAAACTTGTTACCTAGGCTGCAGCAAGGAGCCAATCCCCTCCCCCTCCCCACCCCGCAGGTCACTGCTGAGGCTGCAGAGAGCCAATCCCCTCCCCCAGGTCAGCAGCTGGGCTGCGGAAAGAGCCAATCCCCTCCCACTGTCGTTACCTAGGCTGCGACGAGAGCCAATCTCCTCCCCCAAGTCTCCGCTGGAGATGCGGAAGGAGCCAATCCCCTCCCACCGCCTGTTACCTAGCTGCAGCCGGGAGCCAATCTCTGCACCAGGGCAGCTGGAGAAGCTGCCGCAAGGAACCAGCCCATCCCTGGGCCGCCTCCGTCTCCTCAAGGAGACGCACCCAGGGGCGGGCAGCCCCACCCAGCCCAGTCAGCCAGCCAGGGTGGCGCAGTGAGAGAGCCCTGGGGGGAAGGGGTGCCACTCTCCCTCCTGTCGCATCCTGCTTACCCAGCCCACTCAGGACTGGACAGACACTCCTCCCGCAGCTTCCCTGGGAATCTAAGTTCTTCCCTGGAAGTGGAAGGAGTTTTCCTGTTCTTCTGTAGGCCTGTGGCCAGTCGTCCTCAAGCCCAAGGATCAAAGCTAGGTTGGGCAGGAACCCAGTGCGCCCAGATCCACTGGGAACCACGGGCTTTGTCACCCTGGAGCAGGCCAGATGAGAGGAAGGGGGAAGCCATCCACACACATGCAGGGATGTCATGGCGCTGGCCAGGCCTAAGCAAGAGGGAGACAGGAGCCTGAAGGCCAGCACTGAACGGTGCTCTGCAAAGTCCTGGACACAAAAACATCCCCTGCCCCCCGGCCCTTAACCCCAGCTATTTTCAAGAGCATTCTCTGCCTGAGCCCTAGCTCACATCTCTAAAGCAGAAAATAAGACCCTGACAGAATCAGGGTCACAATTCTGGCTCCCATCCTCACTGCTGCTCCCCTTGCACCTAAGGTCAGGTCAGGGACAGTATGTTCTCCACGGTCACAGACAGCTCCTCCTCGCCGGCTAAGAGCTGTACACAGGCCACCCCCTGCTCTGGGCAGAGTGCCAACCTCGAGGGGAATCCTATCCCTGACAAGGGCCTGGGCTATAGCTGTCCATCGAATAGGCCTGGCAGCAGGGGAGTGCTGCCACCCCGGGGATAATACCAGCTCCAGCAGTGCCTGTCACATGCTCTGGACCTGGGTATTTTTATCCCTGAGTTGCTGAGGAAATGTTGTTCTAGACACAATAATCCTCCCTTCCCCCACACCCAGCCTGGGCCCCTTATGCTGACCCATCCTCAACCTCCAGAGGGAACAGTGAAGGCCTGGGGTCAGGAAAAGAACGAACTTCATGAAGGCCAAGAAATGCAGGGCAGCAGGGTCCGAATCCCAACCCATCCAATTACATTGAAAACGTCCCATCCCATCCCAGGAGAGCTTCCTGCAGGAAGAGGAATGAAGAAGCTATGCTTGCAGAGTTCCCAGGAGCAGAGTCCCCAAGCCCAATTATACCCACCCTTGAGGAGCTACCATGGGGTGGGAGGATGGAAGAGGAGGCTGGGAGGCACACTTCTTCAGACCACTGTGCCAGACTGGAGCCCATTTGAAGGAAAAGAACAGAGGAAGCAGAAGAGAGGTGGCACTGTAAGCATCTCAGAAAAGAAGCACTGCAAGGCAAGGAGTGCTTATGGCCCCCTGGCTCAGATAATTCTAGTCTCCCTCAATGTAGAGCTGGTATGAGCCAGCTAAGCACAGAGCAACCCTGGCACGATGGACATCTGGGGCCAGGTCAATCTGTTATTTAGGGGCTGTCCTATGCTTTTTAGGAAATTCAGCAGTATCCTATGCCTCTCTCCACTAGATCCCAATTACACCTTTTCCAGTTGTGACAACCAAAACTGACTCTAGACACTGCCACATGTCCCCTGATACCGCAAAATCATCCCAAGTTGAGGACCACAGGCCCAGAGGAAGCCACATGACTTGACAGTCACTAACATTCAGAGAACTGAACTCAGGAACAGACTTGAAGGCAGGATGGGAGGCAAAACGTGGTTTGATTGGCAGACAAAGCCAAGTTCTACAGCTTCTGTAAAAGTTTCAATGTATCTCCACACCCCCCTCTTCCCAAACAGTCCCTCCATGCACCCTTGCTTCAAGACTCAGCCCTGGAAAACCCAGCCCAGTGCAATCCCTCTTTCCCTAACAGCCAGGCAAGCAAAGCAGACCTTTTCCCAAGCTCCTTAAGACTGCGTGGCAAGACAGGGCCAAAAGCCGAGTTCAAAGCCATCTTATCACACTGGTGGAGCAGGGGCAGCAGAAGCCACTTAACACTCTTAAAGGCAACTGCATCACCTTCTTTCCAGAACAGAATGTCAGCCACTCGTCAGGACTTCAGATCTGACAGTTCAAAGCAAGCTGACTTCAGCAGCAGAATGCAGTTTCTCTTCTAGCTTCCAGCCCTCCCGTCCCTACTCCCTACAGTGGGCCTTTAGCAAAGAATGGGAGCCTGGCCCTCTCCTGGCCAAGAATAACTATCTAAATCTACTCCCTGGCTCAGGCCCAGGAGAGCCGACTTATCAGGACCTTACAACAACAACACGCCTGACCACAAAGGAGAAGTTTAGGATATGTGTGTGTGTGTTGATGTGGGGGGAGGTACAAGGCAACAGTCCACAAAATATCTGTGTCTTAGCAACAGATATACAGCACATCAAAGCCCATCACAACATGACTCCCTCCCCCACCCCAGGCCTCTAGGAGTCATGTTGAAATCCAAGCAGTAAACACACAGGCATGTTCTAGGAACCTCCTACTGCCCTGACAGTACATTTAGAGGTGGGTCGATTCTAGTCAGACAATCCAGCCCATTCCTAACCAAGAACAATGCCTGAGACTCCTTGGAACCTCTCTGGTTCTTCACAGGGCTTAGTACAACCATACTCCTTCAGGACCAGCCCAACCCACTCCCCAACCCTAGACCCTTCACACCCACCCCTCCACATTGCCACTAACCTCTTTGGTTAAGTCTCCACTGACTGGAGGGGCTACAGCCCCCAAATCTTCCAAATCTTCACTGAATCCCTGCTCCGTTTCGCTTTCTCGCACCCCGTTGTCTGGGCCTGTCACATCTTGGAGACCACTGGAACTCTCGAGGGTGAGGCCTGAGCTGGGCTGGCTGCCAGAAACAGACCCCTCTGGATCCCGGTGGACCAGCCAGGCATTAACCTCAGTAGTTGGCACCTGGAACCTGTCCAGGGCCCTCACCTGATTGAGGAGTCGCCGGGCAGTGAAGTAATTGTCCAGGTCTATGCTCTTGGGGTGGATACCATAGCCATCCAAGGTATTCCTCAGGTTGTGGAACTGGGTCTGAGTATAGGCAGAACTGGGCCCCAGGATGATCTCCCGAAGCGGGGGGAGCTGTGAGGTCAGGTAAGTATCCACGTCCACCCTCACCCCAATCAAACTGAGCAGAATGGTGAACTGGAGAAGTCCTTCCGTTAAGTATTTCTTCAGAGAAAGCATTGCTGAAGGACCAGAATGTTTATGTTTTTTGGTTTTTAAATCTTCTGAAAGACAAATCAAGGCCACTGATCTGCTGCTCCAGCCAGTAAGTTACCCTCCTCAGTGCCAAACCCTGTACCCCACCCTGGCAGAACACAGGGGCTGAGCTCCCTGATGGCCTCAGAGGAAAACACACCCCTTGGAGCCAAGGCCACACTCCAGACCACATTCACTTTTCCCTTCTTGACACCTCACCTCTGAAAGTACAACTGTTGCTAACCCAGTCCAGGCCCTCAAGGCCCACGTGACTTACTGTCTCCACAGTCCACATACAGTCACTTCCTCACTCACATTAGTTGTCCTCTCTGTAGATTCTGTAGATTCCACTGCAGGCTGTTCTCAGAAACAGCTGACGATTTTTTTTTTTCTCCCTCCTTCCTAAGGTTTATTTTCTTTGGCTGGAGCTACAGGCCTTTTGTCTTGGGTCAGAGTGTCCCGCCTCCTCCACACTTACCAGGGGGGTTTCCAGAGAAACCTGAAACAGGAATCACAAAAGCAACAGGATAAGGTTCTATAATTTTCATACCAGGATCAAGGCAGAAGGTAGGAAACATATTAAAAGGCCACTTTTATCTCTTTATTAAAAAATAAATCCAGTTATTATACTCCCAGAAAAACAAAATCCTGTACAGATAGAACAACTATGAAAGGAAGGTACTGCTCACAAGGGATCTCAAATACCTGGATATTAATTTTGTGATGCTCTAAAAGGTAGCTCATTTTGGATAAGCAGATAATGCCCAGGGCATCCAAAATATTTTACATGTTATCTGATTTACCAACCCTCCCCCACCCCATTACACACTACCCAGCTTCTATTTTTAGCATGAGAAGTCCATTTCCTATCTTAAAAGAAAGTTAGCTTCCCATCTCTCAGGATAAAACTGCCTATAATTCTTGTCCCTTCAAGTTCTTAAGAGGAGAATTTATTAATGCGTGGGAGTGTGAAAGGACACCACCACAGAAAATAACACCTTTTGTTTTCCCAACTTTAAAATCTGATTTCTCTTTCCTATTACTTTCACATGAAAAAAAAAAGTGGGGGTACTGACGGGATGGGAAGGGGCCTGTGACAGGATTAGTCTGTCCAGAATTTGAATACGCATGTTTTATTTTCATTCATGTGACCTTCTGATCCCAAGTAGAAGGATATGGCCAAGTCTTCAACCCAGACAGCCAAGTGGGGAGGGAGTAAAACTGCCTTTCAGTCCTAGTCTCTACTTTTGAGCTTCCATTAACCTTATAAACCAAGACATAGCCCTGTGCTCTCCAAGCTATGATCCACCTATCAACTTCATCCTAAAGGGAAAAAGAAAGACACACACACACTCCCAAAAACAGACAGACAGACAGAAAGACACACACAAACCTTATCTGGTTAGACTAAACATAATTGCGACCCAGAATTCCAGCTTACACTACCCTCCAGTTCTCACGCAATTTACTGCTAAAAACCTCCCAAGAGCAATTAAGTTCCAGAAACCGGACAAGGTCCCTTAAAGATCGAGTAATGCCAAGTCCGAGCCCGGTCCCACCCTGCCCCGGATACCCGAGTCCGGCTGGGACCAAGTCGCCATGCCGCTCCTGGCGCCTCGGCTTCTAGCCTTCTGGGCAGCAGCGAACAAGTGCTACTTTCCTGGCCTTGACCCACCGGGACGGCCAAACCCCACCCCGCCCTCCGCCCCTATGGCCCCACCCCGCTCCCAAGCATGGGCTTAACACCACGCCTTCTCAGGCCCTCAGCCCTCCCCAGTCCAACCCACCCCGGAGCTGGAATTCTCCACGGCCTTTCGGCCCCTCCCTGCCAGGCCCAGGGCCCGGCCCCGAGGCAAACCCCGCTCGGCCGCCCGCTCCCGCCTCCTACCCCTCAGCTCCACCCCGCCGCCCTTCTCTCTGTAAGCCTCGGTCCCGGGGGGCTGAGCCCCTCCCGTTAGGGAAAGAAATGTGCTTGATACCCACTGCTGAGCTCGGCGTCCGCCGCTGCCACCACAGCAAGCCCTCAGCCCGAGTCCAGGCCTTGCAGCCGCCACCGCCGGCCGGCCTAGAGCTCGCCAGCCTCCGCTTCCCTCCCCGCCCCCTCCTTCCACCTCACTCGGAAGCCCGCCCTCCGCGTCCTCCCCAGGAATACGTTTCTCCAATCAAAGAGCCGAGATGGCGGCCGTCGCCGGATGTCGCTTTGACTGATAGTAAAGAGAGCCCAATAACTAAGTATGCCTCCTTCTCCTTTTACCGGTTTCTCAAGACTGACATGGTCCGTGGCCCAATAGGCATGTAGGCCCGCCCCGCGGCGTGGGCCGACCAATAAGTGGGGCGAAGGCCACAGCGCCCGGCGTTTGGGACCCCTCGGCCGTGCTTCGGCCGCAGGCGGTATTACAGCCTGGGCACGGAGTGAAGTAAACAGGCTGAGCGCTTCCAGTGCATTCTTTGACGGGTATAAGGGCTTAGGGCTGGGAATGGGAGGTGGTATCACCGCCGGAGCGCGGAATCCCCCCATTGAGGGTTCCCACGGTGACTTGCAAAAGTCCAGTGAGACCTGAGAGGCCGAGGTAGGGCACAGAGCATGTGTTTCGCGTGGTGTGGACGCTCGTGCCGCCATCTTGGGTGCTGGCAGCGGAAACCGCTCTCCCAGCTTCCGCTCCATGCGGGCCTGGCGCTGGGCCCTTTGCCAGTCAGGGATCGTTGAGCCCCATGTTGTGTGCAAGTCGTGTGGACGGGTTGCCGCGACGGTGGTGGGACGTTGGGAATATGAGCGATGTGGCATAATTAGTGATTTTTGTCACGATACAAACACCTTCACCTCTGTCTGCTCTTCCCCCGCCTAACTTCCCACGCAGGTTACTTTTGCTTTTCAGAAACGCCTCCGTTTCTGGTGTTCTCCAGTCTCTTCTAACCAACATCTTTGATTTTCAAACGTTGGTTTACCCCCAGCATCACCTTGGGTAGTTTTTAAACTTGCACATTTTGAGTCTTCACACCAGAGTTTCTAATTCACTTATCCAGGGGTG
Organism: Okapia johnstoni; assembly: GCA_024291935.2. Taxonomy (NCBI): domain Eukaryota; kingdom Metazoa; phylum Chordata; class Mammalia; order Artiodactyla; family Giraffidae; genus Okapia; species Okapia johnstoni. The sequence continues at coordinate 23,193,239 of CM044306.1, read as the reverse complement.
GCAGCGTGATAACCTCGCCCGTTTAGTAAACGACCCATAGTGCGAAGACTCCTTTTAGACAAGCACTGAGTTGGAGTTCGTAGTACGTTGTTCCTAGCTGTGAGACAAAGAGGCGTTGACTCAAATTCTTAACTTCCCTAGAAGATCCTGCTAATCTAGTGGGCAAGTCATTGGTCCTTGTACAACGAAGGACAAGGCCAACTGATAACGCATTTGATGAGGTCGAGCCCATCGCGTGTTTGGAGTTTGGCAGCTAAATCTGGAATGGTTCACAGATTATAAAGCATTTTCACTACACAGAAGTATAAGCATTGAATTCTCTGAAAACTACTGCGCTAGTTACCCATTTCAAAGATGGATTCAGAGAGCACATGCTTTATTTTCTCGTTTTACTATTTGTCTTCCAGAAAATGCTAAAATATGAACTCCATTGAGGACTAGAATTTTGTGCATTAACGGTTGAGTCTTCAAAGCCTAGAACTGTGCCTGCAATAGTGCCGGTGCTGCTGCTGCTAAGTCGCTTCAGTCGTGTCCGACTCTGCGACCCCATAGATGGCAGCCCACTAGGCTCCCCCGTCCCTGGGATTCTCCAGGTAAGAACACTGGGGTGGGTTGCCATTTCCTTCTCCAGTGCATAAAAGTGAAAAGTGAAAGTGAAGTCGCTCAGTCGTGTCCGACTCTTAGCGACCCCATGGATGGCACCCTACCAGGCTCCTCCATCCATGGGATTTTCCAGGCAAGAGTACTGGAGTGGGTTGCCATTGCCTTCTCCACCTGCAATAGTAGACACTCAATAAATACTTTCTAGCAGTTCCCCAGGGGTCTAGTGGTTAGCGATATGGGCTTTCACTGCAGTGGCCTGATGGGGAACTGAGATCCCAGAAGCCCACAGGATAACTATAACTAAATAAATAAAATCTGAAGAAAAAAAAAAACAAACTTGCTGAATAACTGAAGGGGAACTCAAGCAGTCCTGTGATTAAAAGTTCTTGTTAAAAACAAATTAATCCTTGGAGGTGTGGTTTTGGGGGATATGGCATATTATCAAGGAAGTGGATGGCCATTCAGCCCCTGAATAAAACCAGTATTGGATAAGAATGGAGGAGAAATTAAGGTGAAATCAGTAACTCTAAAAATATATCAAGGGGGTTGAGAAGAAAATATTTTAAAACCAAAGTATTAGAAGATACCAAGGCTAGACTAAAGTTACTGGGCTTAAATACAAGACTATTTTGAGAAGATAGGAGGGACTGCATATGAAGAGTGGCCATCTGTTTGACATAGCAAATAGAGAACAAATTTAAACCTTGACACAGTTCTGAGAAAACTGAGCAATCTTTTATCTATGGGGAGTCAAGGAACCTTAGCACCAACAGAATTGAATGTGTTGGACAGTCTGTATTTTCCAAGTTTCTTTTGAGCCTCTTTTGAGCCTCACAGGTGCCTGGGATGAAAAATAAGGTCATTAATACATGTACGAGTAACATGAAATCAAGATAAATGTTTACTGAAATGGCAGCTGTGGATGGGAAAGCTACACCAGGGACATCACATGTGATATTCTCACATCACTGTGGAAACCTTAATTCACTTGGTCACTTTTTAATCACTCACAGGTTTGCTGAGATAGCCCTCTTACCCATTGTCTCCTTTCCTTTCTCTCCTTTCTGGGGTCTTGGGTGTGGAGAGAGTTGCAGGCACTGAGGATACAAGGGGCTCCCTGTTCCTCCTTAGAGAAGGGGTGGGAGAGGTGTGGAGAGGTCTTTTGTTTTGCCCACACTATCCTGTTCATTCTCTTTTCCTTCCCAGCTTCAAGTACTATGTTTAAATGTGTATAATAGTTATTTGAGCGTAAAGTGGGAGAGAGCTGAATTGGGAACTGTTTTCGTTGGTTAAAGAATGACTAGGGGTAGTCAGAAAAAGTTTTCCGCTTAGCGGTTACTGAAAAGGTGGGAAGAAAAAAAGGAAAGACAAAGAATTGCTGGCCCATTGCAAGGGCTAAGGAAAATCGAGATGTAGAGACACTGTCAGCAGCCGGTGGTGAGGCCTGGCAGGGTGTGGGCGCCCAGGATATTTAATAGTACTCTATGTAGGAAGTGGAGATTGAAAGACTGTCTTGTCTTCCACTCTGTCTATAGAGTTTCAGATCAAGTCTGAGCAGGTGCAAACCTCCTTCCCAGAACCCACTCATTAACCTTGTAAAATCCAGGGTGTGTCCTTCTTTACCCAGGAAGCCTCCCTCTCCCCCACATCCTCCCCCCCTTTCTCTGCCTGGAACAGCTGTTAACAGGACAATTACCCAAGAAGCAAAAGAAAGATCCCGTGCTTATGTGTCATCAGTCCTGGTATATCCATTAAATCAGAAGGAGAAGCCCACTGGAAAAAGTGAGCGCATGCACTCACTCCCTGAGGGAGAGGCTGAGAGCCATCAGTCGAACCAGGCCCTGCTGAGGAGACTCCATCCAGGCTGCTCAGGAGAGGAGGCAGTGGGAAGCCAGGAAGCTAGTTAGTTCTAATGCACAGGAATTCAGGGTCATACAAAAAGCCAGCTACCCCTGGATATCCCTCCTTGCCCCAGTGATATCTATGTTGACCCACCTTCCTCCCTGGGGAAAGCTCCACTGCGCAGGCATCCTCCAGTCATCCTGCCATGATGACTTCTGCCAAGAAACCCTGGGAGAAGGGCACGTGGGAGGGCAGACTGGCTGCGGCTCGAGTTCTTCTGGAATAGCAGGAATCGCTTTTTCCCTTAAGGGAAAACTCAATCTTTCTGCTCTCTTCTGGTTTCCTTGCTTTAAAAATGTTTTTAAATGTTAATCTATATAAATATTTTCACCCCCCAACTTCCAGCTAATTCAGGGGAATGTATAAAATGCCTGAGATTTCCTTACAGCCCTTCTGAGAGATTCTAGGATTACACCCTGTCAATACTAAATGTTACCGTGTTTTGCAAGGAAATCAATTAGTTCTCCAGCTAATCCAGACATCTGGCCCCCTTTCTTACATGGTAAACATCATTAGCAAGCTTGTTACCATTAAACCATCAAAAGAGGTTCTACAAGCCAGTCTCTTCCCTGTGTACCCCTCCCACTGCTGTCTTAGAATATTGCTTCTCAACCCTGGCTGCACATTAGAATCACCTGGGGAGCTTGTAAAAATTATCAGTGCCCAGGTCCCACCCCCAACCAATTAAATCAGAGTCTCCCAGAGCAGTCCTGGGCATCAGGATTCTGTAAAAGCTCCTTAGGTGATTCTTATGTGCAGCCAGAGTAGAGAATTACTAGCTTGGAGCAAGTATCCATGTTGAGTAAAAAAGAATAGCAGTGGTAATCATGGGCACAGACTAGAATGACCACCTGACTTTAGGATGTGTTCTTTCTCAATCCTAACATGTTCTTGTCCTGGACCTATCCAAAGAAAATGCTTCACTGATCATTCACGTCTTGGTGTAACATTTTATGAAGCTGAGTTCAGTGGTCCTTGTATGTCTCACCATGTTGTCCCAAACAGTGTTGGGTAATTCTCTTTGTGTAGCTCTCAGTGTGGCATGTCACAGTCAGCGAGGTGTTATTGTGAAGTGGGAAAAGTGGGTGTTTTAGACTTGACTGCATTCAAAAACTTACTAGTTGGGCCCTCCAAGATAAAATGGAGATAATATACATATTCACCAAGTTTGAAAATCGATCCTGTGTATAAAGCCACTCAAGCATGGGTAGAGCTAAGGGTGAGGTCCCTTTTTTGCCCAACTCTCTCTCTTCATCCCACCTCACAGCCTGGTTATCCCAGAGAAAACCAAACGTCGAAGTTATGAGAGTTGTCCTTAGATGGTCAACTGGAAATTCGTCCTGCAGAAAAAGGATGGAAGCTTTCGTTTTTTTCTCTGGAAGATGCCACAAGCACATACAACCACACCTCACATTGCACACACACCTCCCCCTCTTGACATTATAGCAGGAAGGAGAGAGAGAGGCTGTTACCCAAGGGAGCTGTTTCTTCTTGTCACACAAGAACAGATGCTGAAATCCTGGGACAGACAGCCCTGAAATGTGGCAGCAGGAGGGTGAGTCAGAGGAAGTGGAATGGTCTCACCTCCAAGATACAACCAAGGCCCAGAGGGAAACCTATTTGAATCACTAGCCTCCTGGAGACTCCAGAGGGCAGGGACATATGTGTGTGTGTTTTCAGGACCAATTCTGAGTCCAGCTTCTCCCCTGACCCCAGCAGCTTAGAGATTTGCGCAGCTCCTCCTCCCAGCACAACCTGCTCTCCCCACCCCCAAGGAAGGGGAAAGCAGGGAAACAGCAAGCCGCTTTCTCTTTGAACCCAGCTCTGGCTGCTTCATTCTGAGAAGGCTCTTCAGCAACTTTTCTGTTGCACTCGTATGCTTCCCAAGTGCTGCCAGCCTTACACTAAAGTCCTTGTGGGGTGATGTTCTGTGGGGGCCATTGTCCCAACACCATTCACACTGAACTTGTACGTTTACACAGAACCCCCATTAAAGGGGTGCCCCAGGATGGAGGGGCCCTAAGGAGGGAAAGGGATCGGAGGAAGGAAAGGAGTCCTAGGGTCTCTTTTGAGGGAGTTGACCGAAGAGTCATCACTGGCAGAAATCTCTTACTTGAAAAGTTCTATTTGAGCGCTCTGCTGTTGCTGCTGCTGCTGCGTTGCTTCAGTCGTGTCCGACTCTGTGCGACCCCGTAAGACGGCAGCCCACCAGGCTCCGCAGTCCCTGGGATTCTCCAGGCAAGAATACTGGTATGAGTTGCCATTTCCTTCTCCAATGCATGAAGGTGAAAAGTGAAAGTGGAGTTGCTCAGTCGTGTCTGACTCTTCACGACCCCATGGACTGCAGCCTACCAGGCTCCTCCATCCATGGGATTTTCCAGGCAAGAGTACTGGAGTGGGTTGCCATTGCCTTCTCAGATTTGAGCGCTCTGGATTTACTTATTTCCCAGGGCACTTAAGCAGTAAAGCAGTCCTGATGATGTTAACAATAGCAGCCCAGGTGGTGAAGGTGGTGATGCTGAGGACTTTGTGGTTCCTAAGCTTCTCTCCCTGGCCTCCTCTCTCATCCCCAGCCCCTCTGTCCTCTCAGCTAGTCTACTATAACTAACTCCTCCCTCTTCTCTACCAGAAGCCATACCTGCTAAGTCCCCGGGTCTTCCTAGATCTTCCTAGATCTTCTCTCTTCTGCAAGCTGACCCTCTCCCATTGTGGGTACCATCCACTCTACAGAGGCTAGAAAATGCCCCGGAGGCTTTTTGGTGCTGTCTTTGTAAACATGTACTAATAATGGACTAGGTCACAGATTATTAAAGCATGGAAATAAATCAGGATTTTTAATAACATATTGAGCTGGCATGATCATTGATATAACGTCTAATGATCTAGAATCCAAACAGAATACTGTCTTTTCCCCCATTATACCAAATAGCATTGATTAATGTTCATTATTATAAGTCTGGTAGCCTGCAGGGAAGATCTGGATGTGCCTTCTACATCATCATAAAAAGACATTCAGTAGATGTTTCCACAGATGTCTGTGTGGCTTTTTCCCTCATTTCCTTCAGCTCTTTGCTCAAATGTCACCTTGAAGGCTTTCTCAAATGACCCTAATGAAAATGGCAGTTTCCCCTGCTTCTCCCCAACCCCTAACATTCCTGATACCCTTTCCAGATCAATTTTTCTTCATAGTATGCACGCATGCTAAGTAACTTCAGTTGTGTCCAACTCTATGCGACCCTATGGACTGCGCCCCACCAAGTTCTTCTGTCCATGAGAATTCTCCAGGCAAGAATACGGGAGTGGGTTGCCATGTCCTTCTCCAGGAGATCGCCCTGCCAGGGATCGAACCTGCATCTCTTAAATGTCTCCTATATTGGCAGGTGGTTATTGCCACCTGGGAAGTCCCTGTTGTTGTGGTCCTTTAATGGACCAGAACTTGGGGGTACAGAGTCGACCGATAGAAGGAAGAAAAGAGGCTGATATTCCCTGGTTTACACAGTATGCCAATATAACTCTAGGACAAAGAGCTAGCACCGTCTACATAGGCTCAGGGCGCCCTCTCGAAAAGGTCTTGAAAGCCCGGGCAAGTAAGCAGACACGGTGGACACCTGTGCTCCGTGGAAACAGCCTGAAAGGGAGAGGGGGAGCGAGCGAGAGAGAGCGCGAGAAAATGAAGAAAGACATGGGGACCAGTGCTCTGATGGAACAAAGGTGTTTATTTAACATATTGTGGGCATATATATACTCTCCTACAAGATAGCCCTTTTTAGCAGAGACAGGGATCAAAAATCTAACAAGTCATCCAGAAAGCCAGAGGCTAGAATCATTCTCAATAGAGGCGGTTGTAAAAGTTACTTTACATATCAGAAGGGAAGAGAGTTGTAAATGGCTGCTATTCACCGTATGGGATTTCTATTATCCCTGAAAGCCTGCTTGCCAGCTCTCTGGCATCTGTATTCAGGTGCTGTTAAGGAACATAGAATTCATGCAAGACTGAAAACAGCACACAGGAAGCCTCCTGTTAAATGTATCCTGACACCTGTCTTCATACAGTGCTTATCACCAATTCAAATATTACTATTTTATTCATGTATCTGTGTACTGTGGGTATTGCACAAAAATGCATGCACACAAACACAAATACTTGAATAAGCTCCATGAGATCAAAGATTTTGTTTAATTTGGCTGCTGTTGCATCCCAGTGACTAAAAAAGCAACTGGCACAAGGTAAGCACTCAATAAATATTTGTATAGCACACAAAATATGGTTTCATTGAACCTGTCACGTGCCAGGCCGTTTGGGGCACCAGGGATTCCACAGGCACATTATTTCTATTTCTGTAGGACACAACACCTGGTGCAGAGAAGGACCACACATGTTTGTAAACAGATTAGTAAAAATGGGATTTAGAGATTAAGTACAACAAAAGTAGGGTGCTGAGACACGAAGGGACAGCAAAGACCTATCAAGTTAGATTTGGTGGTGGTTAGAAAGGGCCTTTTGGTGATAACATTGAAGCTGAGATGAATGAGATAGCTTGGTATTATTCAGCAGAGGAAACCCCCATTCCCCAGTCATGGGGGATAAGTGAGTGTGATCCCCAACATAAGACGAACTGAAGAGAAGAGTGGAGAAGAAATTCTTGGTCTGAAACCTGGGTTCCACCTCCATTCAACTATTGATTAGCTAAAGGATCTTGAAAGATCACATAAACTCTTTTGAGTTTCCCTTCCTCAAAATGGGAGTGAGAACACCTACCTCATAGGTGTGAGTTATATAATGTACCTTGAAGAGCTTAACTGTAAAATGCATGCCTATCAGTTGAGTTCAGTTGCTCAGTCGTGTCCGACACTTTGTGACTCCATGGACTGCAGCACAACAGGCCTCCCTGTCCATCATCAACTCCCAGAGTTTACTCAAACACATGTCCATTGAGTCCGGGATACCATCCAACCATCTCATCCTCTGTTGTGCCCTTCTCCTCCCACCTTCAATCTTTCCCAGCATCAGGGTCTTTTCAAATGAATCAGTTCTTCACATCAGGTGGCCAAAGTATTGGAGTTTCAGCTTCAACATCAGTCGTTCCAATGAATATTCAGGACTGATTTCCTTTAGGATAGACTAGTTGGATCTCCTTGCAGTCCAAGGGACTCTCAAGAGTCTTCTCCAACACCACAGTTCAAATGCATCAATTCTTCGGTGCTGAACTTTCTTTATAGTCCAACTCTCACATCCATACATAACTACGGGAAAAACCATAGCCATGACTAAACAGACCTTTGTCGGCAAAGTAATGTCTCTGTTTTTAATATGCTGCCTAGGTTGGTCATAGCTTTTCTTCCAAGGAGTAACGGTCTTTTAATTTCATGGCTACAGTCACCATCTGCAGTGATTTTGGAGCCCAAGAAAATAGTCTGTCACTGTTTCCATTGTTTCCCCATCTATTTGCCGTGAAGTGATAGGACCAGATGCCATGATCTTAGTTTTCTGAATGTTGAGTTTTAAGCCACCTTTTCCCTCTCCTCTTTCACTTTCATCAAGAGGCTCTTTAGTTCTTTGCTTTCTGCCATAAGTGGTAGTGTCATCTGCATATCTGAGGTTATTGATATTTCTCCCAGCAATCTTGATTCCAGCTTGTGCTTCATCCAGCCTGGCTTTCTCATGATGTACTCTGCATGTAAGTTAAATAAGCAGGGTGACAATACACAGCCTCAACATACTCCTTTCCCAACTTGGAACCAGTCTGTGTTCCATCTCCAGTTCTAACTTGCTTCTTGACCTGCATACAGATTTCTCAAGAGGCAGGTCAGGTGGTCTGGTATTCCCATCTCTTGAAGAATTTTCCACAGTTTGTTGTGATCCACACAGTCAAAGGCTTTGGCATAGTCAATAAAGCAGAAGTATATGTTTTTCTGGAACTCTCTTGCTTTTTCGATGATCCAACAGATGTTGGCAATTTGATCTCTGGTTCCTTTGCTTTTTCTAAATCCAGCTTAAACATTTGAAAGTTCACAGTTCATACTGTTGAAGCCTGGCTTGGAGAATTTTGACTATAGTGATGGGTAAATGCCTAAGTACTATTAATTTCCCACTAGCCTTGAGGATTCTGAAGCTAAAGCCCTCTAGTATACTTAATGGGCTTCCCTAGTGGCTCAGGCGGAGAAGGCAATGGCAACCCACTCCAGTACTCTTGCCTGGAAAATCCCATGGACGGAGGAGCCTGGTAGGCTGCAGTCCATGGGGTCGTGAAGAGTCGGACACGACTGAGCGACTTCACTTTCACTTTTATGCATTGGAGAAGGAAATGGCAACCCAGTCCAGTGTTCTTGCTTGGAGAATCCCAGGGACTCTGGAGCCTGGTGGGCTGCTGTCTATGGGGTCGCACAGAGTCGGACATGACTGAAGAGACTTAGCAGCAGCAGCAGCGGCTCAGGGGTAAAGAGTCTGCTTCCAATGCAGGAGACAAGAGTTCAATCCCTGGGTTGGGAAGAGCCCCTGGAGAAGGAAATGACAACTCACTAATGTATTCTTGCCTAGAAAACTCCATGGACAGAGGAGCTTGGTGGTCTACAGTCTATGGGTTCGAAAGAGTTGGATACGACAGATTAAACCACCTAGTATACCTAGACCAAAGGAACCAAAGCATGGCAAAGCCTGATGCCATTCACAGGTGGAACGTTTGTACTGCTGGGTATCTGTCTCATTTCAGATTGTGTCCTGTCTGCAGAGGTGTCCGGGTGTCATGGGTCCCTTCCCCAAGTCGTGGGAGAGATATGGGAGAAACTCTTCTGCACAGAGGGGTCTCTCTAGAGCTGTCCTCATCTGCTCCCGCTGCTAGGACCTGTCTCTGAAGTCCAAAGGATGACCTGATATGTTTGTGCCGACGGTACCTACCAGGAGTCAAGAGACAAACTGGACTTTGCCTGTGTTTTCTGACAGCCTCAGGGCAGCCTGTGGACGTCGGTGCAAACCAAACCCACAAGCCAGAGAGAAGGCAGGAGGGGGAAAGGGGGCCGGTCTTGGGACAAACTGAGGATGCAAGGAGCTCTGGGCTTTGAGGGGCCGAGGAGGGAGAGGGGAAGGAGAGCCAGGGGAAGGAGAGCTGGGGTGTGAGCGCAGGGCGGAGAGGGCGGGAAGGGAGAGGAGGGAGGGAGAGGAGGGAAGGGCCTCGGGGAAAGGAAGGACACGCGCGGAGGGGCTGAGAGGGGCGGGCGCGAGGCCGGCGGCCGCCGGGGAGGAGCGGCGGCGGCCTGGGGGGGCGCGGGGCGGGGCGGGGCGGCGCTGTCAGCGCGAGACAGCGAGCGGAATGCAGCGGCCCGAGGCCTGGCCACGTCCGCACCCGGGGGAGGGGGCCGCGGCCGCCCCGACTGGGGGCCCGGCGCCGCCCGCCCGAGCTGGGGAGCCCGCGGGGCTGCGGGTACGGAGCGGGCGGCGCCGGGGGCCCGGGGGGCTCCAGCTCACGGGTCGGGCGCCGGGGAACTTGGTGCCGCCGGGACCGGCCTGGGAGGGGCGGCGCCCGCGCGGGCAGAAAAGTTCCTCCGCGCTGACTCGGGAGGAGGTCGGTGCGGCGTCGGCGTGGGCGAAGTTCTGGAGCAGTCGGAGCGGGCGGGGGACGGCTCGGCCGGGCTGGATTGCGACTCTCCCGGAGGGCTAGGGAGAGCGGGGCCGCCCCGGCGGCGGGCTGATGTGCGTGCTTCTGGAGCCCGACGGGCCAGGGCGCCGGGGGCCGCTGGAGGAGCTTGGCGCCGCTGTCCTCCCGGCCCAGGTTCTGTGATACACTCCGACTCGGGCTCTGGAGCAGTCAGTGCATGACAGAACTTGGGCCCGGACGGACCTTCTGCACCCAATGGGCACAGCGCCCACCCGGGGCCTGCAGTGGGACATCTGCCTGGGAGGGGAGGCACCCGAGTGGTCCATGTGGCATAGGGTTGGGCCGGAACCAGCTGTGGACTTTTGGGGCTGGGATCGCTGGCCTGAGGATGGACTCCTGGGACCAGCAAGTCCCGTAGAGCCAATGACAGGGGTCTGCCCTGAATTAGGGGCCAACAAAGCTCTCCCCCGTGTCAGTTGCAGGAACCTTCCCTCTACACCATCAAGGCCGTTTTCATCCTAGATAATGACGGACACCGCCTGCTGGCCAAGGTAACCTCCCACCCTCACCGGAGGGCCCGTGAAGACACTGTGCCACAGGCCCAAGTCCAGAAGTCCCCACCCAGCTGACTCACCTGGCAGGAGAGACCCCACTGTGGGCTCTGCGACACAGCAGCTCAGCTGAGACCCTTCCAAAGGTCATTCTGTCCATCCTCCTGCCTTGTCAGACTGCTGGCCCCCAAAGGGGGAAGAGGCTGTCTCTTCTGTTTCTACTCATGTTCCCCAGAGTGTCTTCTCACCGTCCTTTACACTGGCCTGGGACCCCGGAGTCCTGGTTCACCAATTCTGAACAAGTAACCTCTGCTTTGCTTCTGCAGCTTGGTAAACACGAAGGATTTAGAAGATAGGATTTTATAGACCAGGTTTTAACCCAACTCTTTCATGAAGGAGGAAAATGTCTAGAGAAGCTAAGACTTGCCTGGAGTCACAGGTGCTAGTATCAGAGCTGGGATCCAAACTCGGGTATTTTGACTTGAAGCTCAGGAGGGTGATTTTCTCTGCACCAACTATTCAGTTATCTGGTATATATGCTAGTGATCATGGCCAGGACAAACCAAACTAGAATAATCCAAAAATAAATATCTACCATCAACACAATTAACTATAGTGGGGCTGTGACACCTAAACTAGCTATGAATTGCAATATAGACTTTTAGCTTGTTTAGGCTGAAACTTTTTGTCTTCATGACATTGCAGTGAGCCTGTTCACCACAACCGTGGCTGGCAGGGAGACCACTAATTTGCCTGCAGATGGGGCACTAGGTGGCAAAATCTACATTCAGAATATGGAAGCTGAGCTGACCATCCCTTGCCCCAGCAGATGGTCAGAGGTGGCTCAGCAACCAAAGGTTCCAGGGCCTCCTCCCAGCAGATTACATCCATGTGCAAATGCAGGAACTGAGTCAGAGAGAGAGTCTCATCAAACCCAACAAAACAGCATTGATTTCGTTAGGCAGTGTGTGCCAGGAACTCTCCCTTAGATAGTTCCATCTTCACCATAGTTGTCATTGTTCAGTCGCTAAGTCGTGTCAACTATAGCCACCAGGCTCCTCTGTCCATGAGATTTCCCAAGCAAGAACACTGGAATGGGTTGCCATTTCCTCCTCCAGGGGATCTTCACCATAATCCTGTCTGAAGTCAGACATCATTGGCATTGAATCTCAGCTCTGTCCCTTAAACTGTAAGGTGCCAGGGAAGTTACTGGATCCATATAATGTGGATAATAAAGTAGCTATTGTGGTATTATTGTGGTAAAGATCCCCTGGCTCTGCCTTCTTTCCTGTAGACTCAAGTTAGTGTAGAAGCAGTGTGGCCTACTGACCACCCCAGTCATCTGGTGAATGTACAAAGGCCTCCAAGAAATCAGGACAGGACTCTAAAAGCAAGCCTCAAAATTCCTCTACTTTTTATAACTCTCTTTGCTCCGAATTTGTGTTTAGGGGGGAAATAGTGAGCAGACAGGCATGGAGGGCAGTCAAGAGGAGAGGGGGCATGGCAGCAGGATCCCACTTGGCCAGCACCCACCATTCCCTGCCACCCATCCAGGGAGGAGCCAGACCCTGTAGAACGGCTGTCACTTTTTCTCCTTCCCTTCCTCCTAGTATTATGATGACACATTCCCCTCCATGAAAGAGCAGATGGCCTTCGAGAAAAACGTCTTCAACAAGACCAGCCGAACTGACAGTAAGTGTCCTCCTCTTCCTTGCACAGAACTCTCAGATGCACACTGTCATCTCCATCTGGACACAGCTGTCCCTGTCGGCCATTCCCTTTTCTTCAGAGGTGCTTTTTCCTCATCTTCCCAGCTGTTTTCTTTTCCCTTCTGGTGAACCTTCACCCTCCTCCCTGTCACCAGCACACACACACACACCCCCACCACCACCACCTGCTCCCGCCTCCCTGCTTCTGGCATGCCTGGACTCCTCTCAGTGGAAGAGGCCACCGCCAGCCTGGGGCTGGTCAGAGGCATTGCACGTGGTGGGTGAAAGGTCAGCCTTAAACCAGGTTTGTTGACTTCTCAGAATGAGGCAGTCAGATGCTAGGAATGAAGTAGAGGGTTGGAGCAGGGACACAGAGTAGCCCAACGGTCATGTCCCTAGTGCACGGGTTCTAGTCTTTGCAAGGATTCTTTTTTTGTTTGGCCACTGCTTCTGAGATCTTAGTTCCCAGACTGGGGATTGAACCCGGGCCCTTGGCAATGAAAGCACAGAGTCCTAACCATTGGATTGGACTGGACTGGAATTTCCTTTGCAAGGGTTCTTGGGAAGAAGAAGGAAATAGGGGGAGAGGTGCAGAGCTGGGGATGGGCAGGAGGGGCCAGGCAGAGGTGACCAGAACTGAGACCCCGTTTCTCTTCTAGGTGAGATTGCATTTTTCGGGGGCATGACCATCGTCTACAAGAGCAGCATTGACCTCTTCCTGTATGTGGTGGGCTCATCGTACGAGAACGAGGTGAATTCAGGAGGTTGGGGAGACAAGGAGGGTCTCTCTGTGGGGGAGTGGCTTGGAGTCTGGGGTAGAAGCTGGGTGGCTCACCCTTGGTACCCCTGCTTCTAGACTCTGGGGAACTGGGAGCCTCCAGGATGGTTCCTTCTGGAACAATGCATATCCATGATACCCCTTCAATTCCTTTGGTACCAGAAATGGAGTCCTCTGCCAGGAGCTTCTGTCTTTATTATACCTCACTGGAGAAGGATGTACTCAGTGTCCTACAGCAGGCACTCCAGTGCTTCCCAATTCAAACACGGGGAGGGACCTTCTCAGGTCAAGTTGCAGCCAGGCTCCAGCCTTGTCCTCCCTAAAGAGGACAGCTGTCCAACAGTCAGGTTCTGAGGTTTCCTTCTGGCCTTCTCAACCTCAGTCTCTCTTGTTTTCCTCCTCCCATATCCACTCCTCACCAGCTGATGCTCATGTCTGTTCTCACCTGCCTGTTTGAGTCCCTGAACCACGTGCTAAGGTGAGTGAGGTCCTCTGTCCTCCAAGGCTCCCATCCTCCAGACCTTGGTACATCACAGGCAGGATGGTTCCTTGCTTTTCTCCTTAAGTCTCCACAAGATGAAATCTGGAACCAGAGCAACTTCCTGAAAGGCCCCTTGCCCTTTACCTGATCAAACAATGGTATGGCCAGAAGATGAAGTCTGGAGAAGCTAAGTGATTTGCCTGAGGTTACAGGTTGTTTATATCAGAACCAAGATTCAAACTCAGGGTTTTTTGACTTGACGCTCAGGGTGATTTTCCCTCCATTCCCATTCAGTGATCTGGTATCTACTCCAGTGAACATGGCCTGGGTAAATCAAACTTGGATAACCCAAAATAAGTGTTTACAGTTGACACGTGTAACTACAATAGAGCTGTAGTACCTGAAGTGCCTTTGGGTGGAAATAGGATCAGTGCCCAAAAGCGGCGGGGGGCGGCATGGGTAGAGTTGAGCATGAGGGGCTGAAGGAAGCAGACCCGTCCTCTGCTCAGGAATCCCTTGCCCAGGTGCCACCCTCACTGCCCTAGACATTCTCCTTCCCTGTGCTTGTGCGGGGACAGGGGCTGGAGGGTGGGGAATGAGGCAGTCTTTGGAGAGAGTGGGTCCGCCTCTCTAAGGCAAGGACACGGCTCCTCCCAGCCATGCCACAGGGAGGTTCCAGAGCTGTGACTTCTTTCAGGAAGAACGTGGAGAAGCGCTGGTTGCTGGAGAACATGGACGGAGCCTTCCTGGTGGTGGATGAGATTGTGGATGGCGGGTGAGGAGTGGGAGAGGAAAAGGGGCTGGTCAGGAGCCCTCACAGCGGGAGGTGGCCTTGAGGGTCATCAGCTCTAGGTTGGACCCAGCATGTTTTTGGCTCTCTGGCCAGCTTCTCCCTCCCTTTCTCCAGCATATTCCCTGTGATCCCATCCCCCGACCCCACTCATGATGATGGAGGTTGACTTCAATGTTAGCCAAAGTCAAGCACGCAAGAAAGTAATCTGACATCAAACTATGGCTGACTGTTGACCAGGCAAGGTTTCGGGGGAATGGTTTGCTTGCCAATGCCCAGGAGAAGCAGGCAGCACAGACACTTGCCCTTCCTGGAAAGACTTCATTCAGGCAGAGCCCTGCGGCAGCTACACCTCTCGCTCTTAGAGGTTCACTCCAACATCGACTGTATGCATGACCTGGGCCAGTTGCTTATTTTCCTTACTTTCCCCAGCTTTGAAATGGAGACAGTAAGGAAACTGCCTCAAAGGATGTAGGATTAAATGAGGTGATGCAGGTGAAGTTCATGGTTCTCCTTCAGTAAATCTTGTCTCCTCTTATTAGTGTAAGATTATAGTCTTAGGAAGCTGGGAGCTCTTATGAGAGGTTGGTTAGTGAACTTCCATGGGGGGGGTTGGGCAATATTAAGGGAGAAAAAGAAGTTCTGGCTCTGGGGCAAAGGATAATGGAAACAGATCACCTGTGAGACATCCACATGCCTGTGATTACATGCATTTAATAGATGAGGAAACAGAGGCTCAGAGATCTAAGTGACTTGCCCAAGGTCACATGACTAGGGGGTGGCAGGGCCAAGATCTAAAACTTGTGCCTGTTTCCAGAGATTGTGCTCTTTCCATGGCATTGAAACACATTGCTAGGAGACAGGGGCTCTGGGAGATGGGGTACTGTGGGGTTCTTCCTGCTTTCCCTCCCTCCTTTCCTCTATAGCTGTTGACTGCCTGCTGCAGCTGTTGCCAAGGCCTTGTGCTAATTGCTAGGACCCAACAGTGAGGGAAATAAGACCAGGTTTTGTGGAACATAAAAGTTGTATATAAAATTTGGTGGAACTTCTTCAAGGAACACACACACACACACACACACACACACACACACACATACACAGAGTTACAAATATAAAATGAGGTGCAGGGCCTTCATAAGGGAGATTGTAAGTTTTATCAGCTTCCCATCTGTACCCCTAGAAGGCCCAGTCTCTGCCCCCCTTTCCCTCCAGTGAAAACAGGGAAGCGTTAATGGAGGCAACATTTGGTCCTGAACCTTGGCCTGGAATGCTCGCTCTAAAGGACCGCTGGTGAGGGACTTGGGGCTGCAAGTGCCCCTGTGATGAGCCTGGGAGAAGGTCTCAAGAAATGTTTGTTCACTTCCTTCTGCCCTCTAGGAGGCTCACCGGGTGAGGAGGAGCAGTCACTCAGTTCCTATGGACCCTTCTCACCCACAGTGACCAACTCTTCCCCCCTGCACACCCCCCCAGGGCATCATGAAAGAGTGCCGACTAGCCAAGAAACTCATGAAAGAGTGCCGACTAGCCGAGAAATGCCTCCATAATGGGGTCTGTCAAAAGGGAAGGTTAAAAAAAAAAAGGAAGGTAGATTCTGATTTAGCAGTCCCATTTCTTTCACGTATAGCATAACCCCATGGCAGAAAATAATAGTGAAACCAGATAGGAACTCCAGGGGGCTTCTCTTCCTTCACTGCATCTGAATCCATCCCTTCACCCCAGAGGTGAAGTGAACTTTCTAGAGCTCTCAGTTTCTGAGCGCCTGCTTTTGACAACCTGATCGATCTAGACTGGACTACCCTGACCTGATCTCTTAAGAGTTTGCCCAGTGACGACAAAGTATGTGAGAATCAGGGCTCCATGGTGAGGGAGAGTTCTGGCTTGAGGAGTATGGTCAGGCCAAGTACCTTGGAGGGGGGATGTTGCAGGATATGGCAGGGAAGCGAAGGGCTTAGCAGGGAGCGGAGTCCAAGGAAAGCATGGGGCTGATTTTCCCCTTCATTTCTCGCTCACTTTGTAGCGTGATTCTGGAGAGTGACCCCCAGCAAGTGATCCAGAAAGTGAATTTTAGGGTAAGAGTCATCCTGTATCCCCACTCCCATCTCCTCCAGGCTACCCTTCCCATCCTCTGTACTTCCTGTCCTCCCTGTGTCTGGGCAAAGGGAATCCGAATGGTGGGAACCCAAGCTCCTCTGGCAGAAGCAACCACGGGGTTGATGCACTTCTGGAGGGGAGCAGCCGTTTGGAGGGATGTCAGTCAGTAAAAGAGATCTCTGTCCTCTTCCCTTGGCCAATTATAAATACCTCACCACCCTCCCTGGTGGGAAGTACAGACTGGGGAAATAAAGAAATCCTCACAGAGACACCTGGTGGCTGCCTTGCCTTAAACTTGGCCTTGGAGGGGAAGAGATGGAATCTCCCTACCCAGTTTGGCTTCTCATGTCTGGATGAAACCTTTCCTGTCATTTTTAATCCCCTTCACTCTCCACCCACTGTGTCCCATAGACATCCCTGAGGATGCTGGCTTCCAAGGGCTCTAAAGCTTCCACCAAGTGATACACATGCAGTTCTGGGTCCCCTGATCACAGCATCCTCTCACCACCCACAAGCCCCTTTCTCTCACATGTCGTTCTTCACCTGATACCCTTGCCCTGGCCTGACCACCTTGATTCTGCTTCCCCCATAGGCGGATGACAGCGGCTTGACTGAACACAGTGTGGCCCAGGTAAGCCCTCTCCATCTGCCTGGGCCAGAGATGGGCTAGAGGGAGGAGAACAGAGCATCCCAGGGGGACCCAGTGGGGCTCTCCAAGCAGAGAAGTCAGGGAAGCAGGAGGGAAGGGATGACTGTGTCAGGCCATCTCTTGGAGACAGTCCACTGGAGGCTGCCAGGGTCCCCATGGTAATGTGGAGCTTGGGTATTCATAAATGATGATGCCTTCCCAGCAGTTTACCTTATCTCCTAGCTGGGTGTAGTTGGGTCAAAGCCCAGGAGGAGCTGCCCACGCTGGAGATGGCTGGGTCACTTGTTCCCCAAGCAGTGTGGGGCCTCAGGCCTCTGGAAAGGATCCCAAATAGGCATTTTCTTCTAACCCCTCACCCCTGCTCTTTAGGGTCCACACTGAGGTTGTTAAGGGACACTTAAATCTACCATGGGTCTCATTCTCACCACTGGCACAGCCAGTTTGGGCTTCACCTTGTCCTTGAGTGACCTGAGTGTGGAAAAGTCCATGCCCGCCGGTCCCCTGCATGGTCCTGTCTTGGGGGTGCATGTGGAACACGGCTGAGGTTTCCAGATCTACGGCCTGACTGGTTTCCCAGCTGCACAAACTTCCTACTTGTCAGGCTTGACCTCCATTCTGTCCACCCGCAGGTCTCTCTGCCCAGACTAATCCTGCTTTTATGGAGCTTCCTGCCCTGGCACTAACCACCTCGTGCTGTAGTGGCCGACGCTGAGATGGGCCCATGCCATTCCATGTGGGGCTCCAGGTGTGGTGCCCTGTGCTGTACCTGCCCTTCATGCTCACACGGCCTCTCCCTTCCCAGTTCTCCTTGCCTCCTCCTACCCTGATGAGATGAATGCAGCCACATGGCAACTTGCAGGGCTAAAGAGGTTAAGGGGCAATGAACAGAGCAGATAAGAACAGGGGCACTGGTGTGAGTCATCCAAAGGATGTAATGTTCTGCCTTACCACCTACAAGCTGGGTGGCCTAGGGCAAGTTATTCTACCTCTCTGGGCCTCACATAGTCACAGGACACTCCTTACAGAGTTATTATGAAAATTAGATGAGCTAAAGCATGGAAAGCTCTTGGCATACATCCTGTTTTCCATAGGGGGAAAGAATGAAGACAGCACTTTAATGGAATTCTTGAGTAAACACCAAGGGATGTGCAGGTAGTGAATGGGAGATGAAATGAGGAGAAAGGTAGATCTTTACTGAGAACTGCAGGAGAACTCCAGGTCCAAGCTGTCCTTGAGAGAGGAGGGGGAGTGGGCATGAGGAAGGGACATACAGGGTGGGATCAGCCTTCTTCAGGTGGGAGTGAGGCTTGACGGCTGGAGGGACAAACTGAGGGACATAAGTGGAGTCTGCACTGTGTTCGCATGGTGTATGCAGTTGCATGGATCTGTGTAAATGTGGGGTCGAGGTGGTTTCCACAGCAGGATATGAAAGTGAACACATCTGAGTGCAGGTGGCCTTCAGCAGAGCCTGCCCAGGAGCCCTTTGCCAGCTGTGCCACATCAGCAGCAGCTTGGGGTGGGGTGTTGAGGACTTACTGCCAGCCAAAGCTAGAGCTAAGGGTTTGCTGAGGTGTCTGGGCACAGGAAGTGTCAGGCCTGGGCCCGCCTCTGCCTGGACGTGGCACTGCGGGTGGAAGCTTGCATGGCATGGTGTGGGGGAGACAAGGCTGCTGCCACACCCAGGGCTGTAGATGCCCGAACTGGAGGGCTGGCTGGGCCAACTCCCATCTGTGCTGGTTGCTGGCTACAGCCAGTTTGGGCGGCTCTTTCCTTCTTGATGGCCCAGCCCCCCTTAAAGCAGGCAGAGATGTGCTGCTGCCACCTAGTGACTCAGGATTGCCAGGACATGTATCCCCCCACACCCCCTACTGCACTGTTAATGTACTTGAATTCCACCCGGTAATTCTCTCAACCTTCCACACCCCGCCCTACCCAGGTTCTTCAGTCTGCCAAGGAACAAATTAAATGGTCGTTACTGAAATGAAGGCTGTGCATTCAAGGCTCCCTGCCCCCAGACCATTTCCCCAATCCTAGCAAAATCACAGAGACCCCAGGGAACACTAGAAACCCAGGCCCTCCCAGAATTGACTCCCACCGTCTCAGGCCAGGGACTTGAAATGCAGAGATTTGGCTTCAATACTGAGTCACCCCTTCTCCCTGCCCTGGCCTGCCCTTTGGGCCTTGAGAACCAGCTGAGTTGCCTTAACTCACACCTTAGGCATCCCTGGCCCCAGAGCCCAAATAAACCTGCTTTTGTCTCCTGCCAATGGTCTCTTTCTCTTTTGGCCTGGGAAGTGTGTGTGTGTTCTGATAAGGGCTTCTGCACTCTGCGGCATCTTCCGGATGCCCAGTACTAGGTGTTATCTTTGTGGTTGTGTGATTGGGGAGGAAGTGGGTGAAACGAAAGGATTTAACTGAAGTGAGGGGGTGCATCATTGACACTGGGGCCCTATATGTGGTGTGGAGGGCTGAGTGTGATTGTGACAGCCACAGTGGGAGAAACGGTGAATTTGGGAAGAAAAGAGCAAAAGATACTACACACGTGGTGGCCGCCCTGGGATTCTTCAACTCACTTTTTCCATTCTCAGCCTCCAGAAGGGAAGGGCGTAAAGGTTTCCTCTGGACAAACTGAGGAACAGCACGCCTGTTTTTCTTGGCTTGCTCGGGAAGTTGCCGCGGAAATCCAGTGCTGGCATATACCCTGGGTACTAGAGCGCTGCATGCTGGCTAGGCCCAGATACTAGGGCTGAGGAGACACCGGCCCAGCTCCCACCTTGCATTTGCGTCCAGAGCACCTAGTGCGCCCGAGGGTGAGAAGAATTGCAGGTACAGGAGGGGGATCCTATAGGCAGATGGGAAAGATGGAGTGACTTTCGGGGGTCACGACTCCTCTTCTCTCTCCCTGTTCCAGAACCTCCCCCTTTTCCCTTTTCTGCGTGACGTACAGAAGTCCCCGAGAGTGTCTAACTTTCGGCCGGGGATCGCTAGTTTCCCCAGATTCATAGCCAACTGCAGATGCAAGTTCACGCCCCACCTTGGCTCCGCCCCTAGGCGCCCACCGCCGCGGGAAGCCGGGTCCAGCGACTTTATCCACGATCCTATAGCGCCACCTGGAGGGAAAGGCGGGGAACGCGCTCCCTCCGAGTCCCGCACCCCCTACTAATTCCGCCCCCAGGGTGGGACAGACCCCGGCTCCCGCGGGTTAATCGCTGGCCTCCAAATTTAGTGGCAGGGCGTTGCCCTAGCAACCAGCGGGCTGCACCCTCCCTGCGAGCTCCCCTCCAGGCACTGCTCACTGCCGCTGCTGAAAGTGACAGACTTGCGTGTTAGTAGAAGCAGTCCCTGCGTGTCAGCAAGTCCTACATTATAAAAAAAACCTCTCTACAATGGATATTTATAAATGGGTCTTCCTACTTTTGTAATTAGAGAAAATAATAGTTACGTAAACAAATAGATTATACCATTCCAATAAATAATGCAACCCTAAAAAAAAAAAAAGACTGTGCAGTTAAGTGCTGTAGAGTTCAGGGGCCAGTGTGGCGACGGGAAATAAGAGATTTTCCAGAAATACTTTGGCTAATGTTCGGCTTCATCCGGTGTCCGGCTCCATCCACCGCCTCTAAATGACCGCAAGAACCGGAGGGGCAAATTCGCTTTCTAGTAACCCTTCGCGCCCAGCTGGGTCCTGCAATTTCAATTGTGCAGGGACTGGAATGGGAAGGCCTGGCACTTCACAGAAACTGGCTCACCGAATACTGTGGACTATGCGGTGCTTGCCCATTTTACGGAGAGGCACACCGAGGCTCTGAAAGGTTCAAGTATTTACGACAGTTTCCGCAGAGCCGGAACACGGTTGGAAAGAGGCGGCTTTCCCACACTCCCATCCTAGGGTCGTCCGACCCCCTCGCCACACAGGGACTACACTGGGTAAAGAGGAATGAGTAGAGGGGACGTGGCAATGCGAGGAGGCAACCAGAGAGGTGTCCTTGACCTTTATGGCCAAAGGACTCTGGGAAGGGGGCTGCAGCGAAGCAGCCGACCCACGCCCGCGGCGAGGAGGGGGCAGCTCAGACGGCTGCGCGGAACCTCGGGGGGGGGGAATCCGGGGTGTCCGGGGAGCCCCGGCAGAATGGGGGTCCGGGACTCCAAGTTTGCAGGCCTGGCTCTCCCGGGGCTGAGGCGGACAGGCCTACTGCACCCCCAGCCCCACGGAGCCGCCAGAACCGCGGGCCTGGTTGTCTGGCTCGAGTTCTGCCCGCTGGCCCTGCCTCCGCCGCTCCCCCATGTGAGCGCGGCCTGGGGCGCGCAGCACGCGCGGGTTGGGGCGCTGTCTGCTCTCAACCTCTGGGCTCCTTTCTGCCCTCGTGGGCTACCCCGCGGGTCTCGAGTATCTGTGGGTAAGGGGCTTCACGGTGCCCCCTTTCCTCCTGTGAATTGGCACCGGGGACGTCAGTAACCCAGCCGGAGGGCGCACACTGAAACTCTGGCCCGGGGCTCAGATGTAGGGGGGAAGCTCTCCACACCTAGACCGAGCTAGGGACACAGAGGAAGTACCGCCAGGCCCTTGGACCCTCTTTACACCACACTGAGCCGGCGGCCCCCTCTCCGGCTCCGCTCGCCCTCTGCTTTCTGGCCATTGGCTGGCAGGAAGGCTGAGCTGGTCGGATTGGCCGGTATCCAGACAGTGATGGATGGCTCACGGCTGCCTGGACCTCGGCCTGGAGGGTGTTTGCTTCGTGGCTCAGTTTGGCAAAGGCGGGACCAGACAGGCCTGGGAGTGGGTTGGTGGATGAGCTGGAGACCGGGTTAAGAATCAAACTTTCTGTGCTCTCAATCTCCCTTTAAACTCTCAGAGGGAAAAAAAAAAATCTTACCCCTGATTTCTTGTAGATTCTCTCCAATTCCGGAACCTGATATAGGCAAAATTGAATCATTTACCCAAAGCATTTTGGGCACAACCCTACGGACCTCACTTTCACTCCAAACTGGGCCTCCTTCATTTAACGATATTCGCGCATTCCTTTCGTTCACTCAAATATTTGGGTGTTTGCCAGGAGCCAGGCAGTAGGGAAAGAAGGGGAAGGAGACTGATAAGCAAGTGATTGGGCCCAGAGGTGGCAGTGAGGTGGGGTGGAGGATTGAAAGGAGAAAAGGGATGACAGATATTTCAAGGTAGAAATACCTTTTGCAATCAAATTGTGTTCTTTATTTTGATCTGAGTGGTGTTAAAAATTCAGTTTGTGCTTAAGACTTGTTCTTTCCTGTAGGTAAGTCATACTTCACGACAAAAGAAAAAATAAATTAATCAAATGGCTGCCAGATTGTACTCTATCATCAACATTTGTATGGTCCTTATCTGTTTTCTAATCTCTTCCTCATCTCTATCAACTAAAACTGGAAAATATCTTCGATGAGGATCCACAGAGATGAGAGTTATTGTGAAACATGTGTGGACCTTAAATTGTACATACAGACCAGTGTGCTATCCCTCAGAACAGACTCTTCAGTACGAAAAGCAGTATTGACACAAATAATAAGAATGAAAGTAAAATAACGTTTCTTTTGAAATAAGTCATTTCAACAGACATTTACTGATTGGCTGTTCCAGTTCATCTTGAAAGCAATTAGAAAGGTTGACAGAGGAGACTATGTTTTGTAGTATTTGGCAGAAGAATTTGGAGAAAGAGATACCGTAAAGGGAGAAATAGTGTAAGCAAAGCAAAGTGGAAGAGAATCTGTCTAGTGAACTGCAGGTAGGCACATGTAGCTGGAATGGAGGATGCGAATCTCTGTGGGGAGGCCTGGATGTGTTGAGACTTGAAACTCCTCACTAAACAGGTTGTGACGGGATCAAGGGCAGCGTTGAATGGCAAGCCAACTAATTACTGCCCTTTACTAAGTTGACTTGGAGAAGGCAATGGCATCCCACTCCAGTACTCTTGCCTGGAAAATCCCATGGATGGAGGAGCCTGGTAGGTTGCAGTCCATGGGGTCGCTAAGAGTCGGACACGACTGAGCAACTTCACTTTCACTTTTCCCTTTCACGCACTGGAGAAGGAAATGGCAACCCACTCCAGTACTCTTGCCTGGAGAATCCCAGGGACGGCGGAGCCTGGTGGGCTGCCGTCTACGGGGTCGCACAGAGTCGGACACGACTGAAGTGACTTAGCAGCAGCAGCAGCAGCAACTGAGTTGACTAATCTGTGCTCCTTAGAAATCCTACTGTCTTCAAAACAGGCTTACCAAGTAGATGCTGTTAGACTTATTTTTACAACTGAGGGCCCAGGAATTGGGATAGTTTGCCTCAGGGCACAGGTGAGATTTAAACCCAGGCTGGTCTGACTCCATTGCCCACTACTCTTAGACCACAGAGTTTGGTTTATATTCTGAAGGTGATGGGGAGCCATTAAAGACTTTGAAGCAGTTAAGTGATACCAGCTCAGTATTTTGAGGAAAGAACTCTGCCAGCAATATGGAATACTTATCAAAGAGGGAAATAAGAATTTAGGGTCAGCATAAGACTCACAGAAGGCAGTCATTTCCATTATAGTCCCTTTCCATTCTTTATCTAAACAGTGCCATCCAGCTTGATTGCACATCTTGTCACCAAACAGCTTGCAAAAATCAAGTCCACTCAGAGTTTGAAGAGTTAGTGCTTTTGAATTAATTTAGATAATTGCAGGCAATCATTCCACAAAAGGGCTTCCAAAAGGACTGTTTTGTTAGGGAAAATGATTTAACATTTCTGTTCTGAACAGTGTTTTAAAAAGTCATAAACTGGACTTCCCTGGTGGTCCAGTGGTTAAAAATCTGCCTGCCAATACAAAGGACACGGGTTCGATCCCTGGTCTGAGAAGACTCCCCCATACGGCAGGGCAACTAAGCCTGTGTACCACAACTGAGCCCATGTGCTCTAGAGCTGGTGCTCCACAATAAGAGAAGCTGCTGCAGTGAGAAGCCTGGGCACCACAAGTAGACCGTAGCCCCTGCTCTCTGCAACTCGAGAAAGCCCACGCAGCAACCAAGACCCAGCACAGCCAAAATAGAATAATAAAAAATTTAAAGTAATAAACCAGTTATTACCAGTGGGAAGAGGAAAAGAGGGAGGAGTAAAATAGGGGTAGATGATTAATAGGTACAAATTACTATGTATAAAATAAATAAGCCACAAAGATATATTGTACAGCCCAGGGAATACAGCCAACATTTTATAATAACTATAAATGGAGTATAATCTTTAAAAGTTGTGAATCACTATGTTGTACACCTGAAACTTCTGTAATATACATCAACTATACCTCAATAAAAAAATTTTAAATAAATCCACTTTATAGCTTATGTATTTGGTGCCCTCTTACCCTCACCTACATCCACTCTAAAAACAGACATACATCAAATGAAAGAGAAAGAAATGGCATGAGAGATCCGATTCCTTTTGACCAGGCCCACAATTTCTCTTTATCCCAACATCTGACTTTTTTATTAAACTTTCTATTTTGTGTTGGAGCATAGTCGATTAACTATGATGTGATGGTTTCAAATGAGCAGCAAAGGGACTCAGCCATACATATACATGTATCCATTCTCACCCAAACTCCCTCCCATGTAGGCTTCCACAAAACATTGAGCAGAGTTCCCTATACTACACAGTAGGTCCTTGACGGTTATTCATTTTAAATATAGCAGTGTCAGTCTGTACCTGCCCATCCCAAACTCCCTAACCTATCCCTTGCCCCCATCCTTCCCTCTGGCAGCCTTTTAAGTTCATTCTCTAAGTCTGTGAGACTGTTTCTGTTTTGTAAATAAGTTCGTTTGCATCAAGTCTTTTTAGATTCCACATATAACATCATGTCATATGATGCTTCTGCTTCTTTGTCCAGACACCTGATTTTTAAGGCATTGAAAATACGCATCTTACTCTCCTGGCTGCAATGAGCCCTCATCCAGGGAAACCTGAGGATAGAAGAAAACTCTGAAAGTCATGGAGGCAATGTCCCTGCCTCTGGGCAACAGCTTCTTTGTGATTGACAGGGATTCCTGGGGTGGGTATGTTGGGGACATATGGGGACATATGTGGAGACATGGGCTCACTGACAGAATGATTGAAAGAGACTGGCCTCAGCTGCTCTGAGTCTCGATGGATTAGGGATCATCCCTATCCCTCCAGTTTCCCTGGTGGCTCAGCTGGTAAAGAATCTGCCTGCCATGCAGGAGACCCAGTTCGATCCCTGGGTTGGGAAGATCCCCTGGAGAAAGGAATGGCAACCCATTCCAGCATTCTTGCCTGCAAAACTCCATGGACAGAGAAGGCTGGTAGGCTACAAGTCATGGGTTGCAAAGAGTCGGACACCTAACACATACACACTACCCCTCCAGAGGGTCCAGCCCTGTGCTCAGAAGGTTAGAGGGCTCCTGGAACAGTCTCTCCTAAGAAATGGCTCAGAAAGGCCAGAATTCAGAACTTGGTTATGGGGAAGGGGATGCGATTGTTTAAAACGTTGAAAACCAAAAACTAGCTCTGTGTTCTCTGAATGACTGCAAGTAGAATGGACTCTCACAGGTCTGTCCAGAAGGTGGCGCCATAAGACCAACTCCACATCCTTCCTTCCTGGCCGCGGGGGGATCAAGATGACGCCTTTGGAAAGGCCGGCAGGAACAAGATCTAGCTAAGTTCTGGAGTCCATTCCTAGAAATGCCCTCGACCACAGAGCAGAACCTGGCCCCTGTCGGCGGGGTGGGCGGACCTCGGAGGGAAGAGAGGGTGAGAGACCCTAGGATCTACGGGCAGTTATGCTGAGAAAACAGGGCCCCTGATGAATACAGCGTCCACAACCCCAGACCTCTCTTCCAACACTCCAGATTTGACTCCGTTCAGCTGGAAGTTGGGAGAGCGGGCTGAAGGGCTCCTACACTGAAGAAAGCCTAAACTTTGAGATAGGAGAAGGAAGTTGGGTGATTCTGGGAGAAGAAATGAACAGCTGAGGAAAGTGAAGCTCAAAGGATGATTTAGTCAATGTCACAGAGCTAAGAAGTGACAGAGCTGGCTCAGCAGTAAGGGTTCCCCGAAACCCTGCTTACCTTTCCATATCCCTGTGCTCTCTGCAGAGCCTCAGAATCTAACATTTATACACAGAATTCCCACGATAAGGAGTGCCTTCCTGGGCAATTAAAACAAAATAAAACAGGGCTTCTGGATTAAAAACCCCAAAACACTTTTTCTTTGCACATTTTCAACCAGATTTATTGAGGTATAATTTACATACACTGAAATTCACAAATTTTAAGTCTACATTTCAGTGAGTATTGACACCTGTCTGTAGGTAGGTTGTACAGTTTCTAAGTACAATAACTCCAACTCCAGGGAGTTCCCTCCAACAGTGGTTTTATTTTTACTTTAAAAATTTTTCGGTTGTGCCCGTGGGGCATGTGGGATTTTAGTTCCTTTACCAGAGATGGAACCCACACACCCTGCATTGGCAATGTGGAGTCCTAACAACTGGACCACCAGAGAAATCCCCAATAGTGTTTGTTTTTTTTTTAAATAATGAAATTAATAAATGAGTTCCATCAACTTTGTTTCCTTTCAAATAAAGGACGGAGAATTTATATACACAATACAAAATGGCTCCTTGTACAGGTTTCTTTAAATATGACTCAAGTAAATAACTCACACTTGTCAGGTTCTGTAAAAGAATTCTGTTTTCTTCACATATGTAATTTATTTTGCAATCCCAACCTCTGTGAGGTAGGCAGGTGTGTCAGCCCTGCTTGACAGGTGGGGAAACTGAAGCTGCTTTCTGGTCCTGTGAGCAGAAGCAGAGAGGTTGGAAACCTGTGGGCTTCACTTTCAATCAAGTTCTCTCTTCTGTGAGAGCACTGCCCTGGACCCAGTGGGCCTGCCTTCCTGTTTGCTCCCCAGTGAACCCAGAATGTTTGCTGGAGCCAGCAAGATGGGGCATCGTGACTGATAAAAAGGCCGGGATTGGGCTAATGGGTGTGTGGGTGGGTGTGTGAGTGGAGGAAGGAGATGGAGAACAGACACACCTCCCCAGATTGCAGAAGTTTTGGGGGCAACATTGAAGTGAATCAGAGAAGGTAAGAGCCCTGGAAAGCCTTGCAGAACAGAGCCATCAGCCCCCACCCTCCCCGCAATGAGGATTAGGATCTAGGGCGTCTTCTTGTATGCCACAAGGATGAAACACAAGTGTTTAGGAAGGCTGTAGGTGCATGCCAGGATGCTAGTTCAGGCACATGATGAATTTCTAGGACCTGAGAGTAATACTACTCCATCCTGAAAAAATGAAAGAAAAAAAGTGTAGGTCTCTAGCTTTGAACACCTTTTATCCTTGGGGTGCGTTTGGAGTCTCCTTTAAGTTCTAGCTGAATAAGTTGAGAGAAGCCTAGGTGTAGCTGGGGGGAAAGAGACAAAGAGGGCCTAGGAAGGCGAGAAGGAAGTAGCAGGGGAGAGACAGGGGCCTGGGGCTGAGAGACAGCCCAAGACTTGGTAAGGCTCTTGTCTGCCTTGCCTCGTGTGTGCACAAGCACCCCCTCCAAGAAGGAGCCCTCCAGAGGAGGCTTAGCTTAAAGCTGAGACCCTGGGCAGCAGCAGGGAAGGGGGATTTGGGGTATCCCAGTGCAGATCAGCTCAAGGGAGCTATTTGTAGAGTCAGAGGCTCCGATTGCGTACAAGTTACTTAGAGCTCTGGGTGCAGAGAGATGAGTTTGCCTGATGACAGTCTTTCTCTTCCTTCTCTTTCTGACTCTCTCCTTCCTTCCACTCTCCTTAAACCTACAGAATCTCTTAGGCAGCTGGGATCAACATAAGCTAGGGACTGATCCGTGTACAAGGGAAATCGGGGAGCCTGGAAACAGCAGAACCTGGGAGAGGAATCTGTGTACAGGGCAAATGAGGGGAGCCTGAAAACAGCTGAATCTAGGGAAATGGAACTGCCTAGTGAGAGAGCAAGGGGGTTCTGGAAACTGCCGAACCCGGGGAGGCCAATTGGTGTACAGGAGAAACATGGGGGAACCTGGAAACAGCAGGATCTGGAGAGATGGTTCGTGTACAGGGGGCAGAGAGAGAGAGAAGCCTGAAAACAGTTGAATCTAGGGAGGTAGATTTGTGTGCAGGGGGAGCAAGGGGAGACTGGAAACCGTACAATCTGGGGAGACATGGCAGTGTACAGTGGAAGCCAGGGCAGTGTGAGAACAGGGGCTCTCAGGGGAGGGATCTGTGTGGGATTACAGTTGGGGGGTGAGGGGTGGGTGGAACCTGGGGGATCTGATGAGGCAGATGGGGGTGGGGACACAGACAAGCACAGGAGTGTCAAGGAGGTGGTAATGTGGAATGGGGGGCACGAGGAGACCCCTTTCCGAGTAGGTTTGAGTTAGATGCCTTTGCAGCCCCTTCTAGACAGGGTAGGGCAAGGGAGCAGATCTCCAATGGAGATTCAAGATTTCACATGGCGAGAAGAGACGGGTCTTTGTGGACAGTTGCTGCCCTGGTCCTAAATGAGCAAAGCCTGGAATTTCCGAGGGGAGCCAAGGCGGGTAGAGGGGGTGGGATGAGGCGGTTGAATAAGCTGCCTTGCCCCCCATCTTCCCCCCCACCCCCTTCTCTGAGAGGGACAGGCCTCTTTCTCCCTGTCCCCCAACCAGCCTGACCTCTTCCCCCCACCGGTTCACTTCTGAGTGACAGACAGACAATGACAGAGCTGCAGACAATCGACTGAGGGAGGGCCCACAAAAGCTCCCTCGCCACCCCACCCACCCCAGAGGGGCCCTGAGCTAGTAGGCCGACGGGAACTGTCACTTCATTGGAGCGCCTTCAGGTGACAGGCCTTCAGGAGACAGGGTGACATCGGGCTTAGAAAGGCCTGAGATTTTTGGGATTCTGCCTGTGCCTCTTGGAAACCAGTTTCCCAGGCAGTGGCCTCTGAAGAGGAAAGGGAGGGGCCACAGCAGCCTCACAGCAGAAAGCGAAGCCACGTCCACTCTGTTAGCTGTGGGATCTTGGGCCAGTTATGTTCTCTGTCTGGGTCTCCGTTTTCTCACCTGGGAAATGAAGGATTGGGCTCGATCTCTGAAGGCCCCATGACTCAAACATGTGGATTCCCGGTGGACTCGAGAGAGAGAGCAGAGAGAGCCCAGAGTAGAATTTCTCCTCATTTGTTGGCGCTGCTCAGGACTTCACAGCAAACAAATGCGGCGGGGAAGGCTGGCATTTTGGATAATGTGGGAGTGTTGGATTGAGCTTTCCCTGGCCTAGATGAGGACTTTAACACTTCTTATCACTCCGAGGGGCCCTTCCCTTAAAGCAGAATTATTTTTCGCTCTAAGCCCCCTGAATTTCCTGGCTGGTGAGCCAGCATGGAAGGTAGCATCCATACCCTGTCCCACTTGTTCAGCCCTGCTTCCACACATGTCCAACCCCGATGTCCTCCTTTTCCTGTGGCTGCTGTTATTACCCTGTTTGTCCTTAAGCCAGGGATGTTTGGGATCTTGTCACAAGGCTCAAAGTGTCAGGGAGAGGACCCTCCTTGCCCAACAGAGAGCTCTCCAGATACCCCAAGGCCCTGAGGCCTCACAACTGCCCCTCGCCCACTGCCAAGCCTGGAGAAGGTTCCTGTGCACCACTTGCAAGGCTGCCTGCTGGGCATGTAGCTGAGGCACCCATAGACCTACCCACCACCAGTCTGGATGAGTGCACAGTGCACTGGGTATTGATGGGGAGGGGGTGGGAGTAACATGGGACTAACTCAGGCCAGGCGTGCATCATTTGAGTAGCAGACATGGCTCTCCTGGAGAAGGCAATGGCAACCCACTGCAGTACTCTTGCCTGGAAAATGCCATGGACGGAGGAGCCTGGTGGGCTGCAGTCCCTGGGGTCGCTGAGAGTCACGATTGAGCGACTTCACTTTCACTTTTCACTTTCACGCATTGGAGAAGGAAATGGCAACCCGCTCCAGTGTTCTTGCCTGGAGAATCCCAGGGATGGGGGAGCCTGGTGGGATGCCTTCTATGGGGTCGCACAGAGTCGGACACGACTGAAGCGACTTAGCAGCAGCAGCAGCAGCAGCAGCAGCATATGGCTCTCCACTCCTCTTAGCCTGAGAAACCAGTGGGTTTAACACAGGGGCGCAGCTTGGACTGATGCTCTGATTGTTCCAGAAACCCTCCTCACCTCTAATCTGTGTAGGAGAAATTGTTCCTAGCACTTTCAGAATCAGAACTTGCCCAGGTGGAGGTGGACTAAGGTTGCTTGCCTCATCTCTCTCTCTCTCTCTCAGCCCAGGTGACCTGCCTCCGCATACCCAAGAAGGGAGGGGAGGAGGAGTCTCTGGGGGACAGTACTGGGAGCTGGACCCCTGGAATCCAGGGCCACCAAAGATGGTTTCAGGTGTACAGAACCTCTTCCCAAGGGGAGCTGGTCGTCCCTAAACACAGGAGAGCTCCTCCTCTCTCTCACTTCTCTTTCCTCGGCACTATCAAGGATGTACCCCAGTTTTTAATGCGCCCCAAGGATGTGGGAGCTGGAGGGGTAGTGGGCTGGCCAGAGAAGGGTGGGCTCCGCCAGGAGGCAGGGAGGAGGGGGAGGGGATCTGATTAGAATCCGGGCCGTATGGCGAACGCTGCGGAGATGGAGGTAATCACTGAGCGGGCGAGACAGCATGCTCAGCGACAGCAGGCGGCCGGGCCGTCGCCATGGCAACCGCGGCCTCCGGGGCGCGCGGCTCGGCGCTGCTCCGCGTCCGCTGCGGAACATCTGCTTTGCACTGGGCTGCTGGGAGCCGGGGGGCGCGGGCGCGGCTGCTCCCTCCACCCCGCAAAAAAGAAACAAATTAGGCCAACTGTCCAATGAGGGGCCGCAAATGTATTTATTAATGCGAGGGAAAGGTTGTTCCGGAGCGCAGTTTGATTAATGTTTGAGTCTTCAGCTTGTCAGTCTGGTTTTGTCTCCAGCAAAAGGGGAAAGGGAGGGGAGGGGTGGGGGGCTGGAAGGGGAGTGGGGAGGAGAGAGACAACAAAGCGGGAGGGGATGTTAATAGCCAAATAGGCTCTTTTTCATGTTTCCCTCAGCCTGCCACCCTTGATGGATGGCTCAGACAGAGACCGGAGCGCATCAGGGAGACGCAAGCCCCTCTGGAGAGCTGGGGGAATGGAGGAGAGAGGGGGGCTGCTGGAGCCTGGTTGAGGTTTGCCGGGAGGGGTCTCCCGGAGGGTTGCAAGGAAAGGAATGGCCCCAGGAAACGGGCAACTCCTGGAGAAACCCGAGGAAATTTTTATCAACTGTTCGCAAGTCTGCCCTGTTTGCAACCTCGGGCCCGAGACAACACCGGAGCGGGAGGGTAAGGGTGAGGGTGATGTCCCCTGTGGATTGCATGGAAGGCAGGGAAGCTTTCGCCCGTCAGTTAGGGAAGGGAGAAGGGAACAGGTTCCATAGCCTTCTTTTCTTTCCTCTGCTGTGCTCTCACCTCCTACGCCGCATTTGCCATCTCCCTCTTTGCTCCATCTTCCCTCCCTCTCTCTTTGTCTCTCCTCGTATTGTTTCTTTCCTCCATCTTCCCCTCCTCTCTTGGTTATATCAGCTGGCTGTGATAGGGCCTGCCTTGCTGAGATGTCTTCCGTGAACAACCGTCTGAACACACACAATGCATCCTATTTTGTCTCCTCTTTTCTGGAGAAGGAACAGAATGCCCCATTCGAACCCCAAGTTGACCTAAATTATGGGAAAACACAACCCTACTCCTCCGTCCTCCCCACCAAATCCTCCTCAGCCCCAACCCACTAGGAATGCTGGGTGGAAGCTGAAAACTAGATTTCCAGCCAGGCCTGGGACTCAGAAACACTGGAGCCGGTCTGTAAATGTAGACTGTTCTGAGGTTTGACTTCCTCTCTACTATCCTGTGCCAAAAAACAAAATAAAAAGAAGAAAGTAGCCCTTGAAAGACCAGGCAAAATTCAAATATGACTTTGCAGCTTCTTTTATCTTCTTTTCATGAAAGGATTGAATGTGTACACCCAAAGAGTTTTGCAAGAGTGAAGTTATTAAACATTAAAAAGCTGTTTGAGCAGATCAGAGCCCCACTTTCCTTGGAAAAAATGTTTATTTATTATCATCAGCATAAAAATTATTATTTAAAGCCTTGAGGTGGGACAGTTACCTTCTTTGTGGCTGTAGCATGGTGGTTGAGAGCCAGGGCTCTAGAATCAAACCATCTGGGTTGAATCTTGGTTATTCTACTCATTAGCTGAATGACCATGGGAAAATTAGTCAGCTTCTCTAAGCCCCAGTTTCTCATCATTAAAATGGGGATTATAATCGTTCCTAGATCACTGGGTTGTGGAAGGGATAAATTAAATAATCCACATAAAGTGTAGAGCATTGTGTCTGATGGTTATTGTGTGCTCAATGCATGTTGACTGTTATATTATTTGGTTATAGACCCTTTCAAACAAACTCCATGATCACCAATACTGAACATGTAGTGTCCCAACGATATAAATGGCATTACTTTAAATATAGGGCTTCCCAGGTGGCCCTAGTGGTAATGAACCTGCCTGCTAAACAAGAGACCCAGGTTCAATTCCTGGGTCAGGAAGATCCCGTGGAGAAGGGCACGGGCAACCCACTCCACTAATTTTGCCTGGAGAATCCCGTGGAGAGAGGTGAGTGGCAGGCTACAGTTCATGGGGTTTCAAAGAGTCGGACACAACTAAAGTAACTTAGCACACACACACACACACACATTAAATATAAGAAGATAGGTAAACATGATGTCTACTCTTCAAGGGCTTACAGTCTTTCTTAGGAGAAAGAGTAGATACATTAAATTTACGAATCATCTAAGGAGTCGTGTGCCAAGTGCCAAAAAAGTAGTATAGATACCAAATGTTTTCAACACTGAGCTCTGAGAGAAGAGAGAAGAGTTGTAGGACTTGGAGCTTGGGGTCCCCCAAGCCTTGGAGCCCAGGTCTCTAAAGAAGAGACTGATGGAGTGACGGAGTGGAGTGGTGTGGAAAGGGAATGAATGACAAGAGCAAAGGCCAAGAAGAAGGATGTTTGTGGATGAGTGAGTTTGGCTGGATCTCAAATGGAAACTTGAGGAAAGTATTAAGCACAGACTCGTGGGGAAATGTATATACTGTGTGCGTCAGTGTATGTGTGTGTGTGTGTGTGTATATATATATATATATATATATATATATATATTTACAGGGAAAATTAATCTAGTGATGTACATAGAATGAATCAATAGGAAAGAGACTGGAAAGCAGGGAACCAGTAAAGTGGGATCTGGACCAGAATGGAGAGGAAAGAGTAAATGTGAGAGGGACTTTCCTCATGGTCCAATGGTTTAGAATCCACCTTCCAATGCAGGGGACACTGGTTCCATCCTCAGTCAGGGAACTAAGATCTCACATCCCACAGGGCAGCTAAGCCCACACGCTGCAACTGGAGAAGTCCACACACCACAACAAAGACCCAGCAGAGCCAGAAAAACAAAAAAAGAGAAAAGAGTAAATGTGAGAAATGTGAAGCAGTTTGATGATGGATCTAAAATTAGGAAGACAGACAAGGGAAGAAGAGCAATGAGGCACTAAGCTCTAAGGCTGTGAACCTGGGTGCAAGGGAGGAAATCCACAGAAGCACCATTTGGTCATCATTAACCTGAATTCTGGTTGGAGACCAAGATGCCTTAGTTTAGCAAATCCTGTACAGCATGCTGCCACAGGCTTGTTAATGTGCTTTCATATTTATTGGGTGTCCATGATGGAGCAAGTAGGTGGGAAGTCAATGTTATCCATCCTCCATCAATGTGACCACATTTTGAGTTGTTGGGAATTGATTACCCTGTACATCTTCGTTGATCCACCTACCTCCCTCATGCCTGACCTTAGAGGTTAAGGGTTCATCCTATGGCAAATATAAATAGCTCTTTTGGGGAACAAAACCTGGGGCTCAGCTCCAGCGGTCCAGGACTTTTAACAAATGGGCCAGGGAGAATGTGTCTATCGTGAGGCCTTATTCTCTGGGAGCTGAAACTCTTAAGATGGTGTGCAGTTTGACTATCAAGTCATGAGGCAAATTTATAAGCAAATGTCCTAGGAGTCATTCCTCTCTGAGGAAATTTCCTCCCAAGCCATCTTACCAGGTGCCTGCACTTGTTACAAATGCTTCCATTGCTTGAAACATTTGTGATGGCTTCATGGGAATTACCTTCAGAGTCTGCAGCACATTTGTTTTGCTCTCCTCAGAGGTACCAGATCATCATCCTTGGAAGGTGGGATGTTTTGAGTGTTTTTCGTAGGTTGGCATTTAAAAAAAAAAAGTTTCCAAGCTGCGTTTAGCAAAATGTTGAAATGAAACCACAGCCTCCTATAAAGAGCTTGGCTACTCAATGATTCCAGACTGGCTCCTGGACCGGGAGTGGGGGTGGAAATCGCTGTAAAGTACATTGCTGAGGAAGTTGATGCAATTTGAATATGGACTGTGAATTACATAATAGTCTTGCAGCAATGTTAAATTTCTGAATTTTGGCAACTATACTGAAGTTGTTTGTATAAGAGTATGCCTTTGTTCTTGGGAAATACATACTCAAGTAGAGAAAAAGGGACATGAGGTCTCCAACTTCTCTCCAAAACTCAGAGAAATTATGCATATATAAACATGTGGATAGAGAGGAATAAAACAAATGGAGGTGGATGTAAACAGTGGGTGAATCTGGTAAAGGGCAAATGGGAATTCTTTGTACTATTTTTGATAGTCTTCTGTACTTGAATTTGATTAAAATTAACAGTTACCAGAAAACCAACTACATCCTCCATTTGAAGGAGAGACTCATTTAGATATTCTTTCAAAATAGTCCTCTCAGAAGGCACAGTATTTATCAGCACTTCATGGAGGGTGGATGAAGACATGGAAGACAAGCTCATCAGATCTGAGGCTGATACAGAGCTAGTTAATATTTTAGGTGACAGGTTCAGGATCTGAGACCTCAGTAGGATGGGAACATTGGTCCAAAATCGAGCACAGCAAAACACAGTATTGCTCTATCAGTGTTAGTTAAATTGAATTGAGTGAGATGAAATTTTAAAGGGTTAAATGGTAAGTTTTCTATTTATCACTAAAAACATTAACTCAGTAGAAGTGAGGACGACATGGTCCAAGGGTGGCATATCCCCTAACAAATCAATTTATTCGACTGCCACCTCGGTATGCTGATAGGATAGAAAGGTTACTGTGGTCTGTAGTGGCCATAAAACATTATAGATTCTGAGCTGCATTAATAAAAATACAGTATCCAGAACAAGGGAGGTAATAGTCTTTCTCTGGCCTGTGCCCATTGGACTTTAGAGCATTCAGTTTAGGTCTGGGGCAGTATTTATAAAGAAAGGCATTGCTAATGAAAAGGGGTACAGAGAAAGAGAATAGTGAGATTTTGAAATGAGAGCAGTTGAGGAAGAGCTGAAGGAACTAGGGATGTTTAAATTCTCGAGGATTCCTACTGGTTGCTCTCTAGACATTGGATTGGCATCTGAACTGAGGAGGAAAAGTTTACACATTCTCCATTGCTTCACAAGGTAAGAATAGGACAGAAGGATTGGAAATTACAGGGAGACTTAATACAAGAAAGAATTTTCTAAATGTTAAAATAGTCTGAAGAGAGAAAAGGGTTATCTTGTGAGGTAGTGAGTTCCCTGTCATTGGAAGTATTCAAAGAAATAAATTATCAGGGCCACTATAATAAGAATTCTTGCAGCAGGAAGGACTCTGGGTTAGATAGACCTCTCTAGTCCCTTGATATCTTAAATTCTAGGTAATCAAGTTTAGAAAAAAACAATCCAGCAACCTCATTATTCTGTGGTCTTTATTACAGTATGTTTATAGAAACTGCCCGCAAACCCACTGCTTGTAGAAGGCTGGGGAAGCTTGGACAAGAAGCCTCCACATTCTGAGCTCTGCTTCTCTGCCCCTGCCTCTACTCCAACCCTTCATGTGCAGTTGGTTGCCTCTGCCCAGACTTTTCACAGCTGCCTACAGAATGGCATTTCCTTTGAGAGATTTGTAATGATGACAATTTTAGGTGAAGTACCAGTCCCCCTACCTAGGCTGACTCTAACCCACATTTCCAATTGCTTTCAGAGACAGTTCCTGTATGTGAAGAATGTAGGGGGAGTCCCAGCACTCCTGCTTCAGGGGGCAGAAAGCCAGGTAGAAGTGGGTTCTCAACCCCAAGTGGACCTAACCCTGTTGGATGGACTGCAAATCTTAAAACCAAAGAAAGGTAGAAAACAGAGATAAGAAATAGGCTCCCCTTCTCTGCTGTAGCTGCCCCTCAATTCTTTCCTGTGTTAATCACAGGAAGAATGATTAGTCAGCCAAGGAAGGACAGGGGAAGAAAGCAGATGAGTTTTATCTGGCTGGGGTCTGCCTGACCTCAGCCATGTGACTACCTGGCCGACCTGGGGTCTCCATCATGTCCCTGCCTATCCACAAGACGGATCAGGCTGCCCTTCTCCTGCCCTCCCCCCCCCCCCCCCCCCCCCCCCGCCTCATTCCAGGAGAGGGTTGCTAGGATAATTATAGCCTACTTGTTTCTCTCCTTCTCCCCAACTGCTCCGGGTCTTAGAAATTTTCTTTCTTAGGGGACTGAGAAACTTCTTCAACATTGTAGCAATTTAGAATCTGGAAGATTCTTTCCAGCAGAAATAGTGAAGTTATTTTCTCAGAAATCATCCCTAATTTTCACCCAGTGTTAACTGGTAGTCTCTGGTTCTGCCCTTCATTTGAGAAGCACAGAACCTCCCCCCACCCACCCCATACTCAGGCCTTCTCTGTATCCACAAAGCTGCTGCCCGCACAGACGCCAGCTCGTTTATTCAGCATCAGCGTAAACAGACCTGGATTTGAATCCTTGTTCTATCCATTGCGAACCCTGTGACCTTGGGCAAGATGTAAAAATTTCTCAGAGCATCAATTATTATACTTATAAATGGGAATACTTAAACCTACTTCACAGAATTTTAGTAACAATTTAACCAAATAATATACGTAAAGTTCTGAGCCAGTCACTGGCCAGATCCTCTGGCTGACATTTGTCTGTGTTAAGTGGACCAAACAAAAGGAGATGGTAAAGGTTAGGGAAACAAACCCGGAAGGAGGCTCAGAGAAGAGACGCTCAAAGGGAGGGATCTGCTTAAACATGGGAGGGATGGCAAAGAAGGAGAAAGAAACTTAGGAGAAGGAAAGGAAAAGGAGGGCTCTCAGGAGACTGGCCTGCAGAGAAGGAGGGCAAGTTGGAATGAACAGAACAAGATAGAGCCGGGGAAAGGGACGGACAGACAGCAGATAGCGGTGGACAGACAGATGGGAAAGGAAGGTATAATGACAAAAACCAGGGGAAAAACCCAGCTGGCGTGAGGCAGACAAGAGGTGCTAGAGAAGAGTGACAGAAGGAAAAGAGAAAACAGGGAGGGTGATCAGAGTGAGATGGGGAAGTAGGGGCAGGACAGACAGACCGAGAGCGGGTGGGGAAAGCATAAGACAGACAGACAGATGGCAGGGATGAGAGGGTGCCCTGGGTTGCTTGCATTCTGCTGTGTTTACCAGCTAATTGAGTTAAATTGTTGTCAGAGATGTAATTAAAGGGTAGAGAGAGCTCTCTGGCAGGCCTGAAACAGATGGAGGGGGCTTTAATTGGTAATTAAATTCTTCCCTGGCAGCTGAGGAAGGAGCCTGTGCTTCAGCCTCACAAGGCCACGGGTGGCCTTCCCCCCTTCCCGGCCCCTCTCAGGGGCTCTTTGCAGAGGGGGCTGAGCTCCGCACACCAGCAGCCAGGCGGGCAGGGAGGCCCGGTAACTGCAGGAGAGTGCCAAAGCAGCCCCGCCCACCAGGGCTGGCTCAGCTCCCACGGGCTAATCCGAGCAGACCCACCCCCAGCCTGCCCCTGCTGACCTCCCCGCTCCCACCCACTGATGAATTCCTCCGTGGCCCCAATTGCTTCACTGGGGATCTCACAGAGAAAGAATGGGCTCTGGCCCCGCATGCGGATTGGCTTGGGAAGGGTTCGTTGGTTTAGTCAGGCACCCAGGCAAACCCATCTGTTGGCATGGTTCCCATGAGCCTCTCAGCATCTGCCCCCTCCCCACTGCCCTCCCTTCCAGGAGGCGCTGTGCAAAGATGCTATTCTGCCTGGCACATCACTGTCTGGCGCTGACTCTGCCCCAGTAGCGAATAAGACAGGATGGGATCAGCAGCCTTGATGGGCAGATTGGTTAGACTTTCTAAGATGTGAGCATTTAGACTAATCAGCTTTCAACTCCAAATCTCAGGCTGACCTGCATTTCATTGGAGAAGGCCCCTTGGGATGGCAGATTTCCCTGAAACCCACATGTTCTCTACGTGTTCCACTTCAAAGAAAGAGATAAGTAAGAGAGCAAAGAGGCAAGGCTTTTAAAAAGAAAGCTGAAAGGGAAGTTAGAAATAAAACCCAGGGTAGACAATGTGGAATTATTGTAAAATGCATGGCTGACTGTGAGACAGTAATACAGTGCTGTTCTTACAAAAGCAAGCTCCGTGCCGGATGCATAAATAAAGAAGCTGGGGGTCGTTCTCTCATTATAGCTCAGCTGATCAGACAAAAGTTCTTTGTCTTGCTCTGGACTCCATGGAGCCCAGACAGTCATGGAGGCGCTTGGAGGGGTTTCTGGGAAGGGCCATAGAAATGACAGAAAGCTTTAGCTGTGTGGACATTCACTCGGTCAATTGAGGCCCACTTTGCTGTCTTACCTTCAGCCCCACACATGCTGTTCTCTGCTGAAAACAATGCTCCCCACCCTTCCATCCTCCTTCCTAGACTGTCTTAAGGCCACAACCCTACTCTCATTTCTTTAGGACTCTTTCCCTCACTCCCTCTTCTCAACCCCGACATTTCCCTTGTGCTGCATCCTAAAACTGCTAGTTTCCTTCTGATTCCCTCACAAGGCTGTAAGCTCAAAGGTCAAGGATCAAGTCCATTTCACTCATCACTGTCTCCCCAGCACCAAACATAGGTCATGGCAGTTAGTAGGTGCTGAATTTCTGTGGAATGAAGAAATAAACCCAGAACATTCAGCATGCAGGCAAACTCTGAAAGTCATCAGTAAAATTATTATGTAGATGAAAGAAAAAGTGAAAGTGTTAGTCATATCCGACTCTTTGTGACCCCATGGAATTCTCTAGGCAAAAATATTGGAGTGGGTAGCCATTCCCTTCTCCAGGGGATCTTCCTGACACAGGGATCAAACCTGAGTCTCTCATGTCTCCTGCATTGGCAGGTGGGTTCTTTACCACTAGTACCACATGGGGCTTCCCTGATATATCAGTTGGTAAAGAATCCACCTGTAATGCAGGAGACCCTGGTTCTATTTCTGGGTCAGAAAGATCCACTGGCGAAGGGATAGGCTACCCACTCCAGTATTCTTGGGCTTCCCTTGTGGCTCAGATGGTGAAGAGTCCGTTTGCAATGCAGGAGACTTGGGTTCAATCCCTGGGTTGGGAAGGTCCCCTGGAGAAGGGAAAGACTACCCACTCCAGTATTCTGGCCTGGAGAATTCCATGGACTATATAGTCCATGGAGTCACAAAGAGTCGGAGACGACTGAGCGACTTTCACTTCACTTCAGTGCCACCTGGGAAACCCATTATATAGGTGAAAGGGCTAGAAATGCAGCAGAGATTTAGCTTAGCTGTGGGAAAGCACTTTAAAAATCTTCCTTTGCTAAGGGAGAATGAGGAAATCTCTTTTAGAAAGACGATGAAGTCTAATTGATGATTCAGCACTGATTGTAGCCCTCTGTCTCCACTATAGCAGCCAAGAGAAAACCTCTCCCCGACTGGAGATTTTTGAAATCAGTGGGTCTAGGCTCAGGGGCAAGAAATTGTTATTTTTAAAATCTTCCCAGGTAATTCTGATGATTTAGAAACCTCTAGATTAAATACCAGATTTCTTTTAGCTGTGAACATTTGTTTTGCTTTTGCTTGTCCCCACCTTTCCACCCCCACAAGAATGAATCAGCTGATTCTAATAGAGTGGAAAGGGAGCCAGTTTTGGGAATATTAACTTTTGTGTTCATTGTGGAACCTAGGTGAATGCAGGAATGAAGCTTGCTTGTCAGGTGGGCCCTCTCACCACAAGCTGAATGAGGCTCTGGTCCCTGCTGACCACACTTTACTTTCTCCACCAAAAAGACGAACGTGGAAATGAGTAGCCCTATTCCACAAAAACGGTACTAAAATGCAAAAACTGTCATGGGCTGCAGGACTACAGGTTGAGCCCTGTATTTGAATTCTGGTCTCTGCCTCTCCTTGTTGGCCAGGTCCCTGCCACATACTGACGAAGCCCATTGCACCTCCCCTAGGTGCCCCCGCTCTCTCTGTGCCTGAGTGAATCCAGGTGCCACATCACCTCCTTTCCCCCAGGAGGTGGAAGGCAAGGGTAGGGAGGGGAGGCAGGGAAAGGAGATGGGTGATATGCCTTTCCCTAAGGCAGTCTCATCCTCCAGCTTCGCAGTGAGAGATCTCCTACTGTGAGACTGCTCCAGAGGCCACCAAAGGCCTGGGACCTGCAGCGTTAAACAATTTCCCAACTTACTTCCCGACTCATCAAAGTCGACTTGCCCACCCAGTCCAGTCTTGATTAGTCAAAGTGAAAGTCGCTCACTCTTTGCAACCCCATGGACTATACAGTCCATGAAATTCTCCAGGCCAGGATACTGGAGTGGGTAGCCTTTCCCTTCTCCAAGGGATCTTCCCAACCCAGGCATAGAACCCAGGTCTCCTGCATTGCAGGCAGATTCTTTACCAGCTGAGCCACAAGGGAAGCCCTGATTAGTCAAATCCAGCTGTAAACTCCAAACCTCTTTATTGCTACACTTTCTCCTTCCTGTGTCGCCTCTGTGGCCTGTCACTTAGATTCACAGCATTTAGAGCTGGAACAAATCTCATCCTTCTGATGTGACAGTTCGCGAGACCTGAATTGGGGCAAGTTTGTGGGGGAGAGGGCACTCCTGCTTTAACCAAAGTGATTCTGCTCCTCTCTGTTTTCATACCTGCCACATAGGAGTGCTATTCCATAGTGTGTTGGTGAAAGTTTAACAGCCAGTTCCTACTGGGGCAGTGATAGACATGCTCCAGTCTGTAGCATTTGCCAGTTTCCATGGTGTATATGCTCCCACCAAAGCCCATTTCAAGCTAATGACTGGAAGTAACCCAGTGCAAAGTTAGAAATGCACATAACAGGCTCGTAGAGCCCTTGAGTGGTGGCTTAGTCGCTAAGTCGTGTCTGACTCCTGCGATCCCATGGTCCGTAGCTTGCCAGGCTCCTCTGTCCATGGGATTCTCCAGGCAAAAATACTGGATTGGGTTGTCACTTCCTTCTCCAGGCAATTTTCCCAACCCAGGGATGAAACCTCAGTCTCCTGCACTGCAGGCAGATTTTCTACCAACTGAGCCACCAGGGAAGCCCTTGAGAGCCAATGCAAATTAGCCAGTCACAGCACTAGCTTTGGGCCTTCTCTTAATATTTAAAAGAAGTGTGGGGCTTCCCTGGTGGTCCAGTGGTAAAGAATATGCCTACCAATGCAGGAAACCCGGATTCATCCCTGATCTGGAAAGATCCCACATGCCGTGGAACAACTAAGCCCATGTACCTCAACTACTGAGCCTGTGCTCTGGTGCTCAGGAGCCACAACTACTGAAGCCCACACTCCCTAGAGCCTGTGCTCCGCAGCAAGAGAAGCCACTGCAATGAGAAACCCGCATGCCACGACTAGAGAGTAGCCCCCACTCACCGCAACTAGAAAAAAGTCCACGCAGCAGCGAAGACCCAGCATAGTCATAAATAAACAAAATTTAAAAAATAAATAAATAAAAGAAGTATAAAGACCATTGTCTAGCACTACCTTTTAAAGATAAAGTAACTGAGGCCCAGAAAAGGAGTTGCCGAGGCTCACACAGCTAACCTGAACCAGAGTCCAAGCCTCCTGAGGCCGCACCACACACCTGCTCAGGCTGAACTAAACAGCTGGGAGGGAAGCCAGAAAATCACTGCAGGTGGTCACTCTGGGGACAGACAAGGTCAAAATAGTGGCCAAAGAGTCTTGCAGCCAATCTTTGCTGGGTATCCAGTGAAGACTAAGCTTCTCCTTAGTCTTCATGGGGTTGTAAGACACCCACCTCAACCTCAAAGAGCCCTATTTTCAACCAGCCTCATTAATGTCCTCAAGGAGTGAATTTCTCCCCACTTCCCACCAGAATGACGCACGAAGCACCCTCACCCCTTTCCCCAAGTCAGTCTAACTCCCAATCCTACTGAAAACCTTTGGGCAACACGTCGTGTGTTGAGCAGGATGGAGGAGGAACCGGGCAAAGCAAGTGCTTTCAGACAAGTCCAGGAATGATTATTGAAGCAGCTGTTTTATGTTCTTCCTGGGCATGAAGCAAGGAGGGAGTGTGGTGCGATGCCAAGCTAAGGGCCTCAGCCTTCTCAAACCCTGGATTTTAGCTCTGGCTCCACTACTTGTTGGGTGGGTCTCTTCCCCTCTCTAGGGGTCAGTTTCCCCAGCTGTGGAAGGCAAGGTTAGAGCTGATGCTTTCCAGGATCTCCTGCTTATAAAATTCCATGAATCACTAAGAGGAAAAATGCATAGGAGACCCTCTCTACTGTTTCTTCTCCCTCACCCCCACCCATCATCCCGCTCTTTTCCCTGCTTCAAAAGGGCCCTTTCCTTGCATCTCTGAAGATGCTCCCCATTCTATATAGGGTCTTGCAGCCAACCTTTGCTGGGTATCCAGCAAAGACTAAGCTTCTCCTTAGTCTTCATGGGATTATAAAAGAACCCCCTCAAACTCAAAGAGCCCTATTTTCAACCAACCTCATTCCTGTCCTCAGGGAGTGAATTTCTCCCCACTCCCCATCAGAATGACACATGGAGCCCCTTCACCCCTTTCCCCAAGTCAATCTCACTCCCAAACCTACTATAGGCAACACCCCACAAAGGCTCCCACTCTCATTTCTCTGTACTTGGATAGGAGACTGGGAGTCTCCCGGGGCTGCCTTAGGGCTTGCCCCAGCCAGGCAGCTGGTCTCCTGTTTCCTAGAGATTCTTTGTGTCTGTGTTTCTTCCCAAGGAGCAGGGGTCACGACGCCAAGGAGAAAGAATACGAGGTGGTGGATCCTCTTTTTTTCCCCAGACTCTCCCCATCTCTCCCACGTCAAGTCTGGTTGCCAGTGGAGGGGAGAGACGGCGGGGGGAAGTAGCAACAGAATCCTGTGCCCTCCAGGCCATCCTGCAGCCTCTCCCTCCACGGTTCCTCCACAGAAGGATCGCGGGTCATACCCAGCAAGGGCCCTTATCGCCAGCCTGGCCCTGCCGCTGCCTGATAGAGCCCAGCCCTCCCCCCGCAGATCTCATTAAGGGGTCGCCGCTTATGCTTCCCAGCCGCCCCCCATCCATCTTTGGCTACGGTTGACAGACTGGGCCCCGGGGCTGATGTCCGGCAGGTGACAGGGTTAATGGCAGAAGAGGGCAGAGGGCAGAGGCCAGCCAGCTCACAGGGGCGGGAGGGCAGCCTGGGGAGGCCCTGGGTCCATTCCAGCTGGGCAGCCCCTCGAATTACAGCACCTGGGGGAGGGATGAGTCCTGGACCATCCATCCCTGGGGAAGCCAGGTGGACGGTGTCGGCCGTCTTGGGAGCAGATGGTGGGAGGAGAGCCCCTTAGCCTGGGAAGAGGAGTAAGAAGCTTATTAATAGAAAGGGGAGACGGGCTAGCAGGAGAGGAAAGAGAATCTCTATCTATGTGGGCTCAGAGAAAACATTGCTTCCTGGATCCCAGGTTGCTCCTTGGCAAGAAACGCATATCTTGCCGATGTGGTTGGAGTCAGGTGACTGTTTGGAGTGGCTGCCTGTGACCCACCTTGCTTTCCCTCTCAGCCGCCTGGTACTGTGGCCCAGCGCTGTGGTTAGGAGCAGGCTTCTAGAGTCAAACAGAGTGAGTCCAAACCCTGTTTAGATCCTCCTTCTGTGAGGCCCTGTAAGTTACTTAACCTCTCCGAGCCTGATTTCTTCCTGCTGTGTAACGTACCCAGCTCCTGTGAGGATGAAATAATGTGATGCATGGAAAATAGAACCTGGTCCACCCTGAGTGTTCAAAAAAATTTTAGTTGCCCTTGGTAGTAAGTAAGAGTATTGTTACAGTATTGCTATCACTTCTGCGGCCTCCTCTATCCCCAGGCTTTTCCCAGGCGTTCTGCCTCGGGAGCTCCCCTCACGTGACCTCCTGCATGCCCAGGATCACCTCCTGGCCTGCTCTACTCACTCTCGGGGAGCTCCTGAATGCTGCTTTGGGGGCAGCTGCCCCCCTCACAGCTCCCAGAGGAGAGGCCCTGCAAGGGACAAGGGTTCGTCCCTCCAGGCCTTTGAAGCCGGGGGAGGGGAGG
Organism: Okapia johnstoni; assembly: GCA_024291935.2. NCBI lineage: Eukaryota > Metazoa > Chordata > Mammalia > Artiodactyla > Giraffidae > Okapia > Okapia johnstoni. The sequence goes on along the minus strand of CM044306.1, from coordinate 23,148,611 downwards.
GGTTGCCCTGTGCTCCTGACCTGGGGGGCCAGGCTCAGCACCCCCACCTCCCACCGTGGGAGGAGAGTCAAGGAACAATGGGCCGTGGAACACTGGCTCCAACGCCGGCCAGCTGGCATTCAGGCGAGGGGTGGGGTGGGTGTGGGAGCTTGCCCTCCCCACAGCAAGCGGAAAGTCCTTCAGGAGAGCTGGTGGTGGCTGGGTCTCCCCACGGGGGCCCCGGATGTCAAGGGTATGGTAGGGAGAGGAAGAGAGGGGTCACTGCAGCACCACGTCCTGGGTTGAAGTTGTCCAGAGTCCTCTCGGAGGGGGTGTTGCAAGCCCCTCCTCAGTTCCAGGGGCCCCCTCAAGTACACCCAGATCTCAGGCTGGGCAAAGGCACCAACCAGCACATCTCTGCCCTCCCTCCTAAGCCTGGATGGAGCGGCTCCCCCGGTGCTGATTACATCCATTAGGCCCTCAATCTTGCGAGGATAATGCATGGCCCAGGCTGGGCTGGGGGAGGAGGCCCCTCTGGCAGGGGAGCCAGGAGGCCGGATGCAGGGACCTGAGCAGAATACCAAGCAGCCAGCCTGCCGGCCAGCAAACCTGGGCTAGGCCAGGAGAGGCAAGGAGTGGGGATGGTGGGGAGAGGGGAAGGGGAGTCTGTCCCCACTGTCCACAGTCTCTGGCCACCTCTCTACCCTCGTACCAGCTCCACCAATTACCCACTATGGTTGAACTCCTAGGGCCTAAGGGGGGAGTTCTCCTTGGGGGCCTCACCTTCTCCAGGCCCATCAGTCCTTTGTGGTACCAGATCCTGGGTGGCAGGAAACAGCAGCATCTGCCCCCTCAGCTGGACCACAGCTCTGCTCAGCTCAGAGCCTCTGAGGATGACCCAGCGAGACCAGAATCAAAAACACCTTGGTAAGAGTGGGAAGACTCAGAACATGAGAAGGGTCTCCCCTTTCATTGCCAAGTGAAATCAACTATCCCGTGTTCTTCCAAAGGCAGTATTGCCAGGATGGGCCTACTCACTGCTAAATCCAGTCCCCTGGCGATGTTGCCAGCTTCTTCCGGTTGCCCATGCCTCTAATCTCAGTTCATCCCACCCCAACTTCTTCTTTTGCCTTCCTTTGGGAAAGCCTTTTATGTCACCGCGTCTGACCGCTGTGCACTTGACAGTACCCTTCCACCACCAGGGGCGCATCTGAGTCTCCCCACCCTCCCAGGTGGGAGGACAGGTGTCACTGTCCCCAGCAGGCAGCGTAGCCCGACAGTGAGGAGCTTTGGCCCTGGAGTCAGGCAGACTGAGGTTGCAGACCAGTATCCCTGCTTACCAGCTGTGTTACCTCAGGCAAGCTTTTGAATTTCTGAGAACCTGAGTTTCCTTATCTTCTAAATGAGGATTAAACCAGTATTATCATACACACTCCTGAGAATTCATTAAATAAGACAATACCGGGACTGCCCTGGTGGTCCAGTGGTTAGGACTCAGCGCTTTCACTGCCAAAGGCCTGGAGTTCAATCCCTGGGTTGGGGAACTGAGATCCCATAAGCTGTGTGGTGCAGCCAAATAATAATGATAATAATATAAGGCATTTAGCACAGTGCCTGGCACATTATACATCCTTAAAAATGGCAAAGAGAAAAAAATAATTTTTAAAAATCCTTATCTAATAGGTGAAAAAATGAGGTCCCAGAAACGGAAAGACTGGGCTAAATCGTAGAACTAAGGATGGTGTTAAAGTGAGGCCTCTGGATTCTCAGTCAAGCGCTCTCACCACCACCACACCCGATGGCTGCCTTCCTGCCCCGCCTCAGCTGGTTCTTTCTCACCCTCCAGCCCCACCCCTCAGCCAGACTCCCCAAGTTCTCCTGCTCCCAACTTTGGGGCAGCAGGCCCTGCTCCAGCCTCTGAGGTCTCGGTGCGTGTGGAAGGACAGAGTGGAACTGTTTGCAGTAATGGGAGCAGCAGTTAGAACTCAAGGCCCATAATTCACCAGTGATCAGATGTAGGGGAGGTGCCAGGACAGTTATATTAATAACCGTGTCATTAAAAATTTGCAAGTGATGTTCTCATAAAGCTTGAGTTGGTTGAGGTGGTTGGGTTTGTTTGTTTATTTATTTTTCCCTGCAGGAGCAAACAGGGCCACCGAGGGAGAACATTAAATTATCTTCTGAAATGATTCCAGTAATAAGTTGGGCGGGTTAGGAGAGCTGTTGGCAGCTCCCATCAGACCTCCTTCAACCTTTCTGAACTCCTATCTTTTACTTGGCCTTGTTTTATAAGGGGCCAATGACTCCCTTATGGCCTAGCTGTGTCCCTTGTTTAGAGCTGCTGTCTATATAGGCAAAATATGCCTTTTTTCCATCAACAAGCAAATGAGAGTGACCGTATATTATTCCTTGCCAGAAATCACAATGTGCTGTATGACATAGAAAAGAGAGGGAACTTGTAGGGACAAAGACTTTGAATATTTTAAATAAGCACTGTTTGGGAAGATCAGGTCCATAGAGACCCAATAATAATATCAATAACCCTCATAACTAACATTTATGTAACATGGACAACAAGCTAGTTTCCCTCTGGCCACTTTGGATGTGTTAAACCATTTGATCTTCATAACTCTAGGCAGTATTATCCTATTCTACACGTGAAATTTTACAGTCGGTAGGTGGTGGAGCTGGGATTGAGTCCCAGCCATTCTGACTTCCTACTCTGTGTTTCCACCAGATCCACTGCCTTGAATATTCTTCTCCAGGGATGGGGATTCCTGGCTTGAGCTAAGTAGATCATTCCTGAAGCCTGAGGACTCCTTCCTGCCTAATATAATCACAGCTCTACTACCCGGAGAACCTCCTCTGAGCCGGAAACTAAGCTAAGGAACATGTTATGTGCGTGATCTCACTTAGCATGTTACCCATGAGGTTGGTGCTATTAGTGTTCCCATCCTGCACATAAGCACATCAAGGCCCACAGGGGTCTAAGCAAGCCAAGTACCAGAGTCAAAACCAGGCTGACTCTGCACTCCTGGCTGCCCTGTACAGACAGCTTCTCCCACTTCCCACACTAGGATTTTTATGATCCCAATATTCCAGATCAGGTTTGACCAAGCCCCATTGGCAGGAGTTTAACTCATTTCTAAGATGCCCAGATTCCCAGGGGTGGGGTCCCAGGCCAGGCGACCCAGCCAGAGCTGGAAAGACAGGAAGACACAGGGAGTCTTTTAATTTTACATTAAAAGAGAAGGTTTCCTCCCCCATGCCCGTCCTCCCCCTACACCCCCCCCCCACACCTCCCCCCCCACCTTAGCTCCCTTCCAATCACATTGGAGACCCCAGAGGGGGCTTGACCCCTGTCCTCGGGGGAGGTCAGCTGGGGTGACCCTTCCTGTGTGCAGGATCCCATGAGAGAGGCCCAGCTGCAGGCCCCGGAGGGCTGGAAGCGCACCGGAAACGAGCTCGGGGTCACCGGGGCAGCTCGGCTGAGGGAGGGGCTTCCCTGGCCTTTGTGAGCTGATGGGCAGGGGGAGATTAGTTCCACAGGCAGCCCCTGTGTCTCCAGAGAAAGGGGCTATTATGGAGCGACTCAAAATACAGGGCACAGCCCACCACACCTCCCCTTTTATCGCCATGGAGATGAGGGAGGCTGTGGAGGAGGGAAGGGGGTTAGGAGAGCAAAGGAGGGAGGGAGAAGCCAAGGCAGGTGGAAAGGGAGACGACGGCAGGAGGGGAGTAGGAGTGGAAGCCAGTAGGAGGGGAGCGGGCCAGAAGAGAGGGCTCTGAGCCTTTCACTACCCCGGCGGCTGGTGGGATCTCTTTCTCATCACTACCTCTCACATCCTGCCTTCCCCAGGCCATCACAGACACGGCCTGGGGCTACCAGAGCAAGAAAGGACTTGCCCACTACCCTGCCGCTGGCCCTGTGACCTTAGATGGCCCTGACCATATGGGATTACATGGCAAGATGGCCACATGGAAGGCAGCTGGTGAACAGCTGCTAGGCCTTGTCCAGCTTCCAGACATACCAAGTGCCCCAGTCACTGACTCTCAGAATCATCCCACCAACCTCCCATCCTCTGCAGTGTCCCCACCGGATACTGACCCGGTGCCAGTCTAAGGTCCTCAGTGATGATGACTATCTCACCTGTGCCCCGTGGAGCACCTTTGGTTGTGATAAAAGGCTTCCATATATTAGGCAGAAACCTGCCTCCCTCTTACCTCCACACACAGACCTAGTTCTGTCCTCTGGGGCTGGACAACTGAATAAGATAGGCTTGTAATAAATATTGTAGAAAGGAAGGATAAAAGTCTGACATTTCTTGACATGAAATATTTGGGGAAAGCTGCTGAGAAGGTAATTTCTTTGAAAACAAATGAACAAACATTAAAAAAAAAAAATCAGTCCATAGTTTAGAAAAATATCCAAAGTTAACTAGAAGTACTGGGACGGAAAGTGATTCCAGCCTTCAAACACCGAGTGGGCAGAAGACAGGACATTTCAAGAGGCCAGTGTCCGGCATGCTATCCTGATGTCAACACAGGGACTTTGTATGTTTCAGGAAACTAGGCATTTGGTGACAACATAGCCCAACAGACAGAGATGGAGCCCAGAGTCAGAATTTGCCCGGGGATTGTGGCTGGTCTTTGGCTCTATGCCTCAATATAGAGGAATAGGGCTGCAAGCTGCAAGCTGGAGAAACATCCTCTATCCCAAATAGGATGCTCTTGAAAAGAGAGGCCAGCTCCTAGCAAGAAGCTTGAGGCCATGCACGCTTATGTAGAAAGGAAGGGAATGCCCTCTTTGAGAGCTGGAAGTTTCCAGGCACGAAGATTTGTGATCCCATACTTTGAAGAGACTCAGGATTCCGGGCTGTCTGGGGATTTCCAATTGGCACGATTACAAGTTCCATCTGGCACTCCGGGGAGCCTGCCTGGGAAGCCTCCAGCCTAAGATCCTTGTTGAAGGTGGGTCAGTCATGAGGCTGCGCAGATCAGGGAGAGTAGAAGAGGGACAGGAGGAAAAAGAACGTGGGGCTCTCTTGTTACCTTTTGGTTCCTCCCCACACTGTGCCACGTGGGGAGGCCTAGGAAGCAGGTGCACAGGCAGACATGTAGAACAGGTGCCGTTTGGGTGCGCCAGGCACCAGAGATAAGCTGAGGCTGTGGTCATGCTAACAAAGGCCACATTCTATGTTTGACAACAGTTGTTTCAAGATGCCAGTCCTCAACAGATGTTGGAGATGGCTCTGATTCTTGCATTCGAGAGAAAAAGGAGAGGGATCCCGGGCTCCCTGTTTGAGCCTTGGCTGTCAAGGAAGGTAGGCGTCCCTGCTGTTGTCTCTTCCTATTCAGCACTGGGGCTCCTGCCCAAATGCTCATGTCCAGATTGTATTTATGACTGTTTTAAGAAGGAATGACAGAGCCTTTTAATATCCCTGACAGCCCGGGATATTTTAATAGATGGTGGAGCTGGGCTGCAGGAGTCAAGAGAAGAGAGCTGAGTCGCTGAGCGAGCTGTCAGGCCTGGTTTCTATGACAGACCTACTGATCCACTTGACGACGACAAAATAAAATACGGGGCCGTGTCTCTCCTCGGCCCCGTCAGCTTGACAGACAGTCCGTCACCGTTGTATGTCATCTTTCACCTCCTATTTACTCAGGCTTAGGGGACCTTCTTTAACAGGGAATTCCTACAGGATTTCCACCCAACCCACCTCTGGAGCATGAGGCCTCCACTCCACTCACCTGGAGTGCTGGGCACCAGTGGCCTTACCCAGTTTTCTGCATTTCAAACAAAACTATTCTACCCACAGTTCTGCCTCACTTGTTGTCTATTAGAGGTGATTATAAGTGGCTGGTCTTTGGCTCTATAGGGGACAGGATGGCTCAAAAATCAGACAGGATGAGTGGTGGGGATGGTTGTACAGCAATGGGAATGAACTTACCACCACTGAATGGTGCCCACAAAAAGGGTTAAAGTGATAAATCGTATGTTCTGAGCTGGATCAGATATCTTAACACACACACTTGGACGGGGTAAGAAACAGAGAGGGCTGCCTTGGACCTTTGAGCCCTTCTGATTTGGGTGCTGGACTCTGTAAGCTTATAACCTGTATAACCTGTAGCAAGACTATTTCTAGGGTCTGTACTCCCATAAATGGGGCTTCCTTGGTGGCCCTAGTGGTAAAGAACCTGCCTGCCAGTTCAGGAGACATGAGATGTCGGTCGGATCCCTGGGTTGGGAATATCACCTGGAGAAGGGTATGGCAACCCACTCCAGTCTTCTTGCCTGGGAAATCCTATGGACAGAGGAACTTGGAAGGCTACCGTCCATGGTCCATGGGGTTGCAAAGAGTCAGATACGACTGAAGTGACTTAGCATGCTCTACTTCCATAAAAACAGTCCCTGACCTCCTTCTGCTTCTTTGCCTCTTCCTGCCTCCCTGGGCCCAAGGTCATTTTTGGAGTTGAACTTCTGGAGGTTCCTCAGACACACATTTTCAGCCCCAGGTTTGGGGCTAAAGGCACTGTGGTCACACCAACAGTAGGTCCTGGCAGGGGAGGCCAGAGAGTCCTCACACTTTTGTTGTCTCAGGAACAGAGGGCAGCAATCCAGGGCCACTCCCTCCTTCTTAGGGCGTGGAGTGCTCCCTTCCCTGTGTGTTAAGTTGGGCTGGATCTGCCCCCCCTACCCAATTTGGGGCTCCCCTCCCTCCTACTCCATGATGGCGATGACGACACGGGTTAAGGGTCAGACTTCTCCTCGATCCCACCCCTGGGGGCTGCAGCTCCACACCAGTGCCTCCCTCCACCTGCATGGCCCAGGGCTCTGCGTTCGAGTCCTCTGCCAAGAGAGAGTTAAGGGCTACGGTTTAATTTGCCCGTTAATCACAGTTAAAAGAAGTAATGAGCGTCTCCCCAAAGCCTGGGTGTTTCTCTGCAGATTAAGCAGCAATTTGCATAGCCCCTTTATTCATCCCCGCCTCCCCCTGCGGGGCGCTTGTCCTTTCAGACACAGCCAAGCGCAGCCTGCGGCTCGGGCTTTGACAAATGGCTTTGCTGCGCAGGGTTTGGGCGAGAGGGAGGGAGGGGAAGGCTGGGAGGGAGAGGGCAGCTCCCGACAGTAATGGATAGCTGGGGCGTTAAATAGTGCAGAACTTTTTATTAGACACACGGGAGAAGTTTAAATATTCACACTGGTTTTCTTTGGAGCCTGGGGGAGGAGAGAAGGGTGGCAGGCAGGGCAGGTATGAGTTTACTCAGGGCCCATGTACCCAGAGGGGCCCTGCCCACCACCTGAGAGGAAGGGCACCTGGAGGACACAGAGATCTTTGTCAGGGTCAGCTGGCATCCCGGGCTTCTTTGCCCTGGAGCAGGCTCAACACCCTCCTGCTGCCCACCCCCCACCCCGATTTGCTAGGAACCTGGGAGCGGAGCCTGGGGCCTGATGACTCGGGGTGCAGATCAGCTTGTTCAGAACGCGGCACGTGGGCAACATTCAGTAAGCAGCGGCAGACCTGGGTCAATGAAGCCATGAAACCTCCCAGAGGCTGAACAGCAGCTCTCTTCTCTGGAAGAGCCCTCAACCAAACAGGGAGAGGACAGACCGGCCCAGAAGATCCTCAGGGCAGGCACTGTCACTAGACAACTGTGGATAGGATTTAATCTGACCATTGGTTCATTTTAAAAGCCTAACTAAATCCAATTTTCTTCCCAAACTTCTTTTTTTTACTTAATTGTGCACCATGTGATTGTAACATGTCATAAAATGTCATATAGTCATACAATGTCATAAATGATCTGACATTTTAGAAGTCCGAGTCAATTGAGAGATCATTAAGATGACCAAAGTTCAGAGAAGTTAAGTTTGAGATTCCAAAGCTGCGTGCTCACTCAGTTGTGTCCAATTCTTTATGACCCCATGGTCTGCAGCCTGCTAGGCTTCTCTGTCCGTGGGGTTTTCCAGGCAAAAATCCTGGAGTGGGATGCCATTTTCTCCTCCAGGGGATCTTCCTGACCCAGGAATCGAACCCAGGTCTCCTGTACTACAGGCAGATTCTTTACTATCTGAGCCACCAGGGAAGCCCACAAGATTTCAAAGGGAAGGGCACAAAAGGGAAGGGAGCAAAGATGAGCGAAAGCCAGTCCCTGCTCTTAAGCAGTTCAGTTTGGGGCTCAGCCCATGGGAAGGGAGTCACGTAGTTGAGAGGTGCTCCCTGAATTCAGGACATCTAGACAGCGTCAGGGATGCTGCTGGGGAGGGTTGGGGGGGTGCGGAACTCATTCTGAGACCTTGAAATGAGTGTGGGTCTCATCAGCTGGGTCAGAAGGGCTAAAAGGAGCCCAGAAAGGGTTTGGGGACATATATGGGTTTGGTGTCTTCAGTGGATACCCATACTGGAAAGGCAGGTGGACACGGGTGTCAAGGGCTGCCCTGTGACACTAGGAATCTGGGGAGCTGAGGGGGCATCCAAGTTTCTAAGTAGGGAAATGATTAGGTCAACAAAGCACATGGAAAAAGTGGATTGGAGGTGAACCAGCAGAGGCCGAGAGCCTGTTAACAGAACAGAGACAGGAGATAAGAGACGGAAGCAGGGTGGGATGGGGATGCTGATGGGGGTGGTTTGGGATGTGTCGGAATATCCAGGACATATGGAACCAGGACCCAAATGAAAGTTTCTAACCTAAGTCCAGGATGTTTGCATCCACCACCCCTCACAAGCTGCCAGCAGTCTTTCTGCACTAGGTACCCTCTGGGTGCTGCCCATACTCACCACAGCTACCCACCCCAAGGCTGTATTTCTTTGTCCTCATTTCACTGGTGAAGAAATGAGGTGCAGAGAGGTCCAGGGACTCAACCAAGACCACACAGGTGGCAAGAGTGGAGCTGGGATTTTACCTGGCGTCTAGCTCTAGAGAAGATGTCAATCACCACCACATTGCTTTGCCTGTTATCCTCCTGTTACTGTTATTAGATTGTGTGTGTGCACATTCATGTATGTGCTAGAAGTGGGGAGAGGAAATAAACAAATGGCAGTTAAAAGATGAAACAGGAATTCCCTGGCAGTCCAGGGGTTAGGACTCTGTGCTTTCACTGCTGAGGGCCAAGACCCTGGTCGGGAAGCTAAGATCTGGTGGCGGCCCAGGCAGGGGTAGGGTGCAGGGGGGAGATGAAATAGAACTTAGAAACAGGACAGGCAAGTGTAAATGAAAAAGCAGGAAGAGCTGCAGGATCCACGTTTCCAGGGGAGAAGCTGTAAGGAACATGGGGAATTAACAAGGGAGACAGACACGAGCAGGCAGAATTAGCTCCTGCTCCCCTAGGGCCTGGTGTCTGCTTTTTCTTTGATCTTCCGCTCCGGGCCAGTCCTCTGGAGCAGATCATACTCAGAGGAGTGAGATTTTGGTCTGAATGATACAGATAACCCCTACCCCACATAGCCCCTGGGACACTAGTTCTGGATATGTAGGACCTATCTCCCTGTCAAGCCCTTAGTTGAGTGGCCAGAACCCAGAGGAGCAATCATTAGCACTCTACTTAACCCACCGTCATGGTCGGCCATCACGGGCTGCAGTGCAAAGGGATCCTACACTTTGAGAACCAGACTTGGAAAGGACAGAGTCTATGAAGGAAGAAAGGCTTCATTTGAACAGAGTCATGGTGAGTGGGCTTGACAGTGCCTGGATTTGGCTAGGTGAAAGGATTTTGGAAGGGTGATGCTTGCCTTATCCGAAGCAGGTCTTAGCTAAGCAGTGAGCACCTTAAATCTTCTCTGGAAAGAGGTGGTGCAAAAGCAAACATACAAGTAGAGTGCTCTTGGCAATACAATCCTCATCTAAGGACTCTGAGAGGGTGATCTGGGCCCATCTCCTCTCTCTCCATGAATGTTGTTTTGGAAGGTCCAGAAATCTGACTGCTCAGAACTTGGTCTTCAAGCTCCACAAGGAACCTCTTTCCCCCCACCTCACCCCACTTCAAAGAAGGAAGTTAGGACAGGAGGAAGCATCTTTAACATTGTTTCACAACCCCCAAAAAAGAGCTCACATATGTCCAGCAAGCACATATACTGTGCCAGGCACTGTTTTAAGAGCTCTGCAGATGTTAACTCATTTATTCCTCACAACCACCTCTGAGATGTACAGGCAGGAAGCTAAATGCAATCAGAGTGATGCTCCGGGAAATCTGGGAGCAGATTGCAAGGACACAGAGCTGCCCTTCTGCGGGGTCAAACAGCCAGGTGGGCTCTTCAATGCCATTGGGGAAAGTAGGACCCGGGAAGCAAAGCACAGGGTCACAGGCAAATGGGACTAAAGGCTCTGGAGAACAAACCCAATGTTATGGTTCTTTTAAGAAATCAGTTACATGAACCTACAGCTAGATGGGCCTTCATTTCACCAGATAAGCAGTGAAATGGGCCCAGTACCCCCTCAGAGAAGTCCCCTAGTCACACTGCTTACCAAGGTGACCAAAATCTGCTGAGAAAACCTATTAAACCCACTTCTTGTCTCCTGCGGCCAAACAGCAGCACATCCAACATCCCCTGTTGGCCCCAAGCAGGGCGGAGAAGGCCAGCGAGGTGCTCCCGAGGGCAGGAGCAAGAGCTTAGGAGGCCTGAACCCAGCCTGCCGTGGTCACATGACCACAGAGTTCTCCCCAAAGCCCAGTGCCTGTGAGCTAAGAGCCTGTGTAACAGCTGGTGATTGGATGAGGGGCATTAGTGGGCAAGGGTAGCATGCCTCAGCGAGCTGATGGCGACCGCAAGGGGCAGGTCAGAAGGCCAGTGGAGTCAGCAACCAAACAGGTGGGGCAGGAGGTAGCCGACATTCTCTGAGAGAGAAAGGACCCCAGAGCCGCAGAAAGCTCCCTAGCCGAGCCTTCATAGCACCTGAGGGTGGGACATGGCCCGCTCGGGCCCCAGTGTCCTTCTATTCCAAGGACAGTTGTATCTCGACATTCCACACTGATGTCTTTCCTTTTTCAATTCCTAGACTTCCAGTCCCCCCAAAAGGAGGTGAACAGGCAAAGATTGGGGGGAAGCGATGGGCTGACATTAACTGATAGGAGCGGCTTCGAGCAGTTCATGCGGCCTTATCTCTCTCTCCTCTGGATAGCGTGTGTCCGCCGGAGTCCGCGGGGTCGGTGATTAATAGGGGCCATCACTCACTGTCCAGGACGGCTGAAAGGCAGCAGGGAGGGGGCGGCCCTCCCCAGAACTGAGATAACAAGCAGCAGGAATAATGAGTGGTGTCACTCCACTTTTCATTTTGATGGAAAGTCATTACGGGAGTCAACGCCAGCGACAAAGAGCCATGAATCAACTGCTCTGCTATGAAATTAAAATCGAATTGCTGGCCACCCCCAGCCCCTACCCTTCCTGGGAAATGGGGATGGGTAGGTGGCCGGGGAGAGGGGTGCTGGCCTGGGGTGGGCTGTACCCAATCACAGAGCAGGCAGTTATGGGTGGGAAGTGGACAGGCAGCTAGCGAAGGTGACAACTCCTGTCTCCACCTTGTTGATCAGACCCTTCCTCCCCAAACCGCATTTTCCCTCTGCCTGGAGGTAAGCTGTGATTAAAAGGAAAATACAGCTTTGCTGGCTCCAACAAGGCTGCCACTTGACTGCTCCCCTTGGGCTTCTGGCCTGAGTAGGGCAGTCTGGGTCTGGCTGAGAAGAGAAAGGGGCCCGGCTGACTCAGCTACCCCAGAGCCCCTTGCTGAAACTGTTTGTAGATACTTATCTGTGGGGCCTTCCTGCCACCAGAGGCAAAGAGGAAAAGTCCCCAACCTGGTACCTCACAGGATCAAGAACCCCATGCAAATGGGTACACAGCCTCAACCCCAGGCCCAGAGATGGGCACTGTCAGTAGGGAAACAAGAATCTCTCTCTTTTATTAAAGTCCAGCTACATTAACAAGGAGCAGAAGCTGTGACTTGAGGCTGAGGGGCCGCAGGACCATCAAGACAGCCTCCTGCAGAGAGTACAGAGAGTGCCGAGATCACCAGCCGGGTGACAGTTCCATCACAGGGCCTTCCGTCCTCCAGTTGGCTTAGTCTCTCACCAGGAAGGGCCCCGCGCTGTCTCTCCTCCATCCTGAATGCTGAGAAGATGGGCAGGAAGGACAACGGCAGTAGGTCACAGAGAGGTTCCCATCAGGTTCACGGGGCGCCCATTGTACCTCTTGGAAATGTCAGCTTCAATCTGAAAGACAGTGATACCGAGTGGGCAGGAGGCAGAAGGCAAAGGGGCCTCGTTCTGCGGAAACTGGGCAGGTTTGCCTCTCTAGTCTCACCAGCTTCTGCAGCTCCTTTGTCTTCTCCAGCAGCAGATCCAGCTTGGGCTCCAGAACAGCCTGCTCCTGGAGGGCTTCCTGTTGCTTCTGCACCATCAGTTCTTTCTTCAAAGCCAGCAGCTGGGACTGCTTCAGTTTCTGCTGGAGGAGCTCAGTCACTCGGTCCACATACCTGGGCAGGGCATTCACGTAAGTGTTCGGTGTCCCTGGGCAGCCTGGGTGTCCCCATCCGACTGCTGGAACAGCAGAGGCTCAGTCTCTGTCGGCCTCTCAGCCTCCACATCCTTCAGTCCTTCCTTGTATGGAATGCCATTCCCACTTCCCCATCCTACCCAGGAAGCAGATTGTGCCTGCATATTTCAAGCCACCCCATCTTGCCCCAAAGAGAACCCCCAACCCTCGTTGGGGTGGTGCAGTTATGGGAGGCAGGGATGAGGTCCAAGGGATCACGGAGAGGAGGAAACAAGGAGGCAGGGCTGCCCAAGATGGCAGAGCCCTGCCACATGCCCTGCCCTGGAACAGCCCAACATCAAGGGGAAAGCCAGACCTTGGCGAGGCCAGGATCATAAACAGGTGCTGCATTCGAAGATTGGTGAGCCGGTCAATCAGATCCTGCAGTGCCGACACCATGGCTACCATCTTTGCCTTGGTCTGGCCCTGCAGGATGGCCGGAGCCAGCTGGAACTGGCTCACAGACAGGATGTCTGCCTCCTCACTCATCTCCACTGCTCTCTGGGACAAGAAGATTTCGAGCTGAGGACAGAAGAGGATTTGGTTCAAACTGAGAAAAGAACTCAGAAGCTAGGCCCTCAGCCTGCTCAAAATAAAGAATAAGGTAAGGGTTGGATTCTGGAGGAGGAACAGTGGGGGACAGAGGAGCCTGATGTGGTAAAGTCTGTGGGGTCGTATAGAGCTGGACACGACGTAGCGGATGAATGGGGCTTCCCTGGTGGCTCAGACTGTAGAGTCTGTCTGCAATGCAGGAGACCCACGTTCGATCCCTGGGTCAGGAAGATCGCCTGGAGAACAGAATGGCAACCCACTCCAGTATTCTTGCCTGGAGAATTCCATGGACAGAGGAGCCTGGTGGGCTACAGTCCATGGGGTCACAAAGAGTCAGACATGACTGAGTGACTAACACACATCTAGTGACTAAACAACAGAGGAACAGTTTTTCCTCTGAGCATTTTTATTGCTAGAAACTCGCCAACTATAAGGTGGGAGTTTGGGCAGCCTCCACCATCCACTTTCAGTCCCTCAATGCTGTCTCATGCCTTACCTAACCCAGGACCACCCCCCCCTCCTCCCAGGCTATGGATGAGATAACTACAAAGCAGAGATTCAAAGAACAGGAATCCATGTTTGAGAAGCCCTAGATTAAGAAAAGGCTAGGCAGAATCTGAGAACCAGTCACATATCTTGTCACTTTTATTCAACCATGGAAACCTGAACTAGACTGGTGAGGACAAGATCTTCCACGAGGCCCTCCCCTGCCAGCAGGCCTGAGAAGTCGACAGACTCAGAAATTAACAAAGGCAGGCCCCCAGCTTCGCAGTCCCACAAAGAAGGTCCAAGAACACCAGCTTCTTACTGTGGGCTGCCAGACACCTCAGCCAGAGATGACATGAACCACAAATGAGAACATGGTGCTCCAAACCTCCAACAGCTCCCAGTTCCCTTCAGCTTTCTGACCTCTTCTACTCCCCCAGCTCGCCTGCTCAGCCTCCTTGTTCATCACGTGTGCAGGACACACTTCTGCCTCAAAGCTTCTACGTTGCTCCCCCTGCCTAGAAGGCTTTTCTGCTGGACATGAGTGTGGCTCTCTCTGCACCCCCTGAAGGTTTTGACTTACTGGTCACCTTTGCAACAAGGCCTTCTTGACCACCAACATAAAAACACAGGCCTTCCCAGCAACCCCATCTCCCTTTCTAGCTCTTCTTCTCCATGGCACTATGTTAACACCTAACATGCTGCATATTTTACTTGTTTGCCTTGTTTCTTGCCTGCGTTCCCCACTAGACTACCAGCTTCATGAGGTCAAGGATTCTGTCTTGTTTTCTGCTCAGTCTCCTCAGACAGTGCCAGAGGTTTAGGAAGGATGATAAACGATAAACACTGTTGAATGAATACGTGCTCAGTCACTTCAGTTGTGTCCAACTCTTTGTGACGCTATGGGCTGTAGCCAGACTCCTCTGTCCATGGGATTCTCCAGGCAAGAATACTGGAGTGGGTTGTCATGCCCTCCTCCAGGGGATCTTCCTGATTCAGGGATCAAATGCATGTCTCCTGTGGCTCCTGCATTGCAGGTGGGTTCTTTATCACTGAACCACTGGGGAAGCCCGTTGAATGAATGGAATGAATGGGAAGCATCCTAATGCTCCAGACTGAATGGGAGTGCCCCTGCTCCAGAATACTGAAAGCACTCAGCATCCTTCACACAAACAGGAGGCTCAGGTCAGGTGTCTAGAGCAATACCGCCTATGCTGGTGCCGGGCCTCCCCAGACATCATCCAGAGACAAAAGTACCTCCATGAGCTCATCAATGAACTGATTCCGGGTCTCAGGGTATTCAAGAAGTGTCAGAGCATCCGGGCCCCTGGCAACACCTTCAGGAGCTGACAGGAAGAGAGAGAAGTGATAAAGTGGCTGAAGACTAGACAAGAAGACCATTGGTTTGAGAAGTCCTAGTGCATTAATATGGACACAGACACAACACTAAAGCCACTTCCTGTTCCAACCCAAGAAGGAAGGGTCACCCTTTCCCATTTGTCGCATTTTGGTGCCCTAATCAGGCACCAAAAGCCAACTGCAGTCTGTGAGGACCACAGAGCTGAGTTCCAAAGAACCAAGAGTTCCTTCACTTTGGTGGGCATCAAGTCTCATCCTGCACTGCCCTCCAGTGGCTCAGCTCACCATCACAGCCTCTCGGCTTGTGGGGAAGGGGGGCCAGGTCAGGCTTCAGAGCCTGTCAGCCCTCTCCCAACATCCCAGACAAAGGCTGACCCACATTCATTATCCAAAACATTGAGTTTCTAGGCTTCATTTTAAGAACTCCTCTCTATCCGCTACACTCACACCATCAACAAGATTTTGAAAAAGACAGGTAACTGTATGAGAAGCGCAGTCTTGGCAGTGTACTTTTTCTTTGCTTCTAGAGACACAGGGGTACCCTCTGCCAGGGTTGCAGGGAGCGACGCACTCACCCTGCGTTCCGGCTTCCAGCACGGTGATCTGCAGAGCAGTGGCATCGTCTCCCCAGTCTATCTCATCACCCCCAGCTTCCTGGGTGGAGAGCAAAGAACCCCTGCAGTGTTGGGAGAACTTTCCCCAGCAAAGGGAGCCAGAATAAACTAAAGCCCTCAATAAGCTCAATGACGGCACATTTCAACTGTATGAAGGACCTGCAGCCCTGATGGAGGTGGCAAAGATGGCCGTGTGGGCCCATGCATATAGGTACCACCTGCCTACACCCCCACACCTGCCCCAAACACCAAGAGAGAGAGGTCAAAACTCTGACATGTCACTTTGGAAATTCTGCCTCCCCCCAAACTATATGTGGTCCAAGAGCTATGAACTTCAAGTGATGTCTTTAAAGAGAGAGAGAGAAAACTTTTTTTTTTCTTTTGCCACACTGAAAGGCACCCAGGATCTCAGTTCCCTGACCAGGGATTGAACCCTTGCCCCTTGCAGTGGAAGCGTGGAGTCTTAACCACTGGGCCACTAGGAAATTCCCAACATGTTTGTTATCACCAAAATAGCAATCACAGAAAGTCCTCAAGAGAGATGGACCGAGAGAGCATCCCAACCTTTGAATCCGATTCCAGGGAGATGCCCCAGTCAATTCCAGCAGTCTGGGCAGAGATGCCAGAGTCAGCCCCTTCAGAGGCCACCTCCACCCCAAAGTCACCCCAGTCAATCTAGAAGGGAAAAAAGTGTTAGTTCAAAGATGGGTGAGAAAAAGGGGCCTGCCTTCCTCTAGGTCTCAGTAGGGAGCACCAGCACTGTTTAAACATAACGGCCTCCAAGCTTCCCAAAGCAGAGTCTGTCTTCAGAGAGCTCAGGGGACTGAAGGGTTCCCAGTTCAAAGCTGACCAGCCTCCCGGGCCTCTTCAGCGCTCATCTACTCTGTGGTCTCAAGAAAGCCAGAAAAACAAAGGAGTAGGGCCTTCTGGGCCCTTCCACCTATAGTCTCTCTCACAGGAGCACCCCTTTCTTCCCTCTGGACTGAGTTCAAACGGGATGGGGGAGGATTGAACCGTGTACAAGGGGAGGAAGCGGCTCTCACTCAGCCCGTCTTACCGCGTCTTCTTCCACCTGCTCAGGGGGCTCCTCAAGGTGTGGCCTCTCCACTACCGAGGGCTCCGAGCCCGTCCTCCACTCGTACACCGTGCAGTTCCCCCGCGTCTGCACAAACCGCAGCATTGGCAGCACCTCTGTGGGGCTGCAATGGAGCATGCTGCTGACCCTCCTGCTGCCCACTTGTGAGGCCAGGCCCAGTGCTGGGCCTGGCACTCAAGTGTCACGTGGGGAAAGTACAAGCGGAGAAGAGAGTACAGCCGGGGAAGGAGCTCAATGGTCCCCGCCCCTCCTCCACTGGGGAGAAGCCAGGGCCCTCGATACCTTTCACACACAAACCCCACACAGGCCTGGTACAGGTCAATGGCTTCGCCCAGGGTCTGGGCCGCCGCCCCGATCTCGGCCAGCTGACTTGGCAGGTCCTTCACCAGGGCCAGTAGTTCTCTTCGGACATTGTCCCCCTAGAGAGGATCCACGAGGTGGGCTTACACAGAAGTGGTGGAAGTGGAGTCCAGCGGATTAAAGAAAATGCCTGAAGATTAAAGATGGGCCAGAAACTGGCCCAACCGGCAGAGAAGGAAAGCCCTCCCCAGAAGCAAAGGCACTGGGCCCAGGAAGACAGACAGAGGCCCCAGGCATGTGTCCTCCTGCTGCGGGAAACCCGGCCTGCTCACTGTGACGCCTGCTCACCGTGATGCCATACAGCTTGCACGAGTGGTAGAACTGCTCCCTCATCTCGGCAGCCCCTGCCTGGCCCTCTTCCTCCTTGCGGCTGTATTCTTGCTGCAGCTGCTGGCACTTGGTGATCTGCTTCTTCAGGGAGGGGATCTCATAGTTGACATTCCGAACCAGGAGGCTGGAGAGTTCCACTGAAAAAGATGGGCCCAGGAAGTTCACCCCAGATCCCCACACCTAAGGCAGGCATGCCCCAAGGACATGCGCAAATATACCCTAGCCTGGTGGCAAAGAGCACGGGCTTGACCTCCCAGCTCCTCCTTCCTGGCTGTGGAACCTAAGACAGTCATTTAACCTCTCCGATCCAGTCCTGAGCTATAAAACAGGGGCAGTAATACTTATCATGAGGATTAAGAGAATCCATATAAGACACAAGTATAATTCCTTGCATTTAGTAAGTATTAATATTTGGTCAATATTAGCTACTATAATTATTTACACTGTCAGCAAATACAACTCAAACTACAGTCAGCCTTTTATTTATTTTCTCAGGCACTTGATACAGGCCTCAGGTTGACCCGTGCCTCTTCTGCCCAGTGGAGCAGAGGGGTGCAGGGGGAGCTAGTCATCAAGAGGTGACTGGCAGAAGACCCATAAGCACCTGTCCAAATGCCCACAACCTGCCTGGTGGTCATCCTCCTCCCAACACTCACTGAAATTTATTTTCCCACCTCAAAAACATCTACACACCAGCCTCTTCCCCCACATGAACTGTACCTCCTAGAAGCCCAGTGTCTCAAAATTTGAAGAGGGAGCCTCCCCGTGGACACTGGGACTCCCGGGTTGGGCCCCTTACCTAGGTAGGTGTTGTCCTTCTCATATAGAGCTACGATCTCCTGCCAGTCCTAAGAAAAGAAACAGGAAGTGAGCCAGAAGAGCAGCCACATCCCAGCTCAATCCCCCAACAGGGGACGCTCTCCCAGTCTCTGCATCTTCATTCTCCTTCATAATGCTGGCTGGACCACCCACTTTAAGAGGATGGTGCCAACGAGCAAGTCCCAAAGCAAATGTAAACCCAGGGCTGGGGTCACAAAGAGTTGGACACGACTGAGTGACTGATATTTTCACTTTCAGGATCTACTTTTGGCAAAAACTATGGGGACAGAGAGAAACTTGAGGAGATATTCCATAGGGGCATCTTCACTGGATCCTCAGCAAGACAGACAGCCTCTGACCCCCTGGACTGGATGCCTCCAGCTGCACGTTACCACCGTCACCCACACTTGCCTTCATTCTCTGTGAAGAGTACCGGCCGAAAATATTTTTTGTGGAGGCTTCAGTGCCTTTAAGAAGCTCCACAATTCTTAGGCAGTGGAAGTAGTGAATGTCTGGAAAGCAAAGAAAAACAAAGACTTTGGAAATAACAGTCTCTAACCCACCACCGCGGCTACCGCATATGGCCGACTCATGTATATGCCAGTAACTTTGGAGAGCACAGCTCTCCCCTGCATCATTTTGTGTTGAAATAAACCAACATCTATACCCCAAATAAAAGCCTCTCTTTCTTTAGAGGTCAGTCCTATGACTAAAGAAAAGGGAACAGCTCAGCAGATATATACCACTCCAGGAAAGAGGGGGGTCCAGTAATGCAGCCCTGAAGCACTCACAGGATCCAGAGAGCAGCTGGGCGATCTCTTGGCTCTCTGGCATGTCCTGGATGGCGGCATTGATCTTCTCTCGGATGGTCAATACCAGACTCTGCCATTTCAGGTTGCAGTGCCTTCTGTCTACCAGCCAGTCTATGGCAGAAATCCAAATCATAGCATTCCCATGGCCAAAATTCCATCACTGATTCAAGTGAAATATGCTAAGGCATTGGCTAAAAGTTGTACTCATATTGGTTAAGGTGTGGGGTCACGGGAAGATGGAAATGAAGACAGGCTCAAAGGGATGCTTGGGGCTAAACAGATTCCAGCAACCTAACTTTATCCACAATGTGACTTTTATAAAGTAACTGCCTCAACACAGGGTAAAGTAAAGCTTTCAATTGGTCCTGACATCAAAGTGCCACTTTGGACCACTCTAAATTCTCCATGATATTTTTGCTTCCATGGATAATTATATCTTTCTTACTGACAGAGGATGCCATTCAACTTCTACTTTCTCAGGGCTGGGATTAACCATGACAACGAAAAATACAAGATGGTTACACTAAATACCAGATGAATGAACAACTGCAAAGCCCCTAAGGACTAAATAACACTGGTGTACTCTTACCACTGAAGCACCATCCTGCACACATGAATACCAATGTGACTGACCTTCTGGATTCTGGGCCAGATCTTTTTTTAGTTGAGGGTATAGCTGAATGAGAGCCATGCACATTTCCTCATAGGAGAGAGCTAAGACCTAGACTTTGTGGTCAGCTGGTCCTGGATCTAATTACCAACTTTCTTGGGCAAGTCTCTCAACCTCTCTGTGCCTCAGTTTCTCTACTGTAAAATGGGGATGATAAATATACTGAGTACAAAGGGTAAAACACTGAACGCTGTGCCTGGCACATGGCAAGGGCTCAATGAATTGTAGTGATCTTCATTTTCATAATGTTAAGCACATAAAACAGCCCATGGTATAGAGTAAACCCTCAATAAATGGTTGGGTTTTTACTGGTCCTTTTCATGACCAATAACAAGCATATACATCAAGAGTTTACATGTCCTGAAGAGCTGGGACAAATCCAAAATGAAGCTAAAGATGTTCCACTAAGTGGCCACCTTGCCCTTGTTAATAAATCTGCTAACTGGTCAAATGCTGGGAGCCCACACTAGTTATCAGTTATATTCCCATCGCTGCACTCCACTAAAATCTTCAAAAACAAAAATTATGTAGATGTCACAGAAGTAGAAGCAAAGGGATGACATAGTCAAACAGATGTCATCTTAATGACACAACTGGCATCAAAACAATTAATTCAAAGACCATTTAAAAATCCAGGAGCTGTGCACTGCCCTGGAGGGGTCAGAGTGAAGAGGCCCTTCTCTGGCTCTGAACTGGAGAGGAGGTGTATAGACCCGATACAGACAGTAGGGAGATGGCCTGGCCACTAAATGGTTTTCTTTTCAACCAGACCTACGTGCCTCTTCCTCCTAAAATCAAAGGAAAAAATAAAAAGGAAGAAAGTTTTTTTTTCCCAGCATAATACAATACTGGAACCTGACAGACTTAGGTTCTAACTTCAGATCTGCCATTCAGCAGCTGACCATATTTAAGGTAAGCCTTCAACTCTCCTCTGTCCCTGAAAGATATGACTGACAACATGTTATATACGTTAAAATAGAAAACACAGGTCGAGTATAGACTCTATGCATGGTTCCTTCCCGCTCCTTTTACTGAGGCAGGTCCAGCCACAGATGGGAGCGCAGAACAGAGCGAGTGGTCGGCGCTTCCGCTGTTGAATAGAGGGCAAGGGGGACAGGTCTCCCCTGGACAGCTAGTTGAGCGGGGGCGCCCCTCCTACCGAGTAGCTTGCTGGTCTGGATGTCGATGGGGACGTGCTGATGGTCCTGGCGGGAAACACGACGGGGAAAGGTGCATGAGTGCTGCGAGCGGACAAGCCACTCGCGCGCTCATTTCATCGCCCCAACCGCCACCCTGCGGGGCCAGCACAACGGGCCGGGGAGGGCCGCCCCCCGGAGAGAGCCTGAGTAAGTAGGTCAGGAAAGGACCAGCTGAACTCAGCCCAGGGGTCCCAGGGCAGCCCCCCATTTCCCCCGATGCTGTTCCCCCACCTGCATCTTTCTCCCACTTCCGTTTCCGGCCTCCGACCGGGGCCCGCCCCGCCTGCCACTAATCCAGGGCTGGGGTGGCTGAGCCTCGGGCTGGGCACAGACGGGTCTTCTCTCTGGCCACGTCACCGCCTTCCTCAGAGCCAATCGGGGCGCGCGCTCCATCCCGGGCCTCAAGCCCCACCCACCCCGGGGTTCCGAGTGGCTGAGCCCTGGAAGGGCGGGAGAAGAGGAGCCAGCCAATGGGAAACGCGAGGCGGGCTCAAGACCGAGCAGGAGCCGGGGCGCCAGGAAAGGGCTGCAGCGGCGGCGGAATCCAGGCAGGCGGCGCCCTAGAACCGGTCCCAGTCGCTTCCGGCCAGGCAGGCGCGGAGCCTTCTGCGTCAAGATTAACGAGTCTGCCGACAGGGTCCTAATGCCCACTGAGGAACCTAGAGGTCCTTGATGTTTAGATGCTTAGTCGTATCCAACTCTCTGCGACCCCATGAATAGGAGCACTCCAGGCTTCCCTGACCTTCACCATCCCCCGGAGTTTGCTCAGACTCGTGTCCATTGAGTCGGTGATGCCATCCAACGATCTCATCCTCTGTCGCCCCCTTCTCCTCCCGCCTCCAGTCTTTCCCAGCATCAGGGGCTTTTCCAATGAATCAACTCTTCGCATCAGGTGGCCAAAGTATTGGAGCTTCAGCTTCAGCATCAGTCCTTCCAGTGAATAGTCAGGGTTGACTTCCTTAGGATTGACTGGTTTGATCGCCTTGCAGTCCAAGAGACTCTCAGGAATAGTCTTTTTAGAAACGCCCTCCTTGCCTCGCTTTACCGTGGATCATGGTTTAAAAGTCTTTTGTGGCACTTTCGTCACACATTACCTTCTCACTGAATTTATGTAATAGACAAGTGTTGAACACTTGCTGCGTGTTATGTGATTAGGGCAGAGATCGGGAGGGAGGAGGGTCAAAGGAGGTATCCCAAAAATAACACCTAAATTGAGTGTTAAAAGAAGAGCTGCAGAAAGAGGGAGATGTGGGAGTGGTATTCCGGGTGGAGTAGACTGTACAAAGCTTTGCAGGCTTTGCAACGAGGTGCAGGGAACAACAGGCGGGCAAGACTAGCAAGATAATTGCAGGAATCCGGTGTATAATGCCCTTGTTGAAAAATATGAACTGGACTTCCCTGATGGTGCAGTGGATAGGAATCTACCTGACACTGCAGGGGACCTGGATTTGATCCCTGGTCTGGGAAGACTCCACATAGCTCAGAGCAACTAACCGATGTGTCACAATTACTGGGCCTGTGCTCTAGAGCCCGGGAGCCACAGCTACTGAGCCTGTGTGCCTAGAGCCTGTGCTCCGCAACAAGAGAAGCTACCACAATGAGAAGCTCCTGCACCACAAATGGAGAGAGTAGCTCTCTGAAGCTAGAGAAAGCCTGTGCACAGCAACAAAGACCCAGTGCAACCAAACACATATATATGTACTGCATAAGTCTCACACTTATGAAGCCGGCCCTTCAGACAGGCCAGCCTCTGTGCCGTGAAATGTTTGAGGCAGGGGGTGGCTGGAGAAGGGACTGTAAAGACGGAAGGGTGGTATCATATCATATCATCTCAGGAAGGAACTTGGACTTCACCCCTGCAGGGAGAGAGGAACCACTGGAGGGTTTCAAGGCTTTGAGGCTTGAGGCAAAGACAGACCTGTACAAACTGACTGCAGAGAAGATGGATTCTTGGGAGGTAAGGCTGAAGGCAAAGAGACTGTTAAAAGGTTATTATGCAAGAGTTAGAGCTTGACCTGACACAGAGGCAGGAGGAGGAAGAGAAGGACTGGATTTCAGAGATGGTTTGGAGGAAAATGGACAGGACTTGGCAGTTGATTGGCTGTGTGGGTGGGGAGTGGGACAACAGGATGACACATAGGTGGTTGAGTGGGAGTGCCCCACCTAATTCAGGGATGCAGGATGCTGAGCAGGGGGTGAGGAGGAGGGCATCTCAACTTTGAACTTGTGGGGTTGGTGGCCCAGGGAGACTCCCCTGGGAGAATTGTGCAGGAGGCACTTGGATCTGCAGCTCTGGAGTTCAGGGGGCTGGAGATACAGCTTTGTAGAGGGGTAGGCTGATTCATCTGTGGTCCAGGTTGTGGCTGAAGCTGAGGGAGAGCATGAGATGGGTCCAGAAGTGCAGAGGAGAGAGGGTGAGAGGAGAGAGGAGAGAGGGTGGGCAGGGGATCTCACAGGGCTGGATGAGCCACTTTGCACCCTTCCCCTTCCAGGTTGTTAGCTCCTCCAGGAGGCTCTGCTTAAGTCTTTCTAAGTGACCCTCACCCCCAGCATCTCTGCCCAGCACATCACTTGGGGCTTAGTAAATTTTTTATTGAGCTGTGTGATGTGATAGGGCAGTGAGTAGACCTAGATTCCTGCCCAATAAGATCTTGGACCATTTCAATAAGCTCCTGCCGGCCACGGTTTCCTCAACATGGAGATAAAACATCCCGACCATCTCAGGGTATTTCTCTTTACAAGCTTAAATAAACAAACACACTAGATGTATGTAACTCTTTATAGTTTACAACATGCTTTCACAGATTTTTTTCCTCATTATTTGCAAACTCTCTGTGTGTGTCTATGAAACATTAATCATTATTGTTATAGAAGGGGTTAAAAGTCTTCCATAAAAATGGCTCATAGGGCAGAACTAAGGGCCTCTTCAGGGCTCTCTCATGGGAATTTGGCTCCCATCTTAAGAGTCCTGACTCAGGCTATAGGAATGGCTGGAGCTTCCCCATGATTAAACAAACTTACTGGGTTCCAACTATGTGTTCCTGGCTCCCTGGGACATCCCAAGAAGCATGGCCCTGCCCCACCCTCACGGTGCATCTCTCCTCCTTGAACCAACAGGCAGGGCAGGGCAGGCCAGGATGAGTCTGGAGGGCCCAGCCCTGGTAAGGTGGTGGAGGCAGAGACCACCAGCACTTCACCCCCACCTCCCTGCAGCACCCCAGGTGACTCATGAGGAAAGAAGGGTGTTTGAGAACAGCTCTGCCCGGGTGTTAGTGTCAGGGTGGTGGCCCCGGAGAGCATAGGGGTGCAGATTTTGCACAGTATCTGCACTGTTTGTCCTTTTCTGAGGCCATCAAGAGGCTCAGGGCCGATGGGCAGGTAAGCACACAAGTGGTCTGGCCTCTAGGGCATCGAGGTCCTCGTGGCTCCCATCCTCTGGAAAGTGGCAGGGAGAGGCTGTGAAAGGCTCTGACTGTGAATCTCAATTCTCTGCTGATTTAGTAGGTGGGGTGCTGTCGGGGGAGGGGTAGCACTTAGCAAGGTGAGGAAGAAAAGAGGCCTGTGGCGGCTTTAGACAGGAAAGTACAGGGCCCCGGGGTGCTGTGTATGCAGGCTGCCTTGCCATCTTTTGTTGTTAGCTTGCTTATTAAGTGATAGTCTGTGCTGTGTGCCAGTGTAGATCTAAATGTTTTACAAGCCTTATCTAATGTGATCCTTCCAAATAACCTTATAATCTAGGTACTGTTATTAGCCAGGTTTTAAAGGCAAGGGAGCCAAAGCTCAGGTAATTAAGTAACTTGTCCAAGATCATAGAACTGGTAGTCTGTGAGGCTGGGATCCAAACCCAGGCCTGTCTGGCTCCCCAGCCCACATTCTTGTTCTCCGTGGGATGTGGCTTCTCCAGCAGCCTTGCCTGCTGCATTCATGCAGCTTGGCCACTACAGCCACAGGCCTCTTCCTCCCTCCTCTTCGGCCTTTCCACTTTCTCCCCTGATGTTGTGTCAGACAGTCAGCACCCCCGCCCTGGCAATTCCTGGCCTTTACCAAAGTTCTTACTTACCACGCCCCATTCTGGGCAAGAAGGTCCATTGCTTATGTTCTTGCAATATCTATAAAAGGAAGGCTTACCCTTGACATTCAAATAATCCATTTATTTTATCTACCATATGTTTATGACTTTATGGTCCTCGTCTTATGTGTGTTTGCTCACAGCAACACTTGACTGTGCTGTGTGTCTGTGTGTGTGTGTGTGTGTGGTGTATCTGCCTGCTGGACTGAAGGCTCTGGAAACATTCAGAGCCTTCTGGAAACATTCAATGCCAACTCATCATTCTCAGCGGGGCCTCTTGCTGGTTGCAGTGTAGTCTCTGGGTTGGTTTTTGCAGTCTGTCTCCCCAGCTAGTCAGTGAGCCCCTAGAGGGCAGGGAGGACAGGCCTGTTCATCTCTGTGACCCCAGCCCCTGGTGTGACCCTGACACTGAGTGTCAGGTGCTTAATGGATGCTTGTGAAGGAAGGAAGGAGAGAAGATGCCGCAGGTGCAGGAAGGTATTTAGTGATGAGGGGGGACTATGATCACTTGGTCTGGGGGAGGGCTGTGCATTCCCCAGTTCTTTTCTTCACCCCTCCCCCTACAGCTCAGGACTTGGAGTCACTTGGAGCCCGAGGGAGGAATTTGAAGCGAAGATATTAGGGCTCGTTAGCTTCATAAAATAAGCATAAGCCAGAAGGCCCATGAGGTGCCAGTCAGCTGGGTGGTGCTCTGGGACCCATGGTAAACCCTGGCCGCCATGCCTTCTCCTTCCCTTCACCTTTGTTAGCCATCTAAGGGGAAATAACTCACCGGGTAGTTTCGTGAATTGGGTTCAAGGTGTTATCTCCTGAGGATGCCCCTGCTTTTCATGGTTTCTTCAACTCCATCATGGCAGGTGGAGGGAATCTGCTCTTTCATGGGGAGGAAAACCAAGTCCATTGCCAAACCTCTCACCTCTTAGCCTCCCTTCCCATTCTGTTCAGTGTTAGTTACCCTCTATTTGTCAAGCACTATTTGCCAAGATGGGCCTTCCAGGTGGCTCCATGGTAAAAAAAAATCTGCCTGTCAATGCAAGAGAGTCAGGAGACATGGGTTCAGTCCCTGGATCGGGAAGATCCCCTGGAGTAGGAAATGGCAACCCATTCCAGTATTCTTGCCTGGAAAATTCCATGGACGGAGGACCCTGGAGGGCTACAGTCCATGAAGTCACAAAGAGTCAGATGTGACTGAGTGACTGAATACTTTTGCCAAGGTGTTGGAGACCTTAACATGAAGACACGGTCTCAGCCCTCAAAGCAAATGACTGTATGACATGTGAGAGGCCCACCACATTCTAAATCCCATGACAGCACATCCAGCGTCTAACTCTGTGCTCATACATAATAAGTGCTTAAAAAAAATCCATACAGACAAAATAAGAGGGATGCTTAGAGGGTTAAGGAAACAGAAAAAGGGGAGTATCCATCTCAACTGGGGGGTAAAGACATGAGATGGGGATGGAAAACCATCAGAGCAGACTCCTGGGAGAAGTAATAATACTTGAGCTGAGTTTGGTAGGATGGGAATGAACTGTGGTAGAAGGAAGAGGAGGGAGGAGAGGCATGTAAGTGATGGGTTTCATTCCAGGAAGAGGGAGTAAGTAACATGGATAAAGCACATAGGTGAGAGACAGCATGGCTGTTCCACAAGAAGTCTATTGTGGGATATTTATGGGAAGAGAAATCAGGTTGAAGAGACTGGCAAGATGAGACCACGAGGAACACTCAGGTCCCTGACAAAGGGTTGAAATTTTATCCTGTAGATCAGATTTCCCAACCAATAGGCAGCCGATATCTGTCAAGCTATAGAGTTGTGCAGAGAGCCCAAGAATCCACAAAAGCAGTTGTATTATTTTAGCGCTAGAAGGACAACAATGGGCAGGTGGAAAAATTTTTCTGTGTTGAGAAAGGATCTTTTTAGAGAACAGGAAACCCAAATGGCCAATACATGTGTGAAGACTCTCCGTCTTACTAGAAACTCAGTGTATGGTTAACTGAGGCTGCTGTAACAACTTATCACCAAACAGGTGCTTTAAAGGGCTTCCCTGGTGGCTCAGATGGTAAAAAATCTGCTGTGATGCAGAAGACCTGGGTTCGATCCCCAGGTTAGGGCAATCCCCTGGAGGAGGGCTTGATAACCCACTCCAGTATTCTTGCCTGGAGAATCCCTGTGGACAGAGGAGCCTGGTGGGCAGTCCATGGGGTCACAAAGAGACGCAACTGAGTGACTAAGCACAGCACTGCACTTCAGGTGCTTTAAAATAATAGAAATGGGGACTTCCCTGGTATTCCAGGGCTAAGACTTTGGGCTCCCAATGCAGGGGCCCCGGGCTGAATCTTTGTTCAGGGAACTAGATCCCGCATGCTGCAACTAAAAATACTGTATGACACAACTAAGACCCAGCACAGCCAAATAAATAACTAAGTAAATATTGAAAAGTAGAATAAGGACTTCCCTGGTGGTCCAGTGTTAAGAATCTGCCTGCCAATGCAGGAGACATGGATTTGATCCCCTGTTCGGGAAGACTCCACATGCCTTGGAGCAACTAAGCCCGTGCGCCACGACTACTGAGCCCACGCTCTAGAGCCTGTGAACTGCAACCACCAAGCCCTCACGCTGCAGCTACTGAAGCCCGTGTGCCTAGAGTCCATGCTCCACAACGAGAGAAGTCACCGCAACGGGAAGCCTGGGCATTGCCTCTGCTCATCGCAACTGGGAAAGCCCGCACAAAGCAGTGAGGACCCAGTGCAGCTAAAAATAAATGGATAAAATAAAATAAACATTTTAAAATAAATTAGAAATGTATTCTCTTACAGTTCTGGAGGCCAGAAGTCTAACATCAAGGTGTCAGCAAGGCTGATTCCTTCCACAGGCTCTGAGGGACAATCTGTTCCTGCCACTCACCCAGCTTCTGGTGGCTGCAGACAATCCTTGCTGTTCCTTGAGTGGCAGCTGCATCACTTCATCCTCTGCTCTTGTCATCGCATGGCGTTCTCCCTGCATGTCTCTCCTCCTATAAGGACACTAGTCCTCGGATTTAAGGCCCACTCTAATCTAGTATGTTCTCAGCTTAACTAATTACATCTGCAAACACCCTGTTTCCAAATAAGGTCACACTCTGGGATTCCAGGTGGACCTGAGTTTGGGGGACACTATTCAGTCCAGTGCACTAGAGCATGCTAAGGTGCTTCAGTTGTATTCGACTCATTGCGAACCCATGGACTGTAACCTGCCAGGCTCCTCTGTCCATGGAATTTTCCAGGCAAGAATACTGGAGTGAGTTGTCATGCCCTTCTCCAGGGTATCTTCCTGACCCAGGGATCGAACCCACATCTCTTATGTCATCTCATTGGCAGGCAGGTTCTTTACCACTAGAGCCACCTGGGAAGCTGCAATCCAGTGCTCTAGGGAAAGGCAAATATATGACACAAAAATGACTACTTCACTTCCGTCACACTGGCAAAAATATTAATGTCTCTGTCCTGGGTTGTGTTCTCCAGGGTAGATGAAGTTTAGGGGGCAAGATGCTTACTAGGGATCACTTCCTGAGAGAGGAACCAGACAGAAGTAGGACTGGGCAGAGAGAGAAATCCAGCTGTAATGCAGGCCTTGCAGAACTTCCATCAGTTTGGTTAAGAGAATACGGCCCCTTCGCGTGTCCTTCATGGGACTGAAATGGCTGGACCTTACATCCCTAGAAGGGCAGGCCCTTGGGAGAGATGCTCTCTGCAGCTGAGGTGGACCCTGAAGGAGCTGATAGCCGGAGACCAGCAGCTGAGGAAGGCAGTAAGTCCTTCCTCGCAGGGTATTCTGGCTGGCACACTCACTACCACAGAAATGTTAAAATGAAGAGTGTGGTAGGACTAAAAAGTCATCTTCCAGTCTGCCTCCCGCCCCCTGCCGTGATGTCCACATCAAATCACTGGAACCTGTAGATATGACTTTGTTTGAAAAAAGAGTCTTTGCAGATGTGATTAAGTAAAATCATCTTGGATTATCTGGGTGGACCCTACATACTCTCCCGAGTATTCCTTTTTTTTTTAATTTATTTTTGGCTGTGCTGGGTCTTTGTTGCTGCCCCCGGGCTTTCTCTAGTTTCAGCAATCAGGGGCTACTCTCTAGTTGTGATGCACAGGCTTCTCACTGTGGTGGCTTCTCTTGTTTCGGAGAACAGGCTCTAGGGTCTGGGCTTCAGCAGGTGTGGCACACGGACTTAGTTGCTTCATGGGAATCTGGGAATCCAACCTGTGTCCTCTGCAATAGACAGTGGAACATCCTGGAATGTGAAGTCAAGTGGGCCTTAGAAAGCATCACTATGAACAAAGCTGGTGGAGGTGATGGAATTCCAGTTGACCTGTTTCAAATCCTGAAAGATGATGCTGTGAAAGTGCTGCACTTGATATGCCAGCAAATCTGGAAAACTCAGCAGTGGCCACAGGACTGGAAAAGGTCAGTTTTCATTCCAATCCCAAAGACAGGCAATGCCAAAGAATGCTCAAACTACCACACAATTGCACTCATCTCACACGCTAGTAAGGTAATGCTCAAAATTCTCCAAGCCAGGCTTCAGCAATACGTGAACCATGAACTTCCAGATGTTCAAGCTGGTTTTAGAAAAGGCAGAGGAACCAGAGATCAGATTGCCAACATCCACTGGATCATCGAAAAAACAAGAGAGTTCCAGAAAAACATCTATTCCTGCTTTATTGACTACGACAAAGCCTTTGACTGTGTGGATCACAATAAACTGTGGAAAATTCTTCAAGATATGGGAATACCAGACCACCTGACCTGCCTCTTGAGAAACCTGTATGCAGGTCAGGAAGCAACAGTTAGAACTGGACATGGAACAACAGACTGGTTCCAAACAGGAAAAGGAGTATGTCAAGGCTGTATGTTGTCACCCTGCTTATTTAACTTATATGCAGAGTACATCATGAGAAACGCTGGACTGGAAGAAACACAAGCTGGAATCAAGATTGCCAGGAGAAATATCAGTAACCTCAGATATGCAGATGACACCACCCTTATGGCAGAAAGTGAAGAAGAACTAAAGAGCCTCTTGATGAAGGTGAAAGAGAAGAGTGAAAAAGTTGGCTTAAAGCTCATCGTTCAGAAAACTAAGATCATGGCATCTGGTCCCATCACTTCATGGGGAATAGATGGGGAAACAGTGGAAACAGTGTCAGACTTTATTTTTTTGGGCTCCAAAATCACTGCTGATGGTGATTGCAGCCGTGAAATTAAAAGACGCTTACTCCTTGGAGGAAAGGTTATGACCAACCTAGATAGCATATTTAAAAGCAGAGACATTACTTTGCCAGCAAAGGTCCGTCTAGTCAAGGCTATGGTTTTTCCAGTGGTCATGTATGGATGTGAGAGTTGGATGGTGAAGAAAGCTGAGCGCCGAAGAATCGATGCTTTTGAAGTGTGGTGTTGGAGAAGACTCTTGAGAGTCCCTTGGACTGCAAGGAGATCCAACCAGTCCATCCTAAAGGAGATCAATCCTGGGTGTTCATTGGAAGGACTGATGTTGAAGCTGAAACTCCAATACTTTGGCCACCTCATGCGAAGAGTTGACTCATTGGAAAAGACCCTAATGCTGGGAAGGATTGGGGGCAGGAGGAGAAGGGGACGACAGAGGATGAGATGGTTGGATGGCATCACTGACTCGATGGACATGGGTTTGGGTAGACTCTGGGAGTTGGTGATGGACAGGGAGGCCTGGCGCGCTGCAATTCATGGGGTCGCAAAGAGTCGGACACGACTGAGCGACTGAACACATCTTAACCATTGGGCCACCAGGGAAGTCCTTCTCCCAAGTATTCTTATAAAAGACAGATAGACATTAGACAACATGGAAGAGGGGAAGGGGACGTGAGGATGAAGGAGACAGAGAGGGGAGTGATGTGGCCGCAAGCCAGGGAATGCCTACAGGCACCAGAAGCTGGAGGAGGCAAAGAACGGACTGTCCCTGGAGACTCGAGAGTGATCATGACCCTGCTAAGACCTTGGTCTTGGCCAGTGAAACCGATTTTGGAATTCTGACCTCCAGAACTGTGAGAGAATACATTTCTGTTGTTTAAATCCATCGAGTCTGTAGTAATGTGTTAGAGCAGCCACAGGGAACTAATACAAAGAGTAATAGGAAAATTGCTGATGGGGATGCAAGCTGGTGAACCCACCCAGAGACTCTATCTTAGGGTGCAATGAGGATTCAGAGTTCTAAGTATTTGCACAGTCCGCATGAATACTGGCTGCTCATATTCCCACTGCTCACCGAGTTCTCCTTGAAGGAGAGCAATGGCAGCCCCTCCAGTGGCAGCCTCGACACCCACCTCAGACCTGCCCTGCCCTCTTCCCGGCTGCACCTGGTATAGCTCCTGGAGACCAGTGTGTGGCCTTGCCCCATTTGCCCCTCAGCTAGGCTGGCCTCCCACAGACTCTCTCATCTCCTGGCCTTCCAGAGGAAGGGGAATGCTGAGGAGGATGGCAGGCCCTCTCGTCTCCCTGCTTTGGGAAATAAATATCTCTGGAGCCTAGATCTACTCCCTGGGCAGAGGTCAATAAACTAGGAATGATCTTTTGGGCCAGATTAGATCTGCAACCCAATGGGGCCCCATGGCTGCGTGTCTAACAGGGCACCAAGGTCCTTGAGACTCCCTTAGGTGTATTTTAACTTGCTTGACCCAACAAGGACACATTTCTGAAAACTTGCACATTTCATGTTCGTGTTTGAAATATCACACTTGAACCTAGTTTTAAGAAGGTGTGTTAAAAGGTGGAAAATTCTAGAAAACAATACAGCAGCCTTGTGGGGGTGATCTGTTTAAGGGATAGTCATAGTTTATAGCCTTATCTCAAACTCCCCTCCCAACCCTGCTCCTCCCAGAAATAAACCTACCAAAGGTCAGGGGTTGGGCCTAACTTCCCAGGCTGGTCCCTCCCAGGATATGGAGCTGGGGCAGCTGGGGCGGGCCTCTGCGCCTGTACCTGGCCCTTCTGGCCTTCTCTGAAGGGCAGGTCACGTAGGCATCCGCTTAAATCCCAACCACTGGGGTTCCTCCTCCAGAGTGGAGCTGAGAAAACAGAATTCTGCCCCCTCTGTGTCCCACACATCAGAAAGGTCTGGATTTTGAAGCAGGGTGGGGTGGGGTGAGAGTGGGGAAGGGAGTGAGTGTTTTCAGCACAAGCCCCTTCCTCCTGTACAGATGGAAACAGTGTCCTGACCCTTGGTTACAGTCCGCAGGCTAGTGCTCATCCCATCATCCTTCTACTTTTTTCCCAACACCTCAGTTAAGTTTTTAGCCTCTTTGGGTATCTTCTGCACTGGACACCGACTCTCAACCAGGATTTCAGAGAAAGTGACAGATCTAGAAACCTTCCTGGGACAGCTGTGTATACCTCTCACAAGAGTTAGGAGAACCTTTCAAAACAATATCCTTAATTCTCATAGATCCCCAGGGAGCTGATAACATATCAGCAAGCATGCTGTAGCTGAAACCACCAGAAGTGAAATAAATGGCTTTTCTCTCACATTTACCTGGGACAAGTGGCTGCATTAAGAATTTCTTAAAGACAATACTTTTGTCTCTTATTTGTATTTTAAAGTTTGCATTAAGTGCTAACTGTATGCCAGGTCTGTATCAGTGACAGACAACTCTGGGCTCAAGGAGCTAACATTCTTTTTTTTTCAACTTTTTATTTTATATTGGAGTATAACTGACTAACAATGTTGTAACAGTTTCCGGTGGACAGCAAAGGAACTCAACCACATATACATATATATATACACACATGTATCCATTCTGCCCTAAACTTCCCTCCCATCCGGCTGCCGCATCACCTTGAGCAGAGTTCCCTGTGCTGCGCAACAGGTTCTTGTTAGTTATCCATTTTAAATAAATGTAGTGTGTACATGTCAATCTGAACTCCCTAACTATCCTTTCCCCTCATCCTCTTCCTTCTCTAAGTCTGTGAGTCTGTTCTGTAAATAAGTTCCTTTGTTTCATTTCTTTTTAGATTCTACATATAAGGGATATCATAGGATATTTCTCTCAAGGAGCTAATATTCTCTAAGGGAGGCAAATATGTGACTGGATCATTACATTACTATGTATGTATATATGTGTATGTACACACTTAATCAATTATGGTATATGGCATGTTAAATAGAAGCATGTGAGTAAGCCCAGTAGGAATAAGACAATTCTCGGGGAAGTAGGGGGCATAATAATTTAGGCCTTGAAGGAAGAATAGGAGTTTGTCTTGGTTTACTCAGGGGGTGGGGAGACCATTCCTAATCTCATCCTCTTAGACAGCTTCCATACCGAGGAAGGTAGGCAGAGAAAGGCCTTGTGTGCACATTCAGGGAGAGTTT
This sequence comes from Okapia johnstoni, assembly GCA_024291935.2. Taxonomy (NCBI): domain Eukaryota; kingdom Metazoa; phylum Chordata; class Mammalia; order Artiodactyla; family Giraffidae; genus Okapia; species Okapia johnstoni. Next base: position 23,115,358 of record CM044306.1, on the reverse strand, counting down.
GGAAGAGAAAGTGCAGACTAGGAGGGCCAGGGCAAGTGGGTTCCTCTATGGGCCATGGGGAGCCTCTGCAGGACTGTCTACCTGAGGCCCAGGGACACAGGGGCTGTTTAGGATGGAGGCAAACATGAACTCAAGAGGCCTTGAGAAGCTGAACCAGGTAGACTCAGTGCTGAAGATGTGGGCAGGTTTGAGAGTTGGTTAATTAGAATTTAGAATCTAACTTGGAGGGAGTGCCGAGGATGGGGGAATTGTACGCTTTTCCTCTACCCAGTGCCCACCCGCCTCAGTCCTGGAATGGGACACAGTCCATGACGGAAGGCAGAATTTCAAGGTCTTTGAAGACTGCTTCTAAGCGAGGGAGGAGGGAATGTAGACACTTGAGGTTGCAGTGGGTCTGGAGAACCTGGCCTAAGGAGTAGCTGGTGCCACTCAACCCACTTCTAGGGAGAACTTGAGGAAAAGCCTTCAGGTCAGGAGGGAACCACAGCCTCCCACCCAGCACCCGCCTGAGGCTTGGGGTGGAAGCAGACAGCCTGGGAACCGGTCTGCCAACCAGTTTAACCAGGGACTGGTTTCGACTCTGGAGTTCAAAGAAGCTGGGTGCACCCGTTTCTCCCGCGAACGGGAGCAGCGGCCCTTAACCCTTTCTGGATTGTGCCTGGGGTAATGTCCAGGTGGCAGTTCATGCTGGAGAGGGGTCTGGCCTCTTTGGGGCATAAACAGGTAGGGGTGACCTCAGTTATGGTTGGGGGTGCAACCAGGCACCTGAGAGTGGCAGAATGAGGCAAGAGGCTCCTGGGTTCTCCCCACCCCTGACGTTCCCTTGGGGTTTCCTCCTCCTGGCCAGGAGGTCCCTGGAGGACCCTGGCTTCTGGGTGGGTGCAGGGGAGCTGGGATTGGATTTCTGGGGTAATGAATATTCATCAGCTGAGCCGGCCTCTGCTTCTGTTTACTTAGCCGGGAGGGGCTGGGTTTCAGGTTCACCTTGACTCCTGGAGCCACAGCGGAGTAGGTACCGCTTCTGCACCTGTTTCTCCGCACCTGCTGCACAGCTGCTCCTACCCAGCTCTCCCAGCCTGAGCCTTGCCTGGCAAGGCAGTCCGGAGGCACCCCCACCTCCCCCAGTCTCCTGGGGCGCAGCTCCTGCACTCAGCTCCTTTTCTAGGGACGCTCTCGCCTCCAGCCTTCCAGCAGTCGGGCTCACAGGTACCAGTAGAAGGTGAGCGGGAGGGGAAACCAAGGCATGGACCTCTGTCCGGGGGCCTCAGTTCTGCTTCCACGGCTGATATGCCCAGCTGTGAAGGGGGACCAGGCATGCCGGCTCCCATCTCTCTCTAGGTGGGCAGGCAGAGCTCGACTCATCCCACTGGCGTCTTGGAGTCAATCCAGGCCTCCAACAGAGCTCCTTCTGGGAAAGTTTTACTCCAGAGCAGTGATCTATTAACTCTTGCTGGAGAGGAGCTTACCACCTGCTACCCCCTCCTCCGCTGGAGGATGTTTCTGGCTGTCTGGTAGGAATATATCCCTGTCCTCTCCAGGGTACCTGAGTGTCATGCAGAGTGGAGAAGTACCACAGGGGCCGTGCAGAGATGCAAGGAATGGAGGTTCTGAGTTTTGTCTTACTACATGGAAGCCGACTCGCCCCTTCAACCCCCGCTCCAGCCTTCCACCTCCACCCCAATCAATGGTTAACTTGTTCCAGCTCAGAAGGAGCTCAACCCAGTCTGGGCAAGGCCCTTAGGGAAGTTCACAGAACCCAGCTGGCATGGTGGGAGCTGTCCTGGGGTGCCCACATGTATGCCAGGGTGCTGACCACAATAGGTAGGGGGTGGCAGGCTATCTTGTGAGGGCCTTGTGGATTCCCAAGCTGTGCAAACAGTGGAGGTGTAACTTGCATCTTCAGGGCTGATTTCTGTCATCCGATGGATTGCAAGGCCCTGGGGCAAGGGCCTTGCCCTCAGTGCGCCTGCTCAGGCCCTGCAGAAGCAGGTATATCACCAACTGCTGAGTCTGTTCAAAATTCCAAGTACATCCCCTCCCCCAGGTCCCTCTAGCCTCTTGTGACTGTGCGTGGGCATGTGACTGTTGGCCTCTGGCTTTTTGCAACTTTGGATACCTGGGAAGTTTGACTGCTGTGTCACGTTTTTTTTTCTAAAACAAATCAGATTTTACACTATTTTGAGGTAGCTCACTATTTAAAAGAATCTTGTAGCCCTCTTGTTTTGAAAAACAAAGACTAGTCCCGCAAATTCAGATTTCCATAGATTAGCCTTGCTTAAAGGCTAAACACCTGCTTACTGGTGTGTCATGTCCTCCTGGACAGAAGGGACAGCAAGGCTCAGCAGAAAGCATTTTGGAGAGACCAGAGTTCAAGGCTAGGAGCCAAGGGCACTAACTTGGTGCCATGGTGGAGGCTCCAGGGCAGGGCCCAAGGGCTACTCTGACCTCTCTCTGTGGTTTTCTGACAAGTGGCTCTCTTTACTCCAAGGAGAGTTAAGACCCATGCGTGCCAAGTTCAAAGACCTGTTAAAGTGGCATATTTTAAGTGGCACCAGCAGAGGGTATTCTCATGGAGCGAGGCAGTTTGGTGGTTACTGTTGTTTCAGGAGCTGAATCCTCCATTCCCCAAGTTCCTTAGCAGTCCCAGATGGGCCGTGGTGGGGTTGTGGGCTTTGCCCCAGACCAGGTGGTGACTGGGGCACCCATAGGCCAAGCAAGCACCCTGTCCCTCCTTCCTGGCCCTCCCCACGGCTCCTTCCAGAAACCCATTCTGGAACACCAAGTTCTGTGCAAGGCTGTGCTAAGCCCAGGTGGGGCAGGCTGCCAAAGCAAAGCTCTCAGGCTGTCTCCTTGGTGCGCTCACCTCTCCAGGGTGCCCTGAAAGTATTTACCTGACCACTCACCCCTCCTTCACTTTCTAAGTGGGAGCTGCACTAGATCTCCTTGGGATTTTCTTGCTTCTTGAGCTCAGCTCGAGGGACAGAGCTGGCAAAGTGGGATCTGCTTCCTGGACAGAAAGGTGGGGAGGAAGCAGATGGATATATGCAGGGCCAGGGGACAACCACAACAAAGACGCCATGGATGCAGGCACTCACTTCATTTCAAGCTTAGGTCAGCATTTGCTTTCATTTCTTTCTTTCTTTTAAAATACTTTCTTGGCTGAACCGCACAGCATGTAGGATTTTAGTTTTCTGACCAGAAATTGCATTGCATTGGAAGCACAGAGTCTTAACCACTGGACTGCCAGGGAAGTCCCTCTTTCATTGTTTATGAGTTTGACCTGCTCCCCCTCTAAAAAACTCCAGGCTCATTATGGAAAATCTGGGAATCAAAAAAATTAAATTAAATTAAAAAATATATATATATATGTAGAGAGAGAGAGGAGAAAACATCCCGTATTCCTACTACATAAAGAAAACCAATATTAATCATTTGCATATTTCTTCAGGTGTTTTTAGAAAATGTAGTTAAGACCATCAGTTTTTAAAAGTAGGTGATACATTTGCCTGACCTTGGTCTGGTTGATCATCTAGCTTTCTGGTGTGCTGTGGCTATTGCACCCTCCTCCTCAGGACTTGCACAGCTCACACTGATACCACGTCCAAGCTTGCTGTGCTCGCTACATGACAGGCCAATGAATTGGAGAGACGAGGTGTTGAGGCAAGGAATACAATTTTATTCAGAAAGCCAGCTGACCAAGAAGATGGCAGACAAACGTTTCAAAATAACCATCATTTCGGGGTCTGAATGCCAGGTTCTTTTATGGATCAGAGATGGCAGGGAGGAGGAAACAAAGTAAAAAGGCCATTAATTTTGCAAGTATCTCCTAGAATGGCAAGCCTCAGGCAGGGGGATGTGTTAGTGTCTCTCTTCCTGCCATCTATGGGTGGACAGGGTTCTGAACAAAGGCACTTTAGTTTAACAGTCAGGCAGAGGGGGAGGATTCCCTGAGACAGGCCATTATGTGTGATTATAATAACAAAAGCAATGGAAAGCAAGTCAAGGAAACAGTTTCAACATGGAGCCAGAATTGACTTCTCCCTGCAACAATACCACGGAGTTCTGAAAATCAGACCACCAACCTCTCCAGGCCCAAAGATGTCTCCATTTCTCATCATTTTGCCTGCTCTTTCATTGATCTTAATATCTCTAGCCTATACTCTCTTTTTCTTGTGGTGTCCAGATAACTTCACTGCCAAAACTTCCACCAGCTCAGGCAGCAACTTCATGGAACAGTAAAAGGTGAGGCCACTACTGTGTCAGGACACATCATGTTGTCAGTGGAGAAGCTTGGATTTCAGACCCCTGCCCCACCTCTCATGGGGTATCCTTATGGAGGGTCCAGCCTGTGATAACCAGACCCCACATGTACCTCTTGGCCCCACCAAACCTCCTTCCAAATGTTCAGGTTCCCTTCGAACTCCTGTCCTTTGGAAGCTGTATGGGGAAAGGGAACCACCCCTCAATAAGTTTTACTTTGCGAAGCACATATGCCTTATGGGGAAGGATGAACAATAGAGCTGAACGTTAGGTCTGGAAAGGACAGGTGAGGACACGGAGGGCCAAAGATGTACCTTGCCAGAGGTCACGAGGCTGGAACAGTTCTCTGGACTTCCCACTCCCAGCCTGATGTTTCTCTCCCTTAGAAAAACCCTAGCTGCTCCTTCAGCTCCGGTGGTGACCACAGGGAAGTCCAAATTATTCTGAACATCACAAATCTTGTTTAATTTTGTAATGAATTCCAAAGAAAATGCATAGTGTATTTCTGTCTGTCTGATACCAGCTAATCACCTGTCTGCTCCTGGCAGCAGGGCCTGGAGGCATAGCGGGAAGAGTTTGGGAAGGTGGCCAAGGCCTAGTTGCTGTATGACCCAGCAAGCTATTCACCCTCCTGCGGCCCCAAGGGGCTTGGAGTGTCAAGCTGCCCGGCAGCAGCGTGTAGGTGTCTCACTGTCCCGTCCGCCTGGCTCAGATGGCTTCCCCGTGGATGTCTTCTTGACCGCCTCTTCCCCAGACCCCTCTCTCGCCTCATGTTCACCGAAAGGATTGCATTGCTTACCTGAATCCTGGGTTCACTTGGCCCCACGTTCAATTCTTTCAAGCCTGGTTGGGAGACTAGAGAGGGCTGCTCCAAGGCCCCTACCCCTTCTCCCCACTGACCCCCTTTCTTTACACCCCTTGCTCCTGCAGGAAGCCCCACCCTCAGGTCTGGGAAAGCCATGACTGAAGTTGGTTGGTGGAAGCTGACCTTCCTGCGGAAAAAGAAATCCACTCCCAAAGTGCTGTATGAGATCCCTGACACCTACACTCAGAGTGAGGGTGATGCGGAGCCCCCGAGACCTGACAGTGGGAGCCCCAACAGCAACTTTAACACCCGCCTGGAGAAGATTGTGGACAAGAACACCAAGGGCAAGCACGTCAAAGTCTCCAACTCAGGCCGCTTCAAGGAGAAGAAAAAGGTCCGAGCCTCGTTGGCGGAGAACCCCAACCTCTTTGATGACAGGGAGGGCAAAGGACAGTGAAGGGGGCCGAGAAGGACACTAGCACCTTCCCGCTCCCTGCCATCAGCTGGGTCTGAGACAGGAGCTCGCCACGCTGGCCTCTTCGGCCACAGCTGAAGCCGTGGGGGGACCTGATGCCTGCTGGCAGGAAATGTCTGGTTTTAGGTTTGTATTTATGTGCTCTGGCTTTCTGGAAGGCCTGAGAGATCCCAGGTCCTCCCGCCTCCCCCACCACATACAAAGGCACTTCAGTTCAAGGTTGAAAAGTCCCACTTGGGAAGGACAGCCCTCCTCGAAGCACTGGCAGCGCCTGCAGGGAGGTGGGCGTGGAAGGAATGGAGCAAGGGATCCAGACAGACCTCACCCCCTGCCAGGGCACAGGGTCAAGGGTGAGTTTAAATTACTGCTCCCTCTACTTTCTCTACCTGTGATTATTCTCTGGATCAATTCTGAGTGCATTTTCCAGAAGCCACGTGATGGGGGTGGTTTCCTGGAGCTGAGGTGGAGATGATGAACTTGAGCTCACCTCCTAATTCAAGTGAGAAACTTCCTGGAACTTTGCCCCCAGGTGTGAAGAGGGAGGGGACACTGGCACTCCCTAAGAGGTGCTGCAGAAGGCCAGACCAGGGACCCCACAAGTTCTGCATGCACCCTCAAAGGGAAAGTACACTGCCCCTTGGGTCCAAACTTGGAAAGGGGGTGGGAAGTTCTGGCAGGAGCCCTCCTACCCCTACTAGTATTTAAGATGGATCAGCCCCAGAATGAGTCCTGGAGCCTTGAATTTTGTTTAAAAGAAAAAAAAAAAATTGTAGGTTTCTTTTTGTAATAAATAATGCTGCAAAAGCAGAGAAACTGTGTATGCTCTTGTCTTACATTTACTGAGATGTTGTTTTTCATGACTTTACTCTTTTTTACTTTGTGTTCAAACTGTTCCTTTTGAACATCAGGAAAGGTCCGCAGGTGAAAAAATATAGTGCATGGGACAATAACTTCACCACCAAGCCATCTTAGCATCTGGAGATGGAGAGAGCAAAGGAAGGAGCTAGTTATACCTCAGCAACAGAAAGGTTTTCAGGTGCTCCAAGAGAATGGAGCAGACCTCTGGTGACTGACCCCCAAATCTCAGGGGTTTAGTTTGGGATCCAGATTCAAATTCTGGTTCCTCCTTTAGCAGCTGGGTGATTTGGGGAATATTAAAAAGCAAAAACAAAATCTCCTCTGAGCCTCAGCTTCTTCTGTAAAAGGGGCTGTACTAATATCTATTTCACAGAGAGTGGCCAGTATAGGGCTTCCCTGGTGGCTCAGGGGTAAAGAATCCACCTGCAATGCAGGAGTCACAGGAGATGTAGGTTCGATCCCTGGATTGGGAAGATCCCCTGGAGGAGGGCATGGCAACCCACTCCAGGATTCTTGCCTGGAGAATCCCAGGGACAGAGGAGCCTGGAGGGCTACAGTCCAAAGAATCAGACATGACTGAAGCAACTTAGCACACGTACATGGTCAGTATTATATGACCCATAAGTAGTCCTATGTATGTGCCTAATGAATATCGGTTTCCTTCCCTTTCTTTTATGAAGGAACTCCACCACAGCTCATGCTTCCATTTAAGGATGAAGAGAGAGCTTACTCCCTATGCTGTTAGGTCTAGACCCTCCTCAAGCCCCAGGAGCTGAGAACTGGAAAAAAATTGGCCAAATCTCTGGAGCTTGTGGTGGGAACACAGAGAGACCAAGGTGACAACTAAACAATGTGATTCTGTGGCTTCCAGGTCAGCTCCTCGCAGGCTGCTGGGCCACCCCAGGGAGGTTACTCAGGACATTTACCAAAACAAACAGACCTGTACAAGGGGGCCTTTGTTAGCTGGCCTCACCCAGGCCAGAGGGAACTCTGAAGAGGGAGGGAGATCAGGGACTGGAGGGAGGGAAGGCGGGCTCAGGTATATGGCCTTCCCCCAAGCCTCTTCCCCATCCCTCTCCACCACATGGAACTTTCTAGGGTCCCCACAATCATTCAGTCCATAAAGCCTCCCATGGAGGAGCTGACTTTCTGCCCACTGCAGCTCTGCCCAGAGTTAGCAGCTGATACTCAGAGGAGTCATAATCAGCCAGCTCTGTGGCGAGCACCCCACTAAGTTCCTCCTGTAACCCTCTCATCATAGGTGCTGTCATCGCCATTTTCTAGTTTTCCAGCTGCATTAGGTGAGGCTAAGAGATCAAGTCACCAGACCTGGGTCAGGGCTCCCAGTGGCAGAGCTGGGACTGAGGCCAGACCTGTGCATATAGCTGCTGGACCGAACAGACCCCTTCACACTGGGTTTTTATCTGCTCAGGGAAGGGAAGCCTGGCATGCTGCAGTCCATGGGGTTGCAAAGAGTCGGACAGGACTGAGCAAATGAACAACAGGGAAGGGAAATTGAGGCTCGGAACAAGGAAAGGAGTACAGTCACCTTCTGCAGTGGGGAGGTGGGGAAAGAGGGCCATGCCTGGGCTTTGGGGTCCTGGGAGGCGAGCATCCTCTGAGGGGGCTGCCCAGAATCTGGAACCAGTGAGGAAAAGTCAACCAGCTTCAAGGGTGAGACCTAAAACCATAGGGAGCTGCTGCTTCAGCCATCCTGAGGTTCCCTGAGGCAAGGGGTGGGGAGGGGCGAGAGGCTGGGCCCCAGGCCACTGACCTCTGGCTCTGTCTCATACAGGCAACCACCAGGCCACTACTTTCCCTCTTAGGTGAGAGGGTCCGCGCATTCCTCAACCCTGTGCATGCCACGGCCCCAAAATGATGGCCACATAATCTCCCACGAAAACTCCACACATATCCCTAAGTTAAGGGATGGACGGATGGACTAGAGGCAGGTAATAAGAGCCAAAGGAGATCTGGCTGCCCAGGAAGTCAGCGCCCAGGCAGCCGCAAGTGTTCACCAGGCCAGAGGAGGAGGAAGCGAGAGAGCAAATATGAAAATATGAGCAGGAGCAGGAGAGGCTATGGTTATTGACCACGGTTTCACTGGGACAGGACCCAAGAAGGGAAAGAGGGGGGCAGGAGGGGCTGACTAGAACTGGCCTGTGCTGCCTAGTAGGGGCCAACCCTGGGTATGGGGCTCCCCCTGCTGGACGCCCAACCTCCCCAAGTGGAGAAGCCAGGTAGGAGGAATTGCTTAAATTCTTCAACTCCCCTCAAACATGGGGGCGGGGGAGGAGACCAGGCTAGATTGAATATTTACATCATGCATGGCTGATAAGCTTTTATTTTAGATTTGGCACAGGGACTGTCAGACAGAGGAAAGGAAAGGAACAGCTGAGACTAGGCTCAAAGCAGGAGGTATACACAGACCCCATAACATAACAGGACAAGGTAGGGAAGGGCACTCCAGCACCCTCTCCTGCAAGCGGCCACAAGACTAGCATTGTGCCTTCCTGCACCCCAGCTTAAGGAAGCTTGTGGGGGTGGGGGTGGTCAACACCCAGAGGGCCGCTCTTGGAGGAGGCAGTCAGTAACAGACGCCAAAGCACACACCCATACAGTGGAATGAAGCACAGTTTACAGAGTTGCAAGTTCAATGGCCAATGTATGCAAACAGTCAGTTCTCTGATCCTGGCTTAGTCACAGCAAACATTTGCCCAGCCTGGCTCCTCTCCGCAGCCTGGAGGCCACTCACCCACATTACCCCTGGTCACCAGACTTGTGCTCGAAGAAGACCAAGACTATAGCTTAGCACAGGCCTCAGCCAAGTGCTATCGAAGAATCCAGCTGCAGAAGTGGTTGGTTTAGAGGTTGAGGCTAATCTGGTTACCTGGAAGCGTGGGTGGTCTTGTTTAAAGCAGCGTGGGATTCAATGGGTCTGGGGTAGGGTCCCAAGGGAAGCCAAAGCTGCTGGCCTGTGGACTACACTGCAAGTGAATGATAGTCGCTCAGTTGTGTCTGACTCTTTTCGACTCCATGGACCATATAGTCCATGGGATTCTCCAGGCTATAATACTGGAGTGGGTAGCCTTTCCCTTCTTCAAGGGATCTTCCCAACCCAGGGATCGAACCCAGGTCTCCTGCATTGCAGATGGATTCTTTACCACCTGAGCCACAAGGGAAGCCCCACTGCAAGTAGCAAGGATCTATTAACAGGGGCTGTTAACCTTAGCTGCACAGAATTCCCAAGGACCTTTGAAACTCCCCCAAGTCCAGGCTGCACTCACATTGGTCAAACCACCTCTGAGAGTGGGACTGAGCAGCAGGGTTTTTAAAGCTCCTGGGTAATTCCAGTGAAAACCAGTGACCTAGGAGTCAGCATCAGTAGGGGTGAGAGGGAGGTAAAGGGATGTGTGTCAGAAAAGTATAAGCTGTATTATTTAATTTTATATCTGGAAAGTGAAATACATATAAATGTATGTATATATGTATTTCACATACACATGTGCTGTGCTAAGTCGCTTCAGTCATGTCTGACTCTTTGAGACCCTATGGACTGTAGCCCACCAGGCTCCTCTGTCCATGGCATTCTCCAGGCAAGAATACTAGAGTGGGATGCCATGCCCTCCTCCAGGGGATCCTCCAGACCCAGGGATCGAACCCACGTCTCTTACATCTCCTACACTGGCAGGTGGGTTCTTTACCACTAGTACCATCTGGAAAGCCCTCACATACATCGAGTTTTTATAAACAAATGTGGAAAGTAAGGCCTGATGAAAATCTTCCTGTCCCACAGGTACTAGCACGAGTTCCTTCTACAAAACTCCTGCCTGACAGGGACAGAACACTCACTACCTAATCTACTCCCTCTTGCTGCTGCTGCTGCTAAGTCGCTTCAGTCATGTCTGACTCTGTGCGACCCCACAGACGGCAGCCCACCAGGCTCCCCCGTCCCTGGGATTCTCCAGGCAAGAACACTCCCTCTTAGGCAGCCCCAATTGTTTGAAATGTCTTCCCATATTGAGATGAAATCTAACTTCATGTAACTTCCACCTATGGGTCCTTTGGAGCTACAGAGAATAAATTTAGTCTCTTTTCCGCATTGCTCTTCTTCAGATAATGGAGGGCAGCTATCAGTTGGGTAAGAGGTTTAAAAATATCCTATTAGTAAATGAGTTAGTTAAGGTTCTTTTCGTTGCAAGCAAATCAATTCTGACTGGTTTAAGCCAAGAAAAAAAAAATCTCTCTTTTTTTTTTAGAGACAATGGGTTTTCTGAGGTAGAAGGAGGAATTGCACAACCCCAGGCGTGGGAAGGAGGGATCTGTGGATTGTTCAGAGAATTGCAAGAGCAGCAGCCAGAAGTTGCTGTTTCTAGGCCGCCATTATTTACTTGGCTACAACAGCTCCTATGCTCTGAGGCTCTAGATTTCAAATTTCAAACTTGAAAGAAAAGAAAAACTGATTGGCTAGACTGCCTCGGGTGCTTCTGCTGGGACCAATCGGCTCTGGCCAGACTCTGTCATGTGATAACAGACAAGACTGCTGGGGGCCCACCCCCTGTCACCGGAAAAGGGAATCACAACAGCTCCACTCCTAGAGGGAGATATTCCAATAAATCATAGTTAAGGTCGAGAAGATAATTACAAGATTTTCCGTTTGTGATCGTCTGTGCCACTGTTAAACTCCACTAGACTAGCTGACTACGGAGAATTCCGAGGGTAAACACTGAAGAGCCCTGAATATAAGAGGCAGGAAGGAAAATGGCTTGAGTTTAGAAGGGTCTGGCCCCACATCCCATACCCTCTCTGGGGCACTGGCCCCAGCTCCACTCAGTGCCAACAGATTGGGAGTCAGGGCGCAAGTCTCTCATAGAGCCAGTCTTCCTCCCCTCGGTGGGTCATGGGCCCCAGAGGGGAGTCTCCGGTTAGTAGGCCTCGACGAAAGACGATCCGGTCATGCAGGCGGTTGGTTTGGCCCTGCCAGAACTCCATCACCTGTGGGTACAGGATGTAGCCACCCCTACAAGGAGAAGTAGACAGTTTGGTGTTCTGTGCATTTTTCTAGCCAGGCAACCCCCACCACCCTCCACGCCATCCCAGGGTCCTGTGAAGGAAGCTGCTGGCATGCATCTGACAAGGGTTGCCAGGGAGGAGTATATCTGTAATTCCAAGGACAACATGGCTTCAAGCAAGCATGAGGGTCCCAGTGTCCCTTTCCAGCTGACCCCCGGTATCATTCACCAGTATTTTGGCTTCGGCACCTCCTGCTCCTGGTAGAGTTGCTCCAGTTCCTTATTTTTCTTTCTCAGATACTGTCCAGGGGAAGGAAATGAAGGAAGGGCCAGACTCAGTCAGTGATTCATTTAATCACCACTTACAGGGCATGTGCTCTGTGCCAGGTGCTGGGGACACAGATGAGCAAAGCTGCTGGCCTGTGACCTCCGAGGGCACAGTTCAATGGGAGGGTCAGAAAAACACAGGAGGCCTGTTCCCTGCTCCCCATATTCACATCCCCCAGGGAGACCATCCATTTTACTTTGCTGGAGAGAGAGGGCCCTGGCATCCCCTGGGGACAACCTCTGGGGCTGAGCCAAGGCACCCACCACTCAAAGGACTAAGGAGAAGCCCCACTCACTTCCCGATCAGGGATCACGGAACTCTGCTGACTGACCACAGCCCCAATCTGGCTGCTCTTGGGGCGAGAGTGGAAGTAGCATTCAGCCTCCTCCTCAGGCAGCTTCTTCACGGGCCCCTCCACACGGACCTGCCCAGGGATGGCCCTGGTTAGATAGCATTCAAGGCCACCTGCCCTCCCGACCAGCACTGGCCCTGGTCTTCTCTGTTCTTCTCTTTACCACTGCTCCACCGTGCCTGACTCCAGTTAGCCCAGCGAAGGGAGAGCCATTTGAAAGGCAGGATGTTTGCCCAGCCTGGGGACCTTCACCAGGTTCATCCATAAACTCAGGCCCCTCCTACCTCCAGTCCACCCCCGGCTGCCCCAGGAATGCTCACTCACCTGACGGTGCAGGGGCTCCCAGTAGAAGACAAGGGAAGCAAAGGGATTCGAGTCCTGGAAACGGAAGAGAATCCACAGACAGTCATCAGGACAGGAGAGAGGATGCCTGAGCACAGGGGGAAGGAAGGGGGTCTGCACCGCGCAGGCCCACTGCAGATGCATTTACTGTAGCATCTCATTAAGTTCTCAAAGGTAGGCCTACTTTTACAGGTGTGGAGGTAGGCTCAGAGAGGTTCAGTAACATGCCCAGGTTCACAGAGTCAGTGGAAGACCCGCATTGAAAACCTCAGCCAGATGGACTCCAAAGTGAGGCTTGCCATTTCTCTCACCCTCAGATTTGCAAATCCTCTGAAACGCACATTTGACTGCACTGGACTCAGGGAGGGCTACTTACTTTGGATTCATTAACTGAACGCATATGAAGTGCCAGCTCTGTGCTCAACACCAGGAGAGGTGCTGGGGGTATAACAGAGACACCTCAGAGGCAGCTCCACCCCCACGGAGCTTACCATTTAGCAGAGGACATAAACATTAATCACATAATCCCCCAAATACATGCAGTTAGAAACTAAGACAGTGGCAGAAAGGAAATTTGTCAATTATAGTGACCACAAACAGTGAGAGGGGCTGGCTCACCCTGGGAGTCCAGAGGCTTCCGTGAGGAGGTGACGTGGGGGCTGAAACCCAAAGAAACAGGAGCTACTCAGGTAAACAGCTAGGGAGGTGGCGGTGCTTAAAGCTTGCCCTCATTCACAGCAGAGAGAAGGCAAGTACAAAGGTCTCTAGTCAGGACAGTGCCCCAGCACGGCTGGCAGGTGGACTGGGGAAGGGGTGGCATGAGTAGGCAACCAACAAGCCAGGGATGGACCCTGCAGGCCCAGGAAGGATTTACTGTGAACCCTCACCAGCTCTTTTCCTTTTCGACTCTCGAAGTTAGTGAAGAAGCGGAAGCCATTCTTGTCAAAGCCCTTCAGCAGCACCATGCGGGCAGATGGTTTCCCATCTCTGGGGCAAAGAGCAGAGCACCATGGTCAGAGACCCTCCCTACAGGATGTCTGAGCACCCCTACACCTGTGCCCCCTTATCCTGCACTCTCTGGGCACTCAAGCTGCCCATGGGAATTTGTCCCAGAAGTGCAAGCATGACACCGTGGCCTAGGGCCCTATAACGGACTGAACTGGGTTCCACTAACATTTTTGAAGCCCTCACCCACAGTGTGACTATATTTGGAGATGGGACCTTTAGGGAATGATTCAGGTTAAATGAGATCATAAGAGTGGGACTCTAATCCAGTGGGACTGGTGTCCTTATAAGAAAAGGAAGAGACACCAGAGAACTCTGTCTCTCCCTGTGTACACAAAGGGAAGGCCATGTGAGAACACAGCAGAAAGGCAGCTATCTGCAAGCCAGGACTCAAGAGAGGCTTTGCTAGACACCAACTCTGATAGCACCTTGATTTTGGACTTCTAGCCTCCAGACCTGTGAGAAAACAAGTTTCTGTTATGCCACCCAGTCTCTGTTACGGTGGCCCAAGCAAACTAGCTCTGGGGGTATCCAGGGGCATAGTATAAGAGCCCTGCCTCCAAAGCCTTACACTTTAGTGAGGAGGGGGAAGAAGAGTTGAATAAGAGGCTAACACAAGCGATGTCTCAAGGGATTATGACTGATTGTCAAATGAATGATACAAACCAGCACTGTGCTAGATTGCAAGAGAGGGAAATGGCTTTATGGAGATCTACCTCCCCAGATGGGAACTGGGGAGACTGGGAGCTGAGGGAGACAAGGGTGTGCGTACTGGGAGGTGGAAGCATCAAGGGCAGAGATGAATGAGGCACTACATTTTATCACTAAATGGAACTGAGTCAAGTCTAGTCTTTGGTTTACAGGTAAGGACACTGAGGCCCAGAGAGGACAAATTACTTGCCTGAGGCCACACTGCATGTTAATAATAGAACTAGAATCATAAAGTTGTCATCCATCAAACTGAGAGCTTCCTAAGTTTCCTACTTCATCTGTACCCACCTACAGAAGGGCCCACGGCTGTGTACCTCGTACACGTAGCCAGACACATGGCATTGGCTTCCATTATGTCAGGACACTGAACAGCCTCCTCGAACCAGGCAGCAAACTGCTTCACAGGGTCCAAGGAGGTCAGATGAGTCTCCTCAAATGCCTGGGAAGGGAGAGTTTTATTTCATTTAACAAACACATATAGTATTTAACACTTTTCAAGTGTTAACTCATTTAGTCCTCATAACAAAAGCCCGTCCCCAGGAAGGTTCTGTTAGCCTCATCTTATAGGTGAGAAAACAGGTACAAAATGGTGAATAATTTGACAAATCAGGGTTTCATGTCACGGGTGTCAAACCTATCACCTGGGAAGCCTAAAAAACAAACAAACAAAAAAAAACTCCTGGGCTCCACCCAGTAAATTCTCATTCAGTAGGTCAGTTGCAGGAAGGGGGACCCCTTCCAGGGCCTGAGCGCGGCCTCTTGTCTGACACTCAGAAATGAATTGTCCGAGGAGGTACACTTGTTGACAAAGCAAGAGACTATTGGGATGGGGCGCCCGGGTGGAAAGCAGCAGGGTAAGGGAATCCAGGAGGACTGCTCTACCACATGGGTTGCAGTTTCAGGTTTTATGGTGATGTTTTGGTTTCCGGGTTGTCTCTGGCCAATCATTCTGACTCAGGGTCCTTCCTGGTGGCACACGCATTGCTCAGCCAAGATGGATTCCAGTCAGAAGGATTCTGGGAGGTAGGTGGGACATACAGACTGTCTCCTCTCTCCTTTTGACCTTTCTCAAATTCTTCTAGTTGGTGTTAGATTGTTAGTTCCATGTTCCTTCCCAGGACCTCTGGTTTAAGATAACTCATGCAAGTGGTTACTTTGGGGCCTGGCCAGGGCGAGCAGTTTGGGTCAGTGGTTCCCCTAACAAGTCTGAGATTTAATGAGAAACTGCATGTTTAACAAACATTTCTGGAAATGCTCACATGCAACTAGATTTGGTAACCAGGCTCTGGGCCCTAATTCCAAAGTAGTTCTCTTGGTTTCTCTTCTGAAAAGAGAAAAGGCAGTAAGAGCCAGGAGCTCCTGGCTCTTACTGCCTTTTCTTACACCTCCTCAAAGTGTTATTTATTTATCAAACATTTATGGACTTCCTTGGGGTCCAGTGGTTTAAAATCCACCTGCCAAAGCAGGGTGCTGGGGTTTGATCCCTAGTCTGGGAAGATCCCACATGCCAGGGTGCAGCCTGAGGACCACAGCTTCTGAGCCCATGCGCTGCAGCTATAGGAAGACTGCACACCTAGAGCCCCACGCTCTCCAATGAGAGAAGCCTTTGCCCAAGGAAGACCCAGAGCAACCAAAAACAGACAAAATAAATTAACTAGTTACATTAAAAACAACAACAACAAACATAAGCTTCCCAGGTGGCTCAGTGGTAAAGAATCCGCCTGCCAATCCAGGAGACACATGTTTTAATCCCTGGGTTGGGAAGATCCCTTGGACAAGGAAATGGCAACCCACTCCAGTATTTTTGCCTGGGAAATTCCATGGACAGAGGAGCCTGTTCATGGGGTCGCAAAGAGTTGGAGACGACTCAGCGACTAAACAAGTTGATTATCACTGTTCTAGGCACTCTACTAGCTTCAATACTTTGGCTACCTGATGCAAACAGTCGATTCATTGGGAAAGATCCTGATGCTGGGAAAGACTGAAGGCGAAAGAAGAAAGCGGGCAAAAGAAGAGGGCAGCAAAGGATGAGATGGTTAGATAGCATCACCGACTCAGTGGACAAGAACCTGAGCAAACTCTGGGAGATACTGAAGGACAAGGAAGCCTGGCCCGGTGCAGTCCATGGGGTTGCAAAGAGTCTGACGCAACTTGGCGACTGAACAACAGAGGCATTTTACAAATATCAAAGTCTATAACATTCCCGTGAGGTCAGTGATATTACTTGTGAAGTGAGGAAACTGAGACCCAGAAAGGTGAGTAAACCGCCCAAGAAGTGCGCCCAGCGACCGGCAGGATTCCTCCCAGGCAGCCCCCGAGTGAGCGCCCTGAGTTCTTATAACCAGCTGCCTCTGGAGTCCACCTTCATCCTCGTTTCTCCAGAAACCCTCCCCCATTGATTGTCTCTGAACCCCCGCTTCTCCCATAGGGGTAACCCCGAGCCCCAGGAGGTGGATCAGAAACCCCAGGGGATCCCTTCCATGACCCTCCCCTCGGGAGATGACTGCAGAGGCCCTGCAGGGCAGCGGCACCTCTGGGTCCCCGCAGTAAGCCTTGCGCATCGGTCCCAGGTCCATGGCAGCACCGCGGTTGCAGAGGTGGCGGAGGCAGCGGGGCCACTCGGAGAGTCGCCCAGACGTCACGATGACGCTCCGCAGCCCGAAGATCATGGGGCCGCTGGCCACGTGACCCGGCGTGGCTCCGCGCTGGGTTCCGTTGGGTTCGGAACCAGTTTCTTAGCGGGGAAACCTCCCGGCAAGGAAGAATTTACCAGTCGCCAAGCCAGGCGGACAGCCTCCAATGGAGCCAATGGGAAGCCAGAGTCGGTGGAGGGAGCCGGAAGCGGAGAGGCCATTGGTTGGAGTTTACCAGGAGCGAGGCCAATTAGAACAAGAACAGAGGAACCCGGCAGCCAATGGACGGCGCCTCCCGGGGCGGGAACAGAGAGACAAGGAAATGCTGTCACCGCGGTTAACACGCACGTGGAGGTTTGTTAAAGGTATAGGGACTGCAGCGGCCCAGGCGGGAGGGGCAAGGGAGGAGCCGCTGGGGGCTTGTGGAGATAGTCAGTATTAAGAGGCCCGCCCCTTAGCAGATGCTGGAAGGCTAGCTTAGAGATTGGTAGCCTGGAAAGGACAAACGGAAAATGGAATTAGGGGCCAGACTCTGAGGCAAGGTGAAGTGGAGACACAGAAAGGGGCGACCTGGTTGGGGGGATGAAGTTTGGGCTCGAGAGTGGGACAGGTTGAAATGTGACTTTGGGTCTCGCGGGATAGGCGTGTGAATGTAGTGTGTGAGTATGGGGAGGTACTCTGGTTTCTGAGAGGAGCAGTTGGGTCAGGAAGGAGACTATGGGTGAGAAAGCAGGTGGCCAAATAGGAAAGAGGAAGAGGGAAATTTGGGATCAAACCATCCCAGATGAGAACCATCTTCCTCTTTCAGCTTTGAATTGCCGCTCTCCAGCCTCATTTCTGTAATCCAGGTCAGAGCATGCTCCTCCCTTTCCTCATGGTTTCCTCTTTTGTACTTGCAGCAGAGCTCATACTACCCAGTATTCCAGTAGATAGAAAGATTGCCCCACCGCTCCAGGGCCACCTCCCTCTTTGTTGTTTCCCCTTTTTTACATTTTGCCCCTTCTAGGTAGTTGGAGTCTAGTTCCCAGGTTAGTGCCAACCATAATTAAGGGCACAGTGGAGCAGGTTGCCATGCAAAGTCACTTCCAGGCTGTGGACTAGGGGCTGAGTAATAGGACTCTTGCCAGTGCCCATTCCAGCTTTGACTTGGCTGGGCAGCTTAGGGTCAAGGCCGCTCTGTAGTCCTTCCTGAACATCAAGAAGGGGAGCTGCAAGAGCCTTTTAGGCAGGCACCCCAGGACTGTGTCAGGTAAAGGGAACTTCCCTGCCCTGCCCAGGTGTTTGCATTACTGCCGAGCTTCATTAAGCCCTACATTAGATGACTGTCATCCTTTATTATGTGCACGTAGCTTGAGCCAAATGGCAACTGGAAGACAAATCTGCTACAAAGAAATAATTCATCTCAAGGTTTAATGATGTTGTTCAATGGATTTTCCACTGGTTGAGATTTTTTTGTGTGGCCATCATTTTTTCTATCGACACAATTGAGAGAGAGTTGACTGGGCTTTCTTTCTTGTTGAGGTTGTTCTTCCACATATGACCATTGTTTCCCTCCACCCAAGGCCCTACACTTGAACCTGGGTAAGCAGTGATTAGTACTCTTCAGCTCACATGATTTTGTTCATGGGGCTACACTCTTAGCGCTGCTGGGTTATGCTACCCTGGACCCAGATTCTGGGGCACCAAGACTAGGATCATTTGAATGGTTTGCTTAAAATTTAAAAACCAAGGGCTCAGTGTAATGGGGAAGACATGTGTTAAAGACCAGGCACTGAGCTAAGTCTGAGAATGTGAAGATTAAGGTGCATGGTTCCTGCCCACAGGGGCCTTACACTCTATAGGGGGAGGCAGATCTGTAAACTAAGGAGTTACAGGAACTTTAACAGATGTATCTGCAAGGTAAAGGGGAGCAAAAATGAGAACGTGGTCTCCAAGGGTCACACAGTCAGGAAAGGCTTCATAAAAGGAGCAGACATTTGATTTGTCTTAATGAGTAAGTTGGAAAAGATGCTGATGCTAGGAAGGATTGAGGGTAGGAGGAGAAGGGGACGACAGAGGATGAGATGGCTGGATGGCATCACCGACTCGATGGGCATGAGTTTGAGTAAACTCCGGGAGTTGGTGATGAACAGGGAGGCCTGGCATGCTGCGATTCATGGGGTCGAAAAGAGTCGGACACAACTGAGCGACTGAACTGAACTGAACTGAATGCGTAAGTGTTCTCCAGATGGGCAAAGAACAGTCATTCCAGGAAGAGGGAACAACTTGAGTGTGATACTGCCAAAGCGAGGTGGTGAGAAAACAGGCCAGGCAAGGAGGCAGAGGCTAGGTGACTGCTAAAGATCAGACAGGTGGCGAGGGCCAGCTTTAGACATCTCTTCTCAGTTTTCATCCTGTGCTGTTGTCGAACTAGGGTGTCTAATTCCTGGTTTTTTAAGGCCAGATAGCAAGAAAAAGTACTAGATTCTGACAGCCTCTTACATCCTTGGCTGTTAGTGAGGAAATTTGCAACTGGTTGCTTTTTTATATTTCCCCTTTGTCTTGAAGATAATCAGTAGGCTGTATTGTGCTTTTCTGCTTAGTGGAATTTGGTGTCTAGATCATCAAGGGGCCCTGCAGTGCAAACCAGAGGGGGAACATGACGCCTGCTGTGGGTGTGCTCCTGCTACAACCCCAGCAAGGGGTTTGACTGCTTGGGAAAAATGAGGGTTTTTTTTACTGCTTTTATTAAATATTTTGCCCACCCACCCCCAACTTTGTAAAGTTACTAATCTTTTCTTGGAGGTCTTTAATGAATAGAAGCTATATTGTAATACTGCATTGTACAGAGACACCCCAGTTTCTCAATATGCAGCAAAAGGCTGGAGACTTTGGGGACTGTGCCTTGCCTGTTTTCTCCTAAAACTTTTGCATTTATGTCCTTAAATCACCATTTTTAGTCTAATTGTTTGATTAAATTATACATTTCAGTTATATCTTGGTGACTGGATTTTTGTTTGGGGACATGGCTCTGGTGACCAATAGGTGATGGGCAAAGGAGGGTGAGGCAGTGGCAGGGAGACATTGGGAGATGCTGTTCTCTAAACTAGAGCTGAGAGTGGGGAGCCTGATGCCTTAGTTTGAGGGGTATGAGGTGGAGAGGAATGATTTAACTCAGCAGAATGCCTTTAGGTGAGCTGGGCAGTGAGTGAAAGTGAAGTTGCTCGGTTGTGTCCGACTCTTTGTGATCCCATGGACTGTAGCCCACCATGCTCCTCCATCCATGGGATTTTCCAGACAAGAGTACTGGAGTGGGTTGCCATTTCCTTCTCCAGAGGATCTTCCCAACCCAGGGATCAAACCTGGGTCTCCCGCATTGTAGGCAGACGCCTTACTGTCTGAGCCACCAGGGAAGGTGCTATTCTTTAAAGTGAGGGCGTGTTGGAGGAGAGGTTTCAGGGAAAGATGAAGTCGCCATCAGGCCTGTTGAGTGTGAAGGTTTATGGAACAACCATGTGTGGTCAGGTTGAAAAAGCACTTCTGAAGCTGGAGGAGAGGTCTGGACTGATGGGATGGTTTAGGTGTCATGAGCCTCCAAGGTGGCACTTGAAGCCATAGAGGAGGATGAGAATGTCTGGGAAGGGAAGGGAACCTGGGGGAGTAGTTAATGATGCTTGTGCAGTACAGCCCCCAGCTTTCCAGGGAACCAACAGCAGGCTGGAAGCAACCCCAGGTGTGCTGGGGGCCCAAATCTCAGGAATTCTCTGGCCTGGCCTTGAGTGAACTCAGCCTGGAGCCTCAGAACACACAGATGGGTACTTGGTGCTCTGTCAGCAGATGCCTGAACCCTGAGTATGGTTACCAGGGGACCCAGAACGGGGTGCAAGGAGGCCGACCCTTACCCAAGTGTCCTGCTTGTGGTTATGGAGTTAACCCCTCATGTGATCCTTTGCACGTGCTCACGGATTGCTCCCCAAATATGTCCCTTTGTTTTCATATGTGTACCCCATGAGAAGCTCCTTCATGGGAAGGACTCCTTAATATCCCCGCTCCTTCTAACAATCCCAGCCAGGAAATGCTAATGTGTAGTATTTATGCATAATCTGCTTTTTTTAAGCTTCTCTGAACCTGGTGAGTGGAGCTTGGGGTTTTGGGCACCTGGTAGGACTGGAGGGATGTTGAGGTTTCCAAGGCTGAGTGAGCTCTGGGGCATCTATCTTAGCCCTGGCACATCTATCTTAGCCCTGGCACTGAGTGAGCCACAGGAGCAGGAGGAGGCCTGATGGGGTCTCAGCAGGCCCGAAGGATGTGACCTGGCTCCTTAGTTTCATTTGAGGACTCCTGGTCGATCGTCTTGGCCTGACCTGTGGTCATTTCTTATTTCCTCTTGCCCACGATCCCGATCAGCAGGTATCTGTTGCTCCTCTCCAAGCCCTGATTCTCTGCTTCTCCCTCCAGTCTTTGCTTTCTTTTCATCCACACCCCTGTTCTTTATTCCATCCTCCCAGAATCACTTCCTGCTCTTCTACTCTCTGAGGGCCCCTTCACTAGGAAACCCAACTGTCACCTGTCCTGAGATTATTGCAGTTCCTTGAGTAGCTTCATTCCAGCCCCAGAGACCTTGGTCAGGTCACAGGTCTCTGACCCCCAAGTTAGATTCCCTGAATCCACCATCATCTAGACCTCAGCCACGAGCCAGATACAGTGACCTGAACTGCTACAGGTGGCTTCCGTCATTAAACTCACATGCAGGGCCTCAAAGGGTGATTGTTAAGATGGGCTCAGTAGTTTGAAGGACTCCTGAGGTCTACTTGCTGGTTTAGTTAAGAAAAAATAGTGCCCAATGTGCCTTCAGGAGAGGAGCGTCTTCCCCGGGCCCTTTTTATTTCAACCTCATAATCCTAGTATCTGGGATGGGTGAGCCGCAGCATTGAGCTGAACAGACAAGAGAGGTGGCCTTGGAGCACAGGACCCTGGGCAGGGAACTCAAACTGTGCGACCCCCACTCTCAAGCTGCCGGGGGTGGCCTGCTAGGGGTGGCATTTTCAACCAGGGCCAATCAGGTGTTCTGGGGATGCCTCTGGCCTGGAGTGAGCTTGGGCTGCATCACTCTAACAGTCCTCACCTCTGCAACTCTTAAGTCTCAGTAAGAGACAGATTGAAGCAGATGAGGGCTAATTAGCCATTGGGTCTCTCTGTTCTTTCCTCAGGCCATTAGCCATGCCAAGCAGAATACATCTTCCTGCTCCCCTTCTAACTCGGGCATCCCATAGGAGGCAGAGATGATCAGGTATGTGTCTCACTGGAGAAGGGAAACCCTGAGTGACAGCATGCTGTTCTGCCCATTAGGGGCTGGCACTTCATTTCCAAAGGATGCCGAGGAGTCAGGTCAGCTTCCGCCCTTGAAGCATAAACCACAGTTCCCAGGAAGGGACAGTTCTTTGTGCCTGAGAGCAAAGCCGGTGGGGAACATGTGGCAGAAAGAGATCAGTTGTTAACATTCCCCTTCTCTCCACCAGTCCCAATCTAGAACACAGTAAGGCAGTTTTCTAGTCACACATTCCACGCTTGAGAGTGGATGAATATACCTCATGTCTTCTGCCTCCTGCCAGTGCAGCGATGAGATGTGGAACTGCTGGGCTAGGTAGGAGGCTTCATGTTGGGGAAGTCAGTGGTGGATCTGGTATCACTCAAAGGGCTTAAGTATGCTTGTTGGATAGGCCTCCCTATCTTAATAAAGAAGTGATCAAGGCAGACAAACCTATGATCCATCTTTTTATTTCTTTAGCTGATGTAAGGGTGGACAGGCTCTAAAGACAAGATGTTTGCTTACAAAAATGCAGGCTGCTGGTGACAGAGGAAACCGAGTAAGGGGATGGAGAGCTCCAAGCGAGCCCTGCCACTCCTGCACAGAACAGCCACCATGGTTGGATCCTTCTGAGGCTGGTTAAGAGGAATTGTTGATATAAGAAAAGCACATACTGTTCTCTATATGCTTGAGAACAACTTGCCTCTTCCTTCAGCCCAGATGCTCTTTAGGCCCTTCCTAGGTTTAAACGCAGGTACTGAACTGTCTCCAATCTCAGCCTGCCTACCATCACGAACCCTGATCTCCTCATAGCCTTGCACCATCCCCACCCCTCCAAAAATTCAGATCTGCAGCACTTGCTGAAACCAAAATTAGCCTGCTGCCCTCCCTGGGGTGCTGGGGTGAGGGGATAGAAGAAAAATAGAATCTGTGGCCAGGGTTCTCTCTTGAGCTGGGTTCTGGCCTGGCCCTCCACCCTGGGAAGGAGTCTTGGGGAATTGTTTTCTCCAGATTCTTTAGCCTTCTGCAAGTGACTGAGGTGAGGTCCCTTTGGGTTTCTCTCCCAAGCTTCTTATTATCGGGCTTGGAGGCCAAAGCCCTCCTCCAGGGGTTGGAGAGTTGAGTAGAGGAATTCACTTGCTGGTAAGGAAGGCATTGCTGTTGACTTGAGTCTGTGGACAGAGTCTGCCAGCTTTGATCTGGGCAAAACCAGGCAAAACAAAGCAGAAACTCCTGCACCAAGCCCAGGCCTTTGGAGTCCCATGAGGTGCTCTGGGGGCTTGTGCCAATGCCAGGTCCGTGTGGCTGAGGCCCCTTCTGGGCTGTGGCCTGGATTTGCCAAGGTCAGAAGGGCAAGGCCCCACGCTGGTCCCAGTGTGGATTGCTCTGAAGAGACCAGGGCTCCTTTCTCAGGATTCCCTGCTACAAGGGAAAAGACAAAGGAAGCTGCATTGCCAAGCTGCAGATTTTGCCTCAGGCAACTAAATTTATTAGCAAGAAAAAATTTTCGTCAGCCCAGCGCTGACCAACAAAGTACATCGTTAATAAAGGATAACAAATCTGTCACTTAATTCATAAAACATACCTCAAGCAGTTACAACTAAAAATAAAGTTGGATTTTTGTTTTAATTTAAAAGCCTCAAAAATAACAAGCAATATGTTTTTAAACATGTAGTAGACACAATTGTCTATTATACAATATACACTGTACACAAGTAGGGCTTGGGCTGGTCGGGGTGGGTGAGATGATGGGGAGAGGGATGAGGTTCAGGATGGGAAGGTGTTTTATCTGAATCCAGATTTGAGTTGAAATGCTGTGTCATTTAGAAAAGAGAATTGCTCAAGTGAGAAAAAAATTCATATGCTCATCATTGCCCCCCAAAAACCCTAAATTAAAAGCAGGCATGGGGGAGGTGAGTAACAAGGACAGGAAGAAGGGAGCAATTAAATAAACTTCTTTAAAGCACACACAATACACAG
Organism: Okapia johnstoni; assembly: GCA_024291935.2. Taxonomy (NCBI): domain Eukaryota; kingdom Metazoa; phylum Chordata; class Mammalia; order Artiodactyla; family Giraffidae; genus Okapia; species Okapia johnstoni. Next base: position 23,091,310 of record CM044306.1, on the reverse strand, counting down.
TGTTCATCATCGGAAGTAGAGTATAAGGCAACGTTCTCCATAGAAAAAGAGGGGAATCAGGGAGTGGGTGGGTAGCTTTACTTTTTAAATAGAAAGTTGGAATGTGCTGGAGGAGAGTCGGGATGGGGTGGGGCGTATGGAGTGGAGGCGCGGACTGGCTGCCAGTGGAGCCCTGGGTGCAGGGCCCCAGGCGTCCAGGCGTCCGCAGTGGCCGAGGGGGCCAGGGAGGTGCAGGAGAGGGAGAGGGGCATGGCACGATGCGACTCCGGCAGTGTTGGGGGGAGGGGGCTCACTTTGCTCCTCGACGGAGTGAAATTCATGTTTTTCCTTTGGAAATAAGGGTTCCCACTCGTCCTGGTTTAGAACGTCTCATTGGGCATGGCCAGTGTCCATGGTTTGGGCAGGCCAGGAGCTTGTGGTGAGAGGGGAGGGCCAGGGCGGAGCCAAGGGGCTTCAGAAGGAGGTGCATATGGGGGCAGCAGAGTCCCTTCCTGTGGGGACAGTCGCACAACAGGAACGCGGGTCGAGGTGGGCCCATGACAGCATGGGCCTCCTTTCTGCCAGGGGCCCAGGCAGGACACAGGCAGGTCTGCAAATGTGGGGCCTCCTGCCTCAGTTGGCCTTACAAGTTCTTCGTGACCAGGTGAGTCTTGTAATGCTTGGTGAGGTGGTCACTCCTCATGAAGCGCTTCTGACACTGGGCACACTCGAAGCGTTTGTCCCCTGGGAAGAGGAGATGCCTGTCACTCACAGATCTGTATCCCTCTGCCTAACCCTGGCTCAAAGTCTTCCCCCTCACAGGGAAGGCCCTCTCCCCTCTGACCTGCCAGCCTGAGCAGTAACAGCCCGAATCACACCCACCCACCCGGGCTGGGTTAGCTACCGTTCTGAGTATTTACTCTGAGGCTGCAGAGGGTGGGTGAGACCTGCCCCTCCACACTGGCCTCATGTCCCAGGCCCAGATGCTCACTGGGAGCATCTGCCAGAATAGCAGTTCTCAAAGCATGTGCTGTGGACCACTGGAGGCAGCCAGTACAATCTTAGGTGGTAGATGGGTGAACATTTTTCTACTTTATAGTTTTGTATTTATTCGCCAGTACATTAAAACGCTTAGCTGTGGTCTCAAGCCTGTGATGTGAAAAGTAATCCTTCACTGGACATAAAAGAGTAAAAACAGTGAAATGATTTAAGGAAAATCATTTGTTAAATAACAATAGGAAAGTTGGAAGCCAGAGGGCCTGGGTTGAACCATCTCTGCCAGTCACTGGCTATGGGACCCTGCCCTCTCTCCATGCCTCAGAAAATGTGCATAATCAGTACTGTTCCCATAGAGTCCTATGGAAATTAAATTGTTAATGAGTAAAATGTCTACTAGACTGCAAGACTGAACATCGACATCTTAGGAATCAGTGAACTAAAATGGATGGGAATGGGCGAATTTAATTCAGATAACCAATTCCTTAGAAGAAACAGAGTAGCCCTCATAGTCTACAAAAGAGCCTGAAATGCAGTACTTGGGTGCAACCTCAAAAACAACAGAATGATCTCGGTTTGTTTCCAAGGTAAACATTCAACATCACAGTAATCCAAGTCTATGCCCCAACCACTGATGCTGAAGAAGCTGAAGTTGACCAGTTCTATAAAGACCTACAACACCTTCTAGAACTAACACCAAAAAAAAATCTCTTTTTCAGTATGGGGGTGGAATATAAAAGTAGGAAGTCAAGAGAGACCCAGACTACAGGCAAGTTTGGCCTTTGAGTACAAAATTAAGCAAGGCAAAAGCTAACAGAGTTTTGTCAAGAGAACACACTGGTCATAGGAAAATACCCTTTTCCAACAACCCAAGAGACACCTTTATACATGGACATCACCAGATGGTCAACACCAAAATCAGATTGATTATATATTCTCTGTAGACAAACACAGAAAAGCTCTATACAGTCAGTAAAAACAAGACCTGGAGCTACCTGTGGCTCAGATCATGAACTCCTTATTGCAAAATTCAGGCTTAAATTGAAGAAAGTAGGAAAAACCACTAGGCCATTCAAGTATGACCTAAATCAGATCCCTTGCGATTATACAGCGGAGGTGATGAATAGATTCAAGGGATTAGATCTGGTAGACAGAGTGCTTAAAGGACTATGGACGGAGGTTTGTAACACTGTACAGGAGGTGGTGACCAAAACCATCCCCAAGAAAAAGAAATGTAAGAAGGCAAAATGGTTGTCTGAGGAGGCTTTACAAATAGCTGAGGAAAGAAGAGAAGCAAAAGGAAAGGGAGAAAGGGAAGGATAAATCCAACTTAATGCAGAGTTGCAGAGAATAGCAAGGAGAGATAAGAAGGCCTTCTTAAATGAACAATGCAAAGAAACAGAGGAAAACAACAGAATGGAAAAGACTAGAGATCTCTTTAAGAAAATTGGAGATATCAAGGGAACATTTCATCCAAGGATGGGCATGATAAAGGACAGAAACAGTAAGGATCTAACAGAAGCAGACAAGATAACTCCTCCTCCCTGAGGAGTTATTTAAAATCTTAGAAGATAATGCTGTTAAAGTGCTGCAGTCAATATGTCAGTAAATTTGGAAAACTAGGCAGTGGCCACAGGACTGGAAAAGGTCAGTTTTCATTCCAATCCCAAAGAAGGGCAATGCCAAAGAATGTTCAGACTGTGTACACTTGGGCTTATTTCACATGCTAGCAAGGTTATGCTCAAAATCCTTCAAGCTAGGCTTCAACAATATGTGAACTAAGAACTTCTAGATGTACAAGCTGAGTTTAGAAAAGGCAGAGGAATCAGAGATCAAACTGCCAACCTTTGCTGGATCATAGAGAAAGCAAGGGAATTAAAAAAAAAATCTACCTCTGTTTCATTGACTATTACTCCTTTGACTGTGTGGATCACAACAAACTGGAAAATTCTTAAAAAGATAATACCAGACCATCTCACCTGTCTCCTGAGAAACCTGTATGCAGGTTAAGAAGCAACAATTAGAACTGGACATGGAACAACTGACTGGGTTCAAAATTGGGAAAGGAGTACAAGGCTATATATTGTCACCCTAGTTATATAACTTATATGCAGAGTACATCACATGAAATACTGGACTGGATGAATCACAAGCTGGAATCAAGACTGCTAGGAGAAAGACTAACAACGTAAGATATGCAGATGATACCACTATAATGGCAGAAAGTGAAGAGAAATTAAAGAGCCTCTTGATAAGAGTGAAAGAGGAGAGTGAAAAAGCTGGCTTATTAAAACTCAACATTCAAAAAAAACTAAGATCATGGCATCCAGTCCCATCACTTCTTGGCAAATAGAAGGGGAAAAAGTGGGAGCAGTGACAGATTTTATTTTCTTGAGCTCTAAAGTCACTGCAAATGCTGACTGCAGCCATGAAATTAAGACACTTGCTCCTTGGAAAGAAATCTAGACAGCATATTAAAAAGCACAGACATCACTTTGCCAATAAACATCCATCTAGTCAAAGCTATCGTTTTTCCAGTAGTCATGTACAGATGTGAGAGTTGGACCATAAAGAAGGCTGAGTGCCGAAAAATTGATACTTTCAAATCATGGTGCTGGAGAAGATTCTTAAGAGTCCCGTGGACTACAAGGAGATCAAGTCAGTCCTAAAGGAAATCAACCCTGAATACTGGAAGAACTGATGCTGAAGCTGAAACTCCAATATTTTGGCCACCTGATGCAAAGTGCCAACTCACAGGAAAAGGCCCTGATAGTGTTGGAAAAGATAGAAGGCAAAAGAAGAGGGCAACAGAGGATGGGATGGTTAGATAGCATCACCGACTCAATGGACATGAATCTGAGCAAACTCCTGGAGAGAGTGGAGGACAGAGGAGCCTGGCGTGCTGCAGTCCATGGGGTTGCAAAGAGTCAGACATGACTTAGAGACTGAACAACAACAACATGCTTGGCACAGTGCTTGTTAAATAACTATGCAGCTGTGGCAGAAGTCATCAGGGCCATGTAGTGCCAAGTGACCTCATTGTGGGAAACACTGTAAAAAAGGAAAGGCTTGTGAGAACCTCCCGGGTAGTCCTGCACCCGAGAAGACAGTCTGTACCCTGCGCTCAGTGTGGCAGTACCGTGGCCAGGCCAGGAATCTCCATGTCACTGGTGGGGAGCTGACATGGGGGTGGGTTGGAGGGCGCTGCAGGGGAGGGAAGCAGACCTGTGTGGGTGCGGGCATGCCGCTGGAGCTCGTCGCTCCGTGTGAACCTCTTGCCACAGAAGAACCAGTTGCAGACAAAGGGCCGCTCGCCGGTGTGCAGGCGCACGTGAGCCCGCAGCAGGGATGTCTTACGGAAAGTCTTGCCGCAGTCGGGGATGTGGCACACGTGCTTCTTCTTGCCCTGCTCTCCAGACCTGGGATTTGGGTTGAGGGTGGGGTAGAGGAACAGGCAGAGAGAGCGGGAGGTAGAGAGATGGGGCAGGACAGGATGGAGAGAGGACGTGGGGTCATGCCGGAGAGCACAGGAAGGGGAGAAGGCCAGTGGCAGGAACCGCTGCCTCGTCCCCTCTCTGTGTCCCAGGGAGGGCTTGGGGAACAGGGCACACGCTGAGCTGGCCACCCGGCCAGTCGCCTCGAATTACCTCTTGTCCCCATCCTTGCAGTTGGGACACGTGCAGGCCATGCGGCGCCGCTTCTCCCCAGGCTGGGCCTCTCCAGCCAGGGCCTGTTCCATCTGCAGTTGGATCTGGGTGGGGCTCAGCCCACTGATGGTCAGGTTGTTCCCAGAAACATTCTGCACAGTCAGCTGCTGCTGTCCTGTGGGGAAGACAGGGGGCGGAGTTCAGGGTGAGGAAGCCCAAAGGGGCAGAGGAGGGAGCCTGACCCCTGTCTGCCCTCCTGCACAGGGTGAGGTTGAGAGTCATAGTGGCTACCAGTTTTCAGCCTGCTATGTGCCAGATACCATTTGAGAGATCGTAAATGTATTTAACGCATTTAAGCTTCATAAGCCCATGAAATAGGTACTATCATCCCCCTTTTACAGATGAAGAAACTGAGGCTCACAGTCACACAGCCAGAACTTATAGAACTTGGATCTGAACCCAGGTCGTCAACTTCAGAGTCAATGCCCAGAACCACCATGCTTCACAGGCTAAAGTCACTTCCAGACACTGCCCACCTGGGTCTTATCTTGAAACGCTTTCCCAGAATCTCCTCCGGCTTTAGGTCCTTGTGAGACACCAACTCTGCTCCCAGAAAAGCATCCAGGAATTATTGTTCATAGAAGGAGAGACAGTGCTATGTGCTCTGGAATAAATCAAGTCCCCTGGGACCTGCATAAAGCCATCAAAGCAGGGGAGTGCCTGCAGGTGGACTCCTCCCAGCTGCTAAACCAAAGGCGTAAAGTGCCCAAAATTCATTTAAGGATGAAGAGAGGAGATTCAGACAGATTCCACTACTCTGAAAAGTGCCCTTCACCTAGCTAAAGAATGCAATGCACCATTTTTGCTTGGTAACTAGTGTTTGATTATCTGCAAGAAGGCTTTCATACTGAAGATATTACCAAATATTGCCACCGAACTGAGTGCCATACAAGCCAGTCTTGCTGCCAAAGGCTCCCTTCTCTTCTATCAACCTTAAGTTAAGGCTTTCTCCAAGAAGCCTTCCTTCAAGTTCCTTTACCCAGAGCCTCCCTTGAACATGTCTTTGGTCTGCACCAAACTATTCTGTATGCATATTTTAGCTGGAGAGTTTTCCTGAGTGTATCTTATGCTCTCCATCATATTTAAGGTCTTTAGCTGTCAGGAAGGGCCAACATGTGTCTTAAACTATCTCACAAAGCTGCTGTAAGGACCAAGGGAACGTGCTTTTAAGCTGGAAGGGACCAGGCAAACGTCAGGCCTATGTGTGGGACACACAGGCACGCTGCCCACGCCCCGGCCCAGGGGCCTTCCCTTACCGCCAGTGTTGGTGATAGTGACGGGCACGCCCTGGACCTGGACACCGTTGATGTTGATGGTCTGCATGGCCTGGGCCGCCGCTGCCAGCTGTGCTGCATTCAGGCTGATGATGCTCCCAGCAGGAGCGATCTTTGGCAGGGGTCGCTCTTTCCGGAGAATTGCAGCTGAGTGCTTTTTGCTGGTCCCACTCAGATGGGCAGCGCGGGACGCGGGGCTACTACAAGTGGTGGTGGAGGCAGTTGCAGCTGTTGCCGGAGGGCTGTCCTGGACAAGGACCGTCTGTACTTCACCGGAAGGCGTACGGATGTAGACCTGGGAGGGGCCAGAGAGAAAAAGTCAGTGCCCCCTGAGAGCCCTGGCACCTGCCACCTTTCAATGCAATGTCATCTCCCTGCCCCAAGGAAGAAATAGGGATCTCTTTGTCCACCCAAGTCTTCTTCAACTAGCCCATACCTACATTTGCCCGCTGCTGATGCCCGACAAACAGGGCTGATGGCATCCCTGCACTAAGCTGACAGATGTTATCTGCTGATTTGAAACAAAACAGTTTACTTAGCATAGAAAAATATAATGCCAAATCTCCGAACTGAAGAATTAGAAGGCAGCTAAATGATGGTCTCACAAAAGATGCACTGTGAATGCTCATCGAACAAATGAAAACAGCCTTTAGGAGATCCTTTTGCCACAAAGGAATCACTGGGGCAAGTGGTGAGACCTGAATAGAGTCTCTGAATTAAAAGTTAGTGTGCATCCTTGCTAGTTTTGTATGCTTGATGGTTATGCTGTTAATATATAGAATGTCCTTGTGTATAAGAATAACACACTTTCTATAAAACATTCAGGAGTAACAGGGGCAAGATGGCAACTTATACTGAAATGATTTGTTAAAAAAAAAATTCTGCTATGATTTTGATTGGAGTTATTATTTTTTTTTGATTGGGGTTATTTTTGATCCTTGGATTATTTAGGACCATATTTCTCAGTTAAAAGCAAACAAACCTCATGTTATCTCTTATTAAGTACACATCTCATCCTCAATTTTCTGGTATGTGCCTGTCCCTTTTGCAAATCATTGCTATTTTCTGCATATCTGAAGTTTCTGTTACTAGAACATTTTCTTTCCCACAATATAGAGCAGAGTCCAACATACTTTTTCTCTAAAGGGAAGATAATACATATTTTAGGCTACACAGGTCTTGAGGTCTCTGTCTTATGGTGAATAACCACACAAATTGGCCAGATGTGACCTCAGGACTGAGGATTGTGAACCTCTCTCATAGAGAGTACAGTACATTTTTAAAAATAGGCATATCCTTTGACCCAGTTTTAGGAATTTATTTAGTGATAAGATTGGAATTAGCCTAGAAGATCCATAGTTAATAGCTGGGTTTTAGCTGGGTAACAGACAGTACCTCAGGAAACATACCATCATTAAAACATAACGTTGTAGCGCTAAATCTTTCTGCACATGTATTCTTACTTCCTTAGGAGGACCTGATTTTAAGCGCTGCCTCCATCAGTCTGAAGACCCGGGACCTTAGGGAAGAGAGGGAGGCACCTGGAGGCTGCAGCACCCGAGCAGTATTGCCTCAGTTCTTCACCATCAAGGTAGGTCTGATAAGGGAGGCTCACACGTGCTGTAACAAATTACACTGATTCATAGAAAGCCACTTGGCAGTGTGCAATATACCAGAAGGGAGGAGGCACTTGAGGGCCGGCCTCAGATTTCCTCCCCAGGGTGCTTCTCCACCTGCACAACTCCCTACTGTCGTCACTCACCCTGATGCCCTGGTTCTCTCTACAGACAGCTGAATTATAAATTCCTCCATGGCAGGAGCTGGTTTTTTATACTAAAAAAGAAAATCCTCATACAATTTTAAGTGTAGCCCCTGCCACACATAACACACAGTGAGCCAGGGTGGAATAAGGGGAAAAAAGTGTGGGTCTGAAATCTGAGTTGAATCCTGGCTCTTTGTGTTGAATCCAGTTATTTGTGCTCTATTAGATCTGGATACTTAATAAATAATTTCTCCAAGTTTCAGGTTCTCTGTCTGCAACACGGGCCTAATCTCTGGCTTTTACTAAATTTACACAAAGTATAAACGCTGCCCTGCAGAGCCATATAAATTTGAATATTACAGCCCCCTAATAAATGCCAAAAGTAAGTTCCTGTTTAGGTCAGCATCGCAGATGGATCTATCCTAAATGTTCCTGCTATAAAGCTAGGGAGGAGTGCCTCTTCTAAACTTTTGTCATTAACAATGATTAGCATTTTTCTCATTAGTTTTCTTACTTTATATCAAATTCTATGGTTCTGACTAGAATTTTTTCACTCTTACTATCATTCTGAGTATGTACTTCTAGAATAAAAAAAGCAAAAATTTTTTTGGCCTTGCAGCATGTGGGATCTTAGTTCCCCTACGAGGCATTAAACCTGTGCCCCCTGCAGTGGAAGCACAAGGTCGTAACCACTGGATTGCCAGGGGAAGTCCCTGAACTTTACATATCTGCCACCTACTCATTCCCCTACCAAAAGACTCCCCTAAAGGGGATTTTCAAAATATAGGTATATATGCATGTTGTACCTGATTTCTAAAGATAAGCAGTATGTAGCCCTACGATCTGGCAGAAATGGGCCCTTACTACCCATCCCAAATGATCCTGACTTCCAACACAGAGGTCAGATGGGAAGATGCATCAGCATCACCTAGGAAAGCAAGCCAAGTGGAACGGAGCATCAGCCATTTAGAGCTGAGGAGAAGGAAGCACTGCGGAAAGGTGAGTGTGGTACCTGAGTAGGTGACGGCTCAGCAGCCTGGATCTGGAAGTTCTGGGAAGGCTTCTGGGGGACGGTGGGGAGTGTGGCGGATGCTGCCTGCACCACCCGCAGGGCCTGCTGTGGAATCTGCACCACCTGCTGCTGCTCGGCCTTGGGGGGCACCACCTGGACCTGCTGGACCACGGCTGGCTGGCCCCCGCCGGGGCTCTGAACAATAAGCAGGTTGTTTCCTGCTTGGATGATGTTGTCTGCGGTGGTCTCAATCAGCACCGTCTCCACCTGCTCGGCCACAGCCACAGGGGGCTGGGCGGCAGGAAGACTCTTCTTCCTGGCCTTCTTGTTAGTCTTAGACAGCGGGGCAGGGGGGCTCTCCGTGAGGAGCTGAGTGGCGGCCCCAGGGTCGCTGGTGTTCACGAGGTTGTTGACAGGCAGAGTAAGGGTCACATTGCCGCCGCCGCCTGTCAGCTTCACCACATTGGCCCCGCTCTGTGCTGGAGTGGTGGTCGTACTCGACTTCTGGACAGGGGCTGGCTTGATGGGGACGGGCTTGTGACTGGACGGGGACGGGGTGATGATGGCTTGGTTGGTGCCAGGGATGATCTGGATCTGGTTGGTGAGACTGGGCTGCACCTGGATGGTCTGAGGACTGCTGGCCTGGATCTGAGGGACCGCCTGGTACTGGATACTGGTGTTCGATCGGGTCCCTTTGTTGACCACGGTGGGGTTCTGGATAGCGAACACCAGCTGCCCCCCAGGGTAGGACGTGCTCAGCTGTGACCCCTGAATCTGAAGTATGTTTCCCTTGGAGGACAAGATTCCAAAGCTATTCTTGCCGGGGCTGAGAGGGAGAGGGGCGGGTTTGATAGGGACGAGTTTCCGTGGAGTGGGCTGAGGGGGAGCAGGAGGCGTCACCGCAGCTTCAACAGCTGGAGGGCCGATTTTGCTACATGTCGCGGCAAGCAGCGCTAAGGGAGATGGCTGGGAGTCCTGCAAAACACGAGGAGGAGACCAAGAGTGAGACGTGAGGCCTGCTGCCCAGCCACCCCACCCTTTAGGATCCTCTCCTCCTGGCAGGCTCCTCCCCACCTGACGAGTAGGCTGCCAGCATCCTTCCCCCGCAGTTGGCCCAGTATCCCCATCTCCAATGGTTTCTCCACTGAGGAATTAATGGAAAAAATGTGGGAAGTGTCCTTCTCAGGAAGGAACTCCCCAGAAGCACCCCTTGACAGGGTTAACTAGCAACATGAGCTGCCCTCTTACTCCCTGGGCCTAATGGTGTCTAATGGGGACCTGGAATCACCTTCAGCTTGTAGAGGGAGCTCTATTAGCCTCAACCCCACCGCAGCGATAAAGGATCCTTGAGTCATCAAGTGAGGAAGAACCAAGGAAGGGAAGGAGGGAAAGACAAACAGAGGGGGACAGGAGAAATAAACCCTTTGGAAAAGTGTTCTCCAGTGCCTGGGACATGACATTTTCGATGGAGGAGGGCTGCTCTTTCAAAGCTATAAGGAAAGAGCCTCTGGGGTGCAGGGACAGTCTCTGTTTTCCTTGTATAGTCAGTGGGGTCTGGTGGAAGGACCTTGAGTTGCATCCTGCTTTTCCCCAACTCAACTGTTGCACCTTAGATGAGCTGCCTTGGTTTCTTAGGTCAGAAAAAGTGAAAAACTGAACCCTCCCTGGTCTCATAGCCTTGGGGAGTTATAGTGAGCCACTACAAAGCTTCAGTTGTGGTTTCATGTCAGCTTCATCAAGTCCTTCCAGGCTGGTGCAACCCCCAACCCCCAGAACCCACTGCCCACTCACCTGGGTGGTAGAGGCGGCAGGCTGCAGGTAGTCACTGGGACTGACAGCGGCAGTGGCAGCCATGCTGGTCTGTGGATCTGTTGGAAGAAAAGAGACGGAGTGATACCCATGGTGCTTGAAAAGAACCCAAGTCCCCTGGCCTCAGATTTTCTTTTTGCCTCTATTTGCTGTTGCTTCCCCGTGAGAGGTTGATGACCTTTCCCCACACTACCCTACTCAAGGTTAGCAACCCTACAAAGACCTCTCTTTCTCAGACTTAGCCATCCAGGCTGTGAGGACAGCTGGTCCAGCCTCCACTGGGCCATCTTCCAACCATCAAAAAGTCTAGAATAATGTAAAGATACCGAGACTATAAAAACACGCGCTTCAGTAACTAAGAGGTGCCACCTAATGGAGCCCTCTCTGCCAGGCACTGCTGACTCTCCCCAGCTAGACCAGAGCCCCTATATGGTGGGCATGGGCGTCCCCCCGCAGCTATTCCTGTAGCTCTGACAAGGGCTTCTGCTCACTCCTGCTGTAACCAGATGCCAAACCAGTCTGGAGAGAAGCATCACTGAGCTGGGATCTCTGACAAGGAGGACACACCCACTCCATGTAAAAGTCTAGATCGCTTTATGCTCAGCCTTTACCACATGAACACAATAGCCTAGGTATCGAGCTATATATATGTATAGAGAGAGAGAGAGAAGGAGAGTGCACGCACACATGAGTAATTACTTTAAATGAATTTATAGTTTTATAGGATGATAGGCATGGCCCCATAGTATCACCGAGACTAGGAGAGTTAATAACTGAATGTAATGAGAATGAAAATATCATAAATCCTACTTTTTCTTAAATGTGTATGTAATTCTCTATATGAATATAGCAGGAAAAAAATCTATTTAAAAAGAAAAGGCTAAAATGTTAAAAGCCATTATTTCCTGGGGGTAGATTTTTGCTCCACTTAAAGAATTTTTCCCATATTTCTGTATTTTCTCATTTTCCCCACAATGAATATACTCTACTATACTTTCGTTTTAAATAAAGGAAAATAAAGAACATTGAGGAAGTAATGAAGGAATCTCTACTCTGAACCTAGGTCTGATCTAAGAAACAGAAGACAGGTAAAATAGAAATCAGGGAAATCTGAGACTCTAAGCCATCTTATAGTTTATAGATCACAAGGAAAAGAGCACCATGCAGAGTCAGACTTGTATATACCTCAGACCTTTGGAACGGAGAAGGCACTGGCAACCCACTCCAGTACTCTTGCCTGGAGAGTCCCATGGACGGAGGAGCCTGGTGGGCTGCAGTCCATGGGATCACGAAGAGTCGGACACGACTAAGCGACTTCACTTTCACTTTTCGCTTTCATGCACTGGAGAAGGAAATGGCAACCCACTCCAGTGTTCTTGCCTGGAGAATCCCAGGGACGGGGGAGCCTGGTGGGCTGCTGTCTATGGGGTTGCACAGAGTCGGACACGACTGAAGCGACTTAGCAGCAGCAACAGCAGACTTTGGAAAGCAGGTTTCAGGAAGTACAGAAACAAGAAGGGTATCACTCAGAGACGGGAAGAGGCAGAACAGCTCAGGCATTGAGCCCCGGGAACCACTCACAGTCTGGCTGGTCTCTGGCTTCTCTTTGGGAGAACGATTCTTAAATGGGAAAAGGTGAAAAAAAGGTAAAGCGGGAACTGCAGCCCAGGACAGGTTAGTAACCAGGCTTGTCAATGCCTTAAAGGGTTTCCAGGCCCTGAGGCCACATGAGCTGCACTCCACAGTAAGCAGAGACTTTGCAGCAAACTGTGTGAGGAGCCAGAGGGCAGCTCTGGGCAGATCGCACAGGTGGATCCTGAAATATTACAGACACTGATCCTCAGCAAAACCCTAGAACAAACGACTGAACAGCGCTACAGTTAGTAAGGTAAGGAAGACAGTGATCTCAAGAAATAAGCATGGGGTTGCTAAAACCAAGTCATGCTGAACAAACTTGTTTGTTTTTTATGGGGTTTTGGATGGCTACACTGAGAGAATAGTATACAAAAGCTGTGTATCAACAGGGCATTTGACTGAAGTGGTCATAGTATTCTTATGAACAAGAAGGGAAAGAACTACATGCAGGATGATAGTCTAGTTTGGGGGCTAAGCTGAACGTGCCTCCACCTAAGTGCCGAGATCCAGTGTGTCCTGAGCAGTGTGCTGCTGTGAGGTCAACCAGGGTCTCCTGCTAGATAGAGGTGGGTCTCCCGACCGGGTCGGCAGGGTTCCCCTCGGAGGCTCATGCTTTCTCTAGCAGAATGTTTTATTCTTGTGTTTTCACTGCGATGATCAGTTTTTAAAAATGAACATATACTGGGACTTCCCTGGTGGTCCAGTGGTTAAGATTTCGCACTCCCACTGCAGAAGGCCTGAGTCTGACCCCTAGTCAGGGCTAGGATCACGCATTGCCTCGTGAGGCAGCCAAAAAAGAACATGTAACTACAAATGACTGAGTAACTGCTGCTTAACCAAGATTTGCACATTTCTGGGCCTCTGTGAGTGTGTACAACTGTACTGGTACCAAGTGGCACACTCTAATTATATGGGCTTAAGACAACTTAATTCTGTACATTTAATTCATGGCACATTTGTGCAAAGGGAGGGACAATGGCTCTTCAGAAGCCTGGGAGGGCCACGTCGCTGGACACTAGACACTGCAGGGTGGGTGTGCAGAACTCAAGGAGCCACGGTGTCAAATCTGTGCTGAATGTATACTGACAGCAGCAATTTAGGTTCAGTCAACTTTTCCCCCCACCAAATAATGCTGTTGATTTTACTGGCTTTTCTTTAGTTATTTAATTAATTTTATAGGAACTACATCTATGAACTGATAAACAGATTGAGGTGTATACATAATTTAGTAAGGTTGCAGCCTTACAGTGAAAACAACCTAAGTTGACTGAAAAAACATCTTCCCTTTAGAGCAGTGTTCAAACTATTTAGACCATGAACCACAATCATAAAAACAATTTACATCAAGACCCAGGATATGCACATACACCCCCACATACTTCCCTGTCCTGTGCTCATGCAATAAGAATTTCCTGAAATAAAATTTGCCCTTGCTACATCTGATGGGCTTTGATATTTTTCTACTCTATTTCATTTTTTTAAATGCCAGTTGTGACTCACTACATTGGTTTTGTGCCCTACATGCTGGAAACATGGCTTCAAAGCAGTCTCTCCACCACCCAAGTTAGGGAAACCATACAAAAAGACCTAGAAGGCAAAGTAACTTTATGGACGTCACAAAACTGAGGATTGTAAACACAATGGATGTCTGTACTAGGGTTCAAAGAGAACTTAAAAAAACCGGTACGTGCAGTGCTTAAGAGCATGAGGCTCCAGACCAAAATGAGCCTTCATTCAGACTATGGGACGGCTGGGGCATTCCTCTCCCAGCCTCAGTGCACCACCTGTAAAACGGAGGTAATGTCATCCTGACACGATTCTAGGAGGCGTCAGTAATGAAAACTATTGAGCCTAGAGTGGGTAATCAATAAATGGTGGTTTAAACTCTGAAGTTGAGTAAACACTGCATTTGAGTTAAGAAGAAAAAAAAATCACATACATATAGGACAGGAAGACAGAGCTTAATCATGTTTCTCATGTGAAAAAGCCCCAGTGGTTTTGACTCAAAGTTAAATGGGAAGCAACAGAACCTAGATGTGGTTGCCAAAAAAGCTACTGCTATCTTGGACTGCATTTCCAAAAGTTCAGTCATAGAAGAAAATAATAGTCCTCGTCTGCTCTGTACTGGGCCCCGCCTGGGGTGTCAGGTTCCGTCCTGAGGGATGTTTTGAAAGACGGATTTTCAAGTGGAGCTTGAGGGCAGCTGTGGTGGTGACCAGGACACCAGAGCAGCAGTATCCACCAGGACATTTACTCCACACATGTACTGAATGAGAAGAACCGAGACTGTGGGGTGGAAATTTCAGTTTACTAGAGGGGAGAACTTTCAAATGCTGGGATCAGTTGCCTCCTGAGGTAATGTTCTCCCTTCTCTGGAGTCTAGCCAGAGGCGGGATGTGTGTCCCTCTGGTGGGGTGGGAAGGTGGATGAAATGATCTGATCTGAGAATTTAAATTTTTTTATAATCCTCAAACCTCGTTGCCAATAAAAACACAGGATGAGTTAGTTGCTGGCAGGGCTGGGGAGGGCAGGCAGGGGCTCTTCCAGGAGGCTCCCCTGGGCTCAGGTTCACTTAGCTAAAAATGGTGAATGACTCTCCCTCTGACATCCCCTGTTATGAAACAGGAGGACACCAGAAAAGGACAGAGTGCAAACAAAATAAAAACTGGCCCAGTGCTTATTCACCTCCCTTTCCCATCTCTCTCCTTCTGTGGTCATTAGCACCCTGGACTCAAAGTGTCTAGAGATTTGGCTGGGCTGAGTGGTTTTTCAGTTAGGAAGTTACAGCACAGTCCTGACGCCAGCGCAGACTGAGGGCGTTCCCCCTGCACCATCTTGGTTGGTTTCATTTTCCTCCCCGGCTGGCCCCTGAAATATTCCTCTAGATCTCAAACCAGTGGTTTTTCTCCTAGAGTCTCACAGAGCTTTATGGACCCCGGGCTGTGGACCTGGGTAACCAAAATGGAGACTCATCTCCCTGACACTGCAGAATGACATCCTGGGATTACCCATGAAAGGGGAAAGACACATTTCCAGTTGGTGTTTGGAAATGAACAGTGGTTAAGAAGTGGTACAGATGCATAACTGCAGGACTAGGATCAAAGGTACTTTAGAACCTCATTAGTTTGGAACCTTGTATTTAAAATGTGTAATCTGGACAAAAATTGTGCTTAACTTTTCCTTCATACTGTTTCAAAGCTAGGCTAAATAGTGTATGAAGCCTGCAAAGGGACTCTTAAGGCACAGTTAGGGAACTGCTTCATACCACTGCCACTGTTTCAATCGCACCATTTGCTTTAAACAGCAGTTTATAGCCGCTCACTGAAACCTACTTTAGCAACATTGGTAAGTGACACTGTTGCATATTCTTGGAAGAAAAGGCTGCATTTCCTTCAGAGTGCTATCATTCAGACTTTCATTAATTTGGGTTGGCTAAAACTTTCCCACCAGTTCCCTGGCTCATGAAGTTTTATGGTGGTTTGCTATACCAGCAATTGCAGCTCTCTTAGGCTCCAAGGAAAATTTCCAAGGCTGTCACACAAGGCTTCCGGGCAGGGGTTGGGGGGTGTTCAGTGCCCGACAGGTCCACCCTTGATGTTCCTTTTCCCTATACTGGAAGCCAACTTAATTCCAATTTAAAACCGTGAGTGTCCCAGATCTGGATGAACATACGATGGTTCATCTCCATCTCCATCCCTCCAGCTGCAGCTTCCTCACTCCTTGGCCAAACTTAGTGGAAAAGCTGCCAGCACCCTGCTGTCCCCCTCCTTTCCCACCTGCTCACTTGGACTTTCACCCCAGGTCTCTGCTGATACTGCCCTTGCCAGGTCACGAGGGCCCTCCTCATTGTTAAATCCAACGGACCCCCGACCCTTTGACCATTCCCTCCTCTTGAAATCCCCACAGATTTTCTCCTACCTCTCCAGCCACCTCTTCCCTTTGCGGGGCTCCTTTTGCCACTCCTTCAATACGGATGTTCCTCACTATCATCTTTCCCACCCAACACCCATTCCAGGAGTGACTGTGCCCACTCACATGGCTTCAAGTACCTTCCCCAGGCTGATGAGTCCCAGGTCTATGAATGGCCTACACATCTCCTCTCTGAGTGGTGGACCAGTACCTTCAGCCCTCTGTGGGCTTTTCACCTGGGTTGGCCACCAAACTGCCAATGTCAAGCTCTTACCTGGGCCCATTCTCTCCCCAGCCTGCTCATCCCCAGTCACCACAGGCCTCCTTCCAGACCCCTGAAGAGCCTCCATCTCTTCCCTGGTCTCATCTCTGCCCTGTCCTTGCTCAGAACTCTTTCTTCTCTCTTCACTAGCTAACACGACTCACCCTTCAGGTCTCAGGCTGTTTTTTTTCCCCCCAAGAGCCCACTATGTAAATGGCATGTCATTTCCTCGGAGAGGCCTTCCAGGAGCCTTGAGATGAGGTTAACACCTCTGGTAACTCACCACGCATTAAATCATCATGGGCTTAATGTCTCTCTTCCACACTCCCGGAAGTCAGGGGGCTCAGGTCTGTTTTCACTGCTGAGCCGCTACATCAAGCCTATTACACAGTACAGTGACACCAATGCCTGAAGGCTGAATGAATAATAAATATTTCTGGTTAAATCAGCCCCTCTTCTGGTACTTCCAATCGCAAAGAAATGAGCTCCATCCTCATCACCACCCAATCATCAAGTCCTCCTGGGTCTGCCTCCTAAATATGAACCTCTCTCCTTCTGCCTTATGCTAGAGTTAACCCTTCAGCTCAGCCCAAAATATAACCCAAAGCCTTCAAGATGGCTCCCTAGCCTCTGGCCTAGCCACCTCTAATCCAGCCTCCACAATCTTGTCTGAAGAATCTTTTAAAACGTAAATTCACTCAACTACTCCCCCAGATTAAATCCTTCAATAGCTTAGGCCAAAACAAGCTGCCCCTCCCTGACCCCCCCCCCCACCTCTCCTACTTTATCTCTTGCGCTTTCAACTCTCTCCGCACAAACATTTCAGATTTTTCCATTTCAGGAACTACAACACATCTTCTCACTTGGAGCCTAAGCACACTCTCTCCCATTTGTCTGGCCAACTCCATTCCTTCTTCAGTGCTCATCTGTAACTTGCCTGATGTCTGGGGCAAGTGTTCCCCAAGAGTGAGGCAAGGGCCACTGCTCTGTGCCAGTGTATATATGCACCATAGCACCCTTCACAGAACTTTCCCCCAACAACAGGGCAGGGAGTGCAGCTCGTTCTACAGCTCTTTCCATAGGCTGACTGAGGGAGCACCACATAACAGGAAGAGGCTTCAGACGGGACCCTGGGGCCCTGGTCATCAGACTGGGGATTGTTTCGCTAGTCTTTCACTTGAGAATACTACTCTTGAGCCAGGGGATGAGAGAGAAGGGAAACAAAGAAACACCACAACTGAGAAAGAACTTGGCTCAAACTCCACAGCCAGGCCTTGGGGGTACTTGGTTTTTATTGTGTCGTGGGGTCTTACCACCCTAACTATGGCTTTCTTGGCTGTCTGCTATGGCATTTCCCCTAGAGGAATTTCACTCTGTGCAAACAGTTCTTCTGTTGGCTATTTTGGTCAGCTCAGCTGGGCCTGAAGCCAGCAAAACAGTTCCTAAGCCCAGTCTTTTCCAGTTGCCTAGCCTGGAAGAATTCAGAGCTGGTAAGGGAAAGACTAAACCATAGCTGGTTTTAGGAAACTAATAAACTGGACCTCAAAGGGAGCTGACAATGGACTGAGACAGACAAAGGATCAGGAAAGACTCTAAAATACTCTGAGCAAAAATCCAACAATTAGAATAATCTTCTAAAAGAGATCCATAACATTGATTTTCATGAAAAGAGAATAGTTCCAGGTGTGGCTAATGCCAGAGGCAAGTAAAGATTGCAGATCCTGTCTCCACCCACTTATTAAGCCCTCTAGTCTTCTCCCAAACTTTGACCTCAGCCTCAGCCCAGGTGTGTGTCCACAATTTCACCAGGAAGATTCCCTTTATCAGCCAAGATCCATTATTTCTCTCCTTAACGAATAAAACTCCTTGCAAGAGCCACTCATACTTGCTGTCCCTCATTGCTCTCCTTCCAGTCTTTCTTGAACCTGTTCCAGCCAGGATGCACCCTCCCATCCACACCACAAAAATCACCCCCACCGCCAGGGAACTCCACATCGCCAAGTTGGATGGTTAATTCTTAGATCTAGGCTTGTGTTCTCTAACAGTTGGCCCCTCTTCCTCCTTGAAATAGAATCTTCACTTGGATTGCAAGGTGGCCTTTTACCCCTCTGGCTGCTGCTTCTAAGACTCCTTTGCTGGGTCTGTCTCTCAAATTCTAAATGCTTAGTCTGCTCCAGGGCTCAGTCTTAGATCCTGTTTTTCTTCTGTCTACACCTGTTATGTTGGGGGATTTCATCTAGTCTCGTAGCTTTAGAAACCAATAATATATATAGGTTCATACAGACCTAGTCCGGGCTTCCGTGGTGGCTCAGTGCTAAAGAATCTATCTGGAACGCAGGAGACACAGGTTTGATCATTGAGTCGGCAAGATGCCCTGGAGAAGAATATGGCAACCCACTCCAGTATTCCTGCCTGGAAAATCCCATGGACAGAGGAATCTGATGGGCTACAGTCCATGGGACTGCAAAAGTCAGACACAATTTAGTGATTAAACCACCACAGTCATGATGACTCCTAAACATCTTTAGACTTGCATATCTTGACTGCCTACTGTTATCTCCACTTGGATGTACTGGTAAGCAACTCAAACCAGCCCTAGCCCCCAAAAGGGCTCCTGTTATCTCCCTAATTCTGTGCCTCCTTCAAACTTCCCCAGGGCAGTGAATGGAACTCCACCTTTTCAGCTATTCAGTCCTAAAACCTTGGGAGTCATCTCGATCTTTCTTTTCTCCACTGTGTTAGTTGCTCAGTCCTGTTGGACTCTTTGCGTCCCCATGGACTGTAGCCTGCCAGGCTCCTCTGTCCATGGAATTTTCCAGGCAAGAATACTGGAATGGGTAGCCATTCCCTTCTCCAGGGGATCTTCCGGACCCAGAGACTGAACCCGGGTCTCCGCATTGCAGGCAGATTCTTTACTGTCTTAGTCACTAGGGAAGCCCACTCTATACTTGTCAAGAAACACGTGAGCTCTATCTTCAAAATATATACAGAATCTGAATGCTTTCACAACCACTTCTTTTTATCACCCAGGCTCAGGTCCCCATCATCTCTCGCTTGGATAACTGTGAAAGTCTCTTAGCTGGGCTTCTGACTTTGTCCCTGCTGGTTTTATTCTCAACCAGCATCCAGAGATCCATCAAACTTAAATGCAATCCTGTTACTCCTCTGCTCAGAGTCCCTAATACATCCTATCTCCCAGTCAAATTAAGAGTCAAAGTCCACACCAGAACACATAAGGGGTCCATGTGACCTCTCTGACTTAGCCGTCACTCTCCCTCACTCACCGCTTAGGCCACGCTGGCCTCCCTGCTATTGCAGTACATGCCAGCTAAGGCCCCTCTTCAGGCCCTTTGTACTCACTGTTCTCTCTGCTTGAGTTCTCACCCCCACTCCGTCTCCCCTCCCCAGGTTGTTGTTGTTGTTTAGTCGCTAGGTCATGTCTGGCTCTTTACGACCCCATGGACTCCCCAGATTAAGCCTGGCTCAATCCTTCCTCTCCCTCCTTCAGGGTTTTCTCAAACTCCCTTCTCTGACAACCCTATGTAAACCATACCCCTCATGTTCTCCTGTCTTCTATTCAGTTTTCCCCTTAGTACTTCTTACTGTCTGATATCTACTAGTGACTTAATGTCTTCCACCAGACGTACCTTCCTTACCTATTGGCACACAGTAGATGTTTCATATACATATTTGTTGAGTGGATGAATGAATGAATCCTGGAGGGTGGGGAGCAGGAGAGTGTGAGTAAAATTTAAGAACCAAAGGAGATCTGCATATCCTGGCACTAGGCGCTGGCATTCACTCACCAGGTCAGCTCAGCCGATCCAATCCCAGAAGGAACTCAACCCTGCCGGTCACCTCACATGGGGACAAGAGTCTGTGTGTGGACTAGCACAGTCGAGTCTTTCTTCTGGACAGAAACCTCAGATACACACCTTATCACCACACACCAGGTGCAGCATCTCAGTGCCTCTTTCAATGAACAGGTACTGGGGAGAAATTCTTTCCCAAGTGAGTTAAGCCGATGTGGGTCCCTGCTGTCTGAATACCTCTTATCTGTCTCCACCCTGCGACTATCTCCTGAAAACGTGACCGTATCATTTGCTAGTTTGCATCCTATCAGGGACTGGAAGGGACCCTAGAGAAGTGAGTGGGGACATGGGACAGCCAGCAGGGGATGGTGAGAAACAGTCCTAGGAAATGGTACAAAAATACTGGGCCTCAGAACTCTGCCAAAAACAGGAAAGAAGAAACCAAGACACACTTTTTCCCCTCTAAAGAATATCTTTATGGGCATGCTTTCTCTGCTTTGACACATTTGAGAGTCACTCGGCACATTCATCTGGAATACGACTGGTTAAAATAAGTGGTGACTTCATTTCCCCTGGGACGAGAGACTCACCATTTATTCTTCTGATGGCTGGGAAGTGTTTTGGTCTGTTCTGAGGCTAGTCTGAGAAGACTTCCAGTTAGCCACTAGCTGGGGGCAGAAATACTCCACATCCAGTCACACAGCCCTGCCTGTCATCTCTTCCTCCCTATTTACACCCTCTGAAAGGCAGCTTTGTGGTTCCACCGAGTCCCCTCGGAGAGATAACAAACACCCCACAGAGCAAGCTCCAGAAAGAGGACATGTGGGAGTGTGCAGGCCAGTGCCTACTCCTTCCTGAGCCGTTTTCACTGCGTGGCTGAGATGAAGAGACCACCTAACAGCCTCAATCATGGCTTGGGGACAGATGCATCCAGTGAGGTGGGGCTTCTGGCTAGAGACAGCATGCAGTGCTGATGCTGAAACAAACTGTAGCTCAGGGAAATGAGACGGGCAAAGGGAGCATTCAGTTGGGTCTGCAAACACCTTCTTCCTGTGGCAAACAGCTCTGACATCTCAACGTTGCCTGGAGTTGCTCACAGAGGGTAAACTGAGGAGCAGCAAAACTGAGCACTTTGTTCTTTGTACTCCTCTGCTCCTGAGCGGCACTCCTCTCCCAAGAGCACGCCAGCCTGAAGGCCAAGCTGATGAGAAGCAACCCCCAGGCCAGTGGGGGCCTCAGAACATCCAGGAAGAGTGTAAGCTAGATGAGCAGTGGAAGTGGCAGTTGTCCCCAAGCTGCCAGAGCTGACTCAGCTTGCTTATGGGCTTTCTTCTCACCTTGAGTGAGGCAATACAAAAACCCGTTTTCCATTTCGGAATCCTGTCAGCTGGAACAAATCTACCAGTGGGGGCATCTCCACAAGGGCAATCTCTAACCTCTTTCCTACTCAAACAGATAGCGCCCTTGAATTAGTACTGCCCCATGTTTTCACCTTCTTCATTCATCTTTCCACCCAGCTTCAACAGATAACTGACAGACAGCAAAGTGAGACCTCCCCATCCTGAGGTCTCCAAGAGAATGCTGCTAGCCAAGAAAAGATCTGATAACCGAGGAAGTAGTTCTTAACAGAGAAAAGTGACTTTGAACTATGTTTCAGAAATACAAAGATCTAAGTGCTGACTCCGTATAGAAAGGAATAAAGAAAAAGTTCTTTTCCCTTCCTTCAATAGAAGGAAGTCACTCGAGGAGATGCATGTGGATTCAAAACAGAAGCAAAGCAAAAACAAAAAAGCATCAACAAATACATTCCATAACGATGTCCACTTCTCAGCCCATCTTGGCTTCCAGCCCAGCTGGTTTAAAACTTGCTGGGAAGACATTCACAAATCCAGTTAAGCTGCGCAAAGGGAAACTCCAGATATAACACCCAATACACTAATAAGAAAATACTAGAGCGCCTCCAAATAGGTTTTGCTGTAAGTCTGCAGCTCACAAAGTTTCAGATTGGACAGTGTAATCATTTAAACTCAGAAGTATTCACATCTCTACGTTTTCTGATACTCTGTACCCTTTAAAGCAGTTCTTCTCTGAACCTTTCATTCTGTGCCATTGTCTATCTCCTGCAAAATAATTCCTAAATTTTTCAATATCTGGACATAAAGCTTCCAATTTGTGTGTTGACAGAGAACAAAAGAGGTAACATTACATCTTAGAAGAATATGTTACATTTCATCATAGAAATGGGGGTGAGCAAGGTCTGTAAGATTGCTAAACCCAAGCCAACACTAGGGTCTACTGGTTAGCTGCAACAAGCTTAAACGTTTTCAAAAAGGCCTTGGTTGGGCAATCCTTGCGTAAAGCAAGCTTGTGAATGATCACATACCTATAGCGAAAGCAACTGTTTAGGCTACAAGAGACTGTACAACTTCTCCAAAAGGCTACTATTCACCAACAGAAGAACTAGCAATTTCAAGGCCAAAGATATCAAAATGAATTGTCCTCTCTGCTGTTATGCCAGGAGGCTCCTTTACCCAGACATTTGCCAGAATCTTCTTAATGCTGCTTCTCTCCTCTGACAGGCCTGCGGAGGCCCAAACTTAATAGAATCTGAGAGAAAAGAGCCTATCGGTCTATAAGAAGCCAAATAGTGAGGCCAAACTCTTCCTCCTGGCATCAGTTCTCCCTGCAGAGCTATGAAGTGACACTCCGATGATGAACTAACTACTTGGGTCTCCTTGACAAAGAGACCATGTCTTTACAGGCCTAGCCCGGGGGGTTCATAATTATGTCAGACAAGCTTTTTTTTTTTTCCTCATTGTTGCTGTTTTTAAACAAAGAGGTTAAGCCTCTGTACAACCTAGTGGAAGAATCAGAATTAGAAAAGTTACCAATTGCCCCAGCCAATGAGAATCCATTTCCAACAGGTATTAATGCCCGTTAGAAGCCACTGGAACACTGACATCATCAGCCCAATTGATAGGTTGTCTGACAGATTCACCCCCTTCATCGCACACAAGAATTTAAAACAAACCAAGACACTGCCGTTATATTCATTATTGCAGACAACAGGTTTCTTTATGCTATCAAATCTAAATTACTCCTATGGTGTGGATTCTACTAACCATCATTCCCTTCAAAGCTTCTCTGTGAGCTGGCCAACACCCTGAATGTTCTAGCCTGAAAAATCTTATCCAAAATACCAACTCAACACTTAGTCCTCCACTATCATACTTAATGCCTTCTGAGGTACAGCATGGAAGTTTAGTGCATGCCAGTGTACTGCCCAACAGTCATCCCTCTTCTATCTGCAATGAAACTCGTGTAATGGGTGACCATGGGTCAATTCACTGTTTAAAGAAGATTCACCAGCTCCTCCCTCCCTTTCTTTAAGAAAGCAACAAATAAATGAGCAAGAAGTAGCCTCAGAAGAAGAAACAAACTTCGGGACAATATGCACTGAGAAAAGCCAGACTGAGTCCCCCTGGATCAAGTTAATTAAGCAACAATTAAAAATGACAGTATCTTGGAATCAAAACCAAGGAATGACGTGAGGACAGGTTTCTCAATTGCCCAGAGGAGAAGACACAATTCCTTTTCATCTAAAATTAGAAAGCCACCCGGAACATAAGCCAAGAAGCATGGGTAGGAGGCTGAGAATCATAAGCTAGCAATGGGAATGGAGGTGGGGTGGAGGAAGAAAGTAAATATCCATTTTGTTTTACTTCTGTCATTCATTAGGTTTGCTCCCGGCCTTTGGGATTCGGCAGTTCCACCCTCCCCACCCCCACGGGATGTCAGGCAACAGGCTGGGAGCTCTGTCCACAAGTTCTTAAACGTCTCACAATTCTGCTAAGCGTTGGCAGATATCTAGCTGGAAGCTCAAAGATGCAAGTGAAAATGTTAAAAGGTTTCTGCCCACTCCTCAGTCTAAGGCGAGAGGTCATCTACTTAGGGAGCGCCTTCGTGTCCTGACACCATCTCTCGACTGTCTACCCAGAGAACTAGGTTGGCTTCCACACCCATCAGTGCCCATGTGTTGGCGCCGTCGGAATTTCAAGTATTCCCCCGCCCCTCTCTGCAGTCGGGAGAACACTGAATCACTGGTGGGCACCTAGAGTCAGAATGCAAGAGGGTCCTGGAACACAGGACAAGCGCACAGGGAGCCGACCCAGGCAGACCCGGGCCGAGAAACGCTCAGGTGGGTCGGCGACCAGGCAGACGGGGTGCCAGGCTTGCCCTGGGTGCCCGCTCCTCTCGCCAGCCCCCGGAAGCGCCTCCCTCCCGCCTAGCAGGCTCCGAGGGGGCGGGGAGTCGAACGCCCCCTTCCGGGTGCCTCCGCCTGGCTGGCCAGCCCCGCTCCTCCTCCGGGCGGGAATCCTCCCTCCCCGCCCCTACCGGAGCCGGGCCCCGGCGCCAAGTCCGGCCCCAGGGGGGAACCCCCAGTCCCGGCTCCCTCTCCCTGCGGCCTCTGCCCGTCTTCCCGACCCTTGAGAGCCGGGAAGACCCCGCCGGCAGCGGTCAGGACCCACCGCTCATTACGACATCTTCCTCCCTGGCCTCCGCCGCCTCCGCCGCCACCGAGAGCCTGACACCGCCCGCCTAGCACCCGCCAATCCCGGAGCCCGCCACCGCCCGAGCGACGGCAGCGTTCACCAATAAGAGCTCGGTACATTGGGGAACGACAGCACTATCAGCCAATCAAAGAGAGGCATCTAGAGCGACGTTGGCTTGGCCAATAGACCTGTGAAATGTCACTGATGGACGGTAGAGGGCACCAACCGGAAGCTTACTGAAGAGTGAACGACATGTTCGCCAGCCAACTGAAGGGGGGCAAAGTCCCACCTACCAGGTGGTTGATGGACAGCAACAGGAAGCTAGATGGGGAGGGGCTTAGCTAAGGAGTGGTTTTGTATTGGTCGTGGTTGACCTTCCACCCACCTCTAATCCAGAAGATGAGTGATAGATCTGCCCTAAAGCCAATCAAAAGTCCTCAGGGTGAGGCCGACAAACGCCCTATAAATAGCATCTACTTTGAGCCTAAATCCAGCGTCGCCCTGGTGTGGCAGGGGCGTCTTGTTTTTCGGTCTTTCAACCCGTTGCCTGGTGAGTTGAAAGCCACCAGTCTTTTATTCAATTTTTTACCTTTCATCGCTTCTGAAGAGGGAAATGAGCCTCCAGGCGACTTTATCAGTGCACATTGGCGGCAGGCACAATAGCGGGAGTTGGGGCCGCGTGACACCTCTCAAAGTATTTTCACCGTCTCAGTTCAAATCCCTCATAATCCTCACCTGGTTATTGCATCAACCTGCCAACGTGGGCATCAGAATCACCTGAAGCTTTCTAAAAGATTCTGGGACTGGCTCTCGTGTCCGGCGCACGCCAGAAATACGCATTCTAACGAGCGCCTCTGGTGGACAGAATTGGCCTCTGCCCCCCACTTACCTCCTTGAATGAAGCGCTGTGAGCACAGCACTTGGCAGGCGCGACCTGAGTAGGTTTATCTTCCCTATAAGATGTGTAACTTTGGAACGCGTTAGTGAGAAGGAATCCACTCTGGTGTCACACTAGCCGGGGTTCGAAACTCGCACGGCCTACTTACAGGAGAGGCAGGGTACCGAAACTCCGTGCATCTTATGTCCTCATCTGTGAAATGAGGTTGCTCACACCTACACCTCAGAGCAGTGACTTTCCTTTTTTTTTTTTTAATCATAATCCCACAGTGAGAAATATATTTGCATCCTCACCCAGTACACTTATACTCCTGTGAGTGTATGATAAAAATTTACAAAAACAATACTTACCCTTCCTACCCATGATCCACTGATGTTTTCTGTCCTGTCCTATCTTTTTCTTTCTTCCCTCCCTCCCTTCCTCTTTTTTTTTTTTTTTTTGATACTGAAGTCTAGTTGATTTACAGTATTGGGTTAGTTTCAAGTGTATAACACAGTGATTCAGATATATAGTTTGTGTGTGTGTGTGTGTGTGTGTGTGTGTGTATTCCTTTTCAGATTCTTTTCCCTCATAGGTTACTACAAAATGCTGAGTATAGTTCCCTATGCTATACAGTAGGTCCTTATTGGTTATCTATTTTATATATGCATGCATGTTCAGTCACTGAGTTGTGTATGACTCTGCGACCCCATTGACTATAGCCTGCCAGGCTTCTCTGTCCGTGGGATTCTCCAGGCAAGAATACTGGAGTGGGTTGCCATTTCCTTCTCCATGAGATCTTCTCAAACCAGGGATCAAACCCACATCTACTGCATTGGCAGGTGGATTCTTTACCACTGCACCACCAGGGAAGCTGTTATTTTATATATAGTAGTGAAAGTGTTAGTTGCTGAGTTGTGTTCAGTTCTTTGTGACCCTATGGACTGTAGCCAGTGGGGGCTCCTCTGTCCATGGAATTCTCCAGGCAAGAATACTGGAGTGGGTAACCATTCCCTTCTCCAGGTGATCTTCCCAACCCAGGGATCATACCCAGGTCTCCTGCATTGCAGGCAAATTCATTACCTGAGCCACCAGGGAAGGCCTGTGTGTATATGTTAATCCCAACCTCCTATTTTATTCCTTCCCTAACTTTCTTTTCTTGATCATGACTGGCAGTTTGAATAACATTATCATGAAGGGTTGATGTAATAAAATACAGAGCAGAATGCCCAGTGTATTGTAATTGTTGAATAATTGTTACTAGTCTCTTCCAGACTACCCCTTTGAAAAAAATAGGACTTCAAAAGAATTCACTTTTTCAGTTAAGATCCTTCATTGGCTCCCTTCGCTCTTCTAGATAAAAAGTCCATACTCCTTTCTAGGCAAACAATGGCCTTCACACTCTTTGTGTACCTTTCATGTTTCATCTGCCTCTGCCATCCTATTCTCTTTCCATAATCCTACCTTTTTGCCTCAAGAAAAGGTTCCACAGTTTCTAAACACATACTCATCTGTTTCCTGTCTTACTTTTTCCTTCCTTTTTCCTGGTAAACTCCTATGCATTCTTCAAGAACCTGCTCAAAGTTTGATCTCCTGCTAAGCCGGATCCTTTTCCTTCTCTAGGCTGTTCTTGGCACAGGCAAAGGGCTTCCTTCACTCTCTCACACTGCATTACCCCCTTTCATTCTTCTGACTTCTCTCCTAGACTGTGAGCTGCAGTGGAAGCTTTGAGGCCAGTACTAGAAGACTGGCAGGAAATGTATGCTGAACTAAAGAATGAATATTTGCATACAATTACATCTACATAGGACTTGTTTATGTAGACTGTACATTCTGTTCCCATGCCATTATTCAAGGTAAGATTGCTTCACTGTTGAGCCAAGGACTCCACCCGGGTTCCATGAGTCAGCTATTTTAGGGTGCAGGGATTTGAGGGGCAAGGTGGGGTTGAATTTCCTGCTGGGCTGCTGCCAGACCTCTTGTGAGATGAAAGCTGGGGCAGCTGTGCTTCTTCCACCCCAGAAGCTCCGTCATGAAGCCAGCAGACGCGGGAGGGATTTGCATGTGTGGGTAGGGGGCAGGGTGCAAAAACAAGAATTTGGCAGCAGTTGTGAGTAGTTTAAATGGTTCTTCCCTTTAAAGACCACCGTGTTTCTTGTTTCCACCAGAGGTGCAGCTGAGGAAGGGGGCACCTGCTAAGGACAGGACCCCCTTGTACTTTTGTCAGGACCCTTGGAGTCTTTGAGCCTCACTTACAACACACTAAAGCCATCACACAGTTTCTCTTCCCACAGATCGCTTCCCGCAGATGGCCCCCAGACTCTACAGAGAGGACAGGCAAGGTTGCTAGCTCCTAATGCCTGCTTTCCCCTGGCTGCTCTTTAGATTTGCTAGAGATTGTTTAATAAACTCTAAACCATGGCCAAGAAAATTAGTATCTCTGGGGGTGCAACCCTGGTGTGTGTATTCAGTTCCTCAGATTATTCCAACAGACAGCCAAATTAGAGAACTGCTTGTCAGCCCAAAGGTGTTTTCTGGTGGGGGTCCTCAGGTAAACCACTGTGAATAGTCTATAACCTCCACTTCTACCCATTCCTGTCCCTCCTCTTCCTGACTTTCTCCCCTGCCCATCCTACCTGCTTTGATCTCTGTGGAGCCAGGGTGGACAGGTGGTTCCAGCTGCAGGTCTCAGCATCAACCAGGAGAAGGATCTCTTCCATGGGTGTGTTTGGACATAGCTTCTTCGGTGATACCTGCCTTGTTTCCAACCACTTTCGGCCTCTTCCTGCTCTAAGTTGTCACTTTCTCCCCATTTCTAATTTGTAAAGTTAACCTGTTCTTCACCCCTCAAGTCCCCATATTTGTCTTGTCCACCACAGCACCTTCCACCCCAGCACATTGCTTGATATATAGTAGGTACGTGGTACATGCTTGTTGACTGACTGAATGACTGCATCTGAAGGAGTCCTTGGGCCTAGAAAAGAAAACAACAGTCTCAAAGGCCCTTGCTGAATCATCTAACTTCCAGAAAAACAAAACCAAACTTTAAGTCCCACCCTGATGCTCCGGGCCACTTGCATCTGGTGTTCTAGAGGTGCCCTGGGACTTATCACCCCCTGCCCAGAAACCTCCCACCCCCTGTTCAACTACAAATGCCATCTCAACCAAAGATTACCCAAAACGTCCCACCTGACTAATGTTTCCCTTACCGCTTCCACAAACCTCCCTTTAAATATGAAGCCTCCCTGATGCCTGTTGTGTTCAGCCTGGTCGTTAGGCTGACTGTTACACCTCCTTGCCTGAATAAAGGTAACCTACCTCCGTTGAGATCATCTCTCCTTTTCTGCCTCAGCCGGCACTATACCTTACATTCTTGGTGCACTCGTGTGTGTGTGTGTGTGTGTGTGTGTGTGTGTGTGTGTGTCTCTCTCTGTCTCTCTCTCACTCTCCCTCTCATTGTTTTCCCTTTTCCCGGAATCTGGGAACGTGAATACCTGCCGAATTCACTTTCTGCCAGGGCTCATAAGTTCCCTTCGGGGATGCCTAGTGCCTTTGTGAGCGGTGCAAGCCTTGTCCTAAGGCTTTATTGGTGCAGGCTTCCGGCTCTATCCCTTTTTCTCACTTTCTCTCTCTGACGACCTCTGGAATAGGGAACTCTTGCCATTCCACCGCTCTACGTGCAACACTCCACTCAAGCTTGCCCCTAGATTAAAGTAAGATCCGGATGGTGTTCTAGAGGTGCCCTAGAACCCAGTCCTCTCCAGGTCCCAGGGACCCCCAGCCTAAGGCCACTCTGTAAGCGATGGTGGGGGATGCTCCATCTCGACACAGAGCTCTCTTCTCATAACTCCTATTGTGACTATGGGTGACGACTCCCAATAGGAGCCTCTGCTTGCCTTTAAATTATGGGGTCTGGCCAATCTGTCCCAAAAGAGTCCCTTCTGGCCTGTGTTCTCAAAAATCTCAAACCACTCTTACTCCCTGAACTCAAAGCTAACCGCTTAAAACGACTCTGTATACAGATCTGGCCTTAATACCAATTGGACAGTCAAGACCGCTGGCCTGAATTTGGCACATTTGACTTTAACATTCTTCAAAATCTCACCGACTTCCTTAAACAAAATGGCAAGTGGTCAGAGGTCCCATATGCCCAAAGCCTTTTGGGCCCTTCGGAGCAAGCCCTTCCTATGCAAGGCCTGGTGCACCCACGAGGTCCTTCTATGCACCTTGCCTCCCAAACAAAAGGGCTCTTCTTCTTCAACTAAGTGCCCGATCGCGACCTTCTGCACCCCCAGAGTTTGACCCCATGGACAAGCCCTCTCCCTATCAGCCACACTGCCGACCCTCTCCTTCCCCCTCATCCAACTCACCTACTGACTTTGAAACCTCTCCTGACTCTCCCTCAACCCCGCTACCCCATCTCCCCGACTCACCCTCCCCCTACCCATCTCCCCCGCCACACCGTCACGTACCCAACACATTTCCCCTGAGAGAGGTGGCAGGACCAGAGGGCCCCACCCGAGTCCACGTGCCATTTTCATTGTCAGACATGAGCCAGATAGAAGAAAAGTTAGGATCATTTTCTGAAAATCCTACCAGATACAGAAAAGAATTCCTGAGACTCTTCCAGACCTATAACCTCACTTGGAGTGACGTATATTATATCCTAAATGCCACTCTCACCCCAGATGAAATAGACCATATCTGGCAAGCAGCGAAAGCCCATGCCGAATCACTTACATAACCAAGACCTGGCTAGCCCAATTGCTGATGAGGCAGTGCCTCAATTAGATCCCCGCTGGACGTACCAGCCCAGTGACCCAGGTATCAGGAGACTCAATCATATGATTACCTGCCTTCTAGAAGGAATGCAGAAAAATACTCATATCCATGTCAGTTATGATAAAGTCAGGGAAATCACCCAAGGGGCGGACAAAAATCCAGCCTTATTCTTGGCATGCCTCACAGAGGCAGTCCAGAAGTATACCAACCTAGATATCACCACCCCTGCTGAGTTACTCTAACTTCATGTTCAATTCATCTGCCAGTCCGCCCCTGACATCAGACGCAAGCTTCTACAACTAGAGAAGAGCCCTGAGACCCCCCAAAGAGACCTTCTAGAAGTAGCCTTCAATAATAGAGAGGAGGAGGCTAAGAGAGAAAAAGACCGCGAGAGAAAAGCTTTTGGCGGCAGCAATTAAGGGAAGAGTTCAGCCCGGCCCAAGTCATCCCAGACTGGGGCTTAAGACCCACCCCCCCCCCCCAGGCCCTGCTTCTGATGCAACCAGTCAGGACACTGGGCAAAGGCATGCCCAAACCCCGGCCGCCCACAAAAGCATGCCCAACCTGTGGCCAATAGGGACACTGGAAGATGGACTGTCCCTGGGGAGGCCCTGGCATCCCTGGGGAGGTCCCCACCTCCCAGATTTGGAGAGTGGACTGTCCCCAGGGACGCTCTGGCATCCCTGGAGAGATCCCCACTTCTCCCTGGAACCCCAGCCCAACCCTACGAGAGTTGTTCCAATGACGGGACCCGGGTTCCAGGCCCCCGGCCCATGTCCTGGACACAAGCTTGGAACTTAGGGTAGACGGGGTAGAGGCTGGGGAAAAGACCTCCTTTAGAGTAGACACTGGAGCCGCTTTTTCTCTCTTAATTTAACTTCCTACTCTGGCCCAACTCAAGACTCAGAACTTACAATTAAGGGGGTCTCTGGAGTTCCCTTAAGGCCAAAAATCAGCCCTCCATTACTCTGTCAATTTGGAAAATCGACCCTCATACACTCACTCCTCATAATGCCTCAGTGCCTGATGGCACTCCTAGGGAGAGATTTGTTACCCAAATTGGGGGTCTTTATTACCATACCCCCCCCCCGATACAGTCTCTATATTCTGGATGCAGATGGCACCTGGACTGTCCCTATCCCTCACCCCTGACCTTCCCTTGGATCTACCCACCTTAGTCCCCCAAGTCTGGGACACTGATCACCCACTGATAGCCAAACATCATCCCCCAGTCCACATTACCCTAAAAGACCCCTCAACTATAATCACCCAACAATAGTACTCTCTCACCCTGGAGGCCCACAAGGGACTTAAGCCTATCATAGACCATCTCGTCCAGGATCTGCGAAAAATCAATGAGGCTGTCACGCCGACATTCCCAGTAGTCCCTAACCCTTACACCCTTCTGTCTGCCATATCCCCGACTGCAACTCACTTCACGGTATTAGATCTCAAAGACGCTTTTTTCACCATCCCTCTCCACCCCCTCTCCCAACCCCTTTTTGCCTTCACCTGGCAAGACCCCGAGACTCATGTTTCCCACCAACTAACATGGACAGTTCTCCCCCAGGGGTTCAGAGACAGCCCCCACTTTTTTGGACAGTCTTTACAAAAGGACCTACAGACACGCGACCTAGCCCTGAGTCATCTCTTGCAATACGTAGATGACCTCCTCCTTTGTAGCCCAACCCAAAAACTCTGCCTCCAACATACTGCCAAACTCCTTGGGGCCCAGGGATCCTGGGGTTATCAGGTGTCCCGATCCAAGGCCCAAGTAGTACAGACCAACGTCACCTACCTGGGGCTCTCCATATCCCACTAACAAAGAACTATTCCCCCGATAGAATCCAGGCCTTTATTAACTGTCCGCTTCCAAAAACAAAAAGGGAACTCCTGTCTATCCTCGGCCTCCTAAACTTTTTCCGTATCTGGATCCCTAACTTCTCCCTCATTGCAAAGCTGCTCTATGAGGCAACTAAAGGATGGCTGGATGAGCCCCTCTTTAACCCCTCCTTGCTGGCCAATCCTATTCGCCAGCTCACCAAGAGCCTCCTCTGAGTGCTAACTCTCCACCTTCCAGATCACACCAGACCATTCTTTCTCTTTGCCCATTCCAACCAAGGACAGGCCCTGGGACTTCTATGTCAGCGTGCTGGAGACACCTGGGCTCCCACAGCCTATCTATCAAAACAAAACAGCTTGACACGGTGACCAAGGGGTGGCCTCCCTGTATACAGGCCATGGCTGCTATCACAGCCCTTGTACCTGAAGCAAATAAACTCTCTAGGCATGCCCCTTTAACAGTCTGTTCACACACCTTCCAAGACTTACTATCACATCAGGCTTTCCTCTCCCTTCCCCCTTCCAGGGTACAGGTCCTACATGCCTTTCTCCTCAACCCTCAGCTCTCGTTCTCCCCCTGCTCTCCCCTTAACCCCACCAGCTTATTACCCACATCCTCTACAACAGACCCCCTCCTACATAGCTGCAGCCTAACAGTAGATCTTACCCAAAACCCCTTCCAACATTTAACAGATCAGCCCATCCTAGACCCAGACACCCCACACTGGTTCATTGATGGCAGCTTTCAAAATTCCCCACCCTTCACGGCAGGATATGCTATCATCTGGGGGACCTTCGTCACAGTCACGGGACCCAGACAATTGAAGCTTCACCTCTGCCACCTCACACCACCTCCCAACAGGCAGAACTGATAGCTCTCACCAGAGCTTTGACTCTGGCTAAAAATCTAAGGGTTAACAGACTCCAAATATGCCTATAACATACTTCACTCAAATATCCTAATATGGAGAGAAAGAGGTTTCCTAACCCAAAAGGGATCCCCCATTATTAATTCAGACCTGATCCACAAACTGCTAGAGGCAGCACTCTTGCCAAACAAAGCCGCCATCCTCCGCTGTAGGGGACATCAAAAGGGAAGTCTCATATCAGCCTACAACAATGCCGCAGACCAGAAGGCAAAGGAGATAGCCCTGTCCCATCCCTCCCTCCAGTCATGTTAGCCCTGACTCCATCCGACCCTCCCACCATCAGAGAAATCCTCTTATCTACACTCACTCTTTCATCCCTCGTCCAAGACAGTCCAACAGTTCCTCTGTAACCACTTCCCCATATCAACTGCTGACCAACAATATTTAGATAACCTTACCTGCTTCTGTCAGACTTGTCGATGTACTAATCCCAATTCCAACCTTAAACCTACATCCTTTCCAACCCATCAAAAGCAAGGCAGCCTCCCAGCACAGGATTGGCAGACAGACTTTACTCATGCCCCCAGTTCGGAGAGTCAGATACCTCCTGGTCCTTGTGGACACCTTTTCGAAATGAGTAGAAGCATTTCCTACCACAAACAAAAGAGCCCACACTGTGGCCCAAATCCTCCTCACAGAAATTATCCCCAGGTTTGGCCTACCTTTATCCCTACAGCCTGATAATGGCCCAGAATTTATGTCCAAGGTCACCCAACAACTTGTCCAATTCATACAGATACCCTGGAAATTTCACGTTCCACATCATCCCCAGTCCTCAGGAAAGGTAGAAAGGATGAAATGAATAATCAGAGAAACTCTTACCAAACTATCCCTTGAGGTACATCTGGATTGGACTAAACTATTGCTGATTGTTCTCAAAGTACGGGCTTTGCCCAGAAAGCCCCTGGGGCTGAGCCCCTTTGAGGTGATGTGCTGAAGGCCCATGCTCCCTCCTGGACTCTCCCTGAACCCCCTTCCATACTAAGCTTCCTACACTCCCCTCTGCTGATGGAACTCTGCAATGCCCTCTGGAAATACGTCAACAACAACTTGCCCACCCCTGACCCCCAAGCCCCCTTGCCCCCTTTACAAATTGGGGACATGGTCTACCTGTCTGATAATCCCCAGGGTGACCTAACCCCACAGTGGCAGGGACCATGCAAAATCATCCTCCTTACCCCGACTGCAGCTAAACTTGAGAAGGTCGCCTAGGTACACCTCTCTCACCTAAAACAGGTCACCTCCGATCCTGCGCTACCCTCCTTAACTGACACCTGTCAGGTCTCCCTCACAGGACCCACCTCCTTAAAAATCACCCAGTGACAACCCCTGTCAACCATCCAAGAGGACACTGAATGACCTGGACACTCCTTAACCTACAACTGTTCCCAGCCCAACTACTGCAAGACCTCTGGACCAGCGGCCCAACCGGAACCTCCTTTGAAGATCTGACCATGCCAGTGTCTCATCCGTGGCTCCAGGGGACCTTCTACAACCTAAGTCCAGACGAAATTGATTTCTTTACTCATACATGAACACTGTTCCTCCTCAGATTCAAGCAACCACCAACTTGGGGCCTTCCACCTCTTGCCCTGACTGGCCTCTCCCCGTCTCTCTAACTATAACTGCACTCTTAATCTTAGTCCTTGCTATGGGCCCAGTAACTGTCTCCCCTCAAGACTGGTCACCGATCCTTCGTCTCGTCGGTATCGCCTACATTGTTAGCTGTGTTCTACTCCTAGGGTGCTATTTCCTCTGCACTGCCTAACTAACAGACCCATGACTCCTCTGTTTCTTATCCTTGCTACACTCCCCTGCCTTCTGGCTAGTCCCTGTCCCTGCTCAGAAACTTATTCCTATGTCATTCCACATGTTATAATATGGCTCCAAGACCATGCACCATGAACCTTGGCGGGGGCGGAAGTCCAAATCCCTATTCACTGTTAAAGTACAGAAGAGAGGGAGTTTCGTGAGCACCTGCCATAAGCCAAATGGAAGAAACATATGTTTCTATCCCATTACCCACTGGGGATACTCAGACGGGAGTGGGGTACTAGATTAATATCGGGAAAAGAAACAAGAACAAGTCATAAAGAACATAATTTCCCGGTTACAGGCAACCCCTGAGCCTTATAAACGCCTAGACCTCCTTTCCCAGTTACGGCCTCTCCTAAAACCTCCCTCTGACAACCAACACCTTACCCGCCTTCTCAACTCTTCTTTCGAATTCTTCCAGTACACGCAACACACATCCCAGTGTTGGATATGCATGTCACTATCTCTCTCACCACACATAGCAATTCCCTTACCCTCAGCCTGGTTGTCACAGGGCAACTATACCTCCCCTCCCCAACAAAAGACTACACAACTCATTGGGCCAGTCTCTGACAATGTCCTCCTCTCAGCCTCTTCAAACCCAACCTGTATCAACTACTCTAGTCCCAACTACACTGGTCTTACAAACTCCGCTCCCTCCTTCTGTTCCGCTTGGGTTCTCTGGAGCAGCACAAATAATTGCACCAACCCGGGAATCTTCATTCTCTGAGGGACCTGTGCATATTCATGTCTCCCCCTCGACCCCCCTGGACCTTGCATCTTGGTCTTCCTGACCCCAGGTCTAACATTCCTCAAAGAAGAAGAGATAGAACAAATAGTCTACCCCCAAGGGGAACTTTCCCACACAGAAAAAAACAAGCTGTCATAGCCCCGCTCCTGATTGGGACCGGCATAGCAGCAGCCCTAGGCACCAGGACCGGGGACATCTCGACCTCGGCCCATTTCTACTACAAGCTGTCCCAAGAACTTAATGAGGATATGGAGCAGGTAGAGAAGGCCTTCATTTCTGTCCAAAGACAAATTAACTCATTAGCTTCTGTGGCCCTACAAAATAGGCGAGCCCTGGACCTTCTCACCACGGAAGAGGGAGGGACCTGCCTTTTGCTAGGAGAGAACTGCTGCTATTTTATTAATGAAACGGGCATAGTCCAGGGCAGAGTCGAAGAACTTAGAGACAGAATCGAACGCCACAGAAAAGAGTTACAAAACCTTTACACTCCCCAAAACCTGTTCCAACTGGCCCTCCCTTGGTTGCTCCCTTTCTTGGGACGATTGGTACTTATTTAATTCCTCTTATTTGGACCCTGTCTCTTCAATCTCTTTCAAAGGTTTCTTCAAGAACAGATTCGGGTCATCTCTCAAGACCAGGTCAAGTCCATTCTTCTCGAGAGCCTCACCCTGAACTCACGAAAAGGAGACCCTGGGCCCTAGGACGATCCTCTGTTCCAGACCCAGAACTGTCACCCCTATCCAGCAGGAAGTAGCCAGAGAGATACGGCGCCCTTTTTCCCATTTTTTATGATTTCAGGGTCTGGAATGAAAGAGTCCTTGGGCCTAGAAAAGAAAACAACGGTCTCAAAGGCCCTTGGCTGAATCATCTAACTTGGGGGAAAACAAAACCGAACTTTAAGTCCCACCCTGATGCTTCAGGCCGGTTGCATCCACCTGGGGCTTATCACCCCCTGCCTGAAACTTCCCACCCCCTGTTCAACTACAAATGCCATCTCAACTAAGGATTACCCAAAACATCCTGCCTGACTAACGTTTCCCTTATCGCTCCCACAAACCTCCCTTTAAATATGAAGCCTCCCTGATCCCTCTCGCACTCAGCCTGGTCGTTAGGCCAACTGTCGCCCCTCCTTGCCTGAATAAAGGTAACCTACCTCCATTGAGGTCATCTCTCCTTTTCTGCCTCGGCCCAAACTATACCTTACAGCATCCTTTTAACATTTTTCATGTACTTACCTCTTTCTCTTCCAGTCCCGGCTTCCTCCACCTCCACTTCATTTCTCCTTCCCTCTCTGTCTCGTAACCCCATTCCCACTTCATTTCCCCATGTTTTTCCTGCTTCCCGACATTTTCCTTTTCCTTCTTTTCTGCATGTGGTTGCCCCCATCTGATTCATCAGTACCAGATAGTGAGCATCTATTCCCAAGGATGCCGAGGGCACCAGAGGGAGGGAGGAATGGTTGCAGAACCACAGTCTTTGCCCTCAAGAAGCTCCATATTCCTTCTGGGACCTCTTGTGAAAGGAACCATCTGATGCAGCTGCTGTTGGATGTCCAGAAATTAGAAGAATATCAATGTCCCAGCACTTGACCATCTGTTGATCCTCACTCATCACTACAACCCAAGCTTTATTGTTATTTTTGAAGAGTCTCAGCCAACTCAGCCTTCTACAGGCTGCTTGTTCTACCTTAAGGATTTTCCCAGTAGCCTCTGCTTCTCTTTTCCTCCTCTGGTTTTCTACATTCTCATCTCTCCTCTTTCCACCTACAGAAAAATCAAAGTTGCAGACTTTTCAAACCATTCCTGACACTCTTACATGCCAAGAGAAAGATTTGATGGGACATAGACCTAGTTTAAATGAACCATTGTTTTTTTTTTTTCTCCCAGGTCCATCTATGGTTTCAATTATCCAGATTTCCTTAGTCTTTTCTGAGCAGATGGAAGACACTGGTGGCTCCTCAGCCTTTGTATGTTGCCACCAGGGGGCGTCCAAGGCATTTCCAAAATGCAGATGCTGGTTTTTTTTTTTTTTTTTTTTTTTTTTTTTTTTAATATTGGAGCAAAAAGACAAGCTTGAAAATTCAATTTAACAAGCATTCATTGAGTACCCACTCTTTGCCAGGCTTGTGCCATGATTCGCCCAAACACAGAGCACATTCCAGCCTCTACAGAGACTCCTTGAAAAGAACCATTTGCCTCTCCAAGGAATCATTTTCTACCAACCAGCTACATTTACTGCCTGTGGTAACAGCATCCTCTCTCCATCTCGGCCTCTTGCCTGCGCTCAGCCCCTCCCCACCCTTCCTGTCCTTGGGACCACAGCTCCATGTCTGCTTCTCAGAGCCCAGACTCCCCAGAGCAGACTGGAAACATCCCTAGGAACGCAGAGCAGTCGTGAAGTTCCCTGGGCAAGCATTTTCTCTTCTGGATCCCCAATGCCCTTCTATCAAAACTCCATCTCCTTCTCTGTCACTAGCCTCCTGAGAGTTTCCCAGAACCCCTGAGTGTGGACAGTGGGCACTGAGTTGAGGCCATTATCTGGAACATTGGGCTCAAGAGCATGACTTCTTCACTTGGGAGCTCTGACCCAGCTGGCAGAGACTCGGGAAGTGGTGATAACAATAACCATAATAATATTAATAATAACATTGGGGCCCACAAAATGGCTGTGCAATCCTCTCTAATGATCCCTTATATTTATAGATCTCCTTCCTCCTAGACACTTCAGAGCCATTGCCCAATGAACCCTGCTAGCTTCCCTAGGAGGGACAATTAACCCCCTATTTTATGGTTGGAGAAACTGAAGCCCTGAGAAGGTGAGGGAGTTGGCCGAGGTTACAACAGGGCATTCGTGATGGCAGAATTTGTGAAAGTAGCACTCTCGCCTTCCTTTCCTTTACGTCAAGACTCACCTAAGCGTGTGTGCCCAGGAACACACACACACACACACACACACACACACACACACACACACACACACACACACATTCTCACTGTCCATCCCAAATTGGCCTTGCCAGGGACCTCAATGTCTAGGAGAAGCCAGAACCTGAGTAAAGGATTGTTGCCTAGGGCAATAAGGAGGGCCATCCTTGTCATGACCAAGGAGGGTGGCTCATGGTCAGCCAAGGTTCTGGGGAAATCTCTCTGTCCTGTTGGACGCACCTCATTTCTAGCAGCATGCCAATCACTACCAGGCCTCTTCAGACTTCAGGACTCATGAGGAAAGAAGGGTGGGCTGCTTGCACAACATGTCCCCCACTGACAGTGCCAAGGATGTGTTCACCCGGAAAACCAGTATGGATGCAGGATTCCATTAACCCCGTCCAGCCACAATATTAAGGATGGCAGTGTGGCTCCAGGAAGAAGAAGAGATGTGGTAGTCCTTGGAGGGGAAGGAAAAGGTCTCCCAAACAAGAATGGCAGTTATTTGGCCTACACAGGCAAACACTGTGGACAGCAGCAAGGAGGGAGGGGAGAGCTGCTGCTGGTATGGCTGACTGAATCTCAGCTAGACCAGGAGAGTCCAAAGAAATAAGGAGATGCATTTTTCTAGTCTGAACTCAGAATGGAAAGGGGGAATGTGTTCTCTTTTGCAGCAGGAGGGAGTAAGTTTATCTAATCTAAGAGCTTCCTGGTTTACAAAGTAATGCCCTGGAGCCAGTGACAAGGATGAGAGCAGTGACATGTGGCCAATGTGAACACAGGTTCCAGTTAGCTTGGATGCTGGGACTGGGAGAGTCACACGTGGGTGGGTCCCTCCTTGGAGAGAAGAGCAGTGGAGACAAGGGTGACTGCAGCCTGGCCTGGATCCTTCCAGTCACTGATCCTTCCTGACGGGGCTCCCACCCACCAGCTCCACTCCTGACTCTCGTCTCATCCCCGAGCCCTCAGGGACAGTGCCTCCCCCAGCTCCTGGTTTCCCTGACTGAAACCGAGGCTCCGCATTGCTGAGATTTTACTAGAGCGCCCAGCTGGATCCCACCTTTGATCTGGCTTCAAAAAATAAAAAAAGCAGTACCAGGAGAGTAATTTTGCCAACCTGCTGGGAAGGAAGGCAGGCTGGAGGCAGGTCCTGACCAGCCCGACCCACTCCTTCTTGGGCCTGTCATCTGAAAGGGGCTGGGGGCCAAGGGAGCAGAAAGCCCTCTCTCCCCTTTGATTCCCCCCTCCCTTCTGGAGCGCTGACCTTGAGTTTGTCCTCTTTCCATGCCTTGCCCGCCTGCCCGCCAGCCAGAGAAAGGCCAAGAGGACAGTACAGCTGCACCCCACCCTCTCCCGAATAGGGGGCTCCCCACCCCAACCTCTTCCCTGGTGGGCTGGATTCCAGCGGTGCCCTGCTTGGACTGGCAGTGCCTCCATCTCCTCCCCACCGTGCCCCAGCCTGGTCCTAGGGGTGCTGACCCACCACTCAGGGTGGGGCCTGGCAGTGAGTGAGTCTCTGTCCACCTGGCTGGGCACCCGAGACATTACTCAGTTGGCTGTCTCAGAGCCAGCTCTGGTCTTGGGAGGCTGGACTAAGAGGCGGGGAGTGGAAAGCTAGGCTGGAGAGAGGGTGGGTCAGCCTTTTATGGCGCTTCCTCTCATCCCTCTCCCTGTGGCGCTGCCAGCCTGGCCCAGGATTTCCACCTTCTGGCAGCAGCCCCGCCCCCTCCCAGTTCAAAGGCTCTGGATCTCCACCTGTCCCACGATGCTCACCCGGCCCCTTTCAAGTGGTTTGCAGTGCACCCCTCCCCCACCCAGCTGAAATTTAGGGCTTCTCCATACAGGTGCAGGGGATGTGGGGGACCAGGATTATGGGGTGCTGAGTCCAGAGTCAGGGAGGAGACCGAAATACACCCTTGAACCAACTAAACTGCCCCCAGTGTGGAGCCCTAGACACAGATAATCCTGCCACGGGTGGGGAAGGAGCCAGAGGTTTGGCCCAGGGGAAAACTGGCAGCTGAGTTGAGTGGGCAAGAACTGAGGGTGTGGGGCTGAGCCAAGTGCCTTCCACTCCTGAGAGTCCCAGCTCAGCTTTTTGGCTCACTGGCTGATCTGAGAGATGGTCACTGAGCACCGGGGTTTTCATGGTTTCTGTGTCCTTACTGGGCCATCCTTATCTCCAGGTAAGACTCCTACCCCAGGTACACACTCTGCAAGCTCTCCCCAAATGTTGAGACTCTTCCAGAATTGTTGGGAACCCACCCACCCTCCTGCCCCCACTTCCAGGCCACTGTTGCCCTTTCCTTGTTTGGGAAAAGGGACCATGGGAGCAAGAGCCCCACCGTCCCCAGAGGGAGGCCCTCCTGGAGGTTGTCCCCTCTTCCTCCCCCCACAGCCCCAGGCACCTCTCCCTGACCTGCGGGCAGAGAAGAGTCCAGGGTAGGGGAGGAAGTTGGGAGTCACCTGGTGGGGCGGGGTCCCCACAGTGATAACCATCTTTCTGGCAGCTCCAACCTGTTCTCGTGGTGAGTAATTTTTTTTTCCTAGAGGAGAAAGGTGAAGGCTTTGGTGGGGAGTTACTCTGGCTCTGAAGTGTCCTCACAACTTCCCCGGGTCCCCTCCAGGCCTTGTGCAAGAGCTGTAAATCTCTCACCACCCACAGGCCTGGGGGGTGGGGGGAGGCTGCAGCTGAGACTTTCATGTTTGGAAGTTTTATGCATTTGCTCCTCAGTCAGGCTCCACAGCTCCTGCCTGGGGCCTCTCCCCAGCCTGTAAAAATCCAGTCCCATAAATCTCAGCTGCCCCCCAGGGGCTAGCAGCGTGGCTCCCACTCCACCCCCTACCCATAAGCATCCCCCCACCCCAAGAGACAGCAGACCCAGAGCAGCAGCAGGGGATGGGGAGGAGGCAGAAAAAGTTCTGAGTGGGCAAGAGTTGGCCGAGGGGAGTCTCAGGGCGGGGACAGGCAAGGAAGGGATGGGCTTGTGTCCGGCACAGGAGGGGCTCAGGAAGGACAAGATGAGAGCCGCAGAGGGTGCAGGGTGTTTCCCAGAGGAGGGAACTGTCTGTTCGAAGACTCCCAGAGGGAGAGGATGCAGCCTGGGCGGCAGGTTTGCCAGGTATGTGAGGAGCCTGTGCTTGGCTCTGCCCTTCCTGGAATCAGAGGTAGGAAGAGAGGAATGGCCTTCCTGCTGAAGGTCAGGAGAAGCAAGGTGGGCGTTGGGAGAGAGGGGTGGGAGAAGCTGAACACAGCCTCTACGGCAGAGGATCTCCCATCCTGGGGTCTCACTGACCCTCCTGGCTTTCAGGGCTCTCTGGCCCAAGCTTAGAAGCAAGTAAGTGCAAATGTTAGTCGCTCAGTGTCTGACTCTTTGCAACCACATGGACTGTAGCCTGCCAGGCTCCTCTGTGCATAGGGATTATTTCGGCAAGAATACTGAAGTGGGTTGCCATTTCCTACTCCAGGGGATCTTCCTGACCCAGGGATCGAACCTGGGTCTCCTGTACTGCAGACAGATTCTTTACCATTTGAGCCACAGGGAAGTCCTAAGCTTAGAAGGGTTGCCCTCAAAATGGGAAGAGAAGAAGCCCATCCAGCATGGTGACTATGCAGTCTCTGGCTAAGACCCAGGTAGACAGGTCAGGTCCATTATCTCCAAGAGGAAGCAAGGAGAACTGTGTTCAGCATGGGCAATCTCAGAGAAACCCTTGGGAAACCCAGCTTCTCTGCCCCAGAAATCATCTCACCCACCCCTCCCCTTTCCCCCCATGTGGAAATTCAGCCTGACTTACATCCCATCTCTTTACTCCCATCGCCAGGCTAGGACAGTGCTAGTGGCTACAATCATTCAACACTTATTACATGCCAGGGACTGCTCTAAGTGCTTTGTATGTGCTTAGCCCCACTTTCTAGATGAGAAAGCTGAGGCACAGTGAGCTTAAGTAACCTGCCCAGAATCAGCAGCTGGATAATGGCACAGTCAGGTGCAGCCTGGCTTTGGAGCCTGTGTCCTCCTCCCCTGCCCTCTACTGCAGAAGCAAAGGTGTTGCGGCTGAGGCCAGAGCAGAGAGCATGCCTGCACTCCTCCTGACTCCCACAGAAGCTAGGGAGTGGTGTCCTCTTTCCCAGGTTAGGAGCAGTGTGGCCTACCTAACATTCTGGTCCTCTCTGGGGCCCTTTGCCTCCCTGGGGATGCCTACTGCAGAAGCAGTATCATGTACTAGCTGCTGACTCCCACTGGGTGCCCTGCTTCCGCTAGCACCCAGCAACCAGGGGGAGGCTACAATAACAAAAGTGAAACTAACTCAGCCGGTTTCCCGCCCCCACCAGGGGAACAGGGAGCAGCCTCAGCTGGACAGCAACCAATTAGGCACTTTTTATTGCCCACACTGAGGACTGTCATAATCCTCAGAGCTTGGCCAGGACGAAGAAGAGGAAATGGGATGGGACGGAAGTCCAAGATGCCTTCAGAGTTCATCCTAGCCATCTCCCTTCTTCCAGGTGGGAGAATGTTCTTCCTTCAAGGGAGGCCTGCAGCCATGGAAGTCAGAAGGTCTTTGTGTTTCACAAGAATTCTTCAGCCTTGGAAAGGGGTTTTCTCTTGTCCTCAGAGAAGAGGAATCCCAAATCTGTTTATTCCGGGGATAGGGTCGGCAGGGAGCTAGGCTAACACCTGGGACCTGGACACAGACATGGAAGCCTCTGGCTGGTACTGTTAGGGGAAGCACACTGATTGAAACCGCCCACCCTGGTCAGGCACCATAGTAACCATTCGCATGAGTTGTTTTATGACAGGAGATTCTAAGCCACCACCAATGGAAGAGTTTGAGAAAGGTCAAAAGGAGACACCGCGTATCCATCCACTTCCCAGAATCCCTCTTGCTAGCATCCATCTTGGCTGAGCAATGCGTGCGCCACCAGGAAAAGACTCTGAATTAGAATGATTGGCCAAAGACCACCTGGAAACTAATCCCATCACCATAAAACCCAAGACTGTGAGCCACGCGGCAGAGCTGTTCTCTTGGGTTCCCTTACCCTACTGCTCTCCACCCGGGTGCCCTTTCCCAATAAAATCTCTTGCTTTGTCATCACATGTGTCTCCTCGGACAATTCATTTCCAAGCATTAGACAAGAGCCCAGTTTTGGGCCCTGGAAGGGGTCCCCCTTCCTGCAACAGTACCACTGGGATGTTGGCATCAGGAATCAGGAAACCACTGTTTTTTCAAGTACAATCTGACTTTTCTCTCAGATCATCAGTGCCCTCCTCCAGACTGAACACTCCTCAAGACAGGTGTTTTGGGACTTCTGGTGGTCCAGGGGCTAAGACTTCACACTTCCAAAGGAGGGAGTATGGGTTTGATCCCTGGTCGGGGAACTAAGATCCCACATACTTTGTGACCAAATAAATCAGTAAATAAATAAAACACTTTTAAAATGTCATCCCAAGAGAGGGCCAGGCGTTTGTCCACTGACCCTTCCCTCAAGTGCCCAGAGCCTTGTCCACAGTGGGCACCCCCTGCTGTCTATCAAACAGTGATTCTGCCTTTGGCCCAAAGGGAGGCTGGGAAATGTAGCCGTAACCTTCACTTCCTAAAATGGAGTAATAATAAGACCAACCTTAGGGTTTGTTGTGAAGATTCATCCAGAAACTGTGTGTGCTTGATCCACGATAAGAGCTCAGGAAATGAGAGCTCTCATTAGCTCTTTGGGCAGCTGGCGAAAGGGAAGAGACTCCTTCCTGGGTAGCAGCTTTCTGCCAATCAGAAGCTAGATGGGACCCCAGTCTCCTAGGTTTAGATGGGAGTAGCCAACACCAACCACCCTGTTGGCTCTGTGTGGGTTTGTGCATTTCATTGCTCCAGAATACTGGGGAGAGGTGTGGTGGTTTCTTTTTCTTTTTTAACCACGCTGCATGGCTTTTGGATCTTAGTTCTCTGACCAGGGATTGAGCCCGGACCAACGCAGTGAAAGCGCGAGTCCTAACCACTGGACTGCCAGGGAATTCTCAGGCATATGATGGTTTCTTTGCTAGGGTGGTGGTGGTCTCAAACCCAACAGAGATGCTCATTCAGCATGGGCAGGAGGATGACACAATGACCTCTCTGAGG
The DNA here is from genome assembly GCA_024291935.2 of Okapia johnstoni. Classification (NCBI taxonomy): domain Eukaryota; kingdom Metazoa; phylum Chordata; class Mammalia; order Artiodactyla; family Giraffidae; genus Okapia; species Okapia johnstoni. The sequence goes on along the minus strand of CM044306.1, from coordinate 23,046,572 downwards.
CCATGGACTCTAAAATCACTTGAAGGAGGTGAAAACGCACTGAAGCTGAACACACACACCTTCTCTGACGTGGATCGAGAAATGCCCCTGAGTTCAGAGTGGTCCACAGGTTGCTTCACATATTAATACTGCATCTTGTCACATGGAAGGGGGCCTTGGGGTTGACAGGTTGACAGATGTCAGGAGGAAAAGGAGGCACTGCTTCCCCAGTTGGTTCTGCCCTGAGTAAGGACCCTGGGTGGGGCTGGGCAGGTTGACACTTGGCTTGGAGCCAGGGCCCTCAGGCGGGTGGGACAGGCCAGTGGGAGGAGAAGGGAGAACCATGGCAGTCCGAAAGAGATGGGGCAGACCCTCTGCCTCTGTCTTGGGCCTCCAAGGAAGATGCAAGTGAGAAGGGGAAGGCAGGGTGGGTTGAGGCGCTCTGAAACTCTTGGGGAAAAATGCTTTTGCTTTTTCCCTCTTTTCAAATTAAAAGTCTCCCCCACTGGGAAGGAAGCCTTTTTCATTAGCTCCTATCACTCTCTGGGTTTACCTTCGGGGTGATCTGTTTACAGGAGTGGAGAAATGAATGTGCCCGTCTCCCTCCACCCTCCTCCCTCCCCAGGGCTGGCTGTTGGCTCTGCCTGCCAGTGGGCAGGGTCCTGTGCCCAGCACTGGGAATAGGTCCAGAAGGAGACTGTTTCAGGGAGCTCTTGGTTAGGTATGGGAGACATGGTTCTAGACCACAAAGATTTCCCAGTCTGAGGGGAAAAACAACACACATCCCTGATTCGTCATCAGAGTCGAGGAACAAGGACACACAGCAAATGAATGAAATCTTCAGGTGGTGCTGGAAGGATGGGGAGAAAATCTAGGAGAGGGGCTTCCTAGAGGAGAAGAGGAAGGAGATTTAGGGGGAGAGGCAAGTGAGTGTCATTTATCCTTAAGCTATGCTCATTTATCTGAAGAAGAAACTGCCTGAGACTTCATGGTAAATCTAAACTAGATTCCAAATCCCCCCTTTTTCCCAGGCTGGGGGAGGTTGCAAAGATAAGGTGCAGAGGAGGGGAAGCAGCAGAGAGCAGGACAGACCCGAAGGGGAGGGGGGAGGGGAGCGTGTCATTCGGTGAAGTTCCTCCCTAGCCGGTGGATGACCCAAAGTGACTGAAATGACAGAGAGAGGCAAGTTGAACAGGTCCCTGTCTGGTGAGTCAGGGAGCCGGCTGGCGGTCTGATCCTATGAGCTAAATCCCCAAATCTCCGGGATTTTAAAGGCCCCCTGTGTCCAGCTTTGACCACCACGTAGGAATCTGCCCCTCCCTGACCCCCTCCTCTTCCTGCTCTTTGGCTTCTCTCTGGCCTCCAACCCTGGGGCCTGAGGGACCTGTTCTCTCTGGAAGGCTGAATTACTTCTCCCCTTGCCCAGATTTGGGGTAGACCTCCTGGATCAAAATGTCAGGGTGAAGAGGCCATGCAGATGGGCACAGGGCAGCGGAGGCCAGAGAAATCCGTGTTGTCCAGCTGCTGAGAGACCTGGGGACTGCTGGATCCCACTCCAGTAAATTCCAGTGGAATTTACCCTATTTAAGAGGGTGCCAGGGGCAGGAGTGTGTCACGGGAGAGAAGGAAGAGTTCACAGGGGTCCCCGGAGCCCCTCTGTGTGGGTGTTAATTACCATTAGAGGGAGATCATTAGAAAGAAACAGTGCAGGGACTTTCCTGGCGGTCCAGTGGTTAGGCTGTCCAGGCCTTTGCAGTTCCACTGCAGGGGCCTGAGTAAGATCCCTGGTAGGGGAACTAAGACCCCACAAGCAGTGTGGAAAAAAAGGAAAAAAAAAAGAAGGAGAAGGAGGAAGAAATACTGCAGGGAACCAGACCCTTTGGCTCTGAGTCTGACCCCTTGGGGACATCAGGAATCTCCCATCAGTCCCTGCTCTAGGGAGGCCTAAGCCAGGCCAGCCCAGGGGGCTCTCCAGACACTTCCAAATCCAGACACTTGAACTGTGTGGCCTCTCCGTGGGAAGGACCTCCTGAGGTGGTGTCTAAACCATCCCCCTGTCCCCAGGCACATTCACAGGAGTGGGTCTCCTTGGCAGAGTCAAAGGTTCTCTATGTCCCATTCGGGGCAGGGTGGGGCATAGGGGAGCAGGACACGAAGTCCTCCACTTTGTTGGAGGTAGACCCAGAGCCTGGACGCTCTCCCCCAGGCTCCAGAAGCTGGCACCGCAGGCCTGCGCCCGACTGACTGGCGGGGGAGGCTTGGAGCCTGGCTGAGCCCCAGTCTTAGGAGGGAGGGAAGACAGTGGCGAGGGGGTGGGATGTCTCTTCCGCCTGGTAGATTAGTGACTCTGAGACAGGAGAGGGCCTGTCACCGGGCCCATAAATAAAGCAGCTGAGTCTCTCCCTCCATCTGTGTTTATCTGTCTGGCCTTGAGTTTCCGGGAGAGGAGATGTCTCCGCACCCCCAGCATCAAACGCCAGGCGCAGAGGGGAGGGAGGCAGCTTCTTCTCTCCGCTCTCTACCTCTACCGTTTCTGCTTCCTCAAGCCCTTCCTCTCAGCCCCTCTCTCTTTAGCCTGGTCACTGACTCCAGGAGGACCTCTGAGAGCAGGAGGAAGGAGCAGGTGGGGAGGGGAGTATGGCCTGGGGTCTCTGCCAGAGGGCTCTGCCATCCCACCCGGTTGGTGCTGACCCTCCGTGGACTCCGGAGAAGGTGCCCTGCTCCCCGAGGGAGGTGAAGGCCAGGAATCAACAGGCTACTGTGGAGCAAGGCCCTCCTCAGGAGAGGGAGCCAGGCCTGCTCCTTAGGAGACAGGGACCATGAGGGACCAGCGAGCTGGGAGCAGCCCTGAGGAGACCCTGCACCTGCCCGCAGACTCCCCGCTCATTCTTCCTCTCAGCACCCTCCTCCCCTCTTTCTGCCTCCTGGGGGCCTCGAAACTCCAGGATGTTCTTAGAATTCAGAACATACCACCAGGGATTTATAAAAGACTTTTTAAACATTAATCTTTTTTTTTTTTTAATACTTATTTACTTATTTGGCTGCGTGGGGTCTTAGTTGTGGCGCACAGGTTCAGTAGTTTCAGTGCAGGCTTAGTTGTCCCGTGGCAGGTAGGATTTAGTTCCCTAACCAGGGATCCAGCCCACGTCCCCTGCATTGCAAGGCAGATTCTTCTTCTTTTTTTTTTAAATTCTTTAAATATTTATTTATTTATTTGATGGCTGCAATTTGTCTTAGTTGCTGCACAGGTTTCTCTAGTTGTGGAGACTGAGGGCTGCTCTCTAGCTGTGGCTCTTTTGTTGTGGAGCATGGGCTCTAGGACCTTGGGCTTCAATAGTTGCTGTACATGGGTTCAGTAGTTGTGGCACATGGGCTTAGCTGCCCTGAGGCATGTGGAAACTAGTATCCCCTGTATTGCAAGGCAGATTCTTCACCATTGGACCACCAGGGAAGCCCCCCTTTTTTAAAAATTTATTTCTATATTTTTGGCCATACACTGTGGAACTTTCCCAACCACGGACTGAACCTGTACTCCCTGAATTGGAAGGGTAGAGTCTTAACCACTGGGCTACCAGGGAAGTCTCTACCAGGGTTTTCTGTCCCCAGACCACTTGCATGGATATCACTGGGCAAGGGAAGGAGAAATGCTTGTCTAAATGCACGTTCCCGGGACCTCAGAGACTTACTAAATCAAGAGGGGCTTGGGACCTTTTGTTTTAATGAGCATCCCAGGTGATGCTGGTGTAATTCAAGCTTGAGAACAACCCCCTTGTGCTATATGAGGGCGGGCACTCTTCACCACACCTGCAGGCCCAGCTCAGTTCTTGGGACATGGTAAGTGTTCAATAAACAGCCGTCAAGTGAATGCATTTCTAGCGATTACTCCTTCTTTCACTCCAGCTTTCTTCCCTAGCCCTCTCCAACAATCGCAAATCTACACTTCCTCCTCTCTGCCGAGGTGATAACCCATCAGCCAGACCCCTTAGTGCCACAGGTTTTTAAATAGACGTCACCTGCATTTATCACTGGCACTTACAGAAACATTCTAATAGCAGGGATTTTAGGCTCATGGGCAGATTGGTGGGAAGCACCCACTGGGGCAGGTGAAGCCCCTCAAGAGTCAGTGTGGGGAACCATCTCTGTCACTCATCTACAGGGAGTATGGTGGGGTTTGGGGCTCCTGTGCAGAGGGCAAGGAGTGGCAGGAGCCAGAGAAGAAGCAAGTCATAGAGAAGGAAAAGAGTATTAATAGAAACTGTGTGAAAGAAGACCCACAGGCTAGATGAGGTCTAAGGAAGAAGAGAGGACACCTGTTGCACAACTCAGGTCAGTGGCCCCTGGAATCTTCCAAAGGCCCCAGCATCCCAGCCAGGAAAGCATTCTATCTAAGCCTCAGTTTCTCTGAATTGCAAATTACCACCTCTGGAAAGAGAGGCAAGTCTCCTTCAGATATGGAGCTTCTTTGTATCAGGTTTGCATTTCATTTGCATTAATTTTCTTGGGCTGCACCAATAAATGTAGCATATGAATTAATACCAAGTGGCAGGTTCCCAGGTAAGAAGTCTCTCGGAGGTGAAAACAAGAGAAGATGTGAATAAGCAACACTCCGGAAGATGCAAGCAGTGTCAGAGCCCCTCACCCCTACCCCCTCAGGCTTACTCTGACAGGTTTTCCAGCCCTGGAGTAGAGAGGATAGACTAGGACTTTCGGATCCTTGACACTGCCGGCCCCAGAAGCCTAGGAGGGCAGAGAACAAGGGACCTCCAAGCATTCTGGTGGTGGTGAGGGCAGTTCTGATGAGAAGTGTTCTCAGACCCTTCCAGGGCAGCAGAGAGACTGGGAGCCAGCCCCAGGATCGCACTAACAAGGCAGATGGCAAATATTTGCCCTGAGGCCCTAGAGAGGGATGAGGGAGGCAGGAGGCTGAGAGAGGAGGAGGAGGAGGAGGAGGCAGATTCCAGGCCAGTTTCCTGAGGAAGGAAGAGGCAGAACGACCCCCAGGCAGGAGAGGGAGATGGCAAAATCAGCCACCTGGCCATAGCACAAAATTGAAGGAGAAGCTGAGAAATCAGCCAGCCAGTGAAGAGCTGGGAGAGGCAGATTGTCTGGGTCCCTCCTCCCCTGAGAAGGGCCCCTCCTGAACAAGGCTCTAGGCAAGTCGGGGAGGCAGAGTCCTCAACCCTAGGGGAAGGTTCTAATCTGATGGTAGAGACACAGTTCCACCCAGGTGGGGGCCTCTGTCCCAAGGACACCGTCCAGGCCCTTAGGAAGGCCCTAGTCCAATGGAAGAGACACAGTCCTTGCCTGCAGCCTGTGCTGGGGGCAGGGGGCGGGGGCAGAAGGGGATATTACACACATTCTCAAAATTACTTAGGAGCTCTTTCAGCAACAATAACAACACAGCCAAACTTAGGGGACAAACAATGCCTTTCACAGACAGAGGGGCCCCAACATAAGGGAACAATCAGTTCAGCAGGGTTAATCAGGGGAGGCTTCCTGAAGCAGATTCTGAGTGAGATTTTGAAGAGAAAAGCCAGGGGTTAGGGGTTCACTCTCTGTGGAACTGGAGCAGGGAAGGGTGGGAGCTGATGGGGATGAAGATGGAGATGGTGGTCTCAGAGGTCTCTGAGCAACAACACCAGATGGCCCTGATACATCTGGAAGAGCTTTTTTCAGAGGTGGTCATTTGACATTCAGAGGAACCAAGCCCTAGAAAAGGGCTTGAACCTAGAGAAGTGACTTGAACAAGATAACCCAGCAAGTTAGGGGCAGAGCTGAGACCAGAGACCAGATTTTAGAGCTCCTAGTCTGAACTCTTTCCCCTCCCACAGCTGGCACATGGATAGCCTAGGGTAGTTGTCAGAAGGCTCCAGGAGCCCTGCCATCCTCCAGGTGGGCTCTTAGAGCAGGGGAAAGTACCTGAATTTCTTGAGGCCTCTTTTTCCCCATCTGTACTTTGGGCTCTTTCATCTAAAGAGGGGAAAGTCCTTTGCAGGAAGGCCCTAAATGAATCCAAGGTATTAACGACTTTCTAACAGTTTTCCTGTAGCAAACATGGGTGGATGGAGAGAGTGGGGGGGGGGGGGGGAGGGTCAGCGGAGGCTGAGGTACTCCCAGCTCATCAGGCATACCTCACTTCCAAAAGGGCCTGATCCCAAGATTTTTGAGGGGGCGATAAAAGAAGACAAATTTGCATTTTATTTGCATATCAACTGTGTGAATTCCAGGTCTGGCCACGTGCTCTGGAATCTCCCTGGCTCCTGCTCCCTCTTCTGTGGTTTCCCACCTGCCTGGGAGCCTCCCGGTTGCCAGTTGTGTGGCCACAGCTGGGGAAAGGGGGTGAGGGGGGTTCAGATGCTGGCCATTGGCTTCCCCAGGACTGGCACAGAGTCTTCCGCGCCCCAGCCCCGCCCTGGGTCCTGCTGGCCTCGCTCTCCTGGGTGCCCAGGAGGCCTCCCCGAGGCCTTGTGGGAGGCTCCGGGCTGGCTGAGCGATGGCTCTAATCATGCTGAGGGCCTCCTACAGCTCTGCCGGCCCCAACCGGGACCCCCTCTGAGGGTAACCCAGCGGGAGTCCCTCGGGCCCCCCTGCCCGCGGGGGCCGGTGAGAGCGGTCCCTGCTCTCTCAGCCCCCGCGCCCTCGGCGAGGCCGGGTGCTCAGCGGCAGTGGGCCGGCGAAGGGCTGTCCCCTCCCACTGGAGCCAAATAATTGCCTCCTGCTTTGTTGTGTGGTGTCTGGGGCCCGGGGCCTCTCATTTGTGGGGACGTGCTGTGGCGAGAGCCTCCCAGCGTAATTACCCTCCTCCCCATCGCCGCCGCCGCCGCCACTGAGCCTCCTGCGTCCGCTGGGCCTTACTCACCCCCGCCGGCCTGCAGCTCCCCCCGCGGCCCAGACACAGGGAACTCCCCTCCCCGGTCCCCAAGTGTCCTTTCCCGGCAAACTACCTCTCGGCCTCCCCCCCCACCCACCCTTCCCCGCCTTCCACTCCCGCAAGCCCTAGTGGGGAGGAGCAGTCCCGGCGGCGGCGGCCGGGGTCTGTGTATCCGGGACAGGGACCTGAAAGGCTATTTCTGGTCTGGACAAACCCCCACCCCTGTCCCTGCCCCGCAACCTGATCCAGGCGTGGGCTGTGGGCACGTGCCTCGCTTTGCGCAACATCTGGACAGGCGCTGCACCTGTCCAGACTCGCTCCCAGGGAGGGCTGGAGCTACCTGCGACCCTGATACCTGGAAGAAAACACTCCACTCTAACTTCTGTTGTTTTTTTTTTTTTTTTCCTCCCATTTGCCATTTCTCAACCACCTGTTTACCCATTTGCTGTAAAGGAAAGGAGGAAAAGAGAGAGAGAGATTGAGAGAGAGGGCCGGAGGCACACCCAAAGACAAAGGGAAAACAAGAGACACAGACAAACAGAATCTACAGAGGAGGCTACTCGGAGAGCAAGAGGCGCACGGAGACGAAGGACGGAGAAATTCAGAGCCCTTCACCTAAAATGGGGACACAAGAAGAAACAGATGAACACACGAAATTAGAGAAAACAAGCTCCTTATTTCTTGTATTCTATTAGACCTTGGGTGACTCTTGGAGCATAGATCATTGAGGTTGAATGAAGGTTGGACTTGGAAGATGAAGGGAGGTAGTAAGAAGCATCGGGATGAGCCAAGACTTTTTTTTTTTTTTTCAGTTGAAGTGTAGTTGATTTACAACATCATATTAGTTTCAGGTGTACACCATAGAGACTCAACATTTTTATAGATTATACTCCAGTTAAAGTCACTACAAAATAATGTCTATATTTCCCCGTGCTGTACAAAAACTCTTAAATTATGAAAAGATAGTCACATATCACAAAGGTTTGCTCACAGTAGGTGTGCAATCCATCTTTATTGATGGCAGACGACCCCTCTCTTTTGAAGCTCAAACAACTGAAAATTTGAATGGCATTTATAGGGATGTAGGATGGACTTGAGGGGGACTTTTCAAGCATAAGAACCATTTGTCATTCAACAAATATTTATAGAGCTCCTACTATGGGCCAGTCACTGTTCTGGGTGCTTCTGATATAATTAATGAACAAAACAAGGATCCTTGAGAATACTTGAGAAGGTCAAGGACTCTGCCTGCTGGAAGGAAGCTCAGAAAAGTACAAATGCCTCTTAGTGTGTTTTAGCGGAGCTGCTTGGAGAGGATGAGTTCAACGGGTGCTGAGATTTGCCAGAAAACTAGGGAAGATGGTTCTCAGCTCCAGGTTACGGAGACCATCAATCAAACCAGCGGGCACCAGGTCTCCCCACTGAGTTCGCAGCAGGAAAAAGTAGGCTCCTCCTGAGGTCACATAGCACAGGCAGAGGTTCAGTATCTGATATGACTGTGGGTTCTGGGCTACCCACTGAGAAACCCAGACATTTATCCCAACCAGACAGACAATGTCAGGGGAAGCACCATCATTGTGTTCATGCATTTCTCTCCTGATTCTTTCCTCAGTCCCTTCACACACGTCTCGCCACCTCAGTTATCAGGAAGTTGTCCCAAAGGTTCAGCTGAAAACCCTCTCCCTCAGTGGCAGAGGAAGAAAGAAATGCCTCCTACCCTTTTCCAGGGTAGAGGAAAGACAAAGAAGCAAGGATGTCATTTGATGAGGTGGAGACCAAAGGCTCCTCCACGAACAACCCTCCACCTCTCCCCAGATACCTCTTTTAGGCCCTGAAGCAGAGGAGGAAGATGAAAGGGACAGAGCTGACCCTAGGGGGTGGGGGGTGGGTGGAGAAGGTGGGAGCTGACTGGAAATGGATTTCAGGAGCAGATAGAGGGGGTGGGGCAGAGGAAAGCAGAGATTCTGGCAATCTCATTGGTCCCCTGGGCATCAAAGCATCCATTGGCTCTCAGCAAAATAGCACTGGTTAGCATGTTAGTGTGAGTATTGCGGGGGGGGGGGGGGGGGATGTGGCAGGAAAGGGGGTGCAAGAGCCTCCCCCAATGTGTTGACTCTGTACAGTTTCTTATCCCCCTTCTTATCCACACACACACATACAGTCCAGAAATTCTCCAGGAATCTGGCCCCACTAGGTCTTCATTCTGGAGTGATCACTATGATCTTCTAGCCGAGGAAAGAGACCGATATGAGAGGTCCTTCAAGGATTCATAAAGCATAGTTTTGGCTTGACATGTAAAAATCTGTTAATGCAAACATTTATTGAGGTATGAGATGCATATAGAAAGGTGGCTCAAGAGGGAGATAGGATATGTGGCTGATTTACCTTGTTGTAAGGCAGAAACCAGCACAACATTGTAAAGCAATTTTCTTCGCATTAAACAATAAATTAAAAGAAAACAAACAAAGAGAGAAAGTTGCCACAAACACATGACAGAAGTAAATTAAAAAATGAAGTGAAAATTCACAAAGTGAACACACTTGGGTAACCAGCACTCAGCTCAAGGAACAGAATTTGACCAGCACCCCAAAGCCCTCACTGTGTCCCCTCCAGTTATTAACCCCCACCCAAGAGTAACAGAATATTTCTGACTTCAAAGAGCATATAGTGTTTTTTTTGCTGATTTTTCGACCGTCATATAAATGCAGTCACGTGGTGTGCTCTTTGCATCTGGCCTCTTTCACCGCAGACGTTTGTGAGATTCGTCCTTTGCTAGAGTTTGAACCCATCTGTGAGGAGACGGATGGGATGTATCAGAGATCTTGCCCTTTGGGTCTTAAACTCAGGCTCTCCTGAGATCCCTTTCAGTATCCCCAGTTCCCAAACAGGAAGAACATCTGGGAGACCTTGTTCTCTCGGGCCTCCTATCCAAGCAGAGATCTGGGAACTGCTGGTCCCAGACCACACCCCTCTAAAGGGACTCAGAGGAAGTCCCCAACCTGGGCAGGGTTAATTAGATGGCGCTTTGAGATCTCAGGATGAAAGGACCGCCTAGGGCCATTGTCCTTGGCCTGCTGTCCAGCTTGGCAGGGGAGGGGAGGAAGTATGCTACCCCCTCAGGCCCAGGGATGGAGTATCAGTCTACTGGGGTTGGCACCACCAGATTCTGGAGGATTCTCCGCTCTGAGAAGCTCCTGCCCAAAGAGGCAGGAAGCCCAGGGCCGAGAGACTGGGGAGAGGGGATTCAAGGGCCCATGCCCCTGGGGTCTGCCTCCCTGCCTCCCGGGCAGCGCCCAGACAGCCCGCCTCTGGTGCCGTGTGTGGTTTCAGGATAAGCTGCCGATGCCACCCAGAGCGCCCTGCTGACAGACAAGGATCTCACCCGCTTTCAAAGACGCCCTTTCATCTGCCAGGGCTAATTACACCTGCAGAGAGGAGGAGAGGGCACTGGAGCCAGCCCCCTCCCTCTTCCCCCATCCCAGCTCCCAAGCCCCCTGCCTCAGGAACCCTTCTCCCTCCCATCTGCCTGTTCTAAAGCTCCAGCAGCAGCCTCAGCACCTGCCAATTATGGCTCCTCTAGTGACAAGTGGCCCTGTCTCCTGGGAGGGAGGACCCGTGAGGTCAGCAGGCTGGAGGGTGGGCCTGTGTGTGTACAAGAAGGTTGGGGCTTGGGGGGTCTGGGTGGCATTAGGAGAGTTGCTGAATGGCTCTAGACAGTAGGTCCTGAGAGTGTCAAAGTTCAAGTCCCCAGTGGAGGCAGTTTAATGGTGGCCATGAGCACCTGGGCTCTGACTCAGGCAGCTCTGGGTTGGAGTCTGTGTTCCATTACCTTATCAGCTGCAAGACTTTCCTCTCATTTATTCAAGCCTCAGTTTTCTCTCCTGTAAAATGGGGATATTAATACCTACCTCACAATGATTGTGAAGCCTTGAGCCTTTAGCAGGAGTGCATTTTTAGAAACGGAAAGATGTGGGAAGACTCTTGGGACCCCCAAGACTGAGTAAGTCCCCATAGTACTTGATGTCTACTCCTCTGCAGCCCTTAGTGCATGCTTGGCAACAATCTGTTTATTGGTCCTGTCATCTTGCAAATTCTTTGAGGCGCCATATTGGATCTGCCTCCAGCCCAGTGCCCAGAACACAGCAGGTGCTCACTACAGGGTCTGCCGGTGAGGGAGGGAGAGTGTGTGATGGAGGCACATGAGTGCAGGGCTCCTCTGGAGTGAGGGTCTCTGCATGAGTGTACGTGACCACTGCAGGTCACAGTGACACCATGATGGGGTATGTCCGTCAGCACCTGCATGTGTGGTCATTGTGGGCCGACAGGGAGTGGAGTGACTCCATGGTATCTGTCTGTGTTTGGTTCTGAATGAGCCTCTCAGTGAGTGATGATCTATGAGAGTATGTGGATGAGTGAAGGTGTGTGTGTGGGTGTGATGGCAGAGGATCGACGTGATTGTGTGTGAAGCTGTGTCTAGAGTCTGAGGGTGGTGGGGGCCACATACAAGTCTGACTGAGCCTGAGGGTCGGTTTAGGGTTTCCAGTGGTGATGAGGTCTTCAGAGGAGCAGAAAAGATCCCCAACCAGGGGATTTCTTCCTTCCCAGGTCCCTCACCTCAGGGCTGGGAGGGAAAAACCGTGCCAGCCCACTCCCTAACACCATAGCCCTCCTCCTTGTCCTGGTCTACAGGAACAGGTGAGGTGCTGGTGGTGAGTTTCCTTCAGAGGACTTGGAAGCTCAGTGGCTCTAGGGTAGGGGGCCGGGGGAGGGTCCGAGCCCCCTCCTGCCCTCCCCTACCCCTGACTGGCTGTAGAGTCAAGCAGTGATCTGCCCTTGCATGGAGCCCTGATTCCACACTTCTAGTGTTGACTGTGGGACTCTACACTCAGAGCCTTATTGGTCCTACTACCCCAAAGCAAGGGAGTTCTTGGGGTCTAACCCAAATTTTCTGTATGCTGGGCCCACCCATGCCCTGCCCTCCCCTTGTCAGCATCCTTACATAGACACAAACCACTGATAGTGGGTACCCTGGATGCTCAAGTCAGGGGGTACCGCCGACATCACATTTTTGCCCCTTTCCTTCTTTTTTTTAAATTTTATTGATTTATTTGGTTTGCCCCTTTCCTTCTAAGCTTCCTCATTTCTCTTCACCTCCCCACGTTCCCTCCTCTGACTACGCAGCTCAGGAAACGCGATTGCCCAAGCTCATACTGACAGCAGGTCCTGCTGGGAGTCTAACTGACTTTCTTCATGTTCTCAGGCCCTGTTTGGGGGCAGTCTCCAGGGGGACCCCCCTGGAACAGCATGATGAGACGGGATCTGACGGCCGGCTGAGGTCACCGGCCACTGAAGTACGTCAGCGGAGGGTGTGTATGTCCCAACTGGCCACACAACCTCCTTTCATCCTTTGTTCTGCCTGCCCGGCCCATTCCCACCACGGATTCTTGGGTTCCCAGCGTGGCATGTCCGATGAGCCAGAGTCTTCGCCCGGACATGATCCTTTCCAGGCCCTGCCCTCTGCTCATCTCCTCCTCCCTGTCTCCCTTCCAGCCACTTTCAGGGTGGAGGGGTGGGGGCGGTTGCTTGCAGTCTGCCCCCACCACCTCCGCCATCGCCCCTCTCCTTACCAAGCCCCCAATGGCCACCAGGGGAATTGTGGTCAGACACAAGGAAGTTTTTTTTTTGTTTGTTTGTTTGTTTTCCACAAGGAATTTTTATCAGGAGTATCGTGTGGCAAGGCCCCACTTCCCTTGGGAGCAAAGAAGCAGCGCTGGTCAGCGGGTTGGGAGGGAAGGGAACGCGTGTGCCTGGGCAAAGAGTGGATGGGGGACTTCTCCCTTCTGCCCTTGATGCTGTCCCCAGCACCGTTCACCACAGATGTCTGGCTGCTCCGGTCTGGCAGCCAATCCTCAAAGATGTCTCCATTCACCCTGGAATAAAACTGGGTTTCCACATCCTAGAAATGGTTGTTCACATTGGACCCTGCCAGCAGCCTGTCTGACCCCGTAGTTGTCCTGGCTCCCAGCTCTCTCCCAGGCGTCACGATGCTGCCCCAACCTGAGCCCGTCTTCTTCCTCGTCTCCAAGTCTCCAAGGATTCTGTGGCTTGGATCTTCCACTCCAGGCGTCTCCTCACATCTTCCTTCCCCTTCTTTTCCAGGGAGTCCTCACTCAACCGTGTTTCCTCCTTCCTTCCCTGCCCCTTCTCCCCAACCCTGGTGCCCCTGTTCTCTCAGAGTCTGCCAGGGTGTACACTGGGTCTCTCATAAGTAAGCCAGGAGCTCCCTGAGGATGGGGCCTGCCCGATAAGAAATACACCAGGGACAGGAACCTTGATATTTTCCTAATTTCCAAAGAAAGTTCACGAGGGCAAGGCTGGGAAAAGTGAGGGAGGGAATTAGAGGGAATTATCAGGAGGTGATGGGAAAGAATTGACAGGAGCTGAAGCACAGATAAGCACGGAGTCTCCCTGAGCCCTGGCCCGGGAGCAGGGCAGAGAAGAGGAAGGAAGAGTCTTGAGAGTTGAGAGGGGAGTGGCAGAGTGCTGGGCTAGTCTTGGTGGCTTCTCTAGCAGGTCTGACAGAAGGTTCCCTGGAAGAGTTTACCAAAGCGAAGGCCCAGAGAGGTGAGGTTTCCTGGGGGAGCCAGCCTTGGCGGTCAGTTGTTGAGATGGAGGGAACCTGTGTAACTGGTCCCTCTTCCTTGAGCCCTATAAACCTGTCAGGAGTATTTGGATGCCATGGGCTCACTGCGGCCATCCCAAGTCAAAAAGTTCTAACTGAAGTCTCCGGGCATCCTCCAGTCTTGGCCTGGAAGAGAACCTATTGGGTTCTCATCCTGGATCTGCCATTAATTAATTTGCTGAGTGATCTTTGGCAAGTTTCTCCACTTCTCTGTGCCTCCCTTTCGTGTCCCCACCTCTCCATCCCCTGAACAGGTGCCTGAGGGAGGAGGTGGAGCCTCTTTCCAACCTGGCTCTGAGGCAGGAGGATGAGTGAGATGACCTCCCCAGAGTCTTTTTGCTGCTGGTGGTCAGAGCCTGTCTCTGGTCAGTGGAGGAGGTTGACAAGAGGACATAGTGCTGTTTTCCTCCTAATGGGGACATTACTCTTTCCACACCTCCTCCCTGCTCCTCCTGGTGCCGCCTGGGCCCTGGGCCCCCTCCCCTGACACGCCCATCTTCCTGCCCACCTGGGGCCCTGCACTGGAGCAGGAGAAACCCTCTGGGAGAGAGACTAGCCCAGCACTCCTGATGAGCAATAATTTGTTTTATGACAGAAAAGGAAATTGTCTTCAGTTTCACAAGAGCGAAACGAATTCGTTTGAAGTAGTTTGCCCTGCGGCAGGCAGGAGAAGGTTTCTCCTGAGCTTGTCTTCGCACTCCTTCTCCCCCTTGCTCCCTCTTCCCTTCTAATTACTGCAGCTTCCAAGCTGTGGGCATGAGTTGATGCCAGGCTGTCAGATGCCAACTGCCCCAGGATCTCACCTCTTGGGTGTGGATAGGGGGATGGAGCCACGGGAAGAAGGTGAGGTGGCTCTCAGTTCAGCTTCTGCCATGCCCCAAGACTGGCACCACCATGGAGGGCCAGGGCAGAGGGCAGCTTGCCAGGGCCCAGGAGGGCCAACAATTCCAGGCTTGGGAGACCACTAGCCCCTTAATGTCCAGGGAGGGGTCTGTCATGCCCTTGTGGGCTTTGCCTTATGGACCACCCATGTTTCCTGATCAGCCTTCCTCCTCATCCTCTCTGATCGCAGCCTAGAAGTTGAACTCCCTGGTGGCATCTGGGCAAGTGAATGGACCATGGCTACCTGCTGGCATCAAGACTCAAAGATTCATTTGAGGGCAGCCAGGATGGGGAGAAGAACACCAGTGGATTACCAGTGCTTCCCCTAAGAAGTCCAGTGGGCCGAAAAATCATGGGACCCTCCTAGACTCATTCTCAGGGCCCCTTCCTTCCTCCCTTCCACCTATCCATCCTTCCATTCATCCATTCAGCAAACTCATAAAGCCTTCATAGAGTGCCAGGCACCTTTCCAAGAACTGGGAGGGAAGTGATACACAACCCATTGCCTCCATGAAGCTTGCTCTCCAGCAAGGGATTTGTTTAGCTACAGAGGTGAGGGGCTGTGCCCAGCCTGGGCCTGGGACAGAGCAGGCACTTACAAACATTTGCCCAATCTGAATCAGAGGTGATGCTACAAAAGTTCAGCTGGTGAAGGAAAAAAGGAACCCTTTGTTTAACCCCTTCCCTGCCACGCTCCGCCTCCAGACTCCCTTCCTCTCCAGGGAGTCCTCCTGCAGAGGTCCTGACTGAGGGTGTGAAGCGGGACCTGCTGTGTGGCAAGCATGCAGACGCCAGGCTTCAGGCTGCCAACCTGGCACCGCTGCTTGGCGCTGGGCGCCCTCTAAAACAACAAACTTCATGTCTCTAATTCAGCACTTCCTGTTTGTCTTGATATTATCTCCTGTTCTTGAAGCCCACAGGCCCAATCAGGGATGCAGTAAAGGGCTAGAGCTCTGGGGACTCAGAGAGAGGCAGAGGCCAGAGGATCCTTCCCTGTAGGTTTCTAGTCTGTTTCCAAGGGCACCAGGCAGAGGTTAGTGGTCTCATGTTCCAGGGCCCTCAGTGAGGAGCCTGAACCCCTCCATGTCCACACTAGAGGAAGTTTCTAGATTCTGGGTTCTGATTATCACAGGTTCTTGGAGCAATAATACACCTTCCCCTCTATGACTCTTGGTTTTCTGGACACTGCAAAACAGGGGGAATTCAGAATGGAAATCACTGAGATTCACTGACCTCTTTCATTTTCAACATGGCTTGGAAGTTCTTCTCGATGTCTAACTTTGGTACCTTTCACTAGCCTTTGGGGAATGACTCTGACTTTGGGTGCTTTAACACCTATGTCTTACGTGTCTCAGGTTCCTGAATCAATATTGTAAGCACTTTACAGACGAAGCTTCTTCTAGACTTTAAAATCCTGCTGGGACCAGCTGTCTCCCATAAATCAGTCCCCTACTGTGTGAGCATGTCCACCATGTTAGGCATCAAGATGGCGGCCCCATGGGTGGTAGGATCAGGGCAAATTCCAGACAGGCCCCCACCCCGGCCAGAGGGGCAGCCTCTGCCACCCCCAGAGCTCCAGGTAATAACCTAGGGGCCACGCCAGGCTCGCCAGCACCTGAGCCATCGGCAGCAGATAATGACTGGGGAGCTGGGCAGGCAGAGCCAACCCCTCAATCAGGAAGCAAATTAAAAAGGGGAGGAATCTCCCAGACAGACCACAACAATGAGACCGGCCCCCTTTCCAGGGCACTGCCTGCCTTCCCCCTTCCCTGTCAGATTTCGCCTGCCAGGTCCTGGAACCCAGCCCTCCCCTCTAATTCGCCTCTCGTGCAATCCAGCTGGAGGTTGTCCGGGTGACCCTGGCTGCAGGTTGGTGGCAGTGCCCAGCTGGCCACAACACAGGACACTGGGCCTCTCAGTGAGCCACGTCTGCCAGCCTGGTCTTGGATTCCTGACAGGGCCCTGGGCATAGTGGGGGTGAAAGAGGAAGGGTCAGGGCATGCTTTTGTGATTTTGATGCTCCATCTTGATGCCCACAAGGCAAACCCTGGGTGGCTGGGACAATAGGATTTATAGATAACCCACAACCCCTGGCCTGGCAACCCCTTCTCTGCAAAGGGCGCAATTCAGTTCAGTGCACCATCAATTTATTGTACACTCAGCACTAGTCATTGTATGAGATGCTGCAGGGATACAAAGAGGAACAGAAAAACTCCAGTCTCTCAAGGGGCTTATGAGCTCACACACATACCGCTAACTGTATCACCCATCAGGCCATGTTCAGCCCTCTGTATTTTAGGACTCTGGGAACACAGAAAAGGGTAACTTAGAGAACTGGGAAGGCTTCATAGATGAGGGGAACATATGAGTTCACTCCTCTAGCTCTCACTCCAACCCTTCATGTCCTTCCACCTCCATCACACAACTGGGGAGGGGGTGGGACAGCTGGTGGGGAAGCTGGGTTCACTTCCTTCGTGGATCTTCGGGTATCCAGGCATCTGTTGTGCCTTCCCTCCTGACACAGGTTTCTGCCTCCACCACTACCCTCCTCACCTAAGGAGCTTCTGGAAGCATTGATTCCAGGGAAGTAGCTTTCCAGTTCCCTCAGCTGTGGCTTATGTGCCCTTCTCAGAGAAAGGTGCTCTGCTGAAGACCCCGTGTCATGAGAAGGACATGGTTCCTGCCCTCCGGGAGTCTACTGACCAGTAGGGAAGATAAGACAACCCCATGGAAACAGCGTGTGGAAATCAATGATACGAAAGTTCAGAGGAGCGAGCCAGTGACATGCTGCTAGGAGCTGATTCCACAGAGAAAGCACGAGCCAGGAGCGTGAGGATGAGAAGCTTTCTTGAGGGCATAGGCAGGGTGACGGGTGGAAATAATTGGAGCAAAAGTAGGAAGGCTAGACATGTTTTGTGAAGATTAAGTCCAGTGAGGGCTGGGCTGGAGGGTTGAATAAGGACCAGTGCAAGTAAAGACTATGAAGGTGATGGAGGCCACGTAGAAGGTCTTTTTCTTTTTTTTTTAAGGAGGGTCTTAAATGTCACAGTCAGCACTGGGGAGCCGCTGGACATGTTTGAGATGAAAGTCGGAGTGGCATTTCAGGATAATTAATCTGTTATTGGTCTGCAGGACGGTTTGGGTGGGTGGATATAGAAGTGGCAGAAAACCCCTAGGAGACCTAAAAACTAATCCAAATGAGAATTCCTGGCAGCTATTCACCCCAGTTGGCCCGCTATCCCCCTCAAAACCTCCTACCACTTAATAAACCCTTGCTGTACTTTCTTGGGGGGAAAAAAAAAGTAATTCCTATCACCAAATTGGCACTTCTCTATAACTTTCACAGATCAGTGCTCATTCATTCATTTGTTCATTCATTCATTCAATAAATATTTAAGCAAAATTTGTTGTTATTGTGCTCAGTCATGTCTGATTCTGTGGCCCCATGGACTGTAGCTGGCTAGGCTTCTCTATCCACCCCAATTCTACAGGCAAGAGTACTGGAGTGGGTTGCCGTGCCCTCCTCCAGGAGATCTTTTGACCCAGGGATCGAGCCCACATCTCCTGCATTGGCAGGTGGATTCTTTACCAGTGTGCCACCTGGGAAGCCTTTAAGCAGCGCTTACTAAGTACCAAAAACTGTTTCTTCATTGCTTTCTCCTCTCTGTCTCTATCTCTGTCTCCCTCACTTACTTTTGGATTTGAAGACAAAGGTAAACTTTCACCCACACACATTTGGGGAACTTAGTCCAGCCTCCTCATCCCCCCGCCCCCTCCCTGCAAGCTAACCCAGTAGCTCTTGCCTTTGGAGCAGGTTTACAGGAAAAAAATGAGAGAATTACCCACAGTAAGGATTTGGAGGATGGCATGAGATAGGATAATCTGAGGGCAGGAGCGTAAGCAGCTTGGGCAGCAGAAAGCTGTTGATGGGAGGGAAAAGCAAAGTTGAGAGCTGAGTGTAGAGGGGACCCGGGATGTCTGGGGGAAGAAGGCTGGGGAACAAGGACAGAGGTGTAGAGAAGAGTGGGAGATAGGCCTCTGGGAAAGGATGGGGGCCAGGAGGGAGGAGGGACAAATTAGAGAGCTAGAGAAGGAAGTAGAGTCTTAGCAGCTAGAGGTGGATGAGGGAGGAGGTGGGGACTGGGAGACGAGGGCAGAGGAAATGGGCCCAGGCACTGGAGACAAAAGTCTGCGAGTCTGAGCCTCTGAGGAGCCACCTGGAAGGTGCAGGCAGCGGCAACATCAAACTTGGGATCGGAGGGTTGGCTCTGGGAGTGAGCTGGAACTGGGCGGGGGGTGGCTGGAGGGGGAGCTGAGAGCAAGAGAGGGGCTTGAATCTACAATGGACCCTGCTGGGTCTTAAGCTTCATCCAATACCCTCTCTTTCCTCTGAACACTGGAAGCCTGGGCTCCAGAGTCCCACCCCCCACATGCAGGTTGAGGCCCCGTCACACCACCCACCCCCACTTTCCTACCTCATCACTGGTGGGAAAGCACTTTGTTCCAAGGTGCAAATAGAGAGGAGGAAGGGGGTCTCCTGTCAGTTAGGGTCCAGGTAAACCAGGATCTGGGTAAAACCCCTCCCCGCAAACCAGTCAGGGTCTCCAGGCACTCTCTACTGATCGGAGAGCTGGGGAGGGGTGTGGGCCAGCAGGTCCAAGCCAAGGGCTTCATCCTTTTCCTCCCCCAAAACCCCCCACCCCAAGATTCTCCCATTTTGGACTGGACCTGCTACCTAAGCATATGGAACCGATTGAAAGAATTTGTATGCTCACCTTATAATTTATGCAAATCAACTCTGTAATTAACTATAATTTGGAGGCATCCTTTGGTATTTGAGACATTTATCCATGAGGAAATGCCCTAGTGATAATGCTCCCGTATTAACATTATTTACTCCACCTGTGTGGTCTCCTCGGCTTGTTTCCCCCCTCACTCTGATTTTCTGGGCTGGAAGGTGGGGAGGGCCAGGGAAGCCCCTCCCTGGAGCCTGCCTCCATCCTGACGCCTGGGCTCTCCCAGGGAGTTGTACATGAGCCCTGTCCTCTTAATTTTGCCTGGGATTAAAAGAGAGGGTGCAGCCGTGACTCCTAAGCCCCTTACCACTCTACTCTCTCCTGCCTGATGGGTGGCTTTCTGCTGAGCTTTTTTGCACTCTTAAGGGCTTCAATGTTCTCACCTCTGAAATGGGTAGAAGAAGGACCTGTTGGGGCCTTTACAGGATAATTACTGAAAAGCTAATGAAGGGACTGGGAATCCCCAGTCTAGAGATTTCTGGGGGTGTAGGGGGAGGAGCAGGACAAGAGTTCAGGGTGCAGACGCCCTGACTCACCCTGTGGGAGACTTGGTGGGGGAGGTGGCAGGCAAGCCCTGGGCTATTGGGATCTGCAAGTGTGTAGGGGGTGCACAGCAGCTGCTGTCCCCAGTGCCGAGGGCACTGGGCAATGGTCAAGAATGGGATGTGGTCACATGAAAAGTCTCCAGGCTATTCTACGTGGGTCAGAATTCCTAGCTTAGGAGAGTTTTGGGAAACTGGTCTTAGCCTGTTTCATCTGCTTTCCCCTTCCTGATCTTTTGTCCCTGTCTCCTCCAGGACATGCTCCTGTTAGCCAGCATGCCTAAATACACAACCACTCTACCATTCAGTTCCTGTGGTTGGGGACCACGGGGGTCCACCTAAACCCACCTCTAGGCCCCTTCTCCCTTTGCAGGCTGTGTTCCCAGCCTCTTCACTCTCCTGGCATTCCAGGATGGCCGATCCCCTTATAAAAAGTTCTTGGCTGCGCTCTGCCTCTGGTCCTAGGCAAACTCTTGTCCATCCCAAGCTGCCCCACCCTATCCTAAGTCAGGGAGAATGTCTTCCCTTCCTATTTGACAATGAGAGATCCTAGATCCAAAATGTGAATTACACTGGATCCTCCTGGCAGTTCCGAGTTGAGAAGTAACTGAAAGGGGGACAAAAAAAAGGGAGAAGGAACAAGGCTCCAGCAGAGAATGAGAGACCCACCCCAGCTGCCAGAACAGCCAGGAACACTGCTGGGGAGCTCTTCGGGGAGGGACCACGTGAAGGGTGTGTGTGTGTGTGTGTGTGTGTGTGTGTGTGTGGTCTTAAAAGTGCCTTCTTTCTTTCCCATGTCCATGGAGGAAACAAAAGAAGGGGGATGGAATTGGAGAGCTCCTGCCACGCCAGCTCTTTCCTCTGGCGATGCTCTCATTTCCTCCATCCTGGGAGAACCACTTTGTCCCTCTCTCATCACCTGTCCAACCTCTGGGGAGGGAGATGTCCAGCATCCCCCCATACCCACCCCAGCTGCCTCTTCCAGCTGAAATCCTCCTTTCTTGGCAGAAGTCAGAGACTCAGATCTCAGCTCCACCACTCCCCCAGGACAGCCGGGGGCCACTGTTTCCTGGATTATCCTAAAAGCTTCCGAGGCCGTGAGGACTTGGCAGCATCCCTGCCCGAGTCTCTCACCTCCCCCTCTGGCTCTGACTGTTTCATCCTTTATAAAGCCTGACTCTTCCATCACCCCCACTTGCCCCTCACTGCTGCTGCCAACTCTGGGCTCCATGGACTGGTAAGAGGGGCTGTTCGCTGTCCAGTTTAGGGGACAGGAGGACCATGTCTCCATTCCAAAGTTGGGATCATTGAGAAGGGGTTAAAAGGTTTGATTCTCTCTGAACTGGGGAGGGGAACATAAGAGGGAGATCTTGGAGGGGTCTGCATGGAGAACAAAAGAGGATTCTTGGAGGTCTTTGGACTGGGCTGAGATCTGAGGGAGAAGTAGAGTGGGAATTCACCAATTGATAGATGACGGAGGATTTCACTCTGAGAAAACAGAAGGGCTAATATAACAGACATTCAGGGCACACACTCAACCACATGGAAGTCCATACATGATAGCATATCTGCAAAAGTCGTAAGGGGGAAACAACCGTTTATGTCCTGTGAGGACCATCCTTTATGATGGAGGAGAGAGGACCAGCACCCCACATTCAAGACCTAAAGGTACACACAGGTGTGGTGAGTACACATACATTTTTAGACACACACACACACACACACACACACACACACACACACACACATACAGATGTACTAGCCTCAGTTGGGTTCATCTTTCAGACTGAGAGTGAGTGTGATGCTAGGGACATTTGGGTTTATAATAGAATTAGTGCACAAGTAGTGCTTTGGGAAGATCCTCAAAGAGGGAAGGAGGAGGAAATAGCAACCCACTCCAGTATTTTTGCCTGGAAAATCCCAGGGATGAATGGAGGAACGTGGTGGGCTACAGTCCATGGGGTCGCAAAGAGTTGTACACAAGAGTCGGACACGACCGAGCAACTAATGCTGAACGCTAAGTGCTTGGCCCTGGGTAGGCTCTCAGTAAGTGTTAGTTCAGTGAATAAAGGATGAATGAAAGAATAACATTTGACTCCAGCTCTGGATTCTGTCCAGTTTCCCAGGAGCTTGGGAGAAGCGACGGGGGGGGGGGGGGGGCGGAGGGGGGCGGGACAGGAGGGGATATGAGGAAGGTATTAGTGTCTGTGATCACCGGCTTGCTGAATGCAACCTGGAGGCGGGGGTTGGGAGTAGAGAAGAACAAGCAGCTAGGAGACCAATAATCAGCAGACTGGGGTTCTGGCCCCTGCTCTGCTTCTAACTTGTTAAGTGACTTTGAGCTACTTGCCTCCCTGTTCTGGGATTTAATTTCAAAATGAGGGTTTGCACTGGACAATTTTTATGGGCAGAAATAGCTTTGATATTCTCATAGTACAATCTCTTCAGAAGGACACTTGAGGTTTAGAAGGGACCACAGCAAACCAATCCAAGATGGGACCAGTTTGTCCTATCTAAACATCAGGATCTTAATAGCTCTGTGTTGGGGAATATTTTAAGAATTTCATCCTATCCACCTTCAGGATCTAGGGGAGCCAGACTTCCAGGGCCATCACTACAGCTGAGGCTAGATTGAACAGGGGGCAGAATGTATGCTTTAGAGCCTGACAGATCTGGAGTTGGTTTCCTTCTCTGTCTCTTAACAGCTCTGTAATCTTGGGCAGGTCGTTTAACTTCAGCTTCCTCATCTGTACAATGAGGGATAATAGCAACTACTTTGCTGCATGCTCATGAGAATTAGAAATGTTTGTGTGAAGCACCTGGAACACAGTAGGTGCCCAATAAATAAATGCTGTTTATGATGAACATGGAGACCAACAAAGCTGCTCCAGCTACAAAGTGGATTGCTGACTATAAATGAGGCATGAGAAGGAGAGGAGTGGCAAGAATGGGAGACAGATACTTTTGGCAAAATCTGTTTACCCCTTTAGGGGGATGAGAAATGGCCCAAGTCCTGGACAGATCTCGGTGGGCAGCATGCTTCAACTTTGAAGTGAGATATCAAGGCAGTAGGCAGGGGTGATCTTGGCAGTCATGTCAACATTAGACTATGAGCATCATTAAGTAAGGAAACTCATAGCAAGTGGGAAATTGAAAGGGCTGGAACCAAAGGAACAAAAGCAGAGGGGGATCTGGAAGAAAGAAATAGTCCTGAGTCAGAGGCAGAAACCCAGGGAGGGCAGGAAGTGAGGAAGACTGACTTTTCTGAGACAACTGCACTGTTGTTGAATTTCACAGTGACAATGAGCTCCAGGCAGATGGAGGGTCTTTGCTTCTGGGAAAACTGGGTGGCTGTGGGTCAGGACCGGGCGGGGTTAAAGAGGAGCAGGGTAAAAGCACAGTGGGATGTCCACCATCCAGGGGCAGTATACCTTTCTGTGTTCTTTCCAGGGAAAGATGGAAACAGGAAGACAAGACAAGCTGGTGCCTATACATAAATGAGAGAGGGGCTCGGGTTTCCCACCGAGAGTTAGATCTGTGCTCAGGCGTTAAACCAGAGGTCAGTGGGCTGCTGGGAGGACAAGGAGGAGGAGGAAGAGAATTCCTAGGGGTCGAATCAGACTTAACCCAGAAATTCGAGTAGCAGGCTCTTCGATGTGAGCCTGTAACTCCGTTCCAGATGTGGTTATGAACTCAAGCGCAAATCCAAGTCAAGATTTGCAGGCTGAATGAGTGGAAATAAAACCATGTGGACAGAAAGGGGGTGTCCATTTAGCCGTGGCCACAAAGACCCAGAGTCATTCTTGAGAATCGACATCTCAGGGTCCCAAGAGTCAGGAATGAAATCCCAATCAGAAAGTGCAATCCCTGACATCTGGGCGGTGCCTCTCGGCTTCCTAAGTGCCCTCCCGTCCTTTACCCCAGAGGGCGGCTGCTCTAACCGCATTTCACCCATGAGGAAACTGAGGCTCAGAGCAACCTGATTCACCAGATTAGCGTAGCAAATGTAGGGCTAAAGATAGAATTTAGGTCTGTCAACTTCCAGTCCAAACATCTTTGTGAATATACCTTAATTCAACAAACATTTGTTGGGAACCGACTTATTTAATAATTATAACACTATAAACGATCCCTTCCCTTTACTACGAGTTTACCAGGGGCCCCACGGGTTAAATGCTTTAGGAACATCAATTTCTCTAAGCCCCAGGAAACCCTCCCGACTTGTACCCAGGTTGTCCAGATGAGGAAACTGGGTCTTACAAACGAAGGATTTGCACAGATGAATCAAACACTGATTCTGGATATGAGAATATGTATGTTTGGTGGTGGAGAACCATACACAGAAAGATCGATTTTCAAGTGCCTTGTGGACTCAGTTTGGCAGTTTAATAGTTGCACTTCCTACTCAGGACAGGTAAAACAACGGCGGTGGAACCGGGGCTCTATCTGTGAAAATGAGTCAGCCTAAATTCTATTCAGCCTGTATGAAATAGATGTAAAGACAAAAACGAAATTTAAAAAGCAGATGGTAGAGCGCATAGGGAAAGCCAGCCAGGGCAACGAAAAAAATTAGGAAGTTGATTAGAATTCCCCTTGCAACATTTCAGGAGGTCGAAGCGGCAAGTACGGGGAGGCACCCACTGGGAAGGGAGCCTCCTAGCCCGGCACCCAGGCCAGGCTGGCGGGGAGGAGACGGGAACTCCCCGACCCGTCCGCCCTGGTTATTCAATCAATTCCGATCTGGAGAGAAGTTTTTAGATGGGCGTCGCAAACGCCCTGAAACTTTGCAGAGGGCTGCACTGTGTATGTGCATTTGTTTTTCCCAGAGGAATCCGAGACCCTTCCCCAAAGTTATGAACCTTAGGTTTAGACATTCAGATGAGAATTGGGAAGAAGTGAGGCAAGAGGTCGCGCACATCTTTGCAGAAGTGTCCTTTCCCCAGGCTATCTGGGCGCCTACCCCAACTTGCATAGTCGGGTGCGCCAGAGGGCGAGAGGGGCTGGGCGCAGGCTGAGAACCTTCGGGTCCGAGGGGAACGCGACTGTATTTGAGACGCGGACCTGGGAGGCGCTGGGGTTGCTGCTCAAGGGTAGATGGAGAGTGAGAGCTGAGGGGGCAGGTAGAGACTGGCCAGACGGGTGGGAAGAGGAGAGGAGGAGGTTACTCAAAAAAAGGTGAGTGGCCAGAGAGTCGGGAAGCAAGAGAGAGCGCAAAGAACCTGGAGAGGTGGTGGTCGTGGAGAGAAGCGGCTCGGGGAATGGTGAAGGAGGGCAGCGGCCAAGACCAACTTCTCACGGCCCAGGCCTGGGGTAGACCAGACACATACTCGGAGCTCAATCCTGTTTCTTTCTTTCCTCTCCGTTCTGGGGCAGCTCTGCCCATCCGGGGTGGGCGGGTGGGTGGAGGGCCGTCGAGGCAAACGGCGCCCTAGGGTGACTTGGTATCACCCTCAGGACCCGCCTCCTCCTCCATTCCCGCAGGGTCTGAGTCCTGCGTGGCCGCCAAACCGAGCCAGCTCGAGGGCAGTATTCCACTCGATGGGGCGGGCCCCAGAACCCGGGAGACACTCCGCCCAGGCCCCTCGCACCAGCAGTGGAGGGGCCAAGGAGGAGCAAGGGAGGGGGCGGAGTGCGACCTAGTTAGAGATCACCCCCCCCCCCCCCCCGCCGCCCGCCCGCCCGCCCTCTCCCCCGGGCCCGGCCGGGTCCGGCCGAGTCCGCAAGGGTTAAAGGCGGCCACAGGTGAGGTGGGCGGGGCCGTGAATTCGGGGAAAAAGGAGCGCAGGGCAGAGGATGAAGGCAGAGAGCGCGGTGAGTCACGGGCGGAGCTGGCCGCTCGCTCGCTCGCTCGCCGGCTCCCGCCCGCCCTCCGCCCTCCCGTCGCCTCTCTCCGCCCCTCCTCCGCCGCCCGCCGCCGGGTCTGCTCGCTGCCCCCTCTAGCCCTCGGCTCCTGCCGCTCGCCGCTGGAGAGCCCGTTGGCGCGCGGGGTTCAAGAGCGCCCATCTGGAGCGCGCCAGCCTGCCGTGCCCGGAGCCCGAGCGCACACTCGAGGTAGGAGCCGCCCGAGCCCGGTGCTGCAGACTGGGGAAAATGGAGCGACTGGGACAGCTGGAGGAGTAGAAACTTGAGGACAGGGAGTACGGAAGTCTTAACCACCTGAGCGCCTGTGATGGGAGAGGCAGCCGGCGGAAGAGGGAAGAAGGGTGTCTCTACCCGCCTTCCCGCCTGGGGAGCCGCAAGCCCGGCTACGCGCCCGGCTGTCTCCCTTATCGAGATCTCGATGGCAGGCTAGTGCATCCCAGGATTGGGCTCCCTGGCCCTGCGACTGGAAAGGCCACTCTGGAGCCTGGATCGTTAGCCTGTCCCCCAACCCCCACTCCAACCCCTGGGGCAGTTCCCAGGCGCCAAAAGCTATTAGGGTCCCAGACCTCACTGCTCCCACCCAGCCCTTTCTGGGCTGCCCCTCCTGGGCCTGAGGCTCTGTTCCTGCCGTTTCACCCAGTTCCTTTCTTGTGGTGAAGCAGCAGGAGCTTGAGTAGGCGCCCTAGTTCCCTTCTCCCTCCCTCTCCCAGACAACCTAGGCGACCTCCCTGGTCCCCCAGAAGCAGAAGATAGTAAGGTCATCCAAATCCTGATTTGGGAGGGAAAAAATCCCTGCCCTAAACCACTGCGTCTCCTCTCGCCACAATCAGCAAAGGCCCAGGCACCCGAACTCACACACTCCAGGCATTAGGGCAGGGCTCCCAGATCTTAGGGAGAGGTGGTGAGATGAGGGGGACCTTCAAGTGACAGGTATGTGTTCCAGAAAGGGGCCCACTCTTTCTGGAGGGGGGTGATCTTTAGGTTCCCAACGGTTTAAGGAAAGAGAAACAGACCAGGAATGGAGAGACCTGGTTCATGGAGATACATACTAGCTGATTGAATGAATAGATTGAATGTCTTTTTTCATGTGACTTTTCCAATTATGGCTCAGTTTCCTCTTCTTCAAAATGAGGATTGAAAAATAAAGTAAGAGGATTGGCCAGGAGCACTTGGTTGCATGTTAGAATCATGTGGAGAGCTCCTAAAAAGGATCCAAGTCTAGAACGCACTCCATGTATAATATCTCTGGGTTATTCTTCCTCTTAATTTCTGTGCGATTCTGGCTTTTCCTGTTGCTTCCCTCACTCTGTCCCTGAATCCCTTACGGGGGCGGCAATTTTATCTTCCTGAGCTTGCTGGTAAGCTCTTCTCTGGCTGACCCCTTCTCCAGGGAAGCAGACCCCTCCAAGCTTCATATCTGGGTCTCCCCTAGATTGGAGGAGGGCAGAGGTAGCAGCCAGAAGGCTGGCTGGGCGCTGGTGTAGGTCAGGCCAGAGAGGGGGGCTTAGCTTTCTCTGGTGGAGAGAAGTCCTCTGGAAACTGTCACTGTAGCTGTACCCCAGGAAGGTGAAGCCCCTGCTAGAGAGAAAGGGAATGGGGGCCAGGTATGGGAGTGGGTTTGGTGGGGCTGAGACAATCCGGCCAGGCAGGGAGCTGGGGGGAGTGGTGTAGGGCAGAGAAATGCTCTTCTTCACTGAGCATGCCTCAGGGATGGCAAGGGCTCTTTTTCTAAAACCTCAGAACCTGCTTGGGGCTTTGGGAAGTCAGGTCACCTTAAGTTTTGGGTTAGAACACCTCCCTCTACCCAGCTGAGTCCTGAGTTAAGGTGGGGACTTAAACTAGAGATGACCCTAGATTCTCCATTCTGGCTGGCAGCAGATCTGCAGGGGGGAATTTTGGAGGAGGGATATGGGAGCAATGCCACTGTCACTTACACCCAGCTGGGCAGCTAGGATGGTTCTAGAACTGTAATCTAGGTAAATATGACCTGCTCACCTGGGACCAACCCAACTCCCAGGATGAGCTGGGTCCTATAGGAAGGATCACCTAGGAGAAGGTGAACTGCTATTAGCGTCTGCCCTCGGTGGAGGGCCTCACACCCTCAACCATTCCTAGCACTCTTAACTGGTCTTTAGTCCACACCCAGAGGTGCTTTCTCCCCTTTTCACCTGGGGGTGGGAAAGGAGCACTTGGTCCGGGAGGGGATCTGGGCTGGGAAGGAAAATGAGCCAGTTACTTTCCTCACTTTATCTCTTCTTTGCCTCCTTTAGGTCCCACTTGAGGTGCCCTTGACTATCCCTGTCCCCCATCCCACCCCGCATCCCGGCAATGCTAACCGCCGTCTGCGGCTCTCTGGGCAGCCAGCACACGGACGCGCCTGCCGCCTCCCCGCCGCGCCTCGACCTGCAGCCTCTCCAGACATACCAGGGCCACACGAGCCCGGAGGCCGGGGACTACCCCTCCCCGCTGCAGCCTGGAGAGCTGCAGAGCCTCCCGCTGGGGCCCGAGGTGGACTTCTCACAGGGCTATGAGCTGCCAGGGGCCTCCTCTCGGGTAACCTGCGAGGACCTGGAAAACGACAGCCCCTTGGTCCCGGGACCCTTTTCCAAGCTCCTGCAGCCGGACATGTCACACCATTACGAATCGTGGTTCCGGCCGACACACCCAGGCACGGAGGATGGCTCGTGGTGGGATCTTCATCCGGGTACCAGCTGGATGGACCTCCCCCACGCTCAGAGCGCGCTGACCTCACCTGGCCACCCTGGGGCGCTTCAGGCTGGCTTGGGGGGCTACGTCGGAGACCACCAGCTTTGCGCCCCGCCGCCCCACCCACACCCTCACCACCTCCTCCCAGCCGCCGGAGGGCAGCACCTCCTGGGGCCTCCCGACGGGGCGAAGGCGTTGGAAGCGGCCGCCCCGGAGTCCCAGGGCCTGGATACCAGTCTGGACGGGGCGGCCCGGCCCAAAGGCTCCCGGCGGTCGGTGCCTCGCAGCTCAGGCCAGACCGTTTGCCGCTGTCCCAACTGCCTGGAGGCGGAGCGACTGGGGGCTCCGTGCGGGCCCGATGGGGGCAAGAAGAAGCATTTGCACAATTGCCACATCCCAGGCTGTGGGAAAGCTTACGCCAAGACGTCACACCTGAAGGCGCACCTGCGCTGGCATAGCGGCGACCGTCCCTTCGTGTGCAACTGGCTCTTCTGCGGCAAGCGCTTCACGCGCTCCGACGAGCTGCAGCGCCACCTCCAGACCCACACCGGCACCAAGAAGTTCCCCTGCGCCGTCTGCAGCCGGGTCTTCATGCGCAGCGACCACCTGGCCAAACACATGAAAACCCACGAGGGCACGAAAGAGGAGGCAGCCGGGGCAGCGGCGGGCGAGGGCAAGGCTGGCGGAGTGGAGCCCCCCGGGGGCAAAGGCAAGCGCGAGGCCGAGGGCAGCGCGGCTCCCTCCAACTGAGCTCCTCCGTCCTGCCTCCCCGCTGGTCTTCCCTGGGGCCATCAGAAGAGAGCCCTCGGGCCTGATGCCCCGGTGCGGGGGCGGCTTGAGTAAGAGGAGAAAGTGGTTATTTATTGAGCGGGAGGAAAAGTGGTGTGGGGGTCAGGGAACCGGGGCACTAGGGGTTTCGTAGTCTCTGGAGCTGGACGGGACAGACGCGTTTGACTGTTGTGACTGGGCAGGGAGGAGCTGCGCATGCCGGTCAGTTCTCCCCTTCCTCTCTATTTCACTCACGCCCTGGGCTGGGGGTTGGGGAGGGATACCCCTGTGGCGGCTGGAGGGCGGAGGGCACAGGTTGGAGGAGACGGCGTGTCCCGGGAGCAGAGGGGAGTGGGGCCGCCCCGGGCGCTGGGGGTAGCTGTCTGGACACGTCCTTAGCGCCTGGGAACCGGGACATAAAAGGGCCTCCGGAGCCGCCCTGCGCCCCGGGTCCCTTTCATCCCCCTTAGATTGCTTTTACCCCAGGGTTTCCGGAGGGAGAGCTGAGATGGGGTATCAGAGGCTGGGGGTCCCCTTAAGGGAGGAGATTCTATCTGGCTGGGAGGGTTGTCGCCACAGAAGTAACGCCTTTGATGTGCCTCCTTATTAAGCCTTCCAGACCCAGTCTGATGGAGCCATGAAGGAAGAGGGCAAGAGGGCCAGAATCCGGCGACAGCTTCCAGCAAGACCGGTGGGGTGGAGAGAGCTAGATGTGGGGGTTGAGCAAGGAAGTCTCTTCTAAAAAAATGGGAGAAAGGAATTTGGTCAGGGAGTGGAACTAAGCCTTTCCCTCTCTAACTCTGATTCAGCCTTTAACTCTTGGTCTTTATAAAAATAAAGTTCAGTAGCCCACTCTGGTCTGTCACCCCAGGTAGGCCTTCAAGGCAGCCAGGAGCTCCTGCTCCAGAATTGATGTAGTTCCTCACCCTAGGTCCCTCAGCATTTGCCCTTCCCTTAGGGATAGAAGGAAGAGGGTTATCTCGGCTGCCTGGGGTTAGGTGGGAATGTCCACCTCCAACTGTTTGGCTCTGAGTGGAGAAGTCTGTCCCTGCCTGGCCATCTTCTCTTCTCTGCTCCTTAGCAGAGACGCTAAGCCCCACTCTTTTTTTAGCTCAACCCTCCCCTTTCCTGCTGCCTACCAGCCTTGCTCCTCCTGTAGAGTGTGTTAGGAGGCTCCCCTTCCATATGAAGAGGTTCTCTTGTTGGAAGGGGTCTGCCTTCTGAGGTGATGTCCAGGAAACATTCCTGTTCCCTTCTTTAGATGCTAGAAATACATCCTGATGGTGATCCTGGAGTCGGGGACGTGGGGAGGGGGGAAGCCAGCAGAGGCTGAGCCAGGCACTTGGGAGGAAGCTGATGGGGGAAGGGTCCGGTGGGCCATAGGACCCTGGAGCTAGTGGGCTTTCCCAGGCTCCAGATAGAGGTCTTAAGGTTTCTCCTGACCTCCCTTTTCCCTGCCCTTCTTTCTCCACCCAGAGCCCTATGCAAGGGTTAGTTGTGTATTGATTTTTTAAGTTATAAGCAAAGGGTATTTTATTTAATATTAGGACATTTGTGTGCATGTTGTGTGTACCTATGTGTGTGTGTATTTCTGTGTATATGTGTGTTTCTCTACTGAGCCTGGGGTCTCCAGCCAGGGAGACCCCCGTCTTGTTCAACCCAGCCAAGGTCATCTGGCCTAAGGCCCATAGCATCTTTTCCTTGGGGATGCTGGAGCCCAGTCCAAGGACTGGGTGCTTTTTGGGAAGTGGGGCTGGGATCTGTGGGGGGATATGTTTGTATAAAAGAGAGCCCTTCTTATGAGGGGTAGGGTGACTCTCCCCGAAGGACCCATGGGCCTGGCGTAGGTTAAGAAGTCACGTCCTTTCTTTATGCTCCCTCGTCCCTACCTCCTGCTTATCTGACCAGAGGTCCCTTTCTTTGTGGAGAGAGTTGGGGGCAGAAGAGAATGGGCAGTGCCTGCAGGTCGCCTGGCCCGGTGGACAAGGGGGAGGGAGAAAGGGTTCCGTGGGTGTGAGATGCCGTTTTCCTCCACCCATCGAAACCAGCTACCCTCTCCCTGTGCCACCAGGACAGTCTTTCCCAGTGACCATTCTCAGGGGAACTCCCTAGTGGGTGTTGGGGAGGGGGGTGTGGATGTTCCCCCCACGGAGGCCCCGAGCTCTAAGGTGTGCGGGTGAGGGCTTTGGATAGGTTTTCTTCTGCTCCCCTCTTTTATAGACCGAGGTTGCTTGGCTGTCTGCCCCCTTCTAGGCAGCCCCCTAGAGGAGAAATGTAGGATTTTTTTTTTTCTTTAACTGCTGTGAACCCACTTTAGGGGGGTGGGGGGAGGAGGAGGAAGAAGCGGCCTGTGTTTTTTATGCCATAATAAAGTCATCAGCCACATCACTGCTTCATTTGTCTTCCAGCTCTGGCTTCCTTTTTGATTCAGGGTCCCTCAGCAGTGAGGACCAGGCTGGTTGCTGGGTGGGGTGGACACTTCTCTTTGATCCTGCAGCCCTGGGCAGCCTCCCCTCCCTTTGTTTGGGGGCAGAGCTGAGCTGATTGAAGGGTCCGATCCTGCCCTGCCCGGAGGTTGCTGGTGCAGGAGGAGGGTGGGGTTCCCTCGAGGTTGATAGCTGGGCCGACTGTCCCTCCCTGGTCTTCACCTGTGGAGATGAAAAGATTCTAGATATTTCCTTCCTCTTCCACATGCAAGCCCCTTCTTTAGCCTCCCCCACCAAGAATGCTGCTTCCCTGCCTTCCCAGAAATGGCCAGCCTCTTGGCCCCCTCTCCCCGCCCCTGTGGGGGTGTGCCTGTCAATCAGGCCTTCTGGTTGTGAGTGAGGTGGGGGTGACTGACAGCGATTTCTTCACCCAGGATGATCCCTATCAGGGACAAGGTGATGAAAGGCAGCCCAGATATCTGATGGGCTCCCGCCCAGCTGGAAAGTATGAAGGAAAGGTTCCTACTGCAGCTCCCAGCTAGAGACCCACCACAGTTACACAATCACGCTGTGCACAGAAGTACCTCACTGGGTTCATGGGGCACCCCCAGATATGCGCGAATGCATACTTTTCCAGGCTGCTCCATGCCTGATGCACAGTCGGTGCCTGACACATGTCAGAGTAAAAGCCTCATGACTCCAGAGTCCTAAACCTAGGAAGGTTGACAGGGATCAGTTTTTGGCTCCAAGGGTGCAGAGTAGGTTACTATATTCTTCCATCTTCCCATCCTACATGATGGCCAAAATTATCTACCCTAGTGGGACTCCTATTCTCCTCACTCTAACCCTAACCTACTTTCTCAGAGCCAAGTCTGGTACCCAAGTTGGCCAATTGCATCACTTGTTTGGGAGAGTCTGATGTCCCAAAGTTTCTTAAATGGGGGCATCAGCATGATTTAGGGATTACAGTGGAGGGCAGACTGGTGAGGGGGCCAAATGTTTATTTTCATATGTTGCTGAACTTAGACGCCTGGGTGGAGGCACGTTCCTGTGACCTCAGGCCCACTCCACTCCCTGTGACTCTTCTTTTTGTCTTCCTGGTTCTGGGGACTTAGACCCCAGGAAACTGGCAAATCCTCTCCTCCTGTCCCCCATCACTGCCCCCAGGGAACAGGAGGGCAGCTGTGGGGCCGGCTGGGCCTGTCTGGGCAGGGCTGGGGCTGCCCCTCCTCCCCTTGCAGCTCCTCCCGCTGACCTGCATTCTTAGCGGGGGCCTTTGGTGGGGCTCTGACGATTAGTCGATTAGTCGCTGGCCCTGGCAGCAATGCTGCCTGGCCGCCCCCTGCCCCCTACAGGGGGGCCCGGGGCCACCTCTGACCCCTCAGTTCTGTTGCCCCTGGCAGGACAATCCTGGAGGGGCTGAGAGCAAATTTGGGAAATAAGAACATGGGTCTGACCCCTCTGGGCAACATCTCTGAGCCACTCTCTGCTCTCCTAGGAAGTGGCAGTCGAAGCCCTCCAGGGTGGGTGGGAAAGTGACAGGGGAACCAGCAGCCTGGGAACTGCAGCTGGAGGCTGTGCTGTACGGCCCCAGGCCTCTCCTCCTGCCTATTCCCGCCCCCCAGCGGGCACCTGGGGAAGTGAACGACATGAACGGGGCTTTCCAGCCCAGCAAGGCGGGTATTCAATGTTGATCACCACACAGCCTTGATGTTTGCTTCTGGAATGACGTCCAGTGGCAACCTCAAGACCCCACCCCACCCTGTACATCACACCAGAAGCAGCCTTCATTCCCATTAATTCTAGCGAGTCTGACCGCTCAGCATCTGAGCAGTGTGGATTTGAAAAGAATCTCAGGAATCAAGTAGTCCAGTTGTTCCCACCTGGAACAGGGCATATTAGAACCATCCATGGAGTTTTTCCAGATAACCCGATTCACTCCCAAACATCCCACCAAATTATGTCCCTTGGGGGTGCAGTAGAGCAGCGCTTCTCAAACTTTACACCTGGGTGTCTTGTTAACATGCAGACTTCCATTCAGTAGGTTTGAGGTGGGGCCAGAGATTCTGCATTTTTAACAAGCTCCCAGATAATGCTGATGCTGGCAATCCTCAGACACTTTGAGAAGCAGAGTATTAAAGTATTGTGCTATGCAATGGGAGTTGTGTGGTTGAAATATAATCCCTCCTCACCCCACCCATGATTCAGAACCACTGATCTAGTCCAATGCCTTCATTCGTTACTGGAGACACTGAGGCCCTTGCAGGTAAAGTGACTTGCCCGAAGAGGCCTGCGGCACTATGTTATAGCAGAAAAAAGGAGCAGGATGAGATGTTGGTCTGCACAGTTCCAGGTAATGCTCTTCTCCCTCCAGCCCAGCTTCTAGGTCAACCTTCTGTTCAAGTGGCAGTCCCTTTTCTGAAAGTGACACCCATTTCCCTGGAAACAGCACCCTCTTGGGAACCAACCTTGTTTATCTGGAGGCAATCAGAAAATGTCTCAGGACTTTCCAGTGGTTAAGAATCCGCCTGCCAATTCAGGGGACACAGTTCGATCCCTGGTCCAGGAAGACTCCACATGCCTCGGGGCAACTAAGCAGGTGCACCACAACTACTGAGCCCACCTGAACTCTAGAGCCGTACTACGCATAAGAGAAACCACCGCAGTCAGAAGACCAGGCACCACAACTAGAGAGTAGCCCCCTCTCGCTGCAACTAGAGAAAGCCTGCGCACAGAAACGAAGACCCAGAACAATAAAAAATAAAAAAATAAATAATCTTTTTTAAAAAAGAAAATGTCTCAGATTTCAGATGTCCCACCCAACAGCCTTATCTGGTAGCTTTTCCCCAGCCATCAGTCCCATAGCTGCCCACAGCCTGCCTCCTGGGGAAACCTCAACCTCCACATTCATTCCTATCCCAGGAATGACAACAGGCTGGGATGCTGTGGCCAGAGCTCTGAGCAGCAACCCTGATTGGTTGGCACGGTGAATGTGGGCGAAGTATATAATTCTGCAGTGTCTCCTCTCCCCACATTCCAGAGGGCTCCATAAAGCAAACGGGAGTGAGATGCATTCACTTAAATGCTGGTTATGGAGATAATTTTTACAGGAAAATGACCTGGAAAGCAGGACATTTGAGATCAGAGTCCACCTCCATATGGATATGTGCCCCCTTGGCCAAGATTTCTCCTTTGCTGTTTCGGTTACAAATTTTTGGACTAGAAATTTCCAAATTTCCTTTCAAAGCTAACTTCCAATGAGTCTGAGCACTGTGGGGCAGAATTGGCCTTTGGGGACTCAGAATGGATTTTGTGCATATGAGTTAGTTGCTCAGCCGTGTCTGACTCGTTGTGGCCCCATGGACAGTAGCCCCCAGGCTTCTCTGTCCACAGAATTCTCCAGGCAAGAATACTGGAGTGGGTAGCCATTCCCTTCTGCAGGGGATCTTCCCCACCCAGGGATTGAACCTGGGTCTCCTGCATTGCTGGCAGATTCTTTACCATTTGAGCCACCAGGTATATATGCCTTAAAAAAAGGTATTCACTTATATTATTCCCAGGCCTCCTGGCCTGTGACCACTCTTGTCGATCTTCTTTCTTTCTTTTTTTCCTATCTTATTTCTGAGGGTTGGGGAGTGGGAGGTGGGGGATGGGGAGGAGCAGGGGGAACAGGGCAGGACGGAGATGC
Organism: Okapia johnstoni; assembly: GCA_024291935.2. Lineage (NCBI taxonomy): Eukaryota > Metazoa > Chordata > Mammalia > Artiodactyla > Giraffidae > Okapia > Okapia johnstoni. The sequence goes on along the minus strand of CM044306.1, from coordinate 23,011,370 downwards.
GGAGAAGGGTCCACCAGCCTGGAATAGTGCCTTTGGAATTCAAATTAGATCACAAGTAGCAGAGGTTCTTCTTTAAGCTCAAGATGCCCTAGCTGTCCACGTTCTCTAACAAATCAGCCAAGGTTTCTTTTCTTCCCTTTTCACGTGGGCTTCTTTCCACCTCCGGCTCTCTCTCCCAACAGTGACCCCACTGGAGAAACTAGCGGATTCGTCGCAGCCTTTATCCGGCCTAAAAGCTGCACTCGAGTAGGGCAGGCAGAAAGCAGGACTCCGAAGGCCGCTTCGCTCCAAGAAGTGGTGCTGGCGCGCGCTCTGCTGGAAAACGAAAGAACTGCAGGCGCTCGATTTCGACTCCTCCCCCGAGCCCAAAGCCTTCCAGGTCACTTCCAGGAGACTCCGCCCCTGGGAGAGACCTTACCTGAAGCGGAGGCTGTAGGACTCCGGACTAAGCTGGGGATTTGCACGGAGAGAGGGTGAGGAGCATAAAGTGTAGGGGGAGCGAGAAAAGGGCCGACAGAAGAGGGGCTTGGGACTCTTGGAAAGAGGTTGTGTAGCGAGGGAGGCGCTCCTGCGACTGCCCTGAAGTGTCCCGTTCCCGAGTAGAGCAGGGCCCTCGGAGCGTGCGGTCTGCGCCCGTCTGCTGATTCCCAAACCTGGAGCTCGAGGAGAGAGTGGGCGTTTCCTTCGCGCACGCCGAGCAACGAGCATGCGTGCGCTGCTGTACGTCGTAACCCCGTCGCAGTGTCTTCCCCTAGTGTCTGCACGTGTGGGGACGGGGGCTCCCTAGGACTGCTCCCCGGTCAGGATGGTGGAGAGGTGGCTTGAGAGGGACACACGCATCCCCATCTCTCCCCAGATGGCATCGTGGAGCCCTGACAACCCGTGTTCCTGCGACTGCTTTGTCTCGGTGCCCCCGGCCTCGGCCCTCCCAGCCGTGATCTTTGCCAAGAACTCTGATCGGCCCCGGGATGAGGTGCAGGAGGTGGTGTTTGTACCGGCAGCTACTCACGCCCCTGGGAGCCGCCTCCAGGTGGGTTAGGCTTTGTAGAGTGCTGGGAGGTGTGGCAGAACTAGGAATTCTTCTAAAACCTTCCTCCTCTGTTCCCCCCACCTGAGAAGCTACCAGATGTGGTGAAAAGAACACGAGCTTTGAGTCTACTGACTGGGACCTAACCTGTTATTTCGCCTCTGTCGACCTCAGTTTTCTCATCTGTATAATGGGGATAATAAGACCTTCCTCAAAGGGCTGTGTAGGGTGACGGGCACAGCGCAACCACCTTATAGGTACCTTCCCCCTTTCTAAGTGGATTTTCCCTTTCTCCTCTCTCATCTCCAGTGCACCTACATTGAGGTGGAACAGGTGTCAAAGACCCATGCTGTGATCCTGAGCCGCCCTTCTTGGCTGTGGGGGGCTGAGATGGGTGCCAACGAGCATGGTGTCTGCATTGGCAATGAGGCAGTATGGACCAAGGAGCCAGTCGGGGAAGGGGAAGCCCTGCTGGGAATGGACTTACTCAGGTGTGGACCTGCCCTCCTTCATCCCCTCAATACACCAGAAATCTGGGGCTGAATACTGACCCAGGCCACCCTCACTGCCCCCAAGCACCTCCCCTTTTCTGCCCACTTTGTCGTCCTCCCCAGGTAGGCTCCCCCCGCCCATCCCCTCTCCTGGCCCCATCTCCACAGTCTGGTGAGGAGCTCTGGGCGTCTCCTGGCCCAGAAATAGGGCAGTGTTTTAACTTTTTTTTCAGTAGAAGGAAAATTTTTTTCAAGTGAAATCTCATGAAGAATTTTGATTTGTAAAATCAATAAACATGGAACAGCTCTGATAGAAGAGATTGGAGGGCTCAGGGCACTTCTTCCTCCAAGAATGTGTTTCAGTCAATTTCATGAACCCTTCAGAGCACAGCTTGAAAACAACAAGCCTATAGATGGTGGCAATTTTCTCTGTGACTTGGGCTCATCACCAAACCTCTCTGGGACTCTACTGTCCACTGAAGCTCTGCCATCAGCGCTGATACCCCATCGCCCTTCTTTCCCCTGGACTCTTTGTGCCAGGCTGGCTTTGGAACGGGGCAGCTCTGCCCGGGAGGCCTTGCACGTGATCACAGGCTTGCTGGAGTGCTACGGGCAGGGGGGCAGCTGCCGGGAGGAGCCCACGCCATTCTGCTACCACAACACTTTCCTGCTGGCCGACCGGACTGAGGCCTGGGTGCTGGAGACGGCAGGGAGACTGTGGGCTGCACAGAGGATCCAGGGTGAGGGGCCTGGCGCTGGGGCTTGCCTCCCAGAAGTGTTCTCCTTTTGGGGTGGGAATGATGGTGGGGGCAAAGAAGGCCCAATCCAGGTGCAAATGTCTCGGGTGGTGAGGACGTCCAGGGACATGGGAGATGAGCCCACTAGGGTACCTTACTTCCCCCTCACTTGGTTGAGTCCCCTTGTGCTTCAGCCTGCAGCTTCCTCTGGGGAGCCTTCCTGGACTTCCTGGTGGCAAGGCTTCTCCCTTCTATACAAGCTGGGGTCCCTTCATGATGATGCTCTCTGCAGCTGCCGGCTCTTGTTCACTTGTGTGATCAGTTTATCTGTCCCCTCCACGAGGGTTGTCTTGTTCTTTTCACCACTGTGTTCTTAGCACCTAGCTGAGCACCTGGCACAGGACAGGGGCTCAACAATACATGAGCGACCCCCCATCTCCTCCGCAGAGGGGGTCCACAACATCTCCAACCAGCTGAGCATCAGCACGGACATCTCGGCAGAACACCCTGAGCTCCGGCCCCACGCCCAGGCCCAGGGCTGGTGGGACGGGCAGGGCACCTTTGACTTTGCCCAGGTCTTCTCCCTGAGCCAGCAGCCTGTGCGCATGGAGGCTGCCAAGGCCCGCTTCCAGGCCGGGCGAGAGCTGCTGCAGCAACAACAAGGTCAGAGAGTGGACAGAGTGGGGCCCAGCTCTCCTCCCTCCCACAGCCTCAGGGGGCTTACTCGGAGGCCAGAGGCCCCTTTATGGCCCCCGGGAGCCCTCACTGTGTCGTCCTTGGCAGGGGGTATCACGGCAGAGGTGATGATGGGCATTCTCAGGGACAAGGAGAGCGGCATCTGTATGGACTCTGGGGGCTTCCGCACCACGGCCAGTATGGTGTCCGTGCTGCCCCAGGACCCTGCCCAGCCCTGTGTGCACTTCCTCACTGCCACACCAGACCCGTCCCGGTGAGAGGGTGGGGAAGCTGGGGGGAACGTCCCAGGCAGGGGAGACGGAAGGGTGCCAGAGCTCTCATTCTTCCATCCTTGTCCCTCTAGGTCAGTGTTCAAACCTTTCATCTTTGGGGTGGGGGCGGCCCAGGCCCCCCAGGTGCTGTCTCCCACTTTTGGAGCACAGGACCCTGTTCGGACCCTGCCTCGATTCCAGACTCAGGTGGATCGCCGGCACCCCCTCTACCGTGGACACCAGGTGGCCCTGGGGCTGATGGAGAGTGAGCAGGTAACCCCGGGGAAGAGGGCCTACCCTGGGGGGATGATGCACTTCCTCCACCCCAACTGGGACTCTGGAAATATGAGGGGAACTGGGAGCAAAGGAGACTTTAGAGCTGAGGAGAGGAGTCTCTCCTTTCAAAGTCAGTCCAGGAGAATGTTGGATGTATATCCTTTCTCCTGCTTATGTGAGATGGCTAATCTGGAGGGAAGCCTGTTCTGGGGATTCATCGCTGCCTTTCTTGGGCAGGCTCGGGGGCAGCAGCTTTGGCAGAAGCAGCGGGACCTGGAGCAGGAAGGCCTGGAGGCTCTGCGGGGGCTGCTGACCAGGGAGTGTGCTCCACCCACCCAGGAGCTGGGTGGCCTCTTCCAGGCCTTTGTGGAGAAGGAGAGCCAGGCATATGCCTGAGCCCAGCCCCTCCTGACTTGGCCTGGGGTGCAGCGGGCTGCGGTGGGCACAGGACCCTCAGGGTAGAGGGCTAGAGCAATCCCCTCACCTCATCCCCTACCCCAGCCTTGTTCTGAGTGGCCAGGTCGGCCTTCGCCCTAATAAATGTGTTTTATTTTCTTGTTCAGTGTCCAGGTCCAGTGGGGGTGGGAGAGCCAAGAGAGGACAAAGGGCAGCCCTGAGGTGGCTGCAGGGCCTCTGGGAGCCTTGCTGGGCAGCACATTCTTCTGACTTGATGAAGGTGGTGGAGGAACCTGGGAGAAGAGGTGGACCCCAGCACGTGGGTGTGGGAACACGGGGGAGCATGGCTGGTACAGCAGGTGGCTGCTCATGGGGAGAATTAGAACCACACGTTTTTGGTTCTTGGCTTGAATCTTGGAAGGGCAGTCCCTGGCCGGGGGGCGGTGGTATATGATGTGTCTACTGTGAGATGGCATCTCCACCAGGCAGTGCCCGCCTCCTGCTGGCTCAGAAGCCAGGTGGGGGCCCTGAGGTGGGGTGCCAGTCCCTTGGGCAGTTCCTGAAAGATCCTGTTCTTTAGAATCAGGCTCTGTATTCCTGCCATTGTTTCTGAGTGCTTTTTACTGACAGCTTCCCCTGAGATGCCCCAAGTGATGCGGAAGACTCACGCAGGGCCTGGAGATACTTTATTGGGGACAGGCTCCTGCCACAGGCCAGGGCTCTAAGGCCGAGGGGGGGCCCACTCCTCATTCCTCCGTGTGCCTGGGGCTTTGCTGATAGCAATGGGCTGCATTTCACTTCTTGATTCTTTTGGTCACAGTTTTGGTTGTGTTGGCGGCCCCAGCCAGAGAGACCTTGGGGGCTGCGGCCGCTCTGGCCCCTTTCCTTGCCTGCACAGTGCTTTGCTGGCTCCTGGAAGCCAGAGGGCAGAGTTTCTTGGTGGTAGAGGAGGCCTGTGGCAAGGAAGCAGGCTCCGGGGGTGTGTCTTTCTCTTGCCTGGGGGTGATGGGAGGGCTGCTGTCCCCAGCCAGGGACACCCCCAGCCGCTGGGGGAGGTCTGTGAGGGCGGGCTGTGTCTCCACCCTCAGCTGGTGCTCCAGCAGGGCTGTCTGTTGCCTGTGCTCCCGGTGCCTGCTCGTTTCCTGCTCCAGCTCCTTGAGGAAGCCTGTGAGGGGCGGGATGGTGGGTGGTGGCTAGAGCCCCCGGCTTGGCAGAAGCAAACTCTCCCCTACCATTCCTAGTGGGGAGGAGACAAGGCAGGTTGGGAAGGACTATTCTGGCCCTGGGACCACCTCCCCAGACACCACTGCCCATCTTAGCTTCTCCCGGACCCCACAGGGCAGCTGCACACTTTGGAAAGCAGGGTCACCTCGTTCGGAGCAGAATGGGCCTCTCAGCTCTGGGAACTCCTCGTCCTCATCACTCAAGGCTGTATCCTCCTCGTCCGAGGTCCAGCGCTCTGCCACAGGCTGCCCGTCCAGGTCTAGGAGCAGTGGCAGCGCTTCTGTCACCAGCTTCCTGAGGGGCAGAAAGAGCAGAGGTTACCCAGGAGGGCACCCTGGGTGTGGAGCTGGGAGGATGTGCAGACACAAGCTGCAGCAAACACACCGGGAGGGGTGGTGTTCTTGAGCTAGAAGATGGGCCTGTGGTCAGGTCAACACAGGAACCTTCAGGTCCTCCTCACCTGTAGCCATCCTGGTTGGTGCAGCTGTTTCCAGTCAGGTTGAGGATGAGAAGGCTCTCGGGGAATTCATCTGCACACAGCAAAGAGAGGGGGGATGAGGTTCACACCCCCACCTTCCAGTCCAAAGCCACTGCCCCTTTGCACAGCCCCCCAGGCCCCCTGGAGGATGTGCTGCAGATGCAAGCACAGGGAGGAGGGCAGAGAGGAGGGAGGGCACCCAAGGACTTATTCCATGAGGCAGGGCAAGGGCGTTCCTACCCAGCTTCAGTATTTCTATCAGGTTCTCAGAAAGGTCCAGAAACTGGAGGTGTGGGAGGTCACGGAGGTTTTCCACTTGCCTAATTTGGTTTCCTGCCAGAGACAGGAAGCTGTAGGGGAAGGGAGGGGGAAAGACAGCTGAGTCACAGAACAGCTGGAAGAAGGGATGGGGGCCCCCAAGTGCCCGGGCCCCCCTGGCTCAGCAGCTGGATGAGTGGGGACACAGGGCCTCCTGGGGTGAGGGAAGCAGAGCTAGGCTTGTGGGGTCCTTGGCTGACCAGCAACTGAGCTTGGGGACATCTGAGCCAGTTTTCTGGAGTATTACCAGGTTTCCTCCCCTTCATTCTAGCTCTTCTCCCCTCCCCCAACCCTGCCGGAGCCCTGGCACTATGTACCGTAAGGAGGGGACGCAGGCCAGGTTCTCAATTCGCTGAATCTTGTTCTGCAGGAAGAGATCAAGGTGGGGAAACCAAGCTAAGGTCAGCTGAGTGGGGTCCCTTTAAAGGGACAAAGCCCTAAGACCATGTCTACTCTTGAGGCTGGAGACCTGGCCCTTTGGGAATGATCACCCCACTCCTTGAACAAGTCGTGAGTACCTTGGGATGATTTGCTTTCTCCAAGTCAATGGCAGAGGACATAAATTTGGGGCTGGCTAAACTTGATTTAAGTACCCTGATCACCCCACAACCTGGAGATCAGAGAAAGGAAACCAAGAGGGAGCCAGGAAACAGAAAGGCCTTGGTGGTGGACTGTACACACAAAGGGAAGAGCAAACCTGTACTACTTTGATCTGGCCATTGTCTGTGGGGGAAACTTTGAGGGATCTGGGTATATTCAACCTAAGGGAGCCTAGAGATTAACCCCACCCCCCACCCTCACACCCCCACCAAAAAGCCTTTGAGGTTCTGAAGAATGCAGAGAAATGTTATGGTTCCCTCTTCCTTTCCTTCAAAACAGGAAATGGACTTGAGCTGTAGAACATGAGAGATTTGGGACAGATACCATCTAGGACTTCTAGAACAAGAAAAGTGTCTGATAAAAAACAGTGATTCAAGAGCATGGTCAGGATCTCTTTTGGGTGCATTGGTCTTTCAATTCAACAGAATTCCTGGTTCATCTGGAAACCATTTCAATGAAGGTCTGCCTGCCTGAACACCAGTAAATGGGCAAGATGACCTGGTTGGCGTCTTTCAGATTAAACAGACATGGCTCACAGGGGATGGAGTCCCCTCCCCAGGGAGAAGGAAGGGCAGGAGGCAGGACATTACCCCTTGCAGATAGAGGCTGTGAAGATTCTGGAGGCCCTCTAAGTTCCTGATAGTGGTAATTCCTTCCCGGTCCAGGCGAACAGTCTGCAGTTCAGCAAGCGTGTGGAACCTGGGCAAATGGGTGCTGTGACAGAGTGCCACTTCTGTGGTCTCTTAGCAGGAAGATGGAAGGAAGGGTGTTTTAAGGAGGGATGGATGGCTCAGTGACTCTGATCAGATGTCAGGGACACCTGCTTGACTCATGAGGTGGGAACCTGGGTTGGCTTGGAGACCTCACTGGGAGGGATAAGAATGAGAGGGGAGTGAGAGTCCTTGGACTGGGAAACTGGGTGGTGGTAGCTTATGGTTCCTGCAGAGGTGGGGGCAGACTTCCTCCAGCCAGCTTGGGTTGGGGAGGCAGGGGCTGGGACAGAGAGGAGATCCTTCCTCACATCCCTTCTGAGTGGTCCTTGGAAGGAAAATCACTTGTTCCACCCATCCATTTGTTCATCCTGCAACATTTACTGAATGCCCATTAGAGACAAATGAGAGTCCCTGCCCATCACTGCTAGGGAAGCTGGCCAAACATCTATGACAAGTGGATGACAGAAGCATGTGCAGAGGACTAAGAGAGTACATAGACTATACATTGAATCCAGAGGGATTCAGGGAATGCTTCCTAGGGAAGGTGGCACATACGTAGGAGTTAGACTGGAAGGAGAGCCAGGATGAGAAGGCATTTCAAGCAGAAGGAATAGTATGTGTGATTCCAGCCTTTCTTGAACTGCAATGTGCCCATGAATCCTTTAAGGGGGTCTTGTTAAAGTGCAGATTTTGATTCAGTAAGTGGGCCTGAGATTCTTCATTTCTAACAAGCTCCTAGGTGATGGAGGTGCTGCCCACCCACCCCAGCACCACTCTGAGTAGTAAGTGCTAAGCTGTGAGACAATGGGGTCTTAGAGGAATCACACTTATGGAGAGTGGCAAAAAATAAGGTTGAAAAGGCACTAGGCTAAAGTGTTTGGATTTTATTCTGGAGGTGCTAGGAAGTTAAGGAAGGTCCTATTAGGGAGTGTCTGATCAGATTTGGTATTTAAAAGGATCACTTTGGCAACAGTTTGAGGGGCCTGGACTGGAGGCAGACAGACTAATTAGGAGTTTGTTGAGAGGTGATGACTTTAGACCCTTATTTAAAGCAACTGAGTAGCAAGGTGAAAAACAAATAGAATGATTTTTAAGGAGGAAGAATCAGCTGGATATCGCCACTGACTGTGTAAAAAGAGGGACGAAAGTAAGTTGACAGATCAGTAGAGCTCAGGGGACTGGTCATTCTGTGTGTTTCAACATTCCAGCACCCCTTTCCTCTCCAGTGCACTTACATCTTCTCTGACAGATCCTCATCCTCAGGGAAGGCCAAGTTCCGCCTAGTGATGAGGGCTTCAGTAATGCACACGCCACTGACTTCCTCTGGACTCTGGGCAAGTTTAGCTGTGAAAAGATGAGTCCAATTGTTACATTTCCCTGTTTTTGGAGGCCTGACTCTACGGTTAACCAACTGTTCTACCTACCACCCCACCTCCCTACTCACCTCCAGGCATGATCTAAAACTTGCTGGCTTGCGGAGCGATTGGAACGAAGAGAAGTAGAGCAGCTTGGACAGCCCCTGGGAATGGAAGAACCCAGGATGGTATGAGGAGACAGAAGCTCAGAGAATGGGGGACAAAGGAAAGGGGTTGATTCAGAGCTAATTGTTGGGGTGGGGCAGAAGACGAATGTAAATCGAAGTGGAGGATCTGGAGTTGGAGAGGTGTATAGGGGCTTTCCAGGCCGCCTACAGGGGGATTGTAGGTAGGTAGCTGTCCGGACGGATGGAAAGAGCGGGTCGAGGCGTCGTTGCTAGGAGACTGGACGCCTGATGACGCGCCGGGGGGGGGGAGGGCTCGCAGGTGCCGGGCTCGGCGCATGCGGATTGCTGCTCCAGCCGGCGGCTCCACCCCCCGCTTCCGGTCCCGGGACTACCCACAATCCTTAGCTCTTTCCGTCGCTCCAGGCTCCGGGTCGCTCTTCCGGTGGCGATGGCTGCGGCCGTGGCTGGGATGTTGCGAGGGGGTCTCCTATCCCAGGCGGGTAAGGAGCGGCCCACGTCTTCTCGGCGCGTTCTGGCCGATGCTCTCTACTCGTCTCCCTCCTCTGCTGCTGGTCCTCTCCCCAAATCTCTGATCCCAGACAGCTCCCGATAACTGTAGATACTAGTTTAATGAATGATTTTTGAGTACCTTATATAGACCAGGCGCAGTGATGAGCACTTTACATGTATTATTTCGTTTAAATTATAAAGCATCCTATGAAGATCGCTGGCCTGATCTAGTTTCCTGTGATTCCGGATTCTAGTAGTAACAGCAACATAGCAGAAGCGTCGGGGACAACCACAGCACTTATTCTCTATCCCCTAGTCCGCCTGCCTTGTTCAGGGTTTTAACCCATTACCCAGTTTTTTCTGCCTCCAGAAATTAAGATCTCAGGCCTTCTCTAGCCACCCTCTGCAAAGAAGGTCTCCCCTATTAAGTAGGTATCTGTCACCCTGTTTATTAACCCCTTCGCCTCATCACAAACGGTAATTTTGCATTTGTTTGTTTTCTATCAGACTTTAAACCCCATAAAGGCAGAACCGTATTCATTCAGCATAGCCATCAGGTGGCATGGTGCTTGACATTAGTAGGCATGCTGTAGATATTTAATGAATGATTTTGAGTACCTTATATAGACCAAGCACAGTGATAAGTACATGTATTTCATTTAAACCTTAAAGCATCCTATGAAGAAGGCATTCTCTTCCCCTCTTTACAGATGAAAAATGGTCAAGGTCACAGCCAGTAAGTGGCAGAAGAAAGATTGAAAATTGGCTCCATGTGTGTCAATTCTATCTCAATAAAACTGCAAAAATTTGATTCCATCTGATACAGAGCTTGTGCTCTCAACAGTTAGGTTTTGTGGCCACTAGCAAGAAAACCTCTCAATTCAGCAAAATCTCCATGCTCTCTGATTATTAGAGCCACCTTCTGACTGAAACTTTCCCTGAGATCCCATCCTAGGCTTGGGGAGGGCTGAAAATGGGAAGCTATAACCTGAGTCTTTTTGTTGAGGATGAAGGGGTTTCTTTGGCCTTGGTATTTTGAGTGTTTCCCTTGTCTTCTGAGGGGTGCTCTGCAGTAATGCCTGTAAAAAAGAAAAGTAGACAGGAGAAAAACTTGTTTGGGAGGAGGTGTGAGGACAGTATAACTTTTTCCTGCTGCTTCAGATCCTGGGGGAAGGAGTAGTGCTTAGAGCAGTGATTCTCAAACTTCAGCTGTCATCAGTATCAGCCGGAGGGCTTGTTAACACATTGTTCTCTGGGCTCCTCTTCAGAGGTGCTGACTCAGGAGATCTAGGACAGGGCCTGAGAACTTGTATTTCTAACAAGTTCCTGGGTGATGCTGATGTTGGGTTGGGAGGTGGTGGTAGTGCATACTTTGAGAACCACTGGCTTAAAGTTGGCAAATTATGGCAGGGCTGCTCACTGTCTTTTCTCCATAGTTGTATTAGAAACAAGCTACATCTGTTTGTTTACATAGTGACTATGGCTGCTTCCACGATACAGTGGCAGAGTTGAGTAGTAGCGACAAACCATATGGCTCTCAAACATAAAATTTTTGTTTGGTCACTTAAGAAAAAGTTTGTTCAACTCTTTCCTTTTAAAAATGTGTTCGAAATACTTTCTCCTTTGTTCCTGTTTTTCGTCATCTCTGTGCATAAAGAAGAGCTGGAGAAGTGGGCTCCTCCGGGATCAAACACCTGAGCTAAGGTCACCCATTAAAGAGAAGAAAAGGTTTGGGGATTCAGGCTTTCCAGCAGACAGTTCCTCGTTCCACTCAATGCCAAGGCTAGCTTTGTGAGCTCTGTGCATAGAGGGTGGGTTCTTTGTCTCTGGAGCAGACTAAGGCTTCCAAGAGGCTACATCTCATCACATGGCCGTTTTCTTCTCCCAGGCCGGCTGCCCACCCACCAGATTATCCGCTATGGCTCCAAGGCTGTTACCCGCCACCGTCGTGTGATGCACTTTGAGCGGCAGAAGCTGATGGCTGTGACTGAGTATATTGCCCCCAAACCTCTTGTCAACCCAAGATGCCTGCCACCCCCTCCCAGCCCCCCGCAGGAGGTAAGGAGGAGGCTGGGCATGTGGCTTGGTGGTGGGATGGTGGATTAAAGTGATCTTATATCTGCGGCCATAATGAAGTAGCACTCCAGGACATGGTCATCCACATGGTTACTTCCCCACTTTGATCCCAGAGTTCAGATCCTTTAAAATGGAATCTGCCCTTGATTCTCTGTTGGCTTCTTGGACTCAGTGGATTGGACAGGTGTGGGTTTCCTTCACTCTTGTCTCCAAAAATGTGTGCCTGAAACTTTCTACATAGGTGAGGGGAAGAGAGAACATCCCACCAATCTTGAAGCTTCCAGGTTTTCTTAGAGGAACAACAGAAAGTTTTTGGTTCTTGAAAAAGGACAGAAAGATCAATGGAGTATTGTTAACTTGATAGTGGTTCTCAATTCTCCAAGTTCTCAACTTTGAGAAACACTGTCTTGAGAAAATGAAGTCTTGTTCTGTGAAAATACCTTAATTTTTAATCAACACTGCAAACGAGTAATCTTGTATTTAAATTAGTAAAAGAATTCAACATGAGTACTGTGTCAAAGGGATAATTAAGTAATTTTGACAGTATTATTATCAAAATAACATTAGCTGGGTCAGACTGCTGTCTATTTCAAAGGGACTGAGTGTTCTCAGGTTTTAAAAACACTGCTCTAAGCACATGGAACTGTGTTCAATGTTACGTGCCAGCCTGGATAGAAGAGGGGTTTGGGGAAGAGTAGCTGCATATATATGTATGAGTGAGTCTCTTTGCTCTGCACCTGAAACTACCACAACAGTGTTAATCAGCTTCACTCCAATACAACTTTTGAGAGGAAAAAAATGCTGTTCCAGGGGATTTCCTGGCAGTCCAGTGGTTAGAACTCTGCGCTTTAACTGCCAAAGGCTTGAGTTCAGTCCTTGGTCGGGGCACTAAGATCCCACAAGCCGCATGGCACTATCAAAAGATGATAGTACAAAATTTAAAAATAATAAATACTGCTCTGAAGCCTGTAGTTATCAAATGGAAATGAAAGGGTGGAATGAGAGAATGTGTCTCTGAGAGTCAGGGGCCCGGTTCTTCTTCCTGTGCCCTAATCTTCACTTGGGCATCACTGGAAGCTCTGGCACCCATCCCTGATCGAGTAAGGAGTACTAGAAGGGGCATCTTATGTCCCCTTGGTCCTTGCTTCTTGACCTCAGGAGACAGGCCTCATCCGGCTCCTCCGTCGGGAGATAGCCTCAGTTTTCCGAGACAACCGAATGATAGCTGTCTGCCAGAACGTGGCTATGAGCGCGGAGGACAAGCTTCTCATGCGGCACCAGCTGCGGAAGCACAAGATCCTGATGAAGGTCTTCCCCAACCAGGTAGGGAGCGGACCCTCATTCCCCACCTTGTTCCCCACCCGCTCCACCCCCATGTCAGACCGCAGCATCTCTCCCAAGAAGTGGCATTCCCAGCTCACTTCCATGGCAGCTCTCTAGTCTGGGGCCTGAACTGTGTTAGGGGTTGAAGAGACCTTCATTAGCTTGAGCCCACAGCCTGGTGTGGTCTGTGACCAAGGTGGGTGACTCTTCCACCAACTCGACCCCAGTAAGCCCTTCTCTCCTGCCGGTCCAGATCCTAAAGCCCTTCCTGGAGGATTCCAAATACCAAAACCTGCTGCCCCTTTTCGTGGGGCACAACTTGCTGCTGGTCAGTGAAGAACCCAAGGTCAAGGAGATGGTGCGAATCTTGAAGAGTATGCCTTTCCTGCCGCTGCTGGGTGAGCAGCCAGTTGGGGGTGGGGCTGAAGTGGAGTGGGTGCTCCAGCAGCCTGGTGTCACCTTCAAGGCTCGTGTGGGTAAAACTGTGGCCATGCTTGGAGGGGACCCCTTCTCACAATGGGGCCTGCCTGTGTCACTCTGGGGAGAGGAAGTTCAGACACCTGGAGTCTAGTCAGGGGCTGTTTTGTTGTTTGTTTAGTCACTAAGTCATGTCTGACTATTTTGTGACCTTATGGACTATATCCCACCAGGCTCCTCCCATCTATGGGAATTCCCAGGCAAGAATACTGGAGTGGGTGGTCATTTGCTCCTCCAGGGGATCTTCCAGACCCAGGGGGTGAACTTGGGTCTCCTGCATTAGTAGGTGGATTCTTTACCACTGAGCCGCCAGGGAAGTCCAGTAAGGGGGTAGTGGGTGTTGAAGCCCACACAGATGAAGATACTTAAATAGGCCAAGGGAAGGGTGCTGAGGGACAGGATGCCTCTGATGCTGAGAAACCCTGGAAGCTTCTATTAGAGAATGCTGATTTCACAGTTATCTGTTGGTGGGGCAGGAATCTGTGTGTATAATACAGATAATAGAAATTCCACCCCCACCCCCGCTTCCATCAACACACTCCATAGTTCTTCAGGGAAGTTTAGGAGGAAACACTGATGTTATGGGGTTACATAATACATGGAAGGGTTTTCCAGGAAGAGTTAGGAAGGAGGGGAGGGGACTGATGTGAAACGTTGGGAGTGGGGTGGGACACAGGTGGGAACTGGACTTGGGGGAAGGCTGGGAGGTGGTAAAGGGCGGTGGAGAGCAAATTCCTAGGGTGGGACCATTGTCCTTGAAGAGGAAAATCATTTGTGGGAGCCTTGCTGACCCTGTGTTCTTCTAGGTGGCTGCATTGACGACACCATCCTCAGCAGGCAGGGCTTCATCAACTACTCCAAGCTTCCTAGCCTGGCCCTGGCACAGGGGGAGCTGGTAGGAGGGCTCACCCTCCTCACAGCCCGGACCCACTCCCTGCTTCAGCACCACCCCCTCCAGCTGACTGCCCTGCTGGATCAGTACGCCAGACAGCAGCATGAGGGGGACCCCGTCGTGCCAGCCAGCACGCAGCCGGATCCTCCCAACCCTGTTCAGGACTTGTAGCCAGCCTCCTGTACCCAGCCTGCCCATAAATACACTCTGCCCTGTTGGCTGTCGGAGACATGGGGAACTTAGGGTGGGGAGTGGTGTTGTTACCTGGCTTTTACTGACAGTAATCTCAGTACATGGCCACCCAGAGATGTAGGGGAATTCCATTTCAGAACGGAGGCTTGTAATCACTATCTTTGTTCCTAGCTTTCCTAACTTGGGACCTGATAGGAGCCATCTCTTTCCGTTTTCCAGGTCCAAGGCGGAGAAGCCCTGTCTTCTGTGTTCACTGTGCCTTGCTGCACACGCCTCCCAGCCTAGCCCCTTGTGGCTCCTGCGTGCCAGAATAGCTCAGCTGAGTAGTTAATTGTGCTGAGAGTGGCATCTGTTGAGAGAGAGCCTGCTGTGCCAGGCTCACTGCTAACGACTTGACATGTGCTAGTTCCTTGATTTCTCACACATTATCCCCATTTCACAGAGAGGAAGACTGTGGGGAAAAGAAGTTAAATAGCCTGTGAAAGGTCATGCTGTTAGTAAGAGGCAGCACAGGGCCTGAACCAGGCTCTTTTCAGCTGTAAAGATGCTCCCCTGGTTTTCTACACTAGTGCTTTCTCATTAAGGTCCCAAGAGTGCTTTGAGTGTTAATTCTGTACCCTCAGGGTGTGTCATGTCATGGGAAGGTTGGGAGCACTGCTTTATGATAAAGTGAAATACATTTTACTTAACTGTGTTTTGCTCTTTATAAGCTTATTCTCCCTGTAGACATATTCCCAGGGTCATCTCTGACTTACTTCCCTTCCTAGAACATCTCCCTCTTCCCATGTCCAAGCCTGCCACTTCCCTGTACCTGCTCCCACAAATGACACTGCTTACATGCTTGTCCTTTTGAAGGCAGCCGCCCACTTTACCAAGTAGCTGACATGTCTCAGGTGGTTCAAAACAGAAGAGCTGAGGGAGGGAAAACCAGAATTCTGTTTTAATGACGTGGTCTGAGGGCTGTTAGTAGGAGGCCTCATCCAGGTCTCAGGGAACTGAAAGTTTCTTATGGAAGATGTTTTAACTTGGAGCCCGCCCTTGTCCTTGATGGGAGCATGTTCTGGGTGGACACGGCCGATGCACGGAGGTGGCCGTGGATCATTTCTGGGACTTGGAGCAGTGCCGCAGCTTCCTTGGTCCTGGGCAGGCGCTGCTCTGGCAGTGGCGATCTGTGGCAGCTTTTCCTTCCCTGGTCCAGGATCAACTTCCCACTGTGCCCAGCTCTGTGCCCTTCATGCAGGGATGCTCAATCAACATAAAGTGAATTAAAAGGCCCTTGAGGCTCCTGGGTGCCAGAGCTAGTCTGACCAGTGCTGCCCAGTGCTCTCCCTGACTCCAGAACCCTGCCAGGTGCTAATAGCTCCCTCCTGGGGTGGTAGGAATGGTGCTGAGGTTCTGAATGGAACAGAGAGCATCTTCTGAAAGATGTAAGATCCTGAAGGGTAAGCCGAGACCCAAGCGGTGATAGCTGGATGGGGAAGTGGCCCACATCATATTGGGAATCAAAGAACCTCAGACTGCACCCTTCACCCGCTGGCAGTGCCTGAGGCCACACCATTCAAAATCCACTTCTTTCTAGAAAGTGGCTGTACTGCACTTAAAGCTGTCAGTCCAGTTCGCATCCATTTGAATAAATTCCAGACTTTTTAGCAAGAGCAAGTTTTTAATTAGAATTGAGCAGCTGGACACTACTCTAGCAGAAGGGCAAAGGTGCTCAGAGAGGGAGGCCGAGCTAGCCCTTTACCAGCCAGCTGGTTACTGCCCTGAACCTACTCCTGATCCAGACTTGGTAGGCTGGGAGTGGGTGGGGGTGTCCTACCACCTAGGAGCTTCTGGCCCCCATGGATCCTGACCTGGCAGCGCATCACCCCCTGTGACAGCCTCACTGTGGCCCTCTTAACCTTGACTGCCCTGCTGACTGTGCCCTTGGCACCATCAGCTGTGTCCCCTCAGGGCATCCCTCCCTTCCTGTCAACCTGATAGCTCTGCTGGCTCCAAATCTAGCCACCTATTTTCGGTTGTAAAACAAGAAGCAGGGGTTAACAAGGAAACGGCCTTGGGTACTAACGGGTCAAGGCCATGCTGGTATGAGTAAATTCTTTACCACCGCTGGCTTGAGGCCAGCAACTCCCCAGTACTCGGTGATCTATCTGGAACTGTGCCCAAAGGGGACTCTCCTCACTCCCAAGCCTCCTGGGCACTTGGGAGTCAGCTCAGCCCTGAGTCCTCCGGGGAGCAGGGGGGCAGAGCTGAGCGGCTTGGCAGGAGGAGGGGCCGAGGAGGGGGAGGTGAGGAGATCCGGCTAGAGGGGAGGCTCCGACGTCTCCTTCCTTCCTGGTTCCTGCTGCAGCTGCCGCCACTGCTCAGCTCTGAGAGCAGGGAGCTGGTGGCTCGGAGACCGTGACTCAGAGGCAGAGCAGTGCTCGGGCCAAGGAGCACTGGCGTCCATGGACCCTGGGGTAAGGGGGCTGCCCTGGCATCAGCTGACATTCCCTGAGAGGGCTTCCTCCCACCTGAAGCTGGTGGGTCACTGCTCCAGAGATGAGGGAGGGAATGGAGCTGGAAAGGGGGCACCCACCTGGCTCACCTCGACCTGCGCCCTCCGTAACAGAGTCTGCCCCTCCACCCACAAGCAGTGAGGGGCCAAGATCCCACGGAGCCAGGAAGAGGGCACAGAGATGTCCCAATACTGGAAGAGTTTGGGAACTTCCAATGGCTAAATGCAGGCGTTTCCCCCAGATCAGCGTCTCATAGCGTAGCATGGACCCCTCTGCCCTGACCTTTCCTCCACCCGCACCCCCCATATCCCTGTCCCTCCTGGCCTCAGCTCCTCAGGTGCTTGCTATCTCCACTGGAAGATGTGAGCTGTTTTCCTGGCCTCAGGCCAACCTTGCCCCTCCAGTCCCCTCCCCCATCTCTCACACACACAGTCTCATGCATTATTGATCTCCCCGTGGAGTCAGGATGGCCAGGACTGGTGCCCAGGGCGCCTGTGGGCATGGCTGAGGGACCAGTGTGGACCTCAGCATGTGTCTCCATCAGCCTGTCCCCGGCTCTCTCCAGGCGGGTGGTGGTTCTCAGGAGCCCCAAGGACTGGGATGGAAAAAAGGGTCCGGGGGGGGCGGTGGACCGAGGGTCCGAAGTGGGCATCCTAAGAGAATGATTGACAGGGGCCCAGGGGAAACTGGGGGCTGTCTCAGGGCTCAGTTTCTCCAGGCAGAACAATGGGAGCCCATAAGCTAGAAGATATGGAGGCCAGTTGGTCAGGCAGCTGGGGGGCTCTGTATGGAGCTGGGGTCAAGTGTTGGGGGGGTGCTCTAAAAGGTTGATGGCAGGGGCGTCTGCACTTCTGTGGTGGTAGTAGTGGGGTCGGGATCCTGAGGAAGAGGAGCTGGGGTGAGATCTTGCCTGCCCAGTCCCTGAATCCCTCTGTCCTATTTCGGAGCCTCTTCCTTCACTGCCCGGCTCACCTCTGATTACCCCCAGGGTATCCTCCAGAGAAAGCACCCAGTGTGTCCTAGAGCCAGAGAATGTGTGCGTGCCTAAGGTGGGGCGGAGCGGACTTTTCGAGGTTTCCTCTTGGCACCGGCCTGCCTGCTGTGCACTCCACCTCTCTGGGCAGCGGCCACAGCCGGAGGGTGTGGGCAGGGAGACCTGCCCAGAGTGGGGATGGGCTCGGGATGGGCTTGGCAGGTGAACAGAAGATGTGCTGGTTCTCTCAAGACTCAGAGGGACCAGGAAGAGGTGGAGGTGGGGAAGGTGACAGCCAAGTCTGTGCTAACAGGGTCTCTCTCTGCTTCAAGGGCCCCCTCAGGACAAGGTGACGTCCCTCCCCTTTTGCTCTCCATCCACAGCAGGGAGTGGCCACTCCCTTCCCCATGGACTTCCAAGAGTGGGACCCTCCCTCCCTGGCCGAAAGCACTCAGTCTACAAAGCCCAGTGGTGCCCAGCAGGTCTGAGGGTGGGAAGCGGGCAGGGGTGGGGGGAGCAGGGGGGCTGGCCCTTGGGAAAGACAGATGTGGTTGCCTCACTGCTCCCCTGCCCTTTGTCGTGGACTGCAGGCCTCCGAGCCATGGGAGGTGGTGGAGGAGCCTCGGGGCCGGATAGGGGCAGAGGGTATCATGCCCGAGAGGCAGGAAGGCCACCTGCTCAAGAAGAGGAAGTGGCCTCTGAAGGGCTGGCACAAGGTAGGGTGGCAGGGCAGAGGGAGGGGCCAGATGTGGGGGCCGGAAGGGATGTGTGGGGCCGCTGGGCAGTGCAGGCGGTCTGTGTGTGAGGAGAAACTTCCATGTGGTTGCTCTCCCCCACATCCTTTCCTCTCCGCCCCTCCGGTCCTGTTCCCTCTGGGCATCCTCACAGAGATACTTCGTGCTCGAGGATGGGATTCTTCACTATGCGACAACTCGGCAAGATGTGAGTTGGGGCTTCAGCTGGGGGTGTGAGAGGAGGGGGCCCTAGGCAGGCAGGGGGCTTCTGGAATCCCCCAGAGCCAGGCCCGAATCCCAGGTATGCCGTTTTCTGGATGTGGGGTCTTGGGCAAGTTACTTCCCTGGGTCTCAACTCCTCACCCCTAAGGTGGAGAGAGGGTGATCACCCACTTGTAGAGTCTTTGTTGGGTGAGGGCTCTCGGGACAGTGCCAGGTTCAGATTAGTGCCCAAGACTGAGGGGCTTTATCATCCCTGTCCTCATACTGTGCTCAGGCAGGAACGAGAAACTAAAGGCCTAGACACCCAGGCTCTCTACAGGAGGTTCTTCTTCCTCAGCCCTGCCTGCAGACTCCTGAGGGTGGGAAGTGTTCCTCGCTCTGTGACTGTCTGGAGCTCTGGTTGTGACGTGACATAGCGGGCTGCCCAGTGCACAGGTGGATGACTGACATGTCCTGCTGACACTGTCACTTGAGCCTGAGGGTGAACCTGACCTTTGAACATAGCTTGACCTCAAGGGGATGGTGGCCCTGGTGGCCTCAACTCATCTCCCTTTCCCTCTTTGGTCTCTCCATCCCAGATCACCAAGGGGAAGCTCCATGGCTCCATTGATGTCCGACTATCGGTCATGTCCATCAACAAAAAGGCCCAGCGCATTGACCTTGACACTGAAGACAACATTTACCACCTCAAGGTGACATCCGTGGGAGGCAGGGGGTGGCTTGCCCCGCCAGCCTAGCAGAGGCACTGGGTTACACAGGAGAGAGGGGCAGGGGCCGAGGGGCCATATGAGTTTGACCAGAAGGGAGTTCCCACCATGTACAATAGCCAACGGCAAAGTGGCCCTGTTGGTTCTTATGTGAACAGACACAGAGAGGGGCCTTTGCACCATCTGTGTGCTGTAGGGAGAGACCCTGCCTGCCTGGGGACCAGAGCCCTGACTTCTTGCCCCTAGAAAGCAATCCTTCCCTTCATGCATCCCTCTTGTTCTCCATCGCCTCTGCAGATCAAGTCCCAGGACCTGTTCCAGAGCTGGGTGGCCCAGCTGCGTGCCCACCGCTCAGCCCAGCACCTGGATGTGCCCCGAAGCCTGCTGCCCAGCACCACCCACCGGAAGGTAAAATGGGCCCCAGGGCAGGACCCGGTCACGTGAGGATTCAGGCTGAGACTCAGAGAGGAGGCGCCTTCCTGACCTTTGACTCGCCCCA
Organism: Okapia johnstoni; assembly: GCA_024291935.2. Taxonomy (NCBI): domain Eukaryota; kingdom Metazoa; phylum Chordata; class Mammalia; order Artiodactyla; family Giraffidae; genus Okapia; species Okapia johnstoni. The sequence continues at coordinate 22,991,577 of CM044306.1, read as the reverse complement.
CAGGTTCCCAGTGCCCAGCCTCCGGCAGCGGGTAGTGCCTCGGCTCTGCCAGGGGTTGGACCTCGGGAGAAGGTGTCTTCCTGGCTGAGGGACAGTGATGGGCTGGACCGCTGCTCTCATGGTGAGGGACCCCTGGCCCCACGCCTCCTTGGGGAGGGCCCATGCTCTTGCGTTTAGGTGGCATCAGCAGTCACAAGGAGGAGAAAGTGTGACCTCTGTCCCTGCTCTGGGAGGCCCCGTCTGGTTGGGGAGACAGCCTCTACCTCTAGGCTGATCAGGTCTCCTCAGCCCCTACCCCTGGAGCCTCAGGCTCACACAGATAGCGGGGCTAGAGCTGGACACAGGGCTGGGACCCATGACACAGAAGATCCCGGATGCCAACGCAGGGCGGGGTCCTGAGGAGGAGTGCCAGGGAAGGGGTGTGTTCTGGCGCCAGGTTCCTAGAGTTGGGGGCTGTGATGTTGGCCAGGGAGAGGGAAATGCAGACTAAGTCGGGAGAGCCAGGGTGAGGGCCACCTGGCCTGTGTGGAGGCAGCTGAGGTGAAGTGTGGTCGGGGGACAGAGTGCCGACTGGGCTGCAGGTGCTACCTGGAGGCCAAGCCGTAGGGTGGGAGCCGGGAGCGGCTGTGGGCTCGTGAGTGGGAGAGGGGAGGCAGTGTCGGGATTCCCAAGGCTGCTGGTGAAGTCTTTGGAGGAGGGAGGGAAGCCAGCCAGTGCTGGGAGAGGGCCTTCCTCATCCATCCTCCCCACAGAGCTCTCGGAGTGTCAGGACAAGCTCCAGGAACTACACAGACTCCTCCAGAGCCTGGAGTCCCTGCACCGGATCCCCTCGGCCCCTGTCATCCCCACACACCAGGTGAGGTCTGGACGGAGACAAGGGCCCGCCCAGGGCTCTCTCCCCTCTTGCCGTATTAATTCCATCACCTCCCCAGACAGGTCTCCTGTCCCCCTTACATGCTGCCATTTCCTGGAGAGCCACCGTCTCCCAGTTGCCCCTCCCCACCTTGTCCAGACCGCCTCCGGGCTGTCTCTCTGCCCCTTTGGAGCGACCCCTCCCCCCGCTGCCCAGGCGGCTGCCAGGCTGTCGGTCTTCTGCTGCCTCCTCCATGGCCGTCCACCTCTCTCTTGGCTTTGGGGGTCTTCTCCACCCTGAGACCAAAACTCGCCCACCTCGACTTGCCAGGCCTCGGTGACGACGGAGAGACCCAAGAAGGGGAAGCGGACGAGCCGCATGTGGTGCACACAGAGCTTTGCCAAGGACGACACCATCGGGCGGGTGAGGTGGTACCTGAGACGCTGGGTGGGAGGCGCTGAAGGAGGCTGGGCCCTTCCACCCTTCCCCTTCACCCACAGGTGGGTCGTCTCCATGGCTCAGTTCCCAACCTGTCTCGCTACCTGGAGTCCCGAGACCCCTCGGGCCCCCGAGGGCTGCCGCCCCCAGACTATGCCCACCTGCAGCGCAGCTTCTGGGCCCTGGCCCAGAAGGGTGAGTGTGAGCTGGAGGGGTGGCTGGGAGCAGGTTGGGGGAGGGTGAGGGAGAGGAAGGGAGTCTGATGGCCGGGCCTGCCCCCGCAGTGCACAGCTCGCTCAGCAGCGTCCTGGCTGCCCTCACTGCTGAACGGGACCAACTGAGGGACCGACACCAGGGTTCGGAGCCATCCAGGCTGGGGGTGAGTGGGAGGAGCGGCCTGAAGATGGCAGGCCTGGGCAGGCCTGGGGGTGGGTGCAGGCCGGGACTGGGAAGGGGGTTGGTTGAGGCAGGCCCTGCCTGACAGGCCTTCAGTGTGTGTGTGGGGGGCTTCCCCTACCCCCGTCCTGCACCTGCACTTTCACTCTCTTCCTGCAGGTCTCTGAGACCTCGGCCGGCCCGAGGCGCCTCCACTCGCTGTCCGTCTCCTCCGACACCACTGCAGACTCCTTCAGCTCCCTCAACCCCGAGGAGGTGGGAGCCGGGTGGGCGGTGGGGCCCTCCTTTCTCAGCAGGAGTGAAGGCAGGGTGCGCTTTCAGACCTGAAACTCCAGCCCCTTACACAGAACACAGGCAGCAGCCATATCCAGATCATTTAACAGTGTGTAGAGTGCTTTTAAGTCAGGATCTCGTGAGGAAGCCGATTTTTACCCTCAAGTTCACAGATAAGGAAACTGAGCCCCAAAGGATCTAATGATGGGCCCAGGCTCCCGTACTACATGGGTTTGAATTTGGCTGTACTGAATGCCAGCCTCGTGACCCTGAGTCTCCTAATCTACAGAGTGGGGGTGATAATGGTACCTACCTTGCAGAGTGAGTGTAGGGATTGAGTTGATACATGCTAAGGGCGTGGAGCTGGGCTCAGAGTCAGTGCCAGGAAATGCAGGCAGTTATTATGGAACCCGTGTCTCCTCACTCCCAGGCCAGGATCTTTCCCCACGCTTTGTACCACATGATGCTCACTCCCCTCCACATCTCCTCCCGCTCTGCACGACTCAGACAGTAAAAGTCCCCAGTCACACTTCCTCTCGAGGGAACTGTCAGGCCAGAGGAGTCCAGCCCACCTCTCCCTGTTGGGCCTCAGGCCAACACCAGTCTTGCTCCCACAGCAAGAAGCTCTGTACATGAAGGGGCGAGAGCTGACCCCCCAGCTGTCCCAGAGCAGCGTCCTATCCCTTGCTGACTCCCACACAGAGTTCTTTGATGCCTGTGAGGTTCTCCTCTCTGCCAGCTCTTCTGAGAATGAGGTGAGGGAAGGAGGAAGTTGCCAGTGAGAGGGGAGGGACCCTGGGCATTGAGGGCTGGGGTCCTGGGAGACTAGAATCTGTAGATTCCCAAGTCCTTTCTGATCAGCTTAGCTGCTCTCTCTGGGAACATGGCCAGACCTGCTGGGTTTGTATGGCCCTGCTTAGAAATCTCTGCTGAGGACCCTTCTTCCAGTTTGATGTGCTCTATCTTCATGGGTTCTCCTGAGACTGCTGCCTCAGCTCCACCCCCAGTCATCCTTCTGTGACCCCATTTCAGCCTCTGCACTCCCTTGACCCTTGCCTTCCCAACCCTGGGTCCCAGGAATCCCTTACTTCCCTCCCTTTATGTCCACCAGGTCCCTGAGCTGGGGGTCCTCTCCCTCCCAAGGCGGCAGGGCACACCATGACACCAGGCCTCCTGGGGGCAGTGTCTTAGGGTTCAGACCCCCCAAATATGTTCTCTTCCCCTTCCCACCAAAGGGCTAGCTGGGCAGATACTCGCCAGGCCCTGGGTACTGCCCGGCTGCCCCGGGGAGGCCTAGTCTGCCCGGCCTGTCATCTGTCCCGGCCCAGGGCTCGGAGGAGGAGGAATCGTGTGCCAGTGAAGTCACCACCAGCCTGTCTGAGGAGGTGCTGGACCTCCGGGGAGCCGAGCGCTGTCAGAAAGGTGCCAACCGGGCGAGCAGGAGGGAGGGCTGGAGGTGGGCCCAGAAATGGAGTGTGTTCAGGCCCAGGCCCCTTGGGAAGTCGTCCCTTGTAGGACTGGTGGGCTGATGGCTTTGGATGTTGACTCCAGGGTGACTTCGGAAGTGAGGAAGGCTCAGCTGTGAGCTGGGTTCCAGCGGTGGCTCTGGGGGGTGGGGCTGGCTCAGCTTGGGGCCGGCCTCCACACTGGGCTTCTGAGAAGGCTCATGTGGGCCTCACTGAGGCAGAAGAGCCCACGTTGCCACCTTTTATTATAGCATCATTGCTTTGGATGCTTTGTAGTGTCATTTTACTCCTTGGAGCCTGTTTCCTTGTCTATACAATGGGCTCGATAATCTACATCCTGACCTTGGTTTCTGTGTTTATGAAAGGGAGTAGAAACCAAGGATGGGACTCAAGAAGGGATTCTGGGGTGCAGGGTTTCCGTTTCCAACAGTGGGAAGCGTCCTCTGGTTTTTAGCCTTGTGCCCACCTAAATCCCCAGGAGCTCATCAAGAATTAGCCCCCAGCCACCTGCCCCGGCTCCTTGTAGTGAGTCGATCCTGGAGCCTGGGAGTGGGCACACCTCGGGGCGCTGCAGGAGCTTAGGAGGGGCCTTGATGTGGTGCGCAGTGGAGAGGGACAGGCGAGTTGTGTTCCAGGAGGAGCCGTGGGGCCGCCCCGCCGCCGATGCCTGCCGGCCGCCAGTGGGCCCGGCACTGACGTGAGCTTGTGGAACATCCTGCGGAACAACATTGGCAAGGACCTATCCAAGGTGTCGATGCCAGTGCAGCTCAACGAGCCGCTTAACACCCTGCAGCGGCTCTGCGAGGAGCTGGAGTACAGCAGCCTCCTAGACCGGGCCAGCCGCACTGCTGACCCCTGCGAGCGCATGGTGTGCCGGCCCCAGCCCCAACCCCACCCTGGCTGCTGCCACCTCCCACCACCCCACGGGGTGGCCGTGGGGTAACATCTCCTCTGACCCCCTGGTGCCCCGCCCCCTGCAGGTATACATCGCAGCCTTCGCAGTGTCTGCCTACTCCTCCACGTACCACCGGGCGGGCTGCAAGCCCTTCAACCCTGTCCTGGGGGAGACCTATGAGTGTGAGCGCCCTGACCGAGGCTTCCGCTTCATCAGCGAGCAGGTGCAGGCCAGGAAGAAGAGGGCTGGCGGGGGAGCCATGTGGATGAGGCCAGGGAGGATCCAGGCTTCAAGGGGCCAGGGCAGGGGTGAGAACACCCCACAGACGGGCAGTCAGGAAAGGAGGTCCCCACTCTTTGAGGAGATAGACTTGAAATACCTGCATCGTGTTCTGGGTCGAGGAAGCTCATGGAAGGTTATTCAGCTCTAGTGAATGATCTTGAGCTCAGTCTTGAAGGATGGATTGGAATTGGCCAAGTGTGCAAGGAGGTGGGAGACCAGGCTGTTCCAGGCAGTGTAAAGGTATGGATGGAGCACGTTTAGGAAGAGTTAGAGACAAGGCTGGAAGACAAGGCAGGACCAAACCTTGAGAAGCCCTGTGGGTGAAGATAAGGAACAGTTGATTGGTTGATTGGTTGGTTTTTAAATCCTGAAGGCCACAGGGAGTCATGGGAGGGTTTTAAGCAGTAGAGTGACATTCTTAGAATTGCACTTTGTAGAGCACACTCAGGCAGTGGTAGGTGCTAGGGGATGCGGAGAGGCAAGGAGAGCCCTGGAGGGGAGTGAGCGAGAAGGGAGAAAGTTGGGCCTTGTGGGAAAGAAGAGGATGATGGAATTTGGGTGGTGGCCGAAGATGACAGGGACAAGAGACCTGGAACTAGCCGGTCTTCTGGATCACAGGGGAACTGGGGGTGGAAGCGAGGGGTGTTGGGGGCCTGGGGTCAGGACCAAGACTCCATGGTCCTCAGGAGCAGCCTCCAGAGAACTTCCTTGCTCTTCAAGGTCTCCCACCACCCCCCCATCTCAGCGTGCCACGCGGAGTCTGAAAACTTCATCTTCTGGCAAGGTGAAGGTTGGAGCTAGGAGTGAAGGGCAGATGGGGAGGGGCTGGAACACCCTATGGTCTTACTTCTGCTGTCGCTCTTCGTCCCCCAACCCAACTCCAGACATGAAGTGGAAGAACAAGTTCTGGGGCAAATCCCTGGAGATTGTGCCTGTTGGGACAGTCAACGTGAGCCTGCCCAGGTGAGTATTCCTAAGTGCTGGGCAGCCGGGCCCAGCCCATAGGCCATCTTCCAGGCTGGGATGGGGAGGTATCCTGAAGCTGCTCGGGGTGGGGCAGTGTCTGTACACTTTACACCCATGTTTACAGCAGTTGTCAGTAAAGAAAGGGGAAAGTCTTAGAGCTAGAAGGGCTCATCAAGACCATCTGACCAAGAGGCTTTCACAGTTTTTGACCATGACTCACAGTAAGGAATGCATCTGAGACTTGTAAACACACACACACACACACACACACAGAAACCTAAATTAGTTTTAGGACAAGTCACAAACCATATTTAAAACACCCTCATCTAGCTCATGCTACAGGTGGGGAACTGCCACCAGAGGCCAATACGAGGGGTGCAGGAGACCCTGGGCTTCAGGGCCAAGAGTCCTGGGTGGGAGTCTTAGTTCTGCCACTTAACAGTTATGCAGCAGCAAAAATACTTGAGTCTGCTCGTCTATAAAATAAGAGTAATAAGTAGTAGCCAGCAGAAGTGGGTAGTAAACAGGCTGTTGTATATGATCAGCCCACCATGGTCCCCGGCATCCAAGAGTAGGGACCCTGTCTATGTTTTCACTCCCATGACTTAGGCACTTAGGAGCTTTCTCAGTAAATGGAGATGTACTAGTTGAGTACTCTCTGGGAAGGCTGCTCTACTTAATAAATATGTCATCCTTTATGGAAGGGCCACGAGCTGGAACCAGGATGCCAGGGTTCCTTCCCCAGACCCGCGTGACCTGCTCTGATGCGAGAGACATTCCCTGGGTCAGGGTAGCACTTGTTCCCCAGGGCCAGCCAACTGCCCCTCACCCGCCCTGCTCTCTCTCTCTCAGGTTTGGGGACCACTTTGAGTGGAATAAGGTGACGTCCTGCATTCACAACATCCTCAGTGGCCAGCGCTGGATTGAGCACTACGGGGAGGTGCTCATCCGGAACACGCAGGACAGCTCCTGTCACTGCAAGCTCACCTTCTGCAAGGTGGGCAGCCCCTGCCCCCACTCTCTGCCCCAGCAGCCCCTCCCCCAGGAGGGGAGGAGACCTCTCCCTAAGCCCCCTACCCCACCCCCACCCCAGGCCAAATACTGGAGCTCCAACATCCACGAGGTACAGGGGGCTGTGTTCAGCCGGAGTGGCCGTGTCCTCCACCGACTCTTTGGAAAGTGGCATGAGGGGCTGTACCGCGGACCCCCGCCGGGCGGTCAGTGCATCTGGAAGCCCAGTAAGTGGGGTGCTCAGGGCGGGCTGGGCAGGGACGAGGGCAGCTGCGCACAGTCCACCTGCCCCAGCCCCCTGCCTTCCCCCTAGACTCAATGCCCCCAAACTATGAGCGAAACTTCGGCTTCACTCAGTTTGCCTTGGAGCTGAATGAGCTGACTGCAGAGCTGAAACGGTCCCTGCCTTCCACGGACACGCGGCTCCGGCCAGACCAGAGGTCAGTCCCAGACGGGAGCCACTCTGGCAGCACCGGGCTTCTCCCTCCCCATGGGGGTTTCTACACAGACCCGGGACTGTATCCTTCCTTCTTGGTGTTGCCTCCGGGAGATGGGACCTATCTGGGGGCAGAACTGGGCAGGGACAGAAGCCTTGGATTTAAGGGCCCCTGAGGGTGGGCCGGTTCCACTGACGGTAGTCTGGGTGCCCAGGTACCTGGAGGAGGGGAACATACAAGCAGCTGAGGCCCAGAAGAGAAGGATCGAGCAGCTTCAGCGAGACAGGCGCAAAGTGATGGAGGAGAACAACATTGTCCACCAGGCTCGCTTCTTCAGGTGCCTCCGTGCCCCCTCTACCACCACCCCCTTGCTGCTCTGCCTTTCTCTGAACCCAGGGCCACCCCCTCCCCACCAGTCCCTTGCTGCTTTGAGTGGGGCCCGTAGTGTGAGGCAGTATCTCGGGACCAGCCTCAGTGCTGACGTTCACCCCTCTCCTTCCCTGGCCCCTTTCCCCCAGGCGGCAGACGGACAGCAGCGGGAAGGAGTGGTGGGTGACTAACAACACGTACTGGCGGCTGCGGGCCGAGCCGGGCTACGGGAACCTGGATGGGGCTGTGCTCTGGTAGCCCAGGCCCCAGGGGCAGGAGGCCTCGGTTCCTCCCTCTTGCCCCCACGGACACATGGACGAGGCCAGGCTCTCCCACTCACTGCCCTAGAGACCGAAGGGGCAGCCCTGGCTCTGGGCCTCTCCCCTCTGCCGGCCAGAGGGGCTTCATCTCAGCCCATCACCCACCCCTTGTTTGGGGTGGGAAGCAGGATTCGTGCTTCCCCAGTCTTGTTGCCCCCAGACAACCGGCATGTAAGACCCTCCTTGCTCTGTCATCCCCCTTCCTTTCCTCCCTGGGGTACCTGGGAGAGTCTCCAGGCCCTCCAAGATCTTCCCCATTTCAGTGCCTTCCTAGGACACAGGGGACCCCTTGATGCTCCCCAGGCTTCCTTGGCCCAGGACTCTGGCCCCAGCTGTGAGGCTGTGAGGTTGGAGTGAGTAAAGGAGAGGGGATGGCCTTTTTTCCCATCCCCCTCCCTCCCATGCCCCGTCTCCAGCATCTTTCCTCCATGCCCTGGCCCAGGGGGGCTCCCTTTGCTTGGCCCTGGCAGTCTCTCCCATCCTCCCGGATCCCCTTCTCCCAAACCACAAAACGCCTGCAGCCGCCAGCTCCTTCGTCCCTGGTCCTCAAGTGGTTTCCTTCCGTCTCAGCTCAGCGGATCCCCCCAGAGCAGGCAGGGCAGGAAGGGTACCTGGCCTCTGACCCACCGGGAGTGAGTGAGCATGCGTGAGTGTCTGTGTAGAAGTGTGTGTGTGTGTGTGTGTGTGTGTGCGTGCACGTGCACGTGTGTGCCTGTGTACTGCTTGCGGGCGAGCAGGATTCCTCATGTAGGCCGGACGTCCCCTCCACCGGCAGGTGGAGGGGGTGTCTGCTGCCATTGCTGCTCATCTTACCAGTCTGCCTCTGATAAAGGTGAATTGCTATGACATTCCAAGCTCCAATAAAGACTGTCTCAAACTTTGGCCTGTGACCATTCCTTTAAGAACATGTGTGCTCAAGCTCGGGCTTTCCTCGTGGCTCAGCTGGTCGAAAACCTGCCTGCTAATGCTGGAGGCACAAGAGACTTGGGTTCAATCCCTCGGTTGGGAAGATCCCTTGGAGAAGGGTGGCAACCCACTCTAGTATTCTTGCCTGGAGAATTCCATGGACAGAGGAGCCTGGAGCTATAGTCCATGGGGTCACAAAGAGTCAGACTCGACCGAGCAGACAGTAGGCAGGCAGGCTCAAGCTCAGTGGAAGTCCATAGCTCCCCACTCACCTGGGCTAAAGGCCCAGTGTCATCTCTCTCCCTAATCCTCACCTCGATTGTGCCTCAGTGGCTCTCAGCTCTGGCCCCTTCCCCAGTGATACCCGGCTTAGACTGGGCCCTCATCAACTTTCACCTGGACTATTGCAGTATCCTCAGAGCCTCCAGTGACTTCCATTTTACTGCTGGCTTTCGGGCCGATATTTCAAAAGAGAAATAAATTTCAAATACATCCATGGCTTCTGAGTGCCTCAGGGAAAACCCAGACTCTTCAACCAGGCAGAAACCTGTTTGGTCCCTGTCTCCCGTCCCCAGCATCCTTGGTCAGGTCTGTGCTTACCCTCTCACTCCCTCAGTGACTTTTCAAGGAAAGGACGCGGGGAGGGGAGGGACTGGAAGGGATGGGAGAACAGGGCCAGCTGCATTTCTCCACCTACCCCCCACCACCTCCCAAGTTCAAACCCCAGCCCTGTTACTCCAGAGTTGTTCTGACCTTGACCAAGTGCTTCACCTTTCTGTTCAGAGACTCCATTCCCTCATTTGGCTTCCTTTGTGTCTTAGAGGAGAACGTATGTCCAGGCTCCTGATTTCATTAGTGGTCTCCTAGCCCCTCAGCCCACCCCACTGCCTCTACAGGCTCTGCTCTGGTGTGAGGGATGTCCCAAGAGGAGATCATGCTTTCTCAGGGGAGCAGCAAGAACAGAGGGGTCCCCTGAGCTAAAACAGCCCTTCCAATCCTAGTCCCTTCTTCCCTCGCCTCGAGCCCCGCCCCCAGCCCGCCCACCGCCACCCCTGGGGGGCTGTGGTCCACATTTCCGCAGCTGATTTACAGAAGGCGCTAAAAGGAACACACTTGTCTTGACACCATGCACCAGAAATAACCTCAACCCGTTCCAGAAAAAGCCGAAGCCTGCACACATTCAGGATCTTTTTAAAATAAGATGTGCTCTCTTCCTCCCCGACCCTTTCTACCCAGAGTCACACACAGCCTGACAGACCAGCCTGTGTTCAACTCCCACGTGTTCTAAGAACTAGAGTTTCAAATAGACCGAATTCCAAAGTTATTTTTCTAATGGTGACAGGAGACTAGCCGCAACTCCTCTGCCCACAGGAACCAGGTCATCTGTGGCTTTTGCCATGGAGACCAGTATCCTCTCTCCTCCCTGGTGCCAGCTCAACAGCGGGAGGGAAGGTGCTCAGGCCGGTTTTGCTCCTGCTGTGGCATTCCTGCTGGAGGACCCTTGTCTCTCAGAAGACCTCCCCACCCAGCCAGGGCCTGGTGCACGGCTGCTGATGGGGGCACTCAGGCCAGGCTGAGGGGAGCCAGGATTTCTGACTGCAGGCTGCGCTCTGTGGACAGTGTGAAGGGGAGGAAGCAACTGTGGGTACAGAGGGCGGTGGCCACCTTCCGGGCACCAGGAGGACAGGCATGCAGGCATGGAGTGTGCTCGTGTCTACTCTGAGGAAGGAAGGCCAGGCCCCCTTCTCAAGCCCTCTCAGTCTAGTCTGAGGACGGACACACAGGAAGACTGCTCCCTGTGGGCCTCAGGGCAGCCCAGCCCAGACCCCAGGCCTTGTTCAGCGGATACGGCAGTCCCAGGCAGAGAGGAGGATGTAGGCTCAACGGCCCATATTTTGATTCAGCTTGGGAAAGAGGTAAGGTGGGACACACCAGTTTGTAAAGCCAGGGGCCTGTTTCCCCGGATGAGCAAAGATCAGAGCTTGAACAGCAGAGAAAACCAGGGCCCAAGGATGGTGGCAGAGGATGAGGGAGGCAGGCAAGAGCCATCAGTCTTCAGCTCACCTGCCGCGGACCCTCCAACCCCAAATCGCTCCACCTAGAGAGATTGAAGTTGTCTTTTAAAACTTAACAACTGAGTTGCTGTTGGGGATACCCAGGTAGCAAGGGGCAAAAAAAGGCCAGATACACTTAAAACCTGCTCCCACACCCCATTCTTGGATCTTCTGAATAAAGGGTGGTTTGGTGTGTGTGTGTGTGTTTGTGTGTTTGTAGTGAACCGCAGGGGGAGGGAGTGCTGAACCAGGGTTAGGCCAGGAGCCAGTGTCACAGGTAAACAGTCGAACGTTAAAGTGGTGAAAACAGATTTTCCTCAGTGGTTACCGACGGGAGGGGAAAGAACTGAGCTCCATTCTGATCTGTGCAGAGGACCCTGGGTGGTTAAGGGGAGCATGAAGGAGTGGGGAAGGGCAATGGGGTCTCAAGCAGCTTCAGAGAAGAGAAAACTACAATGTCAGGAGTATCAGTGCGATGAGGCCGGGTTGCCCACGAGCGGCAATTATCTCAGGATTCTGTCCTCCGAGAGGGACCAGGAGACACGGCCTCTATCCTTCCTGAGTGACTTCAAGAAGTGGCGTTCAGGTTCTTGTGAAAAACACTCTTGTTGGTGGAGGAGGAGAAGGGACAGAGGAAGGAATCATAATGACAAGCCCTGTTTAGTAAATGCTCTAAGAAAGGGAGGTCAGGGGCCTGTCAGGTGTTGGCTAGAATAAGCAGTGAATTCTGCTGGCGGCATTGAGCTTTCCCAGGCAGGCATCTTGAGAGGGCTGGGGTCACCCTAGGGACGCAGGGCCTGGGTTTGGTCCTCTCCTATTGCAGGTGTTTGGGTGGAGTCGTTATGTGCTGATCTGCAGCTCTCAGGGGGCCCTTCACATCCCCTTCTGGAGGAAAGGATGCAGATCTGACCCTTCCCCCCAAGCTGGAGGCACTCGCCTCCTTGCTCCCCGACACCATGCGGCCCACGTGGCCATGAGAGAGGCTTTCCCACCCGCTCCATGGCAGGGAGAAGGAGTGCCACATCGGGCAGCAGTGGGGATGCCCTCAGGGTCCGACCGACGCCCACTCAGGATGCAAAGGTTCCGATGCCTGACTCCAAGTCCGCTGGTTTCGGTCTGTCCTCAAAAGGGTACACTGCTCTCCTGTCCTCGGCGCTCTCATTCTAGTCCTGTTCTCCACAAGCACCTTAAAGGTCCCGGGTCACATTTCCTGGGATCCTTTTTAGGGAAAGTTTAGGGGGCCCCGTGTGGCTGGTCATTAGTTTAATGATGCCCCCTTCCTGGAAAGGACCTGCTGATCAACTGACTTTCCCCTTCAGAGACACTCTGGTTCCAGCATGGGCAGAGGAGGAGACGGGGCTTAGCGCTCTCCCCCCTGGGCTCCATCTCTGTGCCCCTTAGTGATCAGGGAGGGCAGAGGGACTTCACAGGGACCCTCACAGGCTGGCCTGGGCTGAGTCTTGCTCACCTCTTCCTCGTTCAGACTTCACCAGGTCAATTGACCTAAAAGTTCAGGGACTGATCCACCCTGCTTCTTGCCATCCTCCCCTTACCTGCCCTTAAGAGCCCATGTAGGGAGGGGTCACTGAGAGCTCTCAAGATCCCCACTACAACAGGGTCAGCTCGGCATGGGGCTCTGGGCAGGGCGCCCCTGGGGGCTGAGAGAATCTTGGCCGTGAAAGTCGGAGTTAATGAGACTATCCATATCTCATGAACATATGTTATCATGTAGTACAAAATCCTCAGGTTGCTGGAAGATGCTTTTGGGCCCTAACATATTTGGAGGGGTGCTTTCCTATGGGTAAGTCCAGACTGTTGGCACTATGCCCCATGATGCCAGGACACTGGGGATGCTGAGCCTTGCTGGTTCCTAATAGGAGAGGCCTCTCAGAATGATAGGTGGGCTGGACCATGGCAGAGGCTGCAGGTGGAAGAAGAAATTGGAAGGGTCTGGACAGGAGCTAGAAGGAGAGAGAATGCCATGAAGAACTGGCCTCAGAGTCCCTGTATCCAGGATGGAGGCGGTGAGATTCTTCAAGCATCCTGGAGAGGGCGTCTGGGTGTCTTGAAAGGACCGATTCAGGCACATCCTGAGTAGCTGGCTGCACCCACTATTGTGCAGTGGCTGGCCCCCAGCTCACAGCACAGACACCATTTATCAACAGTGCACTCAACCCCTGTCCACCTTCACTGTTTTTTCTTTTTTAATATTTATTTATTTGGCTGCGTCAGGTCTTAGTTACTGCATGTGAACTTTTAGCTGTGACATGTGGGATCTAGTTCCCTGACCAGGGATCAAACCCGAACCCCCTGCATTAAGAGTACAGTCTTAGTCACTGGACCACCAGGGAAGTCCCCACTTTTATTCTTCAGAAAACACTCACTGGGCCAAGAAACCCCCTTTCCTGGGAAACCCAAGTGTCCCCAACCACACCTAGAAACTGCCCTGGAGGTCTGGGGGTCAGAGAACTGCCCCAGGGGTTGTTTTAAGACAACTCCCCCAAGCAGAGCCCTCATAAGAGAATTTGCCACTAAGTTTCCACTAAGCTTCTATTAACACCTTTCCTGCTTCTGTAGCCCTTAGACCCATCACACACTGGAGCAGGAAGCTCTGAATTAGTCTTGTCCCCTAACTTTGAACTTCCAAAGAGAAAGGCAGGCAGAATGCAGAGTAGGAAGAGGGCCACCCTTCAGTCCAGCCAGAGCCCTCAGCTTTGAAAGGTCTGGTCCTAGCTTTCCTCTGACAGTGCTCCTCCCACGGGGAAAGGGATCTATAAGGTGGACGGAATTCCTGACCAACTGGCTTCTAGACCACAGCGCAGGGATCTTTCCCAGACACACTGTGTCCCGGGTTAACTGCCTGCCAGTGTGAGCAGTTCCAACCCATGGCAGAAATGGGGGTGTGCCATTGTCCTGTGCCAGGTCTCCCCCCATTGGTGAGGAACTTGGAGAAGTCTGGAAATTCTAAATTGGAACCTGACCTTTCAGGTCATAATTAAGTTACATTTTGTCAAGTTTGGACAATAGAACATATTTTATCTGTTAGCTTGGTCTATAGTATTTAATACATGAGGGTCTTCCCACGTAGTGCTAGTGGTAGAGAATCCACTGGGCAATGCAGGAGATGTGGGTTTGATCCTTGGGTTGGGAAGATCCCCTGGAGAAGGGCATGGCAACACCCTCCAGTATTCTTGCCTGGAGAATCCTGTAGACAGAGGACCCCTGGTGGGCTACAGCCCATAGGGTCACAAAGAGTCAGACATGACTGAAGCAACTTAGCACGCATGCATATAGGCCTGCATTTGTACTCGTGTCCCGGGCCTGGGAAGATTCTTTGTGTTGTGCTTCTCAAGGGTGTATGCATGGTATGTGTGTGTATGGGGTTGTGTGGCATGTCGAGGGGTGTCACTGTGTCTCCTGGGAAGGATGAGATTGGGGATGAGAAGGAAGCTAGGCCAGTGCCAGTTTAGCAGAGATGTCTTGGCTGCTGTGGGAAGTCCTCTGGCCTAGGACCCTGGAGAGAGCTAGAGAAGTGCAAGGTGGGGAGTCCTCCCTACCTCCACCACCAATACTAGCAAGAGAGGCCCAGAGCAGTCTCTCTCCTCCAAGCTAGGTCATCAGAGGCCAGCACACTCTCCTTCCACCATCTTCAAGGCACAGAGGGCAGGTGAGAACCCTGGACTTAGAACCAGGGAGATCTAAGTTCTGGCTCTGGCTCTGCCATTTCTGCCCTTCTCCAATTCTCCTTCTGTAGGGTGAGTATCAGAGATCCCCTGGTGGCTCAGTCAGTAAAGCATCTGCCCAAAATGCAGGAAACCTAGGTTTGGTCCCTGGCTTGGGAAGACCCTCTGGAGAAGGAAATGGCAACCCACTCCAATATCCTTGCCTGGGAAATCCCACGGACAGAGGAGCCTGGCGGGCTACAGTCAATGGGGCCTCAAGAGTCAGACAGGACTTAGCAATTAAACTACCACCAGGATGGGTATAATGATAATGGGCCAGTTTCTCTCCTTTTCAAAGGAGATTGTGGGACCCAGCGTTCTCTAAGCAGTGGGACTCGGGACAAGGGTGGTTTCAGATGACCTTGACCAGAGTCACCACTAGCTCTGCTGCCTTCCCGCGCAGCACTAGACCTCCTGAGAGAGAAAGAAGCAGAGGTCAAGCGTGGGCATGCAGACACCAGTCGATTCCTTAAGTTTCCCAATACTTTTGCCAAGAAAAGAAGGATACAAAGCAGCTTCCCCCAAAGATGTGAGGTTCAAGCATTGGTGGAGGGTGAAGGACGACACCTCCCACTCTGTGGGCCCCTCACCATCAGTCCCTGAGACAGAACACAGCATCCCTGTGCCTGTTAGCCTGACCCCCTCCCCAATTAAGGAGCCTCGGGCTGTGAGGAGCCCCTGACCCACCTGTACCAAACACTCCAGGCTAGAGTAGTCAGAAAGTCCTGAAAGGGCAACACGTCCTAGGCTGATGAAGATGAAGCCTAAGGGGGCAGAAACGGGCACCTGCCCCAGGCATCACCTTCACTTTAACCTTCATCTATCTTCACCCGTGGCACCGATACAGGATGGTCGGGGTGGGAGGTGGCCCCTGCGCGTGCGGGACACCCAGATTCGCAGTAGCACTGGGGGCCAGAGCCTTGCAGCCCGGGTGCAGGTGGCCCTTTGGCCGCGGGGCGGAGCCCGAGGACCGCAGACACCGGATCTAGGGCCCCGGCCAGGCGGGAGGGAGCGGCGCGCCGAGTCCTCAGTCGCCTCTGCGTTTCCCCGGGGGCTGCGGGGCTCGGGGTGCGGGGGAGACCCGGGGTCCGCAGAACGGCTGGAGTCTCCGCGCTTTTCTTCCACGCAGACGATCGCGGGTCCCCTGGTCCAACAGGTTCACCGGGCGCTGCGGGACACGGGACCATGTCTCCGTCTGCAGCGCTCCCGCTGCAGAGGGGGCAAGGGACCTGGGGACCCAGGTCTGGACAGTCTCCCCCGACAGCCTGGACCACCCATCCTCTCCATCTCATAGGTATGAAATGTGTCACATGGATGACCATCTGGAAAAGGAAGTCCTGACTGAGGGGAGGACAGAGAAGGAGCTGCGTGGGCTGGAAGAGCCCGCAAGGGGTGAGGACCAGAGGCATGGAGGCGGAGATGCCTGGAAGCAGGATAATTTAGAGACCCCTGTCAGGAGAGGAGGTAGTGACCAAGTTCCCTTTCTAGGTTGTTGGGTTTTCCTTGGTTTTTGTTTGTTTGGTTGATTTTTTACCCCTATCAGCCCGTTAAAAATAATGCATGTTCATCCTTGGACAGTTAGAAAATACAAGAAAGATCCGTCTCCCAAAGCAAAGGAAACAAAAGCAAAAATAAACAAATGGGACCTAATTAAACCTAAAAGCTTTTGCATAGCAAAGGAACCCATCCACAAAAGGAAAAGACAAATAACTGAATGGAAGAAAATATCTGTAAATGAAATGACTAATAAGGAGTTAATATACAAAATATATAAAACAGCTCATACAGCTCAATTTCAAAACCAAATAAATCGATTTTAAAACAGGCAGAAAAAGATAAAAATCAACAGAAGATGTGAATAGACATTTTTTCCCCGAAGAAGACATACGGATGACCAACATGCACATGAAAAGATGCTCAGCATCACAAATCAGCAGGGAAATGCAGATCAAAACCACAGTGAGATATCACTTCACACCTGTCAGAAAGGCTATCACCAAAAAGACCACAAATAAATGTCTATGAGGATGTTTGCCACAGTGGCTGCACCAATTTACATTCCCACAAACAGTGTACAAAGTTTCCCTCTTCTCCCCAACACTTGTAGTTTTATGATAGCCATTTTAATGGGTGTGAGGTTAGCAAATAGTAATATTTTTGAAGGGGGTTAATTTTGCTCACTGTGATTTGACAGGATTTTGAAGAGGTCATTTTTTGCTTGAAATATGATGTAAACATTTCATGGAAGGAAAATATGTTTTCAGACACTAGAAAATCATATTGTCAACATTAAAAGGAAAATACTTTCTTGCATATTTTTACATATGAGAAAACTATCAGGTGGAGGAGAGACGGAAGCCTTAATTAAGCATCTTATCTCCAAGCCTAGACTCAGTACAAATCCTTTGGCTCCCAACTTGGGCAAAATCCAGAACCAGAAGAGTCAATGTGTCTCTCATTCAGAACACTGATGGTTTAGGATAATGTTGCAAAAAACCCGAGGGATGAAATGAGGAGAAATTTTTTTTTTTTTTTTTTTTTTTTTTTTCAGGAGAAGGGAAGGCAGCAGAGCACTTGAGATGACTCTGATCTGTCCAGGGTGCTGACAACTCACAAGCCATGCTACCGAACAGGTTGGAAAGATTTGATGCTAATTATGAAATTAGCTCCAGTGGCTTTATGGCTTCCAGTCTCAAGAAGGGTCCAAACTCCTCCCTCACCCTGGAGAAAATAAAGTCTAAGACATCGTGTCTTGGACCAAATAGACTAGAATCCCAAGGAACTTCTAAAAGAGTTAGAAAGCTCAAAAAGAAGTACAACTAAATAATGATTTGTTTAAGAATATATGAACATTGGATTAAAAATTTTTAAGCAAAAAGGTAATCAACTCATGACTCAGGATAATGGTAAACTCTGGCGGAGACTGAGGCATCCGGGTAGGAAAGGAGGACACAGATAGATGCAAAGTTATTGGTATTGTTTTGGTTCTTAATTGAGTGTTTGATTCATAGGCATTTATTTTAATATTACACTTTAAGTCCAAGGCATATGCCACATGTGTTTTTTTACATGAACAAAAAATGCAATATAAAAGATACGAAGATTAAGAATATTCCTTAAAAGAATCTTGAAAAAAAAATTAAGCCTAGGGATGTATTTACCTGGTGCTGAAAGAAATGAAAGCTTTTATTTTTTCATTTCTAACACTGTTTTTTACTATCAAAAACACTTAAATTGCTAATTTTACACTTTTATATTGAAAGTGTCATTATATAAAATTATCGTAGACTAGAATAGAAATATTTCTTTTTCACTCTCATTTTATGAAACTTTTTGATCCAAACTGCTTCTTTGGTATCATTGTACTTATTTTCACTACTGGGACTGTTTGAGCACTTCTATCTGAGCTACTTGAGGAGAAGCAATGTTTGCATCATGTATGATGTTGTCCCTGGAGATGTTATCCCAAGATACCCACTCACCATTTGTGATCTTCACAATATAACCATGTATTGTATAAATGTTTAATTTTTATTACAAAAGCGTTATAAAACAATGTAGAAGGAACATACAATGAACCCCCATATTCTCATTCTTCAGAACTAGCAATTATCAAGCTTCTCCCACACTTGCATAATCTATTCTTCCTATTATTGTTTAAACTCCAGACCTCACATCTTTTCAATTCTATACATTTCAGTCTGTGTCTTTAATGTATGGATTGTTGTTGTTGTTTAGTCGGTAAGTCATATCCAACTCTTTGCAACCCCATGGACTGTAGCCCTCCAGATTCCTCTGTCCATGGGCTTTCCCAACAAGAATACTGAAGTGGGTTGCCATTTTCTTCTCCATGGGATCTTTCCAATCCAGGGATGAAACCTGAGTTTCCTACACTGGCAAGCAGATTCTTTACCACTGAGCCACCAGGGAAGCCCTTAATGTATGGATGTTTTCTTCAAAACCCCAGTGCCATTATCATGCCTTAAAAAAAAAATAATTCTTTGGTGTCATAACATCTAGTCCATTTTCAAATTTTCCAAGGGTTCCAAAATTTTTTTTATGGTTGGGTCATTTGAATCTGGATTCAGTCAAGGTCCACACACTGTACTTGATGATATTTCTTAAGTGTCTTTCTATCTAGAGTAGTACACCCTGTCCTCACCCTTCTATTATTAATATTATGTTGTAGAAGAAAACAGGCCAGTTACCTTGTAGAATATCCCATATTCCAGATTTCTCTGTGCCTTTGGGATGGCATTTAATTTTTCCTTTATCCTCTGCGTTTTCTGTGAACACAAATTTAGGTCTAAAGCCTTGATTCAATTCAGGTTCAACTTTTCTCTTGGATAAGAACATTTCAGAGGTGGTGCTAAGTCCTTCACATCACATGTCCCCAGAAGGCTCATAATGTCAGGTTGTTCCATTCTTAGTGGTGCCAATATTGATCTGTGGCTTCAGGAGGTAACAGCTTGAAGCCTTCACTGTGAAGCCGTTCATCAACCTTTCATACAAAAAGTGCCTTATGTGCCTTCTGGGGACATGTGATGTGAATGACTTAGTACCACCTTTGAAATGTTCTTATCCAAGAGAAAAGTTGAACCTGAATTGAATCAAGCCTTTAGACCTAACTTCAAGTTCACAGAAAACAGAGGATAAAGGAAAAGTTAAATGCCATCCCAAAAGCACAGAGAAATCTGGAATATGGGATATTCTACAAGGTGATTGGCCTGGTTTCTTCAACAACATAATTTCAATAGTAGAAGGGTGAGGACAGGGTGGATGGACTACTCTAGATGGAAAGAAACTTCATCAAATTAACCCAATCCTCTTAATATATGGGCTTCCCTGGTGGCTCAGATAGTAAAGAATCTGCCTACAGTGCAGGACACCTGGGTTTGATCCTTGGCTAGGGAAGATCTCCTAGAGAAGGGAATGGCAACCCACTCCAGTGTGCTTGCCTGGAGAATTCCATGGACAGAGGAGCCTGGCAAACTGCCGTCCATAGGGGTTGCAAAGAGTCGGACACAGCTGAGTGACTAACGCTTAATATATAGAAAAAATGCAGAAATACAGAAAGGAGAAATTAATCACTCATGTTCCTGCCTCTGAAAGCAATAACAAATGCTACTTTTTAGATCATTTCTTTCCATGTTATGCATTCATTTTTCCTTGCTGTGGTCATATTAACGTACATTTTTATAATACCACTAAAGAATTTATAGGTGTTATTAAAACTTTATGCACATCAATTTAGTTGCAGCAATGGACTAATTGTTTGACTGTTACTAAAACTTCTGAGCCTGTGTAGCATAGGGCTGGCAGTCACTGGGAAAGAGGCTTGATGTCCTCCTAGGTGGGTGGGCTGGGCAGTGACATGTAGAGCTCTACTGTGTCGGGGAGCAGACTCCAGGTCCCTCACTCAGGCTTAGAAGCTTCACTGTCTGCTTCCACCCACTCAGAGAGAGAAGTGCCCTCTGATTTTGGCATCCTAATTTTAAAGTCATATCCCATATAGTAAAAGCACAAACAAGAAGTGGATATTTGTTACACCTTTGGTTTTGATGGCAAAAACCTTACTATCCCACATGGGCCCAAATGGATTAATCCAACAAAATAGAAATTGAAAGGTTGCTTTGCACATGCGTATGAAATGGCTTTCAGTAAAGATGACAGATTGTACACATGCGCATGAGTTTCTCTCTGCCAAATCACCACTAAATAAATCAACTAGAATCATTTGGGCAATATTTATAAATAATTGAAGTATAATCATACAGTAAAATTCACCCTTTTAGGAGTACAGTTCCATTTAAAAAATTTTTCTGTGCATTTTTACTTTCTCTCTGCATTTTCAACAAATGAGTATTGTTACCCCCACACACAGTTTCTTTTGTGCCCTTGCATTGTCAACTCCTTCCCCTACCCTATTCCGGGCAAACTCAGATCTGTTTTCTGTCACATAGTTTTGCCTATTCCAACATATCATGTAGACAGAATAATAGTATAATATATATAGCCTTTTGAATTGGCTTTTCCACTTACCATAATGCATCTGAGATTCATGTGGTTGGGTGTATCAATAGTTCATTTCTTTCTATTGCTGAGTAGTTTTCCATTGTATGGATGTATCATAGTTTATCCATTCACCAGTTGAAGGACATTTGGAGTATTTCCAGTTCTTGGCAATTATGAATAAAGTCACTATAAATATCCATGTACAGATTTCTGTGTGAACTTAAGTTTTCTTTTCCCTTGGATAGATATAAAGGGGTAGAACTGCTGAGTCATATCTTTAACTTTATTAGAGACTGCAAACTGTTTCCCAAAGTGACTGTACCATTTTGCATTCCCACTCAGAATGGATGAGATCACTACTTGCTCCACATTCTCAACACCACTTGTATTATTAGGAATTTTTAAATTAATTTGTTTATTTGTTTGTTTTTAGCTATTTTATTTTTGGCCTAGCTGCATGGCTCATAGGATTTCAGTTTGCCAATCAGGGATTGAACCTGGGTTACAGCAGTGAAAGCATCAAGTCCTAACCACCAGACCGCCAGGGAATTCCCATTTTTGAGCTATTTTAATCGATGTGTAGTGTTATCTCATTGTGGTTTTAATTTGCATTTCTCTAAAGAGTAATGATCTTAGCATCTTTCATGTGCTTGTCATTAATATATCTCCTTTATTGAAGCATCTCGTTGAATCTTTTGCCCCTTTATCACTGGGCTGTTTTCTTATTATTGCATTCTAAGAGCTCTTTATATATTTAAGGTCAAGTCCTTCATCAGATATTTATCTTGCAAATATTTTCTCTTAGTCTGTAGCTTGTCTTCTTATTCTCTTAATGGTATTATTTGAAGAGCATAAGTTCTTAATTTTGATAAAGTCCAATTTTATCTATATTTATTTATTTATTTACTTTCGACTGCGCTGGGTCTTCCTCGCTTTTTTCTAAGGCTTTCCTGGTTGAGGAAAGTGGGGGCTACTCTTCATTGCAGTGCATGGGCTTCTCATTGTGGTGACTTCTCTTGTTGTGAAGCACGGGCTATAGGTGCATGGGCTTCAGTAGTTGCAGCATGCAGGCCTGGTAGTTGCAGCTGGTGGGCCCTAGAGCGTTGGCTTCGTAGTTGTGGTACAGTGCACAGGCTTAGTTGCTCTATGGCATGTAGAGTCTTCCCGGACCAGGGATCAAACCTGTGTCCCCTGCAGTGGCAGGCAAATTCTTATCTACTGCGTCACCAGGGAAGTCCAATGTTATCAGGTTTTTTTTTTTTTTTTGCTTTTGGTATAGTATTTAGCAGATTGTTGCCTAACCTAATGTTAAAAAATAATTTTTCCTACATTTACTAGAAGTTTTACAGTTTTATATTGAGGTCTCTGATCTATATTGAGCTATTTTTTTAAAGTAAATTCTCTTTTAGAGTGATTAAAAATAAGGAAAATAATCCTATTGTCACTTTAGTTTTTACCATTTTTACCACTCTCCATTTCTTTAATGGAGCAAAACTTCAGTCTGCTTATCACATTCATGGGTTACTTTTAACAGCTATTTATAGACATTAAAAGAAAAACATAGCAACTGAGATAGGAGACAGTATCAACAGAATTTTGGCAACTGGGAACAAATGGTGAGTGGTAATGACCATACAGCTAGCAGTGGGAAAAGCCCAGTAAGGAATCTGATTTCTACGTAATTTCCCAAAGGCTCTGGCATAGAAGGTACAAGACACTTCTAGAAGTGGGATAGAAGGTAAGATTCAAAAAAGGAAAAATAAGATTTTTTAAAAACCCTGTTTAAGAAACATCTGCATTCTCTGATTCCCTTCATACTCAACACAGCTGAACAACTTCCCCTTCCAATTACCAAAAGAAAAATGGAGTTTTATTGTGTGGAGAAATTAAAATAAATAGTTTCTGCCCTGTCAGGACCCAGATGTAGATGAGAATGGAATTACTATTCAGGAAACAAGAGAATAAGTGATGTGATAAATTTTGAGACCCCCTTCCTGGACCTCTTCTTCTGCTCAGCACCCAGACACTGGCCTCAAGGTTTAAACTTTATAGGCAAGGGGTCCAAGGGACCCTCTTAGAGAATCTGACTAGCTTATGAGGAAAGATTCAAAAGGTCCAGCCAGATCACTACATGAGCCCACAGTAGATGAAGCTCAGGCACTCCACTAACTCAGCTACTCCAATAAGTGTTTCACGTTCTATTCTCAAACATAAGCAGACAAAAGGGTCACTTGCTCTTGGAAAAGTCTGGTGACAAGGCTTTCCCAGGTGTGAGTTTCGACCAGAAGGTTTTACGAGGGATTTCTTTTTTAGGGAGTGGAGAGGTGCCATGAACCCAGGCCCATGGCAGTGAAAGTGAGGAGTCCTACCCACTGGACCGTCAGGGAATCCCCTGAAGAGATTTCTCCAAAGAAGATAAAACTGGTTTAAAAAATCAGGGTTTCCCTGGTGGCTCAGTAAAGAATCCGCCTGCCAGTGCAGGAGACACGTGTTCGATCTCTCATCCGGAAAGATCCCACGTGTCTCAGAGCAACTAAGCCTGTGTGTCACAACTACTGAGCCTGAGTGCCCAGAGCCTGTTCTCATCAAGAGAAGCCTCCACAATGAGAGCCCACCCACCGCAACTAGAGAGCAGCCCCCGCTGACCGAACTAGAGAAAAGTCCATGTAGCAAAAAAATATAAACTGACTGAAAAATCTAAAACAGATTCACAGGAAAGCACACGATCTCAAAATTTCCAAATACCAGGAAAAGATCCTACAAGTTTCCTGAGAAAGAAAAAAATTTTTACCATATGAAATGTAAACCAGAAAAGCTTTAAACCCCAAAGATAACACCGGAAGTCAGAAGAAAATGAACCATTACTTCTCTGTGGGTAAGTTAATTCTTAGAATTTTGTACCCACAAAAACTACCAATTTAACATGAATTGAAACCAAGAATTCAAGATGTACAAATTCTGAAAATACGGGCCATGTCCTCCTTCTCAGGAAGTTACTAAAGGATATATTCTATCAAAATGAGAGTGGAAGTCAAGAAAGAAAAAACGGGGAAAATGGGCATCAGGAATTCAACCCAAGGGAGAAGCAGAAGGATGATTGCGGAGAGCGGCCAGCCCAGACTGGCGCAGAAGGAAATGTTCTGCTCAGGAAAGATTCTTCCATAAGATGAAAGCATCAAATTACCTGATGCAACTGAAAATACTGAGAAACAATTTGGACAACTGGCAAAAGGTTTGGGGTTGAAGTAGTAATATATTTCTAGAAAAATAAGCAAACAAAAACAATGACTGACTTTGGAGGGCAAACAAAGTTGCTCAGAAAAGGAAAAGTACTCATAGGGCTTCTGTGAATTTCAGCTGTAAATAGGGCTTTACATGGTCCCAGTGATGTGAACATGGACTACTGATCTAGTCAACCAGGTTTCAGCCATATTTATGATATAATTATGTGGAGAAGTGAGGACGTATGAGTAGGGGTTGGAGGTGAGGAAGGTAAATCCTTATTTTCCATCCTGGGAAGTAAACAGATAATGTATCAAAATTGAAAAATTAGTAGCTATATGAACATGTTATTTTGAGTTCAGAGAGTTAAGGGAGTTGCCTCCAAGGAAAAAAGAATAGGGAATGTGAGAGGCTGAAGCTTTTCATAACAAATCTTCCAGAACAATTTAGTTCTTTAAACTACTGTATGATAAAAGGATAGAAAAGCTAGATCATAAAATTAAATGAGGAGGAAGATTCATGTTTTTTGACCAGGAAGCATTTCTATTATTTACTCTTGAATACGATAAGCAAATTTCAGAGTAATGTAAATAATGTGATCCATTGTTTTTTTTAATGAGAAGAAAAAAGTCATCAATGTGTATATATATTTAATTGTTTATATAAGCATAAAATGGCTCAGACGGTAAAGAATCTGCCTGCAATGTAGGAGACCTGGGTTTGATTCTTGGGTCAGGAGGATCCCCTGGAGAAGGGAATGGCAACCCACTCCAGTATTCTTGCCTGGAGAATTCCATGGACAGAGGAGCCTGGCGGGCTACAACCTATGAGGTCCCAGAGAGCAGGACATGACAGCGAACTAACACTTTCAGTTTCACATGAGCATAAAGAATGGTGTGTAGGGACACACATTAAACTCGAAACAGTAGTTATGTCAGAGGGATGGAAAACAGTGGGGAGAGAGAGAAATGATATCATGGTCTTTATGTCTTTTGCATTGTTTGAACTGTTATTATGAACATGAATTATTTTGTAATAAAACAATTAAGAATGGCCTCTTCTTTGAAACATGACAACGTGATTCTAACTGCTATTGATTTTCTAGATGTCTGAAAAAATAAACATGAGGCCATTTCAGAAAAAAAATTTGAGAAATAGATGTTAAAATTAAGTAATTTTCATCAGATATTAAAATAGTTTCTAAATTAGTTAGGTCAGATGTGTTTTTTACTAATCATCAGATGATTATGAAAAATAACACAGAGCGGAGGAGACAGGGGCACATGTAAGAATTTAGCCTGTGCTAAAGGCAGCATCATAAATCAATGGGAAAGAAAGAAGAGTTTGACAAACAATACTACAATGGTTTATAAACCGTTTCGGTCAAAAATAAAGTCAGATTTTTACCAAACACCATACACTAAGATAAACTGCAAATATGTTGATACAACAAACAAAATTGACATATTTATGTTTTTATATCTGTCCTTAAAGCGATGTAGACAAAAGATTTGCTTTTTTGTGTTACAGAAGTGATGCTTTCTTGATGTAGAATATATTGAAACACTACAGGCATACAAAATAAAATGTAGAAGGGACTCTTCCTCCTTTCCCCACTTTTCAAGGTCATCAGTCTTATCATTTTGCAGTAAACGTGTTCAAGGGTTTTTTTTGTTGTTGTTGAGCTAATCATAGGTTCATCTTACAGTTAAAAGAAATAATGGAGAGATCTGACATTTTGTCCAGTCCCCCCCACTGGTAACATTTTGCAAAACTTTAGTGTTATAGTATTACAACCAAGATGTTGATATTGATACCATCCATGCAATTTCTCCAGAATCCTTTAGTTTTACTTGTTCTCATCATTTGTGTGTGTGTATTTAGTTCTGTACCATTTTACCACCTGTGCAGGGTTGTGTATTCACCAGTACAGTCAAGATGCCGAACAGTCCCAATACTTCGATGATCCTCTCCTGCTGCCCTTTTATAACCACATCTCCCTCCCTCCATCCCTTCTCCCACCATCCCTAACCCCCTGGCAAACAATAATCTGACTGCCATTTCCAAATGCTTGTCATTTTAAAATATTTTGTAATTGGAATAATACAATATACAACCACTTGAGAAGGGCTCTTTTTTTTTTTTTTAATTCCTTGGCGATTCATCCAAGTTGTTGTCCATGGCAATAGTTCATTCCTTCTGATTGCTGAGTAGTTTTCTATGGTATGTATGTGTCACAATTGGTTTAACCATTTATCTATTGAAGTACATCTGAGCTGATTCCAGTATTTGGCTTCAGTCAGTCAGTTCAGTCGCTCAGTCGTGTCCGACTCTTTGCAACCCGATGAACTGCAGCACGCCAGGCTTCCCTGTCCATCATCAACTCCTGGAGCTTGCTCAAACTCATGTCCATTGAGTCGGTGATGCCATCCAACCATCTCACCCTCTGTTTTCCCCTTCTCCTCCTGCCTTCAATCTTTCCCAGCATCAGAGTCTTTCCAGCGAGTCAGTTCTTTGCATCAGGTGGCCAAAGTATTGGAGCTTCAGCTTCAGCATCAGTCCTTCTAATTAATATTCAGGACTGATTTCCTTTAGGATTGACGGGTTTGATCTCCTTGCAGTCCAAGGGACTCTCAAGAGTCTTGTCCAAACCACAGTTCAAAAGTGACCCTATAGACTGCAGCCCGACAGGCTCCTCTGTCCATGGGATCCTCCTGGCAAGAAAGTGGAGTGGGTTGCCATGCCCTCCTCCAGCATTTGGCTTATATTCTATTTATTTGTATTAGAAACAAAGCTTGCTATGAACATTCATGTACATCCTTGTGTTTGTGTAAACATGTTTTTTTCACTGGGATAATTGCCCAGGAGTGCAATTGTTGACTCCTATGTCAGTTGCATCATCCAGATGTTTTTACACATGCAAACTACATATGTGTATGTATTTGTGTGTGTGTGTGTGTATGTATTTTAAAACAGCAATCATTTGATAAACATCCTTCTATAACTTTTGTTTCTTTTTGAACCTAACAGTATAATCTCGGGTATCTTTCCATTTGCATATGAGGAGGACAACATCACTCATCTTAACAGATACATAATACTTTCCACTGAATGGATTTACAGAAACTGTGGCTTGGGCTAAACAAGGCCCCCAGAAGCATCCTCTTCCCAGAGCCCAACCAGTACTGCTGCCAGCTCCCCCAGTGAGATAGCCTGGGGTGAGCTTCTCAGCTTGTCATTTCTTTCCCTTTTCGCTTATCAACGATTAATTAGACTGAAGGACACTAATTTCTTTGTCCCCTGCCCTTTATTTACCCCACATCTTCCTCTTTTTTGGATTCATTGCCTTTTCTTCTTGAGTGCATCCTCAAACCGTTGTTTTAGAGAGTATGTAAGCTTCCCAGGTGACTCAGTGGTAGAGAATCTGCCTGCCAGTGCAGGAGCGGCAGGAGATTCAGGTTCCATCCCTGGGTTGGGAATATCCCCTGGAGGAGGAAATGGCAACCCACTCCAGTATTCTTGCCTGGGAAATCCCACAGACAGAGGATCCTGGTGGGCAGTCCATGGGGTCGCAAAAGAGTTAGACACGACTGAGCAACTGAGCACTTCATGAGTGTTAAACTTTATTAAGGTTTGCATACCCAAGAACCTCTTTACTTTGCCTCCTCATTTGAAAGTTATTTTGGGTGCATTTAAGATTTCAAGTTTAAAATCTTTTCCCTTAGAACTTTTAGGCTATTTCTCTCTCTTGTCTTCCAGCTTTGCATTGCGTTCATGACAAAAGTCATTCTGATTCATGATGTATCTACATAGTCTTTAAAAATTACTTATTTAAAAAATTTACGTATAGTAAAAATCACCCCTTTTGGTATACATGTCTGAGTTTTAACAAATGTATACATCATTAATCACTACAGCAGTGTAGACATGCAAGATTCATCACTTCAAAAAGTCCCCGAGTTGCCCCTCTGAGGCCAGCTCTCCTCCCACCTCTGCCAACCCCTGCTCAGTTCTCCATCCGTTATTCCAGTATGCTGGGCATCTGCTTAGCTTTCCCCACTCTTGGTTTTAGAAGATTCTCAACATCACTGGACTCTAAATGCCAACACAACATGTATGTGGGTTGATCTTTTAATTCTTCCTCCACTAGACTTGGTGGACTCTCTCAAATGGAAGATGTATAAGAAATGCTATTGTATCTCTTTATTGTTCCTCCCACCCTCTACCCTCTGTTCTCTTCTTAGAGCACTTCTATTAGATGGATGTGGAAATTCTACAAATACCTTAAGCTTCTCACTTACTCTTTCCATCACTTTCATCCTTCTTTGCACTATATTGTGGGAGATTCTTCAGTTCAATATTCCGGTTAACTAATCAGCTGTTTCCGACTGTTATTCAACCATTTTTTGAAGTTTTTCTCCCCCTGGCAATCAAATATTTAATTTCTAGGATTTCTGGCTGTATGTGTGTGTGTGTGTGTGTGTGTGTGTGTGTGTGATATTTTGCCTTTGGTTTTCAGTCATTCACTGCAGTATGACAAACTACTCCAGATCTCAGTGTCTTGAAACAACTATTTGCTCGTGATTCTGTCCTCTTGACAGGGCTCTATGGATGGTTCTTCTATTGGTCTTGCCAGTGGTCTGTACAGCTGCACTCAGCAGGGATGACCAGATCTCACTTGCTGTATGCAATTTAAGTGACTTTTG
This sequence comes from Okapia johnstoni, assembly GCA_024291935.2. NCBI lineage: Eukaryota > Metazoa > Chordata > Mammalia > Artiodactyla > Giraffidae > Okapia > Okapia johnstoni. The sequence continues at coordinate 22,963,246 of CM044306.1, read as the reverse complement.
TTCAGTCTCTTGACTTGATCTTTGCAGCAAGGTAGCTGGACTTCTTAAATGGTGGCTCAGGGCTGCCAAGAACACTAACAGGGAACATGCCAGACCTTCTTAAGGTTAAACCCAGAACTGGCACACAGAAGTCATAGTGCACTGATTAGAGCAGGTCCCTGGCCAGCCCAGAGCCAATGTGAGAGGGGACTACCACGGACAGGCTCAGCAGGAGGTGTGGTTCTTTAGAGACTGCAAGTGACAGGTTGCCAGCCACCTCTATGGAGATACTGATTGTACCTCTTCACACGTCTCATTTTTCTGTTAACCCTCAGGATGTTAGACACAGTGGGCTGCCAGGAGGGATGAGCTGGGAGTCTGTCTTCTGGGCGTGAGGACACCTTGACCCTGCTTTCCAGTCGCAGGGCCCACACTTATTTTTTATCATTTCTGTGTCACTCATGCCTGCTGCTCAGCAGTAGTGACTAAAGGGATGCAGTGCTGCCCACCCCTCCAGATGCAGCATTTAATCACTCTGGTTCCAGCTCCAGATCCATTCCCTGTGTAAAGCGTGAAGGTATCAGTCGCTCAGTTATGTTCGACAATTTGCGGCCCCATGGACTGGAGCCCACCAAACTCCTCTGTCCATGGAATTCTCCAGACAAGAATATTGGAGTGGGTTGCCATTTCTTTCTCCAGGGGATCTTCCCCACCCAGGGATCCAACCTGGGGCTCCCACAGTGCAGGCAGATTCTTTACCGTCTGAGCCACCAGGGATGTCATGATTTTCTTCCTCATGAAGACTGATCTGGACTGATCTCCATGTTGAAGAAACTCTTCAGCATTTCCTGTTTGCTCGTACTATTTCCCTCTCCCATCTTTTCTGTCCTTTTGTGGGATTTGGGGTGAAATGGGGTGCAGAGGTGTGCTTAATCTACCATGGCAATGCAAAGTCATTGCAAGGATTTGCCATAATTCAGGTAACCATGTTCCCGCAAAGCCAGGGCACCAGGTAGCCCTGGGATAACCCATTGCTCAGTCCTGGATATCTGGCACCTCCTTCTCCCACTCTCCTCCAGGAACTGACAGAGAAGTCAAAGAGGATGGTGGTACTGAATTAACTATGAACTCCAGGGGTCAAGCAGGTGGTAAGTGGGGCTTTGGGAGTCATCAGACTAGTCATCAGCCTGGGCTGTCTTTGGCTGTGCTGCCCACCACACGTTGGGCTCAAGGCCCTATTCCTTTTGGTGGTCAGGCAGGGGCCCCAAATCCTGGCTCCTGTCGAGTGTACTCCACGGACAAAACACAATATCCTCTGTATTTCTAATCTCTTATATCTGACCTCCTTCTCGAATTATTGTGGAGCCTCGGGCTGTGAGGAGCTCTTGACCCGCCCACCTCAAACAGAGGAGAGACACACCCAGCTAAAGGGGGCCGGAAAATCTGGGGAGGGCAGCGAGTCCCAGGTTGGCAAGGATGAGGGTTAAGGGGGCGGAAATGGGCACCCGCCCCAGGCATCACCTTCACTTTCATCTTCATCTTCACCTGTGGCACCGACACGGGGTGTCCAGCGTGGGATGTGACCCCGGGCGTGTGTAGACACCCACCTTCGCGTGTGTGTGGAGACCCAGGGGCAGAGCTGCGCTGCAGTGCCCAGTGTCCGCGGGGCGGAGCCCGACCGCAGACTTCAGAGCGCCGGCCCCGGCCGGGCGGCAGGGAACGGCGGCGCGTCGAGTCCTCGGCCGCTTCTGCTTTTCCCCTGGGGCTGCAGGGCTCCGGACGCGAGGGAGGCACTGGGTCCGAGGGGGAGGCCGAAGTCTCCGCGCTCTCCCTCGTCATACACGAAAAGATCGCGGATGCCTTGGCCCAGCACGCTCACCCGGCGCTGCGGGACCGGGGACGGCGCCCCCGCCTGCGGCGCTCCCCGCTGCAAAGAGGGCAGGCCGAGGGACCCAGTTCTGGGACCCTCTACCCTCAGAGTTAGTGACCAAGGGGATGGGGAGGCTGCAGGATGACAAGAAGGCTCCTCAGGTTCCGTGAACAGGACTGAGGACCAAGAGGTTTTGAGGGGCAGGGGAGTTTGGAGAAAAAGGTGTGGTGGGGACAGGGGGAAAAAGCCAACCCGCACATCGTTAGAGGGAGGGGTTTTCTAGGCTTAAATGCTCTTTGCATTCATTTAATTAAATCATTTGCAGATAAAAGTGATGCAAATCTATTTGAGAAAATTTGAAAATTTACAACAAAATTAAGAAAATTATAAATTGTATTTAAACGTGTATCCTGCTTTTAAAACTTAAGGGCATATATCAAGGGCATTTTCCCATATCAAGTAATTTATAAAAGTGGGATTTTTGAAGTTGTATCATATTTTATTGAAAAAATAGATGACAACTTATTTAGCCTGTTCTTTATTGATGGAAGATTAGGTTGTTAGTTTCTAAATATTCTCTAAATCATGCTGCAGCCAACATCCTTACACATGAATCTGTGCCAACAGAGGCTTATTATTTTAGGATCATTGAGTGAAATATTATGAATACTTTTTCTCAAATTTATTTTAACTCTTAAAGAAGTACTTATAAAATGTGTAAGCAATCCTAAAGGGTACAAAAGAAGACATTGAAGATCTGCTCTCACTCTAACTCCCCAGACGTGACATTGTTCACATTAAAAAAAAAAAGTATTTATTTATTTGGCTACATGAGGTCTTAGTTGAATCATGAGAACTCTTAGTTGCAGCATGTGGGGGATCCACTTTCCTGACCAGGGATTGAACACAGTTCCCCTACATTAGGAGCAGGGAGGCAGCCACTGGACCACCAAGGAAGTCCCTGTTCACATTTTTGTAGTAAAGGTTCAAGATTTTTCCGTATGCATTGAAAGATAAACATACGTAAGGTATATATTTGTATAGATAGGGGCACAGCAGATCACATAACCAAAACATCATTAAAAAAATTTTTTTTTAAGAAAATAAATTATTATAAAAAAAAATACATTCATTCATTCATTGTAAAAGCAAGAACAATCAAACAAATTAGGGAAAAGGAACATAATTGCTATGATAATGATGAACACCCCTCAAATCCTTGACTCAAGTCTAACTTCAGGTACATAAGATGGAACTGCTAAGCGCTTAATTAGGAGCAGTGAGCTGAGACGTGCAGTCATCTGCTTATTTACCTGCCCATGACTGAGTGGGGGCCCGTCCTAGGGAGGTTGTCAACTCCTCCCTCAGATCACAAGAGCAGGAGGAAGCCCATGTCACTGGACTTTTTACTGTCAGTGTGCAGAGTGAAAAATTCACATCTCTACAAGCACCATCACGCTGTGCTGTGCTCAGTTGTTCAGTCGTGCCCCCATGGCCTGTAACCTGCCAGGTTCCTCTGTCCACAGGATTCCGCAGGTAAGAATACTGGAGTGGGTTGCCATTTCCTCCTCCAGGGAATCTTCCCAACCAGGGATTGAACCCAGGTCTTACTGAAGCTCTCTCCTGAGCCAGGCCCTGCCAGGGCACCTGGAACATGGTGGATAATAATCCTCAGTGGAGGCTTCTTAAAGGATTTCTGCCTTGAAGGGCAGGTTAGAGCTGACACAGAGTGGGAGGCCCCAGGGGCTGATAATACTGAGACCTTGCAAAGCCAGTGCTCAACCTTTCCAAAGGCCTGAGGGAGACTGCTCTCCTGAATGCCATGGGGGAGGGAAAGGATGGGCATTCCTTACACACGCAGCCACACCCAAAGCATGACAGAAGCCCAGATTTGCCAGTCTGAAAGGGACCCACCGTTCAGGGCCCCAAAACACAGAGGGCTGGGCGACCCTGGCTGACCCACGGGTGTCTGCTCTCATCCCCAGTCCTTGACACAGACCCTGGAGGATGGTTCAGGCTTGGGTAGCCTAGGGGTCCCCTTCACTGGTGCAGCCTTCCTAAGGGGCCCTCCTAACACGATCTCTCACTTGAAGTACAGAGTCATCTTAAGTGACCTGTGATCTTAGTTTGCCCACACTCACCAAGCCCTGTGGTTTCTCTGTTTGCTGGTCAGTTCCTGGAAATTTCCCCAGCTCTGAGGGTTGGTGTAGACAGAAGAGTGTCTTACTGCCTGAGGAGAGTGGAGGAAGCCTCTGGGCTCTCAGACTCTAGGGGAGGGTGTGAGGAGATCAGTTCAGCCTGACAGAGCCGCTGGGTCAGTGGTGGCCATGTCTGGGCAGGACACTTCAGCTTGTTTGGCCTGCAAGTCTTTGCTCCAGGCTCTAGGAAAGAGTCCAGCCTTTCCCCAGGCCCTCAGGGCCCCTGTCCTCTCAGAATCTCAGATGGTAATGGCACTGGGATGATGGCTTCCGTTCAGTCTGCACCAGACTGCTCTGGGGTCTCCCCTCCAGCATCCCAGCTTTAGGGGTCTGAGGGCCTGTCCTCCAGACCTTCACAGGGAATCACCAGGCTTTTATCACAAAGCAGGCCTGGGGACAGAGGGAGGCAGGGACAGGCACTCGTCTTCCCGGATTCTACTTTCTTTCCTAATGTCAATTTGATTAGTTGTCATTTTACAATAAATGTGACTTTTCCTCAAAATGGTTTATTATATTTTCAAAAGGGGATGAGAGAATTGTGTGAGCTGCTGGTCCCCCACAGCATACAAATGTACACCTTTAATTCACAGGACCCAGGTGCCTTTTTGTCATCTTGCAGCCTCTGCATCTGCTCGGTAACTCTGAGGGGCCTGCCTTCTCTGCAGGGCGAGCGCCGCCGGCGGAGGCGCGGTCCCGGGTCCCGCAGCGCCCGGTGAGCGTGTTGGGCCGGGGGACCGCGATCGTGTGCGCGGAGGGAGGGCACGAAGACTCCGACGGCCCCCGCGGACCCCCGGTCTCCTCCGCGCCCAGAGCCCCGCAGCCCCCGGGCAAGATCAGAGGCGACCGAGGACTCGGAGCTCCGCTCCCTCCTGCCCTGCCAGGGCGATGCGTTCGGGTGTCTCCAGTCCTCGGGCTCCGCCCCGCGGCCATGGCCCCAGCTACAGCCTAGCGGCCAAGCTGGGCAGCGCAGCCCTGCCACCAGTACTCCTGAGAAGCTGGGTGTCCACAGGCGTCGGGGCCTCCACCCACCCCGGCCACCCCGGGTGTATGCCACAGGTGAAGAAGAAGGTGAAAGTGAAGGTGATGCCTGGGGCAGGTGCCCATTTCTGCCCCCTTAACCTTCATCTTTATCAGCCTAGGACGCGCTGCCCTTCCAGGACTTTCTGGCGCCTTTTAGCCTGGAGTGGCTGACGCAGGTGGGTCCGGAGCTCCTCATAGCCCGAGGCTCCTTAATTGGGGAGGGGGTCAGGCTAACAGACGCAGGGATGCTGTGTTCCCTCTCGGACTGATGGTGAGGGACCCCATCTTTTGAGAGAGACCCCAGGTCACCACCTGCTCTGTTTCAGCTGTTAGGGAATTTGGGGAAGTGTTTTTGGCTCTCACCTGCAGTTGTCAGGATCCCTATTCCTTCCAGCCTTCCAAGATCGAACTACATCTTCTTCAGGAGCCAGTCTGCCACACCTTCACCTGAGCTGCATGGCATAGTTATCCCCACTTTACAGATGAGGAAACGGAGACCTAGAGAGGTGACAACAGTCGATGACGGTGACAGGCATAGAACCCAGTTTTCCTATAAAGCCAGTGTCATTTCGTCTGCCCCTGGCTTCCTTTGTTGTGAAGCAGGGAGGGGCTGGAAGTGACTTTGCCCTGACTGGGCACCCGAAGGCTGCATCCCCTCAGAGTTGGCTGCAGGAAAGGTGGCCCTGGGCCTGAACTGTGGGGAGGAAGAGAGGTGGAGAGGTTGAGTCTGTGGGACTTCCCTTCCCTACATCCCACCTTTTCTACCCTTTACCAGAGGGATGCAAGAACAATGGCGTCTCATTGGGTCCTGAGTTCTCCGCTGAATCAGACCCTGGGCCTAAGCTCCCCACCCCAACCCTCACCGTCTCAGCCAGCGCCAGGTCGAGGAAAGTCTCTGGTCTCACCACCTCACAATCCCTCCACTTATGCTATCTCTGGAAAATCAGGAACTGCGAGGACCAGAGCTGGACTCACATGACCCAGCCCAGACTCCTGACAGGCTCAGTTAGCTGGGGGAGGTGGTGGGGTGGGTGAGGGGTCTGTGATGGCATAAAGCTATGAACCATTTTGAGAGCCTGGTGGGTGAAGTTAGTAGAGGGGTCTGACTTCCGGCAGTCGGGGTGGGGATGAGACAAGCAGTGAATCCAGGCACCTGACACTCCCTTTCCCAAACATCCAGACCTCAGGGTAGCAGGTTCAGGGACAGCGCTAAAGGTGGAGGATATCTGGGTCTCTGAGGAGTAAGAGGTGGTGTGTATTGAGATGCACATAGCCTGAGTTTGGAGATGATTCTGTACGAGTCCTTTATCATCACTGGGCCAAACCTTCGCTCACTATGGCCTGTGAAGGCAGTAAGTCCTGGTCAGGCTCTCCATATGGAGTGGGCTCTTTCAGGAAATTGGGTGCCCTCTTGTGGATACTTGAGGAAATTCACTAGATTTTTTCCATTCTCCAAATGAATAGTTCCATGACCATTTCCACCCTCTAGCCTATTCACTCACAGACCATTTGGGGGGTGGGGGGGGCGGTCTCTCTATTAAGGACGAAAAGATCCTATGATTGGATTTCAAAACATGAAACCCTAATATAGTCTAAACAAGCATTTGCATAGCACTTACTATATGCTTTACAAATATCAACTCATATATCCGTCACAGCTTACTCATGAATAAGTACTAATTCTTCTTTTACAGATGAATAAATTGTGGCACAGAGAAGTTAAGTAACTTTCCTAAAGTCACACAACAACTCCAAATTCCAACTTCCACCATGCTGTCTCTCATCGTTTGGGAAGCCTCACTCAGTGACACAGGCACAGCCAGTGGATGTATATGCTGCAAAGTAAAGAATGTCCCCAGGCTCCTTCTCTGACTCCCCCAAAGCTCACCTGACACCTCTCACAGATCATGTCCTGCTATGTGAATGGAGGGCCAGGAGATTCCCAAGAATCTTCCTTCTCTGACCTTTTTGGTTCTGGGAAGTGGACAGTGAGGGAGGAGGCAGGCTACTCAAAGTTCTGCAAAACTCAGACAGAGTCAGAGTTCTCTAGGGCAACATGGTCCCATTACTAACTGAACCAGAAGCCAGTGTAGACACAGGCCAGTCAGACAGCATTCACACTGCCTTTCTACTCCCTACCCTCTTGGCATGGAGAAGGTCCCAGGGAGATATCATAAGACCCACCTCTCTTCTGAAACCTGGAGGTGTATGGGGTCAGAGGAACTCCCTCTCTACCATTTAACAGAGAAGGAAATGAAACTTCTTCCTAAGACCTCCACTCACTCATCACGTGTTAGTTGACAGTGTGCTGTGGGTGATGGGAGATGGGGGCATGGAGGTGGATAAAGAGCAGCTCACTCCCCTTTAGGAACTCTGTCTAGTAGAGGAAGGACAGATGAGTAAATGACAACTGCAACTCAGTGTGACAGGTGGCCAGTGGAGGCGACTGCTGCAGAAAAGAGGGCTGGACTCTGTGCGGGGGAGGGGCAGGAAGGCTTTGAAGGAGGTGCCACTTGAGATTGGTCTTGGAGGGTGAGTTGGGATTCATGGGGAGGGCGGCATTCCAGGCTGAGGCTCAGAGGCTCAGCCAAAGATGCAGCAGTTGAAAACGGCAGAGCAAGTGCAGGACTGTGAGCATTTGTCTGGCTGGCATAGAGCCTGTCTGGGAGGAAGACAGGACACTGGCCAGAGAGTTGGGGTCATATCATTTGTCAGGCTGAGGAGTTTAGAATTGGCATCATAAGTACAGGCAGGGGGTGGTATTGACCTCGCCAAAGAGCATAGATGAGGAGGCAACTTGCCATGCTCAGAGGGAGCCCGTGGGAGAGAGAGGCACTGGTCCACTGGTTTATTAATGTTTTCATTAAACTTTTATGAAGTTCTCTATTAGTCAGAACTCTTTTGGCTCAAGTGGTAGAGACCCACTCAAACCACCTTAAACAAAAAGGAGATTTTTTGGTTCACAAGACTGGGGATGGCACTGTGAGAGCATCAGGAGAAGGAATCCATCAGAGCCCCATCTTGCCCACCTGCGGCTCGTCTCCATCTCTGCTGGGGTCTGCTCTGCAGAGACCCCTTATCATGGAGGGAAGGTGGCCGCCCAGAGCCCCCTGCCTGTGTCATCTCAACCAGCACTCCCAACGTGGAGAGGACCTCCTTCCTGTGTCTGCATATTAACCCCAAGGGAGGGTCTCATTGGTCCTGCTCAGTCAGTAACACCCATTGGTCTTATCACTGTTGCTGAGACTGTGATTAACCTGGGCTGAGTCATGTGTTCACCTCTCTAGAGGAAGCACCCCCACTCACAGCTCCTCAGGACCACATTGAGTAAAAGAAGAGGTTTCCCGAAGAAAAGAGGGTTCTGTTATCAGGAGGAGATAATCCAGACTGGGGGGGGGGTGGGTGGGGGTGGAGTCATTTCTACTTTTGTCTGCCAAACACTCTAGCTGCTGGGGATTCAGAGATAAGATCCTGTCTCTTCCATCAGATAACTCCCATCCAGATGAGTTCAATGGTTGGAAATTATCATGATAATGAGGAGACACAGGGGCTCTCCAGACACTTTGGAACCCAGGAGAAGAGCACCCAATGCAGACTGAGACAGAAATAAGCCAGAAAACACATGCTTCCAAAAGTTGCCCCTCAACTGAATTAGGAATGATGAACAAGAAATTAGCAAAGGGCAGAAACGGAAGCGGCAATGAAGAGTCTGGTGGCCCGTGAGCTGGTCAGGTGGAGAGACCAGAAGATGAGTGTGTTGTTTTGGATCTAGAGGTTGAAAAAAAGGCTTACGTTGTGGATATAAATTTGGAATTCATCCCAGTGGGTGGTAGCAAAAGCCACAGGAGGATGCTGTCACTCAGGGAGAGCGAGAGGAAAGCTGAGAATGCCCACGCTGGCTGAGTGGGTGGACACAGAGGAAGCAAGAAGGAAAGTGTCTGAGAAAAGGACAAGCAGGTCAGCAGCCCGTGGTGAGAACATGATTTGTGCTCTCAGGTCCCAAGGCCTCTGCAGAGGTAATTCACTCTCACTGAAAACTTTCTAGGGGAAAGAACAGATTACCTGCAAAGGAATGAAACCTAGATTGTTAACAGACATCTCATCAGCAAGCCCCCATGCAAGGAGAAGGTGGGGCAAATCCTGCAGAGGGCAGGGGGCATGGCAAGACTGCTAGCTGTCCCCAGCATCTGCTCCCCCACTCTCCCTTCATGATAGAACCTTGGGTGTTCAGCTGTACACAGAGTCACCAAGAACCAGGTTTATGTCTCCAGGCTCCCTTGATGCTGTTTGGCCATGTGAGTAAATTTCAGCTGTGTCTTCCTTCCTCCTTCTCACCTTCCTCTATCCATCCTGCTGCCGGGAAAGCCAATAAGAAGCCATTATCTTGGACCATGAGAACAACAACCACGTCTAATGTGTGCCAGAAAACTGGGAGGAGCCTAGTCCCCTGCTGGCTTTTACATGAGAAAAAAAAATAAACTTCAACTTGTTTGAAGCACTGCTATTTTAGGTCTCTTATTTACATCGCTAAACCTGATTCAGACTGATGTTGAGAGGAAATTAGAGCCAGCATATCAATCAAGTGTGAGAATAAAGTGAAATCATTTTTGTACAGACAACAACTCAAAGAGAAGTCAGGAAGTTGATGTTTAAATGTATTATTTAAAGCCCTAAAAATAAGTAATAGGAGTAAATAAATAGGTGACTGGTAAGGATCAGGGAAAGACAGGAAACAGTGAAAGCAAACTAAATTCATCACCTTTCATTGCAGGGAGTCAGGAGATACTGTTTAAACTTGATGAATTAAATACAGAGATATTAGCATATTTTCTGGCACCATGAAAGTACCATCAGGAAGGATAAAAGGAGAAATGGTGGAAGATGATTACTTCTGGGGAATGGGCCTCAGAATTGATGGGGGAAGACTTTAAATTTTCAATTTTACTTTCTAGGTACAGTGTAGACATACACAGGAAAATATCTGAAGGATACAGACCTAACTCTTAACTATGCAAACCTCAGGGAGTACGCACTCCCAGAGGAGGAGGGTCTGGGGACAGATTAAATTTCACTTTATAACTTACTGGGGACTTCCCTGGTGGCTCAGATGGGAAAGAATCTGCCTATAATGCAGGAGACCTAGGTTAGATCCCTGAGTGTGGAAAGATCTCCTGGAGAAGGAAATGGCTATCCACTCCAGTATTCTTGCCTGGAGAATCCCATGGACAGAGGAGCCTGGTGGGCTACAGTCCAAGGGGTTGCAAAGAGTCAGACATGACTGAGCGACTAACTTTAACTTTTCACTTTCTTTATAAATTACTATATTATCTGGTGTTATAAAAATGAGCACTTATTATTTTTGTTAAAGAAAAAAAACTTGTAGTGTATATTTTTTAAAAGAATCGGAGGGAATAACAGATAGCAGTCTTCAGTCTGGAAAATGCCACAGGCCGAAGGATGGGATCTGTGAGGTCTTGTTTCCCTGCCAGTGAAATCGGGTTTCTCTTAGCAAGTCTGATCACCCCTGATTTTGGCCACTGCTTGGATTATCTTGCCCACTGTCCATGGCCAGACCTGAGAGGAGTGTAAAGAGCATTCCCCTCTCTGGAGGTGTCTGGCTCAAGTGCCCCAGTCTTGCTGACATAGTTAGAGTTGGAATTATCTCAGGGTCAGGCTTGGGATTTCTCTAGTGACTTAAGTCCCTGAAATCCTAGTTGGCTGTCTGCCAGTTCGGTTCCTAGGGATGCGATGTGCAAATAATGAGTGTCAGAAATCTTGCCCAGTCATGAAACCTGATTCTGAACCCACTTCTTGTGGCTTGTCTCTTAGCAACAGGCTTGGGGGCTCTGACTATCCATCTAGGCCTTAGGTCAAGATTCTTCCTTGGCATATGGTCATCTGGGGTTCACAGCCCAGCATCCTTTTTATGACTGAGATCTTGAAACTCCTTTGAGGAAACTAGCTTTCCCCTTCTCATTCTCGGCCAAGAGATTTAATCCGGGGTTGTTTCCTACCTCTAAGTCTAGGGAGGTGCCATCAGTATGCCCCCATCTCTCTCATCAAAATGATTGCTCAGGGATGGGCAGCCCAATCAGAACTAATCAGAGGACTCTTGCTGAAAATGCTGGGACATGGGCGTGTTCTTTCTTGATGATATTAAACAAGGAAGCTTGTAGCCCCAGGAGCTGCAGTCAGCCATGAGAGCTGTTGGGACTATGAGGGGAGTCTTCCAACACTGAGGAAACAATAAAAAGATGAAGAAAAAAAATTAGGTTATGATTATGATGGACTGTTTCTTCTGAGTACTCTTAACTTTACTGCTGAAAATAAAATTCTGCTTTCGCAGTTATAGGTAGCTCACAACTGTCTCTAAGTGATGTTAGATGATCGGACTTAGAATAGTCATTGGTTAGATCTGTATTAACAAATCTTAATTATACAATCTCCTCTAATGGTCCAGTTTAGAAGAAAGATTTTTGGTATCTTGTAGCACCATCTGAGGGCTTCCCTGGTGGCTCAGAGGTAAAGAATCTGCCTGCAATGCAGGAGATGGGGGTTTGATCCCTGGGTTGGGAAGACCCCCTGGAGGGGAGCATGGAAATCCACTCCAGTATTTTTGCCTGAAGAATTCCACGGACAGAGGAGCCTGGTGGGCTATAGTTCACAGGGCTGCACACAGCTGGACACGACTGAAGCAACTTAGCACTCACACAACACCACATGAAGGCCACAAGTAGTAATCACATTCAGTATCTAATAAAAGTATTATTTTTAATGAAATCTCCAATAATTCCCACAGCATTGGGCACATAGTCTGAGCCCTAAAATAAAACAGGAGATGGTTAGACAAGCTGATCCATTTCCATGAGGATAATGAGATTAGAAAGAATGGTTTATTACTGCTTTCCACACCTCTTGGCCAGGTCCACATTTTTAACTCTGTGTCATACAACACCCCACTTCTTGTACCAGTTCTTCATGGTCAAGATTCTTTTAGTTGCATGTAAAGCAACCTCACTCAAAGTAATTTAATGAAGACAGGGCTTTTTGGCTCATGGGATGAGAAGGGCAGGGGTATATCGTAAACAGGGATGAAATACTGCTCTCTCTTTCTCAGTTGAGAAATACTTTCTCTCCCTTTCATATTCTGTTTCAGCTTCATTGTCTTCCAAGTTAGGGTGGCTTTCTCTAAGCAAATTAGAGAACATTGGCCGCCCATGGCGTCCAGGATTGTACCTGACAACTTCATGATCAGAAAAGAAACAAACCTCCTTCCTGTCAAAAACAACCATAAAAAATACCAGGAATGGGTTTGATAGGTTTATCTTGGGTCATGTGTACACCTTTCATCCAGGAGTGTAAGATGCTGTGATCAACTTGTACTGGATTATATATGCAGTCCAGTATCTGTTACCAGAAGAAATGGGGAAGGGGATGTTTAGTAGAGAAAAAAAAAAACACTGAAAAAATTTATAAAAAGATTGAGTAGAAAACAATACTTCTACATGCACTCACATTTACCAGTTAGAACTTGCTGGTTAATAACATCTCATTTACAACTTTAAAAACATCTGTAACTGTCAGAATAAATTTAACAAAAAGTGTTCAAGAAAACTATGGATCTTCAATGAAGAACATAAAATACAGCATGAGCAAAAATAGATTTTGATCTCAGATGCAACAAGTTAATATTCTAATGCAGTGGATACCATCTTCAATTAATCTATAAATTTTATATAATCCCAGTGGGATTATTAAAAAGGGAATTGAAAGCACTGATTCTAAAATTAATCAAGAAGATAAAAGCATGAGTATAATCAAGACAACTCTTTAAAGAGAAAACTAATGAAGGAGGTGTTGCTATCAAATCGAAACATAATATCAAACTACAGTAATTAGACATGTCTTTTTGGAGGGACTTCCCTGGTGGTCCAGTGGTTAATATCTGCCTGTCAATGCAGGCGACACAGGTGCTCCGCAATAAAAGAAGCCAACACAACAAGAAGCCTGTGTACCACAACCAGCGTATAGCTCCTGCTGGCAGCAACTAGAGAAAGCCTGAGTGTGGCAACAAAGAGCCCCATGTGCCCCAACGAAGACCCAGCACAGCCAAAAAAAAAAGTGTATTCTTGGCGATGGTTCAGTTTCCAAGTAAATGCAATAGACATATTTTCCCCTCTTCCTACTGCTAAGTGCAACTGAAAACCCTGGATCTTTTACATAAAACAACGTAAGAAAACTCTGAAAGGTGGAAAGAAGAAGGTGGACTGTCATAGGGACCTTGTGACCTGAAAAATAACACAGAGGGGAGTTCTGTGGGTTTCCTTTTTGCTCCATATATCCCAGCCTGGGTCTTGAGCCAGCAGTCTGGGAACACCAACAGGCCACAAAAAAATAAGCAAACCCTTTGAAAACCTACTCTCTCTAGCTAAAAGATCAGGAAAAGGGCAGCTTAGCAATATAGACAAAATTTGAACAATAGCCCCTTTATTACAGCCAAACACTACCAAAATATCCCCCCAAATGAACAACAGGAATTGACCTAATCTCCATACATGCCAGCAAAGACCAAGTGAGGAGTCAAGACCCAGGCTTGCCAGACTGTAAGGAGACAACTGATTCTTCTTCCCCCTACCTACTGAAGTCGAAGAAAAGCTGAATAAGGGATCAGGACTTTCATTGCCACTGAGGGCCGTCTCCTATTCCTCAGTGTCAGTGGAGACGATGTGAAGAATCTGGACTTCCATTTCCACCTGGCAGTAAGGAGGGGGTGTCAACTCTTTTATTGCTGGAGCAGTGTCAGAGAACGCTAGCTAAAACAGGAGGTTTCAATAAGATCCAGAATATCATAACATAATACTCAAAATGTACAGACTTCAGGACAAAGCCACTTATATCAAGATCAAGAAGTTCTCAAACTGAATGAAAAAAAGAAAATCATGCCGACATAGACAGCAGGTATGTTAATGCTATACGACCATGATTGTAAAGCCGCCAGGATTTTTAAAAATTCTTCAATAACATGCTTGAAACAAACAAACAAATAGGAAGCCTCATCAACGAAATAGAGTTTCAGCAAAGAAATAGGAGACATGAAGAACCAATAAAATTGAGAAATGTAATAGCGGGAATTTTAAAACTTGGCTGATAAAAGATCTCTAACACTCCTGTCATCAGAGTCTCAAAGAAAGGAGAAAGAAGGTAGGATTTTAAAAGTACGCAAAGAAATGGCAGCTGAAAATGTCTCAAATTTGGCAAAATATATAAACCTACAGATTCAAGAAGCTGAGTGAACTCCAAAACTCAAAGAAATCAGCACCAAGGTACTTCACAGTCAAACTTCTGAAAACGAGACAAAAACAACGTCTTGAAACCAGTAAGAGAGAAATGACGTCTTTCCTATAAGGGAAAAACAACTTGAATGGCAGTGAATTTCTCATCAAGAACCATGGAGTCCAGAAAGAAGTGGCATGTTTTCCAAGTGTTGAAAGAAAAGCAGTGTCAGCCCAGAATCGTATATTTAGCAAAAATGTCCTTCAGGAATGAGGAGGAAATCAAGACACTCTCTGATGAAGAAAAACTAACAGAATTTGTTACCAGCAGACTTACCCTTTAAAAAAAAAGACTGAAGAAAATCCTCTAAACATAAATGAAACTACAAAGAAAAAAAAAAAAGGAATTTTGGAGCATCAGAAAATAAAGAACATGAAAAACAAAAATATAGGTAAGTTTGGGTTACCCTGATGGCTTAGTGGTAAAGAATCAGCCTGCCATTGCAGAAAACACGGGTTTGATCCCTGATCTTGGAGGATTCCACATGCCTCAGGGCAACTAAGCCCTTGGGCCACAACTACTGAACCTGTGCCCTAGAGCCTGGGAGCGGCAACTACTGAGAACTACAGAAGCCCGTGCACCCTAGAGCCTGTGCTCTGCAGCAAGAAGCCACCGCAATGAGAAGTCCACACACTGCAACTAGAGGTAGCCCCTGCTTGCCAGAACTAGAGAAAAACCCGCACAGCAGCGAAGACCCAGTACAGCCAAAATATAAACAAAAAAAAATTTAAAAATATATGAGTACATTCAGCAACCTTTCTTTCTTCTCTTGAGTTTTCTAAATTATGTTTGACGGTTGAAGCAAAAATTGTAATACTGTCTAATGTGGTACTACATGTACAGGGAGGAGATATTTAAGACAATTATACTAAATATGGGGAAGGTAAAGGGACATAAAGGGTGATAAGTTTTCTGTCTTTCATTCTAACTGGCAAAATGACAACACTAGTGGATTGTGACTAGATATACATAATATATAGTACAATAACTGGCAGCTACCAAAATATACAAAGAGATATATTCAAAAATGTTACAGACAAATAAAAATGAAATTCTAAAATATGTTCAAGTAACCTACGGGAAGGCAAGAGAAAGAAAGGAAAGAAATGAAATGCAGAGAAAACAATCCTAAAGCAAAACAAGCAAAAAAATGGCAGACTTAATCCATAACATATGAGTTATTACATTAAATGGGAATGATATAAATCAGTGGTCCCCAACCTCTTTGGTACCAGGAGCCAGTTTTGTGGAAGACAATCACTCACTTCCTACTGTGAGACCCAGTTCCTAACAGGCCACAGACCAGTGGCCTGGGGGTTGGAACCCCTGGTATAAATACACCAATTAGAAGACAGTGTGTCAGAGTGAATGAAAAACTATGAGCTGACTAGACTGACCATTGAACAATGTGGGGGACTGGTTTCAGGACACGCTACCAGTATCAAAATTCGTGAATGTTCAAGTCCCATAGTAGGCCCTCCATATCTGCAGTTCCACATCCATTGATTCAACTAATTATAAGTATTTATTGAAAAAAATCCACAAGTAAGTGGACCCACACAGTCCAAGCCTGCATTGTTCCAGTGTCAACTGCATATGCTGTCTATAAGAAACTCACCAAATATAACACTGTTGACAGACTGAAAATAAAAGGATGGAGAAAGATACGCCATGAAAACATCAAAAGAAAGCAGGTGTGGCTACAGTAACATCAAAGCAAAGAAAATTACCAAACAGAGATGAAAGGGCCAGTCTATCACAAAACATAGCTACTGGAAATGTGTATGCACCAAAGAACAGAGCTGAATCAAAAAAACAAAGAACGAATCAAAAACTGAATGTAAAAATAGTAATTTGAAAAGATATATGCATCATCTCTATGTTCATTGCAGCATTATTTACAATAATCACGAAGTGGAAGCAACCTAACTGCCTATCAATAGATGAATGGATAGTGAAGATATGGCATACATGTACAATGGAATATTACCTAGGCATAAAAAAATGAAATCTTGCCATTTGTGCCAATTTGGATGGACCTAAGAAGGTATTATTCTAAGTGAAATAAGCAGACAGAGAAAGGCAAACACTGTATGATTTCACTTATATGTGGAATCTAGAGAACAAAACAAATGAACAAACAGAACAAAACAGAAACAGAGTCATAGCTACAGAGAACAAACAGATGACTGCCCGAGAGAGGAGGTGGGCAGGGCAAGGAGAGAGATAGGTGAGGGAGATTAAGAGGCACAAGCTTCTAGTTGCCAAATAAATGAGTCACGGGTATGAAACGCACAATGGGGCCAATATAGTTAATAACTATGTAATATCTTTGGACAGTGACAGATGGTAACTAGACTTACTCTGGTGATCATTTTGAAATGTATAGAAGTTGCAAATCACTATGCTGTATACCAGGAACTAACATAGTGTTGTAGGTCAATTATACTTCAAAAAACAATCAAGCTCATAGAAAAAGAGATCAGATTTGTGATTAGCAGAAGTGTGATGTGGGGGAGGGGGAATTGGATGAATGGTCAAAAGTTAAAAACTTTCAGTCATAAGACAAATAATTACTAGCTATGTAACTTATGTCATGATAAATATAACCCATAGATGTATGGTATATATGAAAGTCACTAAGAATGTAAAATCTTAAGAGTTCTCATCACAAATAAAAACTGTTTTTTCCTACTTCTTTAATTTGATATTTATATGAGGTGACAGATACTTCATTAAACTTGTTGTGGTAATCATTTCATGATGTATGTTAAGTCAGATCATTATGCTGTGCACCTTAAACTTATACAGTGCTTTATGTCGATTACATCTCAAAAACTTGAAGAAAAATGGATGAAGGAAATAAAGTTATATAACTGAAAGAAGAAATAGACAAATCCACAATTAAATTGGCTACTTCAACATCACTCTCTCTACAACTGATAGAACAACTAGACAGAAAACCAAGAAGTATACAGAAGAACTTAAGTATACCATCTACCAACAGGATCTAATTGACATTTATAGAACACTTTACTCAACAACAGCAGGATACATATTCTTTTCAAGTGCCCACAAAACATATACTAAGAGAGACCACATCCTGGGTCATAAAACAAAGTCAATTTTTTTTAACAATTGAAATCATGTAGAGTATGTTCTAAACCACAGTGAAATCAAACCAGAAATCAATAGCAGAAAGAAAACAAGAAAAATCTCCAAACACTTGGAAACTAAATAACATATGTCTAAATAATCCATGCATCAAAGAGGAAGTCTCAAAGGAAGTTTTTAAAATGCACTGGATTAAATGAAAGTGAAAAGACATCAAAATTCATGAGACAGAGCAGTGCTTCAGAGAGAAATTTATAGAGAAGAAGACATGATCTAAATACACCAATTAGACATCAGAGATTGGCAGATGGAGTGAAAAAATATGATATATCTATTTGCTGCCCTCAAGAGATTAATTTTAGATACAAGGACAATGAAGAGGTTGAGGTGAAAGGATGGAAAGGATAAGTCCATGCAAACAGTAACCAAAAGAGAGCTGTAGTGTCTATACTATTGTCAGACAAAGTAGAATTTAAAATTTTGTTAAAAGTTACAAGAGACAAAGAAGGAAATTATATACTGATAAAATGTTTGATAACAATTACAAACAAATATGCACTTAATAGCAGAATTCCCAAAATATTTGAGGCAAAAATTGACAGAGAACAAATTAGGGCATAACCCCCAGGGATTAAGGAGGGGGGACGGGGGTCCAGAATGGAAGTGAGTGTGGCTATGAAAGGGTCACAGGAGATTTTGTTATGGTGATGAAAATATTCTATCTCTTTATTGTATCAGTGTTGATATCCAGGTTGTGATACTGTATCACAGTTTTGTATTACCATTGAGAGACTGGGTAAAGAATATCTAGACTCTCTCTGTGTTATTTCTTACAAGTGCATGTGCTTAGTTGCTCAGTCGTGTCCAACTCTTTGTGACTCCATGAACTGTGTAGCCCGCTGGGCTCCTCTGTGCAAGGGGATTCTCCAGGCAAGAACACTGGAGTAGGTTGCCATGCCCTCCTCCAGGTACAACTGCATATTAATCTACAATTATCTCAAAGTAAAGTGTCATTTAAAGTGTGTTATTGAATCAGTTCAGTCACTCAGTCATGTCTGACTCTTTGTGACCCCTGGACTGCAGCACGCCAGGCTTTCCTGTCCATCACCAACTCCCAGAGCTTACTCAAACTCATGTCCATTAAGTCAGTGATGCCATCCAACCATCTCATACTCTGTCATTCCCTTCTCCTCTTGCCTTCAATCATTCCCAGCACTGGGGTCTTTTCAAATGAGTCAGTTCTTTGCATCAGGTGGCCAAAGTATTGGAGTTTCAGCTTCAGCATCAGTCCTTCCAATGATTCAGGACTGATTCCCTCTAGAATGGACTGGTTGGATCTCCCTGCAGTCCAAGGGACTCTCAAGAGTCTTCTCCAACACAATAGTTCAAAAGCATCAATTCTTTGGTGCTCAGCTTTCTTTATAGTCCAACTCTCACATCCATACATCCATCCATACTAGAAAAATCAAAGCTATGACTAGATGGATCTTTGTTGGCAAAGTAATGTCTCTGCTTTTTAATATGCTGTCCAGGTTGGTCATAACTTTTCTTCCAAGGAGCAAGCGTCTTTAATTTCATGGCTGCAGACACCATCTGCAGTGATTTTGGAACCTCCCAAAATAAAGTCTGTCACTGTTTCCATTGTTTCCCCATCTATTTGCCGTGAAGTGATGGGACCAGATGCCATGATCTTGGTTTTCTGAATGTTGAGTTTTAAGCCAACTTTTTCATGCTCCTCTTTCACTTTCAAGGTTCCTCTTCACTTTTTGCCATAACTGTGGTGTCATCTGCATATGTGAGGTTATTAATAGTAATGGGCAAATATATGAATTTTTAAAAAGAAAATATCCAGAAAGATACCCATGTATACCTTTGAGTGTGATATTTGGTAAGGACAATGTTACAGATAAATGACAGACT
This sequence comes from Okapia johnstoni, assembly GCA_024291935.2. Classification (NCBI taxonomy): domain Eukaryota; kingdom Metazoa; phylum Chordata; class Mammalia; order Artiodactyla; family Giraffidae; genus Okapia; species Okapia johnstoni. Next base: position 22,943,812 of record CM044306.1, on the reverse strand, counting down.
AAAGGACTAGTCAACAAATGGTGCTATGATAATGAATGTTATCTTTTATGCACATATTTCCCCTGATAACTTAGTGGGGGATGTATTGATTAGGACAGGTTAAGCTGCTGTAACAGAGATCTCGAACTTTAGCGGTTCAAAGAAAACAACATATTTCTTTTCCTTTGGAGACCTCTAATTTTAGGGTGAGTAGGTGGCCCACCTCTGAGCATGATTAGAGGGCATATCCCAATCTGTGGAAAATTCTTAAAGAGATGGGAGTACCAGACCATCTCATCTTCAGGCTGCAAAACCTGTATTCAGGTCAAGAAGCAACAGAACCAGACATGGAACAATGAACGGACTGGTTCAAAATTGGGAAAGGAGTACGTCAATGCTATTTATTGACACCCTGCTTATTTAACTTATATGCAGAGTACATCATGTGAAATTCTGGGCTAGATGAAGCACAAACTGGAATCAAGACTGCTGGGAGAAATATCAATAACCTCAGATATGCAGATGATACCTCCCTTATTGGCAGAAAGTGAAAAGGAATTAAAGAGCCTCTTGGTGAAGGTGAAAGAGAGCGAAAAAACTGGCTTAAAACAACATTGAAAAAACTAAGATCATGGCATTTGGTCCTATCACTTCTTGGAAAATAGATCGGGAAACAATGGAAACAGTGACAGACTTTATTTTCTTGGGCTCCAAAATCACTGTGGACGGTGACTGCAGTCATGAAATTAAAAGACGCTTACTCCTTGGAAGAAAAGCCATGACAAACCTTGACAGCATATTAAGAAGCAGAGACATTATTTTGGTGACAAAGGTCAGTATAGTCAAAGCTATGATTTTTCCAGTAGTCATGTACAGATGTAGGAGCTGGACAATAAAAAAGGCTGAGTGTTGAATAATTGATGCCTTCGAACTGTAGTGCTGGAGAAGACTTTGAGAATCCCTTGGGCAGCAAGGAGATCAAACCAGTCAATCCTAAAGGAAATCAGTCCTGAATATTCACTGGAAACACTGATGCTGAAGCTGAAATTCCAATACTTTGGCCACCTGATGTGAAGAGCCAGCTCATTGGAAAAGACCCTAATGATAGGAAAGATGGAGGGCAGGAGTTGAAGGGGACAACAGAGGATGAGATGGTTGGATGGCGTCACTAATTCAATGGACATGAGTTTGAGCAAATTCTGGGAGATGGTGAAGGACAGGTAAGACTGGCGTGCTGCAGTTCATGGGGTCGCAAAGAGTCAGACATGACTGAGAGACTGAACAACAACAATCTTTGAAGATATGACCCCAGACTCTGCATAAATTTCGTTTACAAAGTTGGTCAAACAGTTGGTCAAAAAGTTCTAGCTGGACAAGCAGACTGTGTTCTAATGTGACAGACTCTCTCTCTCCATATATGTGACTGTGTTATATATTACACTATATTCTACTATATTATATAGAGATATATATTTGCATGAAATGAAGGAGAAAGAAGAACAAGTTAAATGATACCATGAAAATCAACTGGTCAGATCCAGAATGTGGGATACTGCTCTACAGAACAGTGGATTTGGCTTCTTAGAAAGTCAACAGCATGAAAGAAAAGGTCGGGGAACTGTTCCATATTAAAACATTTTTAAGAGGAATACAATCAAATGAAAGATGTTGACTCTGGGAGCAGTGCAGGCAAATCAATCATGAAATACATTTGGGGGACAAGGACTTAGTATGGGAACTTATTAAGAATTATTGTTTATTTTGTCAGTGTGATAATGGCATTGTGGTTATGTAAGAGAGTGTTCTTGTTTTTAAGAGATGCCAACTGAAATATTTGGAGGTGAAATATCCTAATGTTCATAATTTTAAACACAGCTGAAAAGGAAAGATGGAAAAAATATGGGAAAATATCAATAATGGTGGAATCTGAAGCATTTGTTGTATGTTTGAATTTTTCCTAAATAACATTTTAAAAGAATAAAACTGTTACAGAATATAGCATCCAAGAAAACTCCTTGGCCCTGGTGATGTTCAAGGGCCACCTTGGAGAGTGCCCTTGATCTCTGCCAACCTGCCATCAGTCCCACAGGCTTGATTCCCATCCAGATGAATCTCACAGTCTTTCTTTTTAAAAGGCAACCTGCTGTTCCTCCAAAGTCACAGCATTCATCCAAAATGTATGCCCACTGCTTTTTCACTGAACTGTAGCGCTAGGTTTCTCTGCCTGGTATTGAACAAGAGGAGCAGGCAGACCTTGGGTATGACTCTCCACTTCGGCCTGTGGTTGGGGTCCTCATCACCAAGCTAAAAGTTTTCATTGCTGGCTCTCACCTTTAACTCCATGATCAGGAATTGGCTATTAGCTAAGCTTCACAAGCTTTTGCTGCTCATATGGAACCTGTACCTCAATACTTCACAAGTCCTAGAAAAGGGGGTGTCAACCTTCTGAGGGATCAGCAAATAATTTCCACTGGGGTAAAATGAGGATATGGTCTCTGTTCCCTCATTCTAACCCACCCCCACACTTTTTCATCTTGTTTCCTGATCCTCTTGATATCACTTTGGGATGAACTGGATACACAACCTCCCACTATGGGAACAGAATGTGAAACATATTTTTCATCGTCTTACTCACAATGATACAATTTGCATATTATGACTAGGGAAGGGTGTCTTAATCAATGTTCTCTTAGTAGTCCCAGAATCCTGCTCCAAACTAAAAGGAAATTATTGTCAGCACATGGATGTGGCTCAGAGGACAAAGAGAGGAAGTTCAAGAGGACCTTGCAAGGAACTGAAACAAGGAAATTCTTTCTCACTGTCACCCTTGCTCTTGCTCTCACTCCCTCTCTCATCCTTTATTTCTGTATCTCTTTGTACATCTGGAGAAGGCAATGGCACCCCACTCCAGTACTCTTGCCTGGAAAATCCCATGGGCGGAGGAGCCTGGTAGGCTACAGTCCATGGGGTCGCTAAGAGTCGGACACAACTGAGCGACTTCACTTTCACTTTTCCCTTTCATGCACTGGAGAAGGAAATGGCAACCCACTCCAGTATTCTTGCCTGGAGAATCCTAGGGACGGCAGAGCCTGGTGGGCTGCCGTCTGTGGGGTCGCGCAGAGTCGGACATGGCTGAAGTGACTTAGCAGCAGCAGCAGCAGCTTTGTACATCTTCTTTTGCTCCTGTATCTACAAACTGCATTCTTTGTATTTTCATATACTTGGCTGCGTTGTTGCATTGCAGTCTACACAATCTAAATCAAGCTGTACTCCAAAGTAACTAGCAATTCTCAACTCCAGTTCCTTCATGCATCGATTCCTCTTCCAACCAGCTATGATGGGAAGGAAGGATCATGCTATATAAACATGGCCTTCAGGGTCTTACCCCTGGAGGGAAGGGGTTGTGATTAGAGTCTGCATAAAGGAGGAGTATAATTTAAAGACACATATCTATTATTTTTCCCCAAAACCTTTATTGTTCAACTATTCATTTAACTTATTTGTAGCTAATAATCCCAATTAGTAAGTTGCCTCACTCAATTATCTTGCCATTTCAAGGTCCAAAAGAAAATTTCAGGGAACTATCAGCATCCTCAATTAAGTAAAAGAAATCTGGTAGGAGAGAATTTTTATCCAAGGATAAGAGGAAGATAGATAACATAAAATTAAAAAGGGAAACAAATCTAATATCAGAATTTAAACTCTTAGTGAAGGCTCTAAAGAGCACGACTGAACTGTGGGAAAACTGAACCAGTGTAGTAAATGATCATAATGGTGTGTGTGTGTTTGGATGTGATTCAACCACATATCTGTTCCACAATTTCTCTTTCATCACAGAAGGATACGTGTCATATAAGAATATGAGCACAGGCAGTTATACTTTCTCAGATATTTCTTGATGCATTTCCTGTGTCCCCTTTCCCCAGTCGGAGAAACCATTGGTAATTTACATATAAGTAACTCAAACAGGCTGAGCTTTGCTGAGTCTGAGAAAAGATTAGACTAGTGTTTAGTGTAGTTTCACATCTTAAGCCCGGCAGTTACTTTTATATCCAGCTATTTAGAAGTGTTGCCATTATCAGCTCTCATAAAATAACATATAAAGACAAAGCCGTAACCATACACATTCACAAAGGCATTCATGTAAATTATAAGTACAGGTTCATATAGTCAGAGATATGGTTTTTCCAGAATTATATATGGATGTGACAGGTGGACCATAAAGAAGGCTAAGCGCTGATGAACTGATGCTTTCGAGTTGTGGTTCTGGATAAGACTCTTGAAAGTCCCCTGGACTGCAAGGAGGTCAAAGCAGTCAATCTTAAAGGAAATCAACCCTGAATATTCATTGGAAGGACTGATGCTGAAGCTCTAATACTTTGGCCACCTGATGTGAAGAGCTGACTCATTGGAGAAGACCTGATGCTGGGAAAGATTGAGGGCAGGAGGAGAAGGGGACGACAGAGGATGAGATGATTGGATGGCATCACCGACTCAACCTACATGAGTCTGAGCAAACTCCAGATTACAGTGAAAGACAGGGAAGCCTGGCGTGCTGCAGTCCATGGGGTCACAAAGAGTCGGACATGACTGAGTGACTGAGCAACAACAACTGAGATAAACTTGGAAATCTCTCTCAGAGTACAGAACTTAAACTTTGAAAGGTGAAAATAAAGTCATAGGGAGAGAAACAGAGAGTAGAGATCAAGTCAAAGAATGACAGATGTTCCTGAAAAATAAATACTGGATGAGAGATAATCAGAGAGAAAATTAAATAAAACTTTCCTAATAAGGGGGGATAAAAAGGCCAACTTACAAAGACTGAAAGATTTATAAGTTTCTATTCAAACTCAATGAAGAGTATTTAGTTTAAAAATTGTATATTAGCTCTGGCCCCCAATGTGACAATCCTCCCTTAGAATGAATACTTAAAACAGAAATAAAAATAACCTTAAATATGGAGCAGAATCAGGTTGCTAACTGTCCCCTTCAGAAGCTAAAAGAGAAGAAAAAATTAAATCTGAGGAAAATAAAAGGATGTATTAATGATTAAAACAAAAGTTAGTGAACTAAAGCATAGAAAAAAGCAACAAAAAATCAGTAGAATCAAAGTTTTTTGAGCAGATTGATACCAGTTATAAACCTCTAGGCATGGGGGGAAAGAAAACAATGTCAGGAATGACAGAGGGGCCTCATTTCATAGCCTATTTAAAACAATTTTTTTTAGAATTAAAAACATATTTCTTGCTACTCTCTCCATTCATCTCATCAATCAATTAAAAATAAATATTTAAAAATTTTAAACAAAAGTATTTAAAATTTTTTTAAAAATATTTCTTCTTTGTCAATTTTGTGATTTTCATCATTCCCTCACCCCATATCCAGCCACCTTGGGACATGAGCTCATCACCCTAGGACATGAACCCACCCACCACTGGGCTGGCACCAACGCCGGGGCCCCTGAGATACACAGCCAGCTGCACCAGGACACAGCCCTGTCTACCAGCATGCCTGGAGCCACTACACAAGGCAGGGCCTGGCAGCCAGCCATGCTGAGGGCTGCCTACCAACTTGCCCACAGTAGTCAGTCCCACCACACACAGAACACATAAGCGGTACCCCTAGAGCATATACCTTTGGTGAGCAGAGGGGAGTGTTCTGCTCAGCCCCATACGATGTCTTCTATAGGAGTCACTTCTCCAAATCCAGGAAATATAGTCAACTTACTTAATACATAGAAATTAACAGAGACTTAGGCAAAATGAGAAGACAGAGGAATACGTTTTAAATGAATAAGACAAAAACCTGAGACAAAGAACTAAGTGAAGTGGAGATAGGTGATCTACCCAATAAAGAGTTTAAGATGGGACTTGTTTGGTGGTCCAGCGGCTAAGACCCTACACTCCCAATGCAGGGGGCCTAGGTTCAATCCCCGGTCAGGGAACTAAATCCCTCATGCTGTAACTAAGAGTTCACCTGCTGCAACAAAAGACCCTGCATGCCACAACTAAAGCTCTCACAAGATGCAATGAAGATTGAAGATACCACGTGCTACAGTTAAGACCCAGTGCAATCAAATAAATAAATAATTTTTAAATTTTTTAAAAAAGAGTTCAAGGTAATGATTGTAAGGATGCTCAACAAACTCAGGAAAAGAATGGATGAATGGATGAACACAGTGAGAATTTTAACAAAGACTTGAAAAATACAAGGAGGGACCAAACAGAGCTGAAGACTACAGTAACTGAAATAAAAATTTCACCAGAAGAAACTGACAGTAGATTAGGTGATACAGAGGAACAGATCGGGAAACTGGAAGAGATCTATGGAAATCACTCAAGATGAACAGAAAAAAAGGAAAATAAGAAATTTTAAAAATGAAAATAGTCTGAGAGACAAATGGTATAACATCAAGTGTACTGACATTTACATTAGAGGGGTCCCAGTTGGAGAAAAAAAGAGAAAAGGAGGCAGAACACCTATTTGGAGAAATAATAGCTGAAAACTTCTCTAACCTAGAAAAGGAAACAAACATCTCAGTCCAGAAAGCACAGAGAGTTCCAAAAAGATGGACCCAAAGAGATTTAGACCAAGACATATTCTAATTAAAATGGCAAAAATTAAAGGTAAAGAGAATCTTAAAACCATCAAAAGAAAAGCAATTAGTTATAATACATACAAGAGAATTACCATAAGACTATCATCTAACTTTTCAGGAGAAACTTTGCAGGCCGGAGGGAGTGGCATGACACATTTCAAAGTAATAAAAGGAAAAAACTTACAACCAAGAATACTCTGCACGACACGGCTATCATCCAAATTTGAGGAGTTTTACAGACAATCAGAAACTTAAAAAGTTTAGCAGTACTAAACTGGCTTCATAAGAAATGTTAAGAGAACTTCTCTAAGTGGAAGAGAAAAGACCATAATTAAAAATATGAAAATAATGAAAGGAAAAATCTCATAGGTAATGGCAAGCATAGAGTAAGGGTAGTAGATCAACCACTTCCTAAGGGACAAAAGTAGTAAAATCACCTATATCCACAGTATGTAGTTAAGGGATATACAAAACAAAAAGATATTTAATAATGACATCAAAAACATTAAATGTGGTGGGGGAAATAAAAATGCAGGGTTTTAGCATGTGGTTTTTAATATATTTTTTATTTTTTAAATTATGAAAGTATAATAATACATTTAAGGAGATTTGGAAACTACAGAACAAAGTTATACATAGTTCCACTATATACTACAATTATCTTTCAAGTAGATACATTAAAATTTTTAGTTGGAGTTTCAATAACAAGCTTAGAATGCATTTGAACTGAAGAGATCATCAACTTAAAATAATCATATATATAAAGATATGAGTATATAATATATTCTAAGTCCCCAAACAAGTCTCAATGTATTTGAGAATATTTAAATCGTATCATGCCAAGCATCTTTCCCACTCACGATGGCTTGAGACTAGAAATCAACCAAAGAAAAAAACTGCAAAGAAAATGCACACACGTGGAGGCTACAGAGTATACCACTAAATAACCAATGGGTCACTGAAGAAATCAAGGAAAATGTTTAAAAATATCTGTAGACAAATAAAAATGGAAACACAACAATCCAAAATCTATGGGACACGGTAAAAGCACTTCTAAGAGGGACGTTTATAATGATACAAGCCTACCTTAGGGAATAAGAAATAGCTTTAAAAAAAAAACAAACAAACCTTACCTGATGCCTAAAGGAACTAGAAAAATAAGAACAAACAAACTCAAAGTTAGTAGAAGGAAAGAAAGAAGATCAAAGCAGAATTAAATGAAATAGAGACTTAAAAAAATGGTAGAAAAGATCAATGAAATAACAGCAGTTTCTTTGAAAAGATAAAGAAACTGACAAGCATTTGCCTAGACTCATCAAGGAAAAAAAGAGAGCGGGCCCAAGTAGATAAAATCAGAAATGAAAGAGAAGTTTCATTTCACACCACAGAAATACAAAGGACTGTAAGAGATCACTACAAACAATTATATGCCAATAAAATGGACAATCTAGAAGTCATGGACAAATTCCTAAAATAATAATCTCCCAAGACTGAGTTAGGGAGAAATAGAGAATACGAACAGGCCAAATGCCAGGTATGAAATAAAACATATTGAATCATTGAATAAAACGTTGAATCAGTAATAAAATAACACCCAAAAAACAAAAGTCCAAGTTCAGTTCAGTTCAGTCGCTCAGTCGTGTCCCACTCTTTGCGACCCCATGAACCGCAGCGCTCCAGGCCTCCCTGTCCATCACCAACTCCCGGAGTCCACCCAAACCCATGTCCATTGAGTCGGTGATGCCATCCAACCATCTCATCCTCTGTCGTCCCCTTCTCCTCCTGCCCTCAATCTTTCCCAGCATCAGGGTCTTTTCAAATGAGTCAGCTCTTGCATCAGGTGGCCAAGTATTGGAGTTTCAGCTTCAACATTAGTCCTTCCAATGAACACCCAGGACTGATCTCTTTTAGGATGGACTGGTTGGATCTCCTTGCAGTCCAAGACCAGACAGTTAATAAGTGAACTCTACAAAACATTTAAAGAAGAGTTAACATCTATCTTTCTTACACTATTAGAAAAATTTGAAGAGGAAAGAATGCTTCCAAACTCACTCTATAAAGCCAGCATCACCCTGATACCATAACCAGACAAAGATACCACACACACGCAGACAAAAAAATTTACAGGCCAGTATCATTGATGAACATAGATGTAAAAGTCCTCAACAAAATATTAACAACCTAAATTCAACAATACATTGAAAGGATCATACACCATAGTTAAGTGAGATTATCCACTTGGCCACGGTACATGATGCAAAAGTGGTTCAATATATGCAAATCAATCAATATGATACACCACACTAACAAATTAAAGAATACAAACTATATGATCATCTCCATAGATTAAGGAAAAGCTCTTGACAATATTCGACATCCATTTACGACTAAAACTCTCAACAAAGTGGGTTCAGAGGAAACACAACTTCACATAATGAAAGCCATATATGACAAACCTACAGCCAACATCATTCCCAAAGGTAAAAAGCTGAAAGCATTTCCTTTAAGATCAGGAATAAGACAAAGATGTCCACTTTTATTCAATATAGTATTAAAAGTCATAGCCTTAGCAATCAGACAATATAAAGTAATAAAAGGAATGCAAATTGTCACTGTTTGCACATGACATGATATCAAATAGAGAAAATCTTAAAGACTCCACCAAAAAAAAACTATTAGAACTAATAATTTCAGTAAGGTTGCAGGATACAAGATTAATACAGACGTATCTATTGTATTTTTTTATATATTAACAATGCACTATCAGCAAAATAAAGAAAACAACTCCACTAATAACTGCAAAAAAAATAATAAAATACCTAGGAGTAAATCTAACTTAGGAAGTAAAAGAGGGCTTCTCAAGTGGCTCAGTGGGTAAAGAATCCGCTTGCAATGCAGGAGACGCAGGTTCAATCCCTGGGTTGGGAAGATCCCCTGGAGGAGGAAACGGCAGCCCACTCCAGTCTTCTTGTCTGGGAAATCCCATGGACAGAGGAGCCTGCTGGGCTACAGTCCATGGGGTCAAAAGAGTCAAACATGATTGAAGCGACTCAGCACAAGCAGGAAGTAAAAGACTTGTACTCAGACACTGATGAAAGAAATTGAAGACTATACAAACAAATGGAAAGATAAATCATGTTTATGAATTGGAAGAATTAATATTGTTAAAATGCCACTCCCCAAGGTAATCTTAGATTCAATGCAAGTCCTATCAAAATACCAATGACATTTTCCACAGAATTAAAATAAATAATTCTAAAATTTGTATGGAAATACAAAAGGCCCTATTGAGAAAGAAAAACAAAGTTAGAGGTGTCATGCACTCTTATTTCAAACTATATTACAAAACTACAGTAGTCAAAAAAGTATGGTGCTGGCACAACACACACACACACACACACACACACACACACACAGATCAAGGGAATAGACTTGAGAGTCCAGAAATAAACCTGCACTTATATGGCCAATTAATATATAACAAAGGAGACAAGACTATACAATGGGGAAAAGACAACCTCCTGAATAAACGGTGTTGGGAAAACTGAACAACTACATGCACAATAAATCAAACTCTACTAATTTTTCATACCGTATGCAAAAACAAACTCAAAATAGGTTAAAGGCTTAAATAAAAAAAACTAAAAACCATAAAACTCACAGAAGAAAACATAGGCAGGGGACATATGTATACCAATGGCTGATTCATGCTGGTATATGGCAGAAACCAATACAATATCATAAAGCAATTATCCTTCAATTAAAAATAAATAAATTTTTAAAAAATATATCCAAAAAGCTTCCCCTCCACAAAAAGGAACAAGAGAACTTTTGGGGATGATGGATGTGTTCCTTATCTTGATTGTGCTAATGCTTTCATGGATATATACGTATGTGAAAACTTTACAAACTGTACAATTTAAATATGTGCCATTTATTTTACTTCAATTATATTCAATAAAGCTGTTAAAAAAAAAGAAAATATAGACAGTATGCTTTTTGACATCTATGTTGGAAATACCTTTTTGGATATGTTTCCTCGGGCAAGAGAAACAAAAGCAAAAATAAACAAATGGTACTACACCAAACTAAAAAGCTTTTGCACAGCAAAGGAAACTATCAACAAAACAAAAAGGAAGTCTGCTGAATGGGAGAAGATATTTACAAATGAGATATCTGATAATACTCAAAATATGGAAAGAACTCATACAACTCAACATCAATAAAACAGCCAATTTTAAATTTGGCAGAGATTTGAATAGACATTTTTCCAAAGAAGATACACAAACAACCAACAGACATAAAAAGATCACTAATCATCAGAGAAATGCAAATCAAAACCACAGTGAGATACCATCTCACACATGTCAGAGTGGCTTTCATCAAAAAGACAATAAATAACAAGTGTTGGTGAGGGTGTGGAGAAAAAAGAATTTGTGCACTGTTGGTGCAGTCACTATGGAAAACAGTATGGAGGCTCTTTTAAAAACTTTTGAAAATAGAACTTCCATACGATGCAGCAATTTCAGTTTCGGATATTTACCCAAAGAAAGCAACAACACTCATGTGAAAAAGATACATGCGTGCCAACTTTCATTGGAACATTATTTACAATAAGCAAGATATGGAAGCAATCTAAGTGCCCATCAATAAATGAATGAATAAAGAAGATGTGGTGTATTTATGCAGTGGAATATTATTTGACCATTAAAAATGAAATCTTGCCATTTCTGACAACATGTATTGATCTAGAGGGTATTAGGCTAAGTGAACAGTACGAGAGCTGAGAAATTACAGATGTACAACATGGATTTAGAAAAGGCAGAGGAACCAGAGATCAAATTGCCAACATCTGCTGAATCATAGAAGAAGCAGGAAAATTTCAGAAAAACATCTACTTCTGCTTCATTGAGTACAATAAAGCCTTTGACTGTGTGGATCACAACAAACTGTGGAATATTCTTTAAGAGATGGGAATACTAGACCACCTTACCTGCATCTTGAGAAACCTGTATGCAGGACGAGAAGCAACAGTTAGAACCAGACGTGTTCTAACTAGAACAATGGGCTATTCCAAATTGGGAAAGGAGTACATCAAGGCTGTATATTGTCACCCTGCTTATTTGACTTATATGCAGATTACATCATGAGAAACACTGGGCTGGATGAAGCACAAGCTGGAATCAAGATTGCTGGGAGAAATATCAATAATCTCAGATATGCAGATGACACCACCCTTATGGCAGAAAACGAAGAGGAACAAAAGAGCCTCTTATGAAAATGAAAGAGGAGTGTGAAAAAGCTGGCTTAAAACTCAACATTCAAAAAATGAAGATCATGGCATCCGGTCCCATCACCTCATGGCAAATAGATGGGGAAACAATGGAAACATTGCAGGCTTTCTTTTCCTGGGCTCCAAAATCACTGCAGATGGTGAATGCAACCATGAAATTAAAAGACGCTTGCTCCTTGGAAGAAAAGCTATGACCCAACTAGACAGCAGGTTAAAAAACAGAAACATGATTTTTCTGACAAATGTCCATCTAGTCTAAGCTATGGTTTTGCCAGTAGTCACATGTGGATATGAGAGTTGGGCCATAAAGAAAGCTGAGCCCTGAAGAACTGATGCTTTTGAACTGTGGTGTTGGAGAAGACTCTTGAGAGTTCCTTGGACTGCAAGGAGATCCAACCAGTCCATCCTGAAGGAAATCATTACTGAATATTCACTGGAAGGACTGATGCTGAAGCTGAAGCTCCAATACTTTGGCCACCTGATGGGAAGAACCGACTCATTAGAAAAGACCCTGATGCTGGGAAAGATTGAAGGTGGGAGGAGAAGGGGACGACAGAGGATGAGATGGTTGGATGGCATCACCGACTCAGGGAGCATGAATTTGAGCAAGCTCCAGGAGATAGTGAAGGACAGGGAAGCCTGGCGTGCTGAAGTCCATGGGTTAGCAAAGAGTTGGACATGACTGAGCGACTGAGCAACAGCAGCAGCAATGCTAAGTGAAATTAGACTGAGAAAGACAATGCTACATTATCTCACTTATGTGTGGAAACTAAAAGACAAAATAAACAAAATAAAACAGAGCAAAAACAGATTCAGATGCAGAGAAAAAAATGGATGGTTGCCAGAGGGGAGAGGGTAGAAAGTGGAGAAAATAGATGAAGGAGATTAAAAGGCAGAAATCTCCAATCACATATCAGACAAATCATGGAAATATAATATCCAGCACAGAAATATGGTCAATAATATTGTAATAACTTTAGGGACAGATGGTTACTAGACTTATTGTGGCCATCATTTCATAATACATGTAAATGTCAAATCATTCTCTAGTACACCCGAAACTAACATAATATTGTACATCAACTATATTTAAATTAAAATTGTGTATTGATTACCAAAATGATAATAGAAGAATTTTCCTAATGTATAAAACCACAGAAGCAACAGAGGTAAAGGAAGCAGATAATAAATTTCAGCAATTTTTGGAATATAGAAAATAGATGGAGGAATCCCAGTTCAGTCGCTCAGTCGTGTCCGACTCTTTGCGACCCCATGGACTGCAGCACGCCAGGCTTCCCTGTCCATCACCAACTTCCAGAGCTTGCTCAGATTCATGTCCATTGAGTCGGTGATCCCGTTCAACCATCTCATCCTCTGTCATCCTCTTCTCCTGCCTTCAATCTTTCCCAGCATCAGGGTCTTTTCCAATGAGTTAGTTCTTCCCATCAGATGGCCAAAGTATTGAAGCTTCAGCTTCATCATCAGTCCTTCCAATGAATATTCGGGACTGATTTCCTTTATGATTGACTGGTTTGATCTCCTTGCAGTCCAGTATCTGATTAAACAAGATGGAGCAACAAACTGAAATGTAGCCACACCCGAAATGCCTTCAAACAGAATCAACAAGGGTGAACTGATTTACCAACCAGTAACCCTTAAGAAGGGCTTCACTGGTGGCTCAGATGGTAAAGAATCCACCTGCAATGTGGGAGACCCAGGCTCGATCCCTGGATTGGGAAGATCCCCTGGAGGAGGGCATGGAAACCCACTCCAGTATTCTTGCCTTGAGAATCCCCAGGGACACAGAAGCCTGGCGGGCTACAGTCCATGGGGTAGCAGAGTTGGACACGACTGAGTGATGAAGCCCAGCACAGCAACCCTTAAGAAGGGCTTCCCAGGTGGTACTAGTGGTAAAGAGCCTGCCTGCCAATGCAGGAGACATTAGACCCAGATTCAATCCCTCGTCCAGAAAATCCCCTGGAGGAGGGCAACCCACTCCAGTAAAATTGCCTGGAGAATCCCATGGACAGAGGAGCCTGGTGGGACTGAAGTTCATGGGGTCACAAAGAGTCAGACATGACTGAAGCAGGCATGCAACCCTTAAGAAGCTCAGGACTTGGGAGTATATCAGGCAGGTGGAGTTAAGGCAAGGAACTGAAAATTAGTGAATGGGCTAAAAGTCTGAAATCATGAGTATCAAGATGTCTACCACCACCTGAAAGAACAGAGTGTTGTTCTCTGAAGAAAGTGAGAAGAGATATGGGACTTGGGGATACTAAAGTAGGTGGCAGGGTGAAGCAAAGCTGAAAGCAGAAAGTTTAAACAAAGATTTATAAAAGAAAAAATTGGACCTCTAATTTCTCTTCTTATATTCTACTCCTAGAACGCTGCCAACCATGAAGAAATTTGAGTCTCCTTTAAAGAACTGAATGGTATCTTAGAAGAAAAGACCTCTGGACATGCCTCTCAGGTTTCACTGTGAGGTTTCCAACCTAATGAACCACCTCCCAGTGATGTGGCAGTAAATGTCTAACAACCAACAATGTGGGAGGAAGTGTGCCCTTGCTTGTACCATTTGCTGATTTTCCTGGTATGAATATTCCCACAGACAGTTTCAAGTTACCAACTTGATGTTGCTGAATGCAGAGTTGGGATATGTGTGCCCATTCAGCTTTTGCAAGCTGGTATAAGCCAGCTCCAGCACACCATTGCCAGGTCCCCAACCTAACCATCCTTTGATATCACCCTGAAATGAAGCCCTTTTATTAAAGGGCTTGATTAACCCCTTCTCCACTAAATGGCAACCCACTCCAGTATTCTTGCCTGGGAAATCCCATGGGGAGAAGGAGCCTGGCAGGCTGCAGTCCATGGAGTTGCAAAAGAGTCAGACATGACTTAGCTACTAAACAACAGCAATATGAACACACAAGCGCTTTCAGGTAAAGCTTCAGTGCCTGCTTCTTTTTCAAATTATTATCTTTATAGTGCTTTGTTCTCAAACACAGTCAAGGATTACTAAATATAGATAAGCAGAAAAAAAAGAGTTTTGGAAAAAAAAAAAACAGATACATTGCAAGAGGCAAGGGAAAAACTCCATCTTCCAATTACTATGCTTAGAGATATGAAAAGATATTTTACCCATAAAAGAAATACAAGGTGCTATAAAAACATTAGGAAGACAAGAGAGAGTTTGTAGAATTCAAAACAAGATAAGAGAAATTTTAAAGTCTATAACAGAATCAGAAGATAAAGACTAGAAACTCACTTGAAGTACTAATAGAAAGAAAAAGGATCAAAGTTAGGAAACAAAATTAGAGAATCACCTTGGATATCTACCATATGATTAAGACATTGAGAAATAAAAAAGAATTGATAAAAGGGAAAATTTCTAAGAATGAGGAACAGAGTCTCTGATTTGGTAGGTCTCATTGAATGCCCCAGAATAATAGACCAAAAAAAGGCTTCCAACCAACACGTATAATCTAGAATGTTCAAAACCCTGGGGATAAAGAGAGGATCCAAAAATCCAACACAAAGGATCATGAGTTAAAACGGCATCAGACTTCTTCAGAGCAATACTGAAAACTGAAAGACAATGGAAACATGCCTTGGCAATTTCAAGAGAAAATTACTCCCAACTGAGGCTTTTATATCCAGCCAAGCCACCAACCAGACATGCAAGTGAAATAAAGATATTTTCAGACATGTTGAACATGTTAGTTTTACCTCCCGTGCATCATAAAACTCCTTCAGAATAAAAAAATGCCCTTCAGTAAAATAACAAAATATACAAAGAAATGGAAAGACGTGATCCAGGAAACAGGAGATCCAACACCAGAGAGACAAGAAAGGAATTCTCAGACTGATGGTGAAGGAAAGATTCCAAGAGAACAGTTAGGCACCGCATGTTACTCTCCCACCCTGAGAGGAAATCGTTTCCCTTCCTCTTGTATACGGTCTGGTCTTAACCAATAGAATGTAGTGTGACTGATGCCATCCCAGTCTCAGGCTTGGCTCTTAGTGATCTGGAAGCTTCTGTTTCACTCTTTCGGAGCCCTTAGCCAAGAAATAGAACTTTACTGCTGGAAGGAAAAGTCCAGCCGCTACTTGGTGTTCCATATCTGTTGAAAGAGAGGCAACGCCTGTGGAAGAAAGTTTCCCCAAGTTAGTCTTATTGGATTTGCATGGTTTAAAAGTCAAACATGACCTTACAAAGACCATCAAGCGTAAAAGAAGGCAAACACACTATGAGTGAGGACCAGAGGAAACAACATATTTAGGCAATATCCCTACCACCATCCCAACAAAGACAGCAGATGTTGAAAATTTCAAATATAAAATACAGAATGGCTGTGTACAGAATCGTTCCGAAAACAAAAAATGCAATTATAAGGAAATTATAAAACAGGAAATCATCAGGATTGTACAGATTGGAAAAAATAGAACTTATAAAAATGCAAAGTACAACTTTGAAATAAAGCAATGGAGATATAAAATACTTATGAAAAGTGTTTTGTAAACTGTGAAAAAAGAAGCCCTCAATGGATGGGCTAATCAATCAGCATGTTTGATATAGCTGAAAGTAGACTTTAACTTAAAAATATATCCCAGTAATTTATGCAGAATTCAGCAAAGAAAGGCAAGGGAAAAGTATAATAGAGAGTTGTGTGGCATGAATAATAATAGAATAAAAATGTCTGACATTCATCTGATTGAAGTCCCAAAGGGTGAAATTAAAGAGAATGGAAAGAAGCAATATTTAAGGGGATAACGAAATAATATAATATTATAGATCAACTATATTTCAATTAGAAAATTAAAATTGACTGAGAACTTTCAGAACTGATGAAAACCATGAGTACACAGATCCAGGAAGCACAAAATATCCTAAATATGAGCAAGAAAAACAAATTCATAACTTGTAACATAATAGTGAATATTTTGGACATCAAACATAAATGGAAGATCTAGAAAGCAGAAAGAAAAAGACAGATGACCTCTGAAAGAATGGCAATTAGAATAGCATCAGATTTCACAAACAACAGAAGCTAGAAAACAGTGAAATAACTTCTAGTAAATGATAAGAAGAAAATTACTAACCATTTAAAATCGTCTTCTCAGCAAATCTCATTTATCAATGTGGGCAAAAACAAGCATTTTTATAAGAAACAAGTGCACGTGGGGTTTATAAAGAGACTCTTGCTAAAAGAACGTATAAAGAATTTAGTTCAAGAAGTAGGAAAATAATTCCAGAAAAAGGTAGAGATGATAAAAGGAAAAGTGAACAAAAAGAATAGTAACATAAAAGTAAGCCCAAACAAGTACTGTCTCAGTAAAATAATACAGGAGTCTAATCTGTGGGGAATGAAAGAGCACAGAACTGAAATGTTCAAACTCAGTAAGTTGGGGGGCAAAAGCAATAGTGAGACAGAAGGGGTAAGAGCAGAGCTAAAGTGATCTAAACATGAGTTTGAGCAAACTCCGGGAGATAGTTAAGGACAGGTAAGCTTGGTGTGCTGCAGTTTATGGGGTGGCAAAGCTACCAGGGCTTCCCTGGTAGCTCAGTTGGTAACGACTACCTGTAATGCAGGAGACCCTGGTTCGATTCCTGGGTTGGGAAGATCCCCTGGAGAAGAGAGGCTAACGCCAGTATTGTTAGAACTTCCCTAGTGGCTTGGAAGGTAAAGAATTCTCCTGCAATTCAGGAGACCAGGGTTCAGTCCCTGGGTTGGGAAGATCCTCTGGTGAAGGGAACAGCTACCCACTCCAGTACTCTTTCCATGGAAAGAGGAGGCTGGCAGGCTACAGTCCATGGGGTCACAAAGAGTCGGACATGACTTAGACTGAATAACAAGATGATCTAAAATTGTTTTATTGACCAGAATGGAGGGCAAAATATCATTCAACATTAAGCTGTTAGGTTAAATGTGCATCTAAAATGTCTAGAGATACCATTAAAATGAGAGAACTAGGTTACAGAAATATCAAACCAGCATTAAAGGGAAAGGTGGAGTAAATAGGGGGAAATCATTCCCCCAAAGGCAAGGAACTAGCACTTGTAGTTCTGGCCGGTACAATAGGATGAGAAGAAAAAATCACAAGGATAATGATTCAACACAAGGGAATAAAATTCTCATTATTTGAAATAACCAGGTTGTCCATAGAGAAAGTAATGAATTTATAACAAACTACTAAAAAATTATGAGCTTAGCAAGATGGCTGGATCTTATGATCAGTATACAAAAATTAATTGTAATTCTACACACCAGTAACAATTAGGAAATATATATTTTTAAAAGATGCCTTTTACAGAGAAAAAAGCTTAATACCTAAGACTAAATCTAATAAAAGATATACAAGATCTATACTTAGAAATTATAAAGTTTTACTGAGAGATCTTAATGATGACCTAAATAAACAAAGAGGAACTTTTCTGGCAGTCCATTGGCTAAGACTTTGTGCTTCCACTGGAGAAGGTAAGGGTTCGATCCCTGGTTGAGGAACTAAGATCCCACATGTCCCATAGCATGGCCAAAAAAAATTTAAATAAATAAAGGAAGGAAGAAATATTCCATGTTCATGCATAGAAAAATAATATGAAGATATATACATATACATATTATAAAGTTCAAAACAACAAAAAGCTGAATAACATTAGATATATAAAGTGTTAACACATAATTTTAAAAAGCAAGAAAAGGATGAACGCAAAATTTAAGGTTGCTGCTGCTGCTTAGTCGCTTTAGTCATGTCCAACTCTGTGCAACCCTATGGACTGTAGCCTGCCAGGTGCCTCTGTCCATGGAATTCTCCAGGCAAGAGTACTAGAATGGGTTTCCATGCCCTCCTCCAGGGGACTTTCCCAACCCAGGGATTGAACCCTGGTCTCCTGCATTGCAGGAAGATTCTTTACCACTGAGCCACCAGGGAAGCCCAAAATTCAAGGTTCTGGTTATCTATAAGGAAAAGGCAGGAGATAGGATGGGGTAATATATATAGCTAGCTCTGATGTTATTAATGTTTTAGTCCTTAAGTTGTGTGGTGAGTTAATGTGATCATTATATTTATAAATAAATGGAAAATATTTTGAGTCCTAAAATTTGATTTTAGAGGCTTCCGTGGTGGCTCAGTGGTAAAGAATCTGCTTGTTAATGCAGGAGACATGGGTTGGATCCCCGATCCAGGAAAATCCCATATGCCTCAGAGCAACTAAGCCTGTGCACAACTACCGAGCCTGCTCTCTAAAGCCTGGGAGCCACAACTATAGAAGCCCACATGCCCTAGACCCTGTGCTCTGCAACAAGAGAAGCTACTACAGTGAGAAGTCCTTGAACTGCAACTAGAGTAGCCCCCACTCACCCCAACTAGAGAAAAGCCCGTGCAGCAATGAAGACCCAGCATAGCCAAAAATAAATAAATAAAAATTTTAAATAAAACTATTAAAAATTATTTTAAAATTTGTTAGTTTTCTGCTGAACACAGATATAACTACAACAAAAATGAAACTAAAACATTATCGACTAAAAAAGAACAGTCACTAGATGAAGTCAAATAAAAACAAAGCACAAATTAGCAAATTAATAGAGGCTTCCCAGGTAGTGGTAAAGAGCCTGCCTGTCAATGCAGAAGATGTAAGAGACATGGGTTGGGAAGATCCCCTGGAGGAGGGCATGGCAATCCATTTCAGCATTCTTGCCTGGAGAATCTCTTGGACAAAAGAGCCTGGTGGGCTACAGTCCATTGGGTCACACAGAGTTGGACACGACTGAAGCGACTTAGCACGCATACACACACACACACACACACACACACACACACACACACACACACATACACACACACACAGCGTGTGAAATCCTGGTCTGGATGAATCACAAGCTGGAATAAAGATTGCTGGGAGAAATATTAACAACTTCAGATACACAGACGATAACACTCTAATGGCAGAAAGTGAAGATGAACTGAAGAGCCTCTTGATGAGGATGAAAGAGAATGAAAAAGCTGGTTATCATGGGATCTGATCCTTTCACTTCATGCAAATAGAAGGGGAAAACGTTGAAGCAGTGACAGATTTTATTTTATCGGTCTTCAAAATCATTTTGGACAGTGACTGCAGTCATGAAATTAAAAGACTCTTGCTCCTTGGAAGAAAACCTATGACAAACTTACAGTATATTCAAAAACAAAGATACCGCTTTGCTGACAAAGGTACGTATAGTCAAAGCTATGGTTTTTCCAGGAGTCACATAACAGATGTGAGAGTTGGACCATAGAGGAGGCTGAGTGCCAAAGAATGAATTGATGCTTTTGAACTGTGGTGCTGGAGAAGATTCTTGAGAGTCCCTTGGACTGTGAGGAAATCAAATCAGTCAATCTTAAAGGAAATCAACCCTGAATGTTCATTGGAAGGACTGAAGATGAAGCTGAAGCTCCAATACTTTGGCCACCTGATGCGAAGAGCTGACTCATTGGAAAAGACCCTGATGCTGGCAAAGACTGATGGCAAAGGAGAAGAGGGCTGCAGAGGATGAGATAGTTAGATGGTATCACTGATTCAGTGGGCATGAATTTGAGGAAACTTAGGGAGATAATGAAGGACAGGGAAGCCTGGCGTGCTGCAAGCCATGGGGTCACAAAGAGTTGAACACGACTTAGTGACTCAACAATATACATAGGGTTTCCCAGGCGGTGCTATACTAAAGAATCTGCCTGCCAAGCAGGAGACACAGGAGTTGTGAGTTCAACCCCTGGCTCAGTAAGATCCCCTGCAGAAGGAAATGGCAACCTGCTCCGGTATTCTTGCCTGGGAAATCCCATGGAGAGAGGAGCCTGGCGGGCTCCAGTCCTTGGGGTCGCAAAAAGTTGGACACAACTTAGGGCCTAACTACCACACACCAATATATATGTGTGTATGTGTGCGCTCAGTCGTGTCCAACTCTCATATATTTTGCATGGCATGTGGGGGTCTTAGTTCCCCAACCAGGGATTGAACCCAAGTCTGCTGCAATGGAATGTGGAGTCTTAACCACTGGACCACCAGGGTAGTCAGACTGTATAATTTTAAGGTAAAATGCATTACATTGACTAAAATCTCTGTGTATGTGAATTCATATATATTCAGTAAGATAAATAAATATATTTTGGAAAATATATAATATTTGGGAAGGTTTATCTAACTGAAGAAATGCTAGTAATGAACTTTTGTGAGTCAAATAATAAAGCATCAAAACATCTGTAACCAGACTTCTAGAAGAAGATAGAAGATCACAACTCCCTTCACTTCATCTCTAATGAAGTAAACCAAAACCATTTAAAAATTGTGAGGGAGAAAAGTATTGTAATTACCCACCAGAGTTCCCAAGAAAGGAAATAAGATCAACTTAATATCATTAACTTCAAAGAGTGAGAGCCAAGGGGTAGGGCAAGTGGAGAATTAATCTGTATTCACAGAGTGCAATATGGCTGACTTCCTCATGTCACTTTAAAAAGATGAACTTCCAAATCCAAAGAAGATGGAACCAAGTATATGTCTGTCTCCTTGTCTCTTCCTTCTTCTGAATAGATGGTGATGAAAGTTACCTCTGGGCAGAGACCAGTAAAAGAGTCCATGTGAACTATGAAACATAAGCAAAATTTTCCAGGCTCTAAACAGAACTAGAACAATACCCCAAAGCCTGTAACATTGTTTCCACATTAGAATGGGGTATACTCTGGACTGGGGTGAGGCAAACATAGTAACTCTGACCTGTTACTGTTTCCCATAAGCTCCTTTTTTAACCTTTGTATGCTCTTTCAGGAAATATTTCTTATCTTGAAGGAAGATTTATTTTGAGTTCAGCAAGTCTCTTCACTCATTTGAGAGTTTAGGGGGTCTTGATGGTTTGCTTGCTGGGTTGTTATTATCATTATCATTAGCTTCTGTTAATGAAAATTCAATAGTTTTCATTAAGAAAAAAAGCATTTTCAGTATGATTCCAATATCATAAATATATTTCTGTCTATCCAATCCATCTATTGTTAGTGATAATTACTGATGGGTGGTAAGATTTAAGATAATTTATTGTTGTCTTTATATTTTTCCACAATGCTTCAATTCTTTAAAATAAGCATGTATCATTTTACAACCACAATTCAGTATGTGTGCAAGGAGAGAGAGAAACAGCTAGAGGATGATAATATTGACAATGACAATAGTGTACACCTTGAGGGCTTACTGTTTTTCTGGCACTGTTCTAAACTCATTACATATATACCAGGTTGGATCAAATGAAACTGCCAATATTTGGCTGTTCTTGACCTACGAAAACAGCAATTTCATGTGGTCCTATTTACATTTACTCCTTTAATCTTTGAAAAACCCCAAGATGAAGATGGAGATCCCAAGCTGCCAGAAAAGCACAGAAAAATCAAGTGTCATACTTTTCTGCAGAGCCCCCATCTGCACCCTCACACCCTGCTCTACAGTCAGGGTATCCCAAGGTACCTTAAGAGGTGGCATCAGCCATCAACCTGAGCACCAAGGCAGGACATGTTGCTCTAATTCAGTTTATCCCCTGAATGAAATCACCTCTAGTTTCTAGGAGGGTCTTCGGAACTTCAAGTTCTGTTCTAGAGCAGAAAGAACACTTTGGGTACAGCTGCAATTCCCAGTAGACTCCCCGCCTTTGTTCCCCACCCAGGTACCAAAGGAGGACATGCTTGACAGTTTTGTGTTTATTTCCAGAAAGTGATGAAGACAAAAACAATATATCTAGACACCACTCTCTATACAATAAATAGCCTCCCCTGTTTCCCAAAAAAGAGAAATGCATCCTCACACACCATCCCCTATCCCCTTGGCAAGACAGTGCTTCTTTAAAAAAAAAAAAATATTTTATTTATATATTTTTGGCTGTGCTGGGTCTTCAATGCTGTGCGGAGCTTTTCTCTACTTGCGGGCTACTCTCTAGCTGTGGTATGTGGGTTTCTCACTGACGAGGCGTCTTTTGTTGCAGAGCACAGGCTCTAGGACTCGCTGGCTTCAGTAGTTGCAGCACAGGGGCTCAGTAGTTGCGGCTCCTGGGCTCCAGAGCACAGGCTCAATAGTTGTGGTGCACGGGCTTAGTTGCTCCATGGCATGTGGGATCTTCCTGGATCAGGGATTAAACCCGTGTCTTCTGCACTGGCAGGCAGATTCTTCACCACCGAGCCACTTGGGAAATCTCAAGACTTTGCTTCTTGAGTCATGCACAATCCTCACCCCCTTGCCAGCCCCTTCCTTGGGACTCCACTGTGCCTAAGAGGGTGGGGCCCAGGCCAGTTGTTCAAAGTCACTCGGGTCCTCTCCCTGACCCTGGCTGGCTGACTTACAAAATCCACATGTCTTTATTTCCATATCAGGGATTAACACACACACAAATGAAAATGCTGACAGTTACTCTACAGAGGAAGAGATCTGAGTTTCCAGCCGGGCCATCCCACCTGACCCTGACTCCCCCACCCCCAACCCCAGCCCGCAGAAGAGAGGAAGCTCTTTTGTGTCCCAGACCTTCCGTGCTCCGTTTTATGTTCTCCAGCTGCGAACCCACAGCCAGAAGCAGCACCAGGTATATGACTGTAGTTGGGGCAGAGGAAGGGGCAGAGGACAGTCTTTGCAGGTTTCCCTGTGGGCCAGGAGACAGGAAGTGAACCTCAGAAACCTTCCTGGCCCCCCTCTTCCTCAACCAGCTACAAAAGGAGACAGGACAGAAGAAGCTGGGGATGGCTCAGTCCTGAGTTTGTGGTGTGGTTGGTGTCACCAACCTAACGACGCTCTTCCTGTTCCTTTCACGTCATCTGTTCAATTGGGAAAACAGTTATAAAACTGGCCTTCAGTTTCCTTATCAAAAGAAGGGGCCCCCGCAGGGGAGGAGCTGTCACCACTGGAAGGATAGGGGGACACACGCCTCCTCTTAGAGTCTCCTTCACCCAGTCCTGAGTCGCTGGACTCTGGCCGGAGTGGGGTGATCCCAGTCCACAGGGAGGGGGAACCCTGCTCCTCTGGCCCCCGCCCCTCTGAGGCTCCAGGGCCAGGTTCCATGGGCAGAGTTCGCATGGAGCGGAACCAGTTGGCTGGGCCCACCTTGGGAGGGTACTGGGGGGCCACAGGCCAGCCAGCTCCAGGCGGCAGGACTTCCTGGCTTCGGTAGTAGGACATGGTGGGCCCGGGTGCGGAGGGCAGGAATGCAGGCTTCATGCTGACAGCTCGAAACTCGGCCTCGTAGCTGTGGTCCCGGGGGGCTCCCAGCCAGTAAGTCTGGGGAACCACATCCTTGGCCTGGCCGGGAAGGTCGGGGTAGAAACGGCTGGAGACGGGATACTGGTTGGGGATGAGAGGAGAATAATGGTCTCCCCCAAGCAGTTGACAGTTGGGTCCAGGTGAGGAGGGGACGCTGGTATCAACGGATGTATACATGCTTAAAAAAAAAAAAAAACATGGGGCAAAAGACAGGGGGTCTTGAATAGAACTGGTCAATTAGGAGCCTGCCTGCTGCACGACCCTCCCCATACCTCCTTCCTGACCTGCCCACTGCCCTTTGGCACCCACCGCACACTTCCCCACCGCAGAGGCAGAGAGGGGACTGAGCACTTGTCTGCAGTCCCAGTCCCAGACAGACAAGGAAGGCCTCTGCCAACACAGTTGAACCCAGGGGCACTTACGACTCAAAGTTCTCCCGGAATCCTTTGGCAAAAGGGTTATTATCAATTTTCAGCTGAGTAATCTAGAGAGAAGGGAAACAGAGTCATCTGAGTGGCGAGTCTGAGGCTGGGGAACTTCCAAATTCACTCCCAAGAAGTCGAAGGGCCCTGCTCTTCCCTTCTTCCCACCCCAGCCGCCCAGGTTCAGCCCACCCTCGCCCAGGCAGCCCTCACCTCGGCGTTCTGGTAGGCGGTCACGGCGATGAACTGGGTTTCTTGGAAAGTGAAGACGTGCGTGTTGCAGGCCGCCTCCGGCTCTCCATCCTTGACTTCGACAATGTGCAGCCGGGGCTGGTATTTATGGAGGGACTGAAGCACAATCATCTGAGAGGGGGTGAGACGGCTGTGAGCGTGGGAGGAGGGAGTATAAAGGAACCCTCTCCTCCCCCACCCCACCTATGGCTCACCCTATGGCCAAGCTACAAAGGACCCTGAAGTCATCGTGACCACTCTGCCCTGCCAACAGGTAACTTCTCCCAAGCCTCTAACTTCAGTCCTGAACCTCCTCAGGGCACCAAGGGCACTTTTAATAGGCTTGCCCAACTCAAAGAAACTCTGCATCCACTCCCTAGGACCACCAGTACCGACTCGATACTAATGCCCAGGCTGGGTTGTCCCATGTTGGCCTGAATGTGACCCCAGTCTGCTTTGAGATTCAGCTTCCTCTCAAGGTGGGTGGAAAAGAACCAGAGTGAGAGAGGAAGAGAAGTCACTTTTATAGAACAGAATCAGCCTTCAGGACCCACTGTAGCCTCAGGGACAGGGAAAGGTGGGGGGGCTTTCCCAAGCAGAGGCATCCCACCTGGGTCACATTGTTGGAAGCCCCCTTGTTGTTCGTGAGCTTTAGTTTCCCGAATGACACCTCCTGGCGCATCCAGTGGGCTCCGGTGTTGGGGGAATCTGGATGGATGTACAGGCGGTTCCCTGTGGACAGTTAATCTTTTTGGCATGCAGCCCCTGGGACCAAGCCCCTGGTCATGTGGGGCTTCTTTGCCTGTTCGAGGGGCATGGCAAGAAGGAGGGCGGGGAAGGATAGACGGGGCAGGATGGAGGAGGTGTGGGCAGAGGACCAAGCTGAAGACAGGATAGAGCAAAGTAGAAGAGATGACAAACAGAATGAAAGTGAGAAGTGGGAGGGGAAGGGATGGAGTTGGGTGGAGTGGAACTAGAGAATTAAATCCTAGGAGTCAGAGGCAGGGGGTTGGGGAGGGGTTCCTCTTGGATCCACCAGGGGGCGCACAGTCTTAGAGAAATATCGTGCCCCCGATTCCCAAGGAGGCAGGTACCTGGAATGCTGCCCTCCGCCTTTCCACATTGCACCCACTTGCCGCTCTGATACCGCCAGTGGTGCTGGTCCACCAAGACCACGTCCACAAACATCCGGTAATGGCTGGTGGGCTCCAGCCCAGCCACAGTAAATGACAGGAATGGGAACATCCGCCTGGGGAGAACAGAGAGACCCACCAATATCATCAGCCCCCAGTCCTCCAGACAGCCGATCCCTGTGCAAAGGCCGTCCATCAGTGGTGTGCTGGAGGCAGCTCCCATCCTCACCAGAGCCAGCTGGGGAAGTCCAGGAAGTCTGTCAGCCAGTTGTTAGACAGCAACAATTAAAAATTAAATCAGGACTTCCCTGGTGGTCCAGTGGTTAAGAATCCACCTGCCAATGCAGGGGACATGGTTTGATCCCTGGTCGGGGAAGATGTCACATGCCATAGGGCAGCTAAGCCCATGAGCCACAACTACGGAGTCCTTCGAGCTCTAGAACCTGTGCTCCGCAACAGGAGAAGTCATTGCAATGAGAAGCTGCTTACTGAAATTAGAGGAGTAGTCCCCGCTTGTGGCAACTAGAGAAAGCCTATGTAGCAATGAAGACCCAGCACAACCAAAAATAAATATCAATAAAGATTAAATCATATAAACTACCATGAAATATATTACATTACAAGTCAAGGTAATAAATACTCAAAAAAATCACTTCTCAATATTTTTTACTACACTTTACTATTATCTCTGCTCTTGAGACTGTTTATCGGTATGGTGGAGATATACCAGGTAATATTTGCTGCCTCACATCTCTTCCCAACTCCAAGTTCAGTGATAACATGTGGGCAGCTTACAAGTAGCCATTAAAGGGGTATTTACCATGGAAATCAGCAAATACTATGAAGCAGGGCTTTTAAAAATTTTTTTCTTTTTGAGTATCAGTTGCTAACATTAGCTGCACAGCCCTGTCTCTAGCTTTAGTTTGCTCCCTGGAGGGGAGCAAAGCCACAAGCCAGCCCCAACACAGGCTGTTCCTAGTAGGTCTTCATCTCTGAGTTCCCCGAACCCTGGTCTGGCCTCAGTCTGTCGTCCATCTTCTCGCTGCGGCTCTCACGGTGCTAACACACAGCTAGCCCCAGAGCGGTCATCCGCAGGCTTTCCCTGCCCCGTCCTCCTGAGCCTGACGTCTACAGTGCCACCTGCTCCAGGCCTGGGTCTTCAGAGATGTAGCTAAAGTCCTAGCCGGAGCTTTCCACCCACCTGGAAGAGGGACTCTATTGAGCACAGTTCTCATGATCAAAGTCCTGGTCCCCAGGAAAAGTGGAGGAAGTTGGATTTGGGATGCTGTGCTATTGTGCTGAGTAACAGATTCAGAGGAATAAGCACGGCCATACCACAACCATCTCCATCACCTCCACTGTCACCACCCCATCACCAGCATCACTACAACCAGCACCTCCGGCATCACCATCACCATTACTACAACCACTACGATCATTACCTCCACTATCACTCCCCCAACCCCAACACCACATCAGTACAACCAGCACCTCCACCACCACCACCATCATTACAACCAATATCTCCAGTATCAATATCACCATTACTACAACCAACACCTCCACCATCACTAGCATCACTACAAGGAACACCTCAATGATCACAACTCCCATCACCACCATCACTACAACCAGCACCTCTACCATCACCACCGCCTCTCCGGCTTAGCCTGTCTCTTCTAACTCAAGCAGGAAGAGCAGACTTTTTAAGATGGCAGAGTCAAACCCTCATCAGAATTGCTTTTCATTCCCATACACACTTCTCTCCTCCTCCTACAAGAAGCCTTGCAGGGTGGGAAGAAAGGCACTGGTCCATGAGTCAGGAAACCTGGGGGACTGAGAGTTCCAGGGGCCAAAGAGTGGTTTCAGGTGGATCCCAGTCTACAGTCCAAAGAATTGGACACAACTGAGCATGCACGTGCACACACACACACAGAGTCCCCAGAGGGTCCCAGAACAACATCCCTAATAACCTTGGAAAAATCTCTGGGGAAAGTACTGTCACATTCCTGCCTTCCCCAGACTCTCCTGGGCTGAAAAAAAGAGACTTACTGGCCTTATGGCCTTGGATAAGTTAATTCCTAAACCAAACCTCACTCTCTTCACCCATAAATGGAGATAACAATTCCTGTCCATTTTTCCTCTCAGAGCTGTTAAGAAGTTTGAAAGATGTGCAACTCAGCTCACCGTCTCTCCTATCCCACCCTCATTCCACCTTTTCCCAGGCCTAGAGTGATCAAAACCCTCTGTCCTGGCTGAAGAACCCCAAGCAAGAGTCCAGAGTTCTGGTTTGAGGCCTTGGATCCTAGGAGCTTAGCATGCCAGTCAGCTGGAGAAATCAAAGTTAGGGATGAGGCTTTGAGCAATCGAGAGTGAGAGAATATTTTCAACCTATTGCTACCGCTAACTCATTTTGCAACAGTGGTCAGGTCATTCATGCTTCCTATATTGTACCCAGTTCCTATCCAGACATGTAGTAATAAAGAGAGAGAAAGGAACTTATTCATTGTGCCTCTACTTATGGAGCAGCCAGTTCACTGAAAAAGTCCTTTGAGGTACAAAATGTTTTTTTACAATTTTATATCTGAAGAAAATGAGGCTCAGAGAAGTTTGGTGATGGCTTCTTGGTAGAAGCACAGAGCTGGTGTCTCCTGATGGCAGGGCACATGCTATAGTCTCCACAGCTCCCTCCTGCTTCTTACTAGTAGAGGGAAAAGCAGGAGACACAAGAAGACTGGAGTGGGGTAGGGGAAAGGAAGAGGAGAAGGGAGGTCTCAACTTCACCCTAAAAATCTAGACTCACCACCAGCTGGGATCCCAAAATAGCCCTTGATTTACATGACACTTTGCTGGGAAGGAAAAGGGAGTCTGGTGCCAATCTGAGCCCCTAGAAAGATAGCTCACCACTCCTTAAGGACCATCCACCTTGCAATGATTCACAGAATCATTGTATCCCTTCCCCATCCTGAACACTTCTGACAATGCTCCAATTCGCGGTTATTAGGCACAAATTTAAAGGAGACGGTTTTTATTAGTCTAGGCTTCCCTGGTGGCTCAGACGGTAAAGAATCTGCCTGCAATGCAAGAGACCTGGGTTCAATCCCTGGCAGGAGAAGATAACCTGGAGAAGGAAACGGCAACCCACTCCAGTATTCTTGCCTGGAAAATCCCATGGACAGAGGAGCCTGGCAGGCTACAGTCTGTGCGCTTGCAACGAGTTGGACATGACTGAACGACTAACACTTTTATCAGGCATGTTCACAAAATATTGCAAAATTGATAGTACCTAATTGCTATGGAGCATGCAGGATAATTGGTCCTTTGGTGGGGGTGTAAATTGAAACCACTTTTGAAGAGGGTTTTTTAAATTTTTTTTTGGCCATGCTCCACGCGGAGTGCGGATTTTTCCCAACCAGGGATCAAACCCCCATGATCCCTGCAGTGGGAGTGCAGAGTCTTAACTACTGGACTGCCAGGGAAGTCTGAGGAGCCTGTTCTGGCAATGCCTTTACGGATCCAAATGCAAAACGGACCTGAGCATCAGGAGAGCTCCTCCTCTCAGTAACCTCGGATCCACTGAATAAAAGTCAGATGGCCACCAGCAAACAGGGGAAGAGAAAAAGCAAAGCCATTTTCACCTACCCCATGAGAAATGAAGCCCATCAGCCCAAATTAAAGGAGGCTTAAAGCTAAAAATATTTTTTAAAGATCTAAAAATTTCTTGGAGTTGGAATGTAGAGAAGAGAAAACCAAAAGGGCTGAGGCCTGCGATCAAGGATAATGCGGGACTGAAATTGTTTTACCAAGCCCTAAACTCGCACATATATACACAAATGCAAATTGAACTGCTTAACAACAGAGTTATCTTAATTATAATAATCAACTAATCACACCCAGAAAAGTGGGGATTGCCGGCAATTACTGTACACCCATACACCCACACACGGAGACAGCCGCCTCGCTCTTCCTCTGCTGAGAATATCTACCATTGACTATCAGACAGGCTGCCTCCCAGAAACAACACGAG
Organism: Okapia johnstoni; assembly: GCA_024291935.2. NCBI lineage: Eukaryota > Metazoa > Chordata > Mammalia > Artiodactyla > Giraffidae > Okapia > Okapia johnstoni. Next base: position 22,913,873 of record CM044306.1, on the reverse strand, counting down.
GCCGGGCAACATGAGTGCGCTTATTGGACCACAAACACACAAACTTGAACTCCAAACCCTCCAGTTGGCCAGTCCATCTTCCTATCCCCTGTTTCCCCTCCCAGTCCCATCTGAGCCACCTGGATCAGTCTCTGGACCCCAGAACCATCCCCCCGCCACCCCTGCTCCCCATCCCACTCCTGCCATGGAGGAGAGCATGACTGTGTGTCCTGTCCACACTGCGGGTTGGGTCTAGGGTGGGTAGGAGAGGAAGAATCTGGGAGGGAGTGAGTCAGCCCCAAGGGGAAAGGCTACGGGGCTGTGGGTGGGCCTGCTGGAAGGATTTTTCAAAAAGGAAGAAAGTCGTGGGTGATGTGGTGGTGACTGATGGATCACTGGAAACCATGGAGGGACAGGTCAGTCTGCCAGGGCAGGAGGACAGAAAGGGAGCTGGTCTCTGAACTCGTCTTACTTTTCAGAAGCCAGTAGCTGAAGGAAATGGCCGCCGACTTCCCAGATCACTGGAGCCTAAGTTCACAGACCTGGGTGCCGAGCTTGGGGCAGTGTGTCCTCGGTCTCCTCCACCCCACCCTGGGGCCCCTTGAGGCCTGATCCAAGAGGAGGCCTCAAGGGAAACGGTGAGAGGCCACTGTCCCCTTCCAACAGCTCCAACCCACGAAGTGTCTGAAGCAGTCCGTCAGGATGGATTGAAAGCACGAGGATTGTAAAAGTGGAGCGCGCGCGAGCATACAAAACAATTAGGGAAATTTGATGATATTTAAGAATTTCTTTTCAGGTTTGCTAATGGTATTGTGTTTATTTTTAAAAACCCATTTTTAGAGGTGCACAGAGAACTACTTAAGGATGAAATAATACAGTGTCTAGGATTTACTTACTAATTACGCTATCACTAACGTAGTTTCAGACCAGAGGCATGGCCAAAAGGAAAGAAGACAGAGCAAAGGAAAAGAAAAGCAGAAACAGGATTGGACCAGTATCGACAGCTAGGTAACGGGTAATGAAGATCTGTTACATGTTTCTCGTCACTTTTGTATATATTGGAATTTTTCATAATAAATGAAATTAAGTGTGTGGGTTTAAATAAAAGAGACAACAGGGGACTTCCCTGGTGATTCAGTAGTTAAGACTCCAAGCTGCCTAGGCAGGGGGCTCAGGTTCAATCCCTAGTTAGGGAACTAAGATCCCACATGCTGGAGTGCAGGATGGCCAAAAGATAAAAAATTAAAATTAAAAAAAAATAAAAGAGAGACAACACAACTGTCAAGAAAGGATTATTCATCAGGAATGTAAAGAAGGAGGTTGTAGATGTAAAGGAGACAACCAATACAGCAATATGAACTGCACTGTACCCTAAGACCCACAGCCAGTCCTGCACCCCCAGATCCCTGAAGTTCTGCTGAAGCTCTGTCCACCCCAGCCCTCAAGACTGGAGGGGCAGGGGCCTGGCCACAAGTCTGTGGGGAGACCCCAGCAGGCCCCAGGGTGGGAATGCTTCCTGACCACTCAACTGAGTGGAGGCTTGAGTTCGGGTCTGTGTGTGACCAAGTGCAAGCCATCAGCCCCCCGGGCCTCAGAGCCCTCAGCTGCAAACGGGGAGGCTGCTTGGCCTACCTAGCGCAGTGAAATAATGGAAGTGAAAGCACTATGAATGCATCAAGGCCTTAGGACAGTGTGGGTAGCTGTTTTTACTCCTGGTCTTGGGGGAGCAGAAAAAGAAACCCAAGGCACATACCATCTGGGAGCTGGCACCAGTTCTGCCAGCGATGGATGTGCTGTGTGACCTCAGAAAAGTCTCTTACTGTCTCTGGGTCCATTTCTCTGTCTGTCCAGGAAGAAGACGGTACAGGATCTTCTGGGTTCCCTCCAATTTAAATATGACAGCCTAGAAGTCTAGGCTGTGCCTAGGTGCACCCAGAAGGGGGCTAGGTTTGGGGGAGAAGAGAGGAATTATCAGATGGCCTAGAAGATGAAGGCCAGGGTGTAAAAGAAAATGCCGTCTTTCCTGGGTTCATCCCCGAGAAAGAACAGTTCAGCAACTTGAAGCCAATTGTGATTGGTGGACAGGTCCCTCAATCCCAAGCCATCCCACAGAAATCATTCATCAGGACAGAAAAATGTTCCAGCAATGCCCAGATATTCAGTCTACCCTGAGGGGTCTAGTTCCATGGCTCAGGCTCCCCTGAGCCCAGTGCATGCAGGGTAGGGTTTGGGGCCAAGGGTGCTGCTTGAATGAATGTCAACCCTCTGGCCCAGCCTGGCCTCTCCCTTCTCCCTTCCCGAGCCCCACACTTCCTATCTGCTCTTCAACACCTCTCAGGTCCACTGATGACACAGTCGCTCCACACAGAGGCCCTTGGGAGTTCTCTGCCCACACAGACCCTCCCCGGGAAGGGTGGGTGCACACTCTCACCCACCAGACGCAGTCAGGGCCCACTCAGAGTGGAGTTTGCTACAGAAATAACACACAACTTGCAAGTTTCTCTTTCTTTCCCCACGTAGGAGACTCTCTCCGGAAGCAGCACCCTTGGCCCCAAAACCCTACCCTGCATGCACTGGGCTCAGGGGAGCCTGAGCCACGGAACCAGGGGTTTCCCAGGGTGGACTGAATGTCTGGATCAGGGTGAGGCAGGCTTTCAGGGACAGGCCTTGAAGGGTACAGAGAGTGGGACTGGCTGCCAGCTGGGACCCTTGAGGTAGCTTCACCTGCTCAGGCCCATGGCCATCTGTGCCCTCAGGCAGGGACCGTGTCTGGAAGGAATCTATGCCCTCTCCCACTGTACCACCTCCCTCCCCCCACCACACGCACACATCAGACACATGATCTCAAAGTACTACCGGAAAGGAAACTTGGCGAATACGTCTCCATGTCACCAAATCCCAGTTTTACACGTCTCCCTCCCTGAGAGCTGACCTGTATACAGCAGCAGCAAGGGCACTGGGAGAGGTGGGCACAGAGGGCCCCTGAGATGCGGGCTGGTTTGTTGTCCGATTCACTGCAAGGTTCTGCCCTCCCCTCTGTTTCCCAGCGCATAGGGGCGAAGAGGTGCCCTGCTCTGTCAGACCCACAGCACACACTCCCCCTGCCCCCTGGGTGTCCCCCACTCAGGCAGAGAGCGGCACACCAGTGCCTGGGGAAACCATAGGCACCCTCGCCCTAAACCAGGACCATGGCTCCCTGTGTCTCTCTCCTCCGTTCCTCATGGGTTTCGGGTTGCGCCTGTCAGTGCAATGTCCTGAGAGTAAACAACTCCCAGATTGTCCCCACCTCAACTCCCTCCTTCCCCTCAAGGCCTGAGCCAAAGCTGTGAGGGACACGGAGACACTAGCAAGTCTAGACAGAAAAAAAGAAGCGCTTCTCGGTCAGGGCAGGCAGGACGAAGTGGCTCCCATCACTTGGCGCTCCGGCAAGCGCCTCACTCACCGTCCCTGCTTGGTGATGATCATCTCCGTCTGGTGCTGATTAAACTTGGACCACAACAGGTGGTTGTTGAGCGCAACTCTCAGGTTCCCGGACACCTCCAGCCCCGCCCGCAGTGCATAGTCCTCGCGCGGGCCCGTGTAGAGTGTGGCGCGCGGGTCCGGAGCCGAGTAGGCGTCCCCCGGCTGGTAGCCCTCGGCGCCCGGCGTCGGCGGGAAGGGCTCGCTCGCCCCGGGGAAGCCGACGGCTTGGGGCCGGGTCGGGTAGGCGTAGGGTCCGAGGAAGCAGCCTGGCGTGGCGGACACCAGGGGGCCCCCGGCATAGGGCGTCTCCAGGCTGGCACCCCCGCGACGGTCGGTCGCGTCCTGCGCGCCCGGCTCCTGGCAGAAGTAGCAGTTCTGCGAGTCGGCGCCTGGCGCCCCGGCCCTCTTCGCTCGCCGGCATCGGCTCGGTGCCCGTTAGCATGTCTCCGCAGCCTAGCTCCACGATGCCCATCCGGGGCGGGGCTGGCACCTTCCCGCGGGCCGTCGAGGACCGGCCCCTCTCCGCGTGGGGGCGGGCGCGGGGGTCGGCTGGGCAGAAGTGGGCGGGGGCGAGGCCGGGGCCCTGGGGCTGGGGGGAGGGGCGGGGCCCCACCTGAGCCCTGGCTCGGACGCCTGGGTCCTGCGCCCGCGTTTGGCGGGCGCGCGGCAGCTCCCGGGCTCCCTCTCCAGCGGGCCGCTGTCACTAGCGTCGCGGCGCCTTTGCTGTGGCTTTATGAAGCTCTCTCGGCCACCGCCACCCCCCCCCCCCGCCACCTCGGCCCCGCCCCGCCTCACCCCGCCCCTCCTGGCTAATAACTCGGCAAATTCTACGCGGTTGGTGAGGACGGTAGGGCCCCCACCGTGCAGAGCAGCGAGTCTCCGGTGCGCCTTGTAGTTCACGCTCAAAGACTTTATGCCTTCTGGGAGAGTCAACCCCTCCACGTGAAACGCCAGACTGTTTCTCTCCTCTGGACCCTCGTGGAAATTCCACCCATCCTTGAAGCTTCAGCTCAAAGGCCCCCTCCTACGGGAAGCCTTCGGTGATGACCCAGATGGGCTTACTCGCAGGCTCCAAGCCGCTTCGACCATGGCCATGTGACAGATGTTCACTGATGCTCACTGTGTGCCTAGGCTCTGTGCTGAGTGGCTTTGTGTGAAGTGTTGCCCTCTTCCTCTTTGCCAGAGGCCCGAGCGGGCTGTGTCTCATGCATCTGTTCCTTCAGCCCTAGGGCAGACGTGGGACCTGGTGGGCAGCAAGAAGAGTTCCATCAAGCGGACTGCATAGCAGTAGCTGAGGGTTTGCACGTGGGTGTGTCAGCCATGGGCACTGGAAGCAGCACTGGACTGCCAGTGCTCAGAGTCCCAGGACTAGCTCTGACCGTCACTCAGGTATTTGTGACCTGGGCAAGTCGCTTTCTTTGCCTGAAAGTCAGCCTCAAGTCCCCTAGGCTAGAGAAAACAAACTGATGCATTTTTTCAGAGGGCCCGGGAGCCTTACATGAGAGAGGACACCTGGGTGGCACTTTACAGTCTATTATTATACCTGGATGGAAAAGCAGCTTTGAACAGACCCAGAGCCAGCTGACAGGAAGGAAACCCACCACATGTTCTGAAGGGCTGCCTTGGTGGTAGGACTCTGGGGGCTTGTCTTTCTGTTTTCCTTTTCTGTTGACTAATGTAGTTATATGCCTTTTATGATGATTGTTTTCCCCCTGGTTGAAAATATCTTCATTGGGAGTTTTCCTGTGAATAAAGATAAAACCACTCATATAGAAAATTTAAGCAGTACAAAGAAGTAAAGATAGGACCGTATAAATCACTTCAAATTCCACCCCGCAGAGGCAAATAGGATCATCATTCGTTGCACACCCCTTCTTGGTCTGTCTTTTGCACATGCACACACACATACCATACATACATACATACATGCTTTGTAATGTTTTTTCACTCAACAAGGTGTAATGGAATTTTTCACATGTCAATATATAAAGATTTACATTTGTAAGAGTGTTTTGAAAAATACCTTAACATTCTCATCATGTTAAAGGTTAACCTCTTCTCTCTTCCCTTCCACCCGAGCCCTCCTCAGTTCTCCCCTGGGAGCTGGCCCCATCTCTGCATCCCTGTCCCAACTCAACAGGGCTTCACCCTCAGGGGCCCATGGGGACTCTCAGCTCCCAATTAGAGCTGAACCAAGAGGCAGATTGGCAGGTGAAGGCAAAGCTGGGGACCCCAGGAGGCGAGCATGACCCAGGGAGGGGGGGAGGAAAGAGCATGAGCACATCCTCTGGGCACAGAGGCCAGCACAGCACAGCACCAGAACCCAGGATTGGCCTCCTCCTGGCCCTTTACCCACCTTCTCCATCCTTACAGAAGGGGGAAGTTTCTGCCTGCTGTTCCATGCGGGCTGCATTGCTTGAAAGACAGGGTGACCTTGAGACCCTTGGCTACTTTTGGGGAAACATGAAAGATTTTAGTAAGTCTTCCTTGAATGATGACTGGTTTCCCCAGGAGACATGAGGCTGTTAAATGCTGACACCTTTTCTGGGAGACATTTTTGCTAAGTGCTTGGCTGTGGAGGGCCAAGTAGGGCCTGTTTCCGTCTCTCCCCCTCCTCCTCTCCATGCTCATCCTTGGGTCAGGGGATCCATCCCCCTACCTCTGAACAGAAGAACTTGAGCCCCCGCCCAGCTTTGGGGATAGGAGGGATTATGAATCTCAAAATCAGGTGGACCTGGGGACATGACCCTGAAGGAAGAGGATGGCAGGAGGCAGTCTTTGTGTAACCTGATGGATGGTTAAAGGGTCTTACAGCCTGGCTCATTAACCCCAGTTCCTCACTCACTCCCTCCAATTCCTTCCACCCAAAAAAAGAAAGTGCCTGTGAAAAGCGGGGGCTGAGTAGCCCTGGTGTCACCACTGCCAGTCCCGCCTCTCTGCCAGCTTGGGTGAGAAGAAGAACCCTGGCAGTGAGACCTCCTCCTCCCCTGGCCACCTCATCCTCTTCCCAGGCCCGGGGCTGGAGAGGTGGGGGAGGTGGAGCAGGATAAAGGCCCCCCTGGGATCCGCTCACTTCCATCGCTGCTCATCCCAGCCCCTCTCTCACGGATCTACCCACTGATCATCCAGAAGGCTGGTCTGGGTGGGGCAGGAGCAAAGGACTGGTTGTGTCTCCAGGATGGGAGAGACACTGTCTCCAACAAACATCAAACATCACAAGACAGGCTGGATGGGAAATGTGGGAAAATGAACAATTTACCAAACTCTCACACACCACTTGTGGCAGAGCCAGGGCTGGAAGCCCCATCTCTTGACTCCTGATCCAGTGCTCTTCCCACAAGAGTGTTGCCTTCCCATTTTGAGGAAGAACAATTGTAATAAATGAAAAGTCACATGATCATATCAGAAAAGGTTTGGAAAACAGAAAATTGCCCCATATCCCACCAACCTGGACAGCGGTTTTCTTCACACTGTTCTGCCTGTATTCAAGGCTTCTTTTCACGCCATTTCCTATCAAGACTCTAAAGGAGCTTTGCTCCCCCGATGCCACACAGCACCTGCCATGACTGTGGGTCACAGGTGGTGTCTGGAAGCTTTACAGTGTGAATTCCTCAGACCTACCTCTGAAGATTCTGATTCCCAGGTCTGTGGCTGGTTCTCCAGTATCTGTCCAGGTGATGCTGGGCCCCCCCCGGAGTCCATGCATCCCACTCTCAGGCCCACTCCTATTTTGCCATTCTACCTCCAAATCATATCCCAACTTGAGAAAGCCTGTGCCCTGGCCCTGCTTGTTGTGTGCCCCTGGGCACCTGGAAGACTGTGTGATGGTTGAGGATGGCCACTACAGTCACTGAGTACATTTTATTATTGAAGTGCCAGGACCAGGCAATTCCTCACCCCAGAATCTAACCGCCACCTGTGTCCTCTCCTTACAACGTGTGGATGCTTAGCACTCCCAGGACCTGGAAGGCTCTTGAATGGGCTCATGCTGCGTGGTGCCAGGGTAGGGTGCTGAACAGCCCACGGGGCAGTCACAGGGGGTGGCTGTTGGTAGAGACCTAGCATATTAGGACACTGCTGCTGCTGCTGCTGCTGCTGCTGAGTCACTTCAGTAGTGTCCAACTCTGTGCGACCCCATAGACAGCAGCCCACCAGGCTCTGCCGTCTCTGGGATTCTCCAGGCAAGAACGCTGGAGTGGGTTGCCATTTCCTTCTGCAGTGCATGAAAGTAAAAAGTGAAAGTGAAGTCGCTCAGTTGTGTCCGACTCGTAGCGACCCCATGGACTGTAGCCTACCAGGCTCCTCTGTCCATGGGATTTTCCAGGCAAGAGTACTGGAGTGGGGTGCCATTGCCTTCTCCAATTAGGACACTAGGATCCAGGATTTCTGCCTCCACCCTGCTGGGCATAACCTGAGAGGCTGTGAGAGGGTAGATGAGTGAAGCGGGGAGGGCAGCATGCTGGAGAAGAGGCAGGACAGGAAAAGGAGAGAGCACAGTGAGAGGGGGCTGGGCTGGGTTTCTGAAAGATTCAGACATGGAGAGGGACAGGGACCACACAGTCAGAAACCCAGAGCATGACTCAATAGAAAGTCTCAGGCCAGGAGAGGGAGATCTGAAAAGAAGACAGAGGAGATGGGCCAGGGAGAGGGAGGTTTGCAGGCAGAGATACTTGTGGCAACGGAAATGGTATAACTGGCTTAGAACCCCATTTCCAACTGGCTGTGTGGTCTGTTCAAGTATCTTCACCTCCCTGGCTTCCTCGTCAGTTCAGTTCAGTTCAGTTGTTCACTCGTGTCCGACCCTTTGCAACCCCATGAACCGCAGCACACTAGGCCTCCCTGTCCATCCATCACCAACTCCCGGAGTCCACCCAAACCCATGTCCATCAAGTCGGTGATGCCACCTAACCATCTCATCCTCTGTCATCCCCTTCTCCTCCTGCCCTCAATCTTTCCCAGCATCAGGGTCTTTTCCAATGAGTCAGCTCTTCGCATCAGGTGGCCAAAGTATTGGAGTTTCAGCTTAACATCAGTCCTTCCAATGAACAACCAGGACTGATCTCCTTTAGGATGGACTGGTTGCATCTCCTTGCAGTCCAAGGGACTCTCAAGAGTCTTCTCCAACACCACAGTTCAAAAGCATCAATTCTTTGGTGCTCAGCTTTCTTTATAGTCCAACTCTCACATCCATACATGACCACTGGAAAAACCATAGCCTTGACCAGACGGACCTTTGTTGGCAAAGTAATGTCTCTGTTTTTTAATATGCTGTCTAGGTTGGTCATAACTTTGCTTCCAAGGAGTAAGTGTCTTTTAATTTCATGGCTGCAATCACCATCTGCAGTGATTTTGGAGCCCAGAAAAATAAAGTCGTCAGTAAATGGAGCTAAAAGACTTTCTGTCAGGATGACCAGGTCTCAAGTGAGGTGTTAGGCAGTGTGAAAGCCATGGGGTTCTGCCCGGAGGCAAGAACAGAGCAGAGGCACAAGCTATGCTAATGTGCTTCCTCCCCTTCTCCTCCAAGCTGCTCGCAGTTCCCTTCCCTCCCTCTGGCATCCACTGGTTCCCCACAAAAGTCCCTTCAAATCCAGACCTCAGTCTCCACTAGGACCCTGGGCCCAAAGAGAACCTCTCTGTGTAAAATCCCATCCCAGGAAGGACAGTCTTCCCCTCCAGACACCCATACACCGTTCCCTGGAGACGGGGACAGACCAGACCCCAGGGACTCGGGGGTCACAGAGATAAATTAGGCTCAGCCTCTGCCTCCAAACACTCCTAGCAAGGTGACCTTGGGATCGGAGTTCTCGAGCCCTTCAGTGCACTTGCCCTTCAGATGTAGACTTGAAACATGCCAGCCTGTGTATATACAATGAACAGCACCCATGTGTGAGCAAGCACATGCACGCACACACAAACACACAGCAACACTAGACAAATCCCTGCAGCCTCACCCCCTTCTCGTGTCCCACATGTAGCCTCCCTGAGCTCCTTGGGCATCTGCTCTGCTCACCCCCACCTGCTCTGAACCTCCTCCCGCTCTGGCCCCAGAGTGCCAGTCCTTCAAATAGCATGGCCGGAACCATCAGATTAACAGCCAGGGAGGGCAGAAGGGGAGTGACAAGCACCTGTAGAAGCCCTTCCCCGTGACAGCTGCGGGAGTTTCGAGTCCCCAGCACCCAGCCCCAGGTGATCAGTGTGGGCTCAACACTGATCAAGGTCAAGGGCTCAGGGTTCTCACTCCCAGGCTGGTTCCCCTTTCCCACCCCCTACACCCTGCAAGGCTGGAAAGCCTTACCCTTTAGATCCAGGCCACACCGGGTTCTCCTGTATTTCAGGCCTCCCCTGGGGACATCCTATCCTGGATCAGCTCTTCTGTCTTTAACCGCTGTCACCCGGGGCCCCAGCTCTTCACACTAGACCCACACCCCCACACACACCCACAGAGCACCCCACCTCCACTGTGTTCCCAGGCTAGGGTTCCTGCCCCCTCTTGAAGGGACCTCAAGATGTTGGGTGCTTGAGCAACATCTTGGGGGCATGCCAGGCTATGAGTGGGCAGTCCTGAGCTTCAGGGAGGCCCTGGGGAGAGAGTGTGTCCCTCCTCTTCCTGGGGAATCTCAGCAGACAGGCCCTTAATCTCAGGCAGGAAGCAGAGTCCGGTTACCAGGAGCTGGGGGTGGGGTGGGGTGGTGTACCCAGGGCTTTGGTTAAAGGGAGCTGGTGTTGGAGGGGTGCAGACAAGAAAGAGCTGAGTAGTGGGATGCGGGCCAGGGGTTAACCCCTCCACAGCCAGGCTCCTCTCTGCTCCCCATCTTGTGCCTTTGGAGACCATACAATCCCTTGGCACTGTCAGGCCTCTGCCAGGCCAGGCCTGTGGAAGGCCACTCCCCAGGGCCTCTGGCCACAGGACAGCCAAACAGCCCCTGCCTGGCCCCTCGCTCTCCAAGGCCCTCGCCTGGCTTCCTGTGAGCCATATGTATCCCTGTTTGCCCCGTGACCCTATTGGTCTCTCAGGGCCTCTGAGTCTCTGAGTTTCTTCTCTGCTATATCTGTCTGATTCTGGGTCTCTTGGGGTCCCCTGTGTTCCTGCCTGCCTGGCCATGTGCTTTCTTCACACCCATCTCTAGCTCTGGGATCTGTAAAATCTTGGGGTGCTTGTCCTGAGAGTAGTTTCCTTGTCGCTCTCTCGGTGTCCGTCCATCTGCTTACTCTGGGGCTGAATTTGTAAATGTCTCTGTATCTCCACGTCTCTGTCAGTGCCTTGAGGTCTCTCTAGGTCTCAGTGTGCCTGCTGCATGTCTGTCTGTCTGGGACTGGACCCCCATCTGTGAGTCTGCTCTGGGCCTGTCTCTGGCCCGAGGCCCTTCAGCTTGTCCATCTGGTTAACGCTGTGGGGGTGGGGACTAGATGAGGCAGACTTTAGGGGCTGGACCTGGGATGGACCAGAGAGGAAGGGGAAAGGGGGGCACAGGTGGTAGTGTGGGGGGCAGGTGAGGGGACAAACCCCATTCCTGAACGTTGCCTGAAGCCAGCTGGACAGCCCCGAAAAACCAGGCTAGAGCTCTTCCCGGACAGTGGGCAAGGGAGAGAGAGACCTGGTAAGAACCCTTCTGGTGTGGGACGAGGGTAGAGCTGCACAGATACTGAGACAGACGTCAGGTGAGGAAGACTCAGAAAGAAATGGAAAGGCAGAAGGGGAGTTCTGGGTTCTGACCACAGCTCCGTCACTAACTCCCGATGACCTTGGGCTAGGTACTTTCCCTCTTTGTGCCTCAGTTTCTGCTCTGTAAAATGAAACAGTCAGTAGAGACCATCCTCTAGAGCCAGGGGGAGGCAGAAGACTTCCCTAAACCCAGGGCAAGAGACTGGTTGCCCTTGTCTGTCGCCTGAGGGGTATCCCAAAGTCTCTTCCAATACCAACATCCTCTGTGTCAGTCCCTCAGCTCCCGGCAGGACAGAGGGAAGAAAGGGGATTAGACAGCAGGAAGGACTTCCTGCTGCACAGCAGGAAGGTGAGGATTCTCCTCCCAGCGGTCCTGGGGCCCCTCTGTTGGGGCTGAGGGTGGAAGGCCGGGGGGGGGGGGGGGGAGGGGGTGGGGGGGGGGTCGGGGGCTCAGCAGCTGGGTAATTAGCCCTCGCTCTCAGGCCCTGGGGGAGGGGCTGGCTGGACTGAGAAACCAACGCAAAGTGACAGGGGCAGTTTTGACACACGGTGGAGCTGACGGGCCCAGGGGGCCAAGGCTTTGGTTTGGTGGGCGGGGGATCCCATCAGATGATTAAAAAATAGGTCAGAGAGAAGATGCCGCAGCCGGCATTGGGTCCGTAGTGAGAACGCCAGGCAGCTTCCCCAGGGCTGCAGGCCAAAATGGGGTGGGGGGGCTGAGGAGTGTTTGCAGGGGTGGGAGTGCTGGGAGTGGGGACAAGGAAGCTGCAGGCCCAGCAGCTGGCCTTCTGTCTCCCTCATCCCTGTCTCATGGGGACACTCTGAAGTCCTACCTTCAGTCTGCCTTCTGGCCTTCCTGCTGCACTGTGGTCTTCCTCCTCCAAGGCAGGGCCTCTGTTTGGCCCTACCTCACCCACCATACCAATCCCATTCCAGAAACACTAAGACCACTGCCCACTTTGGAAGTCCTCCTTACCCTCTGCCTCAGGTCCCCCTCTGCAAAACAGCTTGCTGACTTATCCCTCATTTCTTGCCCATCTGAACAAACTCACTTCCCACTGTGTGCTCTTTGTTCTTGCCAACTCTGCATCCTGCTTGTTGGGCCCTTTAGCCTGTTCTCATGGCTTTCTTTTCTCTCCTTTCCTCCTTTCTCCTTCTCAACTCCGTGAAACATAACAGTGGCCTGGGAAGGGCAGAAGGCAGAGAGCAGGGAGGAGTGAGGTAGGAGACCCAGGAGCCTGGGACAGGTTCATCTTCCAGCACTTCACGGGCGAAGGCTGAGTGACCGAGTCTGGACTGTATAATGCAAAGCCCTGAGACGCTTGGGAGCATTCCCTCTGTTTAAGCAGTTTAGAGTCACCTCCCACCTCATCCACTTAAGGCTAAGAAGTTGTCTGCCCACAGCCCTTCAGACTGCAGCTCAGTCTCATTCCCTTTTCTGAGATCCCCCAACTTGGGAGTATGGAAAGATTAGCACACACACAACTTGGGAGCACAGCCGAGGCCTTGGCCCTCTGTGCTGCACTCCATTCTCCTAAATCCCAGGCACAGGCAGAAATCCCCAGACAGCCAGCGGAAGTCCGGGGAGAGGGACAGAGCAGGCAGGAGCACAGCCATCTCCAGCTGAGTGGACGCCTGGGTCCCAGCCACTGCAATGGCACCCAAAGCCCTGTTGGCACGGAAATGGATTGGCTAGATCTGACCTTGAGTTTAACCCCACTTACGATACCAGACGCAGATCTGCTCTGACATCGTAGTCTGAGATTTCCCCGGGAGCCTGTTGGCTGCTGCCCATCCCCCTCAGTTACCCAGGAAGTGTCACAAGGCGTCCTGCTAACATCTTTCTACCAGAGCCATGGGCAGCTGGAAGCCCCTGGACCCTCATCTCCAGCCACAGCGGTCGTGAAGCTGGTGTGACTGCCCTTAGCCTGCCCACCTCATGCCTGCCTCCATTTCTTTCCAACCAGTGGCACCAGAACCTGACATGTTCTGTGGGTTGGGGAGGGATGGCTTTGGCTGGGCAAGTTCTCAGCAACTGGACCAGTGGCTGGAGTTAGAGATACTGGGCCCATGGTCTTTGCATTTCACACACACACACACACACACACACACACACACACACACACACACACACACACACACACACACATGTGCATACTGACCTGAAATCACCACCCAAGGCTCAGGGCCCCAGGATTGGACTGTGTACCAGGGTCCTCAGGCTCCGGCTGTCGTGGACATACTGCCGAGTCCAGTTTGTGCTTTGTCTTGTCTGTTGACTCCCAGCAAGTTGGAAACTGGAAAAACCCGAGTTCTTCCTAATAATCCCACTGCTGCTTGGGGGCACAGAGAATGAAAAAAGAGAACACTCCCAGGCAATTCACACCTTTGATTTCATTAAGCTCCACAACACTGAAAGGTCAGTGGGGCAGGGATCACTGTACCCATTTTGCAGACAAGAAAACTGGGGCATAGAAAGGTTAAGTACATTGTCAAGCTGGTGACCCCACACTGAACCCTTATGCTTGCACACTTCCCTTCCCATGACCTCACCTGTAAAGAGGATACTAAGGTTCTTCATTTTACAGATGAGGAAACTGATGCTCACAGGGTGATTTGACTTCCCCAGGCTCTCAGCTATTTTTATCCCCTATCCTTCTCTGCTCACAAGGATCCTACTCAACCAATTCTGGCTCAGAGTCCTTCCCCTCCCTCTGGAGAAAGGCAAGACCTGAGGGCCACCCCAGGTCACCCTAGTGTGTGTTCCTCTGTCTTTGGGAAGTCATTCCTAGTGTCCTGTCTGATGACCCTGCAGAACTGAGCTCCATTACTCAGCAAAGCCCATCCCACTTATGGGGCAAGGGGGTGGGGGAGCAGGACTGAGGAACTAAAAGGGCCAGGGACTAGCTCAGCCACACAGTGCAGGCCAGGCTGGGCATGGCAGCAGTAGAGGAAATTGGGTCCAGAAGGAAGAAGCCAGGAGTTCTGGTTTCCAGGTGCAGGCTTCCAGGGGTGGGAGCAGGGACCTTCCTTACTCTTTGAACTCCCTGCCCCTGAACACTGGGCCCACTGCCACACATCCAAGTCATTTGGTGATTCTGTCTGAGTGGGGAGGAGGCCTGGGAAGCTCTTAGAGATGGGAGGAGGGCACCCCTGGGCATGCTCCCTACCAGGCAGTGCTGCCTCCCATTCTCTGCCCACTCCGAGGTTCATCACACCTCAGCTCTGCCCTTCTGCTAATAGAATCTGTGCTCACTTCTCATCTTGCTTCTCACCTGGAGACCTGTGAGAAGCAAGGCCTGTAGCCATGACGGGGGCACAGAGCTGGCTGGAGCTGACAGCTGCCCCACCCCTCTCCATGCCACCTGGATGGCCTGTGATTCTGGGACCTCTTCAAGCCGCTGCTGTAGCCTCAGTAGCTCTGGGACAGCAAGTGGGGCTTAAGAGCTCCTGTTCTTGGCTAGGAGGGAGGAGCGGGCTTCCTCTGACAGCTCGTGTGGGGAAATTGTGGGCCCCAGACCCTTCTCCAGATCTAGACCCCCTGAAACGCTCCACCCTTCCTTAACAAACCCAGAGAAGCCTTCCCAAAAGATCAACCGAGACAGTTCTTTCCTCCCCTGCACTGCAAGTTCTTCCTCGAGCCTAACTGTGATCCCTTGCAGAGGGGTGGAAGGGGGCAGAGATGAATCGCAGTTTCTTATAAACCTGGTGGCTTCTTGTTCCCCGACGACAATACAGCGGAGTTCTGTGGTTCTGGCTCTGAGTCAGGCCCCATCGCCCGGGCGTCCCCAGTGCCACCTCGCTCTGCCCCGCCCCAGACTGGAAAATCAGGCTCATGCCTCTGCCCGAGTCAGTGCTTCCCCTGCTTCCCCTCACGATCTCGCTTTCCCCTAAAGGGAGGTATTTCCTCGAAGCTGGGAAAAGTCAAGGGGGCAGAGACCTCGCCAATTACCGGGAGGCAGGAGGCGGACGGTGGGCATGGGGCATGGGGCGGGGGTGGGGCTACCTTGCCTTCCTGTCCCTCCCCTCTCCTCCCCTCATTCAGCCCAGCTCCTGCGTCCTGCTCTTCTAGTAGTCGGATGTGTGTGTGAGTGCAAGAGCATGGTATGTGTGTGTATGCACACTTGTACAGCTGGTATTGGGGGTGGGCTTCTTAATCTCCAAGGGTGAGCGTGGGATGAAGGAGGGGAGATGTCATGCCACTGGTGTGTCTGTGAGTGACACAGGGTTTTTCCACATGTATGTTATTTACATGTTCCTTGTCCACCATATACTCTCCAGACCTCCCAGAATCACAAGTCTAGCCCATATGGACCCCACCCCTTGCAGCCTGGGTATTAACCATATTCCCTCCCTCTCCTTAAGTGAGAAGCCTGCCCTCCTTGAGCTTCCCCACAGAATGGGGGATTCAGGGATTCAGTGAGGAGGTAGACCCCTCCCTTCGCAGAAAAACCGGCCCTTCTTGGTCCCTCTAGGGGACCCCCAGTCCTTAGCTGGTCCGGACAGGTGACAGCTAGGTCCTGCAGACCTTGAACCTTTCCACCTAGTCAGAGGCTCAAAGAGACACGAACCTCATGAACCCCACTCCCGGACCCCCCGGATGAGGGCAGGATGAGTTTGGAGAAATTGAATCCCAGGGAGGCGGCAGTTAGAAAAGTCTGCGTCGGCAATCTAGGACTCACGTGCGCCCACCCGCAGCCCGGGGGCGGGGCGGGGCGGGGAGAACGAGGGAGTGAAACAGGAAGAGAGATGGAGAGACAGAGAATGAAAGCCGGAGAGAGAAACTGAGACAGTGGACAGTCAGAAAGAGATCGAAGGGCCGAACTGGGGCGGGGGGGGGCGGGCGGGCACTGGGAGCAGAACTGCGGCGGCGACCGCGGGCGCGCTGGCGGCAGGGGTCCACGGAAGGGTTGCCGTTTCCTTTTTTCACGGGCATCACAGATGCACAAGCGGTCAGCGCGGAAAGAATACGTCTTTCATGTCAAGAAGGGGAAATCGAGGCTTAGTGATAGAGTCACTTAAAAGGGAAAACCGAGCTGGTGAGGACCCACCCTCCTGCTTCCCAGATCGGGTTCGTTTTTTTTTTTTCCGAAGCCCAGATGGGTTTCTGGAGTATACTCAGGCTCAGCCGGAACTTCCCACATTCTCTGTGGTGGGGCGGTGGGGTGGGAGGGGGATGGCAAGGGGGAAGGAGACTGGAGGTTAGTCTTGACACGGATTTGCATGGCAAGCGCACTTCTTCCTCTGAGATGTTACAGATCAATAAAAATAGCAAAACTTTCGAAAGGATGCTTTTACGCCACTTTACAAAACACAACATTGACAGGAGGGAATGCAACCTCCTCCCTTGGTGCAGGAAGGAGGAGGTCGGCAAAGGGGCCAAAAGTATCAACATCCAGAAGAAAGACAGCGACTCTCTTACCCACACACCTCCAGCCCACACTCAGGATGACCTGGATTGTCTCTTCCTGACTCTGAGAAGGATGGAGAGTTAGGCCCTGTCAAATTCCAGACCATCAAACTCTAGGTGGCACTGACCAGGGGCTAGGCATTCCCATTTCAGCCCGGCTTCTCCCATCTGCAGCACCCTGCCTGAAAGACCACCAGCAGAACTTGGCCCAGAGAGTGGAGGGGACTATCTCCAGGTCACACAGCCACCTGGGAGGGAGGTGGGAGAACGCCAACTGAAGACTGTGGTCCCAGCCCCAGCACCCAGGCCCTGCCCAGGGGACCCACTGCAGTCAGTCATACCAGCAGCAGCATCTTGGCTCCTGGCTCTCTTGAGAATTGGAACTGGAATCCCAGGCTGATTGAAAGGAGACTTGCTGGGGACCTAGTGTCCTCACCCTCAGCCTCTGTCTTTTCTAAGCTGCTGCGTGAGGCAGCCCAGGGATATCAGCTCCCCCCACCCGGTGATCACCCGAGACCTCGGGCCCACGGTCATGCTGGATACAGTGACTGCAGCCCTGCCACCTGGGAGCTCAGCTTCCAGTGAAAACCTCCAAAAGAAACCACTTCTCCAAATCTGCCTCTGAAAATCTGGGGGGCTCATAGGAGGGGCTTACAACCCCCTTAGTCATCCTAGGAAGCCAAGCTGAATAGCAGTGACTGATATTCACCCAACCACAAGCCAATTTTGTGGTTTCAATTGTTTTCAGAAGGAGCAGCAGTGCAGTGGCAGGAGGCCCTGGGCAGAGGAGTGGGCTGCCTGCTGGACCCCAGCCCCTGTCTGGGGCAGTGACGGAGCAGAGTGGGGGCACTGTACTCTGCCCTAGCACAACTCAGTCCAAGCTCAGGAAGGCACAGAACTGCCCCCACCTCACAGATTCACAGGGCAAGGGTTCATAACACCCAGGAACACCGCCCTCCCCCATCCTCTCCACGTCCCCCCAGCAACTTGACTGGTCAGGCTGGCTGCTTCCTGGATCCAAGGTGAACCCTTTTCTTTTCTTTCCTTTTTGTTTCCTTTTGTTTTTGTTTCCTTTCCTTTTCCTTCCTTTCTCTCTTCCTTCTTCTTCCCTTCCTTCCTTTTATCCTTCCCTTCCTCCTTTCCCTTCCTTCTTCCCTCCCTCTCTCTTCTGTCTCCTTCCCCTTTTCCTCTAATATGTGTGGCAGGAATAATTCAGGAGTCACAGCAAAGTGAACAGAGGCTGCTAGAAGGTTCCTGTAAATGAATATGGCCTGCCAGGCCCCAGATCCAAACCTATGGATACCCAGACCCAGCCTCCAGCTCCTTGGGCTGTGGCACTCACTGCTTCCCCTCATCCAACCTCAAACCACATCTGATCACTTCCCTCAGGAGCTAGGAAAAGATCTGGATTAGCAATAAGGGAGTAGATTTTAGAGGAATCTCAGCAATATAGAATGCCAAAATGTCAGAGCCAAGAGGGAAATTAAAACCATCCGGTCCAGTCCCTTCCTTTCTTTTTCCTAACTGGGGAGCAAAAGCTCTGAGAAGTGATACAACATTTCCAGAGCTTGAGTAGAACAAGAGGTCCTCACTGTCAGGACAGGCTCTGGGCACCTCCTGCCACTGCCCCACAGGGTGCAAACTTTCTCCCTTTTCAGCTTTTAATATTGATCAACTCCTAGTCCTGATGACCAGGAAGAAGAATCAGGAAATGAGGGGTGGGCCAGAAGCAAGGGGGCAGATGCAGATCAGAAGCAGCTGGGCACAGAGGTTTCAAGCTTCCCTGAGAACATGCAGCATCTCCTTGCCCTCTTCCTCCAGGAAGCCTGCCTGAATTACCTTTGGTGTGTGGGGGGACCGTCACCCTCCACACTTGGGACAGGAAGTGGGGTCTGGACAGGAGCAGGGGGGTTGTGTGTGGGAGAAGCTAGGGAAGGGGAGGTCCCCCATGGGGAAAGAAGCTGCCCTAATGAGTCACTGCTGCCCAGGTGCAGCCCTCCTGGGGGCTGCCCATCTGTGGTTAAGATTAGCATGTGATTTCTACAAAGGATTGTGGGGTGGTGGGCTAGAGCTGGCTGCACCAGCTTGCAAGAGGTGATTGTGTGGGTCTCTCCCCAATACTCAGTGCCATCCCAGTGGCAGCTCAAGCTGGAGGGCTGGTTGTTGAACATGTACCAGCACACCACTGGGTAATGGGGTCAACTGCAAAGCCCAGAGCATATGCATATGGGACTTCATGCATGTGTTAGTGTACATTGTTCCTGGGGTCCACATGGGTCATGTGTGAATGAATGGCAGTGCATGTCCATGTCCATGTGGCACCTGGGACATACTGTGTGGCACTGTGGTCCTGTGAGACTCTGTGTGTGCATGCATGTTGGGAGAAGCATGTCTCTGCAGATGGGTGTCACTGGGAGCCTGGTAAGTGAGGAAGGGTGTGTGTGTGTGCAGTTGGGTCTTTGGAAGGGTGTATCTGGGGCTATGTGTGACAGGGTGAGTCTGGAGGACCAGTGTGGGGAAAAGACCCACATGTGCCGACTGTAGGGGACTAAGGGTGTGCCTGAGATCAGAGACACCCAAATCCCCTGTGCCAAGACCCCCTGTGCCAAGTCCTGCTCAGGCCCCTCTCTGTCCTCAGGCTTAACCACCTGCCATGCCCGGAGGGAGTGGACTCCCAGGGCAGGCAGGGGGCTCTCTGATCCTCCAGGTGAGCTCTCTGTGTGTGCTGGGCACACCATAAAGGCCAGCACCAGAGGGCACTCTCCCCTTCCCTGCCCCTCACCCATGCTTCTGGGTGACCTATCTCCTTCACACCATCTCCTCCTCCCCCACCTCCCATCCACAGATTGCTTTTGCTGTGGGGGGTGAGGGTGAGAAAGTTCAGCTCCCACGACACTCACAAGGTCATGGGCCCCAGGAAGGGGGAACGATCTGATGATCATTCAGTTGGCCCCATCCATCTACTCACTGTGGGCTGAAAGCCTGGAGTGGGCATCCCTCTGGAGCAGGGGGCCCCGGACAGAATAATAACACAGGCTCCTGCATCCCCATGCCCCTCTTCTGACCACCCCCAGCTCCTCTGCCACAGGAAGTTTGGCTCCACGATCCCATCTCCCCACCCTCAGCCAAGAAGTCCTGCAGGCCTCCTGCCCCAGGCACAGGGGAAGCAGCCTGTTTACCATGGCTGCTTTCCTCTCCTCTCCTTCCCTCCCTGGTCTGTAAAGGCCAGAAGAAGAAGAGCATGATGCTCTGACAGTGTGAGAGGGACTGAGATGAGAGACAGGCTTTCACACCTGTGATCTTCTCACTCCAATCCCTCACCTTGTCTGGTGTGGGGCCATATGTCTTCTGATGCCTGAACCCACACTCATCTTTCCTTTCTGGAGCCTTCAGTCTCCTCCCTGGCAATGGGTCATTCTGCTCTTCTATCTGCCTCGGTCCTGCACTACCTCGACGCCGGCCCAAACTCCCAGCCTCTGAGAGAGCAAGGGATTCACTGTGGAAAACATTCAGGGAACTGGTTCCCTCGGTTCCTCTAGGAAATGTGCCCTAGTGTCTTCATAGGAAGTTCTTCCTAAAGTCTAACCTAACGGTCCTTCTGCTGTGGCCATGCCCAGCATCTTCCCCTCTAAGCCAATCTTGCTCCTTTAGCTGAAGCTGCGCTCTCAGGCAGTAAAAAAGTCAAGCTCCAAAAACGAAAACAAAAGTCTCCCCTTGTCCCCAGAGCTCTTTACACACCCTGCCGCCACAGAAACCCGCAGGGCATTGGAGCCTTCATCCCAAAATGAGTCAGGGCCCCTCAGAGAGGTTGATCTGGGGCACAGGAATTTCCCTTCATGCCAAGCAAGGCTCTACTTGACACCGACCCCTGTCCAGCCTCCTTGGTCCAAAGGGGCAAGATACGGGCTTCCATCCAGAGGGGCTGGGCCTCTTGTGGGTGAACCCAGCTGGCCCTGGAAGAGGGCAGAGGCCTCTGTCCTGGTCTCTTTTAACACCAGATTCACTCCCTGTTTGATGCTAGAGGGGGATCCATGCCGAGCTCCTAAGTACGGAGCTGGAGGCAAGAAGTGCGCAGGCCCCCTGAGCAGTCTGCGGTGCCTGCCCCACCCCGTGCTCCACTGTACCCGCCATTTTCATTCCAAGGCAGGAATGGAAATAGAAGCATCTCCCTAGGTCTGAGGACCCAGGGGACCCTCAGGCGGGTGCCAAGAAGCCAGCTGCAAATCTTCAGGCTCCTTCTTTCTCCTCCTGTGCTCAAAGGAGCAAGATTTCCCAGTGGGCTAGGAAGTGCTGGGTGGGAGTGGGAGCAGGGAAGGGGTTCCTGGCCCTGGCCGGGAGAGGGGAGAGTGCAGGCAGCGGGTGCACTGACCCCTGTGGAAGCTGGCATACTCCCCCTCCTGCCCCCTGCACTGCATATATTCTCTCCCTCCAAAATAGCATCTCTGGAGGGGGAGTGGGGGTAGTTCTCAGCTCATCCTTCACTCCTTCCCGCAGTGTGTTCACAGCTCTTGCGGCTGTCTCTTGTGACCTGGTTTCCCTGCCAGGCCCTTCTGTTCTGCTTCCACCCTCACCGTGGGCTCTTCCAGGTCCCAGGACCCTCTGGCGGAGGGTCCCATCTCCCTCTACTTGTCCCATCACGTTCACTATCTCTTGCCTCCAAGCCGTGACTGCCATATCGTTCCCTGCCCTCTTCGGGACAGAAGTAAATTCAATGCATGTAAACTGAGCACCAAATGTGTTCGTGGGGGTCTATGTGCTAGTCCCTGGGATAGTGGAGAAGTAAGTCAAAATGAACAGTCCTGGCCCTTTTCTCCAAGGATCACAAAGGACAGAGAGCTGACAGTTGGCAATACCTCCAAGTAAAGGTGGACAGAGGCCTCTTCCATGGGAGAGCTTGCTCCCTCCCACCTCATGACCCTAGGGCCAGGGTCGCACCTCTGGTCTACCTCTCGCCATTTCTAGAATCTACTCACAAGCTCCCCTGATAGTGTTGGGATTATTTCTCAGGCAGAATGTTCTCTTGAGGTTGGCTGGGGACATCTGGGCCCTGCCCTGGGAAACAAAACGCCTATTCTGAGCGGGGAGGCAGGACAAACTGAAGAGAACAACACCGCTGGGCAGAGCTGGGGTCAGCACAGTTGTGTGAGGGGCTCCAGGGAGAGGGTTCCCAGAGGAAGGAAGGGAGGTGGTGTAGGCTCCCAAGAATGGAGCCAGACTGGGGTGCTTGGGACCAAGGGAGGTGGGGTCTGCGACGGGATGACTGCCCAACCTGAGGAGGAGCAGCAAATGTAAATACATTTCCCCACCAGGGGCCAGCGAGTGATGGGGGGTGGGGGGTGGCTGCCCTCTTGCCTTCAGCACCGGGAGTGTTGGAGCAAGGAAAGAGAACCTCAAAGGCCCCCCCCCAGGGAATCACCTTCCTCCTTGTTATTTCTGGCTCCATTTCTTGGTCAAGAAGGGTGTCAGTGGTAATGCAAATGAGGAGGTGTTGGAGGTGCTGGCCGACACCCATCCTGTCCCCCTCCCAGCCCTCCTCTGCCCTCCCTCCCCCTAGGCCTGCACTCACAGCGGATTGGAACATAGGCCGGTGCGCCTGGGGCCTTTGCCCTCAGCTGAGTCGGCATGGAAGGGCAGGGTGATGCTGCGGGTTCTGGGGGCCTCTGCCTCTGCCACAAGGACAGGGAAGCTACCACATGGGCCTTCAGCGGATGCCCACAGGCCTTCCCCTACCCCAACCCATCCCGCCCTCAGCCCTGACAGGCCCCCCTGGGTTATTAACATCTGCATAGACAGTCAATGCCTCAAACCAGGCTGCCAATGGCAAGGGCACACCCCGGAGCTCTGTCCGCAGCACCCCCTTAATCAGGGCCCTCTGCAGAGGTCCATTAGATTTCAAAAGGCACTGAGGCAACGGGGAGGCACAGCTCTGAGTGCCAGAAATTTCTCTGGAGTGAATCAACAGACAGATTAGAGGACGGGGGCAGGAACAGGAGTGTACTGGATCTCTCACGTTCCCCTGAATGCGGTCTCTGTCCAGACTCCTAGTTCAACCCCTTCTCTGTGAGGACTGCCTTACCCTGGGTGGTTCATCTCTGTGTCTAACCTCCATTCTTCCCGCAGTAGCCAAAGTGGCTCTGTTCTTTGCCCTGGCTAAGGGAGAAATGGGACTGGGGGAGCAAGCAAACCTGCCAAGATATCACTGACTGAAACCCCCACCAGCTCTGTTCTTCCTCATTAGTCCTAATCAGCGGGGTGTGGTGTTTCTCATTAACAGGGCTGACTCACCCACACACCCCTTCCATTTGCTAGCGATCAGCTTCCCACCCTGCCAACCCCCGCATCCCCCGCCTCTCACCACACACACCACCACCACCAACAGCAGCAGCAGCAGCTTCTGAAAGAAGCTCTCAATTCCTCAGCTGATCGCCTGGCACAGCTTCTACAGGGACCCTGGAGAGGGGTGGGGTGGCTGTAGGCTGGTAGCTCTGGCTGAGGAGATCAAAGATGAGGCCGGGAGGCCCACAGGGCAGCTGGTGGATGAAGGAGAGACAGAGGGCAGTGGGGCTGGAGCTGGGATATTGGGTGTAGGCCTTTCCTTACCTTGGAGGTGAGGCCACGGATGGCTTGGAGTCTGTGACTCCTCCCTGCCACTGACCCCCTCCTCCCCAAGTCCAGCTCTGCATCTGTGCTGGTGAAAGTGAGTGGGTTCCCAGGTGTCGTCTCCAGCCTCGATAGGGTCTTCCCCTGCTTTGCTCCTGTTGAAGTCGTCCCACACTCCTCACCTCTCCAGGAGCCCAGAGATCCAGATCCCTCTGCCTCCCACTCTCTCAGGCCCTGGAGTCCCTGAATTACTCCCATAGGGTAACAAGCATCCTCACGTCGGATCGCAGCCCAGATCCCGTTGGGAAGAGAAGGGTGAGTGTTGGCAGGGCTCCCCACCCCCTAGTCCTCTCCTTCGGGGAGGCATTAAGTTAAAGGTTGCAGGTCTAGAGGAACTGGGCTAGGGAAACACTAGCTTTTTCTTCCTTCCTCCCCTTCCCTTCCAGCCCCAAGCAGCTTCCCATCCTGCATCTGAGCCCTTTCCCACCTCCCCAGAGATCGAGGAGACATGTTGCTGGAATCTGCACCTGACGTTGCCATACTCCCTCCCCCCATGACAGGAGTGTCCAGGTTGCAGGTAGCTGGGTTTCCTCACCCCTTCAGATATATGCCCAAGGACCAGGTGAGGTTACACAAGCCACGCCCCCACACAGCTCATTTCCAGGTCATCCTTTGCTCTTTTTTTCAATGGCTGGGATTTCTCTTTGCTTTGTGTCTTTTTACCATCCCTGATTTTCTCTTGTCCTTCTAGCAAATGCTTCCAGGGATCCAAACAAAACCCAGACACCTGGGTGCTGCCTTCATCCGTGGCAGAAAGAAAACCTCTTCCATGAAGTGGGTGAAAAGCAAACCAGGGGAACTCATGTGCCAGATTCCAGAACCCTCTCTCCCAGGGCTTGTAAAAAGCCATGTCCTATGGGGATGTCTGTTCTTGCCTTCCCTGGTACTCAGGACTTGGCTGCAGATGAAATCAAGTTTGGATGAGCTTTTAGCAGCTATAGTTGTCAACTGCAACACAGGAGCAGGGAAGTCTCCCTGTGGGGGCTGCACCTTGGCACTGAACGGGGAGGGATGTAAACCCCAGGTCTGGAGCTGGACCTTGGGTCTTCAGTGAATAATGGCTCCTGCCTTTTGCTTTCAGGTGAATCCTTGGCCAAAAAGTGTCACATGGAAATGAAAGGCACCGAGATTTGATGAGTAAGTAGGTCAGGCCCTTTCTGCAGACAAGAGGGCACAGCCCAAGGTGGGGCAGAAGTCATAGGTTCACGACCTGGCTCTGACCTCCCAGGCTATGCCACTTTTCAAGGCAGCCGCTGAGCCACTCCCCGCTCTCTGACCCACAAGGACATGGAACCCAAATAAATGTTCCTTCCTTTTTAAGGCTCCAGTCTGGTTCCTGGCATGAGAAATCATTTGATGGAAAAAAAAATAGTGCTACAGGTAAACGAATCCTCAGGCTACAGAACCTCTACCTGCCAGACCTGCTGGGAGGGAAAATTCACGAGTCCCTGACACTTGCTCAGGGCTGGTCACGAAGCCACCCTCTGCTGCTCCCCATCTGTTCCAAATAAAATCCACATCACAAGTCACCTGTAGCCACTCGCATGCCTGTGTCTCCAGAACCACCTGGGAACACAGGGGCCCTAAGCATCCCCTACTTGCCCTCCCGTGGTTGTGGTTACTTGAGACAGTTTCCAAGACCTTCCACCTGGAAGGGTTCCCTCCCTCCCCCAGCCACAGAGAGCACAGACGGAGCGCAGATGGAACAGGTTAAGTTTTATTTGGAGTTTCAACTTGTTCAGAGAGCTCAGGGGCCCCACCTCCCCTTTCCAGTCCCCCTTCCCTGTTTCCCCTCCCTAGGGGGACATTCAAAGTACAATGCCATGTGTCCCTAGAGTCCTCGGCCCCTTGCCCCCCCCCGACACACCCCCTCCCTCCCCTGCACTAAGGAGGAGGGGAGGGGTGTGAGGAGGTAGGGGGCCTGGAAGAGTTGGATCAGAATGGTACATGCACTGACAGCAGCACCCACTGCCCCCGCCCGGGGTGAGACCTGGGAGAGGCTCGCAGTGGAGGAGAGTGGATTCATCGTGGGGCAGCAGGCTCTTGCCTGGGAAGCTCCCCACCTCAGCCCTGGGGAACCCCTGGCCTCCTGCTTACCCGTCCTTCTGAGGGTACGACTCTGAGGTAGATTTCACAGAGGGAATGTGGGTTGCTGGGGTGTAGGAAGGGGGTTAGCTCTTTCGAACTTGATCTCCACAGCACCCTGGGCCCATCCTCAGGTTCTGGCCTGGGAGGCCGGGCTGATGACATCCACCCAGCTAACGGAGGCTGAGTCACACCTGGGCTCCAGGGCACCTGTGGTGTCGGGGCTTGAGTGGGGTCAGGTCGGGGGGATGCATCTGCCTTAACAACCTGCGCCTTGACGCTGGGGGCTCCAGGAGAAGGGCATAGGCCTGGGAGGCAGACACAGATGGTTCCCCGGACTGAGGGTCATGGTGCCTCAGGGCAGCCTCTTGGGGCCAGATGCTCCCAGTCCTTCAGGGTCCTCCCTCTCCTCTCCCACCCTCCCTATTCCCCAGGGTGGGCTGAGGGGGAAAACAGGGCTGGCCTGCAGGGAATGGCAAGAAACAAGATGCCTCCTTCCCCCAGTGGGGGGGCCCATGCCACGAGCTCCAACCTGGCCAGGGGACGGAGGAACCGGCATCATTGTGCAGGGCAGGCTCTGGGACCCCACAGGGAGGCGCTCCCTGGACAGAGCACAGCCTGAGAAAGGTGGCCATCTGGGTAGGGGCTGGGGGAGCTCCTGGAGTCTTCTGATATCCTCCCCTCCCCCAGGCCCAAGCACTAGACACCTTCTTGGATCCAACTGTTTGAGAACAGAAAGGCAGAAGGAGAGGCTGGGTAGGATATGCCCCTCCCCATCCCAGCTCATCCCACCTCCCCAGCAGAAGCCAGGGAGCTGGGGAGAGCCTCGGCTGACCTCCTGGGAAGAGCCAGGGCTGAGTGGTGCCTTGACCAGGGAAGATGGCACACACGTTGACTCAGTAGCTAGTGGAGGTATCTGGGGGTCGCAAGGGGCAGGGGCCCCCCACGAGATTCATGCAGCATTCAAAGTGAGTGAGTGTTTGGGGGTGATGGGAGAAGGCGGAGAAACTGCCAGTGGGTGGGGGGAGGCACCCTAGATCTTGCTGTTCTCCAGGTGGGAGTCAATGTGTTTGATGAGGGCATCATCTGGGTACCCGACTGGGAAACCCAGCTGGCAGAGGGGGCAGCTGCGGATATCAGAACCCACTGTCTCCATCAGCAGCTGCAGGGAGAGAAAGGAGTTGTTTATGGTCCACATTCGTCCTTCACAGTCCCCACATTCCAGCTTGCCCTTTCCTAAGACTCAAGGCAGGGAGTGCTGCAGCGTGCAGAAGGCGTCTGGGCACTTCTGCTCCTACGTTCCCCCCCCCCCACCCCTTTCCACCAGTTCAGCGCCCACTCTCCCAATCCTGGGCATGGTGTCCCCAGGTGGTGCTGAACGGGGAGGTAGTTACGCTCAGCCTGCCAGGATATCTGCAGTAATGAGGGAAGCCAAGACCCAGACATGCCCTCAGAGTGACTCAGACACAGCTCCCTGATAACTCAGAGCAACGGATAACCCTAAACAATGTACAGCCCCGAAATAGTTTTCTGCCTGACTTTGGAATGTATTTTGGTCCTTCCAGGTGGCAAGGGTTGGCTCTGACATCCAGGAAGCTCACTATTTCTGTGAAACGATACAGCCCTGAGAAACGGTTGTCTTCTAGGACAGACAGAAAAAGGCGGGGGCTATGAGGCCTGATGAACAGAATTGAATGAGCAGGGCTGTCCCTGTCGGGACCCAAGACCGGTGTCAGCATGGCCTCCATCACCAATTAATAGCAGATGTTTACTACTGAGCCAGGCACTGTGCAGAGTGCTTTGGGTTCACCGCCTCCCTCTTTAGAATTCTCTAATGGAACCAGATAGTAAATTCTTGTCCTCGTTTTCCAGATGAGAAAACTGAGGGCCGAAGAAGACAAGGAAGTTGCCCGAGGTCCCAAAGCTATTAAGTGTTGAAGTCCAGAATCAAAGCAAGGACTGTCACTCTGAAGACTGGGTTTTTAACCATGAAACTGAACAAGTTTTAAACAGTGGAGCCCCAATTCAAGGCAACAAAAGGCCACTGGAGAGAGAGGGGACGCGCCGTCGGGGGAGGGGCGTGGAGTCAAAGGAAGGGAGCCCCGCCCATCAATCAGGTGCGAAGCCGAGGGCGGGGCTCCCGGGTCTACCCGCCAGAGCGCACTCACGTTAATGGACGGCCAGGACTGCGCGTGCTCAGCGTGAGCGTAAGCGGTGGCGGCGGGCGACTCGGGGACCGGGAAGCCCGCGCAGAAGGAGGCGCAGCGGATGGCGCCGGCCTCCGGGCTGGGCGGACTGGCGGGCACGGCCCACTCGTCCTCCTCCGACGGCTGCTTCTCGAAGCGCAAGCGGATGCCCTCGAAGGCGCGCCGCGGACTGAGGGGCCGGCCGGGGCCGTAGAGCTCGCCGCCGTAGGCCCGCGGCTTGGGCAGCGTGGCCGCCTCGGCCTGCAACCAGGGCGGGGAGGCGCCCGCGTAGCCCGCGCCCTCCCCCATCTCTGAGTAGCTGCGCCGGCCCTGGAAGCCGGCCTTCACATGGTGGCTGGGCGGCTTGGCGTAGCCTCGCTCGGCCAGCGTCCTCTCCCCGGGCGGCGGGGGCGGCGGAGGCCGGGGCTGCGGGGCCGGGCAGGTGGGGGGCCCTGGGGAGCGGCGCTGCGGGCTGGGGGACTGACACGGCGGCGGCACCGGCGAGCGGCGCTGCGGGACGGGCGACGGACAGGAGGGCGAGGCCGGAGAGCGGCGCTGCTGGGGCGAGGGGCAGGGGGGCCCAGGAGAGCGGCGCTGGGGCACAGGGGACTGGCATGGGGGGCATGGGGGGCATGGGGGCGCCGCGCGGGCCGGCGGGGAGTGCGAGGGGCACTGGGGGGCCGGGGAGTGGCGCTGCGACAGCGGCGAGTGCCTCTGGCCTAGAAGAGAAGCAGAACAGGTTAGGTGACAGTGGTGGGGATAGAGGACGTCAGGACTGGGGAGCCTGGGCCTTGCCAGCGACCAGTGCCCACCCACCCTCCTCCCGAGTGGAACGGGCCGGGGCACCGGGGAAGGAAGCGGAGGGTGGCCACTGCTGCCCTCCGCCCTCTGGGTCCTCTCACCGCCACTCCGGGCCTGCTCCTGCAGCAGCGTCCTCAGGATCCTCCCCTGCAGGGAACTCAGCTCCCGAAGCCGGCCCAGCTCCTCTGTCAGCTCCGTATAAGCCAGCGCCAAATTCACCCTGAAGGATACCCAGTCACCCGGGTCAAGGCTTGACCTCAGCCTGCCCCGACCCTCAGGTCAGAGGGCAGAAAGTGGGTAAGAGGAGAAGGGAAGTGGGTTTACTGTCACAGCTGTGGAGGAAGAACGGCCTCTGCCCTGGCATCTGGCCCTCCCCTCCAGACCCTCCTACCCCCGCTGCAGAAATTCTCTTGGGCATTAAGGGCCACCTCAAAGGGGAACCTCTTCCAGGGGTTCCCTACACCTTACCTGGGGCTAGGGCAGTGGTCCCCAGGAGCGCTCAGTGATTTCAAGGGCTCCCTGAATCTGTGTATTCACTGAGCATTGTCTGTGGCCTGAACACATCTCATATAGGTATATGTGAATGTGTTTCTAATCTGTGCAGAAACTGGTGACAAATAAAACAGATTCATCAAAAAGCTGCACTGAATTTATAGTAGCTTTTGTCGCTGTGAGTTTTCTCAAAGTACTCATACTAACAGTGAAGTACAATCAGCATATGGGGGCGGGGGGCCAGAGGAGTTCTCACCTTTGTAAGATTAGAGACCGCTGTTGCACAGCCTATGAAGAGCCCCATTCCATAAGTGAAGACATGGCCTCCTGGCTTGGCAGAGGTGCCGACCGATACACTTGAACCCAAGTATGCCTAGGTCCACTGCTTTGCTCCTTTCAGCCTTGCAACTCCCAGGACCACCAGGGAGCCCTTTACCTGGAGATCTCTGTGAACAGCTATTGTGCCCAGCACACCTCCAGAGGGCACCACTCACATTAAGCACCTAACAAAAGTTGCCTTATTCTGGAACTTCACTGAGAGTTCCTTAAACGTAGAGATTATCATCACTGTGTTCGTATTCCCAGCATCTTGTCCAGGATCTGGTACCTGGTAGCTGTTCAATAAGTCAATATTGAATTGAGCCTCTCTTACCATTTTTCTTTCTTGTTCCCTTTGTTGTTTTCTTTTTTGCCAGGCTATGCAGCATGCAAGATCTTAGTTCCCAGGCCAAGAATTGAACCTGTGCCTCTTACTGTGGAAGTGTGGAATCTTAACCACTGGACCACCAGGGAAGTCCCTCTTCTTCCCTTTTTTTCCTCCCACTTCCTGCTCAGGCCTCCAGGGCACCCACCCTCATGGAGCTGGAACAGACTCAGCAAAGACTTCAACCACTTCCTTTTCTCTCCCTTTCTCTTTGGGTCCCTTTGACCCAGAATCGCTGAATGAAAGTTACCATTCTCAGCACTGCCCCCCTCTCTCTCCCACCCCAGCCTGCACACCTCCAGGGAGCCGATCCTGATATCACAGGAGACTCTGCCATGGCCTTAGGTCACCGCTTTCATCTCTGATCTGGGCCTGGACAGAGCCTGGGAGGCAGGGGATTTTGTTTCCCCAGATCTTGCCCCCTCACCCAATCCAGAAGGGACTCTGGAACTTTGTGGAAGTTGGAGCTGGAGGGGACATGGCAGGCAGAGGCTTGGCCACTCCAGAGGGATTTGTCTCGGGGAGGTGGGGGGGGGGAGTTGCCCCAGTAGCTGGGAAGCAAGGAGAGGGCCCTGCTCTCATCTCATGGTAATGGGACATGTAAGAGAGGATACCTGTGAATGGGAGGGAGCAAAGGGAGGTGTGAGACCAGTGTGATGAGTGAGGAACAGGGTGAGTGAGTGAGTGTGTGTGTGTGTGTATCTGACCAACCCCAGAGAAGAGGACGGGAAGTCGTGAGGTTAGGGCTTCAGAGGGCAGGAAAAGCCGAGGTGCAGCGGGTAGATGGTGACTGAACTCATTCGCTCTCGCCCTGTTCTCTCACTAATCCTGGGGCAGAGCTGGGTGGAGGGGGGAGCCCCTCCCACAACAAAACTATTTTTAACCCATCTGGGCCAAAGCCAAATTATTGCAAACAGGCTGGGATTCTGGGGAACAACCCCACTTCTTAGGGAGGGAGAGTGCCCTCTACCAGTCTGATGGTGTACAGGGGTGGACAGGAACAGAGGGAAGGAGTCCTTTGGGGAGCCTTTGCCAAGGTGCTGCAGCCTCCGTCCCATCATATCTCAGCCCTCGGGTGTCCTATGTCCCCCACCCTCCTCCTTAAGTGTGGGTCTGTGGGAAGGAACGGCATCACCCTCATCAGACTGAGAAGTCCAGTCTATGGCCCATAGTAAACTGGGGACTTCCCAGTGGAAGGCTCCCCGCTTCAAACCAAGGGGATCTGAGGGTAAGAGCTGCATCTCCTCCCTCAGACTGGGGGCTTTCCAGACAATCATGCTAACCCCCCAGTGGTGAGGGCAGGAGGGGGCTCTGGGCAGGGCACAGATGGAACAGCCCCTCTGACCGAGCAGCCAGTTTCTCTCCCCATCTGCCTTCACTGCGTATCTCAGGTGACAGATACAGGTCGTCGCCTTCACACCCTGCCTCAGAGATCTCACCTGCCACACTCAGTTGCCAGGCCCCATCTCTCCTCTGCCTGCCTTCCTCCCCTGTCAGGAGCTACCCCAGTTTCCAGCACCGAGTTCCTGGCACCCTCCTTGCAGCAAAATAGACAAGGCAGCAGGAAATGGAAGGGAGAAGGCCCTAGCCCAGGATGCCCAGCCCGTCTTCCACCTCTGCCCGCTGTGTCCTTCTGGAGCTCCAGGCAGCCCTCAGAACTGCCTCTGAGACCCTGGGCAAAGTTAGGGGGACCAGATCTCCTGGTGCTGTGGGACCTCCCTCCTGCACTGGGCGACTCCTCACCTCAAGATGCGCAGGCCCGGGCTGCTAAATACGCTAATGACCTGAATGACTCACGTTAGAAAACACTGCCAATTCAGTGGAAAAAAATCTCCACAACACAACCAAGAGTCGCATGCGTGCACCTAGAATACACATTTCGCTTCCTGGCCCACACCTGAGTGCTATTTTTCACCATCACGGCTGTTTGGGAAGGCTGGGTCAGGTGAACGGCAGCAGATGCCTGCATCTGGGTGCTTCCTCATTGCTTAAACTATGAGGGGCAAGTTCCGTCTGGGTCTCTCAGAACTTGGGAAGCACCCAGAAAAGAATCATAATCTGTTTATGAGCCCTCATCAGAGGCCCGGCATTGTGCTAAGAACTTAATCTTCACAACAACCCTGCAGTGTTGGCCGGCTTATTACCTCCATGTTACAGATGAGAAAACCGAAGCTTACAGAGGTTAAGTCAGTTGACCAAAGTCACAAAGCCTACTAATAGTGGAGTTGCTGGAATGGGAGCTCTGGTCTCCTAGACGCTGAAGTCGAGGCTACTCACTACTTAGCTATCAACTGCCTTCCAAAAGGATCAGGGAAGGGGGAAAGGATAGGTGGGAAGGCAGCAGAAGGCTAAGAGGAGGAGAAAGAGTCTGGGGACCTCCAAAGTGGCCTGGGATCCCTGAGCATCACCAGCCCTGCCCGGGGAGGGGAGAGGAAGGTGCTCGACACGTGTGGAAGTGGAAGGACAGAGTTTATATTAAGAGGCCAGCTCAAGGTCACAGAGCAGCAGTGGCACAAAGCAGGGACTCAAACAGGCTCTTGGCACCTAGCCTGCTGAGCTGGCACCTTTGGAGAAGCCAGAGTGCAAATGGCAGTGCTGGAAGGAAAGAGGGCTCCCAGCTGCTGTACACCATTCCACCCTCTGTTGACTTATCCTTTCATTCTTTCTTTCCGTGAATTATTCAGGGAGTTCAAAAACTCATGTGGAAACAATCATCTTCACTGTTATTGATAAAGCAACAGAGATGAGAAAGGATTGTTCTTGCCTGGAGAATCCCAAGGACGGGGGAGCCTGATGGGCTGCCGTCTATGGGGTCGCACAGAGTCGGACGCGACTAAAGTGACTTAGCAGCAGCAGCAGCAGCAGCAGAGACCTAAGCATCTGCTTCTGTAGAAGGCCTCTTTCTGCCCCAAACCAGCTGGGAGACACACGGGCCTGGTTCACTGGGTGCCCTGTGATGCGCTGGAGCCTCCATGAGGATGCGGATGTGGCAGGGTCAAGATTCAGGCTAGCACTGGGTCATGGGATTAGAACTAGGGATGGGCTCGAGGTCAGGATTAAGGCTGGAGTCAGGGTCTGATGAGATCATTTTTGGTCAGGACTGGAGACCGAGTTGGGGTCAGGATGAGGGATAGGGGTTTACAGGCATGGATGGGATCAGGATCAGAGCTGGTCATGTGGTCAGAATCCCTGGCTGACAGAACCAGGAGGAAAACAGAAATCCAGCATTCCCAGCTCCTCCATCCGTGCCCAAAGCTGCCCCTGCTGCCCCCCAGCCACCTCACTCTTGCAGGGGCATTTAAGGACCAAACTTTCCACTCCCCACAGGCACACCCAGCGCTAGTCTTCCCGCCCGGCCTGACCCTCAGGGAGGGGACCACAGGCACCCGGCCGTGGAGCGGACTTGAGGTTGCGGGCTGGGGGGAGGAGGAAGTCGCTTGCAACAACCCAGCGATCTACCACTTCCTTTCAGGCGCCTTGAGCCCCTTCACTCTCCTCGACCAGCTATGACTTGTGGTCCACAGAGCCCGGCTCTTCATGGCAGCCCTTGCCAGACTTCCAGCTCAGCCAGATGTTCTCTGTGTCTAGAAAGCCTCTCCAGATGAAGCTAAATGAAGTTTCACAGCAGGGTTGGAATCAGAGTCCTCCTCCAGGCTGGGGGCCCACAGATCCCAGTGTGCCCAGGGCTGTCCTGGTTGACAGGAGTCACCTGGCAGAATTATTAATAGGGCCTCCTTTCACTTTCAAAAGTGATCAGTCAACAAATCATCGGGCTGCTCCTCGTATAAGGACCTCCTACCTGGACAAGAATTTGAACCATAAAGACACTACAGAAGTGCTATTACCCCATCGTTTCAGGACCTGCTTGGTGTTTGTTTCTCTGATTACTTCTTTGTACCCTGATTTGCTCAGGGGACAACACTGTCACGTGGTTTTTGGTGAGACTCAAATGAGATTTTATAGGTAAACTGCCTCGCACGGTGTCTGCTGGAATGAGGACTCGGGGAAACTCCTAGGAGATGGGAGGTAAAAGGGGGAAACCAGTTTTGATCCATTTAAGGAGATACGAGCTCAATGAGTTTGGTTTGAATGAGGGGAGGATGTGGTGTTCCTCATCGAGGGAGAGAGCATGGGTAAGAGCTGCTCTCTGCCTCCCTGGCAGGGAGAGGGCCAGAGGTGGTTCAAAGTCCACCAACCCCTCAGACCACAGTTAGGTGGGCGTGGTGGGCCCCCGACTTCAGAACCCCTCCCCACCCTTGGGGAGCCCCGAGGCTGCAAGTGCTCAGGGCTTCAGTCCTGTGGGCCGGGCGTCCGGGCTGAAGGAAATTTGAAAGAAAGGAAGTAGGGAGGGTGAGAAGCGTGAAGGGGGAGGCCCTAGGCCCGCTGGCTCTGGGGCATGAGACTGAGCTCAGGGTACACGGGGGTCTCCGACTTCCGTCCTGACCCCCCTACACTGCCCTTGACCTCTGTGCAGAGTTTCCATCCTCTCTCTCTCAGAGTTCACACTTCTCCCCCACCACTAACCGCAGCCCACGCAGAGGCTTGTGGGCGGGGAGAGGGGGGGTGGGGGGGGTGGGCGGAAAAGTACCCAGGCTGCGACGCTGAGCCCCCCCATGTTGGGGAAAAAGGCCTATAGTTTTCCCCCTCATCACTCATACTGAACCCCCATCTTCTCACAGGTGCTCCCCTCGTGGATGAGCCCCCTCCTTCACTGGCCCTGTGTCCCCTCACTGAGCCCCTTCTAGAAGCCCCCTCTCCACAATAGCCCTTCCACTCTCAGTGCTAGCCACACCCTCAGGAAGGCCGCACTCAGGACCTGAGACCCTGAGTAGGCCAGAGGAGGGGGGCCATGGGTCTGCACCTCTCTCTTGGCTGCGACCCGTCTGGTCTCCACTCCCATCTCTTCCTTCATTATTGCCTTTAGCCCCTGGTCACTGAAGGTGGGTCACTTCAGTGGGCACGGACCACCAGATGCTGGGCTGACCAAATGGCCGGGAAATCTTGCCCCGCGGTCAGATTTGGAGGGTGGCGGTCTGGTCTGAGTGCCCATTTTCAGAGGAACACTGATGATGGTCTTGTGAACCAAGGGCTGGGATGGGGGAGACTGGAAACCTTGGGGCTGAGACTGCCTCCAGGCCTGGCCCCTCAGCACCGGGAGGCCTCACAGAGGAGAATTAATAGAGGCAGCGGCAGTACAGGGAAGCTATGTGAACAGCCAGGACTCCACAATAAAAGTGACGACCACCCTGGAGTTATCCGCGCCAAGGAGGGGGAGCACCTCTCGGGATACACTGAGTTCCCACCGAGGCATGGGCTGGGCTCAGGAACCTCTGTGGCCCCCTCTTCCGCCTTCACACCTCCATCCGGATAACCCACCTCGGCTATCCTCTCCTGGAAGGCCCACATGTAAAATTCCCATGCACCTGAAGGGTCAGGCAGAAGTAGAAGGAAAGGGAGGGGCTGGTGCGGGGAAAGGAGCTGAGAGCAGGTGACTGAGGCCTCCTCAGGTGGGAGGACAGGGGAGGGAGCACTCGGGAAGCAGCTTATTACCAAAAGGAGCTGAGCTTATAAGAAAATAAAACTACCGGGGGAGTGAGGACTTCCTCTGAGAATTAACTCTTGCCAAGCTGGGGCTGTCCAGAGATGCTTGGCCTGAAAAGAAGTGTGAAGCTGGGCAGGCAGGGCCCGGCTGGCTCCAGGGGCAGACGTCCGGGAGGCCGTGAGGCAGAGTCCAAACCATGGAGACCCGGGGGAGGAGCTGGAGGTCACCTCTGGTAGGACCAGCCCAGAGCAGAGCCCAGTTCCCTCTGGCTAAGAGACAGGGTGGGAATAGGTACCTTGTAGGGGGAAGGAAAAGGGGCTGTTCTGGCCAGGATGAGTGGCATGGATGGCACGACCTCCAGAGGCATCCGTGGGAGGGGTTCTCTTTTACCCACTCACTCACTCGGCCCCTGGAGACATGCCACCTCTTCTCGGCCTCCCCCACATCACCTTCCACTCACATCCCTCAGCAGTGATGGACCACTGAGACTATGAGGGAAACCTGGGGCCAGAGAGGTGAAATCAGCAAAGCTGAGCCTCTCAGCATCCCAGGAGGGGTCCCTGAGATTCGAAGCCTGGCTGTTTAGACTCCAGCCAAAAAAAATTCCTCTCTCTGGGTTCAACCTATTGAGGGAGGCTTCTCTACTGGTCTTCTGGGAGCGAGGTGGATTCAGTGAGCCATAAAGGGACCTGCAGTGTGACTTTAGGGGCAAGCTAGGATTCTAGAACATGTATGTGTATGTGTGTTTTCCAGGTCTGGGCATACAGGCTAGGACAGGCTCTGAGCCCCAGCCACAAGCTAGGGTGGACCCTCTCTGCAGAGGCCCCTAACAGTTAGGAGTCCCACCCATTAGTCCCACAAACTAGGTTCTCACTCCCCAGCTATCACAGCTCCACCCAGGTCCTCACCCCCAGGGTGCAGGGGGAGGTGAGGGTACCCCTGACTGACCAGAAGCAGGGAGGAAAGTGAGGAGGCCCAGGGGGTCCTGGAGCCGGGTGTGTGTGTGCTGGAGGGTTGGCTCCTGCCCTCTCCAGGCCTCAGTCTTCCCCACCAATGAAACGAGGGAGTCTGCGTCACACTCCTCATCTTGTGGGGGGAAGGCTTAGGCGGAAGGACGTTTGTGCTCTATTTCTCAGAAAGTGGGAGAGGATGAGTTCGGGTGAGGATGTGAGAGGCACCAGGCTCACTGCTGCCAGGCTGCGTGCACCCTCTCCCTGGCTGCCCAGTGCTGCCCTAGAGGCCCCGCTACTAGGCACCCCACTGACACAGCACCCTTCCCACCTACTGTTGCTTCTCTTTAATGGTAGGATCCCCAAGGGACACCCCAGCCTAATACGTTCTAATTCCCAGCTTGCTGCTGCATGAACTCAAGGAAGTCTGTCCTCTCCTAAGTCTCAGCTTTCTCTCTCCTGAGGTAGGAGACAAGGTACCACAATCCTGAAAGAGACCATCTCCTTCCTCCTCGTCAGGGAGGAGCTGGTTAACCCAACTGGCTGGGCCTTGTTATGGGGACAGAAAATGAGGCCCAGAGAGACCCAAAACTCACCAGAGGACACAACACAGCAGCAAAGCTGCCGAGGAAGTCTCTCTCAACCCGACACCTCGGCAAGACACAGGCCTGGGTGCCAGAGAAAGCAAAGGGAACCTCCCAGAACCTGAGCACGCCAGAACCTTGCCTCCTTCCCTGTGAAGGACGCAAGAGTCATAAAAGCAACCCAAAACACAGCCCTGATTGCTTGGAAGAGAGGTCCCCCAAACAATGTGGAGGGGGAGGAGTGAACCAAAGAAGGAACCTGGAAAATGCCACCCCCTGGGTTGCAGAGGTTAAGAGGAAGAGGATTACAAAGTGACTTACTGATCATCCCCAATTCTTTTCACCCACGCCATGTCCCGCTCCGACTGGCTGGAGGCTAGATCCTAAGGGAAAGATGGAGCAGTCAGACCCCAACCTCACTGGCCTGGACCTCCCTTCTTTACCATTCCCAGGGCTGGTCTGTACTCAGTGAGGAAACCCCAGATCTCTGTAAGAGTTCTTTCTAGCAGCTCCCAGCACTCCACAGAGCTCCACAGGTGCCAGAGCAGGGGCCTGGGGTTGGTGCCCCTCTTTTACCTGGGCCCGGGTCTCCTGCAGCTGCTTCAGCTCCCCCTGCAGCCGCTCACACTCGGCCTGGAGCTGCTCCTCCCGAAGCTGAGCCCCCCGGGCCTCTCCCTGGGCAGCCTCCAGAGCCTCTTCCAGCCGCCGCCGCTCCAGCTCACTCATACTCGGCGTGGCGCCTGGCCAGCCTGCTGCAGAGGAAAGGACAATGTCACACTGGAACCAGCTGCTGGGCACCCTCCACCCACTCCCAGATCAACACAAAGTGAAACAGGTGAGAACTGCAGCATGAGGATTCCAAGAGAGACAGCCAGAGGCAGCCACCCCAGGATGACAGATAAACCTCTACTGAGAGCAGAGGGCAATGATGGGCTGAGTTGCTTTTTCTAACCTTCCTGGAGGTCAGGGGAGAGATAAGATGGGCTTTGGAAGAGTTTCCCTAGTCAGACTCCTCTACAAGCATCCTTAGGGGCCTCTCCTAATCACAACCAAAGACAAGCAGGGGGACTCTGGGTGGGGCCGCCCTCTGCTGGCATATACAGGAATTGCAGGGGGAGCCTGTGAATGAAGGATTTAAGGGCGGGATGTCCGTTGGGTGGTGAGGTGAGGGGACAGTTGGTAAGGAGGGATGAGGTATTATGGGAGAAATTTAAGACGGTATAAGCTGAGTGCCGAAGAACTGATGCTTTTGAACTGTGGTGTTGGAGAAGATTCTTGAGAGTCCCTTGGACAGCAAGGAGATCCAACCAGTCAATCTTAAACGAAATCAGTCCTGAATATTCATTGGAAGGACTGATGCTGAAGCTGAAGCTCCAATCCTTTGGCCACCTGATGCGAAGAACTGACTCATTAGAAAAGACCCTGATGCTGGGAAAGACTGAGGCAGGAGGAGAAGGGGACAACAGAGGATGAGATATGGTTGGATAGCATCACTGACTCGATGGACATGAGTCTGAGCAAGCTCTGGGAGATAGCGAAGGACAGGGAAGCCTGGCGTACTGCAGTCCACGGAGTTGCAAAGAGTCGGACACGACTGAGTAACTGAACTGAACTGAATGAGGTGCTGACTAACAATCTGAAACCCTGGAGGTGTCCAATGGGGTTGAAATGGGGGACTGGCTGGGGGGACTTCGGAGTATGGAAATCAGGGGTCACTGAGATCTCACCGTGACTCAAGCCGGATCCCCCTCTCAGTGCCAAGTAGTGCAGGTCCAGATCAGCACAGGGCGGGGCAGGGGCGGGTGGGGGGCTCAGGCTGGGGAACTCTACATCCCGGAGGCCTTGCTGCTGCCGCAGCTGCTGCTCCAAACCACAGATCTGCCGCAGGTGGGTCTCCACCAGGGCCCGCTATAGAGGGAGAAGAGGGGGTGAGGGTCTGCACCAGGCCAGGGCACCCCAATGGGCTCCCTAAACCCAGGACTGCCCCATGTCTGGGTATCCATCACCCCTCTAAACTGAGCAGAGGCCCCAGGTCACACATCCCAACTCCACTCTCCAAGTGGCCATGAGTACAAGGTCCCTCCCATCAACTGCAATGCAGATGTTTCTGGCTAGTGCCCCTTGCAAGGTCACAGTTAATGCCTCTTCCGTGTCACTAACACGCAGAAACACTTCTAAAAACACTCAGCCCCCTATCCGAACACTGCCACCCCCTCCAGAGCATAAAAGCTTCCATTTGTATATGTGACATAACTACTCTGGGCTTTGTGTACCTCATCTGTAATATGGGGCTAACCACACCTATCTTTGAGGTCAGTTTGTTACAAAGATTGAAATCAGTAAATATACCTGAAGAGATGAGAATTATGCCTGGCACACAGGTAAGTGCCATGTAAGTGTTTGCAATTAAGTCAAAGCATTTTTACATGAATGTCCCATAACAGATCAGCAAGGTTGTTATTATTTGCCCCACTTCTCAGAGGCAGGACAGAGACTAAGTGACTTGACCCAGGTCATAGCCAGGAGTCAGTAGAGACCATGTCTCCTGATTGACACCTGCCCACTTGCTTACCCGCATGGCCATACTGTGACTTAGAATCACACACAGGCCAAGGCCCATCCCAGCGGTCACAAACACTTCTAGTCCCCTCCACCCACACCCATACAGCCTTCCAGCACAGTGCTATAGGCAGAGGGTCAGCCCAGCATGAGACCCAAACATACACACAGACTCACAGTGTTCTACAGGGCCACTCACATAGTCATCTTCTATCACTGCAGAGTCAGGATGTACACAGAGTTGCTCACAACTTGTATGACACACACAACCCCACTCACAGACAGACATGAACATGCAGAGTGCATACCACAAGCACACAGCCAAGGTCACACCCTCAAGCACCCAGGCTCCCTGGACCTCACCATCTCCCCCAGCTC
The DNA here is from genome assembly GCA_024291935.2 of Okapia johnstoni. Taxonomy (NCBI): domain Eukaryota; kingdom Metazoa; phylum Chordata; class Mammalia; order Artiodactyla; family Giraffidae; genus Okapia; species Okapia johnstoni. The sequence continues at coordinate 22,874,419 of CM044306.1, read as the reverse complement.
TGTCTCCAGGTCACTCTTCTCCACGCAGAGCTTCTCGTAAGCCTGGATCATCTCCCCAAGCTGTTCTTCCTGCTCCTTGTTTTTCTGCAACTGGATGAGGCCCAGAGAGGGTAGAGGGAAGCCACAGTCAGGCCTACCTTGACTTGGGGGCAGAGCAGCACCCTGTGCCTCCCACCCCCACTGCCAGCACCCAGTGGAGGGGCAGGCAGAGTCGAAGCTGGTACTAGGGAGGACCATGGCCATCTCTGATCAAAGAGACGGAAGTCCAGAGGCTGGGGTTGGGGATTATCAGAAGTGGATTGGAGCAAAGACTCAGGGAGGGCTCACCTCATGCTGGAACTGGTTGAGCCGTTGCTGCAGGCTGACTTTCTCCACCTCCAGCAGGGAACCATCCTTGATTTCATACAGAGAGAAACCATGCTCCTCCCCAAAGTCACTGATCAGTGGGTACTGCAGATGAGGTAGGCCCTCAGAAGAGCTTCAGCCTAGCTGTGTCCCCATCCCACAACCTGACTCAAGAGTTCTAGCCTCTCCCTCCCAGCTCCAGTCAGATCTGTTCATACCGATTCCCATGGCCCGGTAGGTGTCTCCCACCAACCAGATTGTTTTTTAGATCTAAAGTCTAGCGCTCCTAAGAGGACCCCTCCCTGATTGGTGCTGGGCTCTCCCGAGTCCCCATCCATCCAGAGCAGCCACAACCCTCATGAGGGATCCTTGAGTGCCCCAGACCCCTCCTTCGGATCCCTGGAGTCTCTGCTGGATCTCCGGCAGCCCCCTCCCCTGCCACACACACAGTCAGACCCCCATCACCCCCAGGTTCTGACCTTAATCTCATAGACTTTGAGGCGGCGGCGGAGGGTGGCATTCTCCCTCTCCAGGCCCCCCAGCCTCTCCTTGATGTCTCCGTAGGCCGTGATCAGGGCAAAGTGGGAGGCAGAGCACATGTCCTCCCCCAGCGAGGGGTCTCCAGGGGCATCCAGCCACACTTCACTGGGCCCCAGGGCCTCCTGGGTCAGGATGCTGATGTCATCCTCAAACATGGACTCCATGGCAAGGGCCTGGGCCACGGTCCACCCTGGGCCTCCTGGGAGAGCAGGAGCAACGGTGGGGAGGGGGGCCCAGAGCTTGTCCCAACACCCCTTGTCCTGGCCTGAGGAGCTCTGTGGCCAGCTGAGATGCAGCCTGGTCCTGCCCCTGTGTCTCACAGCTCCCTCCCAGACCCATCTTCTCTTCTCTGCTGCCCTGGGGAAGGGGCTGGGACCAAAGGCAAGTAAGACTTGCAGGGGACAGGGGGAGCGGTGACAAATAGGGACAAGTAAGCGAAGCCAGAAGCAGAGAAGGACTCTTTCCGGAACCCAGGGAGAACTGTGGACAGGAGAGCGCTGCCTTCCCAGCACAGGGGGCCCAGATGAGGCCTGCCTTGACTTACTCCTCAGCCCCCTCCCCACCCCAGGCCTCACTTCCCCAAATACCTCTCTGACAAGCTCCTCATGCCAGGCCTCCGGCACCCCTGGCTCCTCCCTAAGGAAGGCCCAGTGCTTCTGGGAGGGTCAGCCCCACCACTGTCAGCACATCCTCTGCTGGGCCCCCGCCCAACTTCCCAGCTTCCTCCTGTAGGATCCCAGAGTTCAGGAAAAGGAAGCGCCTCCCCCACTCACACTGGGTTTGTGGCAACCCTCCAGGCCCTCCTCACCCCTGACCTGGGACCTACAGGAAGTCCTCGGCTGAGTGTCTGAGGGAACACAGAGGGAAAGGGGACTCTGGGAGAGGGCCACCGGGCGCAGGTGAAGAGGGCAGACAAAGAATTCCTAAGCCCGGCCTGTGTGCCAGCACACAGGGAAGTGGAGAGCCCTGGGAGGGGGCAGGAATGACTCAGGGCTCCCGAAAGAGTAGGTGAGGGGGTGCGTGTGTACTTCTCCTGGCCCTGTTTATGAATGTGTGTCTGTGGCTGGCATGTGTGGGGGGAGTGTGTGTGTTTGTGAATGAGTGTAGGTGTGTCATAGTCAATGAGCGCCTTCAGCGGGGATGCAGGCGGGGGTCGGATGGAGGGGGAAGTGACCGGGAGGCCGTGAGTGTTTGTGTGTGCGTGTGTGCACGCGTGCGTGAGCGTGTGTGAAGGGTGGGCACGTTCGGGGCCGTGTGTCACGTGAGGCACTATGGGAATGTCCGAGGTGTGCGCGCGCGCCGGAGCATGTGTGCGCGTAAGAGAGGGGGCTCCCGAGGTGTGAGTTGAGGCAGTGGGGTCCGCGACCTCCCAAAGCCGGGCAGCAAAAGCCTTGGGTGGAGAGGACTCGGGCCCAGGCCCCAACACCGCCCCGCATTAAGTGCCAGGGAAACGCGTGTGACCGGGTCTCAGTAAGAAGTGTGTGCGCGTGTTTGTAGGGCTGGCCCCACCTTTAACCCTCTCCTCTCCAAGCCTATCCCCTCTCCCCCAGCTCCGCTCACCAGCGCTCACCACACCCCCGGCCCCCCGACCCGCCACCTCGAGCCCAACCCCACGAGCTGGGGCTCTGCCGCCTGGGCGATCGCGACCCGCGTTTGCTTCCTCTGCATTCTCTCCCTTCGGCCCAGCGGCCCCGCGCGAGCGCAACGACAGGCGGATGGGGAAGGGGTGCCTCCCCGGCCCGGGCCCCTTCTGCGGCCCCTTTAAGAGCCGCCCTTTAAACCCCTTTAGCTCGGCCGACAGAAATTGTCGCCCCTCCCCTCTCAGAGGCCGACACCAGGCAGCCCCCTCCCCCACTGCCGCCGAGCCCCGGGCCCCTAGTCCACCTCCCGGGGCCAGGGAAGGGGCTCTGGACGCGGTGCGGCCTGAGAAGCGGCAGAGGAGGGGGGAAAGGGGGAATGCGAACGGCCGACGCCGGACCCTTCCCCTCCCCGCTACCCGGGACCAGCTGCGGGCCAACCTCCTCTCCAGCCCACCCCGCGACCCCCGGGGGCCGACCCTAGGCGCCGCTCCCCTCCCCCAGCCCAGCCCTGCCGGGACTCACAGCTGCTGCCGGTTCCTGCTGGTAATCGCAGCTTACCCCCTCCGCCTGCTCCCTCCCCAGACGGGCACCGGTGCCCCCCACCCCCCTGGCACCGCGCTCCGCTCTCGCCCTGTCGCTGCCCGCGGGTCTCTCTCCCCACCCCCCACCCCTCCCCCCAGCCCCCCTCCCTCGCTCCCGCCCCGCGCTCCTCCTCCGCCGCCGCCGCCGCCGCCGCCTCCTCCTCCTCCTCCCCGGCTGCTCCGGGTTTCTCTGGCTGGGAAGGCGCCACGGACCCCGCCGCGGCCACCACCACGTGGCGAGGGGCGGCCGGCCCCCGCCGTGCGGCCCCGCCTGGCTGTGCGCCCGGCGCCCACCGGCTCCCTGCCGCGCGGCCCGCTCTCCGCGCCCCCTCCCCGACGCCTCCCCACGCAGTGTGGCGTGGCGGGTGTGTGGGGGCGTCTGCGGACAGCGTAGGGACTCGGGTGGTGCGTTGGGATTTGCTTTGAGGATGTATATTTTAGGGGAAAGTGAGATTCTTTATTGGATTGTTTTGGTCTTTGCTCTTTTGAGAAGGAAAACATTAGACCTACTCTTCATTGCTCTTGGGGGAGGGGACATTGCTCTGATAATAAATACAGTAACCGTAGGGTTCAGTCAGATTAAATCAGTAACTTTGGAAATGAGAATGAACTGAGGAGATAAAAGTTCATTAGGAAGGAGAACAGCTTCCCTCTCTCACACACCACCCCCTCCCCCCAACACACAGAGGCACCCACAGGCCAGCGAAATGAACAAACAGATTTTACCCTTTCCACAAAGAGTATTTGAGCACCTGCCAAACTGCTGGGCAGGAGTCACAAGTTTTTGTCCCTTTCCCACTGTGTGACCTTAGGCGAGTTACTTAACCCCTCTGAATTAAATTGGAGATAATTCCTGACCTGGACAACTGTAGAAGAGGAATGGGGATAGGAACTTAAAGGTGATCTGTGACTTGTCTCCTCCGGGGTGTTAAAGTCTTTTTGGTTATTCCCTGATGGATTAAAAAACGTGGGCAGAGGCATGGTCAGCCTGGCTGCAGTAGGAAATGATCCGGGAAATTCTGGAGGACTCTGGCTAACTCCTGACAAGCCAACCCTGGAAGCAGGGTATAGGGTGAGTCAGGGGCTTTGGGTGGGCTCAGCATTTAGCTTGAAGCCTCACATCTGGAGAGAAGGTTCAGGCTGCTGGGAACCTGAGCCTACCTTTTAGGCTACTGGAGGAAGGGGTGGTGAATGTGGAAAGGACAGGAAAAAAAGGTTTCTTGCTTGCTGTGAGCTTTGAGAAGCAGCAGCAGCAGCAGCAGCAGCAGCTCCCATTTTGCCCCACTGTAGGGAGAAGAGTGGACTGAAGGGTGAACTCCTCCCAGAAGAGCCAGCAGAGGCTCTGTACTCCTTCCTTTCAAAGAAACGGATTCTCACCAGCTTCCTACCTCCTCCCTTTCCTTTTGTTTTCCCTTCCAGTCTCTCCTTCTAGCCTTTTACAGTCCAGAACACTGGCTTTTTCTGAGCCATGTGGGACAATCCACCTGCCCTTTAGATAGGAAGGCTACCCAGCTGGGACATCTGTCACCCCACTAATCCAGAGGGCTGGGCAGGTGTCATCTTCCTTAAGACTGCACAGGTTCTCTTCTAAAACTCTTAGAAGACCAGGCAAAAGACTGGAGAATGGGCTTAAAGGTAGTGGGGTTGCCTGAGGTCTTAATGAGCATGGGCTGGGCCATCAGCTGGACCTGAAACTGACTGGCAGACCTCTCACTGGAAAGGGTAATGGGCCCAGTATACCTGGGCCTAAGCACACACCTACAGGATTAGTTGTCAGCTCCTAATGCTTTTGGGCTGCTCAGGGTTCAGGCCTGAGTTACCCAGCAGGGCCAGCCCAGTGATTTATCTGGGATTCTAAGCAGTTGGTAGCAAAAGCCCAACAGAGATTATGCCTGGTTCAGGTGCCCCCAAAATACCTCCTTGGAATCTAGACCTGATTTCATAGCATTCTCCCATTTCTGGTTCTGTTGTTTGTATTGGACAGAAATTGAGAACAGGGACTGCATTTTATCAGTCTGTATCCCCAGCTGCCCTGATAGTACCTGCTCACTGTACACTTATTCAACAAGGATTTCTTGAACACCTGTTGTCTCTCCTGCCTTCATGAAGCTTATATTCTAGTAGAGGGGTCAGATGGGAAAGAAAATTTAATAAATGAAACAGTAGTTATAAATTGTGATAAAGAGTAAGAAGACACAAGGGGCAACAATAAAGAATAATTTTTTTGGGGGGGGTGTGTGAGAATCTGCTTTAATAAAGTAGTCAGAGAAGGTCCTCTGATGAGGTAATGTTTAAGCTAAACTTTAAAGGGTAGGAAGGAGTGTTCCTGGTTGAATAAGTAGGGGAAGTTGTGTGACTTTTGGATGTTACCTTTCTCACCTGAGAAAACTGGTGATTGGTCTGAATCCCTTCTAAGAACCCATATTATCAGGGTTCACCACGATAGAGACAGAAAAAGGTAAAACCCAGGGTCCTGGTGAAAGGGGAAGTGGGGGGTAAGTGAGAGGAGAGGAGGGAATGTGGTGGATGGCTGAGTTACTGGTGGGAGAGACAGAAGCAGGGCCCAAGTCACCCCAACATGTTTTCTCCTTGGAAATCATCAGGGTGGGGACTGTCTCCCACTCCCAGGACTCTTGCTCTGGAGAAACACTATCTTTCCTGTCCTATTCTTGTCTGAAATGGAGGAAGTGGTGTTAGCAGCTGGCAAAAAGATTGAATCAAAATAAAATGCAGATGACTCCAAATAGAATCAGGCAGGCAGAAAAATTGATTAGACACATGTGACAATGCTGGATTCAGTTGCCACCTAAGCCCTCCCATTCTAGACCCTAGAAAATTAGGGTTTGCTGCAGAACCATCCTGGGATTCCAACTGTAGCTGATAGTCTTCCATCAAATCAGAGGTTTGCACAGTGGTGGCGAAACTCATTCCTTCCCCAGATACGCCCGTTTCTGTGGAGGTAACGTACATCTTCCAATCAAATCTGCAAGGTTTGGGTGCAAAGTTTGTTTAACTATTTGTGCTTCGTATTTTTCACAACTATGTTCATTTCTGCTATCTCCCAATTAAAAATTAGTCTATAGGCATATCTTGTTTTATTGTGCTTCACTTTATTGCACTTCCCAGATACTGTTTTTCACAAACTGGAAGTTTGTGGCAACCCTGCAGTGACCAAGTGTATTGGCACCAATTTTCCAACAGCATTATTTTTAAATGAAGGTATGTACATTTTTTTTCAGACATATTGCTGTTGCACATTTAATAGACTACAGTATAATGTCAATGTAACTTTTATGCACAGGGGAAACCGAAAAATTGGTATGACTTGCTTTCTCAAGATAATCTCTATATCGGGATGGTCTATAACAGAATCCAAAATATCTTTGAGGTATACCTCTACTGAATTTTTTTTTTTTTTTTACTTTACAATATTGTATTGGTTTTGCCATACATTGACATGAATCCGCCATGGGTGTACATGTGTTCCCCTTCCAGAACCCCCCTCCTACCTCCCTACCCATCCCATCCCTCTGGGTCATCCTGGTGCACCAGCCCTGAACACCCTGTATCATGCATTGAACTGAATTTTTGAATACTATGTGCTGTCCAGCAGATGTGAGCTCCATGGGAAGGTGGTTTTATTTGCTTCATTCACCACTGTATCCCTGGAGCCTGGCACATAATTCAATGATAGTTATTGATCAATTAATTAATTAATGCATGTGTTGAGATCCTGGGCTTAGAACTTTCTATTTTCCTTCATTGGGATCCCTATTTTGCAGACGAGAGTCTCCTGATCAGAAGAGAATTTGTACAAGGTTATACTCTAAGGACTGAGAATATTTTGAAGGGCAGGGCTCAGAAAATAGGAGGCATTTCTCATTGCTATGAAGAGCTAATTTACAGGAAGCCATTTCTCAGTTCTTTTCTTCAGGATGGTGACAGGCTGCCCCTCTGCATCCAGAGGTCAGGCCTGGCTCCAAAGCTGAGATGTACTTTGCTTTCAAACAAACAGAGTTAAGCTCAGGAATTTATGGCCTAGGAGCACCTGGGAGAGGGAACAGCTCAGGCCTCCTGCCCGGGCTGCACTGCCCAGGATCAGCTGATGGCATAGGGGTAATTCAGAGGTGGAGTGTACTTTTGGGCCACCAAGCACCAACATCCACCCTGCCCCCCAGCCCTGGTTCCCCAAAGCTTCTAGCTCAGAGGGAAAGTGAAGCAGAAGTACAGGGAGAAGATTCAAACTCCAGCTGGGAGGAAAGTTGACTTTAGGAAGTATGTCACACACCTCCCCCCTCCATCCTTGAACTGAGTTTGACAGTTGACAAAAGGTTCACAATGGACCTCATAGAATTAAGGCAAAATGACTTCATCATTTAATTCCAAAATCCCTTCATCCATGTCTCTCCCTGCTTGTTACCTGTAAGCTCGCCGGGAGCAGTGGCTCATCTGCTCATCTTTGAGCCGCGCACAGCACAGTCTGCAACAGTCCAGCGGGACAAGCACAGCATGAGGAGTCAGCACTGCTTTGCTTACCAGTGTCTTTGGGCAAGGTTCTTGCCCCTTCTGCACTTCTCTTTTCTCATCTGTGAACTGGGACTAAAATGGTGTCTTTGTTATAGGATTGATGAGGGTTACTTGTATTAGTCTATTTAAGATGCTTATTACAAGCCTGGCATCTTGTTAAGTGTGTAAAATTAACACTGTATGACTAACTATTGACTAATCCTGATTCCATTCCTCCAATTAACCCAAGGTTAAGAGCCTAGCCTGAAGTCATCCAGCAAATGAAGAGGGTAAGTGCCAGGAGCCCAAGTCTCTGCCATTCCCAAGTTTCTGAAGGCTCTGCCCTTCAAAGGCTAAGTGATGCCATTTCAGAGACTCCCTCAACTGTACTGGCATGTAGTTAGTTCGACAAATATTTATAAAGGTCTGCTGTACTTCAGACACTGCCCTAGGCTGAGGAAAGACAGTCAAAGTCACCAAATTTGGGAGCCTTCATTATAGTTGGGAAATCTGACAATAAATAAGCAACAAATGTACCTTTAGATAGTGCTGTGAAGGAAATGAATGGCATATCTTAAATCCGTACAGTATGGATCCTTGTTTTGTATCACTAAGATGGACAGTATCTGTCTAGGACAAATGAGAGAACAGCTTGGGTTTTGGTATCTGACTGACTTGGGTTTGAATTCTAGCTCCTTTGTGACCTTGGTCTGATAAATTACCCTTTCTGCCCCTCATGCCTGTATATTCTCCCATACAGCAATCTGTTAAGGTTGTGAGAATTAAAGTTTAATAAAACATAAAATCTTCTCATCGTTTAGTTTTTCACATCAGGGAGGTCAGGCTGGAATCCTTGAGGCCAGGTGCAACTGTAACCTTGTACTCTTGAAATATCCTTTCTCAGTGTTGGTTGAGGAGGGAGTTAAATAGGAATGGGGAATTATCTGGAGGACTGTTGGGAAAAGATTCTTAGGGGAAGCAGCTCCTCCTTATCATTTGATAATGAACAGATACCATTCTTTCCTCCAAGTATACTTTCAATGGAGATATGTTCTTGCCATCACTCAAAGTTTAATGCAGTCTAGTAAGAATTACAAGTTACCCTCTATAACCCAGTAATCTCCAAAGTTGGGTACAGGAAAAAAAATATTAGAACTCCTGCTTATGTTTATTTTTCATATAATTGCTTTTTAATATCTATTTTTCTGTCTTATGATTACACAATATATGGGGTACAGTAGTACAGGTATATAATTTATCAACACATAGGGCTATGCATGATCAAAAATTTCTTACTGACGGGTGTGCAATCAGAAATGGTGAAAGGCCACATGGAGGCTAAGGTAGGAAAATGAAGGTCAGCCCTCATTTTACTTGCCCAACATAAAGTAAGAAAGTGCATTTTCCCATAAAGTAGCCTGCAGGCATCTCACTGCACTAATAAACAGCAGGGTGAAAGAAAAGACTGTTTCTTAATCTCAAGTTAGTGTTCTTTTCCTCTATGTTTCGGGCCTGGGGGGGCAGAGGTGGGGAAAGAGTGTAAGCAGAAATTAAGTACACGATGCAAACTAAAAAACCCAACTTTTGGATAAGCATTAAATAGACCAGATCATTAGCCTGAAAAATATGCACAAGACAGGACAGTCTCCAGCAGTTTCAGATTTCTCTGGACAGGAAACCTCCTCCATGTAGTTCTTTCTCACTGCATTTGTAGGAAATTGTTTCTCACTCACTTCCCATTGTCCTTAGATGTGTCCTTCCTCTCCCCAACTGACATATCTATCACCATACATACCAGCTTCTTTCAAACAGCTCATTTCACCTCCAAGGAGGTGACAACATCTAGAACCAAAAATGAAGCGGCAAAATGTTGAAAATAAAAATAAAGAGGACTTTATTTAGAAGATAAAGGTGGTGGTATCAGTTTTGGTTAATAAAGTTGGGCTCAAGTGTTTTAACAGGTCTTTTACTGCCATCACAGACTGGCATGCCAAGGGCATTCTGAATGCCAATTACAGATTGAAGTTGTTTCAACATCCAAGATGCTATCAAAAGCTGATGGAGTCTGAATTTTTCTTAAAGTTGGACTAACACACTTTTATATAAGAGTGACTAGATTACTTGGTTCTGAAAATGAAAATACTACACTGAGCAATTCCCCTCCTCCACAAGTCCCTAAGGCAATGTTGCAGTTGCCTCTGACAGCCAAAATCTCAACATTTCAACAGAAGGGAGCTGGGAGGAACTGGGAAAATGAAAAGCAAAATTAATAAATGTAATTGTAATTGATATAGGCAGCTGCCCAAAGCCTAGTCTGATGCCTATTTTCTTCACATTTCACTGACATCTTACCAGACGGTAATGACATTCTTGAAGGAATGTGCCAAGACTAGAGTGGGGAAGGCCCAGACAGTGAGTGGACAGAATGCATTTTGCATCCAGTTGCCTTAGGTGGTACAGCTGATTAAGGACAAATACCCAGTGGGAAGACCCACTAGCCAAAGGTAACTAGAAAAGAGGAGGATAATAAATGCGTAACCAGTGCAAAGGAAACTGCGAGGCACCAAGACCACAAACCAACCAGCCCACTTTCCTCCTCTCCATCACTGAATGGATCTGGGAGAAAGCATTAGTAACAGCACTTGTCAACTGCTTCCCTGGAACAAAACATGACAAAACACACGGAAGGTTTTGTTTTCATTATGGTTCTCGGTGTACTTTATTCTCCTGCTGTCTAGCTAAGCAGCCCACACAGGACAGAAATGGGTAGCACTGAGGAATGATCAGATTTTTTTTCTCCCCAATATTCCTGCCCCCTCCCTAAGCCCTGACCAACCCTTATCAGGAATGGTTAGTATATCATCCTTTCCCTCAAGGAACAACTAAAATTTAAACAAGGCATTAGAAGGCCAGGTCTCTTCACAGGGCTTAGGAGCTGGTGTGAGCTCTTTATTCACAATGGAGCGTCTTTCCTTCAAACACCTGGATTTTTTTTTTTTGTACACTGGTTCATAGATCGGCACTTGACTTTGAACCTGGCACCAAAAGGCACAATATCTGATACCCTGTACAAGAGCTATTAGAGATGCTGCCATATGGATGGGCAAAACTGAGCCAATCCCACTTATGAATGAAAGGCCTGAACAGGGAGTTGGCAAAGAGAAAAAAATGTAAGCCCATATTTTTTGCTAGAATGGAAGTAAAAGTGGGAAGTTAAGGTCTTATTTTTTAATCCTCCAAATACCAGGAAGCAATTTAAAATCTTCCTTGGTGCTTTTGAAAGCAGCATATTCAAAATGCCAGCAAAAACTCCTAATAATTGCAAAATCAAAAGGGGATCAAAGCTCACCGACATCCCTCCTTATTGCTGAAAGAGGCTAAAACCAAAATTCAAGGTGCCCTGTTCCCTTGTAAAAGGGAAAATCATTGTCTGATTTATCGTTATCATAGCACATCACACTTGAAACGAAAATATTAAAGCGTGTGACCAGGGGAATGTTTTGACACCATTTTATTAATCTTCAACTTCAGTGGAAAAATATAACCTTTTCAAGTGCCATTTTCATCACAAGAGTTTTAATGTATATATGTGTGTATATTTACACACACACATATGTATTCTTTTGATCACTTGGTTTTGAAGTGCAGCAAGAGACCAATACCTCATTATAATCAATCAAATAAATGAGAACAGAAGGCCAAGCAGTTTCCAAATGGTTATTTTATCAGATTGTTTATAAACATTAAATTTATCCTTGTTTGCAATCCAAAATAGTTACCTGAAGTTTGCTTTTGTATGTGTTTTGTTTCTAGTATATGTTTTCTAAACTCTTTGGCACAATTTTCTGGGGGCGTTCAGACTGCCACAATACGTATCAGGAGAGAACTTTTCTTTTGTGCTGCCAATTCTGAGCATTTAAATTTTGGTTTGTTTGGGTTGTGGCTTTCTTTTGAAGTCTGCATTCTTTATTTGTAACAATTGTATTTTTATTTTTTCTATATCCTCTAACTCCAGAGTTTTTTTTTTTTCTCCCCCCACCCCCCCCCCCACTTCTACATTCACAGTTGAACCATATTATTAGGAAAGGCGCCTTGATGAAAAGATCAGGATGGGAGCTCTGACCATTCGTCAGTGTTTTCCCTAAAATTAAAAAAAAAGGAAAAAGGAAAAAAAAAAAAAACCCAAAAAACAAAACCTAAAGAGCGTCTTTCCTTTTTTTTTTTCTTCTCTTACATCTCTTGTGCTGCATCAGTAGACCAAACTTCAGTTAGTTTTATGAAATGCAACATCTAACCCTTTTTTTTTCTGGGAAAAAGAAACTGCAATGACTTGAAGTTGAGAATGTGGATACCGCCTCATTCACACACACTCATTCTCAGACTGTGAAGAACCCCTCACCCTCCTTTTAGCCAGCACGCATACAGTACCAGTACCATGTGGCAAAGGTACACCAAAGGTGGGCTTGAGACTCAGGCTCCATCTTTCTCATCAGTAGCAAAGGCCAGGCTGCCTTTTACAACAAAGCACCACAGCTGAACCCAGTCCCTCCTCCTCTCCCAAACTAGTCATTCCACTTGGCACCGGCCAAAAGACAGAAAAGCTAGTTCTAGCCTCTCCTGGGAAGAGAGAGCTTCCTTTTTTATAAGTAAATCCACTGTTTTTCTCTTTTCCAAGATGGCTGACGTTATGGTTTTCTACGAAGTCAGTGCTTACTTAGCTCACTAACAGCACTGCTGTTGGTGGCTGCAGCTGCTGTTGTGGCAGGATTTTCAATATGGTGTGTTTTCAAGCCTCACTCACTCATTCTCTCATTCCCAAACATTCAGCATCCGTGCACACTCCTCACTTCCGGGTTTTTCAAAAGATTGGAGATTTCCAGTGGGGGTCTCAGGTTATCATCCCAATGGTAACAGATCTAAAAACAGATGGAAAAAAGGTCAATTTTTGAGATTACATATAGCCGATAGAGCCCAACATCTCACTGATTCCTACAATTAAGTGCTCAAAGACCTGAAGTGAATTTGTCAACTTTTCAAGGACTGATTCTTTTTATTAGTTCCCTACATGCCATCTACCTGCTTTTATTAGCACTTACAAAGGGTGGGAAACTATAAAAATAAAACTCAAAATGGCCAATTTTACTGAGATATGTGCGTGTGTGCTAAGTCATTTCAGTCGTGTCTCACTCTGAGCGACCCCATGGACTATAGCCCACCAGGCTACTCTGTCCATGGAATTCTCCAGGCAAGAATACTGGAGTGGGTTGCCATGCCCTCTTTCAGGGGATCTTCCCAACTTAGGGATCAAACCCACATCCTTAATGTCTCCTGCACTGGCAGGTGGATTCTTTACCACTAGTGCCACTTGGGAACCCCTGAGATCTGTGGTGTAAGATAACTGAGTATGTGAGAGAAAAACAAAGCTACACTTCAAAGCAGAGATCAGACAACTCCAACTTTGGATATCTTTTGTAAAAGAAAGCCATGTCTAAAAGCACTTCAGTAAAGAAAAGAACATGAGCAAAGAAATAGCAGAAAAAGATTTACGGGAAAAGGCCATTATCGCTGTCTTTATTAAGGTTCCAAAATGATTTGGGGACTTCACTGAGTTCTAGTCATATAAATTCTGTCCCTTATCACCAAATACTTGACTCAACGAAAGATGGGCTGCCTGACCCTTCCACTAGTCCAAGGCTGAGAAACAAGTCCTGGCTCAGAAGCACTTGTATGGGGAATAGTACAAAACAAAATACCAAAAGAAAGCCCTTGTCAGAAAAGTCTAAAGAAAATGTGCCTCCTCCCCAAGAAAGCAGAAGAAAGAGGGCAGTGGGAACAAGCTCTTACCAAGCTTGGTTCTTCAGTTTCCGCAGTTCTTTTGTCGCCCATGTAGCAAGGGTTTTTGCTTTGTTAGTCTTTCGATCTCCGTCCTTCAGTTAACAGTTCATGGATCATTGGCCTAGCTTCTACTAATTTCAGTACATCCTTCCCAAATGCTGTACACAAGTCCCTGTGCAAAATAAACACACCTGAAAATGAGCTTTTGGCCCTACAACAAGATCATGTTTAGAACCTTCCCAACCTATAGCTATGCTAGCTATAGGTGTCTTGGTATTTACCTACTTTTTAAAGCCAGAAAAAAAATTTAAGATAAGTAAGTCTAACACCTGCCCTCAACAGGTTACAAAAATGAGATGTAAAGAAAAATAGAATGACTTATGCAAGGTTCCACAGCTAATTCATGGTAAAATCAGAACTAGACTCCAAGTCTTTGAGCTCCTCAAAACCAGTGTTCTGTCTTCTAATGATGCCTCAGAAACCCTCAGTAGAGGAGGCTAAACAGAGGTAATTTGTTGACCAACATCAGAATATGAGATGGACATAGATCTGATGTTGCTTCTATACCTCTTTGAGAGCTCACTTCATAGAGTTTGGTGGGAGAAATTAGAAATCTGGAGGGTCTGGAATGAGATTAGAGCTAAGTCCGAAATGAATTATCACCTAAGAAATCAAAACAGGGTATGATGGGGTCTATTAAAGAAAGAAGTCCCCTCTGTGCCAAAAAAGGTGGGTAATTACCATCCAGGCTCAATATTCTTTAAAACATGTCTTCTCATTTTCTGTGAGAAGTTCTATTCAGCTATCAGAAGCAGGGTATAACCTACCCTATCAGTCCAGCAGCACAAGCTACTACTCCGTCTGTATGATCCTCATCTCCAGCAATGTGGTCAATGAAAGACAGAATAAATTCTACTCGGGGCTGTACCAGCATCACATCCGCTATAAAAGAAAGAGAAGGTCTAATGAGGTTGCCCCCCACTTGGCAGGCATACACCCTGTTTCAAAATTCCCAAATACCCTACCCCCATCATGGAGGCGTTGGTCCAGAGAACTAGTCGTACACAATTACACCAAACAATTTTTCCTCATTCTTCAAGTCAACAGAAGAGGTAGATACTCCTTAACAAACAGAAGTATGTATATATGTAGAAGGACAAATGGAATCTTTCCTTTAAGACTATGATATCAGAAGTGTGAATACAGTATTTCCCCAGTCAATAACAAAAACATCAGGTGACAGAGGAAATCGAATCCCCCAATCCTTCAATTCAGATGACTGGATGGGGGGAGGAGCAGCGTATCTCAAGAACTCCCTCTTGGGGTTGGTACACATGCACCAGCATCAACAGCCTTGCTGGGTTCCATCCCTTGCAATGGTCAAGGTGTGAAACAACGTAGCTGAGGAAGCGGTGGTCAGAAATAATAAAGCCTATAACCTCCCCTAAAGCTAGAGCACTGTTCTTCCTCCCCTTCCTTTAAGCACTAAGTGTTAGTTTACAAGTAAGCCATGCAATGAACACACAGTCCATCTGGCTACGTGCACACTAGACTAAGTCAACTGGAATGTATACTCAACGGTGTACGTTCTCCTGGTCTCCCTTCAATCCCTGGACAATTCCGGTATAGGCTTCCAAACAGCCTTCCCGTAACTCATTCAGATAATCCACCATGTCATAGTCTGACTGCAAGAGAAAAAGAACAGAATCACTGTATTTGATGGCCTTTGGTTGTGCATTTGTCAAAAGTCCCGCTCCTTCCATCAGGGCTGGACTTGAAGATACCTTTAAGCTTACCTTGTCCACTTGGGCCTGGGAGGCCTGCTGAAGAGTATTCAAAACAACCTCTAGGTATTTTTTAAACTCTCCACCAATAGCAAGGGCAATATCACCAAACACTGACAGAATCTGTGGCTTCACAGACCTGTGGACATTTTCATTCTGACAAGGAGGAAAAAAAAAAAAAGTTCTGTCCAAAGACTCAAAGAGCTTTTTTTAACAATAAGCAACTAATATATTGGGTATAGACCCAATATATTGGTTATAGACCTGTAAGTGATATACACAAAAATCAGCAGTGATCATCTCTAGATAGAGGGAGAGATTATAGTATTTACTTTTCCTTTGCACTTTACAGGTTCCCACCTGCGCCTCTAAGGTTCCATACATTGAGCATGCATTCCTTTATTTCCTTAGGTTAGAATCATCATGTGAAAATGAACAATTCCCTTCATAAGCCCACAGCCAACATTCTGGAACATACCAACTCTCTGTCACGGATCTTGATGTTTAATCATCTTTCTAAGATTGTGTGTGTAGACACTCACCCCCAAGTTCTCCAGTAAGAGCTGCATCACCTCATCACAGAAAGGTAAGATGTTGGATTGCAGGGCACGGCATAAGTCTCCCACTAAGCCCACAGCCGCCAAACAAACCTGCAAAGAATCAAATCGATCATCTCTGGAACAGAAAAGGCTGCCTACAGGGGTAAGGCATGATTTTTACCTAGCTACTGATCCTTTACCACATGAACCTAGAATCAAAGAAGGAAAGACCCTTCTTCCCTGAGCTTAGTTCATTTTAACAAGCAATATGGCAAAAAGAGAACTAGGATTATTTAAACTATCATTAAGAAAGAACAGAAAAGACAATATTCACCAGGGATGGTGGTGGCAGAGACAGGTGATTTATTGAAAACAAAACAAAACCTTTCTGAGGGTGCTACTCTGGTGTGTCTAATATCCAGTTTCTTAGTGACTACTTTTAGTTCAGACACTTACGGCAACAAAGTAGCTCAACCCTTGGAGTGATACATGGGGAAGCGGCACCTGGGTTACAGGATCTGGATTTCTGTACTATAACGCCTACCAGGTATAAATGAGGACATAAACATATTATTTTTGAAAAGCACAGCTTACCTGGTACTCAGCGTAATTTTTCAATCCAATGCCCAAGAAGGGTTTAAAGGCCTCCATGTACTTTAGGAATTCACCACCCAACACTGTAAAAAAACCCAATCTATTAGCACCACAGGATCACAGAAGTGAGCAAAAATAACCATCTTAGTTCTCCCCAAAATGTACGCACTCCAATCAAAAGGCTGGGTAAAATGAGTTAAATACCAATTTTATCATAAAGACATTATTGCTGTCTTGGACGGGCCAAATTCATAACTGCTGGAGATAATGCCAAATCTCCAGAGTGGGATTTCATTCTGGTTGAAACTACCAAGTGGTATGGCTCTCAAGGAATGTCAAGGTTAATTATGAATTGGCTGAGCTAGTAATACTGACTTCCACGTCTTCATCTGATTGTAACATGAACTCTTTGGGAGCCAGTTTGTTTTTTTTGGCCTCACCATGTGGCTTGTGGGATTTCAGTTCCCTGACCAAGGACTAAACATGGGCCATAGCAGTGAAAGCACCAAATCCTAATCACTAGGCCACGAGGGGCTCCCAGAAGCCAGCTTTATAAAACAGGATCTTTAAGCAATTCCATCAGGGACTTATTTAACAAGCCAGTCAAGAAAAGCTGTCTGGATTTCATATTCAATTCAGCTACTCTGGGAACCAAAATTAACTCCTGTGCCCTGCCAGGATGGTCACAAGGTGCCAGACTGGTTGGACATAGGCTCCTTATGCTAGAAATGAGTCTGCCTTAATAATACACCTTATAGACCACCACTGAAGAAGCATTCCTGGTTTCTGAATCACATATGGTTCCCCCAAACCAATTCTGAATAGTTAGCTATGTAATAATCAGAAAATCAATTAATTCCTAGAACTCAGTGTTTCATTCCATTCCATACTAGGCACCATATTATCTCAACCTAGATCCAAAGCATTAAAACCCAAACCAGAATGTACCAAGTGCCAGGAAAGAAAACATAAACCTTTGCTTCCTCCATCCTTTACAGGCGTCAAAGCTTAATAAAGCAAGTTAAGTTTCAGGGGGAAAAGGAACCTGATGAACATGAGGTAGATAACAGTTCCCTCTACCCCCCAAAGAGCTGCCAACCTGACTTACAAATTGGCTCCCATTCACTTCAGGGAGAGTGGCAAAGCAGTTATACACAGACTTATACTTACGTTCAATCCAACTCTGAACTGACTCAATACCCCATAAGTGAAAAGACAGGACTATGCTTTTTGCAGTCAAAAATTCTTCATGGCTACTGAAACTCTCTTGCATTCTAAAGAAATTTCCTTGCCTGATTGAGGCTCACTGACCTTCCACCAATGTGCTAACTGCCATTAGGGCATCCTCTTGCACTCCCCCAGACCCAGCTGTGCTTTGGAACATCCTTAACAGGGAGGCCATGACCACATCAGAGATCTGCAAAGCATCTTGATGTTGCACCTTCCGGAGAACATTCTGTAAAATGAATAAAAGTTCAGAATTTGTTGATTCCAAACCCTCCAACCAGCACACCATATTGTGTCTTTTTTTTTTTTTTTTAAATCAGTTAAGTCTCTAGAATTTTTTTGGGGGGAAAAGCTTTTTCTGCTCAGAAGTTTTGAAAGTGCAAATCACCTGCAACAAAACATACATCTAAATAACTCATCTATTTCCCAATTCAGAACAAACACAAGAGGATCTTCCATCAAGTGTGACAAATCAGCCTCCATATTTAGCTGTATTGAAATGGCAGTTAAATTATTTCAGCTTTGAAGAAGGACATGTCATATGAGAATTGCTACTCATAAAACAAAAAAGCAACCCTTTCTATGGCCTAACCCATTCACAGATTATGGTCAAGAAAGTCTTGATAAAGCCAATCTGACTTTTCCCAATTCAATATTCCTCAAACCTCCCTCCTGGAGAAGGCAATGGCATCCCACTCCAGTACTCTTGCCTGGAAAATCCCATGGATGGAGGAGCCTGGTAGGCTACAGTCCATGGGGTCGCTAAGAGTCAGACACAACTGAGTGACTTCACTTTCACTTTTCACTTAAATGTACTGGAGAAGGAAATGGCAACCCACTCCAGTGTTCTTGCCTGGAGAATCCCAGGGACAGAGGAGCCCCGTAGGCTGCCATCTCTGGAGCTGCATAGAGTCGGACACGACTAAAGAGACTTAGCAGCAGCAGCAGCAGCAGCAAACCTCCCTCCTTACCCTTTGTTTCAACTAATGTCACTGGATCAGGAAAGACCTCTTAACAGTCACGTTTTAAAAAATTAAGTCTCACATAAGGAGACTTAAGGAGAAGGGAGTCATAGGTAAGATGACCTAGTTAGCATCACTCAATTCTATAACCTAGTACCTACCCTTAGCACTAGACAAAGTTCCAAGTTTTCCCTGTTCTTAGGTAAAAAAGGGAGTAACTCTTCAGCCATTAAACCCACTCTAGTCATGATCAAGAAGTAACATTTTAATTTTCCTAGTCTCTCCTCAGAAAAAAAAGTCTACTGTGATTATCAGTAAATTATAAATTTATAATCTATATATTATAATTATTAATAACAAAGTTTCCAATAGCCATTGCTTCAAACGATGATGGCAAAAACACAAGGCTCTGTTTTTAGCTCAGTGAACCATAGCTGGGAACCAAATCTGATTGGGTTACACTTGAACAACCTAATGAAAATCAAAAAATAAAGGCTGCTAATATAAAATAGCTTCATGTTTGGGAGGACCATCACAAATGGGAGGAGTTTCCTTCCCTACGTTGTACAAAAGGTAAATTGCATTGCATTGTACAAAAGGCAAATTTTATGGACAGACAAGAAAGGAAAATGGGAAACTCTCCTAATCAATCCGATGAACGTCTTTTGAGAAGGGCTTTTGACCATCATCACCCACAACATCATCTTCAGAGTTCTGTGTGTGCGTGAACTTGTCATCCTGAGACACGGTGCTTTCCCTGGTGCTATTAGTGATAAGGCACCATCATACCTGAAGAGTTGCGCAGAGTAAAGACTGAAGGTCATTGAACTGGATCCTATCCGATGTGCTCTGGATATGTGACTACAAAGAAAAGAAGATTGTGTTCTGAATAAAAGCCTTCTAAAAGGCTCTAAACGCCCTCCCCAAAATGCTTCCATTTTTGCTGGATAAATAATCTCTACTAGTGCTAAGTGAAAGTGAATAAAAAACTTATGTATATACACGCTGTAACACATATATGAATAAACTGTAGCAAGCAATGCAATTGGAAGTCGCAATATTTTTGTATGAGCCTTATGTCTTTCTAAGAACATAGATACTTAAACACCAAAAAAAAGAGAACAGCCTTGAAAATAGAGCTATGTGTAGAGTACCACACCCTTCCCACCAGGAAGGTGTTCAGTCTCACCTCCATCTGGAGCACCTGTTGCAGTCGTTCCATGATGACCAGAGTAGTTTTCTGAACCGCAGGGTAACAATCCTTGGCACTGTTTTTCACAATTTCCATTAGTGATTCGTATGCAGAACTCCTCAGGTTGTTCTGGTGTCCATCAGGTCTGTAAGGAACACACAGCAAAAAACCTTAAAGTCTTAACTGAGAAAGGACAGAGAGTCGTTATTATGTAAACACACTGAAAATAACCCAAAAACCAATATGGCTGCAGACCTGATCTGAATTTGGCAGACACAATACAGCCTGGAACCAAAATTTCAATCTCTGAGCCAATGATTATGTTCAATATGGTTTTCAGACCTGATAATTA
This sequence comes from Okapia johnstoni, assembly GCA_024291935.2. Lineage (NCBI taxonomy): Eukaryota > Metazoa > Chordata > Mammalia > Artiodactyla > Giraffidae > Okapia > Okapia johnstoni. The sequence goes on along the minus strand of CM044306.1, from coordinate 22,854,382 downwards.
GAAGGGCCCTTTTAGAAAGGGGCTACAATTATATGAAAAATAGTCAAAAATGCTGAAGAACCCATGTGGACAAAAGAAGAGGTTGCACAAAAAGCTATGAAAAAGGTATCTTGGGAATTCCCTGGTGGACCAGTGGTTAGGACTCCATGCTCTCACTGCCAAGGGCTCAGGTTCAATCCCTGGTTGGGGAACTAAGAACCCGTAAGCCAGGCAGTGAATCAACAGGATTCTTTTCATTTCTCCTATTGCAATGTTTCTATATTAGCCAGCCCCCACAGAGAGTGTAAAAGGAGTCGGATGCAAAGACACCACTCATTTCTGTATAGTATTAGTTACCTGTCTGTGGTTTCCAAGAGCTTCTGAACTATGAGTTCAAAAGAAGAAGATAAGCAATAGGTAGCTGGTTCTTCCTGATCATCAGCTACATCTGCAGCTTCGTAAGCAGCTTCAGCCAGACTGGAGAAAGCCTTAAACCCAGACAGAGTAACTATTAATTAGTCCTGAAAAGAACCCCCTTCCAGGATCACCTCATTTTCCCTTAAGATACCCTGGGCAGTGTTCCTTTCCAACTGATCTAAGAATGAATCTATGGCAGTGAATCTTTAATTCTTCCTGCCAAGGTCATCTCAAGACAACATCTTTAAGTACCCTTAAAATTAAATAAATGTATGTATCTATATTTATATTTTGTTTCTCCTCTAAACAGTACAGTATTCTCACCTACCATGAATGCCTGCCACTCTTCTTCTCTTACCATTCACAGAAAGCCTTTCAACCCCACTCCTTTCTTATTTGAACTTCTCCTCCAAATCCCAAAGGTCCCTAGTGAACTATACTCAGCCCATACTGACTCAGCACTTGGACTGCCTACCTTCCTTCCCTCGTGCCCCCTTCTCAGCAATGGTACTTTTCGTAGCCAGCAACTCTCTACCTTAAAATTTCTTGTCCCCAAGCCACTGAAGAAAAGAAAGAGAACCAAGTCCAGAGAGTTTTCCCACTGGGTTAGCGTGACTGTTCTAAACAGTTTGGGAACCAGTCACCATGAGCCAACAGCTCCCTCTGGGTCATGCAGCTCACATCTCCCCCACATTTTAACTGATGAAATTAGGAAGGAGATGCTATTCAAAAAGAGCCTTCTAGTGAGGTAGACCCATTTCTCTCCCACACCTCCTACTTCCTTGCCAGTGGCTTAGTCAAGCTCCTTATCTCAACAGGAAGAAAATGCCTCACCCAGCACACATTTGAAGCCACTCTGGGTTCAGCACTGAGACCCTCAATCAGACACTGCAGCAGGGGAGTCAAGTAGACATCATTGATGGCGGCTTCAGGGAGCAGCTCACAGATTCTGCCCACTGTCCATGCAGTTGTATCTCGAACAACTACACTGGGGTCTTTCATTAATTCTATTAATGTGGGCATAGCCTGTAAATATAACAGTTATTGGCAAAACAAAACAAATATAGCCTGTAAACTAACAGTTATTGCAAAGCAAAACAAAGATTGACATTCATGCTGACCAACACCTCAGAAGAGGCAATACTGATGGTTGGGTTTTAACTCAAAGTTATCAGAACAGTTTGGTCATTTTGTAAGATATGCTTATCAAATATTCAACAGTACAACAAAAGTAACTAGAAACATGAAAAAGTCCCTCTCTTCATCAAATCTCAGTATAGTTTTATTAAGACTTTGGTACGAATACTTTCAGCCATCTTTACTGAATTATTCAGGCAGAGATCCCAGGATGCAGCTGAAATGGCATTTAGCTGTTCCTGAAAGGTTGAGTTCTATATACTAAACAACTAAAATGCACTTTTGTGTCACTTGCTGTAGCAAAATAAATACAATACTTTCATTAAGATTTTTCATTACATGTCATTTTGTCCTGAGGGCTGAATACCCACATCATTAAAAACCATGGAGAATTATTTTTGTTATAATATTTAGTGAAGAAAAAAGAAAACAACAAGAAACAAGTTGTAAAAGCATTCATATGGTAAGACCTCCACCCTAGTACACACACGCACACGTAGAAAAAACCTTCAAGGATAAATACAGAACATTAATAGTGTTATCCTTCGGCAAGAGGATTAAAGGTAACTTTTTTTGGCCTTTTCTCCATTTTTCAAGTCATATGGTTTTTGTAATAAAAGTTAAGTAAGAAATACATTGTATGCCTCATTGACAGCAAATAGCTATCTAGAAGTAACCTTTGTGGATGATTATTTACAGCTTTGTTCTTAAAGACAAATCTTCAAGCAAAAAATTAAACAACAAACATCCCACTTTCCACCCCTACACTCCCTGAGCTTCACCTGTATAACTAGTGGTTTGAGTTGATTGGGCTCTGGTCCTTCCAAGATGCAGCCAAAAGCCATCACTGCTGCATCCCGGTACCGCCAGTCAGGGTTCTTGATGTGTTCTTTGATGAAGGGAAGGACATGCGGGACAATGTCGTCCTCACAGCAGGTGGCCAGGAGCATGAGGCACACCCCTGCCGCTTTGCAGGGGTTCCAGTCGTCGTCGTCATCATTCTCATCCTGGTGAAAGAACGTGGCACTAGTTCAGTTCTTGATCAAAGAAGCTCTTCAACTCAAAAGGTCCTCCGACAACAGTACTCCCAATTATCATTACAACTTAAGCTTTGGGGAAGTAAATAAAATAGAAAACCTTCATATCTTTATCTCCTCCACAAAAACTCAACACAGCCTCTGTTCAACAAGATGCAGACAGAGGGAAGGTATTTCTCACTACTGTACAACAAGATGAACAAACTCCCACTACGTGGAATACAGATGAATTTCAAATACATCGAGTAAAAGGCAGAACAGAAGAAAGCTAAATGACTAGTAACATAAAGTTCAAAATTACTCAAAACCTATGGAGTTAAAAGGTAAGGGAAGAGGAAGAAGGCATGGGGGGAGCCTTCTGATATGCCAGTAATTATTATATTTCAATAAAAATTAAAAAAAGATTAATTTGGATCCCCCTTGAAACTAGAAATCAAGGTCTTTTTTATTGTGGCCATTCACACCAAAGTAATTTAAGACAATTATACTTATCCAGTTTCAGAAAATCACATAAAGAATGATTTGTTCCCAAATGAGAAGCACAGCAAAAATATACAAAAGCAAAAATACTCAGGTCAAAAGATTAAAAAAAAAAAGCAACTGTAAAACTGAAAGATGAGATGAAAATTTAAGGGAACACCCAGTCCATTTGAAAGTAATATATCTCTACTTATCTTTTGAGACTGCTATATTAAGAATCATGAAATTCCCTAAAAACAAATTATATTCCTGTATACAGAGAAATTTTGCAGTGCTCAGTTACAGCATTATTTCCTCAGAGCACTGCCAGCTCTTTGGTATATTTCACATGCACCAGAACAGGTGAGGTGACAGAATCTTTCTAAACACTATACCAAAACAAAAGGAACACCATAAAGCCAAAAAGGAACAACGGAAACCAAAATATACTTCTTAGAAGATAACTTCTCAGGGCTTCCCTGGTGGCCCAGTGGTTAAGGATCCACCTTGCAGTGCAGGGGACACCGTTCAATCCCTGGTCCGGGGAGATCCCACGAGCTGTGGGGCAACCTAGCCCATGTGCTACAACTAGGGCTGCACCCTAGAGCCCACATGCAGCAACTCCTGAAGCCCACGGTGTCCTAGAGCCCGTGCTCCGCAACAAGGAAAGCCACTGCAGTGAGAAGCCAGCTCAGACAACCAGAGAGTAGCCCCACTCTCCACAACGAGCGAAAGCCTGCACGCAACAACAAAGACCCAGCATAGCCAAAAATAAATAATTTTTTTAAAAAGAGATAATTTCTCTATTTACTCATTAAACCCACATTCTTCATGAAGTCTTGTTACTTTTATCTGGTCACAAACCACTCAGAGCCTAAAGGACCTTACAGATCCAGTTCAGCTCTTTGAAGTCATGGATAACAGAACATCAAGTTGTTTCAGAATTGCGGAGTTCCTTCATGGCAACTGTTCCACGGCAAACCAAGCATTACCGAGGCTTCACAGTTCACTTGACTAGATTTGGAGGGTAACTCACCTGTTTAGTTAGTGTCTGTGTGAGGATTGGAACCAGGTACTGCAGTGCTCCCTTGGCATAAAATTTGCTGGTGTGCTCAGGGGGCCGTCCTTGTTCTGCTGCCTGAAGAGAAACATACAGTAAATTCTGGATGGCAGCAAACACACTATGAAGGCACAGCATGTAAAGGTGCACAGTGAGAGCTGCCCCTGGGTCTGCACAGAAATGCAGGGACACAGAGACTTCCCTGGCAGTCCAGTGGTCAAGACTCCACGCTTCCACTGCAGGGGCACGGGTCCCACCCCTGGTCAGGGAAGAGCCTGCAGGCCCTGAGGAGCACTCCATCCCCCGCCAAAACACACAAGGCACATGGCAACACGCAAGAAGAGTGGTCTTTGGAGGCACTCATTTTGTCTAGCTACTTCAATAAGATTCTTTTAGGCCATGCATATAATCTACCTTAAAGGATCAAGGCAATCTTAAGAATTACATTCTTTTTTCACTAATTGAACTTTGGATAAAGAGATGCACTAAGCTCCCATAAGGAGGCCAAAAATAAGACGGTGCTTTCTGAAGGACATAAAGACAATTAAGGTTGGAAACAAAGCTGGAATTTTAATTTGCAAGTGCAGAACTAACCCCTTTCTCCATATCTAATTTCTTCACCAGAGTCAGTAAGCTATCAATTATACACCCCATCCTTGCATTAGGACTTCCAAAAGAAAATAATTCAGCATCAGATAGCATCTGGTTAAAATGTGACTGCCTGCTGCCCCCTTGTGTTCACAGGACTAATATTTACAACAAATCCCTGACTGGTAAAAATAGATGCCTCATGGCTTTGGTTAGTAAAAAAAAAAAAAGCAAACCCAAATCTGTACAAATGGAGATACCCTCTAACCCCAGTCAGAATAAAGCTCTTCCAGAGGAGAAAAATAACATCCACAAAAAAGGTAAGTCCTAAAACCCAGTCAGAATTAACAGCTCCCACCACATCAACCCTCCTAGGCTCACCTCTGAAGCTTCAATGGCCAAATCCATTTCCTCATCACAGACGTTGGACCAGAATTCTATCCCTTGTAGGGCCACCTCATCAATGTCACTTTTCATTGCTTCAATCGTGATCTTAAGAGAGAAAACAAGATACCCCAGGTTCCAAATAAGTGCTGGTTCAAGTTCGACCCCTCCTACAACCACAGATATTCAAGTTTCAAAAATGTAGATTTATGAAAGCTAGGTCTGAAATGAAAGGCAGGAAGAAGAAACAGAGTTTTAAAATATACTCTTTTTATGAGTACAAAGTTAGCACAAGTTTTCTTGGCACACTGCTGATGAATTCAAATCTAATACTCAAGGAATTTCCTTGATTTCACAACATTAAATAAAAAAATTACGGAACTGACAGAACAGCAACTAAGAATAAGGGGCTTTTGCAATTAGCTATATGCTAAGGCAATGGCACCCCACTCCAGTACTCTTGCCTGGAAAATCCCATGGATGGAGGAGCCTGGTAGGCTACAGTCCATGGGGTCGCTAAGAGTCGGACACGACTGAGCGACTTCACTTTCACTTTTCCCTTTCATGCATTGGAGAAGGAAATGGCAACCCACTCCAGTGTTCTTGCCTGGAGAATCCCAGGGACGGGGGAGCCTGGTGGGCTGCCGTCTATGGGGTCGCACAGAGTCAGACACGGCTGAAGTGACTTAGCAGCAGCAGCAGCAGCAGCAGCAGCAGCAACTGCATAAAATAGAAGTACTTACTGCAAAAAGAGCAGGACCCATATATGTCTCCATGTACTGATAATATAAGGACATTATCTTCACCAGATTCTGTAAGGCAGCCACTCGTACCTTGTGCAAACAACAGATTAAAGTTTACTTCTTAGTTTAATAACAAGGCAATCTGACAAAGGTAAATAAGTAACTGCTTCACTTAAGTGGGTCAATAATCTATAGGGTCAATCGAGGTATATTTGGATAATATTTTCCTCTCCTTCTTTTATACTTTAAAGGTGTTTGTGGAACCCTTGGCAGGACTAAATTCACTATTGCCCTCAGACTGGATGTTACTTCCACCTGCTTCAAGGATCAAGGTTTAGGTTCCCAAAGTAGGAAAGCTGTTTCAAAGGCTATAATGGAAAACGAGGCCTTGAACAACCTACAGCAATTAAGTAGCAAGGCTGATCACAAACCATTCCTCCTTAAATCTTTTTTAAGAGGGTGGCAACTTCCATAATGTTAGCTCTCCAAGGACTATTCTTCCCTCTTCTCCAACATATTGAAGAAAAATTCTTTCATTAATAAAAGTATTAGTCAAACGCTATTTCTGAAGTCACCAGATTCCAACATTTCAAACTACTATGCTAGAGTGAGCATTTCCTAGGAAAGATAGAAGACATGACCTCACACTTACCCTCGTATCTGGACACTGTGTGGCTTCACAGACTACCTGCATAATAAAGTGCCTTTCGGACTGCAGAAGAACAAAAATAAAGAGAATTAGAAGCAGCATTTATACGAAGATTACTAGACTATCCCTTCAAGTAAAACTTCTCTCTCCCTCAGGGACCCACAGAACTCTGGACCATTTGCAGGTTTTCCTGGACACAGCAATGGGACTGTGAGGACTCTAGTATTTGCCCCAGTGTCTACTGTCTAACCTGCACTCTATGGAGGTCCCTAATCATTTAATCCCTCAAATGATCTTCACTAAAACAAGACTTGAAGAAGGAAGCAGATAGGAAAATGCAGGTCACAGGATTTAAACAAAGATGGTTAAAATGAAAAAAAAAAAAAAATCATACATCAGGAAAACTCCTTTCCTCGCATTTAAAATTTAAGAGAATTTTTAATTTAAACAAACCCAGATCAAATGTGGTAAAATATAGAAAACTAGTGAATTTTGTTTGCTATCATCTTCTTTTGATATCTACAAGGAAAAACCCAGTTTTCCAAGCAATCAGAACTGCAGTTTGCTTTGGTTTTTTAGACATCCCAACTTTGTCCAATCAAAGGCCAAAAAAACCCCACAAGGCCCAACTGAAGAGTCAACAAATACACACAATGCTTTCAGACTGTATCATCCAGCAATTCCACTTCTGGATAATATATCCAAAAGAACAGAAAACAACTTCTCAAAGACATATTTGTATACCCATATACACAGCAGCACTATTCACAACAGCCAGAAGGCAGAAGGAAGCAAACCAAATGCCCATCAACAAACAAATACAATGGAATATTATTCAGTTTTAAAAAGGATATTCTGACACATGCTGTAACAGGAATGAACCCAAGACATAATGCTAAATGAAATGAGCCAGTCACAAAGACAAATCAAATCCTGTACGACTCTGCTAATATAAATTATCTACAGTAAACAGACTCATAGGAACAGAAAGTAGAAAAGTTGGTTGCCTGTGACTGGGAAGGGGAAAACAGGGAATTAACAATTGTTTGTTTTGCAAGATGAAGACAGATCTGGAGACTGGCTGCAAAACAACATGCAGACACTTAACACTACTGAGCTATAAATTTAAAAATGGTTAAGATGGTAAACTTTATTTTATTGTACATTTTAACACAACTAAAATTAAATAATAGAGGAAAATACTTTCAGTCAAAACAGAATTTATACGTTAATTTCCAAAAGCACCTTCCTACGGAAGTACGAAACAGCCCAATTTCCATAATTAAAAAAATATATATCCCCAAAGCATACTCACACTTTGGACTGCAAAAGGGAAAACCTAAGCCTAGAAACATTTTAGACCACATTATTCCCCAAAGCCAGATGAGAACTGGCAAACACCTACTCCATGGCCATGTTTCACAAAACACAAATCTTAACTAGACTGGAAATAAATACTTCTAAACAAGATAGTACTTTCTAAATCATAACCTTAAAACAACACAAAACTTTCATTTAACTCCCCTGCCTCACCCTCTGAACCTATACTTTTTAACCAAAAGACACTTACCTCTTTGTCAAAGTTTGCTTTGGTGAACTCCAGTGAGTTCAGGAGTGCATTAGTAGCTGCTAGCTTCACATTATTACTAGGCTCTTCTTTCCTCATCCCCTGGATTATGGCAGTCAGAATCTCATTGGATTTATCCTGTAGCTGCTCTGGGTCCTGAAACAAGCAGAAGTGCAGTGAATATAATAATTGAGCTCATGACTAATCAGCAGTCCTTCTATTCAAGAGAGTATCATGAGACTTTCTCTGATCTTTCCCCACACATTTCCATTTAAGGACAAACCACCTGCAAAATATCCCAGGGTCTGATAGTTCAAACTTGAACCGGAACAAGTTAAACTCATCAACTTCATCTCTTGACTTCTTAGCGTAATGACTCTGGGCATGAGGTAATGCTGGCTCCCCCCCCGCCCCATTCTATGCACATGGAGATGGCAGTGTGGTGTTTTTTACAGGCCATCTGTACCAACTGAAGTAAAGCTTCAGAATTATCTGAGGACCAAGGATCAACACCTGGGCACACTTATGGAGTCAGATGCTGTGGACTCCTTTGTTTCATCAAATCTGTGTATCAAAACTGATCCCAAGAGTGGTAATCTCAGCAGCAAGAGTCCTAGAAGTGCTGCATTTAACATACTGTGTCGTGGCTCCAGTGGCTAAACCAACCACAGCAAAGTTGGCAAACTGTTTCTGTAAAATAGTCATTGAAAAAGTAACACAGCATCCCTGGTACATTGAGGATCTTCAGAAAGGGATTAGGTCAAGGAGAGGAGACAGAATCTATGCCTCTCCAAACGGATTTTCATCTTGAGTCTGTGGCCCTTAAAAGTCTCTTTCCTTTAGGGCATGATTAGCAATATGAGGATAAATTAACTATCCAAATATAGAAGTCTAACAAATAAAGCAGCCAAACTTTCAAAACACATTGCAATAGCTTGTTTGTTTTTATTTTCACGATGATAAAGAATAATTCTAATACCGTGCATATTACAACTAGAGGGAATCAGCGGTATATAAGTTAGATATAGTACTTACTATATCTTGGCAAATGTAACCAATAGCTTCCAATGTCGACTCTTTCATGTGCTCTGTGCTGTTGGGGTTTGTGACATTGGCCACCAGCTGAGGAATGAGTTCTGGCCACTGGTTCACTGGGATCTCTGCACAAGCAATACCAGCCACACACTGCGAGGCAGAACTAGGCCGGTAAGTTTCTGTGCCCAAAGTCTGCAAAACCTGTGCGGGGCACACACACACAAAGACAAAAGATATCAATTTCTAATACTATTGGAACACATTGTGCCTACCAGCACACATCTAATATCAGTCTCTGAATTATCTTTAATATAGAGAAGTAGGAAAAGGCATATACAGCATAAGCCAACTGTTGGGAATAAAGCTGGCCTCAATACCAAGAGCAGCATAATCAGCATTGCCTCAGAGCCTAGAAATGAAACCAATCACCCCCTATTTCCAAATAGAATCTCCAAAGCCAGACACCTCACCTCGATTTTCAACCCAAGGTAAGAAAGTAGCAAAGGCACAAGTGACAGACAAAGAATGAAGCCACAATGACCCAGAGTTAATCATTACCGTGATCAGCTAATTTAGTCAATGAACTCACTAAGACTCACCAGTCCACTCAAAAAGGCAAACAGTTAACTGTTCCTGGCATGAACACAGGACAAAGAGTAGCTGCCAGACATTCAGGCCAGCTCTGCTGACTGGGTCAGGTCACTTAGTATCCTGCTTTGTAGCTAATAATAATGAACTCCCTCCTATCTTTCCCCCTTATATGGTATATCATCAGCTCAGTAACAGTCTGACTGATTCTAAATGAAGGTTTTGCTCTCTAGGCCTACCAGAGCTAGACTGGACTTTAACAAAATCTGTGTGTCCGAGACATGGGCGGGGAGCAGGGATGAGATGAACTGTCCAAAAGGGGATGGGATGAATAGGTATTAATCCAAGTCAGACCAAAAAATCATGAGGTGCCTTCACATTGTATTGCACCATCTCCTAGTACATATGGAACGCATACTGAATCCCAGTCTCTATGTTTATCTTTTCTCCTTTAAGTTGCTTCTAGAATACTATTAATTAATATTACCTCAGGTGATTTAGAAACTAAATGTCTAACTCTTGAGTACTACAAGTTATTTTTTTTAACCAAGGATGACCCTAATGGTAATACTCAACTATCAGAAAGAAGAGGAGTAAGAAATTAGCTCTTAACTCTGTCCAAGACCCAGATTTCAAAAAAAGAAATAACTACCAGCACTGAGAGAGTATTACCAGATGTGCTATGAAAAGGAAAAAAGCCCTAAATAACTGCTATTACCTTTCATGCACAAAAGCTCAATAATGCTGATAGAAATTCTTACTCAAAATTTTTTTAAAAATTCTGGGGTTAAGATTGATGTGCCTCACCCCCAATTACAGTTCTGATCATGTCTCCTCCCATTTACTATTGTGTAATTTGAGGAAAATGAGAAATTGAATGAGTACACTAAATATCAAGATTTCCAGTCATTAATGGAATAAACTTTATTTATAGCAAATTACTAAGAGGGTTAAAATGTTATTATATAAGCAAACTCAAGTGGATAGAAATAGCTCTATATATTCCAAAGAAGATTCAAAATAAGTTGGCTTTTGTAACCCAGTTTTCTGTCATCAGTTCCTCCATGCAAGACTGGAGAAAGAGGTACATAATTAGAAACAAAAGTTACTGCTGCAAAGGGCACTAATTTACCTAATGCTGACACCCAGAACCAGGAAACAGAAAATATGATATGCAGGACCATGACCAGCACAAGTACAGACGCAGGAATCCTCCCAATGGCTTCCCCTCAAATAGCAGGGCCCATCTGACTGCACAGATTCTTGACTTACTACTCTCTGCACCTTATTCATGTAAGACAGGCCACTAAAGAGTCTAATTTTTAAAAAGCATATATGTATACATATATTCTGATACTCTGCTGTGGCAAGAATTATGGGTTTCTAATTCAACAAGAAATTCACAAGAACCCCATAATGCACAGCAACAAGGGACATTCAATTTTCCTCAAAAGAAAAAATCCATCTGCTAACTCTTTTAAACACTGACAAAAAGCCAGATATTTCTAAAAGTTTCTCATAATTTGCCAAGTAGATAAAAACAAGATTAAAGTCATAATCATATTTCATAAACTCTTTAGGCTTGAAAGGCCCAAGAGATCATTTAATTCCCTTCCTGACCACACATCACCTATGCCTAACCTACCAAACATTGAGAATTATCTACAGTAGATGTTCAAGAAAAGCTTCGTGCTAGTTAACTAAGGAAGAATCATGTGGAAAAAGACTGTATGAGAAAGACTTAAATACAACTTTCATCTTCAAATTTAAGTCCCCCAAACAATTATTACACTGTCAGCCCTACCCCATGTAGATGACAAAAGAACCGCCATTCCCTAGGCTAGTATGACCAAAGGGAGATGAAAGTTACTCACATAATTCTTGACTTCCCGTCGAGCATTAGCATCAATAGCTAGCCACCTCTGCTGATATTGTGCCTTGATATCTGGATCTTTAGATGTCAAAGAGTTCTTGATTTGTAGACCAGCTGCAACTCTGGCAACTTGACTGTTTCCTGGATTTGCCAGCACTCTGGACAGTTCCACAAGGAAAGTGGGCTGTTAAGAGATGTGAATAAAAATACCTCTTAAGAATTTCACCAATTGAGAATAGCACCAAAAAACTGGGGAAAATCTAAAAATTCTAAGACGTAACATAATGTCTCAGAAAATGCCAAAATATTTACTTCAAGATTCCTATAAAAATGTTACTTGGTACATAAGGAAGTCATCCATCTTCTCACACAGACTCAGCATTTAACAAGGAGTTACAGTTTAGGGCTCAAATCTTCAAGTTAGATCCCCCCAAATTAAAGCAGGTTTGACAAACTGGTAGTCAGAGGATTCTTCCACATGGCTAGAATAGTATCTGGTACCTCAGTAAATTATACTTATTAAGTGAATATGTTATGACAAGGTAGAAAGTAAAATTGTTTAATTTAGATTAAAAAAACCCTTAGTCCAAAAAGAATGATATTCAAGGGTAGCTTTTGATCTCATGAAAGCATGCATAAGAGAGGGAAGTACTTCTAAACCTGAAACAGACTTAGGAGGCTAATCTTTAGTTTTAAGTGCTTCAGCAAGAGGGTAACAATGTAAAATATATATATAAGGAAAAAGCAATAACAAATATTTACAAATAGGGGGCAATTGAAAGGATAAAAATGTCAAGGAAAATACCTTTATGGTTACCACACTAAAGGTTCCTCTTCATTTTGGTCTTGAGTTGTTTCAACACAGTGGATTTTTTAATCCACTCAACCTTTTGTACTGCAGAGGTCCCCCAAAACTACTCCTTTGGTTTAAGTATCTTAACACACATTACTCTTCCCCACAAAAAGCTCTCTCCAATGGAAAAGTTAACAGGAAAACCGAAAAGCAGACAGTTTCTTATCACTAACAAGTTCCTTAATCACAGTGGAAGATAATTCTTAAAACTTTTATTAATTATGTACCACTAAAGAATGTTAGGAATGTTGGGAACAAGACAAAATAAATGTTAGGAATAAGAAAAGGCTTCTTGCAAATTTAGCAAAACCAGAAAACAGAAATATATGTACCAAAAGTTTCATACTAGTGGACACAAATCTTTTCTATGGAAAGTTAAGGATAAAAAGATTAGCAGCAAAAACTAGCGCATGGAAGGGGGGGAACCCACAAAACACAAAAAAACCTAGCTTGTATAAAATAAAAATACTCCTTGTCACTGTTTTTGTTATTTTGCATAGATAACACAAAAGAACACATCTGGTTACAGTGTTATTTACCTTAAACCACGTCTAGTATCAACGAGCTTTCTCTCTGCTCCCCATCCCCCCCAACAGGAGGGAATGAATACAGAGAAACATCACTGGTACACAGGCTGTTTCAACCAATCCATCTAACAATTCTTATACAGAGGTCCAGTAGTTAACATTCATTTTTCCCTGTACCCCTTAAATATGATAAACGAGGAACTTTCCTCTGTGATTTCCTCTGGAAACAGGCCCGATCTCAAGGATGAGCCTCAGCCTGTTATCTGGGTGCAGATTTAGTCTCTACTGATTGAGGGGGAGGGGGGACCTGGGAGAGAAATACCCAGTCAAAAAAGGGAGAAACATCGCCGTTATGGGTTAAGAGGCATTCAGGTGCAGGCCTGGCCAAAAACATAGATCAAGGAAGATTGGAAAGGGTAGAGCTCTGCAAGTACGTGGAAAATCATAGGGGCCATGGGACAGGAAGGAGAAGCCGGTCGCGATCAGAACAGGGCGGGCAGCGGGGCTCCGAGCTTCCACATGGCCCCTAGGCCCGGCTCCCCCACCCCCACCCTTGCTGAACACGCAGCGCGGCGCAACCTAACTTCCCCTCCCTCCCTCTTTCTCCCTCCTGCTGCACCGCCGCCCTCAGGCCGCGCGCCGATTGGGCGGCAGTCACCCCGGCGCGCCGCGCCATTGGCTAGCTGCCGGGGCCCGGGGCGGGACACACCCACCGGCTTCCCGATGGCGGGGTTAGGTTGGACCGGGGGGGGAGGGGGACGGGATGGGGCGGGGTGGGTTCCCGACGCCTGGGCCTCCGGGAGGGCGGGAAGGCCCGCACGCAGGGGATGGGGAGACGTCGGGATGGGGGACGGTGGGATGGCACGCACCAGGTTCTCCACGGCCGCACGCTCCAGGAACTTCTGCGCCGCTTCCAGTTCCAGCCGATCTGGGGGGAAGGAAAGTGGGAAAGGGGCCAGGGTCAGAGGGGCCAGGGTTTCCCCTCCCCCCACCCAATCACCTCAGCCCGACCCCCGGCCCCCGCGTCCTACCAGGAGACACGGTCTTCTCGAGGATGGTGATCAGCTCCATGGCGAAGGTGGTGGCGGCGGCGACTCCTCCTAAGACGACGGCCCGGCCTCTCGGGCGGCGGCTCTTAACTGGGGATGGGGGTTGGGGGTCGGGTGGGAAGGGAGGGTGGGGTGGGGGGCGGGGGTCACCACAAGCCCATTCACCGGCTCCCTCTTGGTAGTCGCTCCAGCTCCCCTTCCTTCTTCCTTTCCTTCCTTCCTCCCTCTTCCTAATTTGCTGCTGGCGGCGGCGGCAGCTGCTCCTCTGACGGCGGGGGAGGGACCCCGGGGGCAGCTCAGAGCGCGGCTGGTGCTCGGGTGGCGGAGGGAGAAAGAAGGGAATGGAGGCGGTAAGTGAACGGCGGCTCGCAGGGAGGGAGAGAGAGGGAGGGAGGAAGGCGGAGGGATATTCGGCCGGGCCTCTCCGCGGCGGCACCGCGCTCCATGTCGATTGGTTGCCTCCGTGGCCACGCGGAATCCCCAATTGGCCAGGCGGTCAGCGTTGAAGGGCCGCCCTGCGCCCATTTGCCCGTTGGTTTCAAGGCCCGGGGTTGGCTGGGCGGGCAGCAGAATGGGGCGCACGGATTGGCCGAGAGGAGGGACATTGGGGTGAGGCCGGCCAGAGCCGGCCACTGATTGGATTGGCCTGCTAAAGGCCTTGAGCTCGGACCGGCTGGGCGCTGGGGGGAGGAGGGTGAACCGAAGGTAAGACTCCGGGCCCGCGTGATTGGCTGGGATGCTAGACGTTGATAGGATAAGGCACCCGAGAAAACTGGAGAGAAGAGTTCGGGGTCGGGGCCGCGGAAAGGCGGGAGTCGACCCATCGCTTTAGAAGCCTGGCGCGGGGCACGACGGGACGCCCCCGGGAAGGGGCGGGGCCGTGTCCGGACTGCGGTTGAGAAAGCGGCGTCACTCCGAGGGGCGTGCTGAGGGTTTCGCGGGCTCGAGCGGGGGAGGGGGGACCGTTAAAGCCCTACACCGCGCCCACAGGAAGCTGCTTTAATGGCTAGGCCTACTTGTTACCAGACTCTCTGCTGGGAAGGACCTTGAAGACCGTGCGGTTCAACTTCCAATTTGCTGATGTGGAAACTGAAGCCCAGAGAGGGTATGCAATTTGTCCAAGGTTACTCAGCCGATTAGTGGCCTGATTGGGACTGGATTCGAGCACTTCTCACTGTCCTTATCCTTACAGGCCACTCCAAAGAGGTGAATGCTAATGCAGTTCCTTTAGACCTATTTCTGTACGGAGGCCTGTGCTGTTACAAGGTCAGACTTAGGTGGGTTGGATATTGGGATTCCTCCTAGACCCCCGTCCGTAGCTATCAGGTACTTGAAGGAATAGAAATGTTTCATCCTACGAAGGTGCTCCTATTGTAAAGTTCTGGTTCCATGAACCAGAATGAATGTGTGTACAGGCATAAAGTTCTTAGCCTTTTTAGTTACGGCCCTGGAAGAAACTAATGAAAACTTTTCCTTAGCAAAATGCACTTAAAGAAAATGTGCGTACAGTTTCTTGACTTCCTTTACATTGGTATTGAGGCTTTGGGTGAAGAATTTCCTGAATTGTTACATTTGCACCATATTGGCCTAGGGTTAATTGGATGTAGCTAGCTTATAGAGCTCTTTACCGTATAACTTGAGCCTGTGGGATAATTTCCCCTACTGTAGCCATAGTGGGAAAACCTATGAGCAACTCCGTCCTTGCTGAGAAGTTCCAACCAAGAGTTAGGACGTTTTCTGCTAGCCTAGCGGTTAGAATTCAGTGCTTTCACTGCCACGGCCTGGGTTCAGTCCTTGGTCTGGAGAACTGGACACTCCACAGGCGGTGCAGGGCAGCCAAGAAAGAATCAGGAAAATTAGCTAGCTACCTTTAACCCTTAAGAAAGAAGAAGAGGTCTTTCTCTGCCAGAAATAATGCATTTCTAAAACTGGAAGTATGGGGACATCTTCCTTACCCATCCTGTGACTAGTTAATTTCTGATGATTTAGCAGTCCTAATCTCAGCCTTTTGCTTCATCTATCAGCTGATGCAGAACTGCCCTGTGTGTGTAACTTTATTAGGAATCAATGCAGGTTAAGTGAGATGACGTCTATGAAAACCTTTGAATTGTCTTTATGAGAATTACCGATATTACAAATGATCCACAGTTCTGTTCCACTCCAAGCCAACTTTTTCCTGGCATTTTACCAGTTTGCCCCTCTGCTCAGCATCAGCCATGATTCATGATACTACCAGTGAGGGCAAATGGATTTTCAAGTAGCTGGAATAAAATGCTAAGAAGATAAATGATTTGTAGCAAAGTTCCAGTCAAACATAAGAACCTTAACATAACCAACTGAGTTTTTTGATTGAACTGAGATAGGTGCTATGTAGTCCCTGTCAAAAGCACTCAACACTATGATGCATTGAGCAGATTTACTGAGGCACTTAGCACTCAGACTCCAGAAACTGACTGCCTGAGTTCATGAACCAACTCTGCCACTTCTTAGCTTGTGTGATTTATTTTGCTTATATGTAAAATAGGGCTAATAATTGTACCTGCCCCATAGAGCTTTTGGGAGGTCTTAGTGAGTTGCCAAGTCCTAGGATCACTGCCTGGCATATTATATATGTTATATATACATTAGCTATTATTTATTTAGCATGTATTTTGTACTAAGCAAGTGGTTCTTGGTCGTTGGCCTGTTAGGAAAGGCCTATTAATTTAATCAGTTAATCTTACAAATAAATGTAAAGTTGTAAAAATGAGAGATATCAAAGAATGACCCAGCCAGGAGGCTCAAGGAAAGAAGGCTTACCTGAGAAAGAGAAGAGAGTTACTCAGATGAAGAAGGGAGGAACACTGTGTGCAAAGACCCTGTAGTGGTAGGGAGCTTGGGGATTATAAGGAACTGAAAGAAGGCCAGTATGCCCAAAGCACAGGGAACAAGGGATGGCGATAAAGCTAGTGTGCAGAGTAGTTCAGTTCAGTCGCTCAGTCGTGTCCGACTCTTTGTGACCCCATGAATCACAGGACGCCAGGCCTCCCTGTCCATCACCAACTCCCGGAGTTTACCCAGACCCATGTCCATTGAGTTGGTGATGCCATCCAACCATCTCATCCTCTGTTGTCCCCTTCTCCTGCCCCCAGTCCTTCCCAGCATTAGGGTCTTTTCCAATGAGTCAACTCTTCGCATGAGGTGGCCAAAGTATTGGAGTTTCAGCTTTAACATGAGTCCTTCCAATGAACACCCAGGACTGATCTCCTTTAGGATGAACTGGTTGGATCTCCTTGCAGTCCAAGGGACTCTCAAGAGTCTTCTCCAACACCACACTTCAAAAGCATCAATTCTTCGGCGCTCAGCTTTCTTCACCATCCAACTCTCACATCCATACATGACCACTGGAAAAACCATAGCCTTGACTAGACGGACCTTTGTTGGCAAAGTAATGTCTCTGCTTTTAAATATGCTGTCTAGGTTGGTCATAACCTTCCTTCCAAGGAGTAAGTGTCTTTTAATTTCATGGCTGGAATCACCATCAGCAGTGATTTTGGAGCCCCCCCAAAAAAAGTCTGACACTGTTTCCACTGTTTCCCCATCTATTTCCCATGAAATGATGGGACCAGATGCCATGATCTTAGTTTTCCGAACGTTGAGCTTTAAGCCAACTTTTTCACTCTCCTCTTTCACTTTTCATCAAGAGGCTCTGTAGTTCTTCACTTTCTGCCTTAAGGGTGGTGTCATCTGCATACCTGAGGTTATTGATATTTCTCCCGGCAGTCTTTATTCCAGCTTATGTTTCTTCCAGCCCAGCGTTTCTCATGATGTACTCTGCATGTAAGTTAAATAAGCAGGGTGACAATATACAGCCTTGATGTACTCCTTTTCCTATCTGGAACCAGTCTGCTGTTCCATGTCCAGTTCTAACTGTTGCTTCCTGACCTGCATACAGGTTTCTCAAGAGACAGGTCAGATGGTCTGGTATTCCCATCTCTTTCAGAATTTTCCACAGTTGATTGTGATCCACACAGTCAAAGGCTTTGGCATAGTCAATAAAGCAGAAATAGATGTTTTTCTGGAAGTCTCTTGCTTTTTCGATGATCCAGCGGATGTTGGCAATTTGATCTCTGGTTCCTCTGCCTTTTCTAAAACCGTCTTGAACATCTGGAAGTTCACGGTTCACGTATTGCTGAAGCCTGGCTTGGAGAATTTTGAGCATTACTTTACTAGCATGTGAGATGAGTGCAATTGTGCGGTAGTTTGAGCATTCTTTGGCATTGCCTTTCTTTGGGATTGGAATGAAAACTGACCTTTTCTAGTCCTGTGGCCACTGCTGAGTTTTCCAGATTAGGGAAAGACCATCTGAGAACCTTGAATGCCATGCAGATGCTTTTGTCTATATCCTAAGACCAAAGGGCAGCTACTCAAAGGTTTTAAAAAGGTTGGTGATTGTAATGTAGAGAGCAGATGCAAGGAAACCAATTAGAAGGCCATTGTAATAATCCAAATAGAAGATGTTACTTGTAAAATGGAAAAGGGTAGAAGTAATAGTGGAAGTAGAAATGGTACTAAACTTAGAAACTGATTGAAGATTTCTGGGTGGTGATGCCACATGCAGTGTTAACCAGGTAGGAGGAATTGGCGGCCATGCAATTGAGTAGAATGTGGAGAAGTACACAGGGGCTTCAGGCTGTATCTCTTGAGCTCTGAATGGAGTATGTGGGTTTTAATAGGCTGTTCTCTATAGCTTTTATCAGGAATATTCATGTCCGATAAACAAATTCTGAAATTAAAGAGAGAAACTGGATCTCAGTCTTATTCTTCCACTTCCTGCTGTCTGATCCTGAGCAAGTTACTTAATTCCTTAGACCTGTGGAATGGGAGAATCGGGCACACCACTGGGTGGACTGGGCGTGAATGGGAGCTGGGAAGTGCTCGGTGCAAGTATCTCATTCCGGAATATGTTCACCAGCATGTGTTAAAGGAGTGAATTGGTGAATGGATGAGATCAGATGGCACTCCAGGCTCAGTCTCCCCACTAACCCATAGAGCTTATATGTGAGGTGACTGGCTGCGAGGGGAGAAGCAGTCAGACTGTGACCTGACGCCTTTTCCTCCTAAGCAGAGCTGAGTGACCTCAGAGGGGCACGTGCGTCATATCCTTACGGCCCCTGAAAAGTGATGGTCTAGCTTTGTTAAAGGCAATTCATAACATCTTATACTTCACCCTCTTTTCCAGCGTTATCCACACTAGCACCCAATGTGTACCATTGGGCCAATCAGGCAGCCACATCCCTTCGTCCTCCATAAGTGCTCTCTGTCCTAGGCCTGTCCCTCCTTGGAGTCCCCTCCTTGTCTCTCCCAGTCCTCAAGTCATGCACAAGTTTATATCTTTGATCATTCATTCAAGTACATGAATTTATTAGATGTACCCCCCACCTCCCAGGTTATTTCAGGTGTAACATGGGGATGTGATGAAGTCCATAAGAAAGGTGCAAACCAGATAGATGTGGTCGTGGAGCTAAAATGTCAGAGGAGGAGAGTTGTTTCCTGGCTTAGGAGAATACTTAGTAGACAGAGGGTCTTTGAACTGAACCTTTAAGGCTTGGAGACCTTCATAAATACAGAGATTGCAATGAAACCTTCTCTAAGATAGTGTACATTTATATCTTCACTTATTAACTGTGATCTTGGAAATGCTTATTGGATGCCTCTGTGTCTCAGTTTTCTCATCTGTAAAATGGGGATAATAGTCTTAGCCAGGGTTGGCTTATGGTTGTGAGACCTGTACGTCCACACATGTGCCTAGAAATGTTGGCCCCTCACTAGGGTTTAATGCTCTGCTGTCACCATGTTGAAATTCTTAATAATTTTTTAATGAGGGACCCTGCAGATTGTCCTGATCTTGCTTTATAAGATTATTGCAAAGTCCTAAGAAGTTAATACTTGAGAATTTCTTAGAACAGTGAGGGCCTGGCATATGAGGAGGTTTCAGTAAGTGCTAGCTGTTACTGTTACTATTATCCTCTGAACTCTTGTAACAATATAGCTCACAGTGTACCTTATAATTTTTTAGCATATAAATAACCAACAGAGGGCTTCCCTGGTGGTCCAGTGGCTAAGAATCTGCGTTGCAATGTAGGGGACGCTGGTTCGATCCCTGGTTCAAGAGGATCCCACCTGCTGAGGGGTAGCTAAGCCCGTGTGCCACAACTACCAAGCCTGGGCTCTGGAGCTCTCCAGCTACAACTGCTGAAGCCCATGTACATAGAACCTGTGCTTCTCAACAGACAACAAGAGAAGCCATTGAATTGAGAAACTGCACACTGCAACTGGAGAGTAGCCCCCCATTCACCACAACTTGAGAAGAGCCTGTGCATGGCAATGAAGACCTAGCACAGCCATAAATAAAAATAAATATTTAAAAAAGTAAATAACAAACAGGGATTGGGGGGGGGGGGTGGCACGGAATCTTCCCTGATCTGGGATCAAACCTGTGCCCTCTGCAGCAGAACTGTGGAGTCTTCACTACTGGACCACCAGGGGACTCCAACAACCAGCAGATATTTTCCAGTGCCTGTTCTATAACAGTACTGGATGGGTACAGAGATGAACAGGACACTATTTCCTCCACTAGTTGATGGAATAAGGCGTGTATGTTAAGCATACCTAGTTAGTAATAAGTAATATGTCATATGACGAGTATAGAAATTTTAAAAAATAGATTTTTGGGTTCCACCTTCGGAGAATCTCATTAGTAGCTCTGGT
The DNA here is from genome assembly GCA_024291935.2 of Okapia johnstoni. Taxonomy (NCBI): domain Eukaryota; kingdom Metazoa; phylum Chordata; class Mammalia; order Artiodactyla; family Giraffidae; genus Okapia; species Okapia johnstoni. Next base: position 22,833,687 of record CM044306.1, on the reverse strand, counting down.
ATGGGACTTGAGAATCAGTTCCCCAGGTGACTTTTTTGGGGGGGAGCGTGGGGGGAACTGTGTTGAGTCTTCCTAGTGGCATGCAGGCTTTTCTGTAATTGTGGTATTCGGGGGCTTTTCTCTCTAGATAAGGCATGCAGGCTTATCACCCGCAGCATGTGGATCTTGCTTCCCCACTCAAGATCGAACCTGTATCCCCTACATTAGAAGGTGGATTCTTAACCATTGGACCACCAGGGAAGACCCTTCCCAGGTGCTTTTAATGAACAGGCAAGTTTTGAACCATGGGCATTAACACCAAGAAGGTGATGTGGAGTAGAGGCAAAAAGCTTGGCATTGGAGTTGGTCAGGCTGGGGTTCGTGTTCTACCATCTACTAGTTTTGTTACTTTGCATGCTTAGCTTCTCAGTTTCCTCATTTGTATACATTAAAACCGTTACTTTAAAGATGAAGTTTTAGGGACTTCCTTGGTAGTCCAGTGGCTAAGACTCTGAGCACTGGGAGCTCAGAGTCTAGTGCAGGGAGCTATTAATAGATTCCACATGACACAACTAAGTTCACATGCAGAAACTAAAGATCCTGCAGGCCCAGTGCAGCCAAATACATACTTTTAAAGAAATAAGTAAAGGTTAAATTTTAAAATGGTTGAAAAATCTGAGCATATAGTGGATACTTAATTATGTGCTTTTTCCTCTAGAAGGGGGGAGATGGTATCCCAGGAAGAAGCAGTCACAGAGGACTTCCTGGAGGAGAGGCTAATCCACTGCCATAAAAGCAGTATGGTTTTGATGGGGAGAGAGTGTGACTACACACTCTAGCAACAGCCAAGATATTAGGTGAATATTAGAGGAATGCCAAGTCACAAAATAATTGATGGGATTTAGTGACTGATTAAATACAGAGGAGAGGGAATGCAAGGTGAATCCTCAGTCTTCAGCCTTAAGTATTTTTGAGAGTAGTTACTTTAAAAACAAGATCCATATAGGAGCCAAGTTGGTGCAGGAAGATGGGGTAGAGGATGGGGGAGGGGTCATGTATCCAGTTTCAGAAACATTTAGTCTTTAAGGTCATAAGGGGACAACCAAGGGAAACTACATTCTCTTTCTCTTTCTCTCTCTTTCTCTATTTCTCTCTCTCTGTCTCTCTCTCTGTCACGCGCACGCGCACACACACACCTTGGCCCGTGGTATTGAAAGTGCAAAGTCCTAATCTCTGGGCTGCCAGGGAATTCCCAGAGACTGTACATTCTTGATTGGGATCTGGGAGAAAGGCTGGTGCTTGGGAAATAAGTTAGAAGTCAATAGATCAGAAACAATCATCGAACTCCCAAGAATAATAAATTATGTCTTGAAGGACATAGAGAAACAAAAACAATAAAGAGATTTGGGGGCTGGAAATGGTGTTACAAACTAGTGGGCACTAAATGTGAGAGGGAGAAGAGAAGGAGCAGCAGAAGTAGAAAAGGAAATGGGAAGGGGAGTGTCCATAGCTGTGGTGGTCTGAATGTCTTCTCTAAAGGATGTCCAGATGCTAATCCTTGGAGCCCAAGAAAATGTTACTTTACCTGGCAGGAGGTACTTTGCAGCTGTGGTTAATTGCAGTGGGGGAGATTATCCTAGATTGTCTCAGTGGACCCACTGTAATCACAGAATCCTTAGAAGAAGGAGATAGGAGGATATGCGTCAGAAAAGGAGATGTGATGACAGGTAAAGGCCTGAGTGATGTGGGGCCGTGAGCCAGGGAATGTCAGCAGCCTCTGAAAGCTGGAGGAAGCAAGGAACAGATTCTCCCTAGAGCTTCCCAAAAGAAAGTTCTTTTTTTAAAAGTCTTTATTGAATGTGTTACAGTATTGCTTTTGTTTTACCTTTTGGCTTTTTGACTGCTAGGGTTGTGGGATCTTAGCTCCCCCACGCCCTGCATTGGCAGGTGAAATTTTAATCACTCGAGCACCAACAAAGCCCCAGGAACACAAATCTGCTGACTCATTTTAACCTTCTTTCAGAACTGGAAGAGAATAAATTTGTGTTGCTGTAAGCCACTAAGTTTGTAATTTGTTACAGCAGTGATAGGAGACTAATGCAGGGGTTAACAACTGAAGACAACCTAAATACCTAACAGTGATAGATTGGTTAAATAAGTTACAATACATTACTGTGATGGACTATTGTAATTGTAGTTAGCCATTAAAAATTATGCCATTAAAGATCATCTAATAACGTGGGCAATGTTCATAATAGATTGCCAAGTACAGAAAGCAAGTAAAAATATTGTAGGTATTTATGTGAAAAATTCATCAAGAAGTACACTTAAGTGTTACACATTTTTTGCATTGAACGTAGGCATGGTATGCCTCAGTAAAAAAGTTTTGCAGATATTATATAGATGTCCTGTTTTGTTCCAAAAAGAGAAGCATATTAAACCTGCATTAAACCATGTATTAAACCTGTGTATCTGAATAGGAAAAAGACTGAGAAGGTATAAACCAAATGTTAATAATGGCTACCTCTGGGTGGTAGGATTAGAGATGATTTTTATATTCATTTTTTTATTTCTGTGAATTCTAATTTTTCCTCAGTGACAGGTATCACTTTTGTGATCAAAAAATATGTTTTAAAAATTAGTTTTTAAAAATCAAGGAAAAGGGGTAGAGAGAAAGTCTGAAGAAAGAGTTGTATGCTCAAGGGCAAGGGCCCTGAAGTGCCTGGCACAACCAAGCCTCTTATCAACAATTTTCTGCAAATAGGTGATTTTTTAAAAAATTGTATCCACCCCGAACAGAAAGGGATTCAATCCTGGGGACATAAAAAGAAGAAGAAAAAAGGCGAGAATATAGAGGTAAAAGCTTCTTGGATCCTGAGTTAGGGCCTCCGAGAGATGGGAGGGGAGTAGGGCAGGCTGTCTAGCCTTGCCCCTGCCCTCTCCTGTATTGATCAGAGAGCAAGCCTGGAGACAGACCACACACCCTCAACCGCTTTCTTCTTTCATTTTCAGTCCTCCATTATTTCCTTCCTTTTTTTTTTAATTGTATTTCTGTATGGCTGTGCTGAGACTTTCTCTAGTTGCAGTGAGCAGAGGCTACTCTTCATCGCAGTGCACGGGCTTCTCATTGTGGTAGCTTCTCGTTGCAGAGTATGGGCTCTGGGTACATGGGTTTCAATAGTTGTGGTTCCCAGGCTCTAGAGCACAGGCTCAATAGTTGTGGCGCACAGGCTTAGTTGCCCGGCAGCCTGTGGGATCTTCCCAGGCCAGGGGTCCCCTGCATTGGCAGGCAGTTCTTTACCGCTGAGCCATTAGGGGAGGCTCCTTTGTTCCTTTCCTAGTTATCAAAATAATACATTCTTCTCACTGGAGAAATCTAAAAAGGCGTGAAGAGTTAAGCAGAAATCACCTGTAATCCCAAATTATAATACCAGTGAAATATTGGCGTATTTCTCAACATAGTTCAATTTTAAATAAAAAGTATTACTATGTAACATTTTTGTAAACCCTGCTCCTCCCCCAAGAAAAGTACTTTTAAGAATTTTTAATTGCTTGATCTCATTGTCAGATTGTGTTAAAAAGTAGTATATGAACTAAACATATTTGAACTGATTCCAATTGGGTTTTCATGCTGGGAGTGCAGATGGGCAGGTAAGTAAAGGCTTTTAACATTAAAAACGTACCAATAAAATAAGGTAAAAATTGAAAATCACTGAGTATGCCCAGTGGATCACAAACCCTGAAGCTCACTGAGGCTACTCCTCCTGGCCAGGTGTTACGGGAGTCCTGTATTCTGGGCCAGCACTCTTCTAATGTTCTGTTCTTTTTTTCTTTGTTTAGTTGAGTACATACTCAATTTTGATTATATGCTTCGTTGTTTTAAGAAAAGGCGAGCTGTCTTTCTCTTGCGTGTCTCCTTTGTTCTTACAGGTTTCTGACACCAGATGTGTGGGAGTCTCCTCCCCCACCCAGCAATTCTCTGACAGTGAGGGTCAATTTAACTCAGTTCTGACGCTGCCTACCTGGAGATCGAGTCAGCTCCCTCAGGTTAAGGGTGCGGTACTTCCCAGGTGGCACAGTGATAAAGAATCCACCTGCCAGTGCAGGAGATGCAGGAGACATGGGTTCAGTTGCCTGGTCAGGAAAGTCCCCTGGAGTAGGAATGGAACCCACTCCAGTATTAATGGGCAGAGTGGGAAATTCTGTGGACAGAGGAGCCTGGCGGGCTACAGTCTGTGGGGTCACAAAGAGTAGACACAGCTGAGCACAACACAGCAGCTCACGAGCTCACCTCCCACTTCGAATGTCAGTCTTAAGTAGTAGCCCCCAGGTTACCCACAACCTCTGACTTGGCTACAAATCTGAGACTTCCATGACCCCTCCTTGGGATCTCTAAATTTGCTAGAGTGACTCACAGAACTCAGGGAAACACTTATATTTACCAGTGCATTAAAGGATGTGATAAAGGATACAGATAGGGCTTCCCTGGTGGCTCACAGGTTCAATCCCTGATCCTGGAAGATCCCAAATGCTGCAGAAGATCCTACATCCCACATCCCACCTGAGCCCGTGCGCCACAACTGTTGAGCTTGTGATCTAGAGTGTGGGAACCGTAACTACTGAAGCCCAGGAGCCCTAAAACCTGTGGTCTGCAACAAGAGAAGCCGCCGAAATGAGAAGCCCTCGCACCACACCTAGGGTAGCCCTTGCTCTCTGCAAACTAGAGAAAAGCCCATGCAACAACAAAGACTCAGCATAGCCAAAAATAAATACAATTATTTTTTTAGGAACTTCCCTGGTGGTCCTGTGGCTAAGATTCCACATTTCCAATGCAGGGCCCAGGTTCTACTCTGCGTCAGGGAACTAGCCACATGCCACAGCTAAAGGTACCGCATGCCACAACTAAGACCCAGTGCGGTGAAATAAATAATAAAATTTTTTAAGTTTTTTTTTTTTTTTTTAAAAGGATACAGATGAAGAGATACATACATAGGGGGAGGTCTGGGAGGGTCTGAACACAGGAGCTGCTGTTAGGGCACATCAGGTGTTCACTCCAGGTATTCACTCATCTGGAAGCTCCCAAACCCCTTACTATTAGGATTTTTATAGGGGCATCCTCATGTAGACTGCGCTTCCTTGATAGCTCAGTTGGTAAAGAATCCGCCTGCAATCCAGGAGACCCTGATTCGATTCCTGGGTCAGGAAGATCCGCTGGAGAAGGGATAGGCTACCCACGCCAGTACTCACTCCAGTATTCGCAAAGAGACGTACATGACTGAGCAACTTTCACTTTCACATAGACATGATCAACTGTTAACTCCATTTCCTTCCCCTCTCCCCTATTTAGAGAAGTTGAAGGTAAGAGGCAGGGCTGAAAATTCCGAGCTTCTGATTATGTTTTGGTCTTTCTGGGGACCAGTCGCCATCCAGGAGCCCATCGAGAACAAAAAATGCTCCCAATGTAAGCACTTCAGATTTACAAGGGTTTTCAGGATCCCCGCGTCAGGGATGGAGTATAATATCTTTTGTCCCCTGTTAGACTATAACTAAAGGTTTATCAACCTTGGAGACATTAATATTTTGGGCCAAATAATTCTTTATTGTGGGAGTGCTGTCTTGTCCACTGCAGGGTTTTTTAGCTAACTTGCCAGTATTGCACCCCACCCCCAACCCTGACCATCAGAAATCTCTCCAGGGCTTCCCTGGTGACTCAGTGGTAAAGAATCCACCTGTCAGTGCAGGGGACATAGGTTTGATCCTGGTCCTGGAGGATCCCCACATGCCACAGGACGGACAACTGGGTGCATGAGCCACAGTTACTGAGCCAGCACTGCAGAACCCATGAGCAGCAGCTACTGAGGCCAAGCTCCACAACAAGAAAAAACCACAGTAATGGGAAGCCCAAGCACCGCAGCCAGAGAGTCCCCACTCACTGCAACTGGAGAAGACGCTCATGCCACAACGAAGACTCAGCACAACCATAAATAAATAAAATCTTGAAATGTCTGCTGCTGCTGCTGCTAAGTCGTGTCAGTCATGTCCAACTCTGTGTGACCCCATAGACGGCAGCCCACCAGGCTCCTCTGTCCCTGGGATTCTCCAGGCAAGAATACTGGAGTGGGTTGCCATTTCCTTCTCCATAGATAGCATACTGCAGACCTTGCTAATTTTCCCCTGGTAGCAAAAATCGCTCTCCTACCCCTGCAGTTGTGAACCACTGCTCCTTGACGTCTAGTAAATGCCTGTATTCCATATAGTAAGTTTATTGTCCAAACAGTATCATTGCCTCATGAGAGTAATAGCTAATCTTTATAAAGCCTTTGCTCTTTGTACTATTCTAAGATCTTTACATATATTAGCTCATTTAATCTTCAGAACAACGCTGTGAGGTAGGAACTATTATTATGCCCTTTTTACAGTCAAGAAACGAAGACTCAAAAGTAGTTAGGTTAGTTGCTCGAGGTCATCCACCTGCAAAGTAACATCTGGGATTTGCATACCCAGGCAGTTCAGCTGCAAATTCTGGACTCAAACCATTTTGCTACCTACTGCTTTTAAATACAAAAGAAACTAACTTAAAAAAAAAAACGCCAAACATTCTGCCTGCAGAATTTGCATAGGCAAACAAGCTAAAAATAAAATTCCCTATTTTGCCTTTTTCACAAAACATAGCAAAGCATTTTGCCATGTTGCTAAAATCTGATAAATTGTTTGAATGGCTGCATCATACTCTGTCAGGAAGATAGACAATAACATGACCAGTCCTTTCTTATTGGGCATTGTGATCTTTGCTGATACTTCATTTGAAGCGTTATAATCAATTTTTAAAGTATAACTTGCAAGCAATAAAGTGCATCCATTTTAAGGGTACGGTTTGAAAAGTTTTGACAAATGTTACAACCAGCACAAGATACAGGACATTTTCATCACCTTTGTTCCTCTCTGTAGTGGTGTCATGAAGCTGACTAGTAGTACACTAGTACCAGCTCAGGAGAACCAATTTTATGTACATCTCTTCTCAGGTCTACATTTAGTGATACCACATTAGTAGCTCAAAAGTGGCCATGGTAGGAATATTTACACCACAGAAATTGGTAGAGTGCCACAAATCAGGACTTTAAAAAAATTTTTTAGAACCAGTTTACCTGGTTCTAAATTGTGCCTCTTTGCAGTCAACTCTCCATCTTCAACCACAGTCTGCTTTCTGGCATCTTTCTTTTGCATTTTTATAGATTTCTTGAAACGAAATCATGCAGCACATACTCTTGTGCCTACCTTCTTTTGCTCAGCTTTTTCTTTTTTTTATTTTTGAGATTCATCGGCATGGTGTCACACAGCAACAGTTCATTCCTTTTTATTGTGTTCCCTTGTATGGATATAGAACTTGGCCCGAAACTGTTGTGGTTTCCACAAGAAACAACAGGTGAGACAGGGTAACACAGGCTTAGGATTGCCTAGTTTAATGATTTCAGTGGACCTTAGGGCATAGGAACTGTCTTTAGTTGTCTGATATCTGGCCCTGGGGTGATTAGGACAAAGGAATAGTGACTTTAATTGTGAGCTTGATAAATTAGGTGGTTTGGAGTAAGGGTTTTGGATTGGTTGGTGGTTTTATAAAAGGTGCACTGGCAGGAGAATGGTTTACTATCTCTTAAGAATTGGTTAGCATTCAGAGGGGCAGTCTGTCCTAGGCTGGAAAGGCCCCAAGATGTCAAAGCATCATTAAATACAGAAAAAATGTAAAACCATGATTAATACATCTTGAAAGGTGTGTTATCTGAACTCAGGGATGCTAAGCATAGCTGAAACACAACTACATAGCATATAGTGAAACCTGACCCCTTTGTCACACTTGGCCCTAAGATTCTCCTAACCAGATTAATACTCTTCAATCAGTATATAGGAGGATCCTTTGGGAAAACTGATCATCTCATGAAGAAGTACCTGCAGATACTGTATTAGTCTCCTGTTGTTGTTCAGTCACTCAGTCTTGTCCGACTCTTTGTGATCCCATGGACTGCAGCACACCAGGCTTCCCTGTCCTTCACCATCTCCTGGAGTTTGCTCAAACTCATGTCCATTGAGTTGGTGATGCCATCCAACCATCTCATCCTCTGTTGTCCCCTTCTGCCTTCAACCTTTTTTATTGTCCAGCTCTCACATCCATGCATGACTACAGGAAAAATCATAGCTTTGACTATACAGGCCTTTGTAGGCAAAGGAATATCTTTGCTTTTTAATACACTGTCTAGATTTGTCATTGCTTTTCTTCCAAGGGGCAAGCGTCTTTTAACTTCACGACTGCAGTCACCATCCACAGTGATTTCGGAACCCAAGAAAAGAAAGTCTGTCACTGTTTCCATTGTTTCCATTGTTCCATCTATTTGCCATGAAGTGATGGAACTGGATGCCATGATCTTAGTCTTTTGAATGTTGAGTTTTAAGCCAGCTTTTTCACTCTCCTGTTTCACCTTCATTAGGAGGCTCTCTAATTTCTCTTCACTTTCTGCCTTTAGGCTGGTGTCATCTGCATATCTGAGGTTACTGATAATTTTCTCCCAGAAATCTTGATTCCAGCTTGTGCTTTAGTCTCCTAAGGATGCTATAACAAATCTTGGTAGCTTAAAACCAAAGAAATTTATTCTCTCTCAGTTCTGGAAATCAGAAGTCCAAAATCAATCAATCAAGTCTGAAAACATGTCAGGGCCATGTTCCCTCCAGAGGCTCTAGGGAGCACTTCTTTCTTTGCCTCTTCCAGATTCTGGTGGCTCCAGGTATTCCTTGGGTGGTAGCAGCATCACTCCAGTCTGCCTCCATCTTTACATAACTTTCTTCTCTCTGCGTCTCTCTTCTGGGTGTCTCCTATAGACACTTGTTATTGGGTTCAGGGCCCACTCAGAGTATCCAAGGTGGTCTTATCTTAAAATCCTTAATTGCAAAGACTCTTTTTTCCAAATGAAGTCACATTCAGAGATTATGGGAATTAGGATGTGGATAAGTCTTTTGGGGAGCCACTGTTCAACCACTCTAAGAGCTGAGAGTCCAAAGTGCAAGTCAGCTCACTGCAGTAAGGTCCAGCAACTGAGAAGCCCTGTCTCATGAACATAGAGTGTCTAGAAAGTTTTAGTGCCTCAGTTTGAAATGTGAATGGATGTCAAGGATCACCAGATAGTTGAAGAAAGTCTCTAACGTGAAAGACAAAGACCAAACAAGAATAAATGAACTTGAAGTATATAGAAACAGCACAGAGACCAGAACAAAACGAAATATAACTTACGAGATGATAAATGGTCTCAGATATGGAGATGTTTTTACATCCATGAAATGAAAACATGGGTATAAAAAAAATTAGGAAAAAAAATTAGGGAACAAAACATCTTAAAAATTTGATAGCCAATAACTGCAATCAAGGAGTTATAGGACTTTCATGGTGGTCCAGTGGCTAAGACTCTGTGCTCTCAGTGTAGGGGGCCCAGGTTCAACTTCTAGTCAGGGAACTAGATCCCACATGCAACAGTTAAGATCCCACCTGCTGCAGCTAAGACCTGGGGCTAATAAATAAATACTAAAAAAAAAAAAACCAAAAACCCACAAAAGGTTAGAAGATAAAATTGAGAAAATATCCTTTGAAAAAAAAAAAGAAAAGCTGGGTGAAACAAGTGACAAGGGATTAATCTCCAAAATATATAAGCAGGTCATGCAACTCAATACCAGAAAAACAAACAACCCAATCAAAAAGTGGATAGAAGACCTAAACAGACATTTTTCCAAAGAAGACATACAGCTGGCTAATAAACACATGAAAAGATGCTCAACATCATTACTAGAGCAATGCAGATCAAAACTATAATTAGGTATCATGTCACACTGGTGATAATGGCCATTATCAGAAAACCTACAAACAATACCTTTCGGCTTTTGGCTCAGAGGAGGCAAAGGTGCAACTTTCTTTGGTCCTCCCGAATCCATGTTCATCTGACACCAGCTGCCTCCACCATGCTGTTGAAGTTCGACCCCAACGAGATCAAAGCCGTGTACCCTGAGGTGCACCGGTGGGGAAGTCAGTGCTATGTCTGCCCTGGCCCCCAAGATCGGTCCCCTGGGCCTGTCTGCAAAAAAGGTCGGTGATGACATCACCAAGGCAACTGATTGGAAGGGTCTGAGGATTACAGTGAAACTGACCATTCAGAACAGACAGGCCCAGGTTGAGGCGATACCTTCTGTTTCTGCCCTGATCATCAAAGCCCTCAGGGAACCACCAAGAGACAGAAGGAAGCAGAAAAACATTAAGCATAGTGGAAACATCACTTTTGATGAGATCGTCAACATTGCCCAGCATATGCAGCATTGGTCTCTAGCTAGAGAACTTTCTGGAACCATTAAAGAGATCCTGGGGACTGCCCAGTCTGTGGGCTGCAGTGTTGCTGGCTGCCACCTCATGACATCATAGACGACATCAACAGTGGTGCAGTGGAGTGCCCAGCTAGTTAAGAATGGCAAAGGAAAAAGAAAAACAAAGGATTATTTGACAACCAAAAAAAAAGTCTACAAACAGTAAATGCTGGAGACTGGAGAAAAGGGAATCTCTTGTACTATTGGTGGGAATGCAAATTTATACAGTCACTATGAAGAATAGTATGGAGATTCTGTAAAAAAAACTAGCAGTAAAAGTACCATATGATCCAGCAATCCCACTACTGGGCATATACCCTGAGGAAACCACAAGTGAAAAAGACATGTACCCAGTGTTCATTGCAGTACTATTTACAATAGCTAGGACATGAAATAAATAAATGAGCAGGGTGACAAGATACAGCCTTGACGCACTTCTTTCCCAATTTGGAACCAGTCTGTTGTTCCATGTATGACTGAGCAACTGAACTGAAGACATAAAAGCAATCTACATGTCCTTTGACAGATGAATGGATAAAGAAGTTGTGGTACATATACACAAGGAAATACTACTTAGCTAAAAAAGGAAAGCATTTGAGTTGGTTCTGATGAGGTGGACAAACTTAGAGCCTACTATACAAAGTGAAGTAAGTCAGAAAAACAAATATATTAACATATTATATATGGAATCTAGGAAGATAGTACTGGTAAACCTTTTTGCAGGGCAGCAATGGAGACATAGAGAACAGAGTTGTAGACATGGTGGGGAAGAGGTGGGACGAATGGAGAGAGTAGCATGGGAACATATGCATTATGATACGTAAAATAGATAGCTAGTGGGCATTTGCTGTATGACTCAGGGAGCTCAAACCAGTGCTCTGTGATAACCTAGAGGAGTGGGATGGGGTGGGAGGGAAGTTCAAGAGGGAAGGGACATACATATACCTATGGCTGATTCATGTTGATATATGGCAGAAACAATATTGTAAATGACTTATCCTTATATTAAAAATAAATAAAGATCAAAAAAAAAAGCTGGGGAATTCCCTGGCAGTCCAGAAGTTGGGACACTTCACTTTCACTACTGAGGGCCCGAGTTTGATCCCTTCTTGGGGAACTAAGATCCTACAAGCTGCACAGTGTGCCAAAAAAAAAAAAAAAAAAAAAAGCTGGAAAATGGGCATGAAAAGATTTTTTTAAATTGGAAATAGCCCAGAAGGGTTAACATTCATCTTGGGCTGCTGCTGCTGCTAAGTCGCTTCAGTCGTGTCCGACTCTCTGCGACCCCATAGATGGCAGCCCACCAGGCTCTGCCGTCCATCGTATTTTCCAGGCAAGAGTACTGGAGTGGGGTGCCATTGCCTTCTCTGATTCATGTTAGGAGTTACAGAGAAATAGAACAGATGTGTGAAAAGTGGAGAGAAAGCAATCATCAAAGGGATAATTCAAGAAATCAAATCAGGGGACTTTCCTGGTAGTCCAGTGTAAGAATCCACCTTTCAATGCAGAGGGCGTGGGTTCCATCCCTGATCGGGGAGCTAAGATTCCACATGCCATGGGGTAACTAACCCTGAATGTCGCAACTACAGAGCCCACGTTTCCTGGAGCCTGTGTGCCACAACTAAAACCTGACACAGCCGAAAAAGGAAAATTTTAAAAAAGTCAAATCAGAACTGAATGACCTCTATCTCCAGAATGAGAAGCCCACTGAGTACCCAGCATCAGTCAGTTCAGTCATTCAGCCATGTCCAACTCTTTGCTATCCCATGGACTGCAGCCTGCCAGGCTTCCTTGTCCATCACCACCTCCCAGAGTTTGCTCAAACTCATGTCCATTGAGCCAGTGATGCCATCCAACCGTCTCATCCTCTGTTGCCCCCTTCTTCTCCTGCCCTCAATCTTTCCCAGCACCAGGGTCTTTTCCAATGAGTCGGCTGTTTGTATCAGGTAGCCAAAACATTGGAGCTTCAGCTTTAGCATCAATCCTTCCAGTGAATATTCAGGGTTGATTTCCTTTAGGAATGACTGGTTTGATCTCCTTGCAGTCCAAAGGACTCTCAAGAGTCTTCTCCAGCACCACAGTTCGAAGGCATCAATTCTTTGGCACTCAGCCTTTTTTATTGTCCAGCTCTCACATCTGTACCTGACTACTGGAAAATTCATAGCTTTGACTATATAGACCTTTGTGAGCAAAGTGATGTCAACAGTGGATGGAAAAGAAATCAGATATTTCAGCTTGTTGAGTAAATAGAGAAAGGTTACTAAAACCTTGTGAGGGAAAAAGCAATTAACATTCAAAGGAACAGTTGTCAGAGTGGTACCATACTTCCCATCAGGCATTCTGGAATACAGCAGAGGAATGCTTTCGAATTATTTATGACCTATAACTTTATAAATTAGTCAAATTGTTAATTCAGTAATGCAAGCATATTTTCAGACGTGTGAAATCTTAAAAAACTTTACTTCCTACATATGTACCCCTTCTCAGGAAATGACTGGAGGATGTGGTACGCCAAAATGAGAGAATAAATCAAGAAACAAGAAGACATGTGATCCTGGAAACAGGATCAACAGAGGTGAGAAGTGAAGAGAATTCTTACGATAATGATGAAAGGAAATCCCAGGGTGATATAACCTGGCTGCAGGCCTTCCAGAGTAATCAGTCAGGACTGGGGCAGGAGGACAGAAGGCCCTAGAAGGGATGTTTCCAAGAAATCAGATGAAATTAACATAGGAAATATCTACACTTTCGGTGACGGTAGAGAAAAACTCATTATAGGGACCTGGAAATCTACGTGTGCACCCCCCAATATTTTTTTTTTATTAATGAGTAGGAAAAAAATATTTTTAAAGACTAAAAACCAAAGCTTAATCACAGTAGACTGGCTTGGCTGTGGATAATATTTATGGAGACATAATTGTGTCAACAGAATATGGAGGCTGGTCTCCATCAACCTGCACACTTCAGGCTTTCTTCCTTGTAGACTGCTGTCCAGCCAGTAGGATGCTCTTTGTTCCAGCTGTCTGGGGCTTCTTTTGTTTAAATGGGAATCAAGTTGATTAAATGCAATTAATAAATCAGTACATTAATAAACTAATTAAAGAATTAAAATATCAGTTAAAAAATGCATCTAAGCAAAAGGCTATGGACGAAAGTATACACGCACACACATTTTTTTTTCTTTTTACACTCAACACCTGGAAAATATTATCTAGATTTAAACTTGTGCTCTAATTTGAGACTGTTGATTTACCCAAACAACAGGTCATAGTGTATGTCCAACCTTTATGCCATTAATAGGGAATTAAGTTGTATATATTTGAATCTGTCATGTGTTAGACTGACCTGTGACACATGGTAAATTTTTTTCTAGTTCTGTTTTAATTTTTCCCACTAGACTGTGAGCAGTTTGAGGACAGGCTCTTGTTCTTTCCTCTGTAAGGTTCTGGCACTTAACACAGACCTTGGATTTTTTTTTTTAACCTACGGTTAAGTCACCACCGAGACCATGGTTTGAGTTGATGAGCACATCTGATATTTGCAGAGCATTCAGTTGTTCACCCTGCACTGTCACATCTGTCTGCCCCACACCAAGGCTGGTGTTTTTATCATTCTCTCTTCTCCCCTCTCATTTTTTGGAAGAGGACCCGAGTTCCAGAGAGTGCCTTCCCGAAGGTCACAGAAGTCAGTGTTGGAACCCCTAGCAGAACTCAGATCTCTAATGATGCATTAAAAAACACTTTTAAAAAAATATGGTTTAAAAAATTTACCATCAACCATTTTTATAGTTCAGTAGTGTTAAGTATAGTCACATGGTTGTGACTATCACTATGGCTCTCTAGAACTTACTCATCTTGCAAAACTGAAATTCTATATCTATTGAACAGCTCTCTACTTTCCCCTCAACCATCCCTGCCCCTGGCAACACCATTCTGCTTTGTGTCTCTATGAATTTGAGCACTCTAGATACCTTCTGTCGGAGAAGGCAATGGCACCCCACTCTGGTACTCTTGCCTGGAAAATCCCATGGACGGAGGAGCCTAGTAGGCTACAGTCCATGGAGTCACTAAGAGTCGGACACGACTGAGCGACTTCACTTTAACTTTTCCCTTTCATGCATTGGGGAAGGAAATGGCAACCCACTCTAGTATTCTTGCCTGGAGAATCCCAGGGACGGCGGAGCCTGGTGGGCTGCCATCTATGGGGTCGCACAGAGTCGGACACGACTGAAGCAACTTAGCAGCAGCAGCAGCAGCAGCAGATACCTTCTGTAAGGTATCTAGAGACAGCGTATGTCTCTGTGATTGGCTCATCTCACTTAACATTGTCCTCAAGGTTCATCCATTTCCTCTCTTGAGGCCAAACAATATTATGTTGTATGTAGCACATTTTATTTATCCATTCATCCATCAGTGGACATCTGGGTGCTTCCATCTCTTAGCTATTGTAAGTAATGCTACTATGAGCATGGGTATATACATCTCTCTTTGAGATCTTGTTTTCAGTTCTTTTGGATATATACTGGAAGTGGGGTTCTGGTAAGACATTTTAAAAATTCTCTATCTCATTACAAAAGTGATTTGAGGACTTCCCTGGTGGTCCAGTGGTTAATCCACGTGCCAGTGCAGGGGACATGG
The DNA here is from genome assembly GCA_024291935.2 of Okapia johnstoni. Lineage (NCBI taxonomy): Eukaryota > Metazoa > Chordata > Mammalia > Artiodactyla > Giraffidae > Okapia > Okapia johnstoni. The sequence goes on along the minus strand of CM044306.1, from coordinate 22,818,679 downwards.
GCTCAATCCCTGGTCCAGGAAGATCCCACATGCCTTGGAGTAATTAAGCCTGTGGCCCACTACTACTGAGCCCAAGGTCTAGAGTCCATCCTCTGCAACAAGAGGAACCACTGCAGTGCCCGCACACTGCAACTAGAGAAAGCCCACATGCATCAATGAAGACCTAGCACAGTCAAAATTAAATACATGAATGAGTGAACAAATTTTTAAAAAATGATTTGAGGCCATTGTCTTGGCACCTTCTTAGGTACATATGTTTTAAAAAAAGGTTCTGAATTTTGAATGAATGAAAAAAGGGCCAGAATGAAGGAACAGAGGAGACAACAGAAAAGAGTGGCCTAACAGAAGTCTGGTGGGATAAAGTTTTTTACCTTTACCCTTGGGAAGTAGCTGCAAATAATTAAGACCCAGTAAACTGGAGTGGCCAAGGCATTTTTTTCTCATCTACACAAAGATCTCCAAAACATTCTCAAAGTTGCATCCAAACAGAATAAACCCTATGCATATGAAAGAGGCACAAAGGAGGGATTCCATATTCATGATGCCTGGTGTGTATGGGAGTAGGTATACAAATTCATATTCTGGAACTGTCATGGGACGTTCATAAAAGATCTAGTCAGAGTAGGGACAGAGGTAGAGTGTGTTAGTCAGAAGACTCTGCTCATCTCCAGAGACTGATGTCAGATCTGATTTTTCAAGAAAAGCTGGATACAACTGAAACTTAACACTGTTAACTATATTCCAATAAAAATTTTTAAAAAAGGGAAAAGCTAGAAATCTGAACTTTGATGTGCAATTTGACTTTTAAAAACTGGTGTTAAAATTTTCAAAGAGTTTTAAAGACATTCTGTATGTCAAAGACAAAATGCAAGTTTGCAACTTCTGGCGTGTGGTAGTGTGGAGCATTGATGATATTGACCTCTGGGGAAGAATTAGGTCTGTTTTGGTTGACCAGATCAAATGCTACACTTGCAGAAACTCTGCTCTTCTGTCATTGGATAGAACTTAATGTGCTGCAGGCAGAGAGGAAGTGGCCTAAAATGAACCATTAAGTTCTCCTGGTGGCATATCTGTGCCAGTCAGATAGGAGAGGAGAGCTCTCGGTTTTGCATCATTTCTGTGATATTGGGTTGTGCCTACTTCACAGAACCATTGTAAAAGTAAAACATCACAGAATTGGAAAGGTGTAAATTTTTCCTAAAGTGTAATGCAGGTGCTAACTGGGATAATTATCTTGCCATGAAGAGCTCAGAAGAGTGTAATGTTTTGGGAACAGTGACAGCTCCCACAAAAGCTGACCTGGGAAGGAGATGCTGGGCCCCAGCTCTGGCTGGAAGAAATGAAGAGGAAAGAATGTGTCAGCCATTCTGCTCTGGTGGGTTTGAGAAGGAGGCAGAATACTGATCTTTTCTGCAAGTGGTGATGGGGAGTCAGTGTGGAGTTGAGAAACACACATGGCCATAAATGGTGTGATCTTGCTCCAAAGAGCTGAGCTAATGCCTGGGCTTCATGCACCTCACACTATAAGTTTCAGCTAAAATAAACTTCTGACCTTTCTATCAGTTCCCTTGAATAAGTCGGAGTTTTATACTTTATAGACTGTTTCAGGGACTTCCCTGGCTATCCAGTGGTCAAGACTCTGCAATTTCACTGCAGAGGGGCACAGCTTCGATCCCGGATCCAGGAGCTAAGATCCTGCAGGTGGCACAGCATGGCTGGGGAGGTGGAGTGGAAATGACCACCTCATGTTCCCACTTAGAAGATTTATGCTCTTACTTCTATTACTTGAGAAAGCAGCCCTGCTTATTATTACTACTAATGATATTGCAATGTTAGTAACATTCCTATCATGCTTTGTAACTTACAAAGATCTTTCACTTGCATTTTTCTCATCTTGTTTCCTGGTAACTCTGAGATTATTATTTCTCACTTTACGATAAGGAAACTGATGGTTTCCCATTGTCCTTTAGCTAAAGTTTAGAATCTTCAACGTGGCCTAAGTCCCGCCCTAGCCTGGGCCTTCCCTACCTCTCCAGAGCCTCTTTCACTACCTTCCCAGGAGCTCTCTTTGTTCTAGATATTCTGGATTTCTTGTGGTTATTTCAATATGTCAGGTTCTCTTCAGCCATCGGCCTGGCATTGCATGTGCTGTTTCTGCCATCTAGAATGCTCTTCCCTGTCCTCTTTGCCTGGCTAGCATCTTTTGAGTCACAGTTTAACATTTCTTCATGGGAGTCTTTCCTAAACACTGAGGCTACATGGAGCTTGCCAGTAACATCCCTTGTGCCACCCAGCACTTCCCATTCCAAAGACTCATCACACTTCAGATTACTCATCCAGGAGCATTACTTCCTTGGTGGCTCAGTGGTGAAGAATCCACCTGCTAATGCAAGAGACATGGGTTCAACCCCTGATTCAAGATCCCACATGCTGGGGGGCAACTAAGCCCCGTGTGCCACAGCTACTAAGCTCATGCTCTAGAGCATGCAAGCCCCAACTACTGAGTCCACCTGTCACAGCTACTGAAGCCCACACGCCTAGAGCCTGTGCTCTGCAACAAGAGAAGCCACTGCAGCAAGAAGCCCATGCACTGCAGTTAGAGAAGACCTTACTTGCTGCAACTAGAGAAAGCCCACATAGCAACGAAGACCTGTGCAGCCAAAAATAAGAGTACAAATTATTCATTCAGTAGTTCTTGTTCCTGCTCTGTGCCTCGTATAATATACTTTTACTCTGAAAGCTGTTGTAACGAGTCTGCTGTCTGGATTCCACGGCCGTGGAACTAATGCATCAGAACCTTGCCTTCTAGTCCAATGCTGTGGGGCTTCTGATATTTCAATAATCAAGGTCCTTTGTGACCAAAAGGCACACCTCCCGCATCAAATAGCAGGTGGTTAGGTTAGAGCACAGTGCCACTGTATTCTTTGTTAATGACTAGAAAAGACTGGTGCTGTTCTTACCTCTTCAGTTGTCTCTGTGATGCTCCTGTACCACTGACCACCTTTGCCCAGCACCCTTTTGAGATAGTCAAGGGTGGATCACAGATGACAGGGGCATTGAAAGCTACTCAGACTACTCGTGTCTCAGGTCTTGCCTTGGTTTGATGCACACAGGTGGGTCATTCAGGGTTGTGTGGCACATTCGTTTTCCATGTTGGAAACAGTGAGGTAGTTACCAAGTCAGTGGTACAAGCACAGGAGTGGAACTAACACAGTGGCCCAAGCTGGCGAGGCAGGCATCAAGCAGGTAAGCAGGGGCCAGTGGGAGGAACTCATGGCCTCATTTCAACAGCTGCAGCAAGCTGACCTCCCTGTGGGTTTTCAAGCCAGCTATCTCTCTCCTTAGCACTGTCTTCATGAAATCCGTCACCATATACTTTCCTCAGTCCAGTTCATGGTAATCAAAATTTGTGGCTAGATAGCCAGGCAATGGTGTATAAGGTTGCAAATGTTAGTTCCAAATATAGTGCAGTTCACATTGCCAGTGAGGAAAGAACGTTGAGTGAATTCATTACATGAACCACTTAAACTAACTGAACCCAAGAACTTAAAGCCGCATTCTTCAAATACGTACACACCACAGAACTGGCACTTAGCGTCAGGCAGTCAGGCTGGAAAACATTCGTGAACCAAAGAATCTAAACAAGGAAGATGTTCTCAAGGTATGCATTTGCCAATTGTTTCCTTGTTCTCTAGTCATCTTTGGTGGTGAGCTCCATGACTTAGAGCTTGACATCAGGGGTTGCAGGTGTAAGCCTGGCACACTTAGATGCATAAGGCAAAGACTAAAACTTTATGGCACTGGTTACAAAGGGGAACAGGCAAAGAGGGCACAGCCTGTCTTCATACTAAAAATAATTAAATGCCTAGTATATAAAAACATAGCTGGAAGAATATGCCCCAAACTTATCTGGCAAGCATGATTGTCTTCGGAAGGTGGATTTATAAGAAGGGATAGTCATTCTCTAGGGTGTTTTTTTTCCTTTCAAAATTTGGAAAATGGATATGTATTACATTTGTGAACAGAATTAAAATTTTAAGGGGATACAGTGTTATATGAATAGCAAATTGTTACAAAGAGGTTGGTAAAAGCATGCATGCATGCAAAGTCACTTCAGTCCTGTCCGATTCTTTGTGACCCCATTGTAGCCCATCAGGCTGCTCTGTCCATTGGATTCTCCAGGCAAGAATACTGGAGTGGGTTGCCATGCTCTCCTCCAGGGGATCATCCCCACCCAGGGGTCAAACCCACGTCTCTTATGTCTCCTGCAATGACAGGCAGGTTCTTTACCACTAGCGCCAACTGGGAGGCCCAAAGAAGAGCATAGATTATCTAATTATTCTCTATACACAAAGAATACACTTGCACATACTAGACGTAGAACAGGGTGCTCAGATAGAACTTTCTTCGGCTGTGGATATGATCTGTATCTGTACTGCCCAATATGGCAGCCACTAGCCATGGGTGGCTACTGAGCACTTGAATGTGGAACTTACTTTAAACTTAAATAGCTGCATGTGGGAAACTTAATAGCTGCATATGGCTGGTGGCTGCTGTATTTGGACACACGGGTCTAGAATTTTCCATTTATGAGGAGCAACGTGTCAGCAGAGGCAGGGAAAGACCAGCTTTGATAGCCAAGAGATCTCCTGTAAGACATGCTGTCTATCCAGTGGGAAGAGAGTCTGTTTGTTTCAAGGATGACATGAGAGGAGGCACTTCTTTACACTTGTAAAGGCCACAGCATTAACTTCATCCTTCTACACCCTTCACATTCTCCTGACTTTAAATGCTCCATTGATAGAATTGCCCACTGACCTATTAGAAAAGCAGTAATCATCTCACCCATCCTCATTCATGTCAAATATTTTAAATGTTTTGTATTTTTTTCTTATAAACTGTTTCTCTTCACCTCTCCTCCACTATCTTGTATCCTGTGTTGTCTTGAGATTTCTCCTAATAAATCATCACCCATTCAGTGTACTGTTTTCTTCTTAATTTCTTTAAAAGTCGAATAAGCATGAAGAAGAGTATATCCATAAGGTTAGTATACATAATACAAGGTAATCAACACCTTAATGAATCAGAGTGGGTTAAGATTGCAGTGTAATGTATACTTGTACAATTTGTCAAATTTATGAGAAAGGTTAAGGTTGTCTGGAGGTGAGAGGAGGTGGATGTCACAGAGGACCATATTGGTATGATCAGCCAAACTATGGCAAGACTGTTTTTCCCTTCTTGGTTTTCATTTTAATTGGTGTATAGCATATCTACTGTCAGCTGGTGGCAGCTTCCTGAGAAAGCACAAGTTACGATAGTAAGCTATGTTCCTTCTCTGTTGCTAATTCCACCCCAGCATTGGACCAGGAGCTCAGGAGTGAAAGCTACAGCTGCCAGATATCAGCAACGAAATCAGAGAAGCAGAGTTCTCTTTGGCCACCTGACGTGAAGGGCCAACTCATTGGAAAAGACCCTGATGCTGGGAGAGACTGAGGGCAGGATAAAGAGGTGACAGAGAATGAGATGGTTGGATGGCATCACCAACTCAACGACGTGAGTTTGAGCAAACTCCGGGGGATGGCAAAGGACAGGGAACCCTGGCATGCTGTGGTCGATGGGGTTAAAAAGATAAGGACACAACTTAGCGACTGAAGAACAACAAGAGTTACCTACAAGTGGCAGTAACAACCCAATCAACTTTCCTTCCTGACACTATCATTTATCACAAAGTTAACCATCAAAACGTTAGAAGAACCAATCCTTTGACTTGGTTTCCTAGGGAAAGCAGTTATTTGGCCCACATGTTTCATTAATATCAGGGTCCCTTCTCACTCTTGCTTTTGAAACCAAACACCTTGACCACTTTGCTTGTCCTAGGATTGTTCTAAGAAGGCAGGTCAATTTGGGGTGAGTATTTTGCATTACCACAAAAGATGCACACTGTCATGCACTCTTTGCTACCCTACTCCATGGACTGTAGCCCACCAGGCTCCTATGTCCATGGGATATCCCCTGCAAGAACACTGGAGGGGGTGGCCTATCCCTTCTCCAGGGAAACTTCCTGAATCAAACCCGAGTGTCCTTCATTGGCAGGTGGATTCTTTCCCTCTGAGCCACCTGGTATAAGCCCACAGAAGACAGAGTCCTAGTAAAAACAACTCCGAGATCCTAAAACTAGTATCTAGTAACAGTAGATTAAATTCTCATCAGCTGATTTATTATTCAGTCAAATATGATACTTTAAGTAGAGAGTCAACATTGTATTACCAAAAACTTTTTATTTTCTTCCTGAGAAAAAAATCACTAGCCCTACAAATGTGGCTCCAAGTCCAGGACTCATTTGGATAACAGAGTTGAAAGACTTGATTTAAAGCTATAAAACCCCTCTTATTCCCCAAACTGCACACTACAGAGATACATTCTTTATAAAGGGGTTCCTTACTTCCTGAAACTCATTCTTAGAAAATGCCAGATAAGAATTCATCCACTGCTGCCCACTGTCCCAAAAGCCTTTACTGCTTCCCATGAATATAAAATAACATTCTGTATAAGAAACTAACACATTTGTCTTTCTTCCCAACCTTCTCATTTCTCCTAAAAATTTTAACCAAGGGATATTATGGAAAAGGGGTTTCCCTGATATCTCCATTGGTAAAGAATCCGCTTGCAATGCAGGAGACCCTGATTCGAATCCTGGATCAGGAAGATCTGCTGGAGAAGGGATAGGCTAACCACTCCTGTATTCTTGGGCTTCCCTTGTGGCTCAGCTGGTACAGAATCCGTCTGTAATGCGGGAGACCTGGGTTCAGTCCCTGGGTTGGGAAGATCCCCTGGAGAAGGGAAAGGCTACCTACTCCAGTACTCTGGCCTTGAGAATTCCATGGACTACAGTCTATGGGGTCGCCACGAGTCAGACGACGGAGCAGCTTTCACAAAAATTGGGAAAAGGAGAATCATTACGTATCTTTAAAGCTATTGCTTGTATCCATTGTGACTGCATGATCTTGTAACTGTGGAAACCTCGCAATCAGCTGGAAGAACACAGGTTCGTGCAGACTGGCAAGCTTGAGTTGACCACTAGGACTGAGAGTTATTTGCTGTTCACCTAATTTTTCTGAGCCTGCTTTGTCATCTGTAAAATGAGTATATTACCTAGGATAGGGAGCTATTTGGAAGACAACAATAAACTAAAACATCTGACAGGGAATTCCTTTGCAGTTCAGTGGTTAGGACTCCATGCTTTCACTGCCGAGGGCATCGGTTCAATCCCTGGTCTGGGAACTAAGATTCCACAAGCCTCACGGCGCAGCCACATAAAACAAAATATCTGACATGGAAAAGGCTGGATTAAGACCTTTGGAGACCAAAGCACAAGACTATGGTGCCCAAATCAATCAAGATATTAGTGGAAAAGAGAGAATACACTCAAACTGGGTAATTTGAGGAAGGTTTGATAAAGGGACTGTTCACAAAGACATGGGCAGAGTTCAGGAGCTAGGAAATGAGTGGTCCTTTCTATCCCTAGATCTAAAGGGGCAGAGAGAAGGAGCTGGAAGCTAAAGAGGGCTGCTTGTTAGGAGTCACAGTCTTTGGTAGAGGAACACAGACAACCTATGTGACCTCGTGACTAAGAAGCCAGGGAAATAAATACCCAGGCTTCTAAATATCCATTCCTCAGCCTTTTGATCTTCTGAGGATGTTACTAATTGGATCAACACAACCTGAAGTCAGAGGGCAAAGGAACCCCGTTGATGCAGTCCACGGGGGTCAAGACCTGGGACACAAAACAGGATGAGAAGCAGTTCTGAAGAGGAATGCAGCCAGCACCATCTCCTCCCCAACATGATTCAAACCACTGAACCGTTATATACACACAACTTGCACGTGTGCTAAAACTGACAACTCCTTTCCAGCATTTGATTGTGAGTTCTTTCATTAAAACAATTTCTTTCAGTCGGTTTGGTGTCTTTACTTTGCTGGTGCCGTAAGCACATGCCTAGACAGAAGGAAGCCTCAGTACATAGGAACTGGCAGGCTAAGGTTAACTCCTGAATGTTGACTCTAAGAAGCTGTAAGAGGTTTCTGAGTTAATCCAGAAGTAATTTAGGAGGAATCTTAGGGTTTTTCTGGCTAGGTACTATTCATTAGAAATTCAGCAACTGGATTTTCTTAGACTCAAAAAATATGGTAGTAAAACTTCTTACAATCCTACTGAATGACAGAAAAGGTTTTAGTTGCTTACCAAAGAGAATAAAGGACATCAGGACATCAATTTCACATTGACATTTTTATTAACGCCAACTGTTTTTTAATTATTATTTTTTTTAAAACAATAGCACAAAAATGTTTCAAGGAAGCAGTCTCACAATCTGATGACCTTCTGAAATACAGTTAAGCCACACCAAATATGAATTCCTGTTAATAACACACAAAAATATTTTTTTTTTTTTTAAAGAAAAAAGTAGGGAAAGAGGAAAGGAATGAGATTTAGAGTTAAAACTCACTGGATTAGGTTGGTGAGGCTTGTTAGTAGGATACACTGTGGAAGCAGAGTGGCACACACAGGCTTACAGTCTTTGTTTTTTTTTTTTAAACCAGTTACCACTAATACATGGGCCCTGCATCAGCAACCACTGACTTCTTATAGGCCCCCAAACCAGGAGAAGCCAGTGCTGATACTGTCAGAAAGAGGGTCAACAGTTGGCATGTCAGACCATTTTCAGCAGAATAACTCCTTCAGAAAGGCGGCTGAAAACTTTTCATTCCTATTGTCTCACCTATATGCATTTCAGGATTCTTAAAAGTCATCTTAAAAAAGAAAGAAAAAATAATGTATATCACTTTCTCTTATTTAATGTGGCTATAAAAGATGTTTCCTTATTATTTATCTCTAAGAAGGACACCGGGGTGGTGGGTTGGGATGGAACTAAGGGAAGGAAGAAACCCAGACCAGGATAGGTTTTTTTTTTTTTTCAAACTTTTTTTTTTTTTTTTTCTTGCCAAGGGGTCACACAGAAGGGAAGGCAAGGAGGAAAACTACAATCCTTGGTTCAGATTGAGTTATGCAGGAAAATATATCTTCCTGATCAGTCCCCATGCCAAATAAACAAAAAACAAAAAACCCCACTTGAGATTATGCACAGACTCTATGTTATACCAGCTATCAGCCTTTAATGTTTAACCATTCCCAGCAATGGACACTTGGCATGTAGGCTGCTTGTAGAACCCACTTCACAAAAATCCTCTTTACAGAAGCCTCTAGTTTCCTTTTGGTAGGTTATAAAAACAGAACACCTGTCATTAACAGGAGAGCGTTAAATACTTTTAACCACTGACAAGGCTTCAGGAAGTTTCACAGTTTCGTTACGCTCTATTCTATTACTATCATATTTACATTTTTATTTTTTTGCTGAATTGCTGATTTTCCTTTTTCAATAGAATTTAATTCTGGAGTGTGAGCAGGAACCAGTTAACTACATTCATTGTCCAACCCCCACTGGCTTGAAAGAGGACTCCAAATTCTTGGCATGTGAATCAGCTGTTCAGTCGCTCCACCTTATCCCTGCAGGAAGCAGTAGAACCACAGTGGTGGTGTGCTCCAGGTTCATGCTGTGGGTGGCGAGGCCTTTCGCTGAAGGAGGTACTGGTGGATGCTCTCAGCATCACGCTTTAGCCAAGCAGCGTTCAGCAGGATATTTTCACAACATTGCTGGATGGTACGCTCAGCTGAAGGAGCTGGGTGACTCTCGAAGAAAGCCTGGCATAAAACAATCCAGAATATAGGATCATTACTAGCAACAGTAAGAAGCTAATATCACAGGTCATGAAAAAATATCCACTGTCTGTGAAGGATTCATAAGCTTCACTCATGAAAATTTACCACTGCCAGGCTAAAAGGAAACAAGCTGCGCCTTAGACCTATAGGAATTCTTCCCCTAATGTATTATTATATGCTAAAAAACCTAATCAAAGAGAAAGAACCTATATTCTTTAAGGTTCATTGTCCAATCAGCAAAAGAAAGTAAAAAAGAACTATTATCAAGGACCAGGCCCCCCGTGTAACTTCATCTAAATGACAATCTTATCACCCAATTTACAGATGCAACTGGCACACAGGGGTTAAAAAAAACCTACTTGATGTCTAGACTTTGAAATCAGCCTTGGGACTTGATCTAGGCTCCATCATGTACGAAAGTGTGACTGAGTAAATTAACTGCTCTGTTTTATCATCTATGAGAAAATATAATACTTGGCACAGAGTAGTTAAGGACTCAACACATTTTGGCTACTTCCAATAAAGATTAATTTGTAAGGGATAATAAAACTAAGAAGCTTAAATTGCTGCCATATTCTAATAGTTTAAAATTTTATAGACACATTTTCATACAATAAACTACTTCAGAGTTCATTGTAATTATTGCAATGCTTATTGATTAAAGGTTGAATAAACCATTTTCTAATGAAGTACACCTGGTTTCATAGAAAATACCAACCAGCAAAAGGATGGGGACCGGGGGCGGGGGTCTTTCCTTTGAACTAGTCATCACAAGTATATAAGAGAGAATGACTAATTCATCAGATTAAGTTTAAACCTCTTAGAAATCAGTAACTTTATTGACATGGATGACAATGGCTCCTGCTCCAAGGCTCCTATCACAGTTGGCTTCTTAGGGCCCGAGTAAGATACAAGACTTCCTCTCATTCTACCTCAACAAATAGTACCAATGCTTACATATAAGAAACCTGGAAACTATCCTTGACTACTTCCTTCTTCCTCCCCCAAATATGTTCACAATACAGACAAAACAATCAATAAATATTGGCTGTATTAAAGATTAACAAAATCAAGCCCTGGAATCAAGATTGCCAGGAGAAATATCAGTAACCTCAGATATGCAGATGACACCACCCTTATGGCAGAAAGCAAAGAACTGAAGAGCCTCTTGATGAAAGTCAAAGAGGAGGGTGAAAAAGTTGGCTTAAAACTCAACATTCAGAAAACTAAGATCATGGCTTCTGGTCCCATCACTTCATGGCAAATAGATGGGGAAACAATGGAAACAGTGACAGACTTTATTTTGGGGGGCTCCAAAATCATTGCAGGTGGTGACTGCAGCCATGAAATTAAAAGATGCTTGCTCCTTGGAAGAAAAGTTGTGACCAACCCAGACAGCGTATTAAAAAGCAGAGACATTACTTTGCCAACAAAGGTCCATCTAGTCAAAGCTATGGTTTTTCCAGTAGTCATGTATGAATGTGAGAGTTGGACCATAAAGAAAGCTGAACGCCGAAGAATTGATGCTTTTGAACTGTGGTGTTGGAGGAGACTCTTGAGAGTCCCTTGGACTGCAAGGAGATCCAACCAGTACATCCTAAAGGAAATCAGTCCTGAATATTCATTGGAAGGATTGATGCTGAAGCTGAAAATCCAATACTTTGACCACCTGATACAAAGAACTGACTCATTTGAAAAGACCCTGATGCTGGGAAAGATTGAAGGTGGGAGAAGGGGACGACAGAGGATGAGATGGTTGGACAGCATCACCGACTCGATGGACATAAGTTTGAGTAAGCTCTGGGAGTTGGTGATGGATAAGGAAGCCTGGTGAGCTGCAGTCCATGGGGTCGCAGAGTCGGACACGACTGAGCAACTGAACTGAACTGAAAATCTCTTTCATCACTCCATCTCCTCCAAGCTACTATATCATTTTTGCTTGGTGAGTTGGCTTCCCAATATCTCCCCTTTCCAAACTGCATTCTCTACACTGCAGCCAGATTGAAATTCTTATCATATAAACCAGGTTAAGTCACCCTTTGTTTTTAAGCCATTTCAAGGGCTTCCCATTCTTAGGAGCATTTTCATATGGCCTACAAGGCCCTCTTCAGTCAGGCCTCTATCTACTTTACTAGCCTTAGCTTGGCCACTGCCCTTCCCTTGAGCTAATTATATGTATTTCTCCTTCAGGAATATTTATTACCTTTACAATAAAGTAAGTATTTACATAATACAATACATAATATATTGGATCTTGATCTAGACTCTCCATTATGTACTAACCTGTGACTGAGTAAATTAACTCATAATGTGAACCAAACATTATAGCTCTCAGAATTTCCAAATTCACCCCTGAAACCCTCTTGCTTTCAAGAATGAAGGTAGAAGTGACACTTACAAGGGCTAAGAGTAGAGTCCCTACATAGTCATCTTGTCTCTCTGTGCACATAAAAGACCTATGAAGAGTATTAGAAGGGAAAAAGAATATGGAGGATCTATGTTCCCGGCCCCCTGTATTCCTTAATCTAGACAACCGTATCGCCTCACTTTATGGAAGAGGAGACGGGCTCAGAGAGGTTAAAAAGCCTGCTTGAAGTCACGCGACTAACAAGGGGCAGAGTACAGATTTACATCCAGGTTGACTGACTCTAAATTCCACATTCTTTCAACCACTTTAATGCCCTCAAAGATGATTCCAACTCTAAATTCTTCGGGCCTTAAGGATACAACCTAACCTTTCTCCAAGAAAAACATGGAGACACTACCAAAGCACAACATCACCCCAACAATCTATGATTATAATTTGATTAGTACTTTTATTTTCTGGATTGAAAAGTGAAAAGTAAACTGTACTCTCCTTACCTTAACTTCTCCAGCCATTTTATCAACTGCAAATCCCTCAACTGATAGCTGAAAAAGCAATGGTTTATAAATAGTAAGTGCAGCTAAGAGGTTAGGAACAAACTTCCATTTCCCATAAAAACAAACCATCCCACTCTTTCCCAACTTGAGTTTATTCTAGAGGGTACAGGGTGGGTTATGGAGAAACTCTTTAGCAAAGCTAGTAACTACTTAAGGGAACTTTTAAAAAGCAAAGATGATAATCTATGGGTTGAGTGAATCATGGATGTCTCTCAATAATATCCATGATAAGCAAGCTATTCAAAATAAACATTTTCACCTACCTTTATTAGTCTAGATATTAAGAATCCTCCCTGGTATCGATTATAAAGTTCTTCCCAGTTGTCCTTTATGAATTTCCAAGCAGCCTTCCTTCCATGCTTACTGCCTCCAGCCACTCCACCAATTACTGACACAGTGTCCTGTGGACGTACCTCTTCCTAAAAAAAGAGAACCACAAGTCTACCGTATCCAGAATATTGTCTGACGCCAGAAAGGGCAAATGCTGTTGAGGTACCCAAGTAATCCCCCTCTTGTTTTAGGAATAACTGGCACCAGAAGCTTCTAGCAAAGAGGAAAATGTTTAACCTACAGATCAGCCAAACTGAGAATGAAGCACTGAGATGGGTACAATAGATGGCTGCTCAACAGACACCTGCTCTAGGGTAAAGAAAGAAAGAGACAGAAAGTAGGCACAGGCATGTGTCAACCTTCCAGTTTATTTCGTCTCCCAACTACTCTGATTCTTACCACTAGAGGGAAATATACTGGTTATTAACAAAAGCTTACTCTCAAGAAAGAGGAAGCCTTTAGTCTAGGATTAAGAGAGATCAAAAGAATACTTGGAATCAAGGACACTTGCTATAGATCAGGGGGTAATAATTCCCTCTAAAAGCAGTTTTCACTGTAACTTACTGAAAGTGCAAACGTGAGGACTTTTTGAATCAATTCGGGTGAAAGAGTAGCCCCAAGGACTCTTTCAATTCGGTTTTTCTCTTCCTGCATATCTGCTTGTTTGTGAAGCTATAGTGAAAAAAATACAGAAAGAGACAATTAACTTCTCCCTGAATAAGGTTAAACTTTTGCTTTACATTCTCATTGGCTAAGATTGCAGGACATGAAATTAACAAAAGAATATTTTTCAAGAGCTCTGAGCACTAAATTTATCCCGTGCCCCGGCCGTAAATCATCAGGTGTCATTCACTACATGAACAGCTTGTCATCGGTTCTGAGCGGTTCAACCTCAAGATCTCAGGGGTAAGCCCGTCATGACCAAATTCTTTATTCATTGATGTCTGACTAATGTTCTATGTTAGATAGGCAAAATAATCATCATTACTAATACCACTGAAAATCAATTCAACTCATCAGTAAAAAATACAGGAAGCATTATTGAAAGTAATACTTTAAGAATAATTTGATGACATAAACATGCCACTGGTATATTAATTGAAAGAAGGGATACAAAGCAAAATGGTTCTAAATTTTTAAAAATTGAGAAGGGGAGAAAAAACCCTGAAAACACATCAAAATGTTGACATTAATAATGGTCTCTGATGAGTAGGATTATGCAGCATCACATTTTTAACTGCAAAGTATTATGAATCTGGAACATTAAGAAAATAGAAAAGCATAAAGAAAAAATTACTATATTTACATTAACCAAATCACAAATAAGATATTATACATGCTATATTTGTGATCTTTTTATTTTATTTATTTATTTTTTTTTAAAGTCTTTATTGAATTAGTTACAATATTGCTCCTACTTTCTGTTTTTGGCCCTGAGGCATGTAGGATCTTAGCTCCCTGACCAGGGATTGAACCCACACCCCCTGCATTGGAAGGTGAAGTCCTAACCACTAGACCACCAGGGAAGTCCCTGTGATCTTTTTAAAATTACAAGTAAGTTCTATTTTCTTCTTTATACTTTTCTAGCCTCTAAATCTTCCATAATGAGTATACCAAAATCTCTTTTCATAATTAGAAACAAAATATTATTATGTTTTTTTTAAATCAGAACTTCAAATGTATATGAGATACTTCTCTAAGACAACTTAATTTATAGACTCTCTTGACCTTTTTTTTCCCCTCTGAAGAGTTAACACTGACCAGTGTCTGGAGACCCCATCACAGCTCCCAGTTTCCTCTTCCTTTCCTTTGGACTCTTTTGAGCAGCAGTGTAGTAAAATAGATAGGAGGTCAGAAGACCTGGGTTCTAGACCCAGTTTTGCCTCTAACTAGCTGTGTGATCTTGACTAAATCCTTAACCTCTCCAGGTCTCAGTTTCCCCATCTGTAAAATGAGCGGGGTGGACAGATGATTTCTAAGGTCCTTTTCAGCTCTAATATTCAAGGTCTGAACTCTGGCATTTAGGCAGCATTCCCCACCCCACCCCCAAGAGGACCTGTTACAGGAGTCCACTAGATGGCACCATAACACTACATTTCAAATATACTCTGAATTAGTTCTTTATCCTGCTTCATTATTCTTAAATTACTAACACAAAATCCTCCTCATCTCTCATCAACTGGCTTCGTTTCCTTTAATTTTATTTAGGTATAGTTGATTTACAATGCTGTGTTAGTTTTCAGTGTACAGCAAGTGATTCAGTTATACATATATAATAATAGTTTGCACCTGCTAATCCCAAACTCCCAGTCCATCCCTCCCCAACCTCCCCTAACTGGTTTCTTGAAGAACCCTGATTCTGCCATCATTAGAGCTCTTTGCATATAAAGTTGAGTCACTGTGGGCTCCCTTGTGTTAAACAGATGCAAACTCTTATTAAATAAACACACTGGTATAAATTCTTAAATGTATGCCATGACATGAAAATGTCGAAGGACCTGTCATGAAATTTTCAGAACCCTTATTTTCCCCATATCTTTATGGATTAGACAAAATACACCAACTATCTCATTTCACATAAAAAGAAATGCATGATTTATAGTGCACAGGTTCACAGAATATTAAGAGTGAGAAGAGACCTTAATGTCATTTAGTTGAAAGGTAAACCCAAAGTATAATTTTTTATGTTATTAGAAAGGAAACCCTTATACAAGATAGGCAGTTAAAGCAATACAATTGCAATATAGTTTCTTAAATAACGCTTGTGTATTTTTAAAACATTCTAATCATTTAAATAGGATTTGTTTAAAACTAAAATACCAGAAGTTAGATTTGTAATTCTGATGCACTTGGGATTAGAAAAGTATTCTGATTAAGATCCCTAAGTGTGGATCTTTTAATGAATGGGTCTGATGGAGGATTTGGGTATTTAGGCACATATTGCATATTTTATTTGATAAGTAGAATCAGCTCCCTCCACCTCTAATGCAACCAGGTTAGACTAATAACTGCATGGATAAGGACTGGAGATAGCACTTGTTCTACAGTATTAGGACTTTCAAACAGATCACTGCCATTATAAGGACATGGAAAGTTTTATCTATATTTTTTCTAAGTCAGAGTTTAATTATATGCCAACCACCCTGGGAAACTACAGAGGCTATGAAGGCAAGCGAATTAATTTCCTGTCCGTTCCTAAGAGGCACCAGCATAGACCAAATCCTTGAGGCACCTAATCATCTATCCCTTTCCTAAGCACAGAAATAAACTTAAAATGGGCAGAACCCCAAGTAAGTTTGCATTGATGGGAAAATTTTTAAGAACTGGACTTTTTAATCAAACTTAACATTTTGTATTAAGACGCATAAACTTGTGATTTACAAAGGTGAATAAATGAGGCGGCTTGGCGTTTGTACTGGTAGGTGCAGATGGGCAGATATTTCTCCTATAGCTTCCTAAATGTTTGCATGCCTACAGTATGCATATCGGCATGTATTTCTTTTGTTAGGACTTTTTTTTTTTAACCATTCAAGCTCATACTCTCTGTGTCAATTCAACTTCAAAAGCAGAAAATAGGAGCCCTTTCCAAATTTACTCACCTTCAGCATAATGTCTAAGGTAGTGCCATCACCATGCTTCAAAACAGTCAGATAGACCTACAAGAGAATACAGGAACAAAAAAGAAGGCATCTGATTATATGTAACTTATTCCAAATATTCTAATGTTAAGACAAGACAGAAAGCAAGTTAAAAAAAATTGTGTGGGTATTACATACAAATTATGGCAACAATCTAAGAGCCCACTTGAACAACCAGAAAGGTAGACGGCAGGTAGTAACAGCAGAGCACAGGAGACTGTGCACTGATAATCAGTCACCTTTTAGTACCCCAGTGTGGACTGAGAAACTTTACACAAATGAGATGTTGCCTACAGACTCCCTAAATGGTGTGTATTAAAAGAATTAGGCATGATTTGTAGGTCAATACTTAGGTCATTTTTGTTGTTGTTTCATCACTGAGTCGTGTCTGACTCTTTTCAACCCCATGGACTGTAGCCCGCCAGTCTCCTCTGTCAACGGGATTGCCCAGGCAAGAATACTGGAGTGGGCCGCTATTCCCTTCTCCAGGGGATCTTCCCAACCTGGGGATCAAGCCCAGGTCTCCTGCACTGCGGGCAGACTCTTTAGGTCATTTTTGGTTATTATTAAATACATTCCACACTACACAGAATGATGCAGACACCTAGAAATCAAAGTACTTTATTATGAAAACCTACCGGACTCCTCAGATCAGCAGAGAGAATCTGTTTCCCTTCCACATGGTCCTTAAACCGACGACGGGCTTCTTCTAATGTTGCCTTATGTCCTGCTTTTCCTAGTTTGCCCAGGACCAAGCCCCTTAGGAGTGCATCTAGATGACCTGATTGAGAAGTAAAAGAGGTACAGAACTACTTACAAAGCTTATTTTTTACAAATATGCCACTTGGATATTGTATAATTGTGTTATACCATGCCTACAATCTTCAACGAACAAAATCAATTACCTTAGTACTTGAGAGAACACTTGATTTAAATTTATCAAATAATAAGAACGAAGTACGTAACACACTAAGATAGGCAAATATGCTGACTCTGTCTATGCCAACTGTATTTTTTACAATGCCAACTGTATTTATTAAATTTTTATTAAATGCCATCTGTATCTATTTAAATATTAAATATTCTCTCCATCTAGATAATTACACCAATAAGAATTATGTGTGAAAAGAATACACTTAGATCATATAGTTTTGACCCAAAATTTAGACAAAGGTCACATACAGAACTAGTATGCCAGGGATATTAAATTGAAATCTTAGATCTTTAAAATCAAAATCGGATGCATTATTCCAAAGATATGCAGGTGGTTGATGAGCACATGAAACCAATACCATTAGCCATTAGGGAAATGAAAATCAAGACCATAATGAGATGCCACTTCATACCAATTAGGATGGCTAAAATAAAAAAAGACAATAACAAGTGTTGGCAAGGATGGAGAGAAATTAGAACCCTCATATACTGCTGGTAGAAATGTAAAATGGTGTGGGCACTTTGAAAAAAAGTCCAGTAATTCCTCAAAAGGTTGATAAACACATTCTACTCTGGAGAAATGAATTCATAACAGTCAAAAAGTAGAAACAATCCAAGCATACATACACCGATGAATGAACAAAGAAAATGTAGTATAACCATGCAATACAATGAAATATTATTTGACTATAAAAAGGAAGTACTGATACATGCTGCAACACGGGTGAGCCTTGAAAATACTGTAGTAAGTGAAAGAAGCCAAATAAAAAATGCCACACAGAGTATGATTCCATTTATATGAAATGTCAGAACAGACAGATCTATGAGGCACTAAGCAGATTAGTGGTTGCCTGGGACTGGGTTGCCAGGGAATAGAAAGTAACTGACAACGGGTATGAAGCTTCTTTTGAGGGTAAAGAAATTTTTCTGGAATTAAGATAGTGGTGGTGGTGGTAGTTGTACAACACTGTGAAAAGACTGAACTGTATATTTAAAAGGGTGCATTTTTTGGTATATTGATTATATCTCAAAAAAAAGTTAATACTAGCACACAAATTGATCAATTCCAACAGCACAACAGACAAATAAATTGTGATATATTCATACAATGAAATACCACTCAGCAATAAAAAGAAATGAACAACCTAGATGTATCTCTAGAACATTATACTGCGAGAAGCCAGAGTATACTGAGAGAAGCCAGATAAAAGAACAGAATATATATTATGATCCCACTTACATGAAGTTCTAGAAGAGACTATATTAATCTAGGGTGAAAGAAGTCAGAATAGCATTTGCCTGCAGGGGGTGGCAATGGCAACCCACTCCAGTACTCTTGCCTGGAAAATCCCATGGACGGAGGAGCCTGGTAGGCTGCAGTCCATGGGGTCGCGAAGAGTCGGACACGACTGAGTGACTTCACTTTCACTTTTCACTTTTCACTTTCATGCATTGGAGAAGGAAATGGCAACCCACTCCAGTGTTCTTGCCTGGAGAATCCCAGGGACGGCGGAGCCTGGTGGGCTGCCCTCTGTGGGATCGCACAGAGTCAGACACGACTGAAGCGACTTAGCAGCAGCAGCAGCAGCAGCAGCAGCAGCAGCAGGGGGTGGAAGGGTAGGGGAGTGGCAGGAACTGACTGGGAAGTAGCCTCAGGGCAACTTCCTGTGGTGATGGAAATGTGGTATGCATTTGCCCAGTCACTGAACTGAACTTATGCGTTTTGCTGTATTTAAATTGTAACTCCATAAAAAGTTTAAGGAAACCACAAGAAATCAATAGACAACACAACCTAGAGACTAGTGGAGGTTCTTAAAAGAACCAATTTATAATTCTGGTGCTGATTTGGTGTGTTGATGCAGTAATATCTTTATTATTTTGCTATATGTGATTCTTCCATCTGTAAAACTGGGAAACTAAAGACATTCTCCCTATTTCAAAAAGGTGTTTTTGAGCCCTCGAAGTCTCACATATTATCATCATGAAAGAAAAGTGCAACACCCATCAATTTACCTCCATCTGTGTCCATCTACTTCCTGTCTTGTTCTTATGGATCTGCTGTTTTACAACCTAAAGCCAACTCCTCTCAAGTATTCAGCCATCACTCCAGCAGCTACCTCTCTCTTTCACATCATGAATTTTTCTTTACTGTATCATTTTCATCAACAAAGACATATTATAAAATTCCCCACCATAAAAAAGTGCCTCCTTGGTCCCACATCTCTCTCCTAATCCCTTTTATCTGATTTTCTTTTTAGGAAAACTCCTTTAAAAAGTTGTCTGAAACTGCTGTCTCCTTTTCCTCCTTCCATTGTGGTGGTGTTCACCACTGTGCCATGTGAAGTCCGCTCAGTCGTGTCTGACTCTCTGTGATCCCGTGGACTGTAGCCTACCACACTCCTCCATCCATGGGATTTTCCAGGCAAGAGTACTGGAGTGGGTTGCCATTTCATTCTCCAGAGATCTTCCCAACCCAGGGATCAAACCTGGGTCTCCCGCATTGTAGGCAGACGCTTTACCATCTGAGGAAGGAAGTCCTGGTGGACTTCCACCATGCCATAGAACCCAGTTAATGTAACCATCAGTTCTTCATCATCATTCTGCCTGACTTGGTACAGTACTGGCACAGTTGATCACTTTTCCCCCTCTACTGCTTAAGGCTTCTGGGACACTCCTCTTCCTCCTAACTCTCCTACATCACTGGCCAGTCTCCTTTGCTGATTCCCCCTCTTCTACCCAGTCTTTGAATCCTGAACTGCCCAAGGACCCAGTCCTCACACCTCTTTTCTCCACCTACACTCAAGCCATAGGTGATCTCATCCAATCTTATGGCTGTAAATACCATCTATGTACTAAATGTATTACTCAGCCTGTACCTCTAGGCATGGTACTCTCTACTTGGATGTCTAAAAGGACCTAAAATTTAACATGTCCAAAACAAAACTCCTGATTCCCTTTTGCACCCAAACCTGCTTCTGCAGCAGTTTTCCCTGTCTCCGTGTACGGTAACTTCACTCTTTCAATTCTTCAGGCCAAAATTTGATCACTCCCCTCTTTCTGCACCACACAGTCAGGCTACCACCAAGTATTTTTAGTTCCACCCTCAAAACATACCCAGAATTTAATACTTGCAAATGCTAGTCGCAGGCAGCACCCAGATGCATTACTGAAACAGCTTTCTAACTTGTCTCCCTGCTTCCTCTTTTGCCTCCCCCGCTACAGCCTGTTCTTCACACGGCTGAGTAAATCAAGCCATGTTCCTCTGCTTCAGACTTCCAAATGAGTTTCACCAATAAATGTGAAAGTCCCAAAGGTCCTATTGGAGCTGCTCTGCTCCCATCCTCCTCTCTCCCATACTTACTCTGTCCTGACTTTACCAGCCTCCATGTTACTCTCTGAGCACCTAAGCGTGCCTCTATCTCAGGTCTCGTGTACTTGCTGTTTTCTGTTTGGACCATTTCCCCACTACATAGCCTCACAGTTCTCTTCTACAGGTCTCGGCTTATGCTTAAATATCACCTCACTGGGTTTTCCTGCATTTTCCCGTCCACTCTCTGTTCTATAAAACAGTGGCTTATTACTCCTACTCCTGACCTACCTTACCTAAACTTTTTCTTCATGATACTTGCTGCCACCTAAAATACTGTCTATTGAATTTTTGCTGTGTCTTCCCCTAGAATGTAAGCCACACAGGGCAACTTTTTGTTCACTGTTATACCACCAGCTCCTAGTATAGTACCTGGCATTTACTGGGTGCATTAAGTGCTTGCTGAATCAGTGAAAAGAAAGATATAGAGCTCTAGACAATTTTTACTATTATTCTTACTGCAAAAGACTCCCAGAACAAGAAGGGCAGGAGGAAATACAACCTTCAGTTATTAGCATATGGTAGAAAATATATCTAAAGCCTGTACTCACTATTCCTAACATTTACATGACAGCAAAAGAATAAATACATGATTACAGAAATAAAGAGAACACATGTAGAAAGCAAGTAACTCCTTTAATTCAGAAAACTGGCCCCTGCGTCTCTCAACACCATTTCAGGTTGTACGTAAGGTGTCTGGTATTTATGGTAACAACAAAATAATCCAAAATCCCCTTCAGCTTTTCTTGACTAAAAATGGGCCTTTGGAACTCTGTAAAAGACTTATTTCCCCCATTTGCTCTGTGTGTAAATCATATTTAGCAACAGATACACATACCACTGTTTTTATGTTGGTTACCCATGTAAATCCACCAGGAGGCTTACAAGTCCTAAGTCTTAATTTCTAGCTAGCTGAATACATAGTAATGTCCAGTAGATACAAAGATGATGTTACTGTTAACCATAGCTGAGTTTTCTAATGAGCTGACTCATTAGAAAAGACCCTGATGCTGGGCAAGACTGAAGGCAGGAGAAGAGGATGACAAAGGACGAGATGGTTGGATGGCATCACCAACTCTATGGACATGAGTTTCAGCAAGCTCCAGGAGATGGTGAAGGACAGGGGAAGCCTGGCGTGCTGCAGGCCATGGGGTCGCAGAGTCGGACATGACTGAGCGACTGAACAACAACAACAACAACAAATAGCTAAGTTAAAAAGGACCAATTTCTGATCAATTCTTTCCGCATTCAGTACATTCATTACCTTCTCCAGGTTTGGGGTCCCAGCCCAGTCTCTCCCCTATAGGTGAAAAGACATCTTTCACAAACTCTTGGATTTCCTCATAGAAGTCTGTGTGGGACAAGAGAGTTGAGAGAATCCCCAGGTTACAGCTCAGGTCGCTCCATACAGTATAATTGGGCTCATTCACAAAAGCCTCCATGACTTTTAGAACCTCTACAGTGCTAATGATTCCAGCTCGAGCCTGGGATAGGAAAAAACATAAATTAATCTAGTCTTCAAACAAAAACAAAACAAAAAGCGCAAGCATGCATTTTTGGCATTGTCTTCTGCTAATTAGTCATCCCTGAGGGAAGAGGCTAGACTATATAAGTTCAGAACACTACAGAATTTTATAAAATCAAAACTGTATTATGACAACATTCCTTACTTTTTTGCTATTTATAAAACAGCTACTTTTTTAAAATGCTAAAATTTCACCAATTTGGAAAGAACAAAGAAGAAAGAGAACAGTTAACTTCCTATTCCTATACAGTTTCTAGGGTCTTGGTATTGTTTGTCTTTTGAAAATTTTCATAGTGTCAGAAAAGGTATAAAAACAGTTGGGGCTTTGGTTTTTGACAGAGGCACTTTCAAAACTGGAGCTGCAAACTGTGTCAACTTCAGCCTGTCCTTGACTCATTTCTAAAAGAAGACAAACTGGAAGGTACTACAAATTCATCCCTTTCAGAATTAACTAACAAGAGTTAGGAAAAAGAACTTCTGTTACAGCAGCCAACTGCACAAACACACCACTCTCCTGGGACAGGTCTCTCTCAGCAATGAGCTCAGCAGATGTGAGGTTTTGTGCATCAATGCTAATCTGTGTTTATACAAAGGAGGAATCCAAAACCAGTTACTATAGACGGGAATGAAAATTTCAAGTCCAATTAAAGGAACATTAAGAGGAATCTGACAATTTTATCACAAAGACATCTAGAAATTATCTAACCTATGTTTTGGAGTTATAAAGTGAGATTTGTTTCTCGGAAATTATATAGGTTCAATCTTGCATATCAATTAATAATTAGTCATTGTCTTTAGGACCAAAGGCGTGCACCTCTCAGGAAGAACTATATTCTTCTAATTATGTACCAGTCAGCCATTCCAGGAAAAACAAAACCATTTAATCAACAAAATCCATCATACTATTTAAGGCTCACCAAGGAGAAGAGGTCATTCTGTAATCCAAGTCGATCCACTGGGGGCAGAGAAAGGTCACGAATACCTGGTAATAAACTTTCCAGCATGGCTGAGCTGTATTGGGTCCGGTAAAACCCAACTGTTCCCAGGTTTAACTGAAAAGATATCCAACAGGTATTATTAAACAATTGTATTTATTTTTTAAATCAGTTTTTTGTAGACATGAAAAGAGTTTTAGTTTTAGTACACCTGGATGAAAAACAATGAAGCTCATTTTTGTTAACAGACAGCGAATAAAATGAAACAACACATAAAGATAGTAATCACTTGTCCAAGATAAAAACAGAGGCAATACAAAACAGAAACTTGACATAAGTGGGAGGCAAAGTGAGTGACAGTGGAAAGAACATGGCTGAAAAGGAGGAAATAATCTGGCTAAGTTTCTAATTTCAGTGGATAGTTTTCAGTTTATAGAAAATATTTACTATATATAAAAACTCATGGATAATAAAATCTCCAAGGAAGACTACACCTTTACAAACATTGATCTGCTGAACCCAGAGTCTCGACAGAATAGCAACTGCCAGGTCCTAGATTTTAAAGAATTATGTGGACTTAAAAGGCAACTTCATATGATTTTTGGAGTGAGGTAATCATTGACTATCATTATTTTCTATGCTCAGCCAGTAAAGAGTTTGCTTGCAATTCAGGAGATTGCCTGCGATGCAGGAGACCAGTGTTTGATCCCTGGGTCAGGAAGATCCCCTGGAAGAGGAAATTGCAACCCACTCCAGTATCCTTGCCTGGGAAATTCCATGGTAGCAAGAGTCAGACACAACTTAGTGACCAAAGCATTATTTGCCAACACTCAAAAATATTTTTTATAATATTTATATGTATTTAAAAATCACCTCATATTTCTAATACAGTAATTGTTTTGATTCCCTATATCTTTTACTATAGGAATAATACCTTTATTTACCTAATTATAACCATAGTGTACTTTTTTCTTACAAGAAAAATTTCATACTGGTACATATGCTCCAGGTTATAATTTCAAATGGCAATATAGTAGTCCACTGAGAATATTTTTAAATATGTTTAAAATAGAGTGAGAAATAGTTCTGCAAGCATGAAAGTCTGAGACAATATATAATTCTATTGCATGTGTGCATGTTTAGTCGCTTCAGTCGTGTCCAACTCTTTTTGACTCAATGGACAATAGTCTGCCAGGCTCCTCTGTGCATGAGATTCTCCAGGCAAGAATACTAGAGTGCATTGCCATGCCCTCCCTCCAGGGGATCTTCCCGACCCAGGGATCGAACCTGTGTCTCCTGCATCTCCTGTATTGCAGGTGGATCCTTTACTCACTGTGCCACCTGGGAAGCCCATAATTCCTATCAGGAACCTGTAACTGGGAGAAAAATTTGTAGCAGCTATTTTCATTATGAAAGGTAGAGTACAGAATAATGAAAAATAATATTTGCTGTTATTTTTGTGAAATGACTTTAAAACACCAGCTAAAAGGAACTTCCCATTTGAGTGACACAAACTGATTATTATGTCTGATCTAATTTGATTATAGTTGTACACACATGATGACAACATATCACTGAAGTTAACATGTCACTACAATGACAGGGCAGTTTGAAGTTGCAAGACTACAAATGTTTTGGTTAATGTGACTTTATACAGAGACTACTCTTTTTTTCCTCTTTAATCCTATCCCTTTGTAATTGTTTACTGACCACTCCTTTACCTGACATAAAGGCAAATATCTAGACAATACTAAATTTCACATAAGAAAGTTTAGAAATGTCTTTTTCTTTGCAAGTTCTAGACCAAAATGAATCAGTAGAATTTAGAGCCAGCCATAAAATGCATACAGGAAATGAAAGAAATAAATCAATTTAGTTAAGATAAAAATGGCTATGGCCTTTCTGGACTCACCTTCACCCACTGGTCTGGTTTGACATCTTTTAAAACTATATTCATCTCTGGCTTGTCCATCAGAATCTTCATTTTGGCATGGTTGGGATCTTCACTAGTAGAGATTGTGATAGGAACCATCCATTGGGGACAGTCTTCTCCTTAAGCAAGAGAATAACAAACAGAAAACTTGAAAATAATTTTTCATTGGAAGAAATGGAAAGTAAGGTAGAGAGAGAGGACTGGTGTCCCATTTATGGGCTTGAATCTGTTAAGCCAACAGCTCCTTTTTAATGATACATGAACTCTTCTAGGTAACCTGAATAATAATAAAGGAAGAAACAACTTACTAACTAAATCACAACAGCCTATAAAAAAAAGAGAACAACAGAATCTGTATTTGTGTAGAATCACAAATACAATGATTTTGTTGTTTTTCCCTTTTCAGAGCAATATCATGGTTAGTCTGCTTAGTCCAACTCTTTGTGACCCTACGGATTGCAGCAACAGAGATTATGATTTTAATGATAAAAGCCATTTCGAGTGGGTTAAAGCTCTCACACAGCACTTAAAAACAAATTCTAAAGTGCAGTCCTTAATAGGGATATATACTGCTAAGACACTGTGATAGGATGGATACACCTTGGGAGCTATTAGATTCCATCACTGAGGAGTCATAACTAAAAGCCAAAGGTTTTGTAAGACAAATACATACACTCTCTCAAGTATTAGCAAAACAGATTTTGCATTAAGATGCCAAACGAAAGTCATTGCCCAGTACATTAATGGAACTATCTTAATCACTTAAATAGCTTTATGCTATCAGGCTAAACCACAAATGAAAATTCTCTCCTGACACTAGGATAATTCAGGTTTTAATATAGTCTACCGTGGTCACAGAGTATTAGAAAAACCCACAAAACCTGTTAGTCATACAATGCAGATTGCAGGTATATGTGGAAAATAGCAACTGCGACATTATTTATTTAGATAATAAACACATTTATTAAGAGAGTAATTTTCAGTGCTGGGAAGGCTAAGAGTTGAAGGCTGTACCACTTAACCCTGGCAGAATGCACCATCATCTGGTGGGTCGAACATGAAAAGGCACAGGTGGTTCTGATTTACCTCTTCCTGTTGAGAACTATTTTAAAGGAAGTGAGAAAGGTGCAGAAAAATACTTCTTAATTTTTCAATTTATCTTTAATTCCCTGGGTACAAGAGTCTAATGTCATGTAGAAATATTTGAAAAAGCACAGCTGAGTGGTAGTTAAGAGTATAAACTTGTATAATGCAACTATTTCATTTGAATTCCTACTCTAAAACTCATTATATAGGTGATCCTGGATAATTTAACTTATCTAGCTATGCCTCAGCTCCCTCATTTGTAAAACAGAAATAACATGACCCACTTAGTAGGGTTACTAAGAGTATAAAATAAGGGTCAGTTATAGTGCTTATTAGCACAATGACCAGAGAAGGCAATGGCGACCCACTCCAGTACTCTTGCCTGGGAAATCCCATGGACAGAGGAGCCTGGTAGGCTGCAGTCCATGGGGTCGTGAAGAGCCGAACCCAACTGAGCGACTTCACTTTCAATTTTCACTTTCATGCACTGGAGAAGGAATTGGCAACCCACTCCAGTATTCTTGCCTGGAGAATCCCAGGGACAGAGGAGCCTGGTGGGCTGCCGTCTATGTGGTTGCACAGAGTCAGACACAACTGATGCGACTTAGCAGCAGCAGCACCACAATGACTGGTACAAAATAAATCTAAATAATTATTGGGCTTTATTTGCTTAGCTACTTACTATGACCAAGAATTTTTTTTTAAAAAGTCACTGTGTATACACTCTGTACACAAGTATACCAAATGTACTTAGTACACAAGTGCATAAGACTTAGTACAAAATTGCATACCAAGTTTTCTTTCAGGGATTCTGGCTAGAGACATCACTTCTTGATGTTCATATGCTTATTCATTCATTATAGCCTCCAATAACACAGAGAGACATAGAATACTACAAATACCCCATGAACTTCCTTTTCCTCCCCTATCATTTTTATTCTATTACCATTTCCTTGTTTCTATTTAATTCTATTATTTTTACATGGATAATTATTTATTATTAGTTTGAACACTACTGGTATAGTATCCAAATTCACTGATCAGCTCCCATGTATAGCCATTTGCTTACCAACATATGGTCCACTGGCACAGAACTTTTTCTGGGACAACCTCAGTAATCTATCATCTTCTACCTAAAGAAGCAAAACAAAACAAAGGTTGTAGTAGCATTAACACTTTTTGTTCTTGGGGGAGACATTTCTGTGACAAAGCAGAGGTGAAACCAGTACAGCCAAATGGCTCCTGAATACACAAAATGCAATGGTGATAAACTTGATGATACCACAGAATGGAAGAAAACTCACTATTTCTCATTAAGGCCTCAAAATAACAATACTCTAAAAATAAAAGGCCAGGTACTGTGTAATATTGCCCATGAGAACAGAGATGTATCCAGATAAGAACTTCAATGTTTCAAAAGGGATATATAATTGACTTTTATAGAGGAGGGTTGTGTTTAGTCTTTTCCATTTCCAAAAAGTGGCAACATTAAATTAGCATGTGTATTCAATATTCAAAGTCATTTAGAATGGATACATGTATATTGATGGCTGAGTCCCTTCAGCTGTTCATCTGAAACTACCACACATTGTTAATTGGCTTTACCCCAACACAAAATAAAAAGTTTCAAGTTTGGGTAAAAAAAAAAGAATGACAAACATGAAAGCAGAACACACCCTGTTTCAAAGGATGAGCTTTGTAATGAAACACAAAAAAGTCAGGAGGAGAGACTGCAACAAACTAAAAAATCGGAAGCAATAAAGGCAAGTACAGTAAAAAAAAAAAAATACTTCAACAATACTCAATCTTTTGTTTAGTTATTGTTTGTTACTATGCTCTAGAACATTTTAAATAACACAAGCTAAACAGATTTAAGATCACCTAAAGCAAACCTAAAATTGGGTCAATGACCTTTATAAAGGGATCAACTGACTATAAGAGACTGAACTGAAAACTTAAAAAATCTGAGTGGGTAAGCAATGGCCACTTCAATGCCATAAAGGAACTACTAAAGGAACTACTACATCACTGATGAGTTATATATCACACAGATTTCCTTGAAAAAGTTACCAAGTAACTTTTAAATAGATTGAGAAATAAAGCAAAAATATTTAAATTTAGGGACTATAAGGTGAGAGACAGATCATAATCAAGATGCTATGTTGCAGAGCTCTCCTATTTGTAAAAGAACTGAGTCATAGGCATGCATTTTATTGTAATGTAAAAAGGAGGATGAATTTGGCTATGCTTGTAGACCAAAAAAGTGCAAAAAAAGTAAGATCTTGAAAGAAGCTTGATGTTTTAAGTTCCTTGAGTCTCAATAACATTGGGAGGAAGTAGGATATTAGTATCCTCTTCTGATACATTATTATGCTCTTAAAACTATACTCTACTTGAAAAAATTATGGCCTTAGTTTGCTTTATATATAATCATTAAATAGTTTAATAGTTTTGAGGTATTGACAGTTTTTGAGGGATAGAAATTCCCAGAAGTGAAAGCAACAATCATCTTTGTATATTATTCTTTAAACAGTCACGTAAAATGAAAACCATCTGTCAATCTGTATCGAGTGTCAATGTCAAGTTTGATCAAGTCATCTCCTATAACAGACTAGTCCAAAGTGGAGAAAGAAGACTAGAAAGAAACAGAATGGTCACCATGGTAGCTCACTAAAGTTTTAGATATCTTTTCCCACCAAGTAGGATTAACTGTATTACCTAAATTGCCTTTTCAAATGCTTGCAGCCAATCTGAGAGGTCCTCCAATGTGTATACTTTATTATAAAATACAGTCATATTTAAGGTTAATATGTGTCTCTAAAAGGTTAACTTGCAAGCACTTGGGTGCATTCTGAGAGTACAGGGCTGATTTAAATGTCACCTAGATTCTAAGGCTTTGTAAAATATCATCTTTAGGGACAATGCAGAACCACAAGGACAAACACATACCAAAAAAAGAGCTATGAATCTTCCTCCCTAAAAATGAATGGAATCAATTCTCTATGCAGCTCATAAAACCATGGCAAAGAAATTTAAGAGAGATTTCACAATTTCATACAATTAAATTAAGACAAATTTTCTGGTGTGCATTATAGGATGATGTGTAATTTTCAATCCTTCTGGAGGACAACTCATTTTGAACTACACCTGTCTGAATTCAGATAACAGTTCAACTAATATGAATGCAATTCTAATCAAAATCACACTGCCATCCAACATTAAAAACTAATTTTGAAGAATGATATTATAAATGAGTGTTGAATTTTATCAAATCTTTTTTATGCATCTAGTAATGCATACGGTTCTTCTAATTTGATTCTGTTAATGTATAACTATGAGTCAATACTTTGATTAATTTGTTTAATATTAAACCAACTTTGCATTCTTAGAATAAATCTCCTTTGGTGATTTTAGAATTATATCAACAATGTTACAGTGTTTTCCTCGAGGACAGTAAGGGCAGACAATATTTTGTTTTCTACCGAACTCATGTATAATTTTAAAGATGTGGGGCAAACTTTTGGGTATAGAGATAATAAATCATTGAGAAAAGAGCATAAGGGCTGGTTTACATCTTACCTAGAAAACTTACAAAGTACAGAAAGGCAAATTTGTAACACTGATTGAATCTAATTTAATACAACATCAGACAAATTGAAGAACTTTGTATAAGTTTACCTGTTCTGCTTCTACATAAATGAGAGGGAATCCCATTTGTTTGGTCCAGGTATTCATCACAGCTGCTATAGGTTTACCACTAGCGTTTTCTAAACTTTCCCAGAGATCCTCTAGAAGATAAACACAAACAATGAAAATCTAAATGTTTACATTTTTATTTTTGCAAACAAACCAGAAATTTTACATAACTCGGAACTGTATCACTGACCAATTTTGTGTTTTTTTCAGGTTCAGGAAACAAACAGTGGACCAAATTAATGTTACCCTTGCCTTGCCATTAAGTGAACTATATTACAAATTGTTCCAA
Organism: Okapia johnstoni; assembly: GCA_024291935.2. NCBI lineage: Eukaryota > Metazoa > Chordata > Mammalia > Artiodactyla > Giraffidae > Okapia > Okapia johnstoni. Next base: position 22,788,250 of record CM044306.1, on the reverse strand, counting down.
TTTATTAAAAAATTACAAACTATAAACAAAATACAAACAGGTGAGTTCAGACAAGAAACAGGAACAAACAAATGGAAACATATTCAAGAACACTACATGGAAAATAGAGTATTTAGAAAAAAATAATATCCTACTCTGGATAACGTGCCAACATTCTCTCCATTTCTATCTCAAGTTATTAAAATACTACAAGACAAACAGGTGAATTCAAACAAGAAACAGGAACAAACAAATGGAAACATTTTCAAGAACACTACAAAAATGATCATTCATAAAATTAAAACCATTATACCCATTCAACTAACAGAAGTTAAAAAATACTCAATGCTTATGAGGCTGAAGTAAAGTCCATATGGTCAAACAACTCTGGTGGCTGAATAAGCAAAACAACCATACAATGTAGCGTAACTATAACAGAGGAATGAACAGAGGAAAAAGCCCTCAAAGAAAAATCCAAAGAATAAAGGTTTCACAAGACATAATTTTTATTCTGAATCTTGAAGAGGAGTTGCTCATTAGACAGGGGAGAAAGGAACATTCCAAATAGACAGCCTATATGTACAAAAAGGAAAGTACAGGGGAATTCCCTGGCAGTCCAGTGCTTAGGACTCTGCGCTTTCACTGCTGTGGGCCTGGGTTTGATCCCTGATCGTCGATCTATTAAATTCCTGGTTGGGGATTCTATTAAACAATAATGACATTACACAAATCTTCTTGCTTTTTAAACTATTTTTGTTCATTAAGGAACTCAGTTACATAATCAATCAACTAGTACACCTTTAGCCTTCCTTTTGACTCTAATATCTAATAAATCAGATTATCATAAAATTTTAAGAACTTAACTTCAATGAAAATCTGCAGTTCCACAAGTTCAACTCCTACAAATGGTTAAACTGCAGCTATTTTAATGGCCAGTGGTCAATTAAGGGCAACAAAACCCACAAATCACCGAAAAAGAACAAGGTATGGTAAAGTAAACAGAACTTTTCAGACTCTGTAAAGGGACAAAACATTGAGCTGTGGAAAGCAGACTACTGGAGGTTGACCAAAAGGATAATAGGTCCTTATTCATACTGATCTATGATGTAATATATCTTCAAAAAAGTCGATTTTATTTCCTATCCATCACATGGAAAATCGAGTATTTAGAAAAAAATAAAAAATCGTTCTCTGGATAATGTGCCAACATTCTCTCCATTTCTATCTCAAGTTATTAAAAATTACCTGTGGCAGCATTCTTTTGTTGGAACTTGGTTAAATACATGTTCATTCCTTTTTTAAAGTCCTGAGAAAACACAATTTTTAAAATCCAGGAGAGTCAGAACTCAGAATTATAGTCTATTTTGACTACAGAGTACTCAAAAACTAATTTTCTCAAAGGTACTTATTAGATTTACTAAAACACAGTAATGTCTATTGCTTTTTGTTTAAGAATGCATATGCTTTGCCTTCAACTTTTGCTTTTAAGTTTTATACCAGACTTCCACCAACCCCCAAAATATATTTGCAACATCATTCATTTAGGAGACCAAAACAGTCAACATAAAAAGAAACAAAGACAAGCCAGAGTAATATTCTTATAGATTCTAGAAAAATTACTTAGGAACTTAACCTAAATAAAATCAAACTTTTCTTTTTCATGTAAAACTCTGTGGGATCACCATAAAAGAATTTAATTAATTAATTTTTTTTACCTTATCTCCAATGTAGTCATGTAGCATTCGGATGACGGATGCACCTTTGCTGTATGATATTGCATCAAATATCTCATCAACTTCAGAAGGATGGCCCACACTGACCTGGCAGACAGTGTGATTCAAGGTTATAACAGGAAGCAGACAGACTGTAATACTGAATTACATAAAGAGCTTTCTAGGAAAACTCTTCTAACTCATAAGATACTTTTGCCTTTAGGTGACTCATACTGTGTAATTGTTTAAAAGGGTGTAATAACTAATACTAATAAAACTGAACACATAACACGATCCCCATCATCTCTTTAGGGCCTGGGTTCCAGTCTTGACACTGCTTTGTTGGGAGGCAAATCACTGTGGATCTCTTTGGAGATAGGGAGGTGAAGGTAAGGAAGGGACAGATGAAAAACATTTGACTTCTTGCACTTATTGTAATGGCTAACAGCTACACAGGACCCAGGTTAAATATGTCAAAGTAGACTATAAGTCTAGCTCTTTGGAGGCAAAATTTATACATATAAACTAGCTGAAATAGGACAGATTAAGTCAAAAGAATTAAAATATATATAAAGCAATGACAACAACAAAAGAGTATGTTTAGAATTTTCTTTGAAAACAACAGAATCATAATATTACCCAACAGGTATGGTTCCCCCATTACTATTCAATAAAAATCTATTCAGTGAATGTTTATCGATACAGAAAACTTGCCTCTACAAAGATGTTTCAAATTAAATAGAACTAGAAGTTTGTTGAGTTTCAAGGGGGTTTCCTTTGTAGCTCACTCGATAAAGAATCTGCCTGCAGTTTCAAGATGGAAATATAAACTACAAAAGTAAGTGACATCACTCATGCAATTTTCTTTTCAGAGTCCCAAGTATTTCTATTTTAAAAAACTACATATTTCATTGAAAGTGAAAGCAAAGGCCAATGACTGAAAATTACGTCTCACTTCAATGGGATGGCTGTTATCTAAGGCGTCAAGCTCCTGAGCTCGTGTATAATCAGCAGAAACAAACTGAGTCCAGATATCATACTCTGGGAAGCAGTGGTCTACACACAGATACTCAATCCATGATGCAAAGCCTTCATTTAACCAAAGATGAGTCCACCATTCCTAAAAACAGAAGATGGAAATATGTAAAGAAAAGAAGATGCTTGTCACTCCATTAATATAAAAAACTCTTATGTCCCTTCCATTATACTCTAAAACTCTTAATGAACTAAAATTCAATTCAAAACATTTAGTAAATAACTCACATCTATGAACAAAAGAATTGCCAAGAACGGCCAACTGGTGACACTAGCATTATCACCACTGCTAAGTAACTAAAGGTAGAAAAGGAGGAAGAAGGGGGATGAAAAACACCCTCAGGATGGAAAATGGGAAGAGAGTGCATAAATCTGTGCAAGAGCTACACTGTCATACAAAATTCAGTTTAATAAACAACTCTTCTTAAGAAACCAGAAAGTTATTAGGACCAAACAAGGAAAACTGGGAACTATCTCCATAATGACAGGAAAAAAAATCATTGCTGAGTGACAAGTTAAACTTTCTAGATAAACAGAAAAGTGGTATTGCTTATACGAGAATTACATGAAATTAACAAAATGTCAGAGCAGTAAGTTTAAATACAACGGTATTTAAACATTTATAGAATATAAAATTCTCATTTGTTAATAATAAGAATTAATAGTGGAGTGGACAAAGAATATAATGGGTCACAGACAAAACTTTTTAAAATAGAAATAAACCTTCTAGAAAGAGATTTCAATCTAATTTTCACTAAAGTTGATTAAATCTCTTATTTAAAAAGCAATATTATATGAATTCAAGATCAAATGTTTTCAATAAAGTGATAAATGGCTATCTGTCTACATGCTTTGTGTACTTATTTAACTAACAGACTCCACTGGGATAAGCTGGTACAAAGCTAGTAATTTTCCAACTCTCTCTAAAGCCCTATATTAAAGTTAATGAAAAAACTGACATCCAGTAACTAGAAGTTACTCAAATACAACAAAAAGTTGTTTAAAAGCAACATGAGAATGCACACATTTCCCTTACTAAAATGTACTACTGGAAGTTTAAAAATAAAATCATAAAAAATAAAATCTGCTCAACAGAGCAAAAAAAAATGTTTGGTAGCAACAAACTTGCTGCATTAGGAGAAAGGAACATTTCTGACATATTTGAACACAGGTACTAACTAGCATACTTAATTTCATGTAAAAGTATTTTCTTTTTTTTTTTCCTTTTAACCCTTAAGCAAAATTTTAAACAACCAAAGCAAAAAGGAAAGGATTTACTTTCAAGGGCTGACTTTCTTTAGGAACTCTTTCAGACACATTGCTGTTTCAGTCACTAAGTCATGTCTGACTCTTTGTGACCCCATGAACAGCAGCACGCCAGGCTTCCCTGTCCTGCACTATCTCCTGGAGTTTGCTCAAACTCAGACATTTAAGAGTTGCTAAATGTTTTTCTTTCTTGCTTATTTCTGTGACATGTGGTCTCAACTAACATCCAAGTTGGGCTCTGCTCTTTGGCAGCCTAAAATGCCATCAGGGAATTTGGCTGGCTCCACAATCTCCAGTTCTTTCTTTGCAGAGGTACTTCTAGTTCACTTATTAAAAGCTGTGCTCCCAAGCTCTAACACAGTTGGTTGCTATAGATAGTACTCATTTAGAGTAAAAGGGAAAGGTCAAGACTAGAGGACAGAGATCATTCACTACAAACATTATAATAAACAAGGACTTCAATAGCACAGCTGGAAATTTTAATATACTTCAGTTATTCTGTAGTTTCTTTGCTTCCATTTCTATCAAATTTCAACTTAAAATTTTAGGCAATGAAGAAAATGACCCTTAAAAACATTTCAACCTTATTAAAGATAGTTTGCTATTCATTAGGTTACTTTACAGATGGTGACACATGACACAAGAAACTTCAGTTAGTCTGAATCTCACTGCATGGAAATTGTCTATCTAAGTGGAATCTCTTCCTTTCACCCAAATTAATATCATGACCTGCCCCATTTGCAGGCAGTATTTAGAACAGTTTAGGTAGTATTTTCTGTTGAATAAAGATTACCTATATGTTCTTAATTAACATGGATATCCTGATAAAAACTTTTCAAAATAAAGTTTTTCTATCAAAAAACCTTTTTTGGTACAATGTGCCAGCCAAACCTGAAATACTATTTAGCCAACCTAAGGTGTAGCAGGAAAAAAATATATTTGAGCACTTAAAAATATTAAATACCATAGTAACAAGATTTCCAAACCATTGATGGGCGAGTTCATGTCCCACAACCAGAGCAACCCACTGGCGTGATGAAGAACAGGAGTTTTTTGGATCAATAAGCAATGCAGTCTCCCTGTGTTTAAAAAAAAATTTTTTTTTAAATAAAAGTATTTCAATAAAAGCAGGCATGCAGAAGTCGGGGAGGGAGATTCAAACAGTAAATAAGATGGTCAAGTTAGGCTTTAAAGATGTCAAGAAAACATTTCCTCAGAGTACACAGGATAGAAAAAGTTCTGGGAAGATTAAAGACTACTCCAATTGAATTCATACAAAAGAAGATCAAAGATGTGACACAAGTTTAATTATCAGTTTGTTTATAGGATAGCTGCCTGAAATTTTAGAAAAACTATCTAAAGGATTAGGGATTACTATGCTAGGCAGAAAGAGAAGACAGTTCTTCCATTAAAAGCAGAGAAGTGGCAAGCTGGGGGAAGATGCATTCCACAGTCCCAAAAAGAACACTGAACAGAGTGTCCAAAACTTAGCTCATCGAAGAAGGCAATTGAAAGTAGAAGGCCAAAACTTGTTTACAGACACTGCTTTTAAAATTATACAGCCCACATGTTTGTATTGTGGTGACAGACATGTAAGAATTTGGCTAGAAGACATTAAATCAGGAGAAGTTCTTCAAGCTGGATATATAACTATGTAACTACCAGGAGGAAGAGAAGGCACTGAAATGAGAAACTCAGCCAAAAATACATCTACAAATGCTACTAATGCCAGATGCTCACTTTAAAATCTTACACTCTCAGAGAGTAGCATTCTTGAAATGTTCAAGGAAATGGGGGAAGGTAGGAAAATTTATGGCAGATCATAAAGCAGAAGCTACTGAACTGTAATTAGGAGTGAAGCACTCATGAAATCAGTGATTTAAAAGACAGGCAGGGTAATACATCATTAACATACCTATATGTAACAAGGCCCCAGTTCTCCATGGCACCTTCATAAAATAAATATAAACATTTATTGATATTTATACATGCTGCTTCTTGAAAAATCATAAAATTCAAAATAAAAGTTATTACAATTTATCAATAAAATGAAATTTACTTTACCAGCTGCAAAGTCTGCAATAGCAATGAGATCAATTTTAGGTAGAGGATAAGGAACATTGAAGTAGTCCTTATAAAAAGGCAGAGTTTTAGCAGCAACCTATAAAAGTATAAACAAAAGAACCATCTGATAAATCCTATTGCCATTCCTACAGAAATCCACAAAGGAAACCAGTTGCAAGCCAAATATCTCAAGTTACAAGAAACCAACCCTGGGGGAACCCACCTCCAGAGACTGCTTTGGCCCTAAGCTTTGTATATGTCAGCCAAACTTTAATCCATTTATAACTCAGTATGAAAAGTACAATTACATATGTTCCCACCCACTCTCTAGGTTAATAAATTCCATTCTAATATTCTCTTAATCATTATCTTTCAAAATGTTAATACAACACCAAAGTTGCTAGTTCCAAGATTCTATTAAAAGTAAAACCAAAGTAGCACAAAATATTTCAGATTAGATTATAAATAATTGTACTAATAATTGATCAGAAATGTAAATTCCCCAACCTGGAGTTATGGACTGTTGGAACAATCCTCTTCAAGTACATTTACCTCTAACGCAAATTTTCCTTGCTCTGCTTTGCCAACAGGGGTGTAAACACGGACACACACACCATCTTTTGACCTTGTTTCTACAAAGTCATATTCACCCACAACAAATGCCACCAGATATGTAGACATGACAGGTGTGCGAGCAAACTTCACTTCCACTACATTTTCATCATCAGGGTATGGTTTCCGATCAATTACATTCTTGGAAAAAAAAAAAAAAAAAAGGAAAATTTAACAGATTTACATTAAATACCTTAGAGCAAACACTACCCCAAAACTGTAGGCTTTGTAGCCTTTTCTTCCCCCTTTCCAGCACTGCTTACTTCTCTATTCTAATTTACCCAGTACTATTACACTCTCAAGACTTTTCCTGTTAAGAAAGAAAGTGAACTGATGAAGCATACACACTAAGAAGTTGGAGCTGAAGTGTTAAAACTATCAAGGATTTGTAAGGTAAAAGAAGCAACTTTTCTTGAATACCTATTAACATAACAGACAGGTATTGTGATGTTTTAAGACTTTAATACTTTTCAAGTGAAAGAAGGATAGAAGACAACAAATAGTAATGAAAATAAAATGTAGTTGTGAAACTGGACATTTCAAAGGGCATAGATTTCTAGATTTAGAGCATATTCTGTATGAAGGTTGGCTCTAAACAAATTTGTGACAAATCTCGTTTACTTTTAGAGTTCCCTAATTTCCCTCTTTTTTCCTATTCAGGCTCTCAGTTTCCTCAAGTTCTTGCTATTTTTTCTTCCAAGTGAGACATTCAAGAACTAAGAATGTTTGAGAAGAGTGTCTTTAAGAAGAGAATCTACAGAATTCTCTCCACTAATAAAGGAAGCAAAAGCCAGTTATTTCAGGTCCAGCAGGTGTTTCCAAGTTCCCTAGACTCCTATTATAGTCTACCGCTACTCTATGTCTTAAATAAGGCAGTCTTAGACAACATATTGCAAGTAGTAAATGCTTATTCTATTATGAATGACATTCAATGACATCAGTGAAGGAAGCACATTCAAGAACACAATCAGTTAAAACCTAAATACACTTCATTACATGGCTATAACTTTTGGCGTTTAGTAAGAATATCAGATTCTTTTTCTCTCAGGTAACAGTTATTAAGTTCATTTCTTACTTAGATTTCCAAATCAAAGGAAGCAGGTAATCTTGTTAACATAGCTTACAAGGAATTTCTTCCAGGATGCGGGAAAACTCCCCAAATAAGGCAATAAAAAAAAAAAGAGGGCTTACAAGAAACTAAGAACACTAACATTTGTGCTCCCGTTATGTGTCAAGTACTGTGCTGGGTGACTAGGTAGTTCCATGCTATTCCATCTAATCAGCAAACAAAATATGCTAAATGCTTATTCAAAATACAAGAATACTCACTAACACATACATACCATGTTTGATAAAGCTACTCTGTCTTTAGGAACAACCAATGAAATATCAAAAGTTGCTTTGATGGCAGGTTCATCCCAGCAAGGAAAAGCTCTCCGGGCATCAGTAGCCTTAAAAAAAGAATATGAAATATGAACTATCACTGAATGAACCTACCGGACTATTTCATGAAGTAACAACCATTTCTTTCTTTCTATCATTCATTTCTTTCATTTCTATCATTCATTTATTATTTATTAAAATAAATAAATGAATATTTATTTTTGACTCAGTGCTAGGCAATAAGCTAGGCACTGATTACAAAGAAGATACAAGGTAGCACTTTCATATACAACACATAAAACTGCCAGCATTTGACTTATTTAAAGAGATCTCATTCTTTCTGTAAACATAAAAAAGAGTAATAAACTTTAATGCAAAATAAGATTTAGTGGTCAGCAGGATATCAGTTATAAAAGGAAGAATCTTTAATAAAATAGAAATAGAACCGCTGACAGGATTCTGTATCTTAAAAATAACAAACAAAATATGCAGAGGTAGAGAAAGCATATTGTTGTTGTTGCTGTTGAGCACCTCAGTCGCGTCTGACTCTCTGTGACCCAATGGACTGCAGCACACCAGGCTTCCCTGTCCTTCACTATCTCCCAGAGTTTGCTCAAACTCATGTCCATTGAATCGATAATGCCATCTAATCATTTCATCCTCTGTTGCCCCCTTCTCCTCCTGCCCTCAATCTTTCCCAGCATCAGGGTCTTTTCCCTGATGAGTTGGCTCTTCCCATCAGGTGGCCAAAGTATTGGAGCTTTATTATCAGTCCTTCCAGTGAATATTCAGGGTTGATTTCCTTTAGGATTGACTGATTTGATCTCCTTGCTGGCCAAGGAACTCTCTAAAGAGTCTTCTATAGCACCACAGTTCAAAAGCAACAATTCTTCGGTGCTCAGCCTTCTTCACGGTCCAACTCTATATGGACCTTTGTTGGCAAAGTGATGTCTCTGGTTTTTAATACACTGTCTAGGTTTGTCATAGCTTTTTTTCCATGGAGCAAGCGTCTTTTAATTTCATGGCCGCAGTCACTGTCCGCAGTGATTTTGGAGCCCAAGAAAATAAAGTCTGTCACTGTTTCCATTGTTTCCCTATATATTTGCCATGAAGTGATGGGATCGGATGCCATGATCTTAGTTTTCTGAATGTTCAGTTTTAAGCCAGCTTTCTCACTCTCCTCTTTCACCTTTATCAAGAGGCTCTTTAGTTCCTTTTCAATTTCTGCCATTAGGGTGGTGTCATCTCCACACCTGAGGTTATTGATATTTCTTCCGGCAATCTTGATTTCAGCTTGTGCTTCATCCAGCCCAGCATTTTGCATGATGTACTCTGCGTATAAGTTAAATAAGCAGGATGACAATATACAGCCTTGACGTACTCCTTTCCCAATTTTGAAACATTCCGTTGTTTCACGTTCGGTTCTAACTGTTGCTTCTTATTTTTTGTTTGTTTCTCTTTTGTTGTTGTTGTTTTTTTTTCCTGAATAGCATGTGGGATCTTAGTTCCCCATCAGGGATCAAACTCATGCCCCCAGCAGTGGAAGTTGGAATCTTAACCACTGGCCTGCCAGGGAAACATATACTTCTGAAAAAGGATTTCTTGGGGCTTCCTTGGTGGCTCAGTGGTAAAGAATTTGCCTGCCAATGCAGGAGACAAGGGTTTGATCCCTGATCTGAGAAGATTCCAAGTGCCATGGGGCAACAAGCCCCCTGTGCCACAGCTACGGAGCCTGTGCTCTAGAGCACAGGAGCCGCAACTACTGAGCCCACATGCTGCAACTACTGAGGCCCATGTGCCTTAGAGCCTGTGCTCTGCAACAAGAGAAGCCATGGCAATGCCTGCATACCACAACTAGAGAGTAGCCCATGCTGACCACAACTAGAGAAAAGCCTGCACAGAAATGAAGACCCAGCACAGCCAATAAATAAATATTTTTAAAAAAGATTTCTCGAAGGAAAAATGTGACATGTTTGACTGCACTGTCAAAGAAATTAAATAAATTATGAATTCTACTAAACAGTAAATAAGATGTTTGAAAAAGTAAGGAGACTGTAAGGAAAAAAATACACAGAAAAATTCAAATTAGTGGCAGCACTAAATAAATGAATTTATACTAGAGGAGATTTAATGAATGACACAGATAGTAAGATCTAAGTTTCTATTTTCTTTTTTAATGTATTTATCTATCTGGCTCCATTGGGCCTTAGGTGCTGCACACAGGATATTATGGTGTAGTGGGTGGGCTTCTCTCTAGTTGTATCTAGTTGTGGGTGACCCACAAACTGGAGAACAATAATACCAAAGAAGTTCTTGCACTATGGTGAAGGTTCTGAACCCCAAGTAAGGCTTCCCAGCCTGGGTATTGGACAAAGGGACTGGGAATCCCCAGGAAATCTGGCCTTGAAGGTCAGTGGGATTTGATTACAGGACTTCCACAGGACTAGGGGAAACAGAGACTCCAGTCTTGGAGGGCACAAAATCTTGCACACACCAAGACCCAGAGGAAAGGAGCAGTGACCCCACAGGAGACTAAATCACAACTACCTGCTAGTGTTGGAATTTCTCCTGTGGAGGCACGGGTTGACAGGCTCACCACAGGGACAGAGGCACTGGCAGCATCAGGCCAGGAAGGCCCCCTTTGGCATAGTAAACCCTCTTGGAGTTTGCCACTAACCCTACCATAGGGCAAACAACTACCAGGGAGGGAGTGCAACCATACCCATCAGCAGATGATTGGATTAAAGCTTTACTGAGCAAGGCCCTGCCCACCAGAGCAAGACCCAGTTTTTCTCACTGCCAGTCCCTCCCATCAGGAAGCTTACACAAGCCTCTTAGGCCTCCTCTATCAGAGGCCAGATCAAAGAAGCAAGAATAAGCACAGTCCCACAGCAGCTAAGACAAAGACCATAACAAAACAGAAAGTTAATCTCCATGAAAAAGCAGAAAGTTATGTCACAGATGAAGGGACAGGATAAAACCCCAGAAAAACAACTAAATGAAGTGGAGATAGGCAACCTTCCAGAAAAAGGATTCAGAATAATGATAATGAGGATGATCCAGGATCTCGTGAAAACAATGAAGATGCAAGAAATGTTTATCAAAGACCTACAACAACTAAAAAACAGATGAATAATATACTAGAAGGAATCAAGAGCAGAATAACCGAGGCAAAAGAAGAGATAAATGACCTGGCAGACAGAATGGTGGAAATCACTGCTGCAGAACAGAAGATAGAAAAAAGGATGAAAAGAAATGAAAACAGCCTAAGAGACCTCTGGGACAACACTGAATTCACCAACATTCACATTATAGGGGTCCCAGAAGGAGGAGGGAGAGAAAAAGGACCTGAGAAAATATCTGAAGAAGTAACAGCTGAAAATTTCCCTAACATGGGAAAGGAAACAGTTAACCAAGTCCAGGCAGCACAGAGAGTCCCAGGAAGGATAACCCGAAGGAGGAACACACCAAGACACATAGTGATCAAACTGACAAAAATTAAAGACAGCCAAAATATTAAAAGCAACAAGGGAAAAATAACAAATAACACAAAAGGGAACTCCCATCAGGCTATCAGCTGATTTCGCAACAGAAACTCTACAAGACAGAAGTGAACAGCATGATATATTTTAAGTGATGAAAGGGAAGAACCTACAACCAAGAATACCCAGAAAGACTCTCCTTCAGATTTGATGGAGAAATCAAAAGCTTTCCAGACAAGCAAAAGTTAAGAGAATTCAGCACCACCAAACCAGGTATACAACAAATGCTAAAGGAACTTTAAGAAGGAAACACAAGGAAAAGACCTTCAAAAAATAAACCCAAAGCAGTTAAGAAAATGATAACAGGATCATACATACTGATAATTACCTTAAATGTAAATGGATTAAATGCACCAACCAAAAGACACACACTGGCTGGGCAGATGAAAGCATGTGCACATATGTACTTCCACTTACATCACTCTGCTTGATCCCCCCAAATTGTATGGAACTATTTTATATTGTTAATCATGTTCCTAATATGGCTTAAAATTATAATTATCTTTTATTTTTTGTCTGGCTATTGACTGGGAAAACTGTTAAACACCTTTTATTATGGTGATTATGTAACTATTACTCACTTTATCTGACTGTATCATGACTGGTCAACAGAAAATTAATAGAACTCTATATCACCAAACAAAACTACAATTTAACAGAAAAACCTGTAATCACTTTTTAAAGTCCAGATGCTTATCAGAATCATCTTGAAATTTTTTGAAAAACACAAATGCCCAAGTATTGCATTTTTTCCTCCAGAGCTCCAGGTATGTTTCTAATGTGCAGTTATGTTTAAAAACAACTGGACTATATGATGATCTTTTACTTTAATCTAGTTTGTTTCACTTTTTCTATTTCATATTCAGTCCTCCCATTTCATTTAGTTTGTTTTCCAATTTCTCCACCTTTTTCTTTTTTTCAATGTTCTTTCTCAAGCCTTTATTAAGCATAGTAGAAAAGCTTATTATACAGATACATAAATAATATGTATGATATATATATTTTAGAAAACTTATGAATTTTTGCCTAACTAAAAATTTATGATATTTTGATTCCACTTGTTTGACTTAGTATGAACAGAATGCTAGATTTCTAATTAGGAAGATGAAATAAGCGACAAAGGTTTACCGTATAGCACAGGGAACTATAGTCAATATCTTATAATAAACTATAATGGAAAATAATTTCAAAAATAATATATGCATAGCTGAATCACCTTGCTGTGCACTTGGAACACTGTAAGTCAACTATGCTTCAATAATGTGTATATTAAGCAAAAAAAAAAAAAAAAAAAAAAAAAGGACAAGGCGATAAAAGCAATCAAAGGTACATTTAGGGGATAGACACTAGAGCTAAATCTATTATTAAATGATGTTCCTGAAGAAGAGATCAGAACAGAAACATAATGAAGATGCAATATTCAAAGACAATACTGCTACACTGACAAAAGATCTAAATCTGAATATGAGTAGGGATCACCAATTATTAAAAGTCAATGAAAAGTGAACACCTAGTAAAAATTTTTAGGTATGAAGAAATAATTTAACAAGCAATCACAAAGAAAATCAAGCAAAATTTTAAAATGTGTTACTCTACAAAGGGAGAAGAGACATTTTAGTCTGACTCCTCCCATTTGACAAAATGAGATGTAAAAGACTTTAGAACAACTTATTTTTTAATATTTATTTTTATTTATTTATTAGGCTGTGCCAAAAGACAGAGAATTTATCATAGCAGACCTGCCTTATAAGAAATACTGAAAGGAGTCCTGTAAGCTGAAGTGAAATACAGTAAATGGTAACTCAAATCCATACAAAGAAATGAAGAACACCATGAAGGGGAACACACAGGAATTATAAAGACAGCATAAATATTTTTATTTGGGTTTTGTCTGTTTTTCATTTTTGGCTGCACCACACAGCTTACAGGATTTTAGGTCCCCAACAAGGGATCGAACCCTGACCAGCTCCCTGTAGTGGAAAGTCCTAACCACTAGCCTACCAGGGAATTCCCATAAACACTTTTATTTGTAATTCTTCTCTGTTTTGTCTTTAACTCTGTCTTTAAAAGGCAATTGTATAAGGTAATAATTAGGAAATGATTGACAGGCTTAGATGTATTAATACTATATAAAGATCAAATTTTTATAACAATAATAGCATGAAGGAGTCAGGAGCTACAATGAAGCAAAGTTTTTATACATTAAGAAAATTTTTCATTATTAACCTGAACTATGTTGGGTTTCTTTAATATTTATTTGGCTGCGCCAGGTCTTCATTGTGGCATGCGAGATCTTCAGTTGCAGCACACAGGATCTAGTTTCCTAACCAAGAATCAAACCTAGGCCCCATGCATTGGGAGCTCAGAGTCTTAGCCACTGGAACACCAGGGTGGTCCATGGACCAACATTTATGCACCTCTGGAGGATAAAAACTGTAAGCCAACTGTATCACTCTTATTGAAGAAGTTGGGCTGGTTAAGGGAAAAAGTCACTCAAAAGAAACCATAGTGTGTCTCAGTTAAAATGTAAGAAACTATTATGTGATTTGGAATTTGCCTGAATGATTTGGAGACGATTTAAGGAAGAAAGAATTCTAAGTTGAGTGCTGTTAGAAAGTGGAGGCAATTTTATCAGTGAGTATTATCTTTTCTGTTAATATAAAGAGGGCAAACTACAGCAAGCCTAACACTGCATTTGGTAAAAAAGCAGCAGTCACTCATTTTAACCAAGAAAGGGAGTTGTTTGTCTTTTGTGATGAGCAAAATGACCTTGTTTTTGTCTGTGCTTGGAGGAAATTATGAAGGGTCCTTGTTTTGTCTCACCTTATCATGGTGTCAAAGTAGTAACCTTGTCTGAGGTTGGCACTCTGTTTACATCCAACAGGAAAACAACACGTATTAGCTTCAGTGCTAGGACAACTTCTGATGTCAGGGGGCTGCTTTTTTTTCCTTCCCCTCCCCCCAACAAATCCTTTATATGTTCAGTAAAACTGGTTGTATATAAAGGCAAATGAAAGATTTCCTGATATCCCAATACTCAGGAAGTATATCGCCTACATACTCTCCCTTTAAAAATCATTTGGAGACACACTCCAACAAATCATTCCAAGATGAAGAAGTGCTCAAAAGGGCTAGAGATAAGCACTGGAATCACATTCTCACATATACACACATACACACAGGTAACAAAATTATATTTAGATATATACATGTATACATAAAATCCATATATATCTGTATATAGCTATATATGCATACATACAGGTAACAAAACTTCAACACCTGGATTGCTTTTATACTTTGTACCTGTGGCTTTTCCTACTAAATTAATATCGATACTGTTATAAAAATATCATTCCCCAGCCCACATCCCTAATTCACTCCCCTGTATAATAGAGAGAACTGAATATAGAATAAAAGTTTCAAAATCATTAATACAATTACAGTTACAGGCATCTAGCCTCAAATAATCGGGTGAATAAGAGAACAGACCTTTGTCAGAATGTCTCACTGAAGATCATGATTTTTTTTCGGCTGCCCTGGGTCTTTGTTGTGGCACATGGGCTCTTCACTGCTGATGTGGGCTTTCTCTACTTGTGGCAAATGGGGGCTACTCTCCGGTTATGGTGTGCAAGCTGCTCACTGCCACAGCTTCTCCTACTGCAGAGCATGGGCTCTAGGGTGCTAGCTCAGTAGCTGTGGCACATGGACTTTGTTGCCCTGCAGCATGCGGAATCTTAGCACCTGGACCAGGGACCAAGCCCATGTCCCCTGCATTGGCAGGCAGATCCTTTCTTTCTGTTTTTAAAAAATAACTATTTCATTATTTTTTTGGTTGTGCTTTGTTTTTGTTGCTGCGTGGACTTTTCTCTAGTTGTGGCGAGCGGGGGCTACTCTTTGATGTGATGTGCAGGCTCTGGGGTGCACAGGCTTCAGTAGTTGTGGCAGGTAAGCTCAATAGTTGTGGCTCCTGGGCTCTAAAGCACAGGCTCAATAGTTGTGGCGCATGGGCTCAGTTGTTCCACAGCATGTGGAATCTTCCCAGATCAGGAATAGAACCCATGTCACCTCCACCAGCAGATGGATTCTTTACCACTGAGTCACCAGGGAAGCCTCTGGCAGGCAGATTCTTAACCACAGGTCCACAAGAGAAGTCCCAAGATCATAATATTTTAAAGAATGCATGCGTGCTAAATCGCATCAGTCATGTCCGACTCTTCGCAACCACATGGACCGTAGCCCACCAGGCTCCTCTGTCCATGGGATTCTCCAGACAAGAATACTGGAGTGGGTTGCCATTTCCTCCTCCACGGGATCTTTTCAACCCAAGGATTGAACCCGCATCTCTTACGTCTCCTGCATTGGTAGGTGGACTCTTTACCACCAGCACCACCTGGGAAGCCCATATTTTAAAGAATACCATACCTCAAACTGGGTGACAGCAGCATAGCGCACCTCTCCAGAAGGGGTAGTATATTTACTTCTATAGAAACCTTTCATTTTATCATTCAGTTCTCCAACAAAATCTATCTTTAAGGTTCCTGTACCTGTGATTGAAGATAAATGAAAACACTTTCATGGAGATATTAAGTACAAGTTATCAGAAGTATGTCATTAAGCATTAATTCATAGCTATTGACAATGTTCAAATCATTCCTTCCTTTCTCAAACACTCCTCTTGGCAATGTAGAGAATATAGTATTTACTAAAGTAAACAGCAAACTAATCCTAAAGGAAACCTTAAAGTCATGTTTAGAGTGACTGCTAAGAAAGTTCTTTAATTTTACCAACGAGTTTCAAATTACCAATACATGAAAAGCAGGAAAAGAAATAAATATATTCAATGTATGACTGGCTATTATGCACTGGTGCTTCAAAAATATTTAGTTGGGTAGGCATTGTCTCCATTTTGTGAGAAGAAACTAACCCTGAAAAGTTAAATAGCTTGCCCAAGGTCACACAATTAGTAAGTAGCAAGAATGAGATTAAAAACTTAGGTCTGTTTAATCCAAAATTCATGCTCTCTGCCAATTATGCCATATAGATTGATCCTTTCCTGAAATCTAAGAATATTAAAGAAATAAATTTAAACCAGTAATTATTAAATGCAAATAAAAATACAACCTGAATACATATTCTATTGTTACATAAGAGCAAAATCAATTTAGATAAAATAGGAGGTTTTTTAAATTGAAGCATAGTTGATTTACAATGTGCCAATCTCTGCTGTACAGTGGAGTGACTCAGTTATACACAGAGAGACATTCTTTTAAAAAGCAGAAACATTACTTTGTCAACAAAGGTCCGTCTAGTCAAGGCTACGGTTTTTCCAGTAGTCATATATGGATCTGAGAGTTGGACTGTGAAGAAAGCTGAGCACCAAAGAATTGATGCTTTTGAACTGTGGTGTTGGAGAAGACTCCTGAGAGTCCCTTGGACTGCAAGGATATCCAACCAGTCCATCCTAAAGGAGATCAGTCCTGGGTGTTCACTGGAAGGACTGATGTTGAAGGTGAAACTCCAATCCTTTGGCCACCTGATGCAAAGAGCTGACTCATTGGAAAAGACCCTGATGCTTGGAAGGATTGAGGGCAGGAGGAGAAGGGGACAACAGAGGATGAGATGGCTGGATGGCATCACCGACTCAATGGACATGAGTTTGGGTAAACTCCAGGAGTTGGTGATGACAGGGAGGCCTGGCATGCTGCGATTCATGGGGTTGCAAAGGGTCAGACATGACTGAGCGACTGAACTGAACTGACTTGAACTGAGAGTTTTTACGAATATATATAAAGCTGATTCTTGAATAATATGGGGGTTAAACCACCTATAATTTATAGGTGCTTAGTTGCTAAGTCGTGTCTGACTATTTGCGACCCCATGGACTGTAGCCCACCAGGCTCCTCCATCCATGGGATTTCCCAGGCAAGAACACTGGAGTGGGTTGCCATTTCCTTCTCCAGGGGATCTTCCCAGCCCAGGGATTGAACCTTGGGTCTCCTGCCTTGGTAGGCAGATTCTTTACCACTGAGCCACCTGGGTAGCCCCAAAAAACATGGAACGATTCACAAATTTACATGTCATCCTTGAGCAGTGGCCATGCTAATCTTCTCTGTATTGTTCCAATTTTAGTATATGCACAGCCTATGCAAGCACAATAAAAGCAGCTAACGCCTCCAGAGGTACCACTGGGATAGGGGCCTTCCATATCTGCAGTTCCTCCACATCTCCAAATTCACCCAGTCTTGGACTATGTGGTACTCTATTTACTACTGAAAAATATCTGGGTATAAGCGGACCCATGCAGTTCAAACCTGTGTTGTCCAAGCATCAACTATCCTTTCTTTCATAACAGATAAAAACCTTATCACTATTATCTAGTGTCATCTACTAAATTCAGATGCATGACAAACCAATAATCCCATTCTACATTTTATAAATCCAGTCACAAAAAAACCCCAAAATGTTGACTTTGTAATTGATCCCTTTAAAAATGCCTATTAATAAAAGAATCCAGAGCATGGGAATCTAACAAATCAGAGATATAGTAGGACCATAAAGTAATTAGCCACTTATATCAAAACTTTTATATCCTAATGTTTCAAACTGACATTTTGGAATGCTTGCAGAGCAATGACACTGACATTTTTCAAAATGTTCTTGACTTTCTGACATATCCTTTTGGATGTTCACAAAGTCAAATCTTCACCTTCCAAAACTGAATTTGCTTTTTGGAAAGGTCCAAGTCATAAAGAGTTCAAGTCTGCAGATTATGTGAATAACAAATTGCAATCTATTTCTAGACAAAACACTAATTGTGCCTATGAAGTAATTAAGCTAATTTCCTTATATGCCTCAAACTGGTTCTGAAAGTAATTTCAAGTAAAAATTTCAGACGTTGGCAGCAAAGTCACAACTAAAGAAAAAGCCACATTCTGAATCATGCTAGGAAAATAAAACCAAACAACTCAATTGAAGGTCCACTGAATAGACATTTGTGATAGTATTTTTTCTTTAAATCGGACATTCAGTCTGAAGGGGTCAATAAACACTTCTTTTAAAAAAGAAGAGAATGACAGATTACTGGGACAGTAAATATAAAAATAGTAAAAGAATCTGAAACAATTCTGACTGACACTAAAGAATTCAGCTATAAATAATATAACATTTCTCTATTTTCATTAGGAATTCACTGATTAAAAAAAAAAGCACATGTGTTCACAGTAATCAAGTTTTTGTTGTTGTTGTTGGTTAGTCACTAAGTCATGTCCAACTCTGCAACCCAGGCTTCTTTGTCCAAGGGGTTTCCCAGGCAAGGATACTAGAGTCGGTTGCCATTTCCTTCTCCCTGGATCTTCCCAACCCAGGGATCAAACCCATGTCTCCTGCTTGGCTGGTGAATTCTTTACTGCTGAGCCACCCCTGGGAAGCCCCAATAAAGTCTGTAAAGAGTATCTATTAGACTACAAAAACCTCTTTAAAAATAGAACTGTTTGATGAAATTTTATGTTACAATTCCATAAATGGAATTGGCCAGTCTGTTTTTCAATAAGTCAACTGTTAAGATGTCTTCATATTCCATGGTAAATCTACTTTTGACTTTTCCTACTTGGAATAAAAGTGGATTTCAAACTCTTAACTAAATAAGAAAGTCTGCTCACATTTTCACTCGGTTTTAAATCTCCAAGGTCATAATACTATAACACGATATTGACAACGACCATTTCTGAAAAGTGGCAGACTACAAAATACAAATTATTGGGAAGGGTTATTACCTGGACTTGAAACAAAACCCAAGTTTTGTTTTTTTTAATATATTACTAAATTTAATTGGTGTCACATTATATAGTACTAATTACAGAATATTTGTTATTGATACAGAATTTTAGGGCAAAAACAGGAGGAAAAAGGACTTCATGATAAGTTTCACCTGTCAATTTTATACCACACTAAAGAACCAGTTGCCAGAAATTACGACGTTATACCTATTTTCACTTTGCTTCCTCAAATTAGATGCCTTATTTGAATATCCAATGTATACAATATCTTCTTGGGGGTGATAAGCCCTTTAAAACATATAAGCTCATTAATTAAACAACTGAAAAATTAGGACTTCCTCCAAAAAACTGGCTTTAAAGCTTAGGAGAGTATAATAATTGTTGTAAAACCTGAAGAAACAAAATTACTAAAAATTATATTATAAAAAATTTAATGTGTCTAGCTATGAAATTTAAGACAGATTACTTTATATAAAGAGAATAAGTCTCTGACTTTTTGTCACCATTTCTTATGATCCTGTTTTCCACTCTTCAAAATGTTGAACTCTTCTAGCATTTCGCAAATGATTGTCACTCTACAGGATCCTTACCCACTGATTCTAAGGTTGTTAGGCCTTACCATGATCATGGGAAGTTAACCAATATTCTAAAATGGTGCCAATTTCAGAAACAAAGATGTTTTACTTTGTTATATAGTATTTGGCATGACTGTTAAGTTTGAATCGGCTAAACACAAAGGTTACTAATGTCCTCCTGATACATGCTCAGTATTTATTACCAGAAGAGAGACCACTTACTGAAATTTGAAAAAAAAAATCAGGATTTTATTCTTAAAGCAAAGAATGACTAGGTAACTCTGACCCAGATATCTGAGGAAAATGTGAAAGCCAATGATTTTCAAACAGATATTTATATATATTCAATAATTGTATACAATCACACCTGTAATTGAGATAATTTTTAATTCTAATATTCATATTAGTTACTTAAGTATATTATATCAGCTAAAAATCTTCAAAACTTTGTCAAATATACTTTGTATGTGCGTGCTAAGTCGCTTCAGTTGTGTCCGACTCTTATTTAGAGTCCCCATGGACCATAGCCCACCAGGCTCCTCTGTCCATGGGATTTTCCAGGCAAGAATACTGGAGTGGGTTGCCATTCCCTTCTCCAGGGGATCTTCCAGGCCCAGGGATTGAACCTGCGTCTCTTAAGTCTGCTGCATTGTCAGGCAGGTTCTTTACCACTAGCGTCACCTGGGAAAAAAGTATAGTGTATACTAATGGTCATAATCTTCAATGACTTGTTCCTGCTTTTATTAGAAATGACTTAACAATTTACCAGGTCTACTGTAAAAAGTCCTTATCAAGAATGATGTAGCTCTTATATACTGATAATAAATGACCTCTTATATATAAAGAAGGAGAAAAGAAGGGTAGAGAATACATATGACATGCTAACTTCTGTGTTCTTAAATGGTAAAAACATAAATGCTTATAAAAGCATGGAGCAGTTTTGAAAGAATACATAGGAAACTGATCACTTCGGAGAAGTGGCGCTGAGAGAGCAAGACAGGAACAGAACAACCAACAAATCATCACTATGTATCATCTGAATTTCAAACCACGTGCACGTGTTATATTTTTTTAACATTTAATTTAAAAAATAAAAGAAGCATAATGTGGTGGTTAGTAGTACAAAATTTTGAATTAAATTGCTTGTGTTCTCTGACTGCCACTATATTAGCTGTTGACCTTGGGCAAGTTATTTAAGTTAAATATATCATTTGGTGCAACAGTTTATCTTTAAAGCGGAGATCATAGAATCTATTTCAAAACGGATTGACAAATGTTTATGATGCACATGAAACAGTACCTGGCACAGATTAAGCACTCAGTAGATACACGTGTGAATATACAATACACACATATATTCATATACAGGTATACATCACACACACACATACACACATACATATATATCTTCTGGGAGTTTATGTCCTTTCTTACCTGATGAGTTCCAGCAAATATATTCTGGCTTCTTTTAATAAACACACTAATATTTTTTATTTAAAAAATTATGTCCAATTTCCTAATGCTAAACTATTGAATCTATGCTATTTTTTTTCTATACATGCTAACTAGGTTTATCTATCTTCTTAGGCTATTCTAAGCCACCTTCAAATATTTTTGCTTCTTTCTTCCTCATTTTTATTTCATTAATTTCTGCTCTTAAATCTTTCAATTCTACTTTCTTCAAGTTACCTATTCTTTATGTCTAACGTTGATCTTGATGCCCATTTAATTAATTTTTAGCCTTTCTGAAAATAATGCTTTACCTGCATCCCACAGGCTCTGTATGTAGCAATTTTATTATTCAGTTCTAAATATTTTCTAATTTCTATAACAAATGTTCGACTCATTAATTTTCAGAAATATCATTTTTCCAATATATGAGAAGGCATTTTTTGTCTTTTGCTACTGACTTTAATCTTTTCACAGTATGAACACAGAATATAGTCTGTAGTGATACAGATTTTAAGTTTTTTAAAAATTTCCTATCATTTCTATCAAAATAATAGTTCACAGTTTTAAACCTCATATATCTGCCTGCAATTCAGGAGACCCAGATTCGATCCCTGAGTTGGGAAGATTCCCTGGAGAAGGAAATAGCAACCCACTCCAGTATTCTTGCCTGGAAAATCCCAAGGACAGAGGAACCTGGTGAGCTACAGTCCATGGGGTCGCAAAGAGTCAGACACGACTGAGCGGCTAACACACAACACAGTTCTATAGGCCCAGCTATATAAGCTGCAGGCACGCCCAATGCTACTTACTCCCTATACTTGCCTCAGTAACAACTCTGTGATTTCTAAATACCTTGCTTATTTAGCTATTTTTTTCACTTTTCAATTTTCTTCTTACTATAAAAAGTGAAGTTTGAGCTAAACTACATCTCCACTATTATACCTTTCACAAAGAATTAAAACTTTCCATAACTTCAAAGATCTGAAAATATTTTCTTTAAACTCATTGTGTGGCTAAGCATAGAATTCTAAATTGAGAGTCAGACTCACTTATAATTTTCAAGGAATGGGTTTATTAGAGTCTGGTTTCCATTGTAAATCTACTGCTTTTCTGATTTCTGAACCTTGAAGGTAACTTCCTCCCAACTCCCTCACCTTGGGTAGAAACTCTTTGAAGAGCCTCACTTTATCCCCTGAAAATTCTAAAATTTGCTTTGGTGTGGGACTTCTTACCTTTATTGAGTTTCCTTTTGATAGTGTATTTTTTCAAACTTAAGGCTTCTGTCTCATCAGTTCAAATAAATTTTCATGTTGTGTGTTTTTCATAATTTCCTCTTCCCATTTTCTATGTCTTCTCTTTCACTAGCTGGATGTCTGGTCCTGCTAGATCAGTCCTCCAATCTTCCTATTTGGAAGATGCCTCTATTTCACCTTTCAAAACTTCTTTTGTTTTTTTTACTTCTAATATATTATAATTTCCAAAAGTGTTCTTACTCTATTCCATCCTGTTCTTATTTAATGAATGTAATATTAGTAATACTCCTTAGGGTATTAATCTGTTTGGGCTTGGGGGGGCTTTCTTTTCATTTTTCTTTGCTTCTTTCCATTCTCTATATTTCTATTATACTTATTGCTTTCCTTTTTGCTTTATGTTTCATTTAGAAGTTTATCAAATGTCTGGTAATTGTTGCCACAGTGACTTTGGGCTTGGCTATGCTATTTGCTTTGCTCAATGAAATGTGAATGCACATCACCATCCACGTAGAAGCTTTAAATGTTTGTGATTTGGTGCTGTCTCCAGCCCCGAGCTTCTGCCCTCTGCCATATGAGAGAACAGCATGCTGCACATAGCAGCTACTCACTACGGAGCCTGGCATCAATAGGCACACGAGCTTAGTGGGGTTCAGGGAAGTTGGCAATATGTCTGCAGATGATCAGCAGTCCTCATGGCCACGTGTAAACAAGAAAGATTTGTTGTAAGCCACTGATATCTGTGGTCCCATTTGTGGGTTAAAATGTACACATACACTTATGTATACATAGAATATTTCTGGAAGGATTCACTAGACAATAAAAGTAGAAAGGGTCAGTTTTCAGGTTATTATCTTCAGTATCTTTTCATACAGGTTCATGGCAGACATTTGTTTTTATAATAATTTCACACAAAAATAATCCTAGTGAGAAAAAGACAAAATGAAAGGTCTTTAAGAGTACCAAGATAAAACTTCTCCAATTTAAAATTTTTCTATAAATACTTTCATATTGAGGGAATATATTCTCAATATAAAAATTATGGAAAACAGAGAAGGGTATGAATAAGAACAAAAATCATCAATTATGTCAACAACCAGACATATAATATTATTCATACCATTTTAGAGATATGATTCATCACCTTATTTATATGTGTAACTCTGTATTCTGCTTTTCAATTTTACATTACAATAAGTACTTTACAGTGTTAAGAATTCATAATTGCTGGATGTATTCACCATACATATATGTCATAATTAGCTTAATTATTCCCTTAGTGTTGGACAAATGTATTAATTCTAATTTTTTTACTATATTAGTAATGTCTGAAGAGACACTTCTAGGCATAAGGTATTTCTTGTATTTATGACTTTTCTTTAGGATACTGTATTCCTAATACCAGAACTGATCAAAAGACATGAATATCTTTGGGCTCTTAACACATACCTCCATGCTGCTTTCCAAATAAATTACATGGATTTACATTCTTACTAGTAATATTAAGGCAGTCACATTGAGATTCATTTTTTTTACTTCTGATTACATGACAGACAAAAACTGGTATTATCAGTAGCAGTTACTTTAATATTTCTCATTACGAGGAGGGCAAATATCTTAACACTGTTATTATTCATTTGCATTTTCTTTCTATTATCTGTGGCTTTTCATATGCTCATTTATCAAAGTCTCAGTACTTTACCAACTGATTTGTATATCACTTCTTCCCTTATATAAAGCTCAGAACGTCTAGTTTCTTTGTGCTTTTAAATAGCACATACAGTAATGTATCAATGAATCTTTCCTTCCATGCCCTCACTTAGCATAGCATCTCTCTAATCTCTGATTGTACCTCAAAATCATCTGTGGAACATTTGCCTCAGATATTTGGATTCAATTAGTAGAAGAACTAGGTAGATGTAATTTTAAAAAACTGAAAGTGAAAAAGTGAAAACAATGCATTATGTTCTAGAATAGAATGATTGCCATTTTTTACTTTTTTCTAGTGGGCTAAAAGTTGAAATGAACCTGACTATTTTAAGCTCCATCTTAATACTTTGTTATTGTTGTTCAGTTGTCAAGCAGTGTCTGACTCTTTGAGACCCTATGGACTGCAGAACGCCAGGCATCCCTGTCCCTCACCATCTCCCGGAGTTTGCCTAAGACCTTAATACTTAATCTCCCTAAAACAAAGAGCTTAAAAAAAAAAAAAAAGACATGCAATAAATTTGGGGGGAAGAAGTAAGATGTCACTATTCATTATGGGATTTTATAAAAGTCATGTCTCCTACCTGGTTGGAGAGTACTAGGAAAAGACAAGGTGACTTTTTCATCTTCATTTTGATAGTTAAATCCTGTAGCATGTATTTCTGGAATGGAAAAAAAAAAATTACTTCACAAATCTGACTGGACCAAATCCAGGCTGCAGCAATTAACATTTTCAAGGGCAAAATCTCAAATAAAATTATATATTCTGAATTTAATAAATTAAGTTCCTATTAACAAGACTGTCATTTCAAACTAACCTATTTTAGACTATGTAACCTAAGCTAAATATGCTCCTTAAAAACAATTACACATCCTACATTAATTCACAAAACTTTCATGATATAAGGAAAATAGGGCTACTATAAATGTGAAAAGGTTTTCTACCGGATTCCCAGACACACTTCATCCTTCTTTGCGTGATAATGATACTGCTTGATACGTTGCAGTCTTACTCCTGAACATTTGAAATACAGAACAGGTTGCCAAGATTTCAGTGTTAAAGATATGTCAGTGATAAAGAACCCGCCTGCCAATGCAGAAGACACGGGTTAGATCCCCGATCTGGGAAAATCCCACATGCAACTAATTTGAGCCCGTGCACGCCCATGCACCCCACAACTAAGGAGCCTGCGATCTAGAGCCCAGAAAGTGCAACTCTGGAGGCCACGTTCCGCAACTACTGAAGCCTGTGCACCTAGAGCATAGGATCTGCAACAAGATGAGCCACTGCACCAAGAAGCCCCTGCACTGCAACTAGAGAATGGTCCCCTGCTCCCCATGACTAGAGGAAAGCCAAAGACCCAACACAGTCAGAAATAATTCAAAAAAACAAACAAAACAAAAAAACAGATGTTATCGGTGAAAGTTCTGTTCTCCCACTCAAACGTAGGTAGCAATTCCAACAAGATATAAGTCATATTTCCACTGAAATCCTTTGTTGTTACATTTTATAGAAATAAGGAAGGTAAAAACAGGTGTGCGGATTAAATTAAGGTTTTGATTTACTCCTTACCAGTAGTAAGAAGAGCCTGCTTATTTAACTGATACTTCAGAATGCTTAGTTGATACTTTAGGAAAAGAGCTAAACAGATCAACTCCCACCCACATCCTCACTCCAAAAGAAAAATTGCCCAAAGAGGCAGCCTTAATAAGCACTTGAAAAGATGTTCAACATCTTTAATCATCAGGGAAATACAAATCAAAACCACAATGTGATACCACTTCATACCCACTAGGACAACTATAACCAAAAAGACAATAATAAGTTTAGGGAGGATGTAGAGAATCTGGAACCCTCACACATCGCTGACAGGAATGTAAAAATGTTTCCAAATGTTCTGGGAAACAGCCTGGCAGCTCCTCAAAAGATTAAATACAGAATTAACTATATAACCCAGAAATTCCACTCTTAGGTATATACCCAAGAGAAATGAATACATATGTCCATACAAAAATGTATACACAAAGGTTCTTAGTAGTCAAAAAGTAGAAACAACTCAAATGTCCATCAACTGATGAACAGATAATATGGGATATACAATGGAATATTATGTGACAATAAAAAGAAATGAAGTGTTAATATATGCTACAATATGGACAAGCCTTGAAAACATGTTAAGTGAAAGAAACCAAACACAAAAGGCCACGTGTCTATATGAAATGTTCAGAACTGGTAAATCCATACTGACAGAAAGTAAACTAGTGGCTGCCTAGGGCTGGAAGGTCATGCACAAATGGAAAGTGACAGCTCATGGGTACTTTCTTTTTGGGGTGATGAAAATGTTCTAAAATTCATTCTGACGGTGGCTTAAAAACCAATGAATTGAATTCTATAGTGTGTGAATTTATATCTCAAAAAGTTATTATTAAAGGAGAGGCAGCCTTACCAGTCACAGGCTTAAGTTTGATATGGGTAACAGTGATTCAGATTTAATAACATCCTATGAGTCAGGCAAGATGCCCACAATTCACTCTTATTTCTCATAAGTTACCCAAAGATTAAATTCCCAATGTTTCTAATGATAGTTCAAACATATTTTATAAAGCCAAAATCTTTATAAAACCAATAAGAATTTATAATTTGTTTTAAAAAGAACTTTATAATCAATTATTCCTCATTTTACAGATGAAGAAAATGAAGTATATAAAGTAAATGATTTACCCAAGGTCACACCGCTGGACTAGAACTCAGTTCCTTCACACTGCTGGACTAGAACTCAGTTCCTTTGCTATTCCTATTGCCAAAATTCTTTCTGCTATCATAAGATAGCTCCTAAATTTGAAGAGAAACTCAAGGTTTGGTATATATATAATACTGATGAAATAAATCTCTACTGAAACAATGACTTTTGCTGGCAAAAATCTGAGGTTTGCTCTAACTTGATCCCCAAGAATAGAATATTCCTTAGCCTACAGGGAAGCTAAAAGGCACTTCAAGGATTAAGAATGCACTTTTCTAACTCAGATATAAAGCAGCATTATGGTACCTCTAAGGTACTCTGCAGAGAAAGCAATGGCAACCCACTCCAGTGTTCTTGCCTGGAGAATCCCAGCGACTGGGGAGCCTGGTGGGCTGCTGTCTACGGGGTCGCAGAGAGTCGGACATGACTGAAGCGACTTAGCAGCAGCAGCAGCAGCAGTAGCAGTAGCAGCAAGCCACTCTGATCAAAAACTATCTCTATAAAAGTTTACTAAAACTAACTTGTTTTTATAAATGCACAAGAAAAGCTTCAAACTGGTAAGAAATGAAGACAGAAAAGCAAAAGAATAGCAGTTTTTAAATTGAAACAATCAAATACTGTATTGCTAGATTATATTCTACTGCATATCCTTCCAAATGTACAAATATCAACTACACCTGTGTATAAAACAAAGAGCAAAATTTCCTCTAAAATTCTCTCTCAGTAAAAAGAAAGTAGCCATATATCTGAATTCTTTAAAAGTGTCCTGGATTATGGGATACTCTTCCAATTACTTCACATGGACAACATACTACTTTGCAAAAGTAGAGTGTGAAATAACCTCAGTCAAGTAGTTTTGTACATCACCACCACTATTCAGTGACACAAGCCAAAAATAAGAAATCATCCTAACTGCCTCCCTCTCCATGTCTGTTTGTCTCTAACACCATACATTCAACAAGCAAATTCAACATTCTTAATCCCAGAATTTTCAAGGTTCCACCACTACAGCCCAGTCCTGTGTACCATTACTTCTCTTCTGCTGCTAAATCGCTTCAGTCGTGACTGACAGCCCACCAGGCTCCTCCATCCCTGGGATTCTTTAGGCAAGAATACTGGAGTGGGTTGCCATTTCCTTCTCCAGTGCATGAAAGTGAAAAGTGAAAGTGAAGTCGCTCAGTCGTGTCTGACTCTTAGCAACCCCATGGACTGTAGCCTACCAGGCTCCTCCGTCCATGGGATTTTCCAGGCAAGAGTGCTGGGGTGGGGTGCCACTGCCTTCTCCACTTCTCTTCTAGGTCACTATAACAGCTTCTTAACTGGTCTGTTTCCATTATTGCTGCCTTATAGTCTACATTATAGCAGCTAGGGTAATCAGTGAGATCAAAGCCTCTAATGGGATTCCTACAATACTCAGAATGAAAATCTAAATCTGCTTGAGATGGGCAATTATTTCTTGGAGAAGATCCAAAAAAAGCACTAATCACAAAATAAAAAACTGATAGATCAGATTTCATTAATATCCTACTGTATAACACAGGGAACTATATTCAATAGCCTTTGATAAACCATAATGGAAAAGAATATGAAAAAGAATATACATGCAAAAAACACTTAAAACTTGTAATTATCAAAAGACACTATGAAAAAAATGAACAGGCAAACCACAGACCAAGAGAAAATATTTTACTTTGTATAGATGCAAAAAACTTATATCCAAAATATACATAAAAACTTCTACAACCCAGTCATAAAAAGACAGACAACCAAAAACAGCTTTAACAGAATCTTTGACATTGGTCTCAGGAATACAATATTTTTCTAGATATATTTCCTCTGGCAAGGGGGAAAAAAGCAAAAATAAACAAATGGGATTACATCAAACTAAAAGGCTTTTGCACAGCCAAGAAAACCATCAATAAAACAAAAAGACAACCTATCAAATGGGAGAAGACATTTCCAAACGACATATCCTCTAAGGGGTAATCTACAAAACATATAAAGAACACATACAACTAACAATAACAACAACAACAAAAACAACCTGATTTGAAAATGGACAGAGGAGCTAAATAGACACTTTTTCCAAAGAAGATATACAAATGGCCAATAAGCACATGAAAAGATGTTCAACATCACTAATTTTTAGGGAAATGCAATTCAAAACCACTATGAGATACGCCCTCACGCCAATTAGACTGGCTATTATCGAAAAGACAAAAAATAACAGACCAGTGCTCTGGGACAACATGGAGGGATGGGGCGGGGAGGGAGGTGGCATTCAGGATGGGTGGATTCAGGATGAGGGGAACACATGTATACCTATGGCCGATTCATGTTGATGTATGACAAAAGTGAAAGTGAAAGTGGCTCAGTTGTGTCTGATTCTTTGTGACCCCATGGACTATATATAGTCCACAGAACTCTCCAGGCCAGAATACTGGAGTGGGTAGCCTTTTCCTTCTCTAGGGGATCTTCCCAACCCAGGGATTGAACCCAGGTCTCCTGCATTGCAGGCACATTCTTTACCAGCTTAGCCACAAAGAAGCCCTGATGTATGGCAAAAGCCATCACAATATTGTAAAGTAATCATCCTCCAATTAAAATAAATTAATTAAAAAAAAAAGAAGTAACAAATGTTGGCAAGGATCTACAGAAAAGGGAACTCTCATACACTGTTGGTGGGAATGTAAACTAGTATAAACACTATGGAAGACAGTATGGATATTCCTCAAAAATTTAAGAATAGAACTACCATGTGATCCAGCTATCCTCCTTCTGGTATTTATCCAATGAATACAAAAACACTAATTCAAAAAGATATACGCACCCCTACGTTCATCACATTTACAACAGCAAAGATGTGGAAACAACCTAAGGACCCACCCACTGATGAATGGATTAAGATGTGGGATATATAAAAAATGGAATATTACTCAGCCATAAAAAGATGAAATCTTGCCATCTGTGACTACATGGATGGACCTTGAGGTTACTGTGCTCAGTAAAATAAGTCAGATAGAGAAAGGACACATACCATATGATACCACTGATTATATATATATATTACTTTATATATATATAAAGTAATTAGGGACTTCCCTGGTGATCCAGTGGCTCAGACAGTGTGCACCCAGTGCAGGAGGCCCAGGTTCGATCCCTGGTTGGGAACTAGATCCTACATGATGCAACTAAGAGTCTGCATGCCACAACTAAAGATCCTGGAATGACGACTGAAGATCCCGCAAGCCACAACTAAGACCCTGTGCAGCCAAAATAACTAAATAAATATTTAATTTTTAAAAACTAATTTTAAAAAAAGCAAAATAAATGAACAAATTAAATCAAACAAAATCAAACATGCAGATACAGAGAACAGAGTAGCGATTACTCTGGGATTGGGGAGTGCCCAGGAGAGGGCAAAATGGGTAAAGGAGATCAACTGTATAGTGATGAATGGAAATGAAATTTCTGGTGGTAAGCACACTACAAGGGCATACAGAAGTAGAAATACAATGCTGTGCACATGAAAAATATAACAAAATGCTGTTGTAGATGTGGAGAAATAACTAGAACTCATATTTTGCCACTGATGCCTCACTGTCATTCCTCAAAGACTGCAAGCATTCTCTAACCTCAGAGTTTCTGCAACTTCATGAAAAATTCTTTATCCAGTTACCTACACATTTTATGTCATTCAGGTCTCTGCTCAAATCATTTCTTTAGAAATCTGTTCCATCACCTTAAACAACAGGCTTCACTCTATATTCTGTTCCTGTGATTTCTGAGTACTTATCACTACATTCATTACATTACATATTTGTTATTTATCTTCCCAAATTGAATACATGTATCTGGAAGGTTGACTCCTAGTTTTGTCCACCACTCTACCTCCAATGCTAGAATGGTTTCTGGCACACAGTAGGTTTAGTAATCATTAGCAGGATAAACAGGTCACTTCAAAAACAACATTCTAAGCGATTACATCATGAAGATCATGAATAGTACCCATATACAATATATTAATAAAAAATACCTTTACTAATGATATATGAATGGGGATTTATGGCTAGAGAGAAAATTTTCAATTTAAACATAATACAGTAACTCAAAAAGGCCTTAGAAGATAGTATTTGCTCTGGAACAATTAGATTGTTCAAAGTGTGGAAAGCCATTAATATAATGCTAAAGATACATGAAAAGTTACAATAAATATGCTTCAATAAAGTAAAGGCAATATTACCAGATTAATGTTTACATTAATATAGTTATAATTTAAATTGTATATATGTAAATTGAGCATTATAAGTAGACACTTCCCTACACCATGTATAAACAGTATCAATAACCTCAGATACGCAGATGACAACACTCTTATGGCAGAAAACAAAGAACTAAAGAGTCTCTGGATGAGGTGAAACAGGAAAGTGAAAAAGTTGGCTTAAAACTCAAAATTCAAAAAACTAAGATCATGGCATCCAGTTTCATCATTTCATGGCAAATAGATGGGGAAACAATGGGAACAGTGACAGACTATTTTCTTGGGCTCCAAAATCACTGCAGATGGTGACTGCAGCCATGAAATAAAAAGATGCTCCTTGGAAGAAAGGCTATGACGAACCTAAACAGCATATTAAAAAGCAGAGACATTACTTTGCCGACAAAGGTCCATCTAGTCAAAGCTATGGTTTTTCCAGTAGTCATGTATGGATGTGAGAGTTGGACTATAAAGAAAGCTGAACACTGAAGAACTGGTGTTTTTGAACTGTGGTATTGGAGAAGACTCCTGAGAGTCCCTTGGACTGCAATGAGATCAAACCAGTCAATCGTAAAAAAAAATCAGTCCTGAATATTCATTGGAAGGACTGATGCTGAAGCTGAAACTCCAATACTTTGGCCACGTGATGTGAAAAACTGACTCAGGAGAAGACCCTGATGCTGGGAAAGACTGAGGAGGAGAAGGGGATGACAAAGGATGAGATGGTTGGACGCAATCACTGACTCGATGGACATGAGTTTGAGCAAGCCCTGGGAGTTGATGATGGACAGGGAAGCCTAGTGTTCTGCAGTCCATGGGGTTGCAAAGAGTTGGACACGGAGTATGTCAAGGCTGTATCTTGTCACCCTGCTTATTTAACTTATATGCAGAGTACATCATGAGAAACGCTGAGCTGGATGAAGCACAAGTTGGAATCAAGACTGCTGGGAAAAACACCAATAACCTCAGATATGCGGATGACATCACCCTTATGGCAGAAAGTGAAGAAGTACTAAAGAGCCTCTTGATGAAAGTGAAAGAGGAGAGTCAAAAAGTTGACTTAAAGCTCAACATTCAAAAAACTAAGATCATGGCATCCGGTCCCATCACTTCATAACAAATAGATTGGGAAACAGTGGAAACAGTGACGGATTTTATTTTTTTGGGCTCCAAAATCACTGCAGATGGTGATGCAGCCATGAAATTAAAAGACGTTTACTCCTTGGCAGGAAAGTTATGACCAACCTAGACAGCATATTAAAAAGCAGAGACATTACTTTGCCAACAAAGGTCCGTCTAGTCAAAGCTATGGTTTTTCCAGTAGTCATGTACGGATGTGACAGTTGGACTATAAAGAAAACCGAGCGCCGAAGAACTGATGCTTTTGAACTGTGGTGCTGGAGAAGACTCTTGAGAGTCCCTTGGACTGCAAGGACATTCAACCAGTCCATCCTAAAGGAAATCAGTCCTGAGTGTTCATTGGAAGGACTGACGTTGAAGCTGAAACTCCAATACTTTGGCCACCTGATGCGAAGAGCTGACTCACTGGAAAAGACCCTAATGCTGGGAAAGATTGAAGGCGGGACAAGAAGGGGACAACACAGGATGAGATGGTTGGATGGCATCACCAACTCAATGGACATGAGTTTAGGTAAACTCTGGGAGTTGCTGATGGACAGGGAGGCCTGGTGTGCTGCAGTCCATGAGGTCACAAAGAGTCATACATGACTGAGCGACTGAACTGACTGAGCTACTGAACTGAACTGAAGCTTAACCAAACTTGACTTTGACAAACTTAAAAATATTTTAAATGGGAGAATAGTAATCTTATAATCAGGCATATGCGGTTATTCAAATCTGAGCCTTCACTGTCACATCTATAAAATTAAAATCATTACCTATTCCTTAGTTATTTGAAGATTATATATAATGCACTTTATGTAAAGTGCTTAGCATAGTATCTGGTTATGACCATCAAAAACATTAACACTCTTTTTCCAGATCATAATATATCTAACAGTTCTTTGTTAGCTACAACTAATTCATTGTTGTTGGTGAGCCCTTAAGTCATATCTGACTCTGCAACCCCATGGACTGTAGCCTGCCAGACTCCTCTGTCCATTGGGTTTCCCAGGCAAGAATACTGAAGTGGTTGCCACTTCCTTTTCCAGGGGATCTTCCAGACCCAGGGATTAAATCTGTGTCTCCTATTTGGCAGGAGGATTCTTTACTGCCACCAGGAAAGCCCACTAATTCATTATACCTGTATAAATACGGACTCTTGCTGAAATTACTTACAACAGAGTACTGCATTTCAGAAAAAAACTAAATATAATTGGCGTTTTGAAATATGTGGACATAAACACATGTATTTGGGTATAAGCATGCATGTGTTGAGTACGTATTTTAGTAATCAAATAAACAGAAGCAAAACTTTAATATAATCATAGCATGTATAAAATCATAACAAAAAAATCTTATACTCAAAACTACTAATATTCACTTTGACTAAAAAAGTTTATTCATGACAAATATATAGTCTACAAAGTTAAAAAATAATTTAAGATACAATTTTGATTTATAAGTAAAAAGAATTTCAGAACTATGTTCACAGTATGCTATCATTTATGAGCACACACAATACATATGTAGATACAGATATATACACATACATATATCTATAGATATCTGTAGATATACAGACACACATGAACATATATGTCTATAAATGCTTAGAACATCTGAGGAAGGATAGATACAAATCTGACAACTTTGTCTCTAGGCAGGAGAGGCGGAAGGCTGGAGAGGGGGAAAGCAGGCTTATTTAGTACTGTATACCTTTTAAATTTGGCATCAGGTGAACACATTAATTATGAAAAATTCTGTAATGGTAAAATCTTTTGAAAGATACTCCTTCTGAGATCCTGATCAAATCTGTATAGCATGCCCATTTATCAAACAAACCTAAATGAATATGTGTTCTCATTCTGGGTTTTCCAAGTATGGCTTATTAAGGAGGAGGCACTCTTGCCTAGATCTTTAGGACTCTGGCCAATCATAATTCAAAAACCACAGTCATTCTTAGAGAACACAAAAGGTCAAGTGGATCATCTTGTTTGCACAGTCTACCAGTGCAAAAAGCTTTCACTATAACCAAAAGAAGGCAGACACTCTTAATAACTGTACCACTTCAGTTTAGTTCAGTCACTCAGTTGTGTCCGACTCTTTGAGACCCCATGAACCACAGCACGCCAGGTCTCCCTGTCCATCACCAACTCCTGGAGTTTACCCAAACTCATGTCCATTGAGTCAGTGATGCCATCTAACCATCTTATCCTCCGTCGTCCCCTTCTCCTCCTGCCGGAGTCCAGCTCCAGCAGCCAGGGAATCACCCTGAAGGGATGAACGGGGTCGGCGAACGAAAATGATGCAGTCTCTCGCTCAAAGCACTGGGCTGCATGTTTATTTGAAGCATCAGGGTTTTTTTTATACTTTTACAAAAGCATTAGGTCAGAGGTATGACATCTTCAGTTTCCCCTCACCCATATTTACTGTCTCCATAAATCATTGTTGTCTTTCAGAGTTCCCTCTTAAGTGTCCTTGTGATAACATTGTAACTCAAGTTTGTCTCTGGGCTGTATATTACATTCTTCAGTTTATTTCTTATCTCTTTAAATCCCGTTATCCCCTAGTAACTTAAGCTCATCATCTCCTAAAAAGGCTTTTAGCTATTAGTATCTCTAAAATTCTTAGTTTTTATAAGCTATAGTAAAATATGCCAACACTACAACATACCTTGAACTTTTAGCTTCTAACTATTCTTAATTATTCCTAACCCCTAAACTCAGCAAACTTCTTTTGCCATAAACATTCCCCTTACAGGCAGGTTTCAGATAACAATGTTTCCCATGGCCTCAAGCTGCAGCCTATGTGCTCATCCTGGAGTATTCTTTGTAAAGATCCTTGAACAAATGTCAATAGTTAACTTTATGGATTATAACATACTTTCCAGCCAACTCAACCGGGAGGAAGGAAAGGACAAGTCAGAATCACAAGACCTAACTCCTTCATCCCGGGACCGTGCCTGCGGGATGAGGAGAGGGGGTTGGGGCTGTGCCTCCATTTTGTCAGTAATGCCTATCTTGGCTCCCGACATCCTCCTGCCTTCAATCTTTCCTAACATCAGGGTCTTTTCCAATGAGTCAGCTCTTCACATCAGGTGGCCAAAATATTGGAATTTCAGCTTCAACATAGTCCTTCCAATGAACACCCAGGACTGATTTCCTTTAGGATGGACTGGTTGGATCTCCTTGAAGTCCAAGGGACTCTCAAGAGTCTTCTCCAACACCACAGTTCAAAAGCATCAATTCTTTTGCGCTCAGCTTTCTTTATAGTCCAACTCTTACATCCATACATGACTACTGGAAAAACCACAGCCTTCACTAGATGGACCTCTGTTGACAAAGTTATGTCTCTGCTTTTTAATATGCTGTCTAGGTTGGTCATAACTTTCCTTCCAAGGAGTAAGCGTCTTTTAATTTCATGGCTGCAATCACCACTTAGTCTCTGACAAAATTTGAGAACCTCTCTCATATGAGTTCTTCTAGAATACAGAGTTTGTTTTCTGTTTGATATTTGTGCAGGTATGCTATCTGGTCCTGTACCTTTCCTTTAAATTACTCTGCTCACTTCCACAAAGAATACCAGGATCCTCAGGCCCCTTCATAAATCTACTTTACTTATGGACCTATCTGCAGGGCAGGAATAGGGACGCAGACATAGAGAAGTAAAGACAAAGTGGAGACATAGAGAACAGAACAGAGAACTGATTTGTGCATACAGCAGGGCAGGGGAGGGGGTGCAGTGGGCGGAGAGGGTAAGAGAAGGTGGGACGAACTGAGAGAGTAGCACTGATACACATATGCGCGCGCACACACACACATACACACACACACTCTACCATGTGTAAAATAGATAGTTCATGGGAAGCTGCTGTGTAACATCGGGAGCTCAGCTGGGTGCTCTGCGATGACATAGAGGGGTAGCATACTGGGGTGGTGGGAGGGATGCTCCAGAGGGAGGGGATATATATATTCTTATAGAGAATTCACGTTGTTGTACAGTAGAAACACAACATTGTAAAACAATTATCCTCCAATTAAAAATATTAAAATTAAAAATAACTTCATTATAATTTTCCCCCTTTCTGCTGGCCTTTCTCATTTTATCATTTAATATGTTAATTCTGGTGCTCTCTTCTGCCATAATAGGCCTCAAGAGGGATACAGTGCTTTTTATTTAGTAAGCACCTACCCCTGTGAGGGAACCTACAGCTGTTAAGGCCAATTTGTATTAACAATGAGTAACACAATGAGTAATTGTAAGGTAACTCCTGTTTTCCCTATTAAAAAAATCTAGGTCAGAGTTTCTCCTAACTGAAAATTTCTAAATATATCCATATGCACTTACAATCCTGTATTTCAATTTAATCTTTTATTCCATCTGTACCATGCTACCTAAATATTAAAAAGTAAAGCATTAAATATAAAAAATAAAGAATAAATAAACAGTTTCCTTCCTATTAAACACAGGCTTCGTGCAGGTCTCACTGGTTATCTGATCTCTTTATTGCACTGACAACGTAAACATAAAACATTATCTGGGGACTTCCCTGGCAATCCAGTGATTAAGACTCCATGCTTCCAATGTAGGGTGCACATTTCAATCCCTGGTAGGGAACTAAGATCCCATATGCCATGAGGTCCAGCCAAAAAAAAAAATTTAGATATTAAAGTGGCTCACGTTTTTTTTTTTTCAAATTTAAAAAATAATATCAGTAGTCACATAAATTCTATTTTAAAGTATCACTAAATCCACAGAAGGTTGACCAAGAACTTAATCAACAGATACTAAAAGTATCATTTCCTCTATGTCGTCTACTAAATGGAACACTGCAGAGCAGTGGGGGAAGGATCATGTTCTCATAACCAGCACTGAGACAACAGAATCCTCATTAAGAAGTAAAAGCCAAGCTTCCGGATCTGGATTCACACTGCACCTAAAAAGTAGATTATTTTTCAGTCGCTCAGTCATGTCCGACTCCTTGCAACCCCACTGACTGCAGCATGCCAGGCTTCCTGTCCTTCACCAACTCCCAGAGCTTGCTCAAACTCATGTCCCTTGAGTCGGTGATACCATCCAACCATTTCATCCTCTGTTGTCCCCTTCTTCTCCCGTCTTCAATCTTTTCCAGCATCAAGGTCTTTTCTAATGAGTCGGCTCTTCGTATCAGGTGGCCAAAGTATTGAAGCTGAAGCTGAAGCTTCAGCATCAGTCCTTCCAATGAATATTCAGGATTGATTTCCTTTAAGGTTGACTGGTTTGATCTCCTTGCTGTCAGGGGGACTCTCAAGGGTTTTCTCCAATACCACAGTTCAAAAGCATAAATTCTTCGACGCTCAGCCTTCCTTATGGTCCAACTCTCACATCCATACATGACTACTGGAAAAACCATGATTAGAAGGACCTTTGTTGGCAAAGTAAGGTCTCTGCTTTTTGATATGCTGTCGAGGTTGG
This sequence comes from Okapia johnstoni, assembly GCA_024291935.2. NCBI lineage: Eukaryota > Metazoa > Chordata > Mammalia > Artiodactyla > Giraffidae > Okapia > Okapia johnstoni. The sequence continues at coordinate 22,750,320 of CM044306.1, read as the reverse complement.
TCACAGCTTTTCTTCCAAGGAGCAAGCGTCTTTTAATTTCATGGCTGCAGTCACTGTCTGCAGTGATTTTGGAGCCCAAGAAAATAAAGTCTGTCAGTGTTTCCACTGTTTCCCCATCTATTTGCCATGAAATGATGGGACTGGATGCCATGATCTTAGTTTTTTGAAGCTGAGTTTTAAGTCAACTTTTTTACTCTCCTGTTTCACCTTCATCAAGAGGCTCTTTAGTTCCTCTTTGCCTTCTGCCATAAGGGTGGTGTCATCTGCATATCTGAGGTTATTGATATTTCTCCCAGCAATCTTGACTCCAGCTTGTGCTTCTTCCAGCCCAGCATTTCACATTATGAACTCTGCATATAAGTTAAATAAGCAGGGTGACAATACACAGCCTTGACGTACTCCTTTCCCAATTTGGAACCAGTCCAATTGGGTTCCAGCTGTTGCTTCTTGACCTGCATACAGGTTTCTCAGGAGGTAGGTAAGGTGGTCTGCTATTCCCATCTCTTAAAGAATCTTCAAAAGTTTGTTGTGATCCACACAGTCAAAGGCTTTAGTGTAGTCAATGAAGCAGATGTTTTTCTGGAATTCTCTTGGTTTTTCTACGATCTAACGGATGTTGGCAATCTGATCTCTGGTTCCTCTGCCTTTTCTGAATCCAGCTTGAACATCTGGAAGTTTTCACTTCACGTACTTTTGAAGCCTAGCTTGGAGAATTTTGAGCATTACTTTGCTAGCATGTGAGATGAGTGCGATTGTGCAGTAGCTTGAACATTCTTTGGCATTGCCTTTCTTTGGGACTGGAATGAAACTGACCTTTTGCAGTCCTGTGGCCACTGCTGAGTTTTCCAAATTTGCTGGCATATTCAGTACAGCACTTCAATAGCATCATCTTTTAGGATTTGAAACCCAGGTCTCCCACATTGCAGGCAGATTCTTTACCATCTGAGCCGCCAGAGAAGCCCAAGAATACTGGGGTGGGTATCCTATCCCTTTTCCAGGGGAACTTCGTGACCTAGGAGTTGAATTTGGGTCTCCTGCATTGCAAGTGGATTTGTTACCAGCTGAGCTACCAGGGAAGCCCAAGAAGTAGATTATGAAAGTCAAAACAACGAAGTTTTCAGAAGATAATACAGGAAGATACCTTCATGATGTTGCAATAGGGGGGAAACTTAGGAACAAAAGAGCAATAAAGGAAAACAATGATAACTGGGGCTCTGTAATAAGCTGTGCTATGCTATGGTTAGTTGCTCAGTTGTGTCTGACTCTTTGTGACCCCATGGGCTGTAGCCCACAAGGCTCCTCTGTCCATGCGGATTCTCCAGGCAAGAACACTGGAGTGGGTTGCCATGACCTCCTCCAGGGGATCCTCCCAACCCAGGGATCAAACCCAAGTCTCCCACATTGCAGGCAGATTCTTTACCATCTGAGCCACCAGGGAAGCCCTCTGTAATAAGCTAGAGGAGTGGGAAAGGTTGGGAGGTCAGAGGGAGATTCAAGAGGGGGGGAACATACGTACATCTATGGTTAATTCGTGTTGATGTATGACAGAAATCAAACCAATATTGTAAAGCAATCATCAATCAATTAAAAATAAATATAAATGAAAACAATGATAAATTTGACCCTATGAGAATTAAGAACTTCTGTACATTAAGAGGCATCATTAAGAAAGTGAAGATGCAGAAGATATTTGTAACATGTAAGTGGCAAAGAACTTATATCCAGAACATAAAAAGAATTCTTTTAAATTCTAAGAAAAAGACACAAAGCTCAGTAGAAAAATGGGCAAAAAAACTTTAACAGGTACATCACAATAGAGGAAATAAATATGTCCAATATACATATAAAAGGTAACCAACCTCATTAAAATCAGAAAATAAAAATTAAAACCTCCATCAAATACTCACCAAGTTAGCTAACAGTAAGAAGTCTGAAAATACCAAGTGTTAACAAGAACACAGCGTAGCTGGAACCCACTCGGGGAAGTAACATAACTGCTATAATCCAAAGGTATGCATACGCTGTAACTGAGCAACTCCACTCGTAGGCATATACTTTATGGAAAAGTGGGCTTACATGCACCAAGCTGAACATTAAGTACGAACACCATTGTGCGTAGTAGCCCTAAACTGACACAATCCAAATGTTCATCAGTGTCCACCAATGGGAGAATGGATAAAAATATTTGGTATATTCCTATAATAGAATACAGGGCAGTGACAAAAGAGAAAAAACTCAAGCTACACAAAATAATGTGGATAAACCTTTAAAACTTAATACCTTAAGTGAAAGAAACCACACAGTATTTACTATGATTCCATTTTTATAAAATACAAAAAAGGGTAAATGAAGCAATATTGTTCAGGGATGCACACTTAAATTGTCACTATAGAGCAAATTAAGAAAATGATTACCTCAAAAGTAAGGTAATCTCTTCCAGGAAGGGCGGGATGTGATCAGAAGGGAGCATGTGAGAGGTTTATGACATTTAGTACTAAGCTATAAAACTGTTATTTGCACATTTTTGAGGTAATGATAATTTTCACAATAAAAAGTTCAAAAATTTTTAGAGGGGGTCATACAAAAACAGATGGATACCAAGACTTCGCTAGTGGTCCAGTCCAGTTAAGAACCTGCTGTGCAATGATGGGGATTCGGATTGGATCCCTGGTCAGGAAACTAAGATCCCAAGTGTTGCAGAGCAACTAAACCTGAACGCACAGCAGCTACTGAGCCTGCATCCTCCAGAGCCCATGAACCATAGCTAGAGAGCCCACATGCCACAAGTGGAAAGTCTGAGCAGTGCAAGGAAAAGATCCCTCAAGCCTCAACTAAAACCTAATGCAGCCAAATTAAGGAAAAAAAAAAAAGAGAGAGAGAGGAGGATATCATCTACCCTAACCCCAAAACATTTCTTACATTGTTTTAAACACAACTAAACCAACTTAGTAAAACAGATTTCAATGACAAAAGGAATTTACTCCACAGAAAAGTAAAACCTTTATGAAGAAAATTTTAAACACTACTTAAAGACAAAGAAGAGAAATAACAGAAAGGTAAATAATATTCTTAGTTAGGGATATAACAATGTTGTTAATTCTCTTAAGTTATGTACCATATGATCTCAATAAAAACACCAACAGGATTTTTTTCATTTTATAATTATGCAATTTGACTCCAATGTCCATATGCAAAAATAAATAAGAAAAATTCAGTGAATTCAGGGTCTTCCCAGGTAGCTCAGAGGTAAAGAATGTGTCTGCCAATGCAGGAGATGTGGATTGGATCCCTGGGTCAGGAAGATCACCCTGGAGGCAGAAATGGCAACCCACTCCAGTATTCTTGCCAGGATACAGGCAACATAGATGGACACAGGAGCCTGCCAGGGTACTGTCCATGGGGTCACAAAGAGTTGGACACGACTGAGTGATTGGGCACATACACACATATAGTGAATTCAAAAAAGAAAAGTGCAATGAGAAGTCTTGTACCACCAGATAGCAGAACAGATTACAGAGTTATAATAATTATAGTAAGCATGGAAATAAACTCAGGAATACAGAACATGTTCAAAAGTAACAAGCAGAATCAAATATATATATAATTTAGTATATGATAAAGGTGGCATTTGGATATGGGGGGAAAGATAGATATTCCATAAATGGTGTCAGAGCAAAAATTTAAGATGTAATCATATCTTATACTTAAGAGGAAAATTCCAGATGGAACAAAGATTTATATGTAAAAGCAGGAACTATTAATAATACTGATAAAAAAATAATCTCTGGCTAGAGAAAGCTTTTCTAAATATGTCTTTAAGCACATGAAAAGGTACTCAACATCATTAATTATTAGAGAAATGCAAATCAAAACAACAATGAGATTTTCACCTCACATCTATAACAGAATAGTTATCATCAAAAAGTCTACAAATAATAAATTCTGGTGAGGATGTGGAGAAAAGGAAGCTCTCGTACACTGTTGGTGGGGATGTAAATTGGTGCAGGCACTGTGGAAAAACAGTATGGAAGTACCTCAAAAGACTAAAAAGAGAACTACCGTGTGCTTGGTAATAAGTCACTCTTTGCTGTCCATGAGTTCCAATAAGTTGGCTCTTTGCATCAGGTGACCTAAGTATTGGAGCTTCAGCTTCAGCATCAGTCCTTTCAATGAATATTCAGCGTTGATTTCCTTTAGGATTGGATGGTTTGATCTCCTTGTTGTCCGGGGGACTCTCAAGAGTCTTCTCCAGCACCACAATTTGAAAGCATCAATTCTTCAGCATTCAGCCTTCTTTATGGTCTAACTCTCTCATCCCTATATGACTTTTGGAAAAACCAAATTGACTATACGGACCTTTGTTGGCAAAGTAATGTCTCTGCTTTTTAATGTGCTGTCTAGGTTTGTCATAGCTTTCTTTCCAAAGAGCAACTGTCTTTGAATTTCATGGCTGCAGTCACTGTCTGCACTGATTTTGGAGCCCAAGAAAATAAAATCTGTCACAGCTTCCACTTTTCCCCATTCTATTTGACATGAAGTGATGGGACCAGATGCCATGATCTTAAGTTTTCTGAATGTTGAGTTTCAAGCCAGCTTTTTCATTCACCTTTTTCACCTTCATCAAGAGGCTCTTTAGTCCTTCTTCAGTTTCTGCATATTTGAGGTTGTTGGTATTTTTCCCAAAATCTTGATTCAAACTCGTGATTCATCCAGCATGATGTACTCTGAATATAAGTTAAATAAGCAGGGTGACAATATGCGGCCTTGATGTACTCCTTTCCCAATTTTGAACCAGTCTGTTGTTCCATGTCTGGTTCTGCTGCTTCTTGACCTGCATACAGATTTTTCAGGAAACAGGTAAGGCGGTCTGGCATTCTCATCTCTTTAAGAATTTTCCAAAAAAAAAAAAAAGAATTTTCCAGTTTGCTGTTATCTGGCAACCCACTCCAGTATTCTTGCCTGGAGAATCCCATGGACAGAGGAGCCTCATCCATGGGCTTGCAAAGAGTTGGACATGACTGAGCGACTTAACACTTTTACACAGTCAAAGGCTTTACTGAGCGACTTAACACTTTTACACAGTCAAAGGCTTTAGCATAGTCAATAAAGCAGATGTTTCTCTGGAACTCCTTTGCCTTCTCTAAGATCCCATGAATGTCGGCAATTTGATCTCTGGTTCCTCTGTCTTTTCTAAACTTAGCTTGTACATCTGGAAGTTCTGGGTTCACATATTGCTGAAGCCTAGCTTGAAGGATTTTGAGCATAACCTTGCTGCCATGTGAAATGAGCACAACTGTACTGTAGTCTGAACATTCTTTGGCATTGCCCTTCTGGGACTGGAATGAAAACTGACCTTTTCAAGCCCTATAGCCACTGGTGAGTTATCCATATTTGCTGGCATACTGAGTGCAGCACTTGAACAGCATCATCTTTTAGGATTTTACATAGCTCAACTGGAATTCCATCATCTCCACTAGCTTTGTTCATAGCAGTGCTTCCTAAGGCCCACTTGACTTCATACTCCAGGATGTCAGGCTCTAGGTGAGTGACCACCCCACTGTGATTATCCATATCATTAAGACCTTTTCTGCATAGTTTTTCTGTGTATTCTCACCACCTCTTCTTAATCTCTTCTGCCTCTGTTATGTCCCAAATGTTTCTGTCCTTTATTGTGCCCATCCTTGCATGAAATGTTCACTGGTATCTCCCAATTTTCTTCTTAAATATATGAAAAGATTTTTAACTTTACAATATAAAGAAATGCAAAGTAAAAGCAGTGCAAAATAACAAATTTTTTACCATCAGATTAACAAAAGATCAAAAAATTTGAGAAGATACGCTGCTAAGCACGCTGTTTGACTAATAAGCTGGTAGATGTTGGTACAATCTCTATAATGTAAATCTGACAACATGATCTCTATAAATTTGACAATATCAAGCAAAATTATAAATATACCTCCTGACCTAGCAATTGCACTTCCAGGAATTTATCCTAGAGACCTATTCACATGTACAAAATGATGTGAGATTGGTACAATACTACTCATTGCAGTATGAGTTCTTAATGAGTTATTATAAATTCATTCCATTAAATCATAAAAAAGAGGAAGTTCTTTATGTACTGATTTACAACAAGCTCCAAGACAAAGTATAGATCAGTTTCTCAGAAGATGCTACATTTATATTAAGAAAGAAGTCTACAATTAACTAAAGTTGGTACTTCACCAGTAAAATTTAACAGAAACAGTAAGTTTTAACTTTATAACAATACCTCCTCTTCCTTACTTTACCTAACTTTTTAATGTTAGCCTTCTACATACACATACATATTCTGTCTCTCTCTCTGCATTCAAAAAGTCTTCCTATATTAATACTTGAGCATGACAATCTTGGGTTGAAAGGTAATCATTAGTTGAGCCATGAAACTAATGAGCCAAGAAACTAATTGGCCTTCCCCTTTTGTCTAAACATAATGAAATTTTTAATCACAGAAAAGGAAGTATAAAGAAAGAACTACAAGGTGGTACACTCAAGAGACCACATTTTTAAAAAGACTGAAATGGAAAAAATTATATAGAATCAGCCAAAGTTGTCAGTGCTTACATCATCTACGAAATCCATAATGGATTCTGCCTTCATATTATATTAAGATATAAAGTTCCAGAAAAACATCTATTTTTGCTTTTTTGACTATGCCAAAGCATTTGACTGTGTGAATCACAACAAACTAGAAAATTCTTCAAGAATTGGGAATACCAGACCACCTGTCCTGCCTCTTGAGAAATCTATGCAAGTCAGGAAGCATCAGTTAGAACTGGACATGGAACAACGGACTGGTTCCAAATAGGAAAAGGAGTACGTCAAGGCTGTATATTGTCACCCTGCTTATTTAACTTATATGCAGAGTACATCATGAGAAACACTGGGCTGGATGAAGCACAAGCTGGAATCAAGATTGCCGGGAGAAATATCAATAACCTCAGATATGCAGATGACACCACCCTTATGGCAGAAAGTAAAGAAGTACTAAAGAGCCTCTTGATGAAAGTGAGAGAGGAGAGTGAAAAAGTTGGCTTAAAGCTCAACATTCAAAAAACTAAGATCATGGCATTCGGTCCCATCACTTCATGGCAAATAGATGGGGAAACAGTGGCAGACTTTATTTTCTTGGGCTCCAAATTCACTGCAGATGATGACTGCAGCCATGAAGTTAAAAGATGCTTGCTCCTTGGAAGAAAAGCTATGACCAACCTAGACAGCATATTAAAAAGCAGAGACATTACTTTGCCAACAAAGGTCCATCTAGTCAAAGCTATGGTTTTTCCAGTAGTCATGTATGGATGTGAGAATTGGACTATAAAGAAAACTGAGCAATGAAGAATTGATGCTTTTGAACTGTGGTGTTGGAGAAGACTCTTGAGAGTCCCTTGGACTGCAACGACATCCAACCAGTCCATCCTAAAGGAAATCAGTCCTGAGAGTTCATTGGAAGGACTGACGTTGACGCTGAAACTCCAATCCTTTGGCCACCTGATGTGAAGAGCTGACTCACTGGAAAAGACCCTGATGCTGGGAAAGATTGAAGGCGGGAGGAGAAAGGGACGACAGAGGATGAGATGGTTGGATGGCATCACCGACTCGATGGAGACAAGTTTGGGTAGACTCCGGGGTTGGTGATGGACAGGGAGGCCTGGCGTGCTGCAGTCCATGGGGTCGCAAAGAGTCGGACACACCTGAGTGACTGAACTGAACTGAACAAATGTAAAATCTAAAAATCTCAACTTAGAAGCTCCAATTCAACTGTACTTGCAAGGTTTCTTTATAAACTATCTATGTGGAACTCAGAATGTTATTTCCTCCAAGCCACTGCTGTATGTAAGTAACAGGAAACCTAGCCTAAGTAGTTCTATGTAGCCCACATATGCCTGTATAGTTCAGTAGTAGATTAAACATGTGATGAGGTGCTTTTTTTTTTTTCGGCAAGCTACCTACCATATTATGTCCGTAGTTTTAGAAGCCATTCTGCTGTATGCACAGTTGCACTTCAAGCAATACCTAGATTCAAAGTTCCATATTTTGAAATGGATTTATATAATAATCATCCTACCCTATTAAGCAATCTAAAAATTCTAAAGAGAATTAGCCATATACCAAATACCCATGAAACCCAAAATGACCGCTGCATAATTAGTTAAAATGACTTATCAGCAATGCAAGTATCAGAGTAACACAAAGACAGATTCTAGACCTGATTCTGCCACTGATTATGTGGTATTACACTATTACTTAAATCTCTGGATCTGTTTTCCTTACGTGTAAAACAATTAGAAACTTTATTTCAAGTAATGGAGTAGTATGTAAAGAAACTTTCCTCCTCACTTACCCAGCTCCCTTAAAACTATAAAAGTTAAATGGGGAGAAAAAAAATCTCAAAAGCATAAAAAAGAAACAAGATAAGGAAGCCAAGATGAAGAAGAAATAGGATTCCAGAAATAGGAAGCTGTTCTATGCCAGGCCACTTTTGTTCTAAAGTCATTTGCTGATCTGGTATACATGCCTTAAAGGCTCAGTCTGGTGGGTCCCTGGGACAAAAAGTGGAATTCAGATTCTGTCAAGACTTTGGGGTGGGGGTCAAGGTAAACCAATTCCTCCTTTGGATCTGAGCCTCAAAAGGTGATAAACTTTATAGTAAAGGTGACTAAGAAAAAAAATAGTCCACACAGGAAACCACTTAGACTTCAGAAAATCTAAAGCCCTGATACTGGAAAAAGATTATAACTGAGTACCAGTGACTCCCAGATAAAGTAAACCAAAGTCTTCCCTAGATGAAGAAAATATCATCTTATTTTGATGACACAATTTTCCTAATTTAACATCCAATAATCGAATAAAGCCTGGCATGGAGGATAAGACAAATTAAATGAAAACAGTTAAAACAATGTTTTTATTATTCAAAGACATTTAACTAACTAAATATACATATATACATAAGAAAATTAAACTATACCACAATAATACCATATAAATCAGAGGAAGATAAATGGAGATTAAGTGCTCTAAGATACTTGTACTACCCAGAAGGGTAAAATGATCAATTAATACCGTATTTTTTTTTCCACCTGCAAAGTGTGGCATGCAGGAATTCCTTGACCAAGAATCAAATCTGTACCCCCTGCAGTGGGAGCATGGAGTCATAACAATTGAACCACCAGGGAAGTCCCAACACTGGATTTTTTTTAAAGTCAAGGATGGCTGTTAATTCCCAGAGTATTGACACACATCCAAAAAACAACTACAAATTAAAAAAAAATTTTTTTAACTTTTCTAAAATTATATACATAAGAAATACATAAGAAAATGGTACATAAAAAAAACCAAATAACAGTAATTACATTAAACGTAAATAGATTAAACGCTTTAGAAGACAAAGATTTTCAGACTGGATTTTAAAAGAAAAAAAAAGTAAAAAGAGCTGTTTACCTAAAACATAAAGGTTTGAAAAGAGTGAAGGTAAAGAATGAGAAAAAATTGCATACAAACATTAACCAATAATTCATAAAACAAACAGGAGGAAAAAATTGGTAAAAATGAAGATTTAAACAAAACTAACCAACTTGACTTTGTAAGACACACAAAACACTATATCCAACAGCTATACTCTGTTTCTAGTTTTTTTAATTTATCTTTAAATTTTATTTATTTATTTGTTTTTGGCTGTGTCGAATCTTAGTTGCAGCATAGAGGCTTCTCTCTTTAGTTGTGGCTCAAGGGCTCCAGAGTGCATGGCTCTATAGGTGCAGCACACGGGCTCTCCAGTTGTGGCACAAGGACTCAATAGCTGCAGTGCCTGGGCTTAGCTGCCCTGCAGCAAGTGGGATCCTAGCTCCTGCACCAGGGATAGAACTCAGTTCCTTGCATTGAAAGGCAGATTCTTAACCACAGGACCACCAGGAAATCCCAGCTATATACTCTTTTGAAACACACACAAGCATTTTAAAAGTTGACCATATCTTAGGCCATAAAGCAAGTCTTACTGAGCACACAGCATACATATAGACATCATACAGTAATCATACAGTAAATTAAACTAGAAAATCTCCAGGTACATACAAAAATTCCATAGACCAAAAATGAGAAAATATTTTTCACTGAATCATAAAAACTGAACATCAAAAAATGCAGAGGCAGACCAGTGGCTGCCTGGGGATAAGGAAAGGGAGAGAAACGGATTACAAAGGGGCATGAGGAAATACTGTGTGGGTGATGAATATGTTCATGACCCTTGCATTCACAGGTCAAAAAGTTATCAAATTATACATTTTCTGATATGCAGCTTATTATATATGAATATTGCATATACCTTCACAAAGCTATAAGGCGGGTGGGAGGGGAGAGGAGGGAAGGTGCAACAGCAATAGCAAGCAACAAGAGCTATAGTTATTGCCTGGAGAATTTTCCCCAAAACAAACAATCCAAAAAACAGTGGGATATAGTTAAAAGCAGGACATTTTTAGGAGGAAAATTTACAGCTTCAAATGAATATAGAAAAGCAATTAATAAGCCAAGCATCCATCTCAAGAAATTAAAAAAAAAATTTACAGTTGTTTTATAAACAAACTCAAAGAAAGTAGAAAGAAATAATAAAGATAAGAGCAAAAGTTAAGGAAACAGAAAACAAACATTCAATTGAGGATTTTTTTAAAAAATCAAAAGTGAGGGTTTCCCTGGTGGTCTTGATATTTTATTATAAGGAATCTTAAAGCAAAGATGCCTTGCAATCCTAAAAATTTGAAACTATTCACAGCAGAGATTTTTCACAAATGTTCTATGGCAGTTCTAAATATAGATTACAGGTTTGCCAAAATACTGATTCCTTGGCCTTTGGGTCAGCCAGCAGATCCTGAGCAATGAGAGGCTCACCTTTCTTCTGTGAGCCTCTCTTTTCCAGTGTCCCAAGAAAATATCCTTTTCTATTAATATCTTGGGGGAAAAAAAGTTTCAGTTTTCTGAATGTTGAGCTTTAAGCCAATTTTTTCACTTTCCTCTTTCACTTGCATCAAGAGGCTCTTAGTTCCTCTTCACTTTCTGCCATAAGGGTGGTGTCATCTGCATATCTGAGATTATTGATATTTCTCCCAAAAATCTTGATTCCAGCTTGTGCTTCATCCAGCCCAGCATTTCTCATGATGTCCTCAGTATATAAGTTAAATAAGCAGGGTGACAATATACAGCCTTGACGTATTCCTTTCCCCATTTGGAACCAGTCCGTTGTTCCATGTCCAGTTCTAACTGTTGCTTCTTGATCGGCATACAGGTTTCTCAGGAGGCAGGTAAGGTGGTCTGGTATTCCCATCTCTTGAAGAATCTTCCACAGTTTGTTGTGATCCACACAGTCAAAGGCTTTTGGCATAATCAATAAAGCAGAAGTAGATCTTTTTCTGGAACTCTCTTGCTTTTTCTATGATCCAACGGATGTTGGCAATCTGATCTCTGGTTCCTCTGTCTTTTCTAAATCCAGCTTGAACATCTGGAAGTTCTTGGTTCACATACTATTGAAGCCTCACTTTGAGAATTTTGAGCATTACTTTGCTAGCATGTAAGATGAGGGCAATTGCGCGGTAGTTTGAACATTCTTTGGCATTGCCTTTCTTTGGGAATGGAATGAAAACTAACCTTTTGCAGTCCTGTGGCCTGAGTTTTCCAAATTTGTTGGTATGCTGAGTGCAGCACTTTAACAGCATCATCTTTTAGGATTTGAAATAGCTCAGCTGGAATTCTATCACCTCCACTAGCTTTCTTCACAGGGATACCTCGTAAGGCCCACTTGACTTCATACTCCAAGATGTCTGGCTATGGATGAGTGATCACACCATCATGGTTATCTGGGTCATTAAGATCTTTTGTGTATACTTCTGTGTATTCTTGCCACCTCTTCTTGATCTCTTCTGCTTCTGTTAGGTTCACAGCATTTCTGTCCTTTATTGTGGCCATCTTTGCATTAAATGTTCCCTTGGTATCTTTAATTTTCTTGAAGAGATCTCTAGTCTTTCTCTTTCTATTGTTTTCCTCTATTTCTTTGCATTGATCACTTAGGAAGGCTTTCTTATCTCTCCTTGCTATTCTTTGGAACTCTGCATTCAGATGGATATATCTTTCCTTTTCTCCTTTGCCTTTTGCCTCTCTTCTTTTCTCAGCTATTTTATCTTCTTTTCTCAGCTCATCAGTCTTTCACTATCATTCAAAACCAACTAAAGTGAAAGTGAAAGGAGTCAAGTATGTACAATTGCAATCTTCACGTTCTTTATCTCTGATTTGTACTAAAAAGGAATAAAAGAGTTGGCTAAAGCTATCATTTGTTCCTTCTAATGCAAGATTTATTCAGTCTGACTCCAGTTTACTTTCTGGCCACATAGCAGGTCTTGTAGGATCTCAGTTTCCCAAATGAGTTCTCAGTTACCAGGGGCTGAACCTGGGCCACATCAGTAAAAGCCTGAAATCCCAACCACTAGGCTACCAGGGAACTCCCAAAGATTACTTATTTTAAAATGGATCCATTCTGGGAGTTCCCTGGTTGTTTAGTGGTTAGGATTTGGCACTTACACTGCCATGGCTTTCAATCCCTGGTCAGGAACTGAGAGATCCCACAAGCCATGATGCTGCCAAAAAAAAAAAAGATCCATTCTGCATGAAAAGCAGAATACAGTTCACAGATAAACTCAGAAATCCCAACAAGATAAGGAATTAAAAAGTGAGGTTTTATTTGATTGTTAATACCATATGTAAGTTCTTCCCTTGAAGAGTATGTCATCTGTTTATCTCTATTGTTTTTGCAATTGCTTTTAAGTTTCTTATAGATAAAGGATACTTCAGACATGTTTTCACACTTACCACTTAAAAACCAATATTAAATAAAAACTTCAAAGACTACACAATGGCCACTTAAGCAAAAAAAAAACCAAAAAACAAACTCTTTGACGTTGGGGACAGAAAGGTTTCAAATAAATAATAAAGTTCCTTAACTAATTTATCTGAAAAGCAAGCAGAACCTGGGCGATAGAGGGGAACTTTCTGCACATTACTTGCAGTTCCACAATAATCAAAGGTATGCATGTGCTTCTAACATAATTTACATAAATAATTATTTATTTACACATCAACAAGATTTAAATAGGAAATTCCTTGGTGGTTTAGTCGTTAGGACTCGGTGCTTTCACTGATGTGAGCCTGGGTTTGATCCTTAGCTGGGGAACTAAGATACAGAAAGCCACACGGCATGACCAAAGGGAAAAAAAAAAAGACTCAAATAAACCAAAAATGCTAAATGTTTATAAAGCAGCCACATAACATAGGTCTGGAACCAGTGCTTAAATGTTAGAATATATATACCTTCAGAGTAAAGTTCAATTAAAATAGGAAATCGCAAAATGTTGGGAGGAAAAAAAAAACAACATACTCTCCAAAACTGTCTCTGAATTGCTTACGGTTGTCAAAGTATCCAAAACACAATCTGCAGGGAATTCCCTGGCGGTCCAGTGGTCAGGAGTCCAGCTTTCACTGCTGAGGGCCTGGGCTCAATCCCTGGTTGAAAAACTATGATACCACAAGCCATGTAGCATGGCCAAAATAAAAAAAGGATCACCAGGTAATGTATCTGGACTAAAAGGTATGATAAAGTTTTAATTTCTACTTGAAATGGTCTCACTTTCATCTTTCCAAGGAAGAGAGGACAGAAGAGTAGACATCTCATACTCAATATAGGTAGTATAACACAGGACTTCCCTGTGGTGCCAGCAGTAAAGAATCCACCTGCTAATATGAAAGACCTAAGAGACAAGGGCTCAATCCCTGAGTCAGGAAGATCCCCTGGAGAAGGGAATGGCAACCCACTCCAGTATTCTTGCCTGGAGAATCCCATGGCCACAGTAGCCTGGTGGGTTATAGTCTGTGGGGTCGTAAAAAGTTGGACATGACTGAAGTGACTTGGCACATTGGCAGTTCAGTGGTTAAGACTTCATGATTACAAAGCAGAGGGCTCAGGCTTGATACCTGGCCAGGGAACTATGATTCCACATGCCAAGTGACAACAAAGCCCACGAGTTGCAACTAGAAAGCCAATGAGCCACAACTAGAGAGACGGTGTGCCTCAACTACAGAGCCTAAGAATTCTGGGGCCTGTGTGCCACAACTAGAGAAGCCTCAATAAAAGATCCCACATGCCACAACAAAGATCCTGAGGGCCACAAGTAAGACCCGACACAGCCAAAAATAAATAAATATTAGAACAAGAAAAGAGATGTATACCACATTAGCTTAAAAAAAAAAAGCAAGTTGTGGGGAGGGAGATGGGAGGGAGGTTCAAGAGGGAGGGGACATATGTATATCTACGGCTAATTCATGTTGGGGTCTGACAGAAAACAGCAAAATTCTGTTAAGCAATTATCCTTCAATTAAAAAATTAATTAAAAAAAGCAAGTTGTAAAACATTATGTATATATATCATAATCTAACTTCTGTATTACAGGAAAAAACTTGCATGTATAAAAAGAATTCATATCAGATTATTAATAAGGGTTACTTCTGAGACTAGTGAGGTAGGTGGTATAATGAAGTGAGGGAAGAAGACTTTCACATCTCATATTTTCTACTATTGGATTTTATTACAACAAGCATGTATTTCTTTTATAATTTTAAAAGATAGGCAAACAATATATTAAATACCATGTCATGAACGTAACCTATAATTGTTCATTTTAAAAACTGTTCCTGGACTTCCCTGGTGGTCCAGTGGCTTAGACTCCACTCCTCCCAATGCAGGGGGCCTGGGTTTGATTCCTGGTCAGGGAACTAGATCCCACATGCTGCAACTAAGACCTGGTGCAGCCAAATAAATATTGAAAAAAAAAAAAACTGTTCCTGTGCAATGTTTACGAAAGTATTTTAAACTTTAATAACAATCTTCAGATCATTAAACCATCATTTTAAAACACTTCCTAATGATCATGTGTGTGTGTGCACGCATGTGCACACGCACCTCACCTCAGTCGTATCTGACTCTTTGCAACCCCATGGACTGTAGCCTGCCAGGCTCCTCTGTCCACGGAATTCTCCAGGCAAGAATACTGGAGTGGGTTGCCATTTCCTTTTTTGGGGGGGATCTTCCTGACCCAGGGATCGAAATCACAACTCTCATGTCTCCTGCACTGACTGGCAGGAGGGTTCTTTACCTTTAGTACTACCTGGAAGCCCAAATGATCATCTGTATCTGGCCAGTAACCACTGAACTTACACAATCAAGTAAAATATCATCTTCTGCTACAGATTTCATAAGAAAATATATTTCACATTTTAAATTGATGAATCGAACTCACTCCAGTATTTTTGCTTGGAAAATCCCAAAGACAGAAGAGACTGGCAGGCTATGGTCCATGTGGTCACATAAGAGCTGGACACAACTCAGCAACGAAACAACAACAGAGAAGTACAGAGGAAAAAAAAATGATACATCTAGACTTCCACTCTGGCTATTTAGCAGCTTAGCTGGTATCAGAATAACCATAAATACTGAATTTTAAAAAACGTTTTAAGTGTTTGAATGTGAGTCACATATAGATCAGCTTTAGATTCACAGGCTCTTTATTCCCTTGTTGGCATTTGCTGACTTCTAAGCAGAACATAGAGGCCAATGGAGAAAGCAGAGTAATAAAGCTTGCAATAATTTCACTAGGCTAAGGAGATAAAACTTGGAATTCAGGACTACCAAAGCAGCCAGTCTTCATATGGCCAAGATCCCAGAAAAATGGAATAACAGATAAAAGTCTAACATTCTTCATTCAACTTCCCCTCAAGACATTCACTGCCTCCTATATTACAACAGTTTTATGATGGTAGAGAACCAGAAATTGGATTTCAGGACCAAGAAAGAAAGGAAAAATCTTAGCAAAAACCTCTAACAGGGCTACAAACCAGAAAGAAGGGCAAACTGGGGGCAGGGAGGAGATTCAATAGGACCAAGATGACCTTGGTTAGTGAGAGACTGAAAGCTCTCCCCCTAAGATGAGGAATAAGGATGCCTGATTTTGCCACTTCCATTCAACACAGGACTAGAGGTTCTAGCCAGAGTAATTAGGCAACAAAAATAAATACAAGGCCTTCAAATTGGAAAGGAAAAAGTAAAATTATCTCTGTTTGCAGATGAAATAATCTTATATGTAGAAAAGCCTAAAGGTTATACATTTATACACATTAGAACTAATAAATGAATTCAGCAATGTTGCAGGATAAAAAAATCAATTAAAACAATCAGCTGCATTTCTATACTCCAATAGTGAACAATCTCAAAAGGAAACTTATAAAACTGTTCCACTTGCAATAGCATCAAAAAAAATTAAGTACTTAGGAAAAAATTTAACCAAAGAGGTGGAAGACTTGTACACAAAAAACTACAAAACTATGCTCAAAGAAAAAAAACACAGATAAATGGAAAGACATCCTTTGTTCAAAGATTGTGCATGTGTGGGTATGCATGTGCTCAGTCGTGTCCGACTCTTTGTAGCCCCATCAACTATGGCCCATCAGGCTCCTCTGTCCATGGGATTTTTCAAGCAAGAATACTGGAGTGGGTTGCCATTTCCTTCTCCAGGGATCTTTCTGACTCAGGGATCGAACCCATGTCTCCTGCATTGGCAGACGGATTCTTTATCACTGAGCCACCTGAGAAGCCCCCGTTAGTGGGTTACAAGACAATATTGTTCAGATTGCCACAAAACTGTGTGCTATGCTTAGTCACTAAGTCATGTCCAACTCTGCAACCCCATGGACTGTAGCTCACCAGGCTCCTCTGTCCATGGGGATGCTCCAGGCAATAATACTGGAGTGAACTGTCACGCCCTTCTCAAGGGGATCTTCCAAACCCAGGGATCGAACCAAGGTCTCCCACATTGCAGGTGGATTCTTTACTACCCAAGGAAATCTATGTTGTTGTTGTTCAGTCGCTCAGTCAAGACCAACTCTTTGCAACCCCAGGGACTGCAGCACACCAGGCTTCCCTGTCCTTCACCATCTCCTGGAACTTGCTCAAACTCATGTCCATTGAGTCGGTGATGCCATCCAACCATCTCATCCTCTGTTGTCCCCTTCTCCTCCTGCTTTCAATCTTTCCCAGCATCAGGGAAAGAGTCGACTCTTCACATCAGATGGCCAAAGTATTAGAGATTCAGCTTCAGCATCAGTCCTTCCAAAGATAATTCAGGACTGATTTCCTTTAGGAATGACTGGTTGGATCTCCTTGCAGTCCAAAGAACTCTCAAAAAATTTCTCCAATACCACAGTTAAAAACCATCAATTCTTCGGAGCTCAGCCTTTTTTATGGTCCAACTCTCACATCCATATATGACTTTTCGAAAAACTATAGCTTTGACTATACGGACCTTTGTTGGCAAAGTAATGTCTCTGCTTTTTAATATGCTGCCTAGGTTGGTCACAGCTTTTCTTCCAAGGAGCAAGCATCTTTTAATTTCATGGCTGTAGTCACCATAAGCAGTGATTTTGGAGCCCAAGAAATATCTGTCACTGTTTCCACTGTTTCCTCATCTATTTGCCATGAAGTGATGGGAACGGATGCCATGATCTTGGTTTCCTGAATGTTCAGTTGTAAGCCAGCCTTTTCTCTCTCCTCTTTCACCTTCATCAAGAGGCTCTTTAGTTCCTCTTCACTTTCTGCCATAAGGACGGTGTCATCTGCATATCTCAGGTTATTGATATTTCTCCCTGAAATCTTGATTCCAGCTTGAGCTTCATCCAGCCCAGCATTTCACATGATATACTCTGCATATAAGTTAAATAAGCAGGGTGACAATATGCAGCCTTGACGTGCTCCTTTCCCAATTTGGAACCAGTCCATTGTTTCATGTCTGGTTCTAACTGTTGTTTCTTGAACCTGCATACAGGTTTCTCAGGAGGCAGGTAAGGTGGCCTGGTATTTCCATCTCTTGAAGAATTTTCCAGTTTGTTGTGATCCACACAGTCAAAGGCTGTGGTGTAGTCAATGAAGCAAAAATAGATATTTTTCTGGAATTCTCTTGCTTTTTCTGTGATCCAGTGGGTGTAGGCAATTTGACCTCTTGTTTCTCTGCTTTTTCTAAATCCAGCTTGTATATCTGGAAGTTCTCCGCTCACGTACTGTTGAAGCCTAGCTTGACGGATTTTGAGCAATACCTTGCTAGCATGTGAGATGAGTGCAATTGTGTGGTAGTTTGAACATTCTTTGGCATTGCCCTTCTTTGGGACTGGAATGAAAACTGACCTTGTGCAGCCCTGTGGCCACTGAGTTTTCCAAATTTGCTGGCATACTGACTGCAGCACTTTCACAGCATCATCTTTCAGGGTTTAAATAGTTCAGCTGGAATTCCATCACCTCCACTAGCTTTGTTCATGGTGATGCTTCCTAAGGCCCACTTGACTTCACACTCCAGGATGTCTGGCTCTACGTAAGTAATCACACCATCATGGTTAATCGGGTCATTAAGATCTTTCTTGTACAGTTCTTCTGTGTATTCTTGCCACCTCTTCCTAATCTCTTCTGCTTCTGTTAGTTCCATATCGTTTCTGTCCTTTATTATGCCCATCTTTGCATGAAATGTTCCCTTGGTATCTCTAATAATTCAATAACCTCTAGTCTTTCCCATTCTATTGTTTTCCTCTATTTCTTTGCATTGTTCACTGAGGAAGGCTTTCTTATCTCTCCTTGCTATTCTCTGGAACTCTGCATTCAGATGGGCATATATTTCCCTTCCTTATTTGCCTTTTGCTTCTCTTCTTTTCTCAGCTATTTTAAGGCTTCCTCAGACAATCATTTTGCCATTTTGCATTTCCTTTTCGTGTGGACTGTTTTACCACCACCTCCCATAAAATGTTACAAACCTCTGTCCATATTTATTTAGGCACTCTATCAGATCTAACCCTTTGAATCTATTTGTCCCTTCCATTGTATAAACGTAAGGGACTTAAGTCTTTTTAGTCTTCCACCTAAATGTGGAACTAACACTATAAAACTCTTAGAAGAAAATATAAGAGAAAAGTTTCATGACATTGGATTTTGCAATAATTCCAAAAGCACAAGCAGCAAAAGGAAAAATAGACAAATTAGATATCATCAAAATTTAATGTATATTCTTCATGAATAGTAAACTTTTGTGTATCAAAGGACACAGAGAATTCCAGTGGTTAGGACTGCTGAAAGCCAGGTTCAATCCCTGGTCAGGGAACTAAGATCCAAAAGCCATGCAGTGGAACGAAAAAAAAAAAAAAGACACAATCAACCAAGAGAAAAAGAATGAGAGAACCTACAGAATGAGAGAAAGTATCTGCATAATATATCTGACAAGGGGTTAATATCCAGAGCATATGAAGAACTCCTACACTCTACAACAAACAATCTAATTCAAAATGGCAAAGAACCTAAACAGACATTTCTCCAAGATATACAAATGGCCAATAAGTGAATGAAAAGATACTTAGTATGACTAATCATTAAGGAGATACAAGTCAAAACCACAATGAGATACCACTTCAGACCTATTAGGATGGTTATTATCAAAAAAAGAAAATAATACATGCTAGCAAGGGTATGGAGTAATTGGAACCCTTGTATACTATCAGTGGGAATGAAAAATGGTACAGCCTGTACAGAAAACAGTATGGTAAAAAAAGTAAAAATAGAATCAGCATATGATCAAGCCATTCGTTTTGGGGTATATATCCAAAAGAATTAAAACAGAGTCTCAAAGAGATATTTATACACT
Organism: Okapia johnstoni; assembly: GCA_024291935.2. Classification (NCBI taxonomy): domain Eukaryota; kingdom Metazoa; phylum Chordata; class Mammalia; order Artiodactyla; family Giraffidae; genus Okapia; species Okapia johnstoni. Next base: position 22,730,521 of record CM044306.1, on the reverse strand, counting down.
TATGTTCATAGCAGCATTGTACACAATAGGTAAAAGGTGGAGACAAACCAAGTGTCTACTGATAAACAAAATATACAAACTACATTTCCTTTAAAATGAAACACACCGCAACATGGATGAACCTTAAAGACGTTATTGAAGTTAGTTGGTCATGAAATGACAAATGCTAGAAGATTCCACTTATATAAAGTACCTAGTGTAGTCAAATTCATAGACAGAAAGCATAATCATAGTTGCCAGAGGCTAAGGGATAGGGGAAGTGGGCTGTTATTATTCAATGTGCACTGAGTTTTGGTTTTGCAAGACAGAATCATGGAGACGGATAGTAGGAACGATTGTTCTACCAGGTAAATGTGTACCAATGAACTCTACATTTATAAACAATTAAGAGGATAAATTTTGTTTTGTGAATTTTACCATGATTTTTTGAAAAAATGACCTAGCTGTATCCTGTCTGCAGAAGAAAAAGAAGAAAATTCCTCTCTAGAACAAGTTAAAATCTGCTGAGAGAAACTAAGGAAGATCTAAATAAAGGGAGAAATGTATATTCTTCATGAATGGTAAACCTCAATATCGCTCTCCCCGATGGAGTTAATGCAATTCCTATAACAACATCAATAGGCTTTTCTGTAGAAACTGACAAGCAGATTTTAAAATGAAAATTAAAGGGACCAAAATCATTTTTAAAAAGAACAAGTATGGAGCCCTCACACGACCTGATTTCAAGACTCAAAATACAACAGAAAGAGACTAGAAATTCAAGAGGGAGAGAATAACCTCTATAACAAATGGTGCTAAAAAAAAGCAGACACCCATATACCAATAACTAATCAATTAATTAAAAATAGAACCTTTACCCTTGTCTCATTACATAAACAAAAGTTTTAATTCAAAATGGATCAAAAGATCTAAATGTAAAAGTTAAAGTTATAAAACTTTTAGAAGATAATCATAATGTCCTTGAATTCTTAAATTGAACATCTTAAATAAGTCATAAAAAAAGCCATATAGTGTAAAAGAAAAATTCAATAAACTGGAATTCATTGAAATTTAAAACTTATGCTCTTCAAAAAAATAAAAAGGCAAATCACAGAACTTCCCTGATGGTACAGTGGATAAGAATCCTCCTGCCAATGCAGGGGACATGGGTTCAATCCCTGGTCCGGGAAGATTTCACGTGCCATAGAGCAACTAAGCCACAACTTTTGAAACCTGCACACTCTAGGGCCTACAAGCGACAACTAATGAGCCCCTGTGCTGCAACTACTGAAGCCCATGAGCCTAGAGGTTGTGCTCTGCAACAAGAGAAGCCACCACAATGAGAGACCCGTGCACTGCAACTAGAGAGTAGTCCCTGATCTTTGCAGCCAGATAAAGCTACACATAGCAACAAAGACCTAGTGTAGCCATAAATAAATAAATAAATAAATATTTTTTAAAAAAGGCAAACCACAGACTGGGAGAGTATGCAAAACATATCCACCAAAGACTTAAACCTGGAATATATGACAACTCTTAAAATTCACTTAGAAGATAAACAAATTCCTCCAGTTGGCAAAGGTATGAACAGACACTTCATCAAGGGGAGATAATACAAATGGCAAATAAGGACTTTACATCAATAGCCATTAGGGAAATATAAATTAAAACCGCAATAAGATACCACTACACAACCACTGGAATAGCTAAAATTGAAAAGATGGAATAGAACAAATGTTAGTAAGGATATGGAGCAACTGGAAGTCTCACACAGTTGATGGGAATATAAAATGGTACTGAGATTTTAGAAAACTGGCAGTTTCTTTAAAAATTCTCCATTTACCATATGATGCAGCCATTGTATTTACAGGTATTTACCAAAGAACAATGAAAGCATATGTCCACAAACGGCATAGATTGCTTTTACCCTTTAAAAATAACAACCTTTTATGTTGGAAATAAAATCTCCTAGAGGATTTCTGATATCTGGTCACACATGTAAAGATCTTAGAAGTTGACATCCCATCCTAAGAGCACAAGTAAAAAGCTGGAGAAACTGAAGATCAACAATTCTCAGATCCATCAGAGAAGTGAGGACAAAGGGCAAACCACTGCTGAAAAATTGGACACAGGCAAATACAGAAAATCACAACTTATCAGTGCAGAAACCCAAAAGAAGAAATCACCTCTGGCAACCAGTACTGGGGTAGGAAAACCTGAACTGTAATTGATGAAGTGCTGGAGGCTCAGTGTGAACAAGCTTGAGAGTTTAAAATTCCAGGAAGACCTAGTCATAGGGGGACCTTCATGCTTTTGTGAGTCTTACCTCTAGGAGCTATACAAGGTCCTAAAAGTGAATATCAGGGAAAAATCCCCTCAAGCTTCTGGCAAGGGGAGGGTAAAAGAAACCATTCTGAAATATACTGGCATATTCTGGTTCTTCTTAACAAAACCTGCTCTCGGGAGAAACTGTTTTTACCAGAACTTAACCTGCTAGGGCTTTATCAGAGCCTAGCTATTTCAAATCCTGAAAGATGAAGCTGTGAAAGTGCTGCACTCGATATGCCAGCAAATATGGAAAACTCAGCAGTGGCCACAGGACTGGAAAAGGTCAGTTTTCATTCCAATCCCAAAGAAAGGCAATGCCAAAGAATGCTCAAACTACTGCACAATTGCACTCATCTCACACGCTAGTAAAGTAATGCTTAAAATTCTCCAAGCCAGGCTTCAGCAATACGTGAACCGTGAACTTCCAGATGTTCAAGCTGGTTTTAGAAAAGGCAGAAGAACCAGAGATCAAATTGCCAACATCTGATGGATCATCGAAAAAGCAAGCGAGTTCCAGAAAAACATCTATTTCTGCCTCATTGACTATGCCAAAGCCTTTGACTGTGTGGATCACAATCAACTGTGGAAAATTCTTCAAGAGATGGGAATACCAGACCACCTGACCTGCCTCTTGAGAAACCTGTATGCAGGTCAGGAAGCAACAATTAGAATTGGACATGGAACAACAGACTGGTTCCAGATAGGAAAAGGAGTACATCAAGGCTGTATATTGTCATCCTGCTTATTTAACTTATATGCAGAGTACATCATGAGAAATGCTGGGGTGGAGGAAGCACAAGCTGGAATCAAGATTGCCAGGAGAAATATCAATAACCTCAGATATGTAGATGACACCACTCTTATGGCAGAAAGTGAAGAAGAACTAAAGAAGAGAGTGAAAAAGTTGGCTTAAAGCTCAACATTCAGAAAACTAAGATCACGGCATCCGGTCCCATCACTTCATGGCAGATAGATGGGGAAACAGTGCAAACAGTGGCTGACTTTATTTTTCTGGGCTCCAAAATCACTGCAGATGGTGATTGCAGCAATGAAATTAAAAGACACTTACTCTTTGGAAGGACATTTGCTCCTTATGACCAACCTAGACAGCATATTAAAAAGCAGAGACATTACTTTGCCAACAAAGGTCCATCTAGTCAAGGCTATAGTTTTTCCAGTGATCATGTATGGATGTGAGAGTTGGACTATAAAGAAAGCTGAGCGCCAAAGAATTGATGCTTTTGAACTGTGGTGTTGGAGAAGACTCTTGAGAGTCCTTTGGACTGCAAGGAGATCCAGCCAGTCCATCCTAAAGGAAATCAGTCCTGGGTGTTCATTGGAAGGACTGATGTTGAAGGTGAAACTCCAATACTTTGGCCACCTGATGCAAAGAGCTGACTCATTGGAAAAGACCCTGATGCTGGGAAAGATTGAGGGCAGAAGGAGAAGGGGACAACGGAGGATGAGATGGCTGGATGGCATCACCGACTCGATGGACATGGGTTTGGGTGGACTCAGGGAGTTGGTGATGGACAGGGAGGCCTGGCATGCTGCAGTTCACGGGATCGCAAAGAGTCGGACACGACTGAGCGACTGAACTGAACTGAACTGAACCTAAGGGAAATGCCCAACTCCAGCCCTTCCAGTCATCCTGTCCCACCTAAGGGGGTAAGAAAACTTGAGAAGCACCAGTGAAGCTCTGCCCAGGAGTACGAGCTCACCAAAAGAGTAAGATTTAATCATAGGACTAAAAAATGCTTCCCCTCTGTTCTTACCTCACCACTGCATTATTAAAGGTCTATTTATCACAGTTCCTTTTACCGAGGACATCATGTCTAAAATTGCAAGGGATACTATAAGGCAGAAAACACTATTTAAAGAGACTGAACAAGAATCAAAACCAGAATCAGATATGGGACAATATGGCACAAATGTCAGAATTATCAGATTAGTAATTTTTCTAAAAACTGAAGCTCCAACACTTTGACTACTTGATGCAAAGAGCCAACTCACTGAAAAAGACCCTGATGCTGGAAAAGCTTGAGGGCAGGAGGAGAAGAGGGCAAAAAAGGATGAGATGGTTGGAAGACATCACCAATTCAATGGACATGAATTTGAGCAAACTCTGGGAGATAGTAAAGGACAGGGAAGCCTGTTATGCTGCAGTCCAGGGGGTTGCAAAGAGTTGAATACACCTTAGCAACTGAACAACAACAACAATAACATCTAATGATGGATAACACAAGCAGGGAGATGGAAGTTCTAAAGAAATAAAAAGAAATGCTCGAGGTCAAAAACACTAACAGAAATAATGTCTTTGGTGGGCTCACTATTAGACACAGCTGAGAAAGGAATCTTTGAGCCTGAGGATATGACATTAGAAACTTCCAAAACTGAGACGTAAAGACAAAAAAAAAAAAAGCAAAAACAAAACAGAACAAAATATCCAACAACTGTGAGAAAAGTACAAAAGGCATTAAGTACATACAAAAGGAATACCAGAAGGACAAGAAAAAGAAACAGAAGCAGGGGCTTCCCTGGTGGTCCAATGGTTAAGAATCTACCTTTCAATGCAGGAGACATGGGTTTGAGCCCTGGTCGGAAAAGGGGCAACTAAGCTCGCATACCACAACAAAGAGCCCTCACTCGGTAAGGAAAGATCCTGCGTGCTACAACTAAGACCTGATGCAGCCAAATAAGTAAGTATTTTTTAAAAAAGAAAGAAACGGTATTTACAGCAATAAAGAGTAAGAATTTCTCTAAATTAACGTCAGAAACCAAACCACAGGTCCAGGAAACTAAGATGAGACCAAAAGGATAATGGGGAGGTGGCAGGGGGTGGAAAGAAGAGAGGGAAAAAAAAACCAACTACACTTAGCCATATCAGAGTCAAAATTTAGAAAATCAAAGCTAGAGAAAAAAAAAATCTTGAAAGATGCTGGAGGGAAAAAACACCTTAAGTATAGAGGACCAAAGATAAGAATTACATTTGACTTGTCAGAAATCATACTAGCAAGAAAAGAATAGAATGAAATCTTTAAAGTGTTGACAGAGAAAAACTAGTAACCTAAAATCCTGTACCTTTCAAAATTGTCCTTCAAACTGTAGGAAAATCGTTCAATCTTTTTGTGAATCTAAACTGCTCTTAAAAAAAAAAAAAAGTCTTTTTAAGTGAAGAGAAATAGACTTTTTCAAACAAAAATTGAGGGAATCTGTTGCCAGCATACATGTTTTCCAAGAAATGTTAAAAGTTCTTTAAAGAGAAGGAAAACAATGTAAGCCAGAAACTCAGATTTACATAAGAAAGGAAGAGCATCAAAGAATGAATAAATGAGAGTAAAATAAAAATGTTTCTCTTATTCCTAATTCATTTAAAGATAATAGTTTGTTCAAAATACTAATAGCAGCAATGTATTTGACTATGTTGGCTTCTGTGTGGAAGCGTATGCATAAGTGAAACGAATGACATCAATGATACAAGGAATGGGAAAGAAGAATTAGGAATACAGTATTATAAGGTACTCACATTACCTGTGAAATATTATCTTTTTATTTGAAAGTGGACTAGATTAGAAGTAAATGTGCACTGCAAATTCTAAGGCAATCACTAAAAAAAAATTTTAAATATAATTGATATGTTAAAAAAGGAGAGAAAGTGGCATCATATAAAATATTAAATTAAAACCATAAAAAGGTGGGACTTCTGTGATGATCAATGGTTAAGAATCCACCTGCCAATGCAAGGGACATGGGCTTGATCCATTTTCTATAATCTTACAGAATACAGAGGCAGAGGGACTATTTCCTAACTCATTCTATGAGACTAGTCGTTACCTCAATATCAAAACCAGACAAAGACATTACAAGAATATTATAGACCAATATCTCTTATAAAGTGAAAGTGAAGTCGCTCAGTCGTGTCCGACTCTCTGCGACCGCATGGACTGTAGCCCACCAGGCTTCTCTGTCCATGGGATTTTCCAGGCAAGAATATCGGAGTGGGTTGCCATTTCCTTCTCCAGGAGATCTTCCCAACCCAGGGATTGAACACAGATGCAAAATTCTCAACAAAATATTAGTGAATAAAATCCAACAATGTATATGTATATGTATATGTATGGCTGTATCCTTTCACAGTTCACCTGCAACTACCGTAATATTGTTAATCAGCTATACTCCAATACAAAATAAAAAGTTTAAAGTTTGAAAAAAAAAATTATAAAAATAATTATGTACCATGACCAAGTGGAATTTAACCCAGTATGCAAGGCTGTTTCAGTGTTTAAAAATCAGTTAATGTACTCCATCACAGTAATAGGCTAAAGAAGAAAAACCACATAACCAGATGAATAGATGCACAAAAAACATCTGACAAAATACAACACCCTTTCATGGTAAAAACACTCAACAAACTAGAAATGAAGATGAACATCTTTAACTTGATAAGGAGTATCTATAAAAACCACACAGCTAACATCATACTTAATGAGAAACTCTGAATTTTCCAGCTAAGATGAAGAACAAGCAAGGATGGGTCCTCTCACCTCTGCTTTCCAAAATCATACTGGAAGTTCTAGCTAATACAATAAGACAAGAAAAGAAAAAGGTATACATACTGGAAAGGTAGAAATAAAACTATCTTTGTTCACAAATGATATGGTCATGTAGAAAATTCAAAGGAATCAACAAAAAACTCTTGCAACTAATAAACAATTAAAGCAAGGATGCAGGATTAGGTTAACACACTAAAGTCAACTGCTTTCCCATATACCAGCAATGAATAAGTAGTATATGAAATTTTTTAAAAAGTATCATTTACATTATCACCCCACAAAATGAAATATTTAGGTATAAATCTAACCAAATTCATACAAAGAAAACTACAAAACTCTGATGAAAGACACCAAAAGAGTAAAAGAAGAAAAAGATATTCCATGTTCATGGACAAGAAGACCCAATATTGTCAAGCTATCTGTTCTACAGACTCAATACCAATTCCAATCAAAATCCTAGAAAGTTATTTTGTGGATATTTTTAAATTGACTCTAGAGTTTATATGGAGAAGCAAACAATCCAGAATATCCAACTCAATACAGAAGGAGAAGAACAAAGTCAGAGGACCGACACTACCCAACTTCATTCAAGACTTAACAATAATAAAGATGATGTGGGATTGGAGAAATAAGAGAAAAACAGATATATGAAAAAGAACAGACAGCCTAGAAATAGACCCACATACATACAGTCAACTGATCTTGACAAAGGAGCAAAAGTAATACAATGGATGTATCTTTTCAATGTATGGTGCTGGAAACTGAACACCCAAATGCAAAAATAATAATAATAATCCAGGCAGACCTCACCCGTTTTATAAAAATTAACCCAAAATAGATTATAGTCCTAAGAAAACTCTTAAAGAGATGGGAATACCAGACCACCTTACCTGCCTCTTGAGAAATCTGTATGCAAGTCAAGAATCAATAGTTAGAACCAGACATGGAACAATGGACTGGTTCCAAATTGAGAAAGGAGTATGTCAAGGCTGTATATTGTCACCCTGCTTATTTAACTTATATGCAGAGTACATCATGCGAAATGCTGGGCTGGATGAAGCACAAGCTGGAATCAAGATTGTTGGGAGAAATATCAATAACATTGGATATGCAGATGACACTACCCTTATGGCAGAAAGCAAAGAGGAACTAAGGAGCTTCTTGATGAAGGTGAAAGAGGAGAGTGAAAAAGCTGGCTTAAAACTCAACACTCAAAAAACTAAGATCATGGCATCCAGTCCCATCATTTCATGGCAAATAGATGGGGCAACAATGGAAAAAGTGACAGGCTTTATTTTCTTGGGCTTCAAAATCACTGCAGATGGTGACTGCAGCCATGAAATTAAAAGATGCCTGCTCCTTGGAAGAAAAGCTATGACAAACCTAGACAGTGTATTAAAAAGCAGAGACATTACTTTGTTGACAAAGGTCCGTCTAGTCACAGCTATGGTTTTTACAGTAGTTACGTATGGATGTGAGTGTGGGACCATAAAGAAGGCTGAACACCAAAGAATCGATGCTTTTGAACTGTGGTGTAATACTAAAGGAAATCAGTCCTGAATATTCATTAGAAGGACTGATGCTGAAGCTGAAGTTCCAATACTTTGGCCACCTGATGAGAAAAGCTGACTCATTAGAAAAGACCCTGATGCTGGGAAAGACTGAAGGCAGGAGGAGAAAGGGATGACAGAGGATGAGATGGTTGGATGGCATCACTGACTCAATGGACATGAGTTTGAGCAAGCTCCAGGAGATGGTGAAGGACAAGGAAGCCTGGTGTGCTGTAGTCCATAGGGTTGCAAAGAGTTGGACATGACTGAAGGACTGAACAATGACCAAAATGTAAAATACAAAGCTATAAAATTCTTGCAAGATAACATACAAGAAAATTTAATTGACCTTGGGTATGGTGAAGACTTTTCACACACACCACTACCAAAGACACAATCCATGCAACAAGTAAATAACCTGGACTTCATTAAAATTAAAAGCTTCAGGGACTTTCCTGGTGGTCCAGTGGTTAAGAATCTCCCTTCCGATGTAGGGGACACAGGTCTGATCCTGAGTCCAGGAACTAAGATCCCACATGCTGCAGGGCAGCTAAGCCTGTGTACCGCAACTACAGAGCCTGCACTCTAGGGGCCTGTGCACCACAAACCAACTAGAGAAGCCTGCATGCTGCAACAAAGAACCTGTGCACCACAAATAAGACCCTATGCAGCCAAACAAACGTACAAATAATCCTTAAAACTCAACAGTAAGAAAAAGAACAATCCAGCTAATATTGTTCTATTGTTCTTTTTCCAACTAATATTGTGCCAGGCTTTCCAGGCGGTTCAGTAGTAAAGAATCCGCCTGCCAATGCAGGAGACGGAAGAGACACAGGATTTGATCCCTGGGTTGGGAAGATTGCCTGGAAAAGGAAATGGCAACCCACTCCAGTGTTCTTGCCTGGAAAATTCCATGGACAGAGGAACCTGGCAGGCTATAGTCCATGGGGTTGCAAAGAGTCAGACAAGACCGAGCACGCATGAATGCAACTAATGTTGCGCAAAAGACCTGAACATACCCACCAAAGAAGATATTTTGATGGCAAGAAATCATTACGGTCCTGCAAATGGTGGTGTACGGTCCCACACCACTACACACTTATACAATAGCTAAAATCCAAAGCACAACAACAAATGCTGGGGAGTATGAGGAGCAACAGGAACTCTCATTCATTGCTGGTTGGAATCCAAAATGATAACAGTCCTTTGGAGGACAGTTTGGCCATTTCTGACAAAACTAAACATACTTTTATCATAGGATCCAGCAATCATGCTCTTTGGTATCTAGCAAAAGCAGTTCAAATCTTATGTCCTCTACAGAACCTTTATTCATAACTGCCAAAACTTGGAAGCAACCAAGAAGACCTTCAGCAGGTGAATGGATAAATAAACTTTTATGTACAGACAAGGGAACAGTACTCAGAGATTAAAAAGAAAGGAGCTACCAAATAATGAAAAGACATGGAAAAATGCATATTACTGTGTGAAAAAAGCCAATCTGAAAAGGCAACATACTGTATGACTCCAACTAATGACAAACTGGCAAAGACAAAACTATGGCAAAAAGATTAGTGGTTGCCAGGGAAAAAGATGAGTAAATAGGCAGAGCACAGGAAGATTTTTAGAGGAGTGAAAAGATTCGGTACAATACTATAATGGCAGTGGCAGATACATGTCATTACATATTTGTCAAAACCCATGGAATGTGTAACAGCAAGAGTGAACTCTAAACTACGGACTTTAGGTGAGAATGACATCAATGTAGACTCATTTGCTGTGACAAATGTACCACTCTGGTTTGGGATGTTGATAGCGGGAGAGGCTGTACGTGTGGGTACAGGAGAAATCTCTGTACTTCCTCATCAATTTTGCACTAAATTTAAAACTCTAAAAACTAAAGCTTTTTAATTTAAAAAATAAAATCAACATTTAATTCTGAAAACAAGCTGCCCTGATAGTTACCAGAGAACTGGGAAAATATTTGGTTCCTTAATGTAGCCTGGACACTATAGCAAGCTTATGCATTAATTTATCTATTCTTCAGAAGAGTAACAGCACATAATAGACTTTATGTTCAAAATTTCCAAAACTTGGCTATCCAGTGGCTAGGGCTTGGCACTTTCACTGCCACGAGCCCAGGTTCAATCCTGGTTCAGAAAATAAGATCCCGTAAGTAGAGTGGTGCAGTCCAGAAAAAACAATAGTAAATAAACAAGTGGTGGTGGTTTAGTCACTAAGCCAGGTCCAACTCTTGCGACCCCATGGACAGTCTCCTCCGCCCATGGGATTCTCCAGGCAAGAATACTGGAGTAGGTTGCCATTTCCTTGTCCAGGGGATCTTCCCAACCCAGGAATTGAACCCAGGTCTCCTTCACTGCAGGCAGATTCTTTACCAACTGAGCTATAAGGGAAGTCCCCAAATAAACAAAAGACAAAATAAAAACAAGTTCTCAAAAATAATGCCATTTTAGTGTTCAAAAACTCTAAAAGCTACCTAAAAAAAGATGTTATGCTATATTTTGAAGTTTTTAAAAGCACATACCATTGGAACTCTTATCGCAAACTAAAACTATTTGCTAAACATATTTAATAGTAATGGCATATTATACATAATTTATATATGTTTCAATTAAGAACCAAGAAGAATCTCACAAGGGATTTTCCTCTTTTTAATGATACATCTATGCTCAAGTCTTATCTTCATGTCCAAGTGATAAAGAATATGCATAACACACCACAGTTCCCTGGAATCCCTCTTCAGAGGTTGCAAAATCAACAGCATTCTGGCCCACAAAAATGTTCTGTTTGGCCAGAAAAGTTGTTTAAAATGTTAATATATTTATGTGAGATATAGACTCTTCGGTTCAGCCTCTGCCCCAATTTCTTATTTTCCTACATCCAGCCCAATTCATTCAAGTTTGTTGAATGAATTGGTTTTAGGCCCTACCCTATATTGTTATTAGTATAACTAAAGTTATATTCAGATTTCTTTAAAAATTTTCATATGAATCGTGGTGTCATATTTTAGTACATTTGTACTGGAAAGGGATATATTCCCTTCTTTCACTCTTCCCGATTTGAGAGCTAGCACTTAATTAGTCACATATGTATTTTCAGAACAATGCCATAAACAACTCTATCACAAAGAGAAAGTGGTGTATTAATGTTTTTACTAATCCACACATAATTGTATGGAAGAATAAAGATTACTAATAGTTGTATAAAGGCTTATGATTAAGTGTGAGGAACCTTCCTATTTTTGAATAGTTTTACTCAAAATTAATATTTGGCAGTATTTGTTTGTTTTATCCTTTCATGAAATACACATGCACATATGCATCATACCGAAATATACAATCCTACTTCAAGAATAAATGTGTTAAAATTTACATGCTTTATATGGCTAAACCAAAGTGATGCTGGTGGATCTGAAACTATATAATAGAACTTCGCATGATATATTATGTAACCAATGGAAAAGCTTTTTCTTACATAGCTAATTCTACAAACACATACCTGGCAGAGTATACTAAGGGAAAAGTTGTTACAAAACTGTCAAGTGATCATTCTCTATGTGGTTATGCCAAAGCCATCAACTATTAATGATAAATTAAAAGACTATTTACCTGTCAGGACCTGAGTTCAGGCACTCAAAAGTTTCGTATTTCTCTTGCAGAAGCTGATGACAATACTAATCCCTGCACTGTGTAGGGAGGTGCATTCCTTGCACTGGCTTAAGTGCTAATGATTTCACCAACCCTTGAAGTGCAGAACAGTAAAAAAACAGTTTTCAGCCGTTTTTCTTACTGATTTCTCATTTTAAAAATTACAAAGTAAGATTTCAAATAGGTTTTAAAATAAATTATTTCTGTTTAAAAGGCAGTGCCTTAGTTTAAACAGACACGCCAATAGATCTATCTGGATTACTGCACATATCACAAGATGGCCTTTTCCATCAATTAAAAATTTACACACAGAAGCAACAATTTCATGCCTTCAAATAGTTTTCTGATTTTACCGTAAAGCACCAAGATTTTGGCTCCAGATACGTAAAGCAGTCTTCCAGAAGGCAATCATAAATATTAATAGGTACTGGATGAGATTAGCTGGGTTAAAAAATCCTATCTCTCCTATTGACTCATTTATTACCCTGCCACCAGCTTACAGCCCTGGAAGAAGCTGTCAGTCAAGTTCACAAGTACTAGTTTCTAAAGAAATAGTGCTATCCTCTCCCAATAAGATAAAAATCAAGAAATACTGTCGTATCTAAGGGCAAAATTAAGCTATGTATATATCTGGAAGGCCAAATCTATCTGTTTCTGTCTCCTTAAAAGATCAAATTAATGTAACTTCCTATTCTGTTATACTCTAAAATTAAGTGGGTTTACACATGACTCCAGGTTTTTCCTACTGCTATAGGATGAGTTGAGAAATGTACCTTAGCTAGTTCTGAAGAAAACATTTTACGTATCTAAAAACATTTAATGTTTTATATGAATCTCTCTCCAAATCCTACTGCCTATTGAATTTTCATTAAGAATACTAACACTGCTTCCTTAAGATTCAGATCTTTAGGCACTTGGCACATTCAGTTACACATATTCAAACATTTAAATTCTCTGAATTCTTTCCTGCCACTTTAGTAGAGGAGGATAAAAACAAACCTGAGCTGAAACTATGCCAACTGGAGGATATAATTTATGTTGCTAGTACTACCTAGCTAAACTTAACAACATATTGAAACCCTATATTGAATTTAAACACTCTCTACCTACAACAAAGAAAGCTTGCCTTGATATGCTTACCTAAGGTGCTTCCATTTTTCCTCAGTTAAAGAAATAAAATAATCGCTTTCATTTACCAAAGATTTTTTTTTTTTAAGTTGGCACTCAATCAAAGTCCACTTGAAGGATCTGTTCCTGTAACTTAAAATGGCAGCAGTTGACCTCATTTACAACCAACTGAACTTAAGCACTTCTTGGCAACAATATGCTCAACTGCTACATATCTTATCTTTCTATGGACAAGATAATTTAAGAAAAACTGAGGAGACACATATAGCCAGGCCTTAAAATGTTACTTGTATGCTTATTTTCAGTATACTGTGAAGAAGGGAAGCAGCAATACAGAATATAAATCAAAAGGTCAAATTTCTAACAATTCATATCAAAAGAGAAGATTTTCTAAGAGGAAAAGTCTGAGTAGCAAAGACTAATCAATAAGCCATTTTAACAGGGAATGTCAAGTCAAAAGTAAAAAGCAATTCAGATCCAAAATTGATATACTTGTGAGTTCATGCCAAACTTGGTAACTTTTTCAAAAGCAGTTTATGTGGGAATAAGAATTCAGGCAGAAATGGATTATTCAGTTTAATTCTTATTGTAATTACAAGATCTAAAATATTCCTTTGTTAAAGATCCTGAGCTCCCACATATTCGATGCTATGTTTCTTTTCAACATTTTCTTCCTCTATAACTAACTCCATCATTTAGTTTCTCACCTTCACATCAGATTTCATAAAGCAAATGTTTTCTGCCAATTATGAGTAACACTATCTCAATTTTAATCTATTGTTTAAGAGAATAAAAAAAACTTTAAGAAACTCACATATAAACTAGTCTGCTTGAGAAACTTTTCATGTTCAAAGTATTTAATTTTTCTAAATAACTCTTCAGATCTATGTGAATGGTATTACATTTATTTTACACTCATGAAAATGTTTTCTGCCTAGGGTCACAAAATAACTTAATGTTTGAAGTAGAAGTAAAATTGTGACATTTTCTTTATTTTATATTATTCAAATATCTCCTATGACCATCTAAAGAATTTTCCTATTTCAAATATAACAAACACTGATATCTTAATCTGAAGTGTATGTATTAAACACACACACACCAAAGCACACACAAAAGTACATATTATACACAAACATGGAGACAGCAAACTAAAAGGGAAAATAGCACTTACCTTCATCTCCTTCTGGTACATATGAAGCTGTAATAATGTCAATATCAGCACAATTCATCACAATCTGATTGGTTGCCTGCCTCACCTAAGACGGCAAAAAAAAAAAAAGTCAGCAGTGTCAGAAATAGCCTAGATTATTAATATGTACATCTTCATCTTGGCCTAATATATGTCATAGGCAATTTTTTAAAAAATCCAGACATGACTAAAACCTAAGCTAAGTATTTATGCAACAATGGTAGAAATAAATGACTAGTTCTAAATATCCAAAGCAATTCACATTTTTGTGGTAATATTCAAAGCAATAATACTTAGATATTTCACAGAATTCAAGTATCTGACCAATGAGCTAAATAAAAGGCTTCCCCCCCCACTTAACCCTTAATTTAAAACAACTTAAAATTTTTTAATTTCAAAAAAATTTTAATTAGGAAACCTTTCTCATATGTTGCAAATAATTATGTATCTCAACCTGCACATCATACCCATCATGAGTGTACGCTCTTTTTGCAAGAATAGAGGAAGAAATCTGGTATCATAAACTATGTCAAAACTTCATAAAACACTCTTTAAATTTTTTCTTTTCCCAAAGAAACATCTTGAATGTAATAGACACTAATGACTCACCACCAAGATTAAATAAACTTTTACGGCTTTGTCTTATTTGATTTAGATCCAAAAAAGTAGCATATAGGTATAAAGAATACCCCTTCCTCTCTTCCTCATTCCTTAATCACTATCCTAAGCTAATGTATATATTTCTCATATATGTTTAGTACTTTTGTTACATATATAAAGAACAGCAAACAATGTTTTTAATCTTATACAAATGATATCAGTGTCTATAACCTTTGCACTGTATCCACTGTTGTTTAAATGAGAATTTTTCTGATCACTAGTAACATTAGTTACCTCTTTTGTTTATTCTCTTTCTATCTCTCTCCCCAACTTCTACAACCACCCCCTCACCTCCCTCCCTTCCTCCCTCCCTCTCTCATTTTCTTTCTTTTTTGGCCCTTAATTTTTTCCTCTGCAACTTATTCATAACCCCAGCTCATTTTCCAATTTGGTTGTAATCTTGTTTTTATATAATTGTTGCATTAAACAAAACCTCAAATTCATTTTCAGACATTTGAACAGTCTAAATCTAAAATAACAAAAATACAGATGTCCTAAATCACAAACAAATGCCCACAGAGGCCAATGAAACAGGTGAGTACAGTAGGCCAGGTGAAAGCTATGCATAAAGGAAAGCTATGTGCAAAGGAAGGAGGAAGTATACATTTCTTGGAGCCAACCAATTATTGCTAAATACGGGGAAAAACAAACAAACAAACAATGTTGCCAGATCTTTCAATTTTAAAAAGCCACAAACACAAATTCCACGTGCAATCTCCCAATTTTTAATTAATGACAATTAATTCAGATTTTTCAAAAACACTGTGTAGATCAAACAAAACCAACTGTAGTCAACAGTGCCTTGAGGTCACTGAACAGACCACAACAGTAGGTAAAGATACAGAGTAATATAAAATCTGTATGAAAAACCTACCTAAGAGTAATTATTTTATTAGGAACCAATACATACATATGATTAATATTAAATTAAAATTACCTGGCCTAAATTACAGGCAGTATATTATTAAACTTATAACAGAATGTCAAAATCTCTAACATGTAAAGAGAAACTATTTTGGCTCATAAAAAAAAAAATCTTCTCATAAATCTTCCTGTTTCTAAACAAAAATACCATTTAGTGAACAGTTTTTTAATTTTGTAGGTGGTAATATTCCATTCTTCACACTGTTTATTTTGCCAGAACACATCTAAACAACACTAAAACTTTTAGTCCCAACTGACTGTTTATAGCACTACATTTAAACAAAAAGAAAAAAACAACCTTGCCTATTCACAAACTGACTTTTAAAAAAATCTTCAGAAACACAATAAAGCATTTACCAGCATACGTTTCAAAGGGTGAAATGAATAAAAAACTTTCCAGGGTTTGAAGTTGGCATACAGAATAATAATAGTGGTTTAGTTACATGTCTTAATCTTTACCTAGGCAACTTTTATTTTCATCCATCAGCATCTATAATGAATTTAGTGGTAGCCAAGCAGTTAATCTACCATGTCAAGATACCTGTACTACACTACATATGCCAAATGACGTTTATCTCACTACTATTGTACCATTTTGAGGAAAAGTGTTTGGAAAGGCACAGGACACAACACCCAGTTACATTCCAGTACATTCCAATTCCTCCTGGGTTTAGGGAAAACCCACCAGTTTATAGAAACGACAGGGAAGCCTGGTGTGCAGCAGTCTGTGGGGTTGCAAAGAGTCAGACACAACTGAGCAACTGAACACCACCACCACCAGTTTATACTAATGAATTAAGCTGCTTGTTGAACAGCAACTAATTTTTTTTTCCAGAGTACTGCCATTTCTGGAAGGCAATACTCAAATTTCAAAAATCAGACAGTATATTCTGTCTCATATTAGAAATGCACTTTAAACAACAGGATAATCCATAGGAAGTGTTTCTTTTACCACTTAGGGCCTCACACACAGTAATCATTTCATAGATGTTGTTATTATTAAGACACATGCACAGAGAACAAGACTAAATATGCTCTAGTCATAAAGATATTAATCTGAATATCATCTAACAGCATTCACCTAATGGTTTAGAAAGCACGTAATCAAAACGATAGCAAACTTAAGAATTATGTGCTGTATTATAAAGCACATATTATATATTATATTGGAATATCAGCATACTCTTATGTACCATCCAAGGAATGTAATTTAAAATATCCAGGTGGACTTAAGCATGCACTCAACTTTCACACTGATCTTTTTGATGCTTTACCAACAAGAGCTCTAACCTGATGATTCAGTGATTTCTCAGAGGTTAACATCATCATGTTACTGAATACTGCTTGTATGTTCCACTATCAAAAATACAAGTAATAATGTAAGTCAACTATACTTCAATTAAAAAAAAAATACTAGTAATAAATTAAAAGAATTTCAGCATTAAGATCTTCACTTTCCAACCTTAAAATAGAAGCAGAATGCTAAAGGTGGGCATATAAATTGTATTGATAACAAACTTACTTTCAACCTTTCCATCTGGTGCTATGAATAAATGGGTTTTTAGTGTATTCTTTCTTTAATTCAAACTAGCGCTAGTTAAGTTTTCTTGGAGTCCCATACAAACTGTATTTCAGCTAAACCAAACCACACTAAGTAACGTTTCTACTGAAGAGACCACTTGACCATCGGTAACAATTTTGCAATGGAAGTTTCCTAAGAGCTAGAAAGGGAGCAATCTGAGACAATTTTTTTCCTGAATGAGTCTTTACCACAGTCACTCAGGAACACACCTTACGTGAACTATTAAGACTCAAAAGGGTTTTTTCCTGATTGCTAAAACCCTGAGATTTTAGTAAAAGGAAATCTCCAGTGTGACAATTCCAAAAACCAGTCAGTCTGAAGCTTGAGTCACTTTGCCTAACGAGCAATTTCATCATTAAAATTTTGTAATAATCATTGCCTTTGTGGAACAGTGCTATAATTTTTAAAGACAATAAGGAGCAAATAATTAGTAAACACAAATTGAGCCAAGTTTTCTAACAAAAGAGCCATTAAAAAGAGCAAGATGCAGAAAGTCAAACATAACAAGTAAACATACAGAACATTACTATTTATTGTGTGTATACCATAAAACTTTAAAATTATACATAGGAATAACACTTACCAAAAAAGAGAATTTACCGCTCAAGGTGGGGGTGGGAAGAGATGGAAATGGACTTTAGTGGCATCTGTGATATTTTATTTTCCAAAAAACATCTAAAGTCTAAAGCAAATGGGACAAAGCACTAACATCTGCTAAATCTAAGTGGTGGGTTACTTCTCTGTATTTAAAATATCTCCTAATTTAAAATAAAATTTTAAAATGACTACAAATGGCCAAATAAACTGAGAACAACATACTTGTATGGTGTTCAAAATGGAATCTCCCAGATCTAGAGAACTAATCTCAATTAACAACAAAACAGCTATATGAAGACTCAGTCCTTTGCCACTGACTCACATACAGATTACAATAAGATTTACCTTACAGTAAGAACAGGCTCATTTATGTAGCAAAGTTCAGAGAAGTCTCATTGATAATTTACTATTCAAGACCACGTTTATGTAGGCTACATTGTACAATATCAATTATCAAGAACCAGGAAGTTAAAAAAAAAAGCCTTTATGGAAGCAAGAAGAGATGATACAAAGTCCATACAATAAAGCTCATACCCTTCACTCAGAAGAGAATTCATCAAACACGTTTAGAAAAAATTTTTAAGCTCAAACAAGCTTGTTTATCTGGTTACTTAGACCTATTCAGATCAAGTTTAGTAAGACAGAAGAGGGAAGAAATTGCACAATAGGGAGCAACAACACACAATAAGCAGCAAATAATAACTTGAGAATAAGGAAAACCAAAAACTTTAAAGAACAGATATGAAACTAATAAATTATAGTACACAGTTCCGGGTAATCTATGGTTATAAGTATCAGTGGCATATTGAGAATGCTGTCCAGTATTTAGAAAACCTAGAATATGAGGAATCACAGAGTTTAAAAAGATAAATATTTCCATCAAATCAGTAAATATTTTTTAAAGTCTGAGTGTCTCAAAGAGTAAGCTTCATTTTATCTGGAAAACTCACTGCAGAATTCACTGCCACATGATACTGGATAAAACTTACCATACAAAACTTTCTTATACTCGGGGGTTTCCTCAATGATACATTTCAAGAAACATAATAGAAATCTGAACAAATTCAATTCCTTATGACCAATCTTTCAAATTTACTTTAAGACCATTTAGTGATCTAGCATAATGCTGGACAAAATTAATTACTTTTATCTTTTTTAAAGGTAAAAAAAAAAACCTACCAAAATGACTGCATAGAAAATCTGCAAAATTTGGGCAGAAACTTCTGTAACACAGGGTTGACAATAACATCCATTTAGGTGCCAAGTTTCAGTCTGCCAAACAATCTACTGTATCTGTAACTCTCCTCAAAGTGCCAATTTAGTCATCTCCATCATGAATATTTTGTTGGCAGAGGCCAGGGATTGTTTAGGATATCCTGACTGCTATTTCTCTGGCACAGGTAAACTATTTCCATAACACAATTACAGTATAAAGCACTATACACTAATAACTAGGAACTGTCACCACTCACATAAACTTGTAATCTATTTTTAAATGAATTACCCACAAAGCAACAGAGTCAGAATTTGAAATAGCTATGAAAGCCTATTCCTCTCATATATCCTAATGTAAAAGGAGGGGAAAGGGAAGGTCCCATTTTTCTAGGCCCGTGATAACACATTTTCAAAACCTGCTGAACTAGACCACACACTTATGTAAAAGAC
Organism: Okapia johnstoni; assembly: GCA_024291935.2. Classification (NCBI taxonomy): domain Eukaryota; kingdom Metazoa; phylum Chordata; class Mammalia; order Artiodactyla; family Giraffidae; genus Okapia; species Okapia johnstoni. The sequence goes on along the minus strand of CM044306.1, from coordinate 22,710,698 downwards.
AACTACTTTTTAAATCAGTGCACATTGACTAATTCATCTTCCCCAGGAGTCCACACCCAGGCCTGGTTAAAAATCTACTAAATTTCCAACATGTAACCTGTACAAATACTCTGGGCTTATTACAAAATTTTGCAACCAAAGCAACCAAGCAACTTGTACACTTTGTGCAATGTAATTCCAAACTGTTAGGGAACTGACACAATATCAGTTATCAATTTGGCTTCCAGAGATATAATTTTGTCCACATTTTTAGACTTCCACAATCAGATACCACCTAATCCCACAGGTTAAACTTACTGCTCCAATCTATATTTCAAAAACATCAATATATGCTAACTGTTAACTTTTTACTAATGTTAACTCCTCTTTACATTTTCAAAAGCGGCAGTGTGTACAATTAAAAAGTCCAATCTTCCTTTAATAAAACCTGTTTTTTTTCCTTGTATCAGATTAACAAGTCCCTGCTAATACCTAGTACATTACCATGTGCTCCCTCAATGTCCCGAACCAGCCTTCCATATATTTCTCATTTCTTTCAAAAAGCCAAGTAGAAAATGGGCCAAGTAGAAAACGGGTAAGGATAAGCATGTCACTGCTTGCTGTTCTACCCTAACATTTAAATAAAACCTTTATTAACAATTTTTTTCTGAAATTTTCCCCTATACCTCTCAAAATTATGAACCCATTATAGGGTATACCTCTCAAAATTATGAACCTATTAGGGTATACTTCTCAAAATTATGAATCCATTATGGGGTAAAACAACTATGGAGTAAAAAAAAAAATGATTTTTTTTTTTTAATGTTAGCCTTTTGACATAATGCGAACTCATTCATTGCTAGGTCCTTCTTCCCACAGGTCTGCCAAGTCACAAGACACACTACTGTTTACACTCCCTCCCATCTGCCCCTAGCCGATATATATCAAACATTCAGTAGTCACTTGGCTCAAACAAACAGTCTCCCAAATAACCCTCTCAAATCCTAATTTAGACCCAAGGTGCACTCATTCTGATTCATATTCTCAATGGAAAATTTTTAAATCACCTGACTTTCACAGGGGTAAGTTTCGTCTTTAGATGCAGCCAGACCACAGAGCCCTCATGCTTTCCTACAAGCACCCCAAATCTGACAGTATACTTTTTAATTCTACACTTTCAGACACATTTTCAATCTGAGTACTTGGCTTTCAAATACAACTGCCAACTTTCAATTCATTCCAATGCTATGCTAGTCTACATTTCTTTTATTTCATTGCTACATACACCCTGTTCTTTAAGATTGAGGCCTACTGATTTTCCCCCCTAACTGCAGTAGGAAAAGAATTAAACAAAATATATTTACCATCATTCTTTTTAAAGGTAACAAGTAAAAGATATTTAAAGATATCGTTACAAGATATTTAAAGGTACTAGTAAACAGTTCCCATTTTTCATTACGAACTTCACATAATACATCACATAACACGGTATGACAAATGTCTATTGTTCCTGACCTTTGTAGGGCATCAATACTAACGATCTCCAAAATCAAACAATACTTTAGATAATCTGCGGGGGGAGGGGCGGGGGAGCATGATTCACCAAAAACTGCAATGAAGAGTAATGGAATATTTTCACCAGTGGTATACTACAACTAATGGCTTCTTTCAGAGAAGCAGAGGGTACTGCTAAACAACCATCACTGTAGCAATAAATCCACCTGCTTCAAAGACTGCAAAGCTAGGAAGATGGGAGGAAAAGCGGAGACGGGGGTCCTCCTTCAGCTTCTCTAGAGGTTAGGAGAGAACAAAGTCACTGCTGCGCTGTCACTACAGGGGAAGGGGGAGGGGGCGGATCATCTTAGAAACCCTGCCCCTGGGCCGGAGCAGGCGGAGAGAACTCAGCTAGGCTGCACGGGATTAACATTCTCCTTCTCACTCTCTTCCCCCTTCTAGAATCCCCTCCTTTCTAACGCGCGGCACCCGGAGTCCCAGATGACTGCCCCTTCCAAAGTGTCCTCCGTGGGGCGTAGGGAGAACGACGGAAAAGGCTGAGCATGGACTTCGATGACCCCTCTGGCCTCCCCAACACCCTCCAGCCTCTCTCAGACCACGGCCAAGCCCGGAAGGGCCAGGGTCTGGGGGAGGCCCCACACAGGTGTGCTGGCCCCAGAGGCGCGCGGCCCGGGCCCTAGCCCAGCAGGGCAGAGCACACAGACCGGGCGCCCAGCGGCCGCCCCAGAGGGGCGCGCCCGTCCCCGAGCCGGCCTCCCCAGCCCCAGGTCCGCAGCGCCCTGGCCCGCCCGCCCGGTCGGGCCCCCAGCTCAGCCCGCGGGCGCGGCCTAACTGCTTGCCCGGCAGCTCGCCCCCGGCGCCCGAGGGTCGCCGTACCTGGGCGGAGGCCTCCAGCTTGCCCTCGAAGGTGAAGTCCAGCAAGTCGGGCTTGAGGCAGAGGCTGTAGTTGATGGGGGAGACGTCGGCAGGCAGCCGCTCGAAGGGCCTCTTCTCCGGCATCGCGGCGAGGCCCAGGCTGTGGAGGCGGCGGCGGCGGCGAGAGGAGCGGCTGAGGAGGAGAAGGAGGAGGGGAGGAGGCGGAGGGCCGAGGAAGAGCAGGCGGCGAGCAAGGGAGGGGGCGGCGGCTGCCAGCCACATCCACCGAGCGCCGGCGACCGCCTGAGGAGAGCGACCGGGGGAGTCTGGGGGCGGGGGAGAGACCCAGCCCGAGCGCCAGGGGCCAGGAGGGAGGCAGTGCGGGCGGGCGGGCTGGCGGGCCGGCTGCCTACGGGGAAGGGGGCGGAGGGGAGGGAAGGGGAGGAGGGCCAGCAGGGAGGGGAGGCGGTGGCAGCAGCAGCTGCGTGCGCGGCCCCGCGGGGCGGGCGCGCCTCCGCCCATGTGCGCGCACGCGCGGAGGCTGGGGAAGGAGCGGCGAGGGCGCGGCCGGCTGGGCGGGAGAATGCGGGTTAGCGAGCGAGCCTCGGAGGCGGGAGGGGGCTGCTGGCGCTGCACCTGTCGGCGCCGCCGCGGACAGCGGACTCCTCCTGGAGCGGGAAGAAGCCCGGAAGGGTTTGAGAAGCAGAGAAAAGGTGTGAGGGCTCCCTTATCACACCCCCATGCCCCCCACATTCCCCCTCACCCCCCCACCTCCATCCCCGGGCTATCTTTGGAGTAGAAACCTATGCAGTTGGTCAGTGCAAAATGTTAAAATGCCAATTCAGAGCAAAATCCCAGCCTAGATTTTTAGCTCCAGATCAACAGAAAGCCCTGACTGGAGTCTCTTTGGCCGTAATTATTCCTGTTATTTTCGGTGTAACCTCAAGGGATGATATGAAAAATTTTGTCAGAAAATCTTTTAATAATCCAGGTTACTAAAATCAGTAAGATTTGAACTTTTGAGCAAGTGCTTTCAAAAGTTAGAAGTTTTGTTTTCATGATTTCATGTTAAAAAATAAGATATGTTTCACTTTTTTTTTCTGGTTTCATCTTTGTTTCTACTTTAAAAAAAATAAATAAATAAAAGACCTGAGAATTCCCTGACCGTCCAATGGTTAGGACTTTGCCACTAACTCACTGCCAGGGTCTGGGTTCTATCTGTGGTGGAGGAACTGAGATGCCAGGGTCTGGGTTCTATCTGTGGTGGAGGAACTGAGATGCCACAAGCCCTGCAGTGTGGCCAAAAATTATAGTCATAAAAGACCTTTTACCAATTGTGGCCTCTTTAAAGGTAAATTAGCTGTGGCTCCCTCAGTTTTATAGCCATCTCACAAATTGAGGCATATATTTTTTAACATAAATATATATTATATATAAATGTGTATATATTTAAATGTTTTAAAGTGTCAAGGATGAGGAGATTTTATCTATCCCCATGTTCCTTTATAGAACCTTCTTATATAGCACCCCTTAATTGTCAAAACTCAGTGCTGAAGGCTGTACTGAACCAGAATTGTCCAATAGAAATATAATGCAACCTAGCTAACTAACTTTAAATTTTCTAATAGCCACATCGAAAACAGGAAAAAGGTGAAATTGATACATCTTATTTAACCCAGTAATGCAAAATATTATCATTTCAGCATGTAACCAATATAGAAATATTAACGAGAGAATTCTATGGTGGCCTGATGGTTAGGATTCCTTTCACTGCCATGGCCTAGATTCAATCCTGGTTGGAGAACCAGATCCCACAAGCTTTGCAGCCAAATATATATATATATATATATATATATATATATATACACATGCATATAGTATATATATGTGTATATATGCAACTTTTTTCCATAATAAGGGTTGAAATCCAGTGTATATTTTACATTTACAGCACATCTCAATTCTGACTTGGCACATTCTGAGTGCTTAACAGTTGCATGTGACTAATAGCTATTATCAATATATTGATCAGCACCATCTTAGACTCTAGGCCTGTCCTCCTATCCTCTGAATCCTACAAACCTTTTAGGACAGACTGAAAAGCTGCAATCCTTTCAAACTAAGATGTGAGATGGGGCCTTTTGTTACATGGATGCATTTATGTGACCATTTTTGGTCATAAACGAATAATTCTAATATAATTTGTTAATCTAATAATAACATATTGAATGCTTACTAAACACTTTACATGTATTAATTCATTTAATCCATTCAACAATTCTTTTAGGTCAACACCATTATCCTCATTTTACAGATGAGAAAACAGACACACAGAAATTTAGTGATTTGCCCAAGGTTGTACAGCTAGTAAATGGCAGAGCTGGCATTAAGACTCAGCCATTTTTTTTCCCTCCTGGAAAATTTTGTTGCAGCTTCCCTATTTCCTAATTCTCCAGAACCATACAAAATAGATCTTAATTACCCAGATAACCACGATGGTATAATCACTCACCTAGAGCCAGACATCCTAGAGTTCGAAGTCAAGTGGGCCTTAGGAAGCATCACTGTGAGCAAAGCTAGTGGAGGTGATGGAATTCCAGCTGAGCTATTTCAAATCCAAAAAGATGATGCTTTTCAAGTGCTGCACTCAATATGCCAGCAAATTTGGAAAACTCAGCAGTGGCCACAGGACTGGAAAAGATCAGTTTTCATTCCAATCCCAAAATTAAGGCAATACCAAAAACGTTCAAACTACCACACAATAGCACTCATCTCACACACTAGCAAAGTAATTTTGAGCTAGCCTAGCTCAAAATTCTCCAAGCTAAGCTTCAACAGAATGTGAACCGAGAAATTCCAGATGTTCAAGCTGGATTTAGAAAAGGCAGAGGAACCAGAGATCAGATTGCCAACATCCGTTGGATCATAGAAATAGCAAGAAAATTCCAGAAAAACTTCTACTTCATTGACTACGCTAAAGCCTTTGACTATGTGGATCACAACAAACCGGAAAATTCTTCAAGAGATGGGAATACCAGACCACCTTACCTGCCTCCTGAGAAACCTGTATGCATATCAAGAAGCAACAGTTAGAACTGGACATGGAACAATGGACTGGTTCTAAATTGGGAAAGGAGTACATCAAGGCTGTGTATTGTCACCCTGCTTATTTAACTTATATGCAGAATACATCATTCGAAATGCCGGGCTGGATGAAGCACAAGCTGGAATCAAGATTGCTGAGAGAAATACCAATAACCTCAGATATCAGATGACACCACCCTGGCAGAAAGTGAAGAGGAACTAAAGAGCCCCTTGATGAAAGTGAAAGAGGCGAGTGAAAAAGCTGGCTTACAACTCAACACTTAAAAAACGAAGATCATGGCATCCGGTCCCCTAGATGGGGAAACAATGGTAACAGTGACAGACTATTTTCTTGGGCTCCAAAATCACTGCAGATGGTGACTGCAGCCATGAAATTAAAAGACACTTGCTTCTTGGAAGAAAAGCTATGACAAACCTAGACAGCATATTAAAAAGCAGAGACATTATTTACCAACCAAGGTCCATCTAGTTAAAGCTGTGGATTTTCCATAGTCATATATGGATGTGAGAGTTGGACCATAAAGAAAGCTGAGCGCTGAAGAATTGATGCTTTTGAACTGTGGTGTTGGATGAGACTCTTGAGAGTCCCTTGGACTGCAAGATCAAACCAGTCAATCCTAAAGGAAATCAGTCCTGAATATTCATTGGAAGGACTGATGCTGAAGCTGAAACTCCAATACTTTGGCCACCTGATGGGAAGAGCTGACTCATTGGAAAAGACCCTGATGCTGGGAAAGATCAAAGGCATGAGAAGGGGACAACAGAGGATGAGATGGTTGGATGGCATCACCAATTCAATGAACATGAGTTTGAGCAAGCTCCGGGAATTGGTGATAGACACGAAAGCCTGGCGTGCTGCAGTCCATGGGGTCACAAAGAGTCGGACACAACTGAGCGACTGAACTGATCTGTACCTCAACTTCTTTAAAAGTTGTTTTCATTATGCAAGAACCCATGAGGCTCCCTTTTTCTGTTAAAGCAAATTTAATATATAACCATTTAAGGCTCTCCATGAGCTGTCCTTACCATTTTCTCAGACTTGTTTCTCTTTACACTTTAACACAGATTCTCCAGTCTTAGCAAGCTAACCTGTTTATCACTTGGTTCTTAGAGCTTGCTCACTATCTCTTCTTTACCATTGCTCATGCATTATTGCTTGGAAAGACCTCATCCTTCTTGGCAAACCCATGCCCCTCCCTTCCTTCAAAACTCACCTCTTCCAGAAAGTCCTCATTGACTAACTCCACCCAGCTGTAACCCATTTCCTATCATCTCTCAAGTACTGTCTTTTGCTGACTTATTTGTACTTGTTCTGTTCTGTCATTTTAATTTGTCTTATATACATATCTTTTTAAGACGTACTACCGACAAGAGCTTGACTTCTTATTCTCCTGTAACTGTCAGAACTGAGCCCTGCACAAAGTACATCTCAATTGTTATTGACCCGACTAACCAGTCGACCAAGAGATAATACTTTACACTTTGTATTGAAGGGTAAGAAAACCCTTTGTGTTGTGTGCTCCACAGAGAAATTATGTGAACCTAAGGCTAGAGGCAACCTTCTTTTATAAAATCACAGGAATGATTTTTGAAAAGCAAAACAAAAACCTACTAGGGCTAATGGACTTCATGGCAACAGTAATTGTGACCTTGCTGAAGATAAAGGGGAAAACCTTACTTGGCCCCATCCCTAGTCCCATGACCCAGAGGTTCCAATGCATCAAGTCAAGATTGAACCCAGGCCTTCTGGGATAGAGGAATGGAAGATAGCATATAGTTCCCATAAAAAGACTAAGGATCTGACATATGCTTCAGACAGTCTTCTCTGGGATGACTTAAATGAAGTTTAAGGCTCTCAGAAATTAATTTCCCTCCAATGGGGCTTCAGAAAGAATGGAAAAGGCAATATATCTTAAGGTCATTAGCAGCACTTCCAACAGATTTCTTGGCTTCTCTCTTTAACTGATAATAATGGCCTTAAAGCAGATAAGTGCATAATGCATACTTTTCTCAAAGAAAAGTATTATATTCACTTGTGGTTTGAGAATTTCTAAAAAAAAAAAAAAAAAAATCTGTCATGTTCTTAATATCAGAATGATCTTCCTAGTATGAGTTGGAGTAAAAGGATATACAGTTGGCCCCTGGACAACCCAGGTTTGAACTAGTCCACTTATACTTGGGGTTTTTTTTTTTTTTTTCAGTTAATACAAACTACAGGACTACATGATCTGTGGTTGATTGAATCCTCAGATGCAGGGGACTGACTATAAAGTTATATTAATAGACAGATTTTTTTTGACTGGAGAGAGTAGTCAGTACCCCTAATCTCTATGCTGTTCAAGGGTCAACTATATAAGGCAAATGTAAGTCATTGAAAGAGATGTTTCACAGCAAAGAGAATACAAAGGAAGTGGGTTACAGATCCAAAATATTCCCCACATTACATGAAAGTAAAGCATTATTGTAACCATTTAGTTTCACTGACTTAAAAATTATAGGCTTCAATGTCAGTTTTGAACTTGTAACTCTAGTACCACTAAGGTGAGTCTTACTTGCGGAAGATGGTGAAGGGGTTCCAAAAACCAGGGAAACAAAAAGTTGGAGAGCAATCCATAGGTAGCTGATGCCATGAGATTGCAGCCTTCACTCTTTTCTGTAACTTAAAATGGCTGTTGGAATGACCGTTGGGGAGTAGATAGAATGTTGCCTGCCTATCCTGTGTTCTTCATGAAAGAGAAGTAGATTAATTCATGCTTTATTTAAAATGTGGATAATAACCATACATAACAGGTGATATATGTATGTCTGTATGTATTCATTCCTTTATTTATTTGAGGATGGCAATATGACATTATATACATCCAAATATGGCCAAAGAAAGGCCCTCAGAGTTGGAAAGAGTTTTATTTCTCGTGGTATCTTTCCATCAGGAAGTTGAAAAAGTCATGCATGTCCACCTCCACCTGTCTTACTTCCTTTCTAGCACCTCCCCTCCTTTTTTTCTTCCCTTTCCCAGTCCTTCTGCATCATTTTTCACTAACACCACTCCAGGATTATTTACCAATCCCGAGTGACTGGGCAACTACATGACTAAACGCAGCCCCTTTGTTGATGATCTTCAAGTTGAGATGAGCCTGTTTGGCCCTGTCCGCTTATGAAGGGTCAGTCACCAGACTCTTGCAGAACATGAATTACAGAATAAGGCCAACGCCCTCTGCTGCAGGGAAGAATGCATATATCTGTGTCTGTGACGCCTGGGTCCCTGGAATGCTGCTACAACATTTCCCATGAAATCACAAGTCTTTAAAGGTTAGTGTTCTTTTGGAGCTGGCATGCTAGAATTAACTTAGCAATGGTGTTGCCTTTACTTCAAATCCCAAAAAAATAAGTGAGGGCTCAGCTTGAACTAGACCAGTGAAGTAGCCAAGAGCATTGTCTAGGCAACTTGGCAACAGTCAGATAGCCTCAGTTTCTCCACCCTTGGCTCTATTTCTATTTGTTTTTTAAATCCCTGACAAGAAGAATTTACATCAGAATTAGTCCTCCCTTAAGTCTTGACCTCTTACCTCAAAGAGAATAATCTCACTCATGTCCAACCCTAGGTTAAGGGTGGGGTGAAGAAAAGACACTCAGAACATTAAGGCCTGCCAACCTGCCTTTGAAATTTTAGCCATATCTTAAATAACTGGGGATGAAAATCTGCTGCTGCCAGGCTCCCTACAGAATTTGCATTGGAATCAAGATAAATAAACACTTGAAAAGTGTAGGGGGAGCTAGAAATTAGCTTGTGGTCTGCTTATGCACAGGACTGAACTGAAAGTTATCTTGTCCTCAATAAAAAAAGAATAAAATAATAATTCCAGAGGGGAAGAGAGATTGAAAGGTAGGCATCTAGTCCCCTTTCATTTGCAGATGTTCTGCATTATTTTAGGAAAATAGTCTTGGAATATGGAGGCTAGCCTTTGAGATCTGGTGCCTGTTTTTTCCAAAATAAAATTTAGAGGGTATCATCTCTGTATTGTGGATTGACTCAAGAAGAAGCCACAGAGACAAAAAGCAATTCAGACTATTCATATTCTTTAGTCCTTGGGAAGCCGTACTAGCAGATTTCTAGATATGGTCTATTTTAGTTCAAAGTGCGATCACACTGTATAAAATATACATTCACTAAGAAGGAGGCAGAGCACAGATACCCTGGGGACCTGACATCAGAAATTAGGGCAGGCCCCCCCAAAAAAAACAATGACAAAACTCTTTAGACAAAAAGGTACAATTCAGACATTCAAGATACATAGATATATAGATATATATTTATTTATTTGACTGCATCAGATTGTAGGCTTAATTGCTCCTTAGCATGTGGGATCTTAGTTCCCCAACCAGAGACTGAATCCACGTTCCCTGCAGTGCAAGGCGGATTCTTAACTGCTGGAACACCAGGGAAGTCCTGGGAACAATGTGTATATATATATATATACATATATATATATGTATATATATTTTTTGCCCCAAACCTAGATTAGCTACTGTGGGAACACAGTCTTTGGAACTCTACATCAGGAAGCCCTGAACTCTTTCTGTCCTGTTCTGATATGTCTCAGTGCCAAGTGATTCCAAAATATGACATCTTTGTTTGACCCTATGTACTTTTACAAAAATGATTCATTACTATCTTATCTCAGTTTAAGAGGTTATCATGTAGAGGGGAGGCTGACAGGACCAAAGGAGTTGAAAAGTTAGAGGAGAGGAAAAGGAGTTGCTATTTTACTGATAGTGCTATTCTTACTGTTTGACAGGGTAAATCACTTTCTTTGGTTTATAAGCCCCTTTTATTTTTTCTGAGAGTTAGAATACTTCACTTCTGTCCAGGTTGGGTTCAGACTTGAAGATCACAAATTGCAGTCCTGAAAACTGACACTTGTTTTATACTCCTAAACAAGAAATTAAAATTAAGTGGTAAAATCTTTAAGATCTTAGTTTTCTCTGCCTTTCCCCATCCTCATGGTAAAGGGACAGAGAAGCCCAATATGCTGTATTACAAATACTAGGATTCAAACTTAAATTTTAAGGATAGGCACAGTCAATTGAAAACAAGTTCCTTTTGCTCTGTTCTTTTTATTATTTTTATAAGGGATTTCAAATAAAAAGGATCAGAAAGTTACAGAGATAGATTTTTGCAGTTAATTTGGGGGAGTAAGTTGCCCCATATTAACTGCAAAAAAAAGCCATGAAGAGAATTTCTGATTCCCAGTCCTGTCTCCTTTCCAAATATCCATGCCATCATAGGTAACTGTCAGAGGACAAGTGCTGAAATATTAGGAGGACTGACTACATGCCCTAGATTTTACTGGACAGTCCTGTTTTCAAATATTCTCCATGGCTGTTTTCATAGCCGTATAAATGTCCTACAAATTCCAAAATTCTGGCATTTGAGTTTAAAGAAAATGAAAGAAGAATTGTGGGCCTGGGAGTCAAGGCAAAGAGGGCACATGATAGCTGGTAAGGCCAGGTAATAGGGAGGAGACAGAAAGATCTGATTGCTAGAATAACCAGGCAGCTCAAATGAAGGTAATAGAATCTCGCACCACAGAGCATCAGCTAATGCTAAGAAGAATGCTCCCTCCATGAGCATTCAAAGCAGACTCAGAACAATGTTGCTGTTTTCAGCCTACCTCTGGAGTACTGGTACTCCAGCCTCCATTAAAGAGGATGAGATCTGACAGAAGGAGATCTGCCATAGGAACAAGTCCTATCAAGTAGGACAATGCCAGTAATCCTTTAGTGAAAGAGGTGGGGGGAATAATCTCATTAGAAAAAAAATATTTTCATGAAGCAAATTTGAAGTCTTCCAGGTGCTTTACAAAATCAGGTCTGTTCATTCTTCAGGACTAGCAAACCTAACAAGAGAAACAAGTTCTCTAGGTTCATAAATCCATATGGTTAATCCTAGGCTCTCAGCCCCTATACAAACAAACTCTAGAGATCCAACTGAAGTATACTCTTTACTTACAACTAATCCATTACCACTCTAAATAATAGGGATACGTTTAAATGTTTTTCACAGTATTTTTTGTGAAAAGAGTGTAGGAATCTGTGGAGCAGAAGAAAGGTTCAGTTTTTTTTCTTTTATCATGATCATTGTTGTTTGGTCACCAAGTCATGTCTGACTCCTTGCAACCCCATGGACTCGAGCCCTACAGCTTCCTCTGTTCATGAGATTTCCCAGGCAAGAATACTGGAGTGGGTTGTCATTTCCTTCTCCAGGGGATCTTCCCAACCCAAGGATCAAACCTGCATCTCCTGCAGAATTGCAAGCGAATTCTTTACTGCTGAGCCCCCGATAAGTCCCATCATGACCGTTGCTAATCTTGTAATTCCATGCAGTAACCCTCAAGGTACATTCTCATCAGCCAGATTGGCAGGCGGGGGTGGGGGGTGGTGAGGGGCGAGGGAGGGCTCCTGTTCTGCAGAGTAGGCCAAGTAGCTTTCCCAAATACTAGGATTGCCAGATAAACTACAGGTTGGCTATTTAAATTTGATCTTCAGATAAGCAATAAGTTTTTAAAGTTGGTTTTTATTACAAATGTTTTAAATATTTCATGGGAGCTGCTAACACTAAAATATGCAATATTTGGGAGGAACACTTATACTAAAAAACTATTGTTTATCTGAAATTCAAATTTAATTGAAGATTCGATTCTAGATTTTTATTTGCTAAATCTGGCAACTACACCAGTAGCCTGCTTTCAGATTTTGAAGATGGCAGCCAATGGCTTTTGAACTGTTTGATTTTATTAACGGGAATTTAAAAGTAGCTTTGTGTGTTTGCAAAGATCTTTCTCTTGAGAGTCATTGGCATTCTGTCATGTTTAGTCTTTTAGGTTATGAAACCCCTAAAAGGATTCTCTGACTCTCTTCAAATTTTCATATTCCCCAGGGTATTAACTTGAGTGGAAAACAGCATAGGTTGATATCAGCTGGCTCCATAAAAATCAACTTGTCTCTTCAAATATTTCAAATACTTTAAATACTTTTTCTGAGATTAAATACCCATGTTCAAAATAGGGTGATGATTGTGCCATATTTTGTAAGAGAAATTGCTTTGAGAGTGATGTTGGCAAGATTATGTGGAATAGCAGCCAAATGCTGATCTACCACACTGGGAAACCAATGATGGTTTTTTATTTCTTTCTCCCACCACTGTTACTATCTTAATATCCTTTTAACATTTCCGCTCACCTGCAAATGATTCAGGCAGACATTATAGACCTGATTCTGCCACTGTGGGAGAGATCAAAGCTTAGCCATTTTAATGCAGGAGGGAAAAAAAACAACTGTGAATAATAAATATTCACAGAGCTGAAATCAAAGACTATCCCAAGAGAATCACATTTTGCCATAACCCAAGGAGAGAAATCTTTTCCATAATTATTAATAATTTGGTTCTTTAGAAAAATCATCTCTTCACTTTTTATTAAACACTTACTGAATGCCTAGAGGAACTCATTGTGTGTGTATGTGTATGTGTACATGCTCAGTCGCTCAGTTGGGTCTGCCTCTTTGCAACCCCATGGACCATAGCCCACAAGGCTCCTCTGTCCATCAGATGGCCCAGGAAAGAATACAGGAGTGGGTTGCCATTTCCTCCTCCAAGGGATCTTTCTGACCCAGGGATCAAACGTGTCTCCTGTGTCTCCTACATCTGCAGGTGGATTCTTTACCACCAAGCCACCTGAGAAGCCCCATGTATGTGTATAACTTGACTGAAATATAATTTTCATGAATAAAATGGACAAATCTTAAATGTTTAGGTCAGTGCCTACTGACAACTGTAACCATTGTGTAACTACTAGTCAAAACAAGATACAGAATATTTCCATCACCCCAGAAAGTTTCCTCATGGCATTTTCAGTCAATCTCCACTCCTGCCCCCACTTCACCCACTTCACCCAAGCAACCCGAGTACTTCCTGATTTCTGTCACCATAGATTTTCTTTGCCTGTTCCTGTACTTCATGTCAGTGAAATCATTTAATATGTGTTATGTGTGTTTGTGTGTATGTGTGGTGTGTGGCTTTATACAACATAATGTTTCTGATCTGCATGTGTATCAGTACTCCATTCCATCATATTGCTGAGTAGTATGGTAGGAGGATACTGTAATTTATTTATTCCTTCTCTTATTGAAAAGACATTTGTATTATTTCCAGTTTGTGGCTATTATAACTAAGGCTACCTATGAGGATTCTTATACAGTCTTATATATATATGTCTTCATTTCTCTTGACTACGTACTTAAGAATGGAATTCCTGGATCATAGGTTAAATATATGTTTAATTTTGTAAGAAACTGCCAAACAATTCTCCAACGTGGTGGTTCCTTTTTATACTCCCACCAGCACTATATGAAAGTTCCACTTTTTCCACATCTTCATGGACATGTGGTGTTGTCAGTCTTTTTTAGCCCTTCTAGTGGATGTAATTGGTATCTCCTCGTGGTTTTAATTTGCATTTTCCTGATGGTTACTGGTGTTGAGCATTGTCACAGGTTGAATTCTCTTGGAAGCAGACTCACTGGGAGATTAGTTAGCAGTAGGTTTTTTCAGGGAGAGCACTTGGGCTCAACCTCTGTGCAAGAAAAAAGACAGAAGCATTATTGGACAAGGGAAGAAGTTGAGCTGTTGTACAATGAAGTCTCAGAGGCCTCAGCTGACCTTACCAAGAGTGCTGAAAATGTACTCAAAAAAAAAAAAAATACAAATGTTCTGAGTTTAGGCATGTGGCTGGACTTCTCTGCCCCCCTATTAATGGCCACTGTGACCTTGGGCAAGTCAGTGCTGAGCACAGGCAGTCACTGAAGTGGATTGATTTAAGGCTGTCTGCTGACAGCCTCTCCAACAGCTGAAGAATAAGTCCTTCATTCCAAAGGGGAATCAGAGTGTCACATCATAGCACTTGCTACAGGCAGTTTTCATGCCTTATCGGCCATTTATATCTCTCTTTTTGTGAGGCATCTGTTCAAGTCTTTTGCCCATTTTTTAATTGAGTGGCTCAACTTTTTGCTGTTAATTTACAGGCACTCCATAAATTATCTGGATATGAATCCTTGGTCAAGTATATAAATATACAGTGATTACTATTTTTCCCAGTCTGTCATTTGTCTACTCATTTTCTTAGTGATGTAATTTTGATGAAGTCCAGTTTTTCAATTTTTTTCTCTTATGGCTAGTGCTTTTTGTGTCCTCCTGAGAAATGTTTTCTTTCTTCAAGTTTACAAAGATTCTCTTCTGTATTTTTTTCTAGAAGCTATATGGTTCTTGTGCTATTTTAAAAACTAAGGTTTAAGAAAAATTTGTTAAATAAGGTTTATTGTAAGGAGGTTTCTGATTATAAAAGGATTACTTGATCAATGGGGAATACAGAAATTTTAGATGAGCATTAATAAAATAGTATCAGTAATTCTTAACAAAATCACTGTTAATAATTAGTGCACTGACCACCTGTATTTTTTCCAGTGATACACCAACACATGCACTGACACACACACTTACCATTTTGGGATCATAACCTATTTCACGTAGTATATCATTCAAATATTCATGTTATTAAATATTCTCCATATGACAATGACTATAAATATATTCTAACTTACTTAATTAACTTATAAACTAGTTAACTTATTTTACTAATTTCGTATTCTTGGATATTTAAAGTGTTTCCAATTATGTTTGCTGTTTTAAATACAATCCATAAAGAACCAAATGCTAGAGTCTTTGACTGTGTGGATCACAACAAACTGTGGAAAATTCTTCAAGAGATGGGAATACCAAACCACCTTACCTGCCTCCTGAGAAATCTGTATGCAGGTCAAGAAGCAACAGTTAGAATGGGACATGGAAAATGGACTGGTTCAAAATTGGGAAAAGAGTATACAAGGCTGTATATCATCACCCTGCTTATTTAACTTCTATGCAGAGTACATCATGTGAAATGCCGGGCTGGATGAAGCACAGGCTGGAATCAAGATTGCCGGGAGAAATATCAATAACCTCAGATATGCAGATGACACTACACTAATGGCAGAAAGCAAAGAGGAACTAAGAGCCTCTTGCTGAAAGTGAAAGAGGAGAGTGAAAAAGCTGGCTTAAAATTCAACATTCAGAAAACGAAGATCATGGCATCTGGTCACATCACTTCATGATAAATAGATGGGGAAACAGTGGAAACAGTGACAGACTTTATTTTCTTGGGCTCCAAAATCACTGTGGATGGTGACTGCAGCCATGAAATTAAAAGACGCTTGCTCCTTGGAAGAAAAGCTATGACAAAACTAGACAAAATATTAAAAAGCAGAATCATTACTTTGCCAACAAAGGTCCATCTAGTCAAAGCTATGGTTTTTCCATAGTTACATATGGATGTGAGAGTTGGACCATAGGAAGGCTGAGCACTGAAGATTTGATGGTTTTGAACTGTGGTGTTGGAAGCCTCGAGAGTCCCTTGGACTGCAAGGAGATCCAGCCAGTCAAGCCTAAAGGAAATCAACCCTGAATATTCATTGGAAGGATTGATGCTGAAGCTGAAGCTCCAATATTTTGGCCACCTGATTAGAAGAACTGACTCAGGAAAAGATCCTGATGTTGGGAAAGATAGAAGGCAGGAGGAGAAGGGGATGAGATGGTTGTATGGCATTGCCAACTCAACGGACATGAGTTTGAGCTAGCTCCGGGAGATGGTAAAGGACAGGGATAACTGGCATGCTGCAGTCCATGGGGTTGCAAAGAGTTGGACACGATTGAGCAACTGAACAACAATATAAAACCAAGCAGATGGGTAGCCCAAGCTAAGATTTTAAAGAAACATCATTCCAGCATTTAAAAATAAAATAATCAAAGAAAAAGGGCGGAAAATGAGAATAAAGAAAATAAAAAGTAAAAAAAATTTTTTTGGCTGCACTGGGTCTCCCTTGCTGCACATGGGCTCTCTCTAGTTGCAGTATATGGGGGTTACTCTTCGTTGCAGTGCACAGGTTTCTCATTGTGTCGGCTTCTCTTATTGCAGAGCATAGGCTCTAGGCATGGGGGCTTCAGAAGTTGCAGTTCGTGGGCTCTAGAGCCCGGGCTCTGTAGTTGTGACACACAGGCCTAGTTGTTTCGTGACATGGGGAATCCTCCTGGACCAGATACCAAACCCCCCGTATCTCCCACGTTGGCAGGCAGATTCTTATCCACTGTGCCATCAGGGAAGTCCAAGAGAAGTAAATTTTTACTCTCAAGATAAAACCAAAGGAAGATTTCACTGAAGTCCTCTCTCCTCATCTTCCTCTTTCTCTTAATACTTCACTCAGAGGACAGTTGTTTGAAACTTTCTCCCAACTAACTCCTCTTTTCCTGGTTCTTCCATTCCCTTCCTTCTTTTCCCCATGTCTGTTTGTCTCCTGACACCATTCTGATTAAATTCTTCTCATTTTCCTATAAATATCTGCCTTTTTCAATGTAAATTAAGTTGAAGCTCTATTGCATTTTCTCTAGGACTCAATCCTCATTTTACCAGTCTGGTAGAAAAACACTCTTTTTGCCTCTGGGAGACAGAAAGGTTGTGAAAATTCATACTGATTATATTTTTTCTGTCATGTAAAGAACCTATGTGAACAAACTCATAGATATATAGATATCTTTTTCCTCCTACATGTCATTGTTTCCTTAGGCTCAATATCTACAAGTGAAACCCTGAATCAAAGAGCATCAACACTTTTAAGGCTCTTAATACATGTTGTCAAACTCCCCTCCAGAAATGTACCAACTTATATTCTTTTTAGTAAAACATGAGAATATCTGCTTCCATACCCTCCAGCATCAGGCTGTAAAGTTTGTTTTCTTTTAATCTTTGTCAATTCAGTAAGTGAAAGTGCTATCCCATTGTTCTTTATTTGCATTTCTTTGATTCCTAGTTAGGAAGAACTTTTTTTCTTCTTCTAACACTGGCCACTTTAATTGCCTTGGTGAATTGCTATGCACTTGATACTATGTATTTCTTTCACTTATCCCTCCAAGTACCACATGAAGCACATGGTATTCTCATTTTGGAAAACTGAGAAAGGCATTGATTAACTGACTTGCCTGGGATTGCAGTGGCTGCTGCTGCTGCTGCTGCTAAGTCGCTTCAGTCGTGTCCAACTCTGTGCAACCCCACAGACGGCAGCCCACCAGGCTCCGACGTCCCTGGGATTTTCCAGGCAAGAACACTGGAGTGGGTTGCCATTTCCTTCTCCAATGCATGAAAGTGAAAAGTGAAAGTGAAGTCGCTCAGTCGTGTTCGACTCTTCGCAACCCCGTGGACTGCAACCCACCAGGCTCCTCTGTCCATGGGATTCTCCAGGCAAGAGTACTGGAGTGGGGTGCCACTGCCTTCTCCTGGCAGACCCAGGCCAACCTGACAGAAGAGGCACTCTTTCTACCTCAACACCCAGTCTTCCTGTTATCTCTTTTCATAAACTCTAGGGTTGATGTAATTTAACCCAAAGAATGCCTGGAACAAGACAAGTCTAGAGCATGAGTTCCCATTTAGTTCTTCCCTAACAGATGGTGCATAACTTGGTCCATGCAAGAGCAGATGTGCTTCCATCACCTGTTTCATTTAAGTATTGAGAACTGTATATAGCAGCAGTATTCACAATAGCCAAGACATGGAAACAACCTAAATGTTCATCAACAGATGAATGGATAAAGAAGAGGTGGTACATATATACAATGGAATACTACTCAGCCATGTGCTGTGCTCAGTCACGCAGTCCTGTCCAACTCTCTGCGGCCCCTTGGACTGTAACCCATTGGGCTCCTCTGTCCATGGCGTTTTACAGGCAAGAATTCGGAGTGGGTTGCCATTTCCTATTCGAGGGGATCCTCCCCATCCAAGGATTGAACCCACGTCTCCTGCATTGGCAGGCAGATTCTTCACCACTAGCGCCACCTGTGTATTCTGTGTATTCTTTGCTTTGTGGAAAAATGTCCCTATAGTCAAAGCTACGGTTTTTTCAGTAGTCACATATGGATGTGTGAGTTGGACCATAAAGAAAGCTGAGCACTGAAAAACTTATGCTTTTGAACTGTGGTGTTGGAGAAGACTCTTGAGAGTTGAACAAGGAGATCAAACCAGTCAATCTTAAGGAAGTCAACCCTGAATATACATTGGAAGGACTGATGCTGAAACTGAAGCTCCAATACTTTGGCCACCTGATGAGCTGACTCATTGGAAAAGACCCTGACGCTGGGAAAGACTGAAGAGAAGAGGAGAAGCGGGCAACAGAGGATGATATGGTTAAATTTCATCGCTGACTCAATGGACATGAATTTGAGCAAACTCCCAGAGATGATGAAAGACTGGGAAGCTTAGTGTGCTGCATTCCATGGGGCTGCAAAGAGTTGGACATGACTTAGTGACTGAACAACAACAAGCGCTACCTGGGAAGCAATAAAAATAACAAAATAATGCCAGCTGCAGCAACAAGGATGGACCTAGAGACTGACTGCCATACTGAGTGAAGTTAAGTCGGACAGAGAAGGAGAAATATCATGACATTCCTTTTATGTGGAATCTAAAGAGAAATGATACAAATGAAATTATTTCTAAAACAGAAATAGACTCACAGACTTGGAGAAGGAACTTACGGTTGTCATAAGGGAAGGATGGGGGGGAAGGGAGAGTTAGGGAGTTTGGGATCATCACGCACACATGAACATATTTAAAATGGATAACCAACAAGGTCCTACTGTGTAAAACACAGAACTCTGTCAATCCCATGTGGCAGCCTGGATGGGAGGAGAGTTTGGGGGAGGATGGATACATGTAAACATATGGCTGAGTCCCTTTGCTATCCACCTGGAACTATCACAGCATTGCTAGTTGGCTATACTCCAACATAAGATAAAAAGTTAAAAAAAAGAAAAAGAATACTTCCTTCCTTTCTGACTTGCTTTTTTGTCCTTCTCACTGTCCTGTCCCCCTGATATGTTGCATTATTTTCCAAAGGATCTGTCTGTGTCTCTCTGCCTCTTTCTCTCTCTGCTCCCTGCCCAGATGTGGATATTCCCCCCCACCCAGTTTTGTTTCCATGGTCACACCCTCTGTGTTTCTACTTTTACCCTCTATCTTTCTCTAGACTCTTTACCTTCCTCTTTGCATCTGTTCTCTATGTTCATCTCTGTAGAAGCTACAAGATAGTCACAAAGTCTGCAAACATACAGAATAGTTTATATTTTTACAGATTGAACCCCCTTGATTACTTCTTCTGGGATATGTATGTTTATTCAGTGAAAAAAAATCAGATAAATTATATGAGATAAGGCATCATAGACTCATTTGCAAGGAATGGTAGGAACAGCATTAGCACTGCATGCACTGCAGGTTGGCCCATGGCATTGAACAAGGCATCCTTAGTGAGGAACATATCATGTAATATTATTGAACATAGCATGTTTTGTATTGTAATATTCATAAATCTTTTATTAAGTATATTCACCCATGTTTCCAAATTTTATGACCACTTGTAGTTCATCGGTGGATTTTTTCCTTGCCTTTCCTTTCTCTTTGTGTTATCTATGTTTCTTCATAAGTATGCTCTTCATTAGAACTAGCCCCTGTTTTGATGACTTAGCTTTGGAATAGAACAAAATCCTTAAATGGAAGTCTATTGAGAACCAGAAGCTGTAGAACAGTCGAGTTCTATTTTGGCCCTTTTATGTTTCTATCAATGGCCAGAATTTCTGTCCCAATTAAGAAGAGGAAATTACTCAAAAGAGGCCCCTTAGCAACACTCAGCACCCATTTAATAAAACAGCATATCAACCGTGGCCTTTTTATTTTACTGAAACAAGCTGAGAAATTATTAAAAACAATAAAATATATCCCTATTGAGTACTGTTTCCAGAGGCCTTTAAATGTTTATCTATTATTCCTTTCTTTCCTTTTTTGCAATATCATTGAGAGACAAAAACGTATTATTCCCACAGCACAAATGAGAAGTGGATGTACAGATAGGTTGTGAATTTCCAAGGCTCACAAAGATCTGAAGCCAGAAACTGGGTCTCTCTGCTGACTGAATCCCTTGGCCAGGCCTTTTTATCCTACAAGAGGCTGTCTAGTTAATGTAGAAGATGTGGCTTGCTTACTCATTTGCTCATAGAAAAATGAATCTCTTTTTTCATTCCTCCCTTCCTCCTACCTAGAAAGAAGTAAGGAAAGAAAGAAAAAGAAAGAGGGAGTTCCCTGGCAGTCCAGTGGTTAGGACTCCATGTTTTCACTACCAAGAGCATGGGTTTGATTCGTGGGTAGGGACCTAAGATCCCACAAGCAAAAAAAAGAAGAAAGAGGGGTTGCCTGGTGGTCCAATGGTTAGGACTCTTGGATCCCACAAGTTGTGTGGTGGTTGGAGTGGGGGAGAGAAAGAAAGAAAGGAGGGAGGAATAGAAGGAGGGAGGGAGGAAGAAAAGAAAGGATCCACAGCAGCCTGTCAACGACTGGAATGGCTCAGATTATAGCCAGTCAGCCAGAGGCAGGGAAAAGGTTGTGGTGATTTCAGCGATTTTTCCCACCACCAGCTGTCATCACAATTTCCAGAAAAGCTGCCAAGAAAAAGTAGGAATTAACATTTCACAGATCCCCCTGCCCCCACTATTATGGATCTTGGAACTTCTCCTGACTGCCCTTTGCCCTTGAACCTTCCTACCCACAGATAAACAGGCAAGGTATTTGACCTCACCTGCATTTGAAGACCTACAGTACTTGCAAAGGTGCCTCCCTTCTGCCAGAAATCCTTCCTGAAGCTGAGTTATGATTTCTAACTTTCCCTAATCTGGATTGTTTCCTTACTATTAAAACACCAGGGATATGCACTTTATCCGTACTTTCCCTTTTCCCTTTCTCCTCTTGCTTTCCCCCACTCCAAACAATGCACTCAAGGTTCTAACTATTGAGACACCATGTTGCAGGTAACTGTAGTTGAAGTGCTTATCTTCACTTCTAGAGTATGTGACTTACTCACATTGTACCCTTACGCTGCACAGGGTCTGGCCCATTGTTGGGACTCAAACGAATGTTCATTAAATAGAAGAACTTGCCTAAGTTGGCCTCAGGCACTCCTGAATTTCACAGTGTGCTGAGTTCCAGGGTAAATTAGACTGACTAAGCCAACTGCTCCCTTCCTGTCTGGGAAGAACCACCCAGAGAACAGAACAGGGAGGCCGCACCTCTGCAGAGGGAGAGAGGACTTGACTGTTGTCCCCTTTGCCTGTGATCCCACCCCACACTTTTTCCTCTGTCACAGGCTAAATAAGGTAGTTCTGAAACTCATTTTTTCCAGACACGTTTGTGGGCAGAGCTACTAATAGAACCTGATGTGGGCTAGATAGGGATCAGGGTAGAGACCAGAGTCTGAATTATACCATAGGAAGCCCTAAGAAAGGTTAGAATTTGATAAGAACCTAAGTAGACTAATCTCTCAGGAGAGGTATCTGTAGGGGTTTAGAGTGTGATCTCTAGAGACATGCTATCTAGGTTCAAATAGTATTTGTGCAATTTTTAAACTGTGTGACCTTGGACAAGCTACTTAACCTCTTTATACCTCAATTTCCTCACACACGAAGTAGGGATAACAATGGTACCTGCGTCAGAAGGTTGATTAAATCAGTTAATACATGAACATGCTCAATATCGTTATTACTAAGAATGATGCCTTTGGATGGAAGCAGGTTGACTATGCTAAGGTTTGTATGTGTAAATGCAGGGCTGGGGCAGAGTTAATTATCAGGGTCTGGAGACAGTGGAATGACTTTGTACAAACGAATGAGAAGAATTTGGAGTTCAGGGTGGGGGAGCAATCAGACGGAAGAGTAAGGAGGAGAAATGAGGGAGAAGGGAAAAATTAAAAGCCATTTCAAATTTCCAATAGTATAATAGCAAGATATCTTTTAAGAACAGGTATACTTAATTCAAAATCGTTTATGTTGCTGAGCTGTAAACTACCACTGAAGTAAAATGGTACAACTCCTTGGAGAGCGACTTGGCACTATCAAAATTAAAAGCTACATATCTTTTGATCCTTCAATTCTATTTCCAGGTATTTATCCTACCTTGGTACTTGCAAACAGACTCATGGCCTCTTTGTAATGCCAAAATTTGGGGAACCACCTAAGCGTCCATCAGCATTGTCTATCTATGCAATGGAATACTATGTAGTCAATAAAAAGATTGAGGCAAAGTTATACATATTATCTGTGGAATAATAGCCAAGCTAAATAAAAAGACAGCTCTATCATAGGCAGAGAGAGAGCACTAAGAGCCAATTGGAGGAGCAATGATGAAGTCCAAGCTGGAGTCTATATCCTAGAACAGAGAGACATCACATAGGTCTGGTGGGAGTGGGAGTGGCTGGTGGGGGTAGTGAGAGTTGGGAATGACATAAGTTTCTGCAGAGTTGCACAGAGGGAAGAGCAGCATGACAACAGGTGGGGAATTAGCAAATGGAGAAGTCACTGATGATACCTTTAAAAGCTGCTGGTGTTTGTACGGCCCAAACAGAAATCTGTACTTGTGTGGTGCCTGAGTGATTCTGGTTTGCTTAATGGACTAGGAACAGATCAGAGCAAGGTAGTAAAGGAGCAAGTAGATAGGGCTAAGAAAAGGAGCCTGAAGCAATGTGGGTGGATAATCACAGCTATATAGATTTTTAACTAGCTTATCAGCTGAGCTCAAAGGATATTGATTAAAAATTTTGATATCAATAAAGAGAGGGACTTCACTGTTGTATTGTTGTTCAGTCACTAAGTCGTGTCCAACTCTCTGTGACTCCATGGCCTGCAGCATGTCAGACCTCCCTGTCCTTCACTGTCTCCCAGAGTCCACCCAAATTCATGTCCATTGAGTCGGTGATGCCATCTCATCCTCTGCCACCCTCTTCTCATTTTGCGTTCAGTCTTTCCCAGCATCAGGGTCATTTCCAATGAGTCAGCTCTTTGCATCAGGTAGCCACAGTACTGGAGCTTCAGCTTCAGCATCAGTCCTTCCAATACTTATTCAGGGTTGATTTTCTGTAGGATTGACATGGTTTAATGTCCTTGCAGCCCAGGGGACTCTCAAGAGTCTTCTCCAGCACCACAATTCAAAAGCATCAATTCTTTACTGCTCAGTTTTCTTTATGGTCCAACTCTCACATCTATATATAACTACTAGAAAAATCATAGCTTTAACTATCCAAACCTTTGTCAGCAAAGTGATGTCTTTGCTTTTTATAGGCTGTCTAGGTTTGTCATAGCTTTTCTTCCAAGGAGCAAGTGTCTCTTAATTTCATGGCTGCAGTCACTGTCCACAGTGATTTTGGAGCCCAAGAAAATAAAATCTGTCATTGCTTCCACTTTTCCCCCTTCTATTTGCCATGAAGTGACAGGACCAGCTGCCATGATGTTAGTTTTTTGGATGTTGAGTTTCAAGCCAGTTTTTCACTATCCTTTCACACCTCATCAAGAGGCTCTTTAGTTCCTCTTCACTTTCTGCCATTAGGGTGGTATCATCTGCGTATCTGAGGTTGTTAATATTTCTCCTGGCAGTCTTGATTCAAACTTGTGATTCATCCAGCCCAGCATTTTGTATGATGTACTTTGCATATATATTAAATAAACAGGGTGACAATATACAGCCATGAAGTAGTCCTTTCACAATTTGGAACCAGTCAGTTGTTCCATATAAGGTTGTAACTGTTGTTGCTTAACCTGCATATAGGTTTCTCAGAGACAGGTAAGGTGGTCTGGTATTCCCATCTCTTTAAGAATCTTCCATAGTTTGTTGTGATCCACAAAGTCAAACGCTTTCATGTAGTTAATAAGCAGATGTTTTTCTGAAATTCCCTTGCTTTCTCTATGATTCTAGCAAATGTTGGCAATTTGATCTTTGGTTCCTCTGCCTTTTCTAAACCCAGCTTGTACATCTGGAAGTTCTCAGTTCACTTATTGCTGAAGCCTAGCTTGCAGGATTTTGAGTGTAACCTTACTAGCATGTGAGATGAGTGAAGCTTGTACATTTGGTAGCTTGTACATTCTTTGGCATTGCCCTTCTTTGGGACTGGAATGAAAACTGAGCTTTTCCAGCCCTGTGGCCACAGCTGAGTTTTCCAAATTTGCTGACATATTGAGTGCAGCACTTAAATAGCATTATCTTTTAGGATTTGAAATAGCTTAGCTGCAATTCCATCACCTCCACTAGCTTTGTTTGTAGTAATGCTTCCTAAGGCCCACTTGACTTCACATTCCAGAATGGCTGGCTCTAGGTGAGTGATCATACCATCCTGATTATCTGTGTCGTGAAGATCTTTTTTGTATAGTTCTTCTGTGTATTCTTGCCACCTCTTCTTAATATCTTCTGCTTCTGTTAGGTCCATACTGTTTCTGTCTTTATTGTGCCCATCTTTGCATGAAATGTTCCCTTGGTATCTCTAATTTTCTTGAAGAGATCTCTAGTCTTTCCCATTCTATTGTTTTCCTCTGTTTCTTTGCATTGATCACTGAGGAAGGCTTTCTTATCTCTCCTATTTTTTGGAACTCTGCATTCAAATGGGTATAGCTTTCCTTTTCTCCTTTGCTTTTTGCTTCTCTTCTTTTCACAGCTATTTGTAAGGCCTCCTCAGACAGCCATTTTTCTTTTTTTTTTTCTTTTTTCCATTTTGCTTTTTTGCATTTCTTTTCCATGGGGATGGTCTTGATCCCTGTCTCCTGTACAATGTCACCAACCTCTGTCCATAGTTCATCAGGCACTCTATCAGATCTAGTCCCTTAAATTTATTTCTCACCAAGATGCCAGGCTCTAGGTGAGTGACCACACCATCATGGTTATCCTGATCATTAAGACCTTTTCTGTATAGTTCTTCTGTGTATTCTTGCCACCTCTTCTTAATCTCTTCTGCCTCTGTTAGGTCCCTACTGTTTCTGTCCTTTATTGTGCCCATTCTTGCATGAAATGTTCCCTTGATGTTCTAATTTTCTTGACGAGATATCTAGTCTTTCCCATTCTACTGTTTTCCTCTTTTTCTTTGCATTGTTCATTTAAGAAGGCCTTCTTATCTCTCCTTGCTATTCTCAGAAACTCTGCATTCAGTTGGGTATTATCTTTTCCTTTCTCCCTTTTTACTTCTCTTCTTTCCTCAGCTATTTGTAAAGCCTCCTCAGACAACCTCTCTGCCTTCTTGAATTTCTTTTTCTTTGGGATGGTTTTGGTCTCTGTTTCCTGTATAGTGTTATGAACTTTTGTCCATAGTTCTTCAGGCACTCTATCAGATCTATCCCTTGAATGTATTCATCACCTCCGCTGTATAATCATAAAGGATTCAATTTAGGTCATACTGAATGACCTAGTGGTTTTCCCTACTTTCCTCAATTTAAGTCTGAATTTTGCAATAAGGAGCTCATGATCTGAGCCATGGCTGGCTCCAGGTCTTATTTTCACTGACTGTATAGAGCTTCTCCATCTTTGGCTGCAAAAAATATAATCAATCTGATTTTGGTATTAACCATTTGGTGATATCCATGTGTAGAGTCGTCTCTTGTGTTGTTGGAAGACAGTGTTTGCTATGACCAGTGTGTTCTCTTGGCAAAACTTTGTTAGCCTTTGCTCTGCTTCTTTTTGTACTCCAAGGCCAAAAAAATGAAAATGAAAAGTGATAGTGTTAGTCATTCAGTCATGTCCAATTCATGGAATTCTCCAGGCAAGAATACTGGAGTGGGTAGCCATACCCTTCTGCAAGGGATCTTTCCAACCTAGGGATCAAACCCAGGTCTCCTGCATTGCAGGCAGATTCTTTACTGTCAGAGCCATCAGGTAAGCCCCTGAACCACCAAACTTGCCTGTCACTCCAGGTATGTCTTGACTTCCTACTTTTGCATTCCAATCCCTTATGATGAAGAGGACATCTTTTTTTGGTGTTAGTTCTAGAAGATCATGTCAGTCTTCATAGAAGTGGTCTACTTCAGCTTCATTGGCATTAGTGGTTGGGGCATGGACTTGAATTACTGTGATGCTGAATGGTTTGCCTCGAAAACGAACCAAGAGCATTCTATCATTTTTGAGATTGCACCCAAGTACTGAATTTGGACTTTGTGTTGACTATGAGGGCTACTCCATTTCTTCTAAGGCATTCTTGCCCACAGTAGTAGATATAATGGTCATCTGAATTAAATTCACCCATTCCCATCCACTTTAGTTCACTGATTCCTAAGATGTCAATGTTCACTCTTGTCATTTCCTGCTTGACCACATCCAATTTACCTTGATTCATGGACCTAACATTCCAGGTTCCTATGCAATATTGTTTGTTATAGCATCGGACTTCACTTTCACCACCAGACACATCCACAACTGAGTGTCATTTCTGGTTTGGCCCAGATGCTTCATTCTTTCTGCAGCTATTCGTAATTGCCCTCTGCTCTTCCCCAGAAGCACAGTGGACACCATCTGACCTGGGGGGCTCATCATCCAGTGTCGCATCTTTTTGCATTTTCATACTGTTCATGGGGTCTCACAGCAAGAATACTGGAGTGTTTTGCCATTCCCTCCTCCAGTGGACCACATTTTGTCAGTACTATCCACTATGATCCATCAGTGTTAGGGGCCCTGCACGGCATGGCTCATAGCTTCATTGAGTTACACAAGCCCCTTCACCAGGACAAGGCTGTGATCCATGAAGGAATCACTGGTGTATTAAATATTTTTAAAATTAGTAGCTTAGACAGTGATCTAGCTGGGAAAGATAATATAATGGATGATAGAAGCAAGATTTATTTATTTATATAAATATTTATTTATTTGGCTGCATGGGCCCTTAGTTGTGTCATGCAGGATCTTCCTTTCATCATGTGGGATCTTTCGTGGTGGTGCACGGACTATCTAGTTGTGGGGGGCAGGTTCAGCAGTTAGAAGCAAGATTTAAAATTATCTTAGACTGACAAATATCGTGATACTACTTATATATTAAATCTAAAAAGAAATGATACAAGTGAACTTATTTACAAAACAGAAACAGACTCACAGACACAGAAGACAAATTCATGGTTAGCAAAGGCGAAAGGTGGGGAGGGATAAATGAACAGATACAAAGTACTATATGTAAAATAGGGAAGAACAAGGACCTGCACAGAGAGCTTACTCAGTATCTTGTAATAACCTATAATGGAAAAGAATCTGAAAAAGAATATATGTATAACTGAATTGCTGTACACCTGAAAGCTTGCAAATCAACTATCCTTCAATAAAAAATGTTTTAAAATAAACTCATCTTGACAGATTAGAATAAAATGCCAAAATCAAGAAAATGAAACTTGACAGGGATAAAACAAAACCCTACATTTAGAGGACTTCCATGGCTGTCCAATGAGCTTCCACTCTGAGCTTCCACTGCACGGGGCATGGGTTTTATCCCTGATAAAGGAACTAAGATCCTGCATGCTGGGTGGTGCAGCCAAGAAAAATCAATTGTATAGGAAGGAGTGGGGCTGCCTTGACAGCATTTTATGTGAAAAAGATTTAGGGCTCGCCAAACCCAATGTTAGTCACAGTTTCATGAAAAGACACAATGTCAGATCAAAAGAGGTAACAGTGTCACTGTGCTTTAAACTGACCAGTTCTGGGTACCTCATGTTTAAAAAGATATTGATGGGGACTTCCCTGGTGGTCTAGTAGCTAAGACTCTGTGCTCCTAATGTAGGGGGCCCAGGTTCAGCTTCTAGTTGGGGAACTAGATCCCACATGCCACAAGTAAGAGTTCAAATACCACAACTCGAGATCCTGCATGCCACAATGAAGATCAAAGATCCCGTGTGCTGCAACTAAGACTTGGCACAGCCAAAATAAATAAATGAATGAATATTAAAAAAAAGACACTGATGAACCAGTGTATGTCCAGGGAAAGATAAGGTTGAAAAAGGATCTAGTAACTTCCAAAGTAAGGAAGAATTTGATGGAGTTTAAAGATATTAGATATTGGGAAGAGAAGAGCAAGGTAGATAAATAACTGTCCTCAAATAACTGGCTTTTTTCAAGCACAGGCTAACAACATGAAATTGCCAACCATCCTACTATCTTGATTTATAAAAATGCAACTTCATTTGGTTCAACTTAATAGAAGGCAATGTCAACTCCTTTTGCTATGCTGCAGAAGGTAAATGAGAATCAATGGTTGAACAAGGGAAGCAATTACATCAGTATAGGAAGGAATTTGTCACAATCAGATGCTCAAGAATACAACGAGCTGCTTCACAAAATTCTCGGTTCTATCTCATTGAAAGAGCCCAGGCAGAGGTGTCTGTTAGGAATATTAATCATTTCTGTATTTAGGGGGAGACTTTCCATGATCTAGCCTAAGTATCCAACCTCTCTACAGTACAGGGACAACACATGAGACCACTTGGACAGCAACCCTGGCCATCCTTGTGTTGTCTTACACTGCTGTGTCTTTGTGCCTGTCAATCCCCTTGCCTCGAATTGCACATCTTCTTACTATGTATCCTGCAAATTCTTACTCATCTCTCCAGACACTACCCAAGCATGGCCCCACCTGAACTCTAAATGATGTGTCATACTCTTATTTATTTATTGTTGGTCACGCTGGGTCTTTGCTGCTGCACACAGGCTTTCTTTAGTTGTAGTGAGCAGGGCTACTCTTCGTTGTGGTGCACAGGCTCCTCACTCTGGTGGCTTCTCTTGTTGTAGGGTACATGCTCTAGGTGTGTGGGCTTCAGTAGTTGTGACACATGGGCTTTTAGTTGCTTGAGGCATGTGGAATCTTCCTGGACCAGGAATCGAACCCATGTCCTGTGCATTGGCAGGTGGATTCCTAGCCATTGTGCCACCAGGGAAGTCCCATACTCTCTTTTATACCCTGTACCCTGTGCTTACTTCTGCAGTGGGACTTAATATTCTTTTGCAATGTTTTTGTGTACTTCTCTCTTTCCTACTAAATGTGAGCCGCTTGTGGACCAGAAATGTCTCTTTCATTTTCCATATTCCCAGTGATCAGAGCAATATCTATGGTAACTCAATAAATATTCATGAAATGAATGAGATTAGATGTTTTGATTTTATATATAAAAAATTATCATACATATGCATTTTGAATCACATGTTAATCAAAACTAGTGTCCTTACTACATGTGATACACATTGAAGTTTTCTATTTTTTTCATTTTAAAAAATAGAATTATTCTAGTTTCCAAAATTAACTTGGGTTCTCAGCCTTACACTGAAACACACTGAACTACAGGGTCAAGAGGCAGGGATCTGAATGGAAGATCTGATAACTTGATAGGAGTTATGGGCCTTCTTGCCAGAAAGATGCATATATGCACTAAATTAGCATTCAATTTCAGAGGCTCTCTGGACCCACTGAAGTCCTTCCATACATCACAGGTTGTGGGAAAGTTCCTTCTAATTCTTCAATCTTATTTTTGTGAGACCTATTAAGAAGTAGTCTAGGAATATTTTAGAGTCACCCATAGGGAGAGCACAAAACTGGAAGGGAAGTACATAAAGAACAAAGAATAGAGGGAAAATTCTGAGAAGGGATAGGCAAAACAGATAAATACATGTGAAAAGTTAAAGGAATGGGGAACAGAATAAATCCTGGCTAAGGGTTAGGAGGAAGGGGAAGGTAGGAGCTGCCGGGTCAGGGTTTCAGGCCTGCAGAATCTGATATTCTTTCCAGACAATAGAACTTGGGGTTCCAGCCCTGTAGCTTTCATCTTCCCTCCTGAGGGTTCACTATTCCTTCCTCCCCTTTTTTAGGCAGACCTTATGGAAACTCTGAAACTCTTTTTCTCGTTTCTTCCAGATGGGAAGCTCTGGCAGAAAGAATGTTCTGGCCTGTGTGCAACGACTCCATTCTCTCTGCCAAGGGATAAAGTGAAAATCTGCTTTTTTGGAAACCAGCTCCTGTCTTCAGGAAGCATGACCCTAGTGAGGGAGTGACTGGGACCTTTGCGTAAAGGGGAGGTAAGGAAATAATCGTCAGAATCCGCTAGCACGGTGGCACACAAGGACAGTAATACGTGAACACCAACGAATGATTTAAAAATGGAATCTTCTGTCTCCAAGATCTCAGCTCACACAGACAACTTACTACATTGGTCTTTGAATCTTAAATAACTCAGAAGTGTTTTCAACAGTCTGTTGAGGAGGAAACAGACATACAACTTGCATTTCCACAGGACAAACTGAGAGGGACATGTATGAGGTCTAGAAGCACAATACAGTTGACTTCCTATTAAGCTCTCAGGAATCTCGGAGATTTTAAGAACTTCTGTGAGGGTCCAGAAAACCTGGAACATTACAAAAAGTCCAAAAGTAACTAGACTGAGGCAAAGAGAATGGAATTTAGGGTGGGGTTAGGAGACCCGAGTTAGTCCCTATATAGAATCCTGACTCACTATGTGATAACAGCCAGTCACTTCCTGGCTCAGTGTTCCAGTCCTCGTCCACCTCATCCACCCTTACCCCAGCCCCTTCCCCTGCCCAAGAAAAATAAAATCACAATTTTATTCTCTCTGGAGAAAGTTAAACATGATTATTTCTGTAAAGCAATCTGGAAAATACCCGATTTCTCAGGGTGAGATGATTTTGTTCACTTTATAACCAGTGTAACCTCCTGGGTGGTATATAAAGCCATGAGAACGGCAAACTTATTTGTTATTGGGGATTCCTCAGATGGGCAGGGAGTTCACAGGTGGTGTGCTTGCTTCTTCTGTTTTCTGGGATGACACTGTTGTGTTGTAAAGGCCTCTGGAGAGAGGTTTGGGAGATAACTGGGTAACACCCAACTAGGTCAGGGAATGAGTCAGGGCTCAAGCAAGACTTGATACCAACCTCTCCCACTCCTGCCAGGAAACCTCTGGGGTGAGAGAAAGATGAGAGAGGAGCTGAGGGGCGGGCCTTACGGCTGCCTGCCCTGGGGCCTCTGGCTTGCGGTTTCACCCTGGTTTGCCCTGCAGCTGTAACGTGTCTGCAGACACGCAAGCCCCGACACGCTTGCCCTCCCTCTTTTCCAAACTTCTGCTCAGTCTCAGAAACAGATGGCACATTCCACCCCAGAAGTGACTATAGGAGAGATGAGAAGGGAAGAACAGAACCAGGTGGAGAGATGGCTCTTCAGAAAACACAGGGCAAAATACAAAGGACTTTTTGTCAAGGAAGTGAGGAGGAAGTAGAGACTAAACTCACCTCCAAGGAAATCAAGATGAGAAAAGGGCAGGAGTGCTATGGCTGGGCTGACACAGAGAACAGAATACAAACGAGGGCTGAGGCTGAACAGGACCAAGAAGAACAAGCCTGGAAACCCGTAAGACTCAAGAGCAAAATGGCAAAAGTCACATTTCTTGTTTGGAGTTATACTCAGCTTTCAAAAATTCATCTTTCTTTCCTCAACACCATTCCCTGTTTGTGGCAATTCTGAGGACTCTCCACTAGTTAAGACACAATCTTATGTACCTACTGTGTACCAGTCACAAGTTTTCATATAGTATTTCATTTAGTGTTCACAACAGCCCTACATGGTAAATTTTCTTATTTAAAATGGTAAATTTTATTATCCCCATTTCACAGATGGGTACACTGGGCCTCAGAAGAGTTAAATGATGTGCCCATAGAATTCTGAAATAGTGGACCCAGCCAGTTGAATTCCACTATACCAAGCTGCCTTTGATTTGATGTCAAATTAAATCAAAATAATGTCAAGAGTAGAGACTTCTTAAGCCTTCCAGGAGCAGTAAAAAGCAGACCAGGTAAGGAATAATGAACGGAGATCTCTTAATCTCTGAATGTAAGTACTAAAAAAAAACCCTGTAACTGTTGGGTTTGCATAGGCCTCTTTGTGCTCGGAGATCCCAGTGAAACCTTGGTACCCTCTAGTGGAAGTTTCCTGCATTCACACAGCTTCCCGGGCTTCCACCCCGAAGAGCTGGAACTGGAGAGCATCCCCAAAGAATGGCCAGGTAGGAGATACAAGTTCATATGTCAAGGCCCATAGAGGGTAAAGGAAAGAACAAGGACCAGAGGGAAGGTGTGTTGAGCAATTGGTTCACAAGGGTCCCTAAAGGGAGTCTTTGTCAGGCCTTTATGCATTATTAACAGGAGTCCAACCCTGGTGGCTCTCTGTCAGTAAAGAATCCACCTGCAGTTCAGGAGACTGAGTTTGATCCCTGGGTAGGGAAGATCTCCTGGAGAAGGAAATGGCAGAACACTCTAGTATTCTTGCCTGAGAAATCCCATGGAAAGGGCTACAGTCTATGTGGTCGCAAGAGTTGGACATGATTTAGCAACTAAACCACCACCACACATCAGTAGGGGCTGTAGGTTTTTAGGACTCTGGAGTGCTATTTTTTTTTAATGGGGAGAATTAGTGATCAGCGATTTGAAGTGACTCCCAAGGCCACAAGGAAGTCAACCGTCAGCAATGGTGAGACTAGAACCCATGTTTCCTGCCTCCCAAACCAGAGTTCTTTCCATTATATCACACTTTCTGTTTGTTGGGAACCTAGCCTATGAGAACAAGCTCCCAGGCTCCTGAACCTCATGCTCACACTCTGCAGGCACTGCTGGAGCTTCTTCCACAAGTTCCCAGTGCCAAGATGTCAGATTTATTTCTGTCTCTCTCCTCCTGCAGAGGTAATCCCTGGGAATGGAAGTGGGTTAGAAACAGATTACTCTGATCCAGGGGCTTTGTGCTCTCTTCCCTGAATGTGGCCGGTAGGGAGCGGAGAGGGGAAGTCACAAATAGCCTGAAATTCCCTTTCAGGATTATCGCTTGATTTAGCCAGCTGGGGTGAAAGTGGAGCAAGAAGAGGGGAGGGATTAACTTGAGACCTTGCTTAACAAGCGGGATGCATGGGTTTCTTTTCTGGCTGAGCCAGGACGAGCAGTATCTCTTCCTAAACATACCTTTAGAAATAAAGAGTCTGAGGCAGGCAGAAAAAGATAAAGGAGAAAGCCTTTATCTTCAGCTGCAGGGATGAATGGAAGGATGGATGAGATGGAACAGCTAGGAGAAGAAAGTCACGCAACACAGAAATAAGGAATCACTTTGGGATATGGAAACAACCTACATTTTGACGGTTTTAGCTTTAACATAAGCTCTTCGCTTCTCCCTAGCAAAAGAGACCTAACACACATAAGGCTTCCTGAGAATTTCCAATTCATATCCAGGTTATGGGCTCTTTTGCTTTACGGACAGGAGAAGGAAATGGCAACCCACTCCAGTACTCTTGCCTGGACAGTCCCACGGACAGAGGAGCCTGGTAGGCTACAGTCCACGGGGTTGCGAAGAGTCGGACACGACTGAGCGACTTCACTTTCGTTTTTCACTTTCATGCATTGGAGAAGGAAATGGCAACCCACTCCAGTGTTCTTGCCTGGAGGATCCCAGGGACAGGGGAGCCTGGTGGGCCACCATCTATGGGGTCACAGAGTCGGACACAACTAAAGCAACTTAGCAGCAGCAGCAGCTTTAGGGACACTGCACTTGGGTGGAATCCAGGACCACTGATATTATCTGTCTCAGCACAAGGAGCAGTTCCACTTACCAGGACCCTGCTAGGCTCCATCTATCCCTTCCACGGCTATGATGGGGCTTGGAAGCAGTTACCCTAACTAACCAGAGAGGGACATGTATTAACTCTTTTACTAAGTTAGTAACAATTCTGAGTTAGGCACTTAATTACCCCTTTTCTATAGTGAGGAAAAGAGGTGGAACTGAGATGTACAGTCAGGCACCATTATATAAGATCCTTGTCAACTCTTCAAGTGACGTAAAAGCTCTGCTAATGTTAGCTAAAGATCGGTTGAGACCATTTCTTAGAAAGTTAGAAGTCATGGTTTCTATGTCACCTTACCTTGGACAGTTCACTTCCTTTGCTCTTCATGCTCTCACCCAAGGGAGGGAAGTACAGTATAAACACATGGCAAGCCTACCGCTCACTTCAATCCAAGTGTCATATTGTTTACTGTAATCAATAAACATATTGTAATCAGATTCTTCCAATTTTCCAGAAGTATTTTTCTTGTTCAAATCAACAGTGCTTCTCCTAAAAAGTAGGTTGGTGTTTAGTCGTTAAGTCGTGTCTGACTCTTTTGGTGACTCCATGAACTGCAGACTGTAGGGCTTCTCTGTCCATGGGATTTTCCAGGCAAGAATACTAGAGTGGGTTGCCATTTCCTTCTCCAGGGAATCTTCCTGACCCAGGGATCAAACCCACGTCTCCTGCATTGGCAAGCAGATTCTTTACCCACTGAGACAGCAGGGAAGCCCAGAATGTAGGTCTACCAAGCAGAATTTCAGAAGTTCCAATCTTTGACATCATCTGCCACAGTGGTGGGGTGGGGGGGATGCAAGCACAGTGTATGTCCCACTGCTCATGGGATATCCCATCCTCTTCAGATCCATTTAGAATAAGACAATGAGTGATCCCAGGAACTCCCTATATTGGGGGAAACACAGAAATCAACTTTGCCCTCTGCCTCATCATAGTTTATCTGGGATTCTACTGATTTACTTATTTTTTCCCATGATCCACTTAATGAATACATATTTGAGTGTCTACTATGTGCAAGACTGTTTCTTTGCAAGGCTGAGCCCCTAACCACCTTATTCCTTCCTCTAATTACAAAATGAGTTTCCTTTTCTTGTTCTTATCTTGATTTTTCTGAAGTGTGAACTACTATGTTTGTGGGATTAAGAAGTATCCATTTCATGTTAACATCCCCAGGTAGATAGCTCCCAATTTTCCATGCAGTTAATGAGACAAGAAGATAATATGAATTTTCCAAAAAACAGCTATAAAACCCACTTACAACTGATCTCAGAATGTATTAAAAGCAATTGACTCCTCTTATTATTTCATCCAGGTTGACATGAACAAGTTTGTGTTCCCTGAGAAACTGACCAGAGGGAAGGCAGAGACGATCTAGGATGTGTTGGCTACCATGTGAGACAAACATAAGACTCAATAATGAAGCAGATAATCCCAGAAAGACTATCAATGTTCTGCATTAATAACCACTCATCATGGAGTGGAGTTTCCTCACTTTTCTGGAAAACCAGTTAAAAAAAAAAATCATGTTCTATTTTGGGGAGCATAGAGTAGATAGGACTTTGTTAAGAAATTAACTATATATATATCATTTAAATGCTTAATATATCCTTTAGCATATACATATAACACCTAATTTCATGTCACTATTAATATGTCATGCTATAGGTTCAAGGCTATGGATAAGACTTGTGAGAAAATTCTTAGCCTTGAAGACTATATAGGTACTTTCCTGGCAGTCCAGTGGTTAAGACTGTGCTTCCACTGCAGACAGCATGAGCTCAATCCCTGGTTGGGGAACCAAGATCCCACAAGCTGCGGTGAAGCCAAAAAATGTGTGTGTGTGTGTGTACACAGTACAGTCAAAAAGTCAAGATTTAAGACATCAGATCCCCAAATCCAAAAGTAATCTCCCTTTCCTTTGACAGTCGTTAGCATTTTACTTGGACCTTTGTAGCAATTCTATTCTAGCCTGTACAGCTCATAGATCCCTGCTCATTGCAAAATACCATAGGTAAGTGTTCAATAAACATTAATTGGCAGAATGAGATAAAAACATAAGGGTAAGTATGAAAAGTGCTTATCATTCACCTATGGTTACAGTACTGGATTTTCCAGGATGATCCCAACATGAATCCTTTAACCACTTAATGTTAAGAAATACAGTAGTCAGTGCATGGGTTCTGGAGGCGGACTGCTTGAATTTGAATCCCAGTTCTGCCAATTATCAGCCGTGTGACCTTAAATAAATTACATACTTAATTTTGAGGCGGTGCATCTTGTTATATACAAGAATATTACTCTTGTTTGTGATGATGATTGAGTTAAAAATATATAAAATACTCGGAAAATTGCCTAGCATCTGGAAAATTATTTCTAAGTATAAGCCATTTTTTGTTAATAAAACCTGTGCCTCTGTCCCCAAATGGCAAACAAATGCTTTTGTCAGTCCATGTGTATTTTGCTTCAATAAACATAGTTGTCATTAATTTCCTTAACTCGATAGAATATTCTTCTCACAGTACAGACTGGGAAAATTAGAGCTCTGGCTAAGGTTACCCACCATATGGGATATAGACCCAGAAGCTAGACGTTTTTGTCCTTCCTAAGAGCCAAATAGGCACTGAGAAAACACTTGTCTCAGAAGGGAAACATCTTTTCGTTCTTTACGGAATGGAAAAAAGGCGCAGCTCTGTCCCAAACCTTCCGGAATGCAGCAGCTCCTGGCCGCCAGAAAGCCTGGTGCGCAGGCGCAGTTGTGGCTCCATGCTTTCCGCCCGGCGCGTGACAACCGTGCCTCCGCCCTACCCCCAACGCCATCTTACCGTGCATGCGCAGCCCAACTCCACCCTCGCTCCCTCCCGAACGTGTACGTGCGCGTTCGCGCCCTTCACCCTTGGCGGAGGGCGCGTGCCCTGGAAAATTCCACGCCCGAGCTAGCTCCGCCCTATGCGCCTTCTTTCCAGCCGCAGGCTCTTCACTGTTTCCTTCCCAGCTGCCTTTGCGTGAGCAAAATGGCAGCCCCCATGCAACGGAGTTTGTCTTGCTTATCCAGGGCTGTAGGACGGTGGTCTCGGCAGGTGGGTAGGGATGGGGTGGCTGGAAGTCTGGGGGCTGGAGGAGGACAGAGTAGAGGGAAATACTCACTTTACGGTTGTCCTTGGTGAACTTGGGCGATGCAGATCGTGCCTAGGTAGGGAGCAGTTGAGGTAGGCGAGACACAGCTATGGTATAGCTATGTGGCTGAGTGAGGAGAGCCTTGGTAGGGCTATGAGGGCGGGCAAGTTCTCGGGGATTAAGTTTCTCCGGTTTGCCCTGGGTCTCGCTGGCGTACGGGTGTTAAATGGGAAAGAAGTAATGGTTTGGAAGGTGGTCTCGCTTCCCGTTGATTTTTTATAAATGTCCTAAATTGATCAGTAGCTGTAAAGGAGGGAGAATCGTTCTTTCCTGAACAAACCTCATGGTCAGCGAGAAAAGGGATCTGGCCTTTTGAGAGCTTATTGGTTAATTGGGAGCTAGGACGACAAAATAAAGTTTACAGTTGAGGCTGAGCACAATGTAATCTGAGTAAATGTAGAGATTTCTGAGTTAACGTAGAGCAGAAGAAAAGAGAGTACTGGGTTGGTGTTTAAGTTCCGCATCAGACTGAGCGTTCTTTCATGAGTCTGATCAAGCTTGCTTTCATCAACTTTCATCACCTCTGCATCCTTGAGTTGGCATAGCCCTGTACGATGGAAAGTACTAAAAGAAAGCCTTTAGTAAAGGTTGAGTGGTATTAGTGTTAGTAAAAGTTGCTTACTGGCTTTTAGTAAGAGACAGCTATAATTGTTAAGATAGAAGCATTTCCTCATGATGTGTGGTTTTATAATTGTTCCTAAGTCATTCTTTGGATGTGCCCTTCCTATCTTTGCTTACAGTTTGTATAATATTTTTTCCCAAGTTACCTAACCTTTTTCTGCTATCCTTCAGCCAATCCTGATGACTCAGTCCACAGCAGTAGTTTCAGTGAGAACTAAAAAACGTTTCACACCCCCTACTTATCAACCCAAATACAAAACAGAAAAAGAGTTCATAGAATATGCCCGGAAAGCAGGACTGGTCATTCCTCAAGAAAGTTTGGAACGTCCCATACATCTGGCCTGTACAGGTAAGGCCCTAACCCAGTCCCTTCTGTCACAGGTCTTCTTGAAAAGTGGAATGATTTGGACTCTAAATGATAGCATTTAATTAACCCCCAAATTAGTTCAGCTTCAATAATTTGTATACATTATATTTCATGAGGTCATCTTTGATCTTGTTTTCACAATAGTCCCAGAAGACCAGGGTAAAATTTCTCCGTTTTGTACAAGAAGAAGCTAAGACTCTTTTGAAGACTAAGATTATCTTATTCTACTTTTTCTAATCCTGCATGATTTCCTCTGCATGGAAAAGTCTATTGATAGTCTATTTTGTATCCAGGAGCCCTCCCAATTTTTTATGATCTCAAGATGACCAATCTTGCAATGCTTTCTTAGTTTTCTCCTCTCTTTACAGCTAGTATCTTTGATACCTATGTTCCTCCTGAGGGTGATGCCCGAGTGTCATCTCTTTCTAAAGAAGGACTAGCACAGAGGACTGAGCGATTGAAGAAGAATGTGGCATCACAATTGTCGTAGGTATCTGAGACAGCTGGGAGTTAATATTAGAATAAAAATTTCTTCTTGCTACTTAATCCAGAGAGGCCATCTTGGATTAATTGTGTATAACTCCTTTGATAACTTGACAGTATTAATAGTGTGGGCATTCTGAATCTTAGCATCTCAGCCTTGATTTGTCATTTTTGTCACATCATTTAGGAAGTTGACATTGAAGTTTGTAGGACACTTTTTTGATCACATATTTAACAATTTAAAGTAGTAATAAGAGAGCATATTTATAAGAGAAATACTGAGATTGTAAGAAAGTAAGAAAAACCAAAAAGGCTTAAGAAGACAGACCTGTTCTAGGGAGCTAACTGTGCTTTAGCTAAGGAGCAGAAGCCAAAACTGTCTTCTTAAAGAAATTTTCAGTATCTGTCACTCTGGCTCTGACTGTATCTAAATTATAGGCTCTTTAAGGTCATGTATAGATGTCTATGCACAAGTAAGAGTTAGTGTCAATTCTTCATGTGGCTACAACATTCCTCTAAATACAGATCTTATCAACACCTCTGCCTCAGACTCCTTGTGGCTTTTTATTATCTGAAGAATAAAATATAGATTTCTTCAGTGGTATTCAGGGCTTTTTAAAAAATAATTT
Source organism: Okapia johnstoni (assembly GCA_024291935.2). NCBI lineage: Eukaryota > Metazoa > Chordata > Mammalia > Artiodactyla > Giraffidae > Okapia > Okapia johnstoni. The sequence goes on along the minus strand of CM044306.1, from coordinate 22,671,358 downwards.
GTCTCTTACCTTTCTCTCCACCATCGTCTATTTCATTTTTCTCATCCTAAACTTTAACATTTCCAAACTAATTGCTAGTTCCTTGGCGATTGCTGTGCTGCATCTCTTTGCACATCCTTTCCTTTGTCTGAAAAATGTCTTTTTTCCTCAAGCATTGTGTCTGCTGTTTTTTGTTTTTTTAAATATTTATTTTTGGCTGCAATGGCTTCTCTTGTGGAGCACGGCCCTACACTAGGCCCTACACCCCACACTATATGTGGGCTTCAGTAGTTGCTGTATGTGGGCTCAATAGTTGTGGCTGCTGGGCTCCATAGCACCGTAGCTGTGGCACAGGGGCCTAGTTGCCCTCAACATGTTGGATCTTCCCAGTTAGGAATTGAACTGGTGTCCCTTGCATTGCAAGGTGGATTCTTAACCACTGGACCACCGGGGAAGCCCTGCTTTTTTTTTCTTTATAATCAAACCCCCAGTTCTTCCCTCTCCTCTCCCCTCCCCCTTGGCAACCACAAGTCTGTTCTCTTTGTTTCTTTGTTGTTGTTCAACTGCCAAGTTGTGTCCAATTCTTTGTGACCCCATGAATTGTAGCACACCAGGTTTCTCTGTCCTTCACTATCTCCCGGAGTTTGCTCATGTCCATTGGGTCGGAGATGCCATCCAACCATCTCATTCTCTTATCGCCCCCTTTTCCTGCTCTCAATCTTTCAGAGCAGCAGGGTCTTTTCCAGTGAGTCTGCTCTTCGCATCAGGTGGCCAAAGTATTGGAGTTTCAGCTTCAGCATCAGTCCTTCCAGTGAATTTTCAGGGTCAATTTCCTTTAGGATTGACTGGTTTCATTTCCTTGCTGTCCAGGGGATTCTCAAGAGTCTTGTCCACAATCAAAAGTATCAGTTCTTCAGTGCTCACACTTCTTTATGGTCCACCTCTCACATCCGTACGTGACTACTGGAAAAACCATAGCATTGATTATGTTTCATAGATATGTTTCTTTCTGCCCCTTTTTTTTTTTTTGGCTGCCCCACTCAGCATATGGGATCTTAGTATACTGACCAAAGGGATCAAGCCTGCACTCCCTGCAGTGGAAACTCGGGGTCTTAACCACTGTGTTGTATTTTAGACTCCACATATAAGTGATATTGTATGGTATTTGTTTTTCTCTTTCTGACTGACTTTGTTAAGTATGATAATCTCTAGGTCTGCTTTTAATTTCTGTGTCTGCTTTTAAGCCTTCGCTGACTTTTTTTGGAGTTGCCTTTGTTATAACTGTATGCTTATTTTTACTGTCTCCGATAACTCTGTATTGTGATGATTTCCTCTCATGTATTTCTCTCCTGGCCTGTGAACTCTTTGGTGGAAGAGTTCATGATGTTGATGAACACAACACTTACTGTCTAGGGGAGGAGACCAGTTATTAAATACTGATTGTACACACATAATGACAGACACGGTGAAGTATGAGTGCTGTGGAAACACAGGACCGGAAAAGATAACTTTCTCCGTCTGGAAGTTCAAAGTAGGCTTCTCTAAGAAAATGACATTTAAAGCTGGGATCTAAAGGGTTGCCTGGAGTTAGCTGAGTAGAGAAATGTGGTGAGGAATAGCATTCCAGGGAAGCAAAACAAGGCTTTGAGGTGAAAAGAGTATAAAGGAGTTGATTTTGTCAAATGCTTTTTCTCTGATCGTTGACATGATAATGTGATATTTGTCCTTTACTGTATTGATATGGTGTATTACATTAGTTGATGTTTTAGTGTTAAGCCAACCGTACATTCCTGGGATAAATTCCTCTGGGTTATGGTGTCCTTCATCTTAATACATTTCCGGTAACACTGATTAGATCAGAATTCCCTGTTTACATTATTATAACTATGAAAACGCTGTTGATAGCTGAGTCATGCAGTACATTATTATTACATTTCCTTTCCTGCATAATAGTTCCCCCCCACCCCGGCATTTTTTTTTTTTTTTTTTCATTTCCTTATAGAACCCCTGGTTGTGTTGATTTTCTCTCACTGTTTAGAAAACATTATTTTATCAATCTCATCATAAAGAAGAAAGCCCTTCTGGAGCCTTCTTACCTTTTTCAGTCTGGATTGGTCACTCTTCAGGCTCACCGTACATTGTGGGATTTACTTTTATCATCATCCTGCTAATCCGTTTGCCTTGCTCTTATATATAGTCCCTGTTTCCTGGATTTTATGTCTTTCTCCTTCGTGGTACATGCAGTTATTTTGGTGGTGTACATTCCCTAGCAGCTTCCTGAGAAAGAGTGGAAGGTAAATAAATGAAATGTTGCAAGGCTAAGAAAAAGTCTTTCGTTTAGTCTCCCACTTCATTTATAATTTGCCCATAGAGCTTCCCTGGTGGTCCAGTTGTTAAGACTTCACACTTCCCCTGCAGGGGGCACAAGTTCAATGCCTGGTTGGAGAACTAAGAACCTGTTGTGCTGTGCAGTGTGGCCAAAAAAATAAATAATGTGCCCAGATATAGAATTCTGGACTGGGAGTCATTTTTTTCTCCATCAAAAAATACTCCTCCGTTGTCTTTCTAATCTTTCTAACTTCTGATGTTGCTAGTTAGAAGCCCGATGTCTTTCTGACTCTTGAGCCTCTGTATGAAACCTGTTTTTTCTTCCTTAGTGCTTGTAGGATATTTTCTTTGATGTCAAAATTCCAGAAATTCACTATGAGAAGCTTTGGTTTTTCTTTAGAATAATTGATTTAAATGTAAGTTAGGAGGCTGAATTTATAGGACTTGGCACATTCAAAAAACAAAAAATGGACAGACATTAATGGAGGTGAAGTAAGCTGTAAGTTATGGAAACTGAATGACATCTTCTTTAAAATGATTCTCATGCTTAATTTTACAGAATCCGGAGGATAAAAGAAAGTGATCCTAATTTTAAAGTAAAGGACTTCCCTGAAAAAGCCCAGGATATCTTCATTGAAGCTCACCTGTGTCTAAACAAGTACGTGAACTCCCTGTCTAATACCCATTATGTTCTCAGCAGCTATTATTCTAGGTTTTTGTTTTTCTTTTTCCTTCAGGTAAGAATTCTAGAGTGAGAGACCTTCCTCTTTGGGAAATAATTGGAGCCTGGAGCTCTCCTTGACTTCTCTCACTGTGTCTGGGAATTTTCACCATTTGGTCTGGCTCAGCTCCACTGGCAAGTGTTAGGACTCTGCTTAATGGCTGCTCTTTTCACCCCACCTGATCCCTAACTCATCCCAATCCTTTCTGTGTGTTTGTCTTTTAGTCACTAGATCGTGTCCAGCCCTTTACAACCCCATGGATTCTAGCCCGCCAGGCTTCCCTGTGTTATACTGTCTCTCAGAGTTTGGTCAAATTCATGTCCTTTGAGTCAATAATGCTATCTAACCATCTCATCCTCAGTTGGCCCCTTCTCCGTTTGCCTTCAATCTTCCCCAATATCAGGGTCTTTTCCACTTGGCTCTTTTCATCGGTGGCCAACATATTGGAGCTTCAGCATCAGACTTTCCAATGTCTGATTGATCAGACCTTCCAGTCTCTGATTATTCAGGGTTGATTTTCTGTAGAATTGACAGGTTTAATGTCCTTGCAGTCTAGGGGACTCTTAAAGAGTCTTTTCCAGCATCATAATTTGAAAGCATCAATTCTTCAGCACTCAGCCTTCTTTATGGTCTAACTCTCAAATCCTGACTACTGGAGAAACCATAGCTTTGATTCTGCGTACCTTTGTCAGAAAAGTGATGTCTCTGCTTTTTAACACGCTGTCTAAATTTGTCATAGCTTTCCTTCCAAGGAGCAAACATCTTTTAATTTCATGGCTACAATATCTGTCCGCAGTGATTTTGGAGCCCAAGAAAATAAAATCTGTCACTGCTTCTACTTTTTCCCCTTCTGTTTGCCATGAAATGATGGGACTGGATGCCATGATCTTAGTTTTTTGGATGTTGAGTTTTAAGTCAGCTTTTTCACTCTCCTCTTTCATCCTCATCAAGAGGCTCTTTAGTTCCTCTTCACTTTCAGCCATTAAAGTGATATCATTTGCATATCTGAGGTTGTTGATATTTTTCCTAGCAGTCTTGATTCCAGCTTGTGATTCATCCAGCCCAGCATTTCACATGATGTACTCTGCATAGAAGTACATAAATAAGCAAGGTGACAATGTACAGCCTTATTGTATTCCTTTTCTAATTTTGAACCAGTCAGTTATTTCATGTCCAGTCTGTTTCTTCTTGACCTGCATACAGGTTTCTCAGGAGACAGATAAGGTGGGTCTGCTATTCCCACCTCTAATTTTCCAGTTTGCTGGGATCCACACAAAGGCTTTAGCTTAGTCAATGAAGAAGTAGATGTTTTTTTGGAATTCCCGTGCTCTCTCTATGATCCAGCAAATACTGGCAATTTGATCTCTGTTTCCTCTGCTTTTTCTAAACCCAGCTTGTACATCTGGAAGCTCTCAGTTCACATATTGCTGAAGCCTAGCTTGAAGACTTTGAGCATAACCTTACTAGCATGTGAAATGAGCACAGTTGTTTGACAGCTTGTACATTCTTTGTCATTGCCCTTCTTTGGGATTGGAATGGAAACTGATCTTTTCCAGTCCTGTGGCCACTGCTGAGTTTTCCAAATTGCTGACATATTGAGTGTAGCACTTGAACAGCATCGTCTTTTAGGATTTGAAATAGCTCAGCTGGAATTCCATCACCTCCACTAGCTTTGCAATACTGAAATCAGATTGACTATATTTGTAGCTGAAGATGGAGAAGCTCAATACAGTCAGCAAAAACAAGATCTGGAGCTGACTGTGGCTCAGATAATGAGCTCCTTATTGCAAAATTCAGGCTTAAATTGAAGAAAGTAGGGAAAACCAGTAGGTCACTCAGGTATGATCTAAATTGATCCCTTATGAATTATACAGTGGAGGTGACAAATAGATTCAAAGGATTAGATCTGGTAGACACAGTCCCTGAAGAACTATGGACGGAGATTCGTAACATTGTACAAGAGGCGGTGATCAAGACCATCCCCAAGAAAAAAAATTCACGAAGACAAAGTGGTTGTCTGAGGAGGCATTACAAATAGCTGAGAAAGAAGAGGAGTGAAAGGCAAGCGAGAAAGGGAAAGATATACCCAATTGAATACAGAGTTAAAGAGAATAGCAAGGAGAGATAAGAAAGCCTTTTTAAACAAACAATGCAAAGAAATAGAGGAAAACAACAGAATGGGAGACTAGAGGTCTCAAGAGAATTGGAGATATCAAGGGAACATTTCATGTAAATATGGGCACAATAAAGAATAGAAATCATACAGACCTAACAGAAGCAGAAGAAATTAAGAAGAGGTGGCAAGAATAGAAAGAACTATATTTAAAAAAGTTAATGATCAAGGTAACCGTGATAGTGTGGTCACTAAGCTAGAGCCAGATATCCTGGAATGTGAAGTCAAGTGGGCCTTAGGAAGCATTACATTGAACAAAGCTAGTGGAGGTGATGGAATTCCAGCTGAGCTATTTAAAATCTTAAAAGATGATGCTGTTCAGGTGCTTCACTCAATATGTCAGCAATTTGGAAAACTCAGCAGTGGCCACAGTTGGGTTGCTATTTTGTTATTGGGTTGCAGGAGCTCTTTATGTGTTCTGGATAGTAATCCCATATCAGATATATGCTTTGTAAATATTTTCTCCCATTTCATGGGTTTTTACTCTCTTGGTAGTGTATTTTGATATAAAAATGTTTTTAATTTTGATTAAGTCCAAGTTACATGTTTTTTCTTTTGTTGTCTGGAATTTTTAGTGTCAAATCTACAAATCCTTGCCAAATCCGGTGTCATGGAATTTTTCCCCTATGTTTTCTTCGAAGAGTTTTATAGATTTGGTTCTCACATTTTGGTCTTTGATCCCTTTGGAGTTAATTTTGCGTATGCTGTAAAGTAAGCATCCAAGTTAACTTTTTTTTAAAAATAATATCACTTATGTATTTATTTGTTTATTTTTGGCTGTGCTGGATCTTTTGTTGCTGTGCTCAGACTTTCTCTAGTTGCACCAAGCCAGGGCTACTCTTTGTTGTGGTGCATGAGCCTCTCATTGCAGTGGCATCTTCTGTTGCAGAGCAAGGGCTCTAGGCACACTGGCTTCAGTAGCTGGGGCTTGAGGGCTGTAGAGCATGGGCTCAGTAGTTGTGGCACACAAGGTTCACTGGTTCCAGGAATGTGGGATCTTCCGGAACCAGGGTTTGAACCAGTGTTCCCTGAATTGGCAGGCGAATTCTTAATCACTGGACCACCAGGGAAGTCCCAGTGGTATACCTTTCTGATTCCCTTCTTTCCTTTTCTATAGATTTTTAAAAATTAGTTTCTTAATGGTTACTTAGGGGATTAGAATTAGTATCTTACAGCCTAGTTTGGATAATATCAAAGTTTCAATAGTGTACAAGCAGTCTGCCCCTATGTATCTCTGTCCCTTCCCCTTTGCATTGTTACTGCCGCTGATTATGTGTTTATACATTATGTGCCCATAACATAGGTTTGTAACTGATGTTTTATGCATGTGCCTTTTAAATCAAATAGCAAAAAAATGAGGAATTACAAATCAGAAGTACAAGAATTCTGGCTTTTATGTTTACCTCTATAGTAACCTGATTAGTGCTGATTATTTCTTCTTACTGCTTTAAGTTACTGTCTAGTGTCCTTTCATTTAGGTCTGAAAAACTCCTTTAGTATATCTAATAGGACAGATCTCCTGATAATAAACCCTCTCAATTTTTGTTTATCTGAAAATATCTACAATTCTCCTTCATTCTTTTTTCTTTCTGTTTTTTCTTTTGCCGTACCTCATGGCATGTGGAACTTCCCCGATTTAACACATTTAACCCATGTCCCCTGAAGTGGAAGTGCAGAGTCTTAACCACTGAGCCACCAAGGAAGCCCTCTCCTTCATTCTTAAAAGGTAGTCTTTCTACCTATAGAATTCTTAGTTGACAGATTTTCTTTTAGGCCTTTAAATATATCATCCCACTGCCTTTTGGCCTCCATCGTTTCTGATAAGAAATCAACTGTAACCTTTTAAAGGTCCCTTGTATGTGACAAATTACTTCTCTTTTGTTGCTTTTAAGATTTTCTCTTTGTCTTTTGGTTTTGACACTGGCACTGTCCTGTGTCTCAGTGTGGATTTCTTTGAGTTCATTCTGCTTGGAGTTTGTGGAGTTTCTTGAATATGAACATTCATTTCTTTTACCAGATTTGGAATGTTTTCAACCATTCTTTCTATTCTTTCTTTTTTTGGCTATGCTGTGCATTATGCAGGAACTTCCCCGACCAGGGATTGAACCTGTGCCCACTGCAGTGGAAGCACAGACTCTTAACCACTGGACCCTTAGGAGTCCTTCAGCCATTATTTCTTCAAATGTTTTTTTTTGCCTCCTCTCTTCTCCTTCTGGGACTCCTACAATATGTGTGTTGATACACTTGACGGTGTCCTACAGGTACCCCAAGCTCTACTCATTTTTCTTCAGTTTTTTCTTCTTTTTGCTCCTTAGATTGGATACTTTCAATAGTTTTTTCCTCCGGGTAACTGATCCGTTGTTTCTGCCTGCTCAGAAGGCAGCCTTCTGAGCCCCTGTAGTGGATTTTTTTTTAAGTCTTTATTGAATTTATTACAATATTGCTTGCTTTTTTTTTTTTTTGAATGTGTTGGCTTTTTGGCTAGGAGGTATGTGGGATCCTAGCTCCCCGACCAGGAATTGAACCTGCACCCCCTGCATTGGAAGGTGAAATCTTAACCACTGTACTGCCAGGGAAGTCCCTAACCCCTGTAGTGAATTTTTAATTTCTTTCACTGTATTTTGCAGTTCTAGAATTTGTTTGGTTCATTGTTGTAATTTTTATCTCTTTACTGATGTACTTATTTCGTAGATTGTTTTTGAATTTCCTTTAGTTCTTTTTCCCTGGTTGCCTTTATCTCAGTGAGCATGTGGGACAGTTGATTTAATGTCTTTGGCTAATAATTCTAATGTCTGGGCTTCCTCAGGGATGGCTTCTGTCAAATTTTTTTTCCTGTAAATGGGCCATACTTTCATGTTTCTTTGTATACTTTGTAATTTTTTGTTGAGAACTGGACATGCTGAGTATTATTATGTGGTAACTCTGAAAATCAGATTGCTCTGCTCCTCAGGAATTGCTGACTTTGTTGATTAGTGCCACTGCCATCCATTTGTGACTTTTCCAAACTAATACTGCTAAGTGTGTATTCATTGTTGTGGGTAGTAGTCATTGAAGTTCTTGTTCCATTATCTCTGCAGTCAGCCAGTGACCTGACAAAGATTTCCTAAATTGTCTGACTGAATAAAAACAAAATAGGTGTTCTTTTCCCTTTATCCCTTTATATCTGTTGATGGGAAAAGCTGCTGCAGCCGGCAGGGTTGAAACCGTGGCACGGTTTGTGCTGGTCTCTCTGCCATCCACCAGATTGACCAGCATGTGCAAACTCAAATTTTGGAGGGGAAGGTCCCTGCTGCCTGCCCAAGTACCAGCCATCCACTCCAGGAACACAGACCACTGTCCCACAGTCATGGCAGGGCTGAGGGAAAGAGGAGGGTAGGTGGTTTGTACATGTTCTTAAATCCAAGCTCATTAGCTTCTCCCTTCATCAGGCACTCCTCTGGTGGTTATAAGTATCCAGAGTTCTGAGATTTTGTTTTTCTTATACATCAGTTATTTCAGTGAAGGGACCCACCCCTAGTACTTCCTGGTCTGTCGTTTTGCTTGATGTCTGTGTTGATTTTGCTATATTGATTCCAGGTCTGTTTTGTAGTGTTGATGATGGAGTGTGTTTCTTCTGAGGGAATTCCAGACAACCTAAGTTATGAATATGCTCCCAGAGAGGTTTTTTCTGTGTGTTTCTGCCAGATCCTCTAGGGATAGCATTGGCAAGGTATTAGTTTTTATGTTAATTTCTTAGTTTAGGAATTCTTGCTTCATAGAGATACTGTAAATTTTGTGTCCACATCTGAGTGTAATGTGTACTTAAGGCTTTAATTTTTCAGTTTTTGTGGGTTTTTGTTGTTGTTGTTTTTTAGCTTTTTTCCCCTTCTCAGAGCTCTAGACAGAGGGAATCTTTGTCTCTAAGTTGGTGGACTGTTTTTCTAGTTTCCTTTTCCTGCAGGTTCTGGACTCTTTTAAGGGTCATAGCTTTATACAGGGATTTCAGTTCCAACTCCCTGTCCTTCCAATGTCCTGGGTTTTAGGAAAAGTCAAGCTCTAGCCATCAAATCCTATTTCTGGATCCCTAAATCTCTCTTACCTGATTGTGGTATCAGGTTATGTTCTTTCCATTCTATTTTTAATTCCCTCTTCCTCTCTGGCACCTATGGACTTACCTTCCTTTCTCGTGTACTAGGCTAGAGATTTAAAAATGTGTGTGTGTCTGTGTTTATTCTCTCCAACCTTTCTGGATGTTTACAGTGGGAGGGTAAGTTTTATTGCAAACTTACTTATAGGATAAGTTCTATTACAAAATACTGAGTCAGCTCATAAAAGGGGAAGTTTATTTCTACTGAAGATTTCTAGGCCAAGATAGTGATGAGGAAGAATTCATTCAGAGGTGCCAGGCGTGATGGTTGTGGTATCTATCACCAGAACTTGGTATAGTCTAGTCTAGAGCTACAGTGAGGGGAAATGACTCAGAATCTTTTTTATTTGGAATAGAAGTGGAAGGGAAACAAATAGAACTAACCCATCACCCACTCTGGCATTAGAGACACAGTTTTTCAAAGAGCAAGACTTTAACCATTCAGGAAGTGTTAAATTGCAGAAGATAAAAAAGGAAAAAGAAAAAAAACAACAAAAAAATAAATTGCAAGAGAAAGTCATGAATGTGTATCTGAAAGAAACTAATCTGTGGTCTTAGGTTTACTTGAAGCCTACTTCAGTTAGGAACCCTCCTAAAATCTTACATGTACAGGAGCTGGGGTTTGTTGTCTCATTTTCTTACTGAATAGAATCAGCATAACTTGGTCACTCTGGCAGCCACAAAGATGGGATAGAGGGACAGTTTGTGTGGAAAGGACCAGAAATGACAAGTGGTTATCTTTTATTTTTTCCAGACCTTAAGCTTTTTATTTTGTATTGGGGTATAGCCGTTTAATGGAAGCCATTGACTTCCTTGGTGGCTCAGATGGTAAAAGCGTCTGCCTACAATGTGGGAGACCTGGGTTGGATCCCTGGGTCGGATCCCTGGGTCAGGAAGATCCACTGGAGAAGGAAATGGCAACTCCAGTACTCTTGCCTGGAAAATCCCATGGACGGAGAAGCCTGGTAGGCTACAATCCATGGGGTCGCAAAGAGTCAGACACGACTGAGCGACTTCACTTTCTTTCTATAGCCATTTAACAATGTTGTGGTAGTTTCAGGTGAACAGTGAAGGGACTCAACCATACTGGTTATCTCTTGGCTAGGTTCAAGGATGAAAGTGTAAGAAATAAGGCTAAGCAGTTGGTATTGATGATGTATCCATGGTAAGAGGAGATAAGTTGAGCTTTTGATTGTTGTTTGTGTTGAATCTTGTTCCAACTTAGAACAGAAATCAGCCCCCATGTCCCAGTGAGGGTCTCTTACCCATCTCAAGGATGTATAATAATTTCAGAGAAATTTCTTTCTGCTCCTGAGATTCAAACATAACTTTGCACTGCTTTTAGAGCTTATGGTTTTCTGAGAAATCATGTTATTCTTCCTCTTTGTGTCTCTAGGACTTAGTATATTACTTGGCTTATAGTAGGTGTGCAGAAAATATTTGTAAAAATGAAGGGAATGGTTTTCCATTTTCAGGGCCATTTTCAACTTTCATATAGAGTATCACAAAAGCAGTAGTGAGTGATACAATTTCTTTCCTTTTTAGCTCAGACCATGACCGACTTCATACCTTGGTAACTGAAAACTGTTTTCCGGTAGGTTCTCTTCTTCCTTAGAATTGTGGGATGCCTGAGTAGACAGATTCTAGATAGCACCTCAGTTTTCTTAAGGATCAGTTTTGAGAGAGTACAGGAAGTTTAAGGCAAAAAGCTGAAGTTGTTTGGCTGCATGGTAATGACTTGATATGGAGTCTGCTAAAGGCCATGCAGTTACAGATAGAGGAGGTCCCTGAGCAAGCAGTACTGAGACTACAGATCCTGAGGTGAGGGGATGGTCATATTAGGCCAGCCCTGCACATGCCTGTGCTACAATAAAGGACTTAACCAGTGTGCATGAGGCTTACACTGTGTGGTAACAAGGGTGCTAGGTACTCTGGGAGACTCCTGACAATGAGGACTTTGTGGTTTAGTTAGAGGTTCAAGAATAAGAACTTCAGTTGCTTTCAGTTCTGCCTCATCTCCCCAGGCACGAGTATAGCTATTCTAGTCTAAGCAGGTTATTAGCCTTTATAAAAGTCTATAAAATTCCTATAAAAACTGCCGAAAGGTAAGAGGAAAAAAAACAAATGTGCAGCCAACAGAAATGCATGCAATAATGAGCAGATTACGAAAGTGTGTGGGAGGGATAACATATTAGGTAAGCTGGCAGTTTGGAATGAGGTCTTCATTGATTTGGAGGAGGGTCCTCCAGGTGGTAATTGGCTCTTGAGTCATGATTTAGAAATGAAAAGAGAGTTGTTGTAAGGTGAGCTTGAGCAGCAGCTTAAGCAAAATTTAGAAAAGTGAGACAGAAAAAAAGCACCAGAGTGCATTTGATGGGAAACGTTGCATGTCAACTGTGGCATTGCAAGAAGAGGAAGCGTGGAAATAAGCACCCACTTCCCTAAGGGGGTGGAAGGGTGTGGGCAGGAATCCAGTTGAACTCTTCTCTGCCCTCAGGACATGGTCTGGGACATCAAATATAAGACTGTCCGCTGGAGCTTCGTAGAATCTTTAGAGCCACCCCAGGTGGTGCAGGTTCGCTGTTCGAGTCTGGTGACCCAGAGCAACGTGTATGGCCAGGTCACCGTCCGCATGCACACCCGGCAGGTAGAGGCACCCGACTGCTTTCCTCCCAGCTTTTCTTCACTCTCAGGTTGAGCACCTACCTCTGAGTCCTGGGTATAGCTACCCAGGACTGTGAGTTCTAAGGAAAGACTTACCATGGTCTTTCTTGCCTTGTCACTGCACCCTTCCCACTGCTGTATGTTAGCTGTGAACACAGGTGTGGAGATATTATTCCCTCCCCTTCCTGGGATCCCTTCTACCTCCTTCCACTCCCTCCACCCTGACCGCCCTCCCCACCCAGTCAAAAACCCTCTAAGAGTAAAGTGTCAGTGGTTGATTGGTTAGTCTGGATTCAGAATTAAACAACTCTGAGGACTAACCAACTTGATGTGCTTTCATCTTTGCAGACTCTGGCCATCTATGACCGGTTTGGCCGGTTGATGTATGGACAGGAAGATGTGCCCAGGGATGTCCTGGAGTATGTTGTCTTTGAAAAGCACCTGGCGAATCCCTATGGCAGCTGGAGAATGCATGGCAAGATCGTTCCCTCATGGGCACCCCCTAAGCAGCCCATCCTTAAGGTAAAGCAGCTCGCATGGTTTAAGGTGTGCTAAGTTGCTTGGGTCTTATGTCCAGCTTTGCGACCCCATGTACTGTAGCCCACCAGGATCCTCTGTCTATGGGATTATCCTGGGAAGAATATTGGAGTGGGTTGCCATGTCCTCCTCCAGGGGATTTTCCCCACCTAGGAATTGAACTGCATCTAACGTCTCTTGTATTGGCAGACGGATTCTTCACCACTAGGGCCACTTGGTTTAAGACATGGCATCCTCAGCCACTCCTGTTGGGCACCTCCTAATGGAGAGGGAGGCTGATGCAGCCCCAGGAAGAGGAATCCTTTGGGGATGGGCCTGGAGGCAGGCGTGAATCTCTCCTGGGTAAGCCATGGACCTGGATAGTAGATAACTCAGCTTCCTGCTCTTTCAGACGGTGATGATCCCTGGCCCCCAGCTGAAACCTGGGGAAGAGTATGAAGATCTGCAAAGAGAGGCCCATAAGCCTCAGCTAGCGTGACGGCAAGAATGACTCCTGGGGTGAAGCATGGGTGATGAGGCAACTGGAAGCTGTGAAGTCACCTGTCTTCTTCATGCTGTAGAAAGAACTGCCTTTGTTTTCTCCTGCCCTGCTTGGGTCTTTTAAGCAGTCTTAGCCTCAGTAACAACTGCTGCTGGTTGGGCACTGGTGGGTTGGTTCTATGCACAGCAATGGCTCCACTTCTTTTTTTCCATCTTATATCTAGTTTCTAAATCCAGATGAAAGACAGTATGTTTCAGAGAGCATGATACCAGCTTTCCCATAGCAAGAACTGTCAGGAGCAAACTGGCAGGACTTTCTAATTACAAGGCAGGGATCAGAGTTGGAAATAAAACACTATCAAGTATTAGACAAATTGTGGTGGGTTCTCTACATTTCTCCTGGTTCAGGCTGGAAGTGGACAAGCCTTCAGATGGTAGAAGTGGAAGTTAACTGTGACTGATGTGACATATAGGAAATCCAGACTTGAGAAAAATAATTAGTGTTTATAAAAATGATGTCATTTAAGAGGGTCTCTTCTCATACACTGATTCACTAAATCAGAATCTGTATTTCACCAATGAATGTAAATCCAAAGAAATAATTTAGTCCTCAGCTTTTGGATTTTGTTCTTAATTATCAACTGTATCCTGGTGTAATCCCAGGAGGCGGTGGAGGCAGGGGCCATGGAAGTGTGGATACATTTGTGAAATTCATCAGTAAGACTTGGTTCCATGATTTCTAGCACCTTTTGGAGATGGTGACAATTTTTCCAGCCCAAATTTGGAGGCAAAGATTCCAGGATATGAACCTGTGGAGAGTAAAACAGCCCAGCCCCTACTTGTGCCTTAGCTCCAGCTGAAGGAGGATGTAGGACTTCACATGCTTATGTCTTGGGTCATCTGTGGTGTAACAGGGGAGTCACTGTCCCAGCAGCAAACTTGGCTTGTAGCACTATTACACTGATTAGCCCATGAGGTCTCCCCTTAAAAATTAGAACCTTAATTCTCATGTTTCTGTTTTTTAAGTCTAGAATTTTCTTTTAAGGAGTTTATCACTTGGCTAAGAATCTGTTCTGACCTTATCTTGAGAGTAGAGTCCAAAGAAACGAATCAGGTTGAGAATAACCTGACTCCTCTCTGTAAAGCTACCATCTCAGCAAAGCAGCAAACAGACTAGGCCTCGCTGGGGAGAACTAAGGTTTTAATAACAGCTGCCAAGTGCAGACCACAGAAACAAGATGTGTATGCTTAGGGGAGAGGCAGCACTAGCGGGTTAATCCAAAGCAGCCACTCTCATCATGCTACTTAGTCTCAACCCTTTTGGCTTAAAAATGTACATCACTCTCCAGCATTGCTGCCCAAGTGAGGTTTGGCCATATCCTATTTGCCTGAGCCCCAGATTAAGGCAAAATGAGAAGGGAAGTGCTTTCAGTAGGATCCACAGCTGGGCAGGTGGGTGTGGAGTAAGGGGGAGGCAGTCCTGCGCGGGACAGGGAGCAGAGAAAGCACACTTAATGACCAAACAGCATTTTGATTTCTATGAAAAAATACATATATAAAGCTTTCAAATAAGCTATTTCACCCCACTCCCCTGGATCTGTCTCAGGGGTCTGTAGATAATCCTAAATAGCAGCTAAGCAATAGCTGCCACCAGGGAGCCAGAGGATAAGTGCAGTTTTCATTTCCCTTTGGGGTCAAATCCAGCTGAGCGGATGGCCCAGATGTATAGGATTGGCTCGAAGGGCTGGGCAGAGACCATCTGCAGTACTAGCCATGTAGCTGGGCACTGGCTGAGAATTAGCTAGACTGCCCCATCATAGTCTCTAAGGCTGCAGTGTGGCTACCTTGGACTTTGGATCAGGCACTGTCTTTTCCTTACCTGTCTACTATTAATGTTTAGAAATGTTGAAAAAATAAATTTACCATAACAAATAAGCTAGAAACAACTACAATGGTCAAGAAAGCATTCTTTATTTTTTCCCCATGGCTTATTTCACAGCTGTGATTACAGGGACAACTTCTCTGTTCCCAGCTAGTCCACTCTCAGTGGGATTGTGCTGAGGTGCAGAATTGGTATTGGTTCAGAAGCTATGAGGGCTTCCCAGGTGGCTCAGAGGAAAAGAATTCTCCTTGCCAATGCAGGAGACACAAGAGATGTGGGTTCGATCCCTGGGTCGGGAAGATTCTCGAGTAGGAAATGGAAACCCACTCCAGTATTCTTGCCTGGAAAATACCATGGACAGAGGACCTGGTAGGCTACAGTTCATGGGGTCACAAAGAGTCGGATGCAACTGAGTATACATACACACACAAGCTGCGAGGCTGAGAATTCAGCCCAGAGCAAGAACACGCTTTAGTTAATGGCTCTGAAAGCCTGGGGGAGGGCACCTAGGTAAGAGGGAGAGCTTAGATAGGGAACAAAGATGTCTGGTCTCTGAAAGTGGATTATTACCTGCTTTCTCTTCCTTTTTGGGAACGGAGCACTTTTGCTACTTGCTATGAAGCCCTGTAGCTTCCCAGAATATTTACATGCAAACTTTTTTTCCTATTGGATATTTGGTTGCCTTCTTTTGTCTTTTTTCCTCCTTGTGAATGGCATCAGTATCTGTCCAGTTAGAAGGTGGGTCCCTGCCCAGCTCTGCCGTGTTTAGTCTGCCTATTTCCACCCTCTCACCTCTGCCAGACCTGGGATGTCTGTGACCAGTGTTTTTCTCCTTTCTCCTTTCCCTTTGGTAGTATCACCTATTTCCAGCACTCTGTTATCTAGGACCACTTAAGTAAGAGTAGCCTGAATTGGCGTGAAAGAATAGAAGAAAGAGCTCCCTAAGAAAGGAGGCTTTGTACTTAAGGATGCCATTTCCCTGGCCGTTGAGCTCTAACCTGCCCACACCACTACTGTTTCTGAGGGCAATTACAGTGCTGGCTGTAAACAGGACCTCCTTTCTTTCTCGAGCTTCTTGGGAAAGAGACTGATGTGGGCCTCTTTTACTGAGCAAGTGAGCTGGAGTGATTCTTGCCTCGGAACCAGAAATTCCCCAGTCTCCGGTTGCATTTGACAACAGAGAGGAGTCCCTTTAATGACAGTACTGAAAGGCTAGGACAATGAGGCAGTGGGGTGAACTCTGCAGACTGTCAAAAGATGGGGCAGGAAGAAGGGAAGGCCATCTGAGAAGGCTAGCAAGAGGCATGCTTCTTCAACTGTGAGACAGTGTCTGGAAGGGAGAACTCTCCCTCAGCCTGCGTGGGCAGGACCTGGAGCTGCTGTCTTTCCCTTTATGCTCTCTGTCTCTTACATTGCCTTGGATGCCAGATGTTGATATGGATGTAAATGCGCTTGATTGGCTCTATTTCAGCAGTCAAGCAGAGCAGGTAAGAGGATCAATAAAGCAGAAACTGGAGATCCAAAGTCAAAATGACAAGATCTTTAAGGTATTAGAGGGACCTCTTTTGAGCCATTTGAGTTTTCCTCCTGATCTGCCTTTGAACTTGAATTAAGTAGCTTCTAAACTTCCTGTGGTGATCTTTTATAATCTTCAGCCCCTATGTTGCCAATGCCTTGAGTGGTTTAGTTTCTTCTCAAAAAATATTCTTGGGAGACGTCAGAGAAGAATGGGTCTACCTTTGAGAAAGTGTGGGCTGGGTACAGCTGACTCGCTTTTGTCATTAACATTAGCTTACAAGTGATGTCATAGATGGCTTGTGTTGAGTACTCGAGCTGGATGGGAGGATTAATTAGAAGCAGAAGGTCTGGCCCTTGTCCTCTGGAGCAGGAAGAAGAATTGGAAGTAAAGAGAGGATGGTACTTCCTTTTGGAGTCTGAGCTGCACCCTTCTTGTACAGTTTGTCTTTGGAATGAGTTGACTTCTGGCCTTCTTGGAGAGGGAAAGTGGCCAAGTTTGTTTGATTCAGTTTTTAAACACCTAGAACTTGGAAAGAACCTTGACTGTTCTGAAAGCTAGCCACCCAGTGTATGATCTCACCGATGGAGTTGTTACTCCCAGTCCCGAGGATAGACAGTTGGAGGGGTGAGTTCTTCAAGTTGAGCTTCAGAAGCTACTTCTTGGTCTTCAGTTAAGGAGGAAGACTTCTGAGTCTCAGCTTCTTGGAGGGTTGGCTCTGGGGCTAAGCTGGTCCTCGGCCCAAGTTCTGAAGGGACTTGGAGTTCTCTGACACCCTCCAGAGTAAAGGTACTGGCTGGCTTGTTCACTTTGGGGCGGGGGCTTTTGCTGTCTGGAAGGAAGCTACCCAGAGGTCTCTGGACTAAAAGGCATGGTGGGTTCTCAGGGGCTGTGGGGCAGAACATTTGCTTCTGAGTCGCTGTTAAAGTCAGGAGACCAGATTCCTCAGATGGGGCTCCAGTTCCCACCCAAAGACATGTGTCGATGTCTGCCATGGTGCCTGTTATTTTATTTCCTTCGGGATCTGTGACTTCCCATTGACACAGCTCTGCCACCCGGCTTCCCATACTGCTTGCTGCATGGGGACTGACTTTGGGTTGGTCCATGGCTGGAGCATCTAGCTGGGGAGAGAGCCCTTCTGACCTTGTGCCTTCCCAAGGGCAGATTGTCTCCATCTCTCCACTGACTTTTACTTCTTCTGAAGAGTGTTCTTCAGTCCTTCCAGATTCTGCCTTTTGCAGGAACATTTCTCCTTGCCCTTGAGATTCTCTGTCCACCTCTTGTTCACATCCCCCTTTCTCTGCTGTTTCTTGGCTCACCTCCCAAGGGCAGATTTCTGTTTTCTTATCATGGGGAGCTTCTTGCGCTTCCCGTGGACACACTTCTGCTACCCTGGCCCCCACACTGCCTGCTGCCTTGGGACTTTCTTTGCTACTGTCAGAAACTTGTGGGGCTGGTTGAGGAGACAGACAATCTTGACTCTCCCGGGGACACACAGCCTCCTGCTTTCCATCTGCCCTCTCGGGCTTTTCCTGAAGGGCCACAGCTTTGTGCTCTGGTTTTTCTGGGGCTTTCCCCTTCTCCTCTCGAGTTTCCTCATCTCCATCCTGTCTTGACACCCTTTCCTCAGGGATTCTTTTAGTCACTTCCCAGGGACAGGTCTCAGCTTTGGCGCTGCTATCAGGTTTGGGAGTGTCCGTGGCGGGAGCGTGCCACAGGCAGACCTCAGCGAGCCTGTCCCCGGCGCTGGGCAGTGTCTGAGAGCCAGCTTTAGGTTGGTCAGGGCACTGATTGTGTGGGTGGGAGAAAGAGTCCATGGGGGCCGTGCTCTCCTGTAGATGGATAGGTTGTAGTTCACTGCTTGCTTTTTCCCCATCTTCAGCAGTGACTTCTGCTTTTTCTGGGGCTACGTGTTCTGGGGAGGAGTCCATCTTTGGGTCTTGTGTCAGGCCCCCTTTCTCTGCTGCCTCATCACTCATTTCCAGGGAGGGCCCCTCTACCCCTCTGCTGGACATGTCTAAGACCTCAGGGGCCTGAGCAGAGGGTGCCCTCAAGTCCTTCTCCCAGAGACACACAGCTTCCTGCTCTTGACTCAGTTGTGTTTCCCATTTCGATCTGTCTTCTCCCAGGGAGGTGAGTCTCCCCTTTTCTAGCATTTTCTCCCTCTGCCCCACTGAACCAGTTCTCATATCTTGTTCTAATTCCTTCCCAGGGGCTCTTTCATCCACCTCCCAGGGACAGAGCTTGACTTTTTCACTAGTAGGTGCTCCCTCTGCTTCCCAGGGACATACCTCTGCTGGTCTGCACTCCGCATGGTCCAGCTCCTGGAGCCCAGGTTTTGGCCTGTCAGTGCCCAGAGTGTCTGAATGCCAAGAGGAGCCCCCTGGATCCATGCTCTCCCAGGGGCAAGCCCGTTCCCGCTCCTGGGCCTGCCTCTCTGGAACAACAACAGCTCTCTCGCTAGGTCCAGAATCTGCAGAAGGCTTCCTTGTTTTGCTTGAAAATTGCCTAATGGCCTCCATTCCCAAAGCCCTTCTCTCCCCAGCTCCAGCACTCACCTCCCAGGGACAGACCACTGCCTTCTCGGCAGGCAGGGTTTCCTCCACGTCCCAGGGACAAATCTCAGCAGTTTTGCTTTCCATCCTGCTGGACATCTGGAAACTGGCTTTGGGTCCACCTGTGTCTTGAAGATCAGGTTGTGGGGTGAAGCTGTCAGGGTCCACACTCTCCCAGGGACAGACTGTTTCCTGCGTTGGCATCTGTCCCTCAGGCTTTGCCCAACTTGGGCTAGCTTTGATGCCTGATGTTTCAGGCATCTTCTCCTTGTCCTTTTGAGATTCTCTTCCTTTTGGTGCCTGTCCTGATGTCCAGTCCTCTATTGTTCTCTCATTCACCTCCCAGGGACAGACTTCTGCCTTGGCAGGTGTTGCTCCCTCTCTCTCTGACCTGAGATCTGGTGGGCAGACCTGTGCTGCTCTACTTCCTTCATTGCTGAGGAGTTGGCCATCAGCTCTGGATGAGGAATTGTCTAGATGTGGGCCAGAGTGCCCAGCAGGTGTGCTTTCCCACGGACACACTGACTCCTGCTGTTGGCTGAGTTTCTGCACTGCTTTCCCAGTCCATCCCCCTGTCTCTCCAAAGCTCCCTGTTCTGGAGGTTTCCCACTTTTCCTGGGGAGATTCTCCACCTGGCCCCTGACTCAGCATTTCCTTCCCCACTACCTCATCACCCAGCTCCCAGGGACAGATCTCTGCCTTGCCTATGGCAGGAGTTTCTCCCGCCTCCCATGGACAGACTTCAGTGATGCTACTGCCCAAACTCCCCGACCAACTGGGGGTTCCTGGGGCCTGAGTAGAGACCGCTGAGGGGCCCCGGAAATCTGTCCTTTCCCACTGACAAAGAGACTCCAAGCCTTCACCCAGTTTCTGTTCTTTCCAGAAAATTGTTTTCTCGGGGGTTTTCTGCTTTTCCTGGGGGAGTTTCTTTACTCCCTCCTGGGATGGTTTCCCAGTCTCTCCTCCTTCACTTGCCTCCCAGGGACACAGCTCTGCCATGGTGATGTCAGATGTACAAGCTCCTGGGCCAGCGGCTTCCCACCGATGCGTCTCCACCTCTGTAGGCTCCACACTACCCACTGCCTCAGTCCTGCCCCTGGTTCTGTCCGAGTCCTGAGGGGCTGACCCAGGAGACAGACCCCCAGAATCGGCACTCTCCCAAGGACAGACTGCCTCCTGACCCCTGACCAACCTCTCTGGCTTTTTCTGAGCCACAACAACCACATCTTTGGGCTCTGATTTTTCTGAGGCTTTCCCCTTCTCACCTTGGGAGGCATCTAGATATTGCCTTAGGGCCTCTTTCTCAGGGACTCCACCCACCTCCCAGGGGCAGATTTCAGCTTTGTTGCTACCATCAGGCTGACACAGTTCTGACTCGGTGACTTCCCAGGGGCATACTTCTGTCACCCTGTGGTCAGCACTGCCCAGGGGCTGGAGGCCAGCTTTGGGTGGTTCCCGCCACCCCACAGGAGCTTCTTTTGCTTGCTTAGCCCTTTCTTCCCCAGCTGTACCCTGCCTGAGTTGCATCAGTGTGGCAGGGCCTGTTTTACCTGCTCTCTCAACCTTCCCCTCCCCTAGACACTGGGAAGTCCTCCTGCCTCTGTCTTCTTGTTCCCTGCTGCCTTCCCGGTGACAGACTTGGAGCATCCTGCTGGTGTGAGCGTTCTGTTGGTTCTGGAGGGACTCTTCGTCATCACAGGGGGCAAGTGCAGCCTGTTTACTCACCCCCTTGGGCCGGCCTGGCCTGGGAGATCTGGGGCATGCCCCCACACCCTCTCCAGAAGCTCGGCCCTTCTCCTCCTTCTTAGGACTCCCTTCCCCGCTCTCCTTCTCTCTGTATGTGCTCCGAGAACGGGTCAGGGCTTTGATAGCCAGGCCCAGGCTGCGCATGGAACCCTGCTGGACAGGAGTCTTGAGGCTGTGGGATTTAGAGAAGACCTTGGGCCTGTCCTCATTCTCCTCAGTTTCCCCCTGGAGACGCCCGTGCTCTGTGTCCATCCCATTCTCCCCAGGCCCCTTCTCTATCGCCACAGAGAGGGCCCTCCAGAGACGGGCCCGAGCTGGGACGTGAGACTGGTTGCCTTGCTCTGGCCCCGAGGGGCCTTCCTGAGCCACATTTTCTTTCTTCACTGGCAGTTCTGCATTCTCCCAGGGGCAGATGTAGGTAAGTAGGCTGGGGCTTTGTGGGGGTACTGGGGTGGGTGCCAGGGCAGGGGCAGGAGCTGGCATCAGAGCTGGGGCCAAAGTGGAGGTGGGAGACAGCCTCCCTGGCTCCCACAGGCCCACCCCGGACATGGCCATGATGGGTGTGGAGATCTGGTGCCGTATGGGCGGGTGCGGCAGCCTTCTGGCGGCCTCCTCGTGCAGCCTTCCGGAGACGTGGGAGCTGTCCACGCTGCGGCTCTTGGCCGGGGAAGGTGGGGCCGACACGGGGGCCGCTCGAACTCGCTCCAGCCTCCGGGCCGAGGGCCTCCGCGCCGGGCTGGCCAAGGCGGCCTCTGCCTTCCTTCTCTCCTCCCGCTCCTTTGCCTGCTGGTATGTCTCCTCCAGGTAGGCCTGGCTGGCCACGAGCAAGGCCTTTTCCCTGGCGCTGGCCACGACGCTCAGCGACTTGTGCAGCGAGGCGAGCCGGGCGCGGGGCAACCGCTCTCCCACCGTCAGGTTGTGGGCGCTGGCTGACCTGAACCCCAGCGCGTGGGACCCGGCCGCCGACTCGCCGGACTCGCGGCTGTCGGATCGCGGCCCCTTGCGGGCCAGCTTCCTCCGCAGCAGCGAGTCGACCAGAGGCGGGCTGTGGTCCTGGTGGGGGTCACAGTCCTGCTCGTAGGTGCTGCTGCGGGACTTACGCAGGCCGGGCGGCGCGGCGGGCTCCCGGAGGCTGGCGCTGAGCAGCCGGCGGCGGGAGGAGCCGGGCAGGCTGCCGCGGCCCGCGGAGCCCGAGTCCCGGGAGTGCTGACGGGCCAGCGCCTCGGGGAACTCGGCCAGATACCTCATGAAGGAGCGGCCTAGGCCCTGGCGCCAGCTGGCTCGCTTCTTGGGCAGGTGGGGGTTGTTCGCGGCCATTTCCTTGGTCTTGTGAACCTCGAGCTGGGCGTAGAGCTTCTTCAGCTCGTCCTGGGGGCCGGAGAGCAGAGCTGGCGTGAGGACCATCCTCTCCATCCCCTGGCGGCGCTGCTCTGCCCCTCAGCTGGTGTTGAGACCCTTTTCTCTGGGGGAACACTTTCCCACCAAGCCGTGTCCCCTCCTGGCTTTTAAAACACTTAGAAAATTCACCTCTCCGTTTCTGCAGGGTCAACACCAACCTAGTTCTGAGTCCAACCCACTCAACCCTGAGGACGCAGGGCCTTGCCTTCTACCCGGCACTGTGGTCTGGTTGGCAGTCCCAGCTTGGCGCACAGGAAACCTGGGTTTGAGGCTGCTGACCTATGGTATGCCTCAAGGCTATTTTCTTGCCCTTTCTGAGCCTCTACTTCAATGAAGGAAGGAAATCTGACTGCCTAGTGTTCACTGCCGTAAGAGAAGTGGTGCAACCAGTGGGTGTGAAAACGGCCATATTCAGGTGTAAGTGACAAGATGGGGCTTTGAAAGCTGTTTCTACTTTGGGGCTCTCCCCACAGCCAGCATAGGGAGAGCACACCCACTGCTGATCCCCAGGCCGGAGGGTCAAGGATGGCATGGCAGTGGCCACCTGCCTCCACTTAGGCCTACCTGATGAATTGGGGTCTCAGTTCAACCTATCCCCAGGAGGCAACAGGCAGAACTCCGAGGGTGAGGAGGACACGGGGGCAGTTGAGACAAGGAAGGAAGGAATTGGGGGAGGTAAACAAGTCACGTGTGGAGGGGGCTTCAGGGAAGGTGGAGGGATGGACACAATGGCTTCCTGGGACTGTTCCCACTGTAGATTCTATAAAACAATGGGCTTTACTGCCAGTCTCTTTATTTCCTACCCTCTGAGCCTCTCACCAAGGTTCCTATCACCATTATGATATTCTTAAGCAGAAAAATCAGGTAAGGATGCTCTCCTGATGTAAGACTCAGGAAGCACTTCCTCTCTCTAACACTGCTGAGTCCAGGGAAAGGGGATCCTGGTATGGAAATCCTTGGTAGCCATTCACTGGCTGAATTACCCAACCCTAATGGCCTTAGGAGCACTAACTGCTGGGTGTGCTGGGGGCTGAGGGGCTTCTTAGTCTGCCATTCATGGTGGCCCTGCTGCATGGGGGACACAGGTGATTTGAGCTCCACTCATGCTTCTGCCTCTACCTTGCCAAGTGGGCCTCAGGAATGTGAGTTTTGGTATTTGGGGGGATCTTTTCATGTGTGTGGTCTCCTTTGTGTAGAATCAGGAGAAGCAGCTTGGGGCAATGGTGGAGAAGAAAGGGAGGCAAGTCTTAAAGGAAAAGCTAGGGGGAGGACAGGGGACCTGCAGTGGCACACAGCCCGAGTGGCAGGGCATCACTGCTCGCTGTCCAGTCCCTAAGTAGCATCAAGAGGAGGTCGGGAGGGCAGCACCTACCCGAATGTCTCCAGGGTCCAGGCTGCGCTCGCTCCAGGCTGAGGCAATGCTGCTGTTGAGGTAGGAGCCTGAGCGCTGCAGGTCCAGCTCGTCCTCGTACACCTCATCCAAGATTTCCTCTCGGGGAGGAGCTCCCGGCTTACGGAACTGGCCAGGGCAGGCATGATCAGGAAAAAGACTCATGTTGGCTCCCTACCCTGTGGCATACGTATTTGCTCCATAAATCCTCAACCCTTTCTCTGATTTGGGATTCTGGAGGTCCAAAGAGTATTGTTCCATCTCATCCTTCCTGATTTTCTCTAACTTAGAGACCAGGGGTCTCTAATGCCCTGCACCCACAATTCCTAGCCACGCCCTTCAGCCCCCTCACCTACCTTAACTGTTTCCGAGTTGATTTTCAGAATCTGCCAACCTTCCAATTGTGTTACAAGAACCCCCTTCAGTATTTCCCTTGCCCAGGGATTGGAGACAGAGTGTCCTTCCCTAACTCCTATATGCGTGCTAAGTCGCTTCAGTCTTGTCCAATTCTTTGCAACACCAAGGCCTGTAGCCTGCTAGGCTCCTCTGTCCATGGGATCCTCCAGGCAAGAATACTAGAGGGGGTTGCCATTCCCTTCTCCAGGGAATCTTCCCCACCCAGAGATCAAACATGGGTTCCCGCATTGCAGGAGGATTCTTTACCATCTGAGCCACCAGGGAAGCCCTTAGCCAACTCCTAAGCGGGCTCCAAATCCCTCTGGGCCCAGGTGTCATTCTCACCCTGACCTGGAGAGGGCACTGTGGGCACAGCAGGTCCACAGTGGACCTGGCAAAAGGGCCGGGGTCACCTCACTTCAAGGCCAGAGAAGACCTCACCTTAGGGATGAAGATCAGAGCCAGTGTGGCGGTGACTGTGCTGTGGGTGTGAAAGAAGAAGAGGAGGAGCGTCCAGTCTGGGTGCAGGGAGGGAACCAGCACAAACCTGGGGGTGAGGGGGTGGTGGTGGTGGTGGGGTGATGGTTAGCTGCGGGTCAGAGCGGCCTCTTCCCTCTCACCTGTCCCAGTGGCTCTCCTCCCAACCCCAGCCCTGACCTCCTGCAGGTGCTCAGTGGAGTGAGGAGGGCACTCTTCCTTCTTCCTGCCCTCCCACCTCAGGGCTCACGTTACTCCCCCTCTTCCGAGAAGCCTTCCCAGACTACTCCAGCTTGCCTTCTCTGGCTGCTTATAGCACTGTTATGAACCACCCCGTGGATTGGTTCTACCTTCACCACAGGGCTAGGTCCTTGTGGACACTCATAGCAAGTATGCTGCTGGGATGGCTGAGGTGTGAGGGGAAGAAGGGAGGGAGAATGGAGTCCATGTAGGGAGGAGAGCAGTGGGGGATAGAATGGGAGAGCACTTAGGGTGTTAGGTGAGACATAGGGTACAGGAAGAATGTCTGTAGGGTAGGGAGAGAACTCTACGTGAGGGACTTTCCTCACCTTGCTGCACTGTAGCAGGTGTTGCCAGCAGGGTTGTGGGATGGGGGTACCCTCACCTGGGAGAGGTGAGGAATGGTGTTAGGGTGGAAGGCGTGGTGGGTATGAGGGCCTGTCCTCACCTGGCTGCGTGGAAGGCAGCAGAAAGCAGCAGCTCGTTGTGCAGGGCAATGCCCATGTACCGCGGCTCGTGGAAGGCTGAGGGGACAGCCCGGGTGGCATAGCAGAGGAAGCTGCCCCAGCACAGGAGCAGCATCTCAGCTGTAGGGAAACAAGGAGGGACAGAGCCAAGTACTACCTCAGCAGCCACGCCACCCCTTTCTCTGTAGGGGGTTCTGGGGGGAGCCTGGTCAGGTACAGGTGGAAGAACCCCTGGAGGTATAGGGCAGGGGACCAGAGTGAGGCTGGACTCTGTGGAAGTAACTCACCCACCACCATGATGTAGTCCCAGCGGTCGTGGTGGCAGAGGTAGAAGTGGCGTCCCATGTGTGTGTGGCCTTGTGTTACCAGTGACGTGTGCTGAATGCCTGGCTCCAGGACCCCTGCCGTCCATACAGCCAGGAAGCCCAGCACCAGCAGCAGGAGCAGCCCCAGACGCCGCAGCAGCCGCCCGCTGCTCATGTGGGGACCCCGCTGGGCCGTTCGAGACAGAAAGAGCTGGAGCACTCTACAAGGGTCAGGGTGTGGCTGGTAGACGCAGGGAGGGGGGACGCCTCTGGCCATTGCTTCCCTCCCCTCCACACATCCCTGTTTTCCCATCCCTTCCATTGGTCACTGCCTCCTCTTACCACCCTCCCAAAAGTTACATGGTGGGGAGGGCTACAGTGATGGGAGCAGGCCTTGGGGGCCCAGAGGAGTAGAGTGGGTAGGGGGTCTGGCTATGAAGAACTCCATCCCATAAACGAGTTGTGGTGGCCTGGAGGGAGCCACGTGAGAACAAGGCCTGACCCAGACCCTACCTATAAAGCTTGAGTATAATGGTGCCGTAGACAATGACAAAGCCCAGCAGCCGGACCCAGCGGAGGGCGATGCAGCGAAAGATACTGGGCTTGAAGTACAGAATGAAGACCTGGTGGGGAGAGGGTAAAAACAATTGCTCTCCATTGCACTTGCGCTGTGTGCCAGGCCTCTGCTAAGCACATTGCTGATCTTTCTAACAGCCTCCTCATAGAGACAGCATCACCTCCATTCTACAGAGGAGCAGCTTTGTTATCAGAGAGGTTAGATAACTTGTCCTAAGTTACACAACAGGTCATAGCGCTCTTTTAAGCCTCACTAGGCCAGCCTGTCACCTGTACATACGAGCAGGGGGATTTTGAGGTCTCCGAATCCCCCCACAGGATACAGAGGACAGATTCTGGTGTATGGAGGGTGCCAGGTTGGGACTGTGCGGGATCCCAGAAGGTGGGGTCAGGCTCTAGCCACAGACTCACAGGGAAGTAGAGCAGCAGGGATCCGAAAAGGATAGCTTCCAGCAGCACCACTCCAGACGCCCGGATCCTCTGTGAACCCAGGAAAGAAAGACGCGTGTAAGTAGGACAGTGAGAGGGTAGAGCCTGGAGGATGGTGCAGGAGGGTCTCACGTCTGTTTGAGGGGTCACTCCGTGGCCCTGAGCTAAAGCTTCCCTCTATAACTTTAGCTCTGCCTTCTTCATCCACAGTCTCTTAGCTCCATTGGCACTAAACTTGGCTGAGGCCAAGGTTTCACATAGCCCCTGCAGCCCCATGGCCCTCCCAATCTCACCCTGGGCCTTGCTGCAGACCTGGGCTAAAATCAGAAGCTGCTGGAGCTAGAAGGGATCTCAGGCTTTCCCCCAAGCTTTGGGTCAGACAGCTTCCTTGCCTAGAAACTCCCTTCTCTGTCAATTGACCTTCAAGCTTGGCTCAAGTGTCATGTTCTCCAGAAAGTCATCCCACAACATCTCAGGCAGGATGACTGGGTCCCCTCTCTGACCTGCCACAGCAGCTGACACCTCCATCCTGGCCTCTGTCTTACTGTTCTGTCATTCAGTTTACATGTCTGCTTCTTCCACTCAACTGGGAGCTCCACAAGGGACCAGATCACTTCCCCTCATGCCTACACAGTGTTTTGAATCAAGTCCAATGACTTCATTGCACAGGTGAGGAAACAGGTCTACGGTGGTGAGGTCACGTACCTAACATCACAGAGTGAGTTAGATTAAGGATCAAACTTGTATTTTCCAAGTTCTAGCCTTACGTAGTCTTTGGTCTCCCCCGATGCTAGAGATTCACAATGGATAGGACAGAGAAAAGAGATGTGGGGCCTTTCTTGCCTTGCTCTGGCGGCAGCGATAGGAGACCAGCATGCTCAGGAAGACGACCAGCATGCAGCAAGTCTGACAGGCCAGCACCGCTGCCCTCAGTGTGGGGGCTTCCTCCACCAGGCATGGCGTGGCATCCAGGCAGCTGGCACAGCCCTCGGCACATGGTTGGCAGTGCAGCAGCCTCCCGGGGCTGCCTTGAGGGGACCCAAATTGCCCAGGAGACTGGGCAGCACCCTCCTCTGAGCCTATAATGAACAAGATGGGTACAGGGAGAGGGGTGTGGCTGGGGCATTCTGAGACCCCAGCCTTCTCTCCTCATGGTTGGCACAGTTCTTATCCTGCCCTCTTAGGGTCTGTGGCCCCTGGAGGAAGGAATGAGGAAGTGAGTACTTGCAGGGGAAGGCAGAAGAAGAAGTGATACCAGGCTAGGACTCACCATGAGGTCAGCTTGCATCAGATTGCCATGTTTTAGGCTCATTCTCAGAAGGCATAGACACTACCAAATTGGACCCTGCCTGGGTCTCTTGCTTCTCTTGACATTCTGCCCTGGCCCCACAAGTTTTTCTCCCAGTATCTCACCCCAGCCTGCCTTTCTTCCCCAGATACCCACCTCCAATCAGCCCAGCCTGTAAAACACCTGCCTGGCCCTCACCATTGTTACATACCCAAGGAGTTGCTTGCCCCGTAGAAGCCAGGTCGGCAGCGGCAGAGGTAGTGGCCAAGGACAAAGCCCTGACTCTCCAGGGGAACACACTGTGGGGATGACAAACACAAGTATTTATACGGGGCTTTTCTGCCAGGGAAGAGTTGGAGGGTCATCTACCCTCCTATCCACAGCCCCTGGATCTACACTGGGGAGCCACAGTCCTGGGGAAGCCTTCCCTCCCTGCAGACCCTACCCTGACCCCACCATTGTCTCTCTTATCAAAGAGACCTCCAAACACAGAGTTTGGAGATGGATCAGCCTTTTATCCAGACTAGCTGTGACAGGAGCCTCATAGGTCCCATTTCCCAATCCCCAGCTGTTGCTAGAGC
The DNA here is from genome assembly GCA_024291935.2 of Okapia johnstoni. NCBI lineage: Eukaryota > Metazoa > Chordata > Mammalia > Artiodactyla > Giraffidae > Okapia > Okapia johnstoni. The sequence goes on along the minus strand of CM044306.1, from coordinate 22,643,103 downwards.
AAGGTGCTGGGGCGGTGGAAGCAGAGAGAACTCTGAGGTCAACCACACCTGTGTGCCTACATCCTGCTTCAAAGGGTCAACATCAGCCCCCATCTTTGGCACACAGGTGGGTTGAAAAGGCATCCACGGGGGAGCAGCTTCCTCTATTAGGGCCTTCTGCCTTTGGTGTAGGACTGTTCTCCCCAGCCGTAATGCCAGGCTAATGCCAGGCTGGTGGGATGCCAAGGCCAGCTCTTTATTCCAACTCCACCCACTGATGTTTGCCCAGCAGGAGACAGAGCAGACCTCAGAGCCAGGCAGGGAAGATGAGCACGTGGATGAGGTCAGATCTACTGTAGGGAGTGGCCAGGAGCAGACAGCAGTGGGGCAAAGGAAGGAAGATTCCATATCCAGCCCCTGACTTCACCTAAAAGGTGCTTCTGAAATCGTGACCCAACTTTCCCCTCTGCTCAGATTGCTAGAAAATGCTCTGTTCCTGGCACAGTCTGCACCATCAGACAAATGCATACCCAGAGACATGAATGTGGCTGGGTTTAAAAGTGCACTGGACAATGGGAGCCTTTATGCATCCCTGGATGTATAGCTTCAGACACATGTGCCCTGAAGAGCAGCAGAGGCCCAAACCCGCTCCACTTCCCAGCAGGCTGCAGGGCTCGCCTTGGCTTTGGTTCAGCTCAGGAACAAGCATGCAGTCAGTGTTACTGTGGAGCAGATTAGTTCACTGGCCTCCCAGCTTCCCAGTAGTGGGCTTGCAGGATTACCAACCATTGCTTTCCATTATCCAGATTCTCCTGCATCCACGGCTTTGATTTTGTCAGCACCTGGCCCGGGTTCCATCACCTTTACCAGTCCCAGAGTTCTTCAAGCTCCTTCTCTGGTTAGTCTCCTCCTACATCTCAACTTCTTCCTACATCCCAATTCCACTTATTTTAACAAACACCCAACAGAGCATCCTTTGTGGGTTAGAAGGAGCCCAGAGCTCTGTTGACATGGAGAATGTGGTTCAGGAGAAGGAAAGGGGATGATTAATAGAGGCTCAGGAAGTAGTCCTGGGAAGGGATCCTGAAGCACCCAGTACCAGAAGGGAGAGCAGACAGGGAGGCACATTGAAATTGCAAAGGAATGAAGGTGGCTGTCTCAGATGGGGGTTGAGGCTAGGCTGTAAGTGTCTTCACTTTTAAATAGCCTGGTATCTCATCTCTATCTGTCTCATCAATAGGGACTTCGCTGAAGTCTCGAGTGGCTGATATGCCTTTGTCAGCTGCTCCTGATGGCATGATGGGAAAGGGGAAGGGAGGCAGGACACTAGTACCCCCTGCTCTGTATCCTTACCTGGGTGCTGTTGAGATCACACAGGTGTGTGTTAGAGTACCAGCCTGGGCCGCTGGCACACTGATTGATGTCCACGCTCTGAAGGTCTACGTCCATCTGCACCTGCCCCCTAGGGCAGTGAATTGGCAGTTAGGGGTATAGTGAAGGGTGCCAAGGTGAACATGTATCCTTGGACCTCAGATCATGGTGCAATGCAAGCTTTACGAACTTTAGCACAGTGGCTGTAGTGTGCCAGGAGAGAGGGCACACATGCATGCAACTTCTCCAATGCTATCAACCCTCACTGTCTCTGCAGCAACAATCCTCCTCCCACTAGGTTTTTTCCCTGCTGCCTGGCCCGAGGGCTCTCAATCCTGGCTCTGAGCCCAATGGGGAGAGAGCTGGCAAAGAGCCAGGCTGCCTGTGGCCAGGAGAAGAACTCCGCTGGGGACAATGAATGGGGACACAGAGCTGGGAAAACAACGTTGATTGTTGAATGCCTAGCGGTACAGTATCCATCTGCTCCCTCCTTCCCATCATGGCTCCCAATCAGCTCTTTACTCCAGTTGAGGGAGGAGGTCAGTTATTCGAGGAGCATCACAGGCTCCTGGGTCAGGACTTGATGTAAGAATACAGCCACGGGAGTGATGCTGGGGACCCGGCCAACTTCTGGGCAGAAAGGGCAATGGTTCCAAGCCTCCCCCCAGGTGTTTTCCTTCACTTGCAGAAGCTTCCTTTTCCAGTTCTAGATTGCTAGAGAGTAGTGGGTTTCACTCCTGGAACACCCATCTGACTCCTCCGAGAAGCCGGTACACAGGTTGTCACTGCTATCCCTGCCAAACCCTCTCCTGCATTGTACCCGTTACTCAGATCTGGAAACCAGGACCTATGTCCAGCTGTGCCCCCCATCAGTACACACACACGTGTGAATACCTATATGTAAATAGATCGATAGTACACACACCTGTATATATGTTAACACATAGTTAGATTCCTAGAGTCAGCTGCAAATATACACAGCTGAATGCAAATACACACATCTGTGTCCCCCAGATGCAAATGTGCATACCAAATAGCCTATGCACAGCTAGGACCCCCCCCCCTCCCCCGCCACCTCCACAGATCCACAATAGCATCAAATCCTGCACAAACCCACTTACCTGACCTCCGGGCTGAGGTCTGGCTTGAGTCCATAGAAGGTGGCTGAGAGTGTGATAAGCCAGCCGGGACGCAGTCGACCCTCCTGGCATTCCAGGAAGGGAGGAGACAGTCTCACATGCTGCACATCCCCGACATATCCATCCCCCTGTGGCCACTTGGGGCTGCCAAGGCTCCCTAGGTCATTGGTCAGCACCCGCTTCTGCAGGTCAGTGGGGTGCAGGGCTCCAGCTGAGCTCTCCTCCTGCACCCTGTTCCCAGACAAGTCCTGAAGGATGGTCTCCTCCCCAATCCGGGTGGCCTGCAGGGCCAGCTGTAGGTGGCTGGCCCCCGGTGGAGGGTTAAAAGTCAGCAAAGCCCGGTATGCCCTTGGGTCCCCCTCGGCCACACTGCGGACCAGTGCCTGGTACCATTCCACGTCCTCCTCCACACTTGACTCCCGGATATCGTTGGCTTGTAGCAGCATGTTGAGGAAATTGGCGGCCTGGGTCACAGTGCCTGCTGCCCTCCATAGGATTGGGGGGAGCCCTGGTCTGGCTCCTGCCCCGGGGGCTTCATAGCGCTCACTGCAGTTAGCCCCAGACAGCTGTTGAGCATCTCCAGAGTAGAGAAAAGCCAGGGCTGCCTCTGCCCCCTCTGGGGGCACCCAAATGGGTACAGACCCTGGCTTGACTTTGGAGGACAGTGCGGGCAGAGAGCGGTGGGTCCTCGGAAGCCCCAGAGCCCAGCCAAAGAGGAAACAGCAGCCTAGCAGCCCTGCCGCTGGAGAAGGCATGGCCACTGTCCTGGTGTCCATCCTCAGGGCAGCCTGCAGGGCCCTGGGGTCCAGGCTGCCTGCGGGATTTGGTGGCTGCAGTGCTTCCACACCTCGTATCCTCGTTTCCTCTCTTCCTCTCTCTCTCTCATGCTTACGCTGTCTTGCTCGGGTTTTTTTTTTCTTCTTCTAACATCATCATCTGGCTTCTGGACGTCAGCATGAGGGCTCTGCTCCCTCCTCTCTCAGTGTGGCCCCTCACTGCAAACCCTCTTAATCCTGGCACACCACTCTTCCCTCCCACTCTTATCCAATATCCAGGCTCCCTCCCCCTACTCCCCACCCTACATCTGCTCCAGAGAGAGACAGAAGGGAGGGGGATGAAGGGACCAGCAGTTCTCTCTCTTCCTCTTTCCCTCCCTCCCTCTGCCCTTTGCTCCATTAGGAGAGATGGGCAAATCCAGGATGGGGCGCCATAGCAACCACAGATGAGCCTGTGCCCCTTTCTCTACTCCTCTGCTCCACTTAGCCTCCTGGCAGCAATTTCGACAGCCATGATAAAGGGCCAAGCTGCAGCTCCCTGCAATCTGCTCTAGCTGCCTGTGCCCCCCACCCCTCGCCTCGACCCTGACACCACACTACTAAACTGGAATTTGAGACTAGGGATGGCGAGGGGTGGGCAAGAGAGCTCAATAGAACCATAATCGGTGTGTGTACAGACTGTGGCAGTGTACAAAGTCTTTTTCATGTGTGTTATCTCAATGAATCTTCCTCACACCCACCTGTGCTGAATGTTCTTATCCCAATTTCAAAAACAGTAAGGCTCAGAGACTCACTTAGCCTCCATTTGAGTTGAGACTCAAACCCAGAGCTCTGATTCCCCTACAATGTCCCAGCTGGGACATTGGTTTTTCCCTTGTCTTCAGACCTGCAGTGAAACATCAACTTTTCCTGAGTACTGAGCCTGCTGCTCATGGCTGCTCACTGGCTTTCATGGTTCTCAGGCGTTCAGACTCAGCCTTGAATTACACCATCAGTGTATTAGTCAGCTTGGGCTGCCACAGCAAAATACCATAGACTGGGTGGCTTAAACAACAAGAGTATATTTCTCACAGTTCTGGAGGCTATGGAGTCCAAGATCAAGGTGCTGACCAATTTGACTTCTAAGAGCTTTCTTCCTGGTTTGCAGATGTTGTTGTTGTTTGTAGAGAGCACGTGTAAAGCAAGGGAAGTTTTTAGCAACCACCACCCAACCCTTCCTACCTATACTCAGGGATCTGGGGCATCAAAGGCTTAAGAAGGGGGGTGGGGCAGAGTGAGAAGGAAAGAAACTACCAGATAGCACATGCACAGGAGCCAAATCACTGGGTGATGGGTCAGCAATGGGAAGGTGGTGGAAGAGGGCCAGAGAGGAAGGCTGAGGTTTTGTTTGGTGGCTGACTTCAAGGATCCACACGCTTCTGGATCAAGCAACATCAACCCCCTATCATCACCCTGTTATTCATCCTTAGAGACCTCAAGAAAGCCTCACTATAGAGGAGGAAAGCAAGGACCAGAGCTGAAGTGCCTTCCCTAGTATCACGCTGTTGGCTTGCGATGGAGCAAGTGTCCACTACCCCACCCAGGGGAGCCTTCCTTTTCCTTCATCAGAGTGGTTAAGATTCTGTACTTCCACTTCAGGGAGACAGGTTTGATCCCTGGTCAGGGAACTAAGATCCTGCATGCCAAGCAGTGTGGCCAAAACGAAACAAAACAACAAACTCCTGGAGGTAGGGGAGTCCTGGTGGGGGTGGAGTGGGGTAAGAGAGTAAACAGTTTTGCCTCTGCTTCTTTCACCTGTATTTTGTCATCCTCAGCCCTGTCTTCTTTCTTTCTTCATGAAGACCATGGCTAACCTCTCTTGCTCTTCCCAGTCTTCTTTCCCACCACATCCTTCTCCCTGTTGGACACAGTAACTGGAAAGCCCAGAGTTATCACTGTCTGAGGCAGCCTCCTTGGATCCAGAAGGGTGTGGATCCTTGAAGTCAGCTACAAAACAAAGCCTCAGCCTTCCTCTCTGGCCCTCTTCCACCACCTTCCCATTGCTGACCCATCACCCAGTGATTTGGCTCCTGTGCATGTGCTATCTGTTAGTTTATTTCCTTCCCACTCTGCCCCACCCCCCTTCTTAAGCCTTTGATGCCCCAGATCCCTGAGTATAGGTAGGAAGGGTTGGGTGGTGGTTGCTAAAAACTTCCCTTGCTTTACACGTGGCCTCTACAAACAGCAATTCTGCTTTGGAAGCTTCACTGGGAATGTAAAGGGTGGAGGAAGAGATGGAGGCTAGAGGACAATCCCCTACAAAATCCCTATAATGTTAGAACTAAAGGTGCCTATAGCAAGTGGTCACTGGGGTCAGACCGTATCACACATCCATAGTTCCCTCCTTTGCCTCCTGAAGCCATTGCTGAATGACTGCATGAACTCAAGACTGGTTTGAATTCTGTGTTGTTCTTTGCAAACCTTTAAAACTAGGGTTCTACCACTGCAGAGACAACTTATATAGCCCTCAAGAAAAGGGCATCTGTGGACACAAAATCCACCCAACACACACTCACACAAATCCAACTCCCACAAAAATATACTTCCTTTGCTTGGAGCTTAATTTTCAATATTTTTTCCAGGAACTGGGCTACAGGCCTGGATATTAGGGGAATGGAGAAAGGCAGCATTCCTTGCCCTGCCTTAGAAAGAGCCTGCGCACATTCCCCTTGGCCTCTGTGTGTTCTGGGCTGGTGGAGATAACCCAGGGGGCAGACATGGCCGGCTTCCCTCTGGGGCCAAGAAATTAGCCGGACAGCAGAGGGTGCTGCAGAGCTTCAAGACCGTGCATTGATGGGGTAATCTGTTCCCCAGCCAGAATTTTCCAGAAATAACCAGGGTCTTGTTTGGGTGGTCTTCTTAGGCCTCTGGTGTTCTATGATCCTATAGCAATTTCTCTTTTCTCCAGAAACTTAAGTGACACCTAAGAGGGAGCTGAGGAAGAGAGGGTAGAAAATATACTCTTTGGTTCCACTGCACCTTTTTGGACTGTGTGACCTTAGGTAAGTAACTTCAGTTTTTTCCATGGGCAAGGGAGGTTATTAATTCTGTTGTGCAGAATCAGAGATGAATTTGTATCAGGAGTCTCTTACAAGCATGGAACAATCATTCCATGTATCAAGGACCTACTCTGTACCAGGCAGTCCTTGGCACTGGAGAGTCCATGATGGACAAAAAGCAAACTAGACCCCTGCTCTCATGGAGCTGATGGTTTAGTAGGGAAGACAGACTTTAATCAAATAACTTCACAGACAGATGACAAATCACACTTGTGCAATTAAGTGCAACAAAAGAGTAGTCTTAGAAATCGGTGAGGAGGAATTACCCAGGCAAGGAGATTTCCCTAAGGTAGAAAGGAGTAAGTTTAACTTGAAGGATGAGTAGGAAGCAAAAATGGAGGGAAAACGCCTTTCAAGAAAAGGGAATCACTTGTGCGATGGCCATAAGTGTGTGAGCCTGACCCAGGGGGCTACTGAACTGCAGGGCAGAGAGAACAAGGTGGAGGTTGGTGGAAGATGAGGCCAGAGAAACAGGGGTCAGATCACACAGGAACCCATAGGCCTTCTATCTTTAGCCTAAGAACAATGGGAAACTACAGAGGGTTATAATCACAGGTTACTGGCAAATATTCAGCTTTAAAAGGTCTCTCTGGCTGTAAAATTCAGAGATGGCTCAACCATCTATCCCTCAATGCACCTTCAGGTACTAAAGTTGCTAAATACTGCTATCCTTATCCTTGGCATCCCTCAACATCTCTTCATGAGATGATTGCAATGGAACTGGTCTCCCTGCCTCCAGTCACACCTCCTCTACACAGGGTTGATTTTATTTGATCTTCACAGCATGCTTGCAGGTAAGCAAAGGAGCAATCCTTATCCTGAGTTTGCAGATGAGAAAACTGAAGTGTAGTGGTGATGTGGAACTGACTTGTGAAAGACAACTGTTAAAATTTCAGAAATTTAGTAAGCCAGTTGTTAAACACAGCCAATTATTGAAAATTAAATCATACAAACTTATAATTAAATTTACTAAAAACAAAGGTAATAAATTCCCAAAACTCATCACTTCTTAATAATCTTACTGTTATTATTTACCTATGCTCTTGAGGCTATTTGTATTACTGTTTCTGCTACATAATATGAAACTACCACATAATAGTATTCTCTGTATTCAATAAAGTCAGGATGGTAGATTGAAACCAGCTTTGGTGGGAATCTTTGCACCATAGAGTTGGCAAACACTACAGAAAGGGACTTGATTTATTGTTTCGTTCTTTATCTAGATTTAAGAAAGTGATGGAGAATAATTCAGATTTTAAATGAATGTATTATGTCTGTAGCCATTACATTCTGGATAGACAAAGCTTGAGGAAACATTCTTTCAGTTATTTGAAAACTGTTTTCTGATCAGCAAGGAAGTTGCTCCCATAATTGACAGTTAAGACGCCTTTGTTTATTCATTTTTTTCTTACACTGACACAGAGGACATCAACCAATAACCATGTCGCAATTACATTCCCTCCCTCAACCGAAACCAGTTTGGCTACCCATATAGGAGTTTGGCAAAAATCAATGAAAGTATTCTGTGAGAATAAATTGGTTATAAATAATTTGCAAATGTACATTATTATTTGTAAATTCTGTGCTATATATCCTTTACATCAGTAAACTTTATGATAAATTTATGTACATATATATTATATGCATGCATTCCCCCTTTCTCCCAACAGTCGGCTGTTCAACATTTATCAGCACAGCCCTGGCTCTAGAACAGACTCCTCATGTGTCATTCTATAAGTATTCACTGGATGCCAAGGCGGGGATACAGTCAGTGAACAAACGACTCGGCCACGGTCACACATCGCAAGCTGCATAGGTAGGACCAGAGCCAGAGGTATTGTCCTCCCAAGACCTGTGGCTCTCTCCCAGGACGATACCAGGCTTCCCAGGGCCATCCCACCTTACCCTCACCCGAAGGGGTGGTTTCGCCCAGAGCGCCCGGGAAGTGAAAAACCTGGGTCGGGGTTGAGGACTAAAGGCCAGGCGAGAAGCAGCTCACGACCAATAGCGGCCCAGGCCTCGCGCAACGTCACTCTCTGTAGAGGCCAGGGCGAGCAAGCCCGGGGGAAGGGGGCGTGACCAGCAGCTCCCGGAAGTGACGTAATCTAGGGGCGGTGCTCGGTGTCGGCGACGCGCGGCCTGGGCTCGCGCTGGGCTCCCGCGCGCCCCCCGCCCCCTGCATGAGGCAGAGGCCGCGGCGGCCGTTAGCGCTGTCGCTCCGGGGGCCGCGGCGGGCGGGGCTCCGGCGGGGCCCGGCCTAGTCCCCACCCCAGCCCGGCTCCCAGCCGCCCGCCCTCCCTCTCCCCGATGCAGGGGGCCGAGCTCCGGGATGGCGAGGCGGCAGCGGCGGCCGCTTCGTACCGCGTCCTGAGCCGCCTGCTCGGCTATGGAGAGGCGGCCCCAGAGCCAGGCCCGCCGCCGCCCCCCCCCGGGCCATGGCCCCGCGCCGCCACCCTTCCTCGCGCGTCCCGGCCCGCGGGGCTCCAGGCCGCCTCAGCTGATGGTGTTCCGCAACGTGGGTCGGCCGCCGCCGGAGGAGGAGGACGCGGAGGCGGCCCAGGAGCCGGGACCCTCGGAACTGCTGTGTCCCCGGCATCGCTGTGCCCTGGACCCCAAGGCCCTGCCGCCGGGGTTGGCGCTGGAGCGGACCTGGGGCCCGGCGGCTGGGCTAGAGGCGCAGTTGGCCGCTCTGGGGCTCGGGCAGCCTGCGGGGCCGGGGATCAAGACGGTCGGCGGGGGTTACTGCCCGTGCCCGTGTCCCCCGCAGCCGCCCCCTCCGCAGCCCCAGCCGCCTGCTGCCGCCCCGCAGGCCGGGGAGGACCCCACGGAAACAAGTGACGCGCTGCTGGTCCTGGAGGGCTTGGAGTCGGAGGCAGAGAGCCTGGAGACTAACAGCTGCTCGGAAGAGGAGCTCAGCAGCCCGGGCCGCGGAGGAGGAGGGGGCGGCCGGCTTCTACTGCAGCCCCCCGGCCCTGAATTACCCCCGGTGCCCTTCCCGATGCAGGACTTGGTCCCTCCAGGGCGCTTGAGTCGAGGGGAGCAGCCGCAGCAGCCTCCCCCGCCGCCGCCTCCTCCTGGGCCCCTCCGGCCACTCGCCGGCCTTTCTCGGAAGGGCTCCCTCAAAATCCGCCTCAGTCGCCTCTTTCGCACGAAGAGCTGCAACGGTGGCTCTTGCGGTGGGGATGGGGCCGGCAAGAGGCCTTCTGGAGAGCTGGCTGCTTCAGCTGCGAGCCTGACAGACATGGGCGGCTCTGCGGGCCGGGAGCTGGACGCGGGGAGGTGAGACCGGCTCGGGGGCATTGGGGCTGGCTGACAAACTCCCTTTTCTCGTTTCATTTCCCTTTTATTCTACTGCTAAAAAGATCTTGACAGTGCTTAAGATGTGGCCTTCATCAGGAGGCAGAGACTTGGGGCTGAAGGTGGTAATATCGCCCAATAGGTCAGAGCTGTTTGTGGGAGCAGCCTTCACTCCCTCCCACCGCCACCCACAGTTCTCAGCTAGTTAGCATCTCTCTAGTTGGGCGGTGATTTGAAACCACCCTGCTCCCCCCACCCCGCCCCGGCCCAGCTTTTAAAGTTTTTTCAAGGTACGTGTCCCTGGGTTTCAACGTACCCCTGGCAGGAAGCTTGCTGGAAAGGTGTGGCCTTTGGGGCAGAAAGTTTGAGTTTGACCACCTTGCTTATTCTTTCTGTGTACTAGCACTCCATCCCCTTCACACTCATGCATGCAAACTATGTGACAGACTTGTGTAGTTGTAGGCCAGCAGTCAACTGGGCATCTCTAGTCAAAATTTTAATGTTTTCTTGATTGGTTTCTTAGACATACTTGATATCTGAAGCCTGTGTGCTCACCACTGTGAGAATAGAAAATAACCTTGTTCTCAAACCTGTATGAGAATTCTAAGTATGGTGTGCATGCATACTCAGTCGTGTGTGACTCTTTGCAACCCACCAGGCTCTTCTGTTCATGGAATTCTCCAGGCAAGAATACTGGCATGGGTTGCCATTTCCTACTCCAGGGGATCTCCCCCACCCAGGGGTCGAAACTGCACCTCTTGCGTCTCCTGCGTTGGCAGGCGGATTCTATACCATTGGGCCACCTGTATTGGTACATGAATTCTACCCCAGTTGATGAAAATTCCAAACAGACATAGAGTTTTTTCCTGCATTTCTGAAGTGCAGACAGCTCTCTGACATCCAGTGTTAGATTTTCCCTTGTGGTAACTGCCATTGTGGTTTGCACAGCTGAATGGGTTCTTAGAACGTTTGGAATTGGTTTTGGTGCAGCTCGTGTGATGGATTCATGAGATACACCAGCAGCCACAACCCAAGGCTGAAAAACAGGTAGACAAATTAAGAATTTTACTGTGCACCAGAATTACGTGGGGAGCTTTGGGAAAAGATCAGACAGCCCCCAAATTTGAATGAAAAAAAACTCCCTCATATGATCTGGACTGAAAATCACTCATCCATGGATTTCTCCTTTCAAAGGAACTTTTACTCCAAAAGGAAAGTATGGGGTCATTTTTTTGTTGTTCTTATTGGCCGCATGGCCTGGGGAATCTTAGTTCTTGACTCAGGGATGGAACCTGTGTCCCCTGCAGTGGAAATGTGGAGTCCTAAGCACTGGACCTCCAGGGAATTCCTGGTCAGTTTGATTTTGTTGCCTTTTCTGAACAGCTTGCCAGGGTCTCATCTTGGAATCAGACAAAACCTAAACTCCCTGAAGAAACCAGTAAGTTGATGCGTATTGACCCTTCAGGTAAATGTATGTTTCTCCATTTGCCTCCCAATGAACTCATGCTGGGAGCTCAGTTCTGAAAAAGCGTGTGGCTGCTGAAGCAGCTTTTTCCTGGTAGGCTCTGCATTCGATGCTCCACTTAGCGGTGTAGATGAAATTTTCATTTGCTGGGGGCAGGGCAGGATTGAAGCTGTGGGTAATGACCTAGGATAGATTGCTGATTTTCTTGTGGTTTGTCCTGCCTTTGTTCCATATTGACCAAGACTTGGTCTAAGATTCCAGAGACACCAAATATGAGGTGTGGCGTGAAATTAGCTGCAATGTCTAATAGATTTGGAAGAGGAAAAGGCATATAACATTGTACAGTGTTTTGCCTTTGGAAGCAGAATTTAATGGTCATTGGCTGGCTGTCACCAACCCTCACGCTAAGCACAATACTGATTTCTCCTGCAGAGCAAATTGGTCTGTAGCTCTGCAAAGAAGCTTAGTTCAGGGCACTGGAGAATTACATTTTTTGGTCCAAGAACTTTTTCTGATGAATTGGAGAAGAGGTAGGTATTCGTGTATGAATGTTTGGTTGACTGCTGTTAGGATGCAGCATGTTGTACAGAGAATGTGAACATCTGGATTCCATGTAAGACTCTAACATCACCTGTGAGATGCAGGCCAGTTTTGTTTTCTTCACGCTTCCCTCCTTTTTTAATCTGTAAAATGGGAGTGATTCCTGTTCTGTTCCTGACCTTACAGGAATAGAGTGAAGACAAGAAAAATTGAGATGGAATATTTTTTTGCTTTTGGAGGAGAGGTAGTAAAATAGAACTGGTGAAGTTTTAAAAAATGCTTAGGATTTGGTACTGTTAGATTTTCTCCTTAGCTTTTCCATAGCTTATTATGTGCCAGTCTTGCTGGCAGTCTTGCAGCTGTGAGAAACTTGATAAGTCTGGCCAGGGTAGTTGTGATTTCTATGGATCTACACCTCCTTAGTAAGTCTGCCCTGTTGGGAGGAAGGATAAGTTTGGATTTTTAGCTTGTTCTCTTGTTTCGATTGGTAGGACCTGGAAGCCATGAGAAATGTCAGCCTTTTGCCAGAAGGTATATGCCTGCCTTCTTATTATTGGTTGGAGTTAATTATGAGTCTCTGCAGTCTTTGCTGTATAATTTGGGGATTTTTAGTAACCTCTGGGCATGATTCTCTTTGCTCTTCTCAGCATTTACCTTTCCCACAGCTATCACAAGAAAGTATTTTGTTTATTTTATTTTTGGCTGTGCTGGGTCTCCATTGCTGTGCACAGGCCTTCTCTAGTTGCAGTGAGCGGGGGCCACTCTTCGTTGCAGTGCACAGGCTTCTCATTGTTGTGGCCTCTCTTGTTCGGAGCACAGCCTCTAGGCTTCAGTATTTGTGGCTTGTGGACTCTAGAACACTGAGTCAGTAGTCACCTCAGGGTATATGGGATCTTCTCACAGCAGGGATTGAACCCGTGTCCCTTGCACTGGCAGGCCGCCTCCCAGCCATTGGACCACCAGGGAAGTCCTCCTACAATTATTTTAAATTTTACTTATTCTTTTTTGGCACTGCCACTTGGCATGTAGGGTCTTAGTTCCTTGATCAGAGAAACTAACCTGCACCCCCTGCGGTAGAAGCAGAGTCTTAACCACTGAACCACAAGGGAAGTCCCCCTATGATCATTTTACAAGACTTAACAGTTTCCATGTTTAAAAACAAATTATTTATTTATTTGGCTGTGATCTTTAGTTGCGGGACACAAGATCTAGTTCCTTGACCAGAGATTGAACCCAGGCCACCTGCAGTCTTAGCCACTGGACCACCAGGGAAGTCCCTCATATTTTAACATTAAGCAAAACTTTAGTTCCTTTCAGATGCTTTGGAGTCTGCTAAGTTGACCTTCCTGAATACACTGAGTCTTAGGTCCTGAGGTCTAGTATGAGTTAGCTTAGAGAACTCTTGCAGTGAAGGAATACATGGGCTCACCAGCTAATCAGGTTTCTGTTCTGGAGAACTGGGCTAGGCTGTGTAACACACATATGTTGAAATTCAGAGAGCTGGGCTTGATGCCTGTGGGCTTCGGTGTTATATAGGATTGCTATTTCAGGAAAACCAGTGAAGTTCCCTTGTCTGGTTCACATATGTTTAGTTGATTGTCTTCCTTTGTATTTGGTGAGAAATAGCATTCAACCCGACTTTTTTTGAATCATTCCATAATACACATTTGGTTGGAAATGGGTACCTTGTTCATTTCTCAAGGTTTTTTTTTTTTTTCCTGCTTAATGGTTGAGGCTATTGCTGGCAGTCATCGTAGTTGTGAGGTGGAAAAATGGAGAACAGTTTTGTAGTGGTTTCCTATCTATTTGTTTGGGAAAAAAGATACAATTTTGGAAAGAGAGGCTGCCTTGGCATCAGTTTGGGGCCCTGCTGTCATGGATGGACCTGGCAGACATGAGAAACCCTTTTCTCTGTTTTCTTGGGTCTTCAGGTCTAAGAGAGTCTTTTTGAGAAAGAGCATGACATACTGAGAGAAAAATGATTTTATGGTGTGGTGAAGAGGGTCTGCCTTTATGTTTAGGTTTTGGGTCCGTATTCTATTGATCTTTTCAGCTATTTTTCCATGAAGTGGTTGTAGTTGGCAGCTCTGTTTTGGAATGAGCAACCTGGCTTTAGAAATCTCTGTCCATTTGAGTTTTGTGTCTTTTACTCCTTTACATTTTGCCCACTGACATAATTTCTAGGGTTTTAGACCTTGAGCTACCCTACCCCACTGCGGTTTTCCCTGGAAGTTCCGTCCATAGGTTCTTTAGTTGGTTTATGGTGGAGTTTTGGATCTGACCTGTTACACAGATGTCTGTGTATTGGAACTAAAAATGAGCACATGGTTTTTGTGCCTGTAGCACATGAACAGACACTGGCTTGTGATGTGTTGGAAATGGCACAGGCTGGCTGACTTGGCACTGTATGCTTTAACGGGGCAGAGGTAAATTGTGGCTGCAAAACCTGATATTTGGATCCTACTTTAAAAGTTAGCAAAGGACATGTGTAAGTCTTAGGACACTGCAGAGGGAATTTATGGACAAGAGAAAAAGAGCATTACTATGTCATTGTTTGTATTTTAGGTTTCAAGGAATTTGAAAAGTGGCCAGTAGTTATATCAATGTGTTGTCAGCCTGTCCAGTCTAATGTTTTTAACTCCTTTTATCCCACAGATCTGTTGCCATTTAATCAGTAATTTGCAGAGTGGAGGTGGACAGAGACATCCTATGTCTTTGTTACCCGCAGCACAAGCAGTGCATAGCTGACACAAAGAACTGTTAGCCACAGAGAAGACCTAAGGTCTTCTGCTTGCCACCTGAGGCATAGCCAACCATGTCCTACCCGACATCACCCCTGAGGTCTTTCTGCTGCTAAGATGCAAGTGGTCCACTGGCAGAGTTACAGTGGCTTAACTTTGTACCCTAATGCTTGTCAAGGTGATTTGGGGAGGAGAAGAATAATATGGGAATGTCGTATAGAAGGGTTAGTTAAAAATTTTACCTGGAGCCATATCATTCTTGTTGCTTTCCGAAAAACAGCATATCTAGCTTAGAATGGTTATCATTTTAAATGTTTCAGATATACAAAAAGGAATTTATAAAATGTATATACTATAATAATAATGAAATGTATATTTAGGTAACCATCACTAAGCTTAACAAATAAAATGTTATCAGTATCTTTGAAGACCCCTGAGTGTGGCTTCCTGATTACATCTCCCCCCTCCCCAATGTAACCACCATCCTCAATTTTATGTTAATCATTCCCTTGCTTTGTTTTTTATAGTTGTCTAGATTGGTCTTTTCATGAATGACTGCCATTAGAATGCTCTCAGGATCCTTGAGACAGAAACTGCTTTGGATTTTCAGTTAGACAATATCTCCCCAAAGAGAGAAGAAAGCATTCATATTTGTTATTGGCCTTTCAGCCTCTTAGACCTTCTACCTCTCTAAGCTTCCTTATTTGTCAGAAAAAAACCATTCTGAGACACTCAAATGGCTCTGCTTGGGTTTAGAGTCATATATATTTCTTTTTCTAGATCCTAGAAACTATGATTTTCTTCTTCAAAATGCCGGGGGCGGGGAGAAGATGAGCTGGAGTGAGGAGGCCTCGGCAAGATATGTGCATTGGGTACTGCTGTTCTTCAGTGCTTGGCACTGAGGAGCTTCGTCCTCAGCACGGGCAGATGGCAGAGTAATGCAGCTTCCTTTGAAAAGAGGCAAACAGCCAAATGGCGGAGGTGTGAACCCTCCGAGAGGCCAGTGCTTTAGGTTTCTGCTTGCTGAGTTTAATGTTGTATCCACAAGTTACCGAATAAAAATCAGCTTGGACGCTCTTCAGTCTTAATGTCCAGTGGAATTCATTTTCCGTCCCAGACCTCTGGAGTGTTGGGACTAAGCTGCAGACTGCCACGAGCAACTTTTATAAATAGAGGGACAGTGTGTGCTCATGTCTTTTTCTGATGCAGCCACCTCTCCTGTGTGTGCTGTGGGCGGGGCGTTCACAGTAGGCACCTTCATTAGACTTCTCAAGTCTCAGCATGGAGGCGGCTGCAAAGGGAGTGTGAGATGGGTCAGGAAAGGGAATCCAGCATCTCAGCTATTTCTGAGTAAGGTCTTCACAGTATGGTTTTGAAATTCTGTTTGAAGTGAGTTCTGAGAAGCGCAGACATCTGTGTTAAAACATAAATGCATAGAGATCTTCCAAAATCAAATAATTCAAAGTAGGATTTCATTTTGGATTTTCTTTGCTTTTCCCCATCTCTTGGTGCAGTTGAAGTTTTATTTAAACCTTTGGGTGAGAGTAATTTTGGAAAGTGAGCCAGCTCTAAAGTGTGGAGTCCGGCATTTAATTTGGCAGTGGATTTTTTTTTTAAGTCTGATTTATTGAGATACAATTTATATACCACCTAAAATTCACCTTTTTTTCGTTGCCTAGTTCTGTTAATTTTGACAGATGTCAAAATCATAACCTCTTCCACAATCAAGATATAGCATATTTTCATCACCTCCACTTCTTTCCCTTGTAGTCAGTTTAATCATCCTGAGGTGATTAGCACATTTCTAGCCAGAAAGACTTTTATCAGTCTTTTGGATTCCTTTCATTTCATTTCTCACCCAAAGCCAGTTGAAATTGGTGCAATGTGAAGTTACCTTTGGTGTGTCTTCAGAGATCTGGGTTTTCCAGCTGGTTTGGGAGCAGCATCAAGAACAGGCGTGGGGTGGTGGGGAGTCTATTACTGGCAGCTCAAAAAAGAAGAGGCCACCTTCTTTGGGTGCCAGGCAGAGCATCTTAACTTGAAGAGGCTCCCTTGTTGGCTGTTGGCTTTGACCCATGGCTTGGGGGCATTTTGCAGAAATCAGAGGCCTTACTGGTTGAAGATTGCATGTATATCCTGTAGTGCTATTCTCAAATCCAAAAATCTTGCCTGGTTCACTTTGGGACCTCCTACTCCTAAGAGCAGGCCCAGAGGGAAAGCTGGTGCTCTGAAGTGGCACCTGTTCAGGTCAAGAGCCTTTCTCTTGGCTTTCCTGTGAGAATCAACTCTGCATCTGAATTCTTTCCTCTAGAAATGGACTTACTAATTACCACTCAAGATGTTTTACTCTCTTAAGGTGATGGGTGTGGAAAGCTCCAAAGAGATTTCTTATTGCTTTGTAGGCTGGTGAATTCTGTAGCCAAATCTATTTAAGGAATCACCTTAATTATTTTATTTTTCCCTCTTTAGATGTTAGTCTTTATTACAAAAGTGTGGTTGACAGTGACTTGGGTTTGCTTTATTTTTCGGTGCATCTGGAATTGAGTGCTGCAGTGATTTAAATGCATGTGTGTTCATTCTCCACCTCATTCTCTACCTCATTCTCTGTGTGCTTTCTCACCCCTCAGGAAACCCAGGTTGACAAGAACTCAAAGTGCCTTTTCTCCAGTCTCCTTTAGCCCGCTGTTCACAGGTAGGTGATCTGTTTCTTTTTCTCTAACATCTAAAAGCAGGACTGTTCTGAGACGTGTCAGGAAACACTTGCAGATGCATCGCAGAGGGAGCTGCAGGCATGTCTGCAGTATTTTTTTCATTCCGTGCCTGCTGGGTTTGGGGTGACGCTATTTTTATGGTATGGAATGTGTTCTTAACTTTGGATGCTTTATAGTTTGAGGTAGAGACTGCTTGCTGGTAATTAGGTGGCCCTGGCAGTTACGCAGGCTTTAGTTCAGGGTCATCACATATAAATTAAAAGTAGAAAATACAAATTTATAGGCTCATAGCACATAAAGGACTCTGGAAGTCATACAGTTCCTGTGCCTGCTTCCAAAGGGAGTTCATGGATTATCTAATAAACATGATCCACGATGATCTGGTCTATTTTTAAAGACTTTGGGCAAAGGGGAATGACATGAACTCTTGTCTTACCCATTTGGGGAGCTAACAGTTCTTGCAGCTGTTAAGAGTTCTTATTGGATCTAATTTAAGTCTCTCCTCTTGCAGCAGGGAACACAGTTGCTAAAGTAAGAAAGTGGTCAGATATCCTTTCACCTTCTCCTTTGAAGGGGAGCTTTTTCTGAGAGGGAAACCTTTTGTTCTGTGAGTCAGGTGTGGAGTTTCTGCTTGAATGAGCTGTAGAAAAGGACATCTGGAGCACACAGCCTCAAGTTTCAAAAACTGAGCGCTCCTCACTGGGTGTGGCCGAGAATCCTTTAAACCTAATCCTCGTTTCAAACTCTTTTGGATATTGTGTCCCTCGAAAAAGATGATTACAAGAATTATGATCTAAGACTGGACATTTTCAGGAAAATGTTCAACAGGCTAGTGGAACCCCCATTACTGAGTAGACTGCTGTGAACTGTCAGGACAGGTGAGTTTGGTGCCTGTAATAGGCACCGGTGGAGAAGGAGGTCCTCTGTTCTTAGCCTAAGCAAGGAATTAAAGGATCTTATCCTGTAGCAGAATGTCTTTCTAGTTAGTAGTTGTTTCCCTTTTAAAGTAAAGAAACCCACATTTGTAGTTTCAGGTCCCACGTTCTTATTTCAAAGAACCTTAGCTCTTGAATTACTTCCTGTAAATGCTGTACTACCTGCAAGCTAGACCTCTCTGACCCTTCCGGAAACCTGGGCTCATTGCATTGCTCTGGGCAGCTAAAATGAAAGTGAAAGTCACTCATTCGTGTCTGACTCTTTGAGACCTCATGGACTGTCCATGGAATTCTTCAGGCCAGAATACTGGAGTGGGTAACCTTTCCTTTCTCCAGGGGATCTTCCCAACCCAGGGATGGAACGCAGGTCTCCCACATTGCAGGCAGATTCTTTACCAGCTGAGCCACAAGGGAAGCCCTGGGCAGCTAGGCCCTCAGTAATTAAGCTGTGTGGTGAATTCCTAGAACTTCCACTGATGACTTTTGGAAGAGCTTTTCTGCTTATCTTAGTGTTCAAAACCTTTGTTGGAAAAAAAAAAATCACAAACTGTATTAGATACTGAATGCCCAGTTCCTGCCCTTTTAGAGATATTTGTTTCCTCATTTTCTTAACTGGGAAACATTAAGATTCTAGCTGGGGGCTAATTCAGCTTCCTACATAGGAAAAAGGTGTTGGAAATAACACCCTAAGGGCCAAAATAGAGAAATCCCAAATTCTGACTTGCGGATAAGATCTACCAAAACAAACTGACTCTTTGCGACCTTCAACAGAAGGTTGATAAAATAGCCTTCATTCTCTGGTGATTGGTGTGGAGAGAGGGTAGCTGTAATGGGTGGCAAGAAGGAGTGAATATGGTCGAGAACAGGACTGCATAAAGTGCTGGAAAGTAAGAGAAACCATGTGTACCTCCCCCAACCCCCCTACCTCGCCGTGTTCCTACTGAGAAGCTTCCTCTAAGCTTACCTGACTTTTGCCTGACTGGAAGTAATTAATTATTAGGATTGTAAATGCACTTTTCAGCCTTTGTAGCCTCAGCTGTTAGAAATTAATTGATATCTGAAATGGTTGGGCCTCTTAGGAGTAACTATTCTGGAAAATCTCGATGTGGAAAGCCATTTAGGAAGAAGTTGGGGCTAACATTGGGACCTTTATCTGCATTCAGCTTAATAGTTTTTATATTTTAATGATGCTTGCTGTCCATGTCCATTTGGGCTTGTAAAAAGTTGCTTGCCTTGCTCCCTGAGGCAAAAATTGATATACAAATCTGTAAAAATAAATGGTGTGGGTTCCATTTGAATCAAGAAGACTTCTTGTTCAAGGTTATATCCTCAGTGGCAGAGCCAGCATTAGTTGGCTTTTTCACGGTCAATCCCATGATTTTGTCTTAAAGATCCTTGATCTGTAACGGAGTAAAGGAATGATGGAATTTAAAATTGACTTCTCAGGTGTCTGGATTGGGGGGATTCCAGCCGTGGGAGCATTAGATTTTGAACTTTCTGAGAGCCATGGACCTCTGGCGTCTCTTGCTTGCTCTCTGTTTCCTTTTGCTTCCTGGCCTTGGCTTTGGGCAAGGTGCTACTGTAACATGCTTGCTCCATGAATCCCTCAGGTGAAACAGTGTCACTTGTGGACGTGGACATCTCTCAGCGGGGCCTGACCTCTCCACAACCTCCAACTCCCCCTCCTCCTCCAAGAAGAAGCCTCAGCCTCCTAGGTATAGTTTCCTCCCCCTCTTCCTTTTTGCCCTGTGGGAGGGTGAGCTCTATCCACCTGTTCTTTGCCAGGAACCAAACAGACTCCTGGGTTTCTGATGATGACCCAGTTATTATATTTCTTGTCCCATTCTCAGCACCCCTCTCATCTCCAAAATGGTTAAATGGGTCTCTTACCTGCATGCTGTGACATCTACGGTCCATATATTGTTTCAACCTTTATTTATTTATAAAGAGTATTTATCTTGTTCTGAATCTACTGCCAGTGGGCAGCTTTAGGGATATCCTTACGTTCCTACTTTCAAGCAAAGGAAACCAGATTAAGATGATTGTGGCCCTCTGTGCAAAAAAGACAGGGTGAAGCTCAGGCCATTTTGCCCCAGAGGGCAGCCTGATGATCCATTTCCCTCTCCTCTGCCTTCCCTGTGCTCACTCTGTGCCCACATTTCTGAACCTTTTGCTTTTGTTCTCTCTTCTAGATGATATCAGTGGGACGCTGCCTACATCTGTCCTTGTGGCTCCGATGGGGTCTTCCCTGCAGTCTTTCCCCCTACCTCCGCCTCCTCCACCCCATGCCCCAGGTTAGCTTAGCTTAGAGGCAAGACTTGCAAGAGTGGGGAGTACAAAGTGAAACACTTTTGAAGGATGGGAGAGATCTATTTATGGAAATAAAAGAACTTAAGAGAAAGCTTAAATCATATCCCCTTGGCTGGACCAGAACTCCTTGGAAATGAGGCCAAGCACTAGTTATTTTAGCTTGTTTTCTTTATGGAGGCAAATCTGATTTTTGGTAGAGATAAAAGACTGTTGGATTTTTTTTTGTCTCTTTGCTATTGAAACTTGTTTGCAATCTTTGAGTCAATATCACTTGGGAAACTGCCTTAATTTCAGTAGAGTGAGGAGGTTTAATATGTTGCTGGTTTTCAAAGTTCTGTGGTTTTTCTAAGCTTTTAGCATTTACTGCAGCCTTGTAAATAAGTACCAAGCATTCAGTAGCCCATACCTGTTTGGCCAGCC
The DNA here is from genome assembly GCA_024291935.2 of Okapia johnstoni. Lineage (NCBI taxonomy): Eukaryota > Metazoa > Chordata > Mammalia > Artiodactyla > Giraffidae > Okapia > Okapia johnstoni. Next base: position 22,622,321 of record CM044306.1, on the reverse strand, counting down.
CCCAGTGCCCAAGGAATCAAATGAATGAAATCAGCATTCTTTTCTACTTGTCTGGCAAAATCGTTGCTCTTCCTGGGCAAGTTAAGCGAGTCACTATTTCCAAGGCTGCTTTACCGGCACTTCACCTCGAGGTGGGAGAAGTTGGAATCGCTCTAGGCTGGTGAAGGCCCTGAAGTAGTCACCTTAGTCAGGTTAGTGAGCTGCTGCCTCCCCCTTTCCTGGGGTTAAACATCCCCACCCATCCTTCACAGCTTACATGAGCCCACACAGCTTTTTGTCCCAGCCCATCCAGCTCTCCCCCACTGCTTTGGCTTCCACCCTTTCCAGCTTAGCTTCTAATGCCTTGCCCGTCTTCAGTTAGCATCTCTGTTTTGGGGAGAGGGAGGGTCTACTTGAGGTTGGGAATGATAAGAGTCAACAAGTGACCACCGCTCTCTTGCCTACAGATGCATTTCCCCGGATTGCTCCCATCCGAGCAGCTGAGTCTGTGCACAGCCAGCCCCCGCAGCACCTCCAGTGTCCCCTCTACCGGCCCGACTCGAGCAGCTTTGCGGCTAGCCTTCGAGAGCTGGAGAAAGTAGGTGGTGCCTGAGGACTGACAGCTTGCCTCCTCTCACATTCTCCTAATTCTAAGCCAGGCTCTCCTTTTATTCTTTTTAGAGGAAGAGTAGTTTCCTTGCTTCTGTATTTACAGTGACAAAACAATATGTTGCAATCATTAGTTCTATGAGATGTTGTAAAATTGAATTTGAAAAAAAACATCTGAGCCTGATGAGAAAGGTTATGGAGAAATATTTACATAGTCTAAGCTGACCAGGGTCCCTCGTCTCTTCTTTATAGGGCTTTGGTAATGGAACTGTAAAATTATTTTTCTGTTACTTTGGAGGCCTGAAAGTATGATGAATCCGATATTCATTGCTAATGGTTGAGGCACTCCTAGCAACTTTTACCTACTGCAGTGTTTTGGAAATGCGGGGTTCTTGTCAGAGTAATTGTGCTGAAAACTGACATTTCTGTGTTCTAAGTCCTTGCCACTTCTTTGATAGTGTGGTTGGTATTGGGGGCCGATGAATTGGGAAGATGCAGAGATGAAGCTGAAAGGCAAGCCTGATGGTTCTTTCCTGGTACGAGACAGCTCCGATCCTCGTTATATCCTGAGCCTCAGTTTCCGATCACAGGGTATCACTCACCACACCAGAATGGAGCACTACAGAGGTGAGAGGTGCTGGCATTTGAAGGAAGCCTTCTTTCCCCTTTGGCTTTTTCTGCCTTTGCTATCTGACTTTCTCATTGGAAGGATTCATAGAAATGGAACTGTGAATAGGTAGGAAAATCTCATGGACTCAATTGAAGATTGATATATGGGCACTGATTTCGATCACGAGGAATATTGGTGGGGATGGGGAGGAGCATAAATGTTCCATTTAAAAGTTTTCTCAGCATCTTGTCTCCTAAATAGAGTCTGAGGAAGACTATTGAAGAACAGAATAAAGCCAGTAAAACTCTCTTGGTACAGGAAGAAATAACCTAGGACCATGAAACAAATTCTCCCAAGCTTCGGTTCATGATTAAACTTACCATCTAGAGATATTAGTCATGTATATAAAGAGGAGAATTTGTTGATCCTGTGACTGTTCTGTTCTGAATTTCTTTGCCTGGCAGTCACATCGATGATAATTATGTCTTTTTCTGGTCAGCTTTGTAGTCTTGCAGGAAATAGTCATCAAAACTCGATGAGAATTTGTGGAATCAACATACTGTCTATCTTCCTCTGTGGTCAGGTTGTGCTTAATATTCCAGTCATGTCAAGAAGCTAACTTGTTCAATACTGCTGTCTGGATGGACTTTGCATCAGGACATTTGGTATTTGATTTGGGCCACAAACTTGTAATGGTCATTGGTGGTGGGGCTAGCTAATACATACTTTGTCAAAATACCTGCAATATGCTACAAATTTTAAAAATGTGGAGAACTCTGGGGAGTTTTATGGACTTGCCCCTCCAATTCCTCCTGCTGTTCCCACATGTGATCAACCTTAAATGAACTGTATGAGATACATGTAAGGGGCTCTTTCATGCTCTTCTCAGGCACCACTGTATCTTTCCTGCTCTCAGCCGCGTTCTGCTGAATTAATTTGGTTTGCTTCTCTTGTTAGGCAAGAAGTAGCTGTTAAGGTCAGCATAGCTTTGTCCATGGTTTCCTCTGCCCCCACCTCCGCTTTCAAGATGCATGAAGAGAAAGGAACTTCAGTCCAAAGACTTGAGAGAATTAGTTAAAGAACTGTGGGGTAGACTGCTACTTGTTTTCTTGCTGTTCCTAAAGCAAAAGTCAAATAAATAAAACAAAACGCAAAACATAGCATTTCAGAGTGAAGTACTTTTATAAACCTATTAAAATTATAAATGACTAGGCCATGAAAATGATGAAAATGCTTGACCTCTAGGTTCCTAATAGGCAAGATGCCTATCTGAGAGTATTTTCAAATGGTTCTCCAATTACTTTTTGTTCAAAGGAACTTTTCTTCCTTGAATAAATGGAATTTTTAATAGAAGCCCTGGGCCTTTCAGTTGCTAGTTTGCAATGGAACATTTGTCTTCGTCTTTTTAAGTGATCCTGAAAGAAGTAACCAAGGTTCTCAAATCTGCAGTTCTCTTGAGTGATTAGTATCCCTTTTGTGACTCTTGGATTTAGTGTTTTAGTTGTTGAAGTTTTTTTTTTGTTGTTGTTAAGTTAGGGGAGTTCAGATTGCTTTTTGCCTTTGGGATTCTAAAGTTTGCGGTGGGATCTTTGTAACATGTTGGGGCGTGGGATTTTAGAAGTTACAGAAGGAAAAGACTTAGAACTTGATTTTTGTGCTTAACCACATACATGAGTGAGTGAGACCCACAAAACCGCTGTTCCTGTCTTTCCTATTCTATGCATACTTGAAGATTTAAATCTTTTTGAGGGAATGTCGTTTAAACTCAATTTAGCAAGCCGCCTTTTCTTTATGGTCTGTGGTTTAAAGATTAATGTTCATACTCAACAAAATCTTTTTATATCTTTTTTCTGACTCAAATTTATTATTGTTTAACAGAAACATTGTAAGACCTAATTTATATCTTATTAAAAGCAACATCTTTCTTTCCATTAGTTGTAGAACAAGCAGGAACAGGGACCTCTGACTCAGCTTGACCACAAGCTACCTTTCCAGGAGGGAAAATCATTAAAATGTTCGAGCCAGCTTCTCAAGTCTTCCTAAAGTAAGTTTTGCATTTTTACCTCTCCTTAACTTTCCATGGCAGGAACCTTCAGCCTGTGGTGTCATCCCAAGTTTGAGGATCGCTGTCAATCAGTGGTGGAGTTCATTAAGAGGGCCATCATGCACTCCAAGAATGGGAAGTTTCTCTATTTCTTGAGATCCAGGGTTCCAGGTAAGGCTATCGTTACATTAATTATTTAACTTACTTGGGTATGATCAAGCATAATATTCACTCCCCACCCCTCCCTTCCCTCTTCCCCCACAGTTATTCAAAGCTTTATATTAATTATTTAACTTACTTGAGTATGATCCAGTGCAGGATCTCTACCTCCACTCCTGCACCCACTCACCCAAAAAGCCCCCAAACCAGAAACACTTAAAGCTTTTTTTCCTGGCTCTTGTAGCCTCCACCCTTCCTCAAGCCTAGTGAGTAATATCCCAATCCCCCAGGAGCCTGGTGGGCTATATAGTCCATGGGGTCGCAAAGAGTTGGACACGGCTGACTAACACACATATTGAGAAGGAATCTTTGCTTCTCTGATCACATGAATGAGAAAACTGATCCTGCCTCCAACGTCTGGGTGTCATGTGTTCACATTTAACTTTCAGAGGTCCTTCCTTATCCCTGATCCAGGCATCTCACATTTACATGTGAAACAGAGCTCTTGGGGCATTTTCATGGGAAACTGGGAAAGTAAAGGAGTCTTCACTAGAAATGGGAGTGTCAAGGAGGCTGAATTTAATAGCAATCTGTTCTGGATTCTGTGCATTTGTACTAAAGTTTCTGTCAGAGAGTAGATACTTTGTTGTGTCCTGTATCCCTGCCAGTATTGAATTCAGAGACTAGTCTCCCTATGGGAGCACTGGCAGTACCTACCCTGCCTGCTAAGTAGGGGGTGTCTATATCATCTCTGTTGAAGGCTGGGGCGAAGGGATGGTTTGAAGGAATCTGCTTTTATAATGTTGGAAAAAAGTAAAATGAGGAATTTACAAGTTAGAAACAGAACTTAAAATGAGAACATCATGCTTTCCCATTGAATCAAATTAAGATTCTTAAACCAGGTGTCAAAAAATTGCTCTAAAAAGAAGTTACAGGGAAGCCTCTGGCAGAACATCAGTAACAGGATTGAGCCAGGTTACAGGAATGTGTTTTATAATCTTGGTGACTTAAATAAGGCATGACAGGGTGTGAACTGTATTAATTCTCACTTCATTAACTACTTGCCTCAGTGCTGTCAACACAGTTGGGTCTCATGCAGTTGACTTGGTTAAATGGAAAAAGTTAGAATCCTTTCTTATAGGAACTGATTCTGCCTAGCAATTTTTAGAGTTTGTGGCTTTTGGGGGGTGTTTATTTAATAAACAAACAGTATCAAATAAACTCAGTATCAAAAATAAGCCACTTCTCCACCTCAGAGAGGGATTCCCAGGTGGCTCAGTGGTAAAGAATCCCCCTGCCAATGCAGGAGACTCAGGTTTGATTCCTGGGTTGGGAAGATCCCCTGGAAGAGAAAATGGCAACCCACTCTAGTATTCTTGCTGGGAAAATCCCATGGACAAAGGAGCCTGGCGGGCTACAGCCCTTGGGGTCGCAAGAGTCGTATTCGACTGAGCACATATGCTACCCTCAGAGAGCTCTTAGCTTCAGAAAGGGGACAGGTAGAAAGAGAAGGCAAGAGCCCATGTTGAATTCTGTATAAAGCCTGGTGGTGATTGACAGGGACAGGGTGGGTAGTCATCTCTGTTTGTGGGTGAACCAGGGAGATCCTCTCAGAGGATTCTAGAGCCTGGAGCATGTATCACTTGTAGAGTATTGAGAGACTTCATGGAATCTTGGACTCCTCGGGTATAGCTCATTTCATTCCACAAATGTGCCCTGTCTGCAGAAATGTTAAGTAAGATTGTTAGCATTGCTGAAGGTTAGTACCTGCAATGATTCCTGCTATTTGTTATGTGCCTACCTACCATGTGCCAGGTATATTGTCAGGGTCTTTATTTAAATATCTCTTAATTTCTTGCAACACCTCAAAGTTAGCTAATAGATTGGTCTCTTGAAAAAAAATTTTTTTTTTTACTTTGTCAATGAAGAAACTAAGGGTGTCTCAAAAGTGAAGCCACTTACTCTAAAGGTTACTCAGCTAATCTTTGCTGAAGCCAGGATTCAAACCAAGACCCAACTGACTCCAACTCCTGTGTTTTACTTCCCACCCTCTGCTATGGGAAAAAAAAATAGCAGTAAGCAAATTGCAGATTGAGTTTCCTGACATTTGTAGAGAGGACATAAAGAAGTCAGAATTGTGTTTATCTGTGGATAAACACAGTGGAGAGTGGAGAGTATCTTTCTAGGATACAAGTAGGATATCTATGTGCACTTAAAATTGTAATCAAGTTGAGAAGGGAAAGCAAATTAGTATTTGCCCCTAGACCTTAAGTGACTTCTCTTTGAAAGATTCAGACAAAGAAGGCCAGGTCAGTGTTCTCCTTTACCATTGTTTGCTGCCTCCCTTTGCTTGTCAGGGGTCGAGGCATTCTGTAAGGCTGACTTTGTTAGGGGAGAGGATTCCCGTGAGGAGGTGGTAGTCATTAGATTTAGGTTGAGCTCTGTCAGCTTATACCAGGGATTATAACTCAGTGGATGGTAAAAGGAGCCCGTTTGTTTAGACTTTGGGATGCTGGTAACTGCCTACAAGGGGCTCGTATTGTTTCATTTAACCCTTATGAGATTCCTTGAAGGAATGTTACAGTCTCTCCTTCGTTTTTTATGTTTTTTAAAATACAGATTAAGAAACCAATGCACAGTGAATTATAAGAGGCAGGATGCAGAGTCAGGTTTTTCTGGCTCAAATCTAGAGCTGAATGTACTAGCAGCATATCCAGCCTGGTGTAAAAGGATGCCAAGGATTATAGGGATTATAAACCCAGGCCTAATTAAAGTTCTAGATGGCACCAAGTGAGGAGCAGAAAGAATTTATAAGTAGAATACTTAGCAATTGGGGGAGGAATCTTTGGTCAAAAGGATGGCCCCTGAGCTTGGTTTGCCTTTTATCTCTTCTCATGACAGTGTTGGAGCATGGTCATGATAAATCTGAGATTGATGATTATATCTCACTCTGGTCCGATTCATAGCTGTAAGCTAAACACCTAACACCAAGCAGCAGTCTCCAAAAGATAATGTGATTGGATTAGCAGAAAACTTCTGATGCTGTGAGAGCCAGAACTCAACTTGAATGTGTTCTTCTTAGTTGGAAGAATCGCCATCATCTCTGAAGTACCTGAAGAGAAAATACTTTTTGTTTTTTTAATCACACTTTGAGTCAGACATGCTAAGGAAATCAATTGCTTCCTCTTTTGCACCATCATTAAGACTATAATTAATTGTTCAGTGATATGTTTTCCTTGTATCTCAGATTTCAGTCCTGTTAACAGACATTTGGGGTTGGATATTTCTGGTCTTCAGGGAACAGTTTGTTGTGGGAGAAAGACCTGGGTGTTTGGGTGTTCAGACCTGAAAGAGATTCTTTTTACTTTTTTTCTGAAAGAGATTCATCATGCCTGCATGCATGCCTGCTAAGTCTCTTTAGTTGTGTCTGACTCTGCAATCCCATGAACTGTAGCCCATGAGGCTCCTCTGTCAATGGAATTCTTCAAGCGAGAATACTGGACTGGGTTGCCATGCCTTCCTCCAGAGGATCTTCCCAACCCAGGGATCGAACCCACGTCTCTTATATCTCCTGCATTGGCAGCTGGTTTCTTTATAACTCGAGCCACCTGGGAAGCCCTCATGCATAACCCTGGTCCTTTTGGGGGAAAGAGAAAAAAGCAAAGTGGCTGGAAATTGGATTTGTGCACAGCACCCTGGCATGAGGACCAGAGGAAAGTTCTTGATGACCACTGTTGTATCTTGCCTTTCCCTTTCAGCTGCACTGGTGTCTTATGTTGGATTTATCTCCATTTCTGACCTCTTCTGTGAACATGCTTTGGATGTCAGAGGTCCAATTGTTTGCTGTGTTTGGGGGCAAACAGTAAACAGTCAAGTTGACACTAGGGAATATCAGAGAATTAATGGGTTTCAAATTACTATTTGTGAACCTAAGTCTAAAAATAACACAACTAAATAGGCAAGTATATATGGTCATTAAAATTTAAGTAGGCAGTCAGATAATTATATGCTACTCTTATCCTGACCTCTTTAAGTGCAAGTCCTATAGTACTGTCTTTGGGAATAAATAATTAGGTACATAAATTACTTTTGTCTCTGAAACGTCATGTTGAGTTTAGCAATATTACAACCAACCTCCCAAAAGCTTTCTGTTCATCATAGTGTAATTTACTAAAGACTATTTTTAAAGCATATGAGTGAAAAGGTAAAATTCAAAGAGGCATTTGAACCCAGAATCATTTTAAAACCACTTGAGTTTAAATATATTCAAGAGAGAAATCCATGTGTGAATTTTTTTTTAATGGTATATGAGGAGAGGGCCAACCAATGGTGTGTGTGGGTGGATGAGGGCTTTCGTTGTTGTTCAGTCGCTAAGTCGTGTTCAACTCTTTGGGACCCCATGAACTACAGCACACCAGGCTCCTCTGTCTCCACTAATCTCCTATCATTTGCTCAAATTCATGTCCATTGAATTGCTGACACGATGTAACCATCTCATCCTCATCCTCAGTTGCCCACTTCTTCTCCTGACCTCAGTCTTTCCCAGCATCAGGGTCTTTTCCATTGAGTCATCTCTTCAGATCAGGTGGCCAGAGTATTGGAGTTACAGCTTCAGCATGAGTCCTTCCAATGAATATTCAGGGTTGATTTCCTTTAAGATTGACTGGTTTGATCTCCTGTCTAAGGTACTCTCAAGAATCTTCTCCAGCACCACAAATTGAAAGCATCATTTCTTCAGCACTCAGCCTTCTTTATGGTCCAAATCTCACGTTCATACGTGACTGCTGGAAAAACCATAGCTTTGAGTATATGGACCTTTGTTGTCAAAGTGATGTCTCTGCTTTTGAATACACTGTCTAGGTTTGTTATAGCTTTTCTACCAAGGAACAAATGTCTTTTAATTCCATGGCTGTAGTCACCGTCCACAGTGATTTTGGAGCCCAGGAAAATAAAATCTGCCTCTGCTTTCACTTTTTCCCCTTTTATTTGCCATGAAGTGATGGGACCAGATACCCTGAACCTAGTTGTTCTAATGCTGAGTTTTAAGCCAGCTTTTTCACTCTCCTTTTTTGACCCTCATCAAGAGGCTCTTTAGTTCCTCTTTACTTTCTACCATTAGAGTGGTATCATCTGCATATCTGAAGTTGTTGATGTTTCTCCTGGAATCTTGACTCCAGCTTCTGATTCATCCAGCCCGGCATTTCACATGATGTACTCTGCATAGAAGTTAAATAAGCAGGGTGATGGTATACACTCTTGTCATACTCCTTTCCCAATTTTGAGCCAGTCAGTTGTTCCTCGTCCAGTCCTACCTGTTGCTTTTTGACCTGCATACAGGTTTCTTAGGAGACAGATAAAGTGGTCTGGTATTCCCATCTCTAAGAATTTTCCATAGTTTGTTGTGAGCCACACAGTCAAGGCGTTAGCATAGTCAATGAAGCAGAACTACATGTTTTTTCTGGAATTCTTTTGCTTTCTCCATGATCCATGTTGGTAATTTGATCTCTGGTTTCTCTGCCTTTTTGTAAACCCAGCTTGTACATCAGGAAATTCTTGGTTCACATACTGCTGAAGCATAACTTGAAGGATTTTGAGCATAGCCTTGCTAGCATATGAAATGAACACTGTTGTTTGGTAGTTTGAACATTTGGCATGGCCCTTCTTTGGGATTGGAATGAAAACTGACCTTTTCCAGTCCTGTGGCCACTGCTGAGTTTTCTATATTTGCTGGCATACTGAGGGCAGCGCTTGAACAGCATCATCTTTTAGGATTTTAAATAGCTCAACTGGAATTCCATCACCTCCACTATCTTTGATCATAGTAGCGCTTCCTAAAGCCCACTTGACTTCACACTCCAGGATGTCTGGCTCTAGATGGAGTGACCACACTATTATAGTTATCTGAGTCATTAAGATCTTTTTTGTATAGTTCTTCTGTGTATTCTTGCCACTTCTTTTTAATCTTTTCTGCTTCTGTTAGGTCCTTACTGTTCCTGTCCTTTATCATGCTCATCCTTACATGAAATGTTCCCTTGATATCTCCAGTTTTTTTGGAGAGATCTCTAATCTTTCTCATTCTGTTGTTTTCCTGTTTCTTTGCTTATTCATGTAAGAAAGGCTTCTTACCTCTCCTTGCTATTCTCTGGAAGTCTGCATTCAGTTGGGTATATCTTTCCCTTTCTCCCTTGCCTTTTGCTTCTCTTCTTTCCTCAGCTATTTGTAAAGCCTCCTCAGACAACCACTTTGCCTTGTTGCATTTCTTTTTCTTTGGGATAGTTTTGGTCACTGCCTTCTATAGAGCTTCAGGCACCCTACCAGATCTAACTCCTTGAATCTATTCGTCATCTCCACCATATAAGTAAAAGGGATTTGATTTAGATCATACCTGAGTGGCCTAGTGATTTTCCCTACTTTCTTCAATTTAAGCCTGAATTTTGAAATGAGGAGCTCATGATCTGAGCTTGTGTTTCCATAGTGTAGTGGTTAGCAGGTCAGTTTTACATGCAGAAAGTCCTGGTTTCGACCCTCAGGGGGACCAGCCCCTGAGGATGAGGGTTACAGTGCTTTAAAAATATAAGCATTAGATTTGAAGGGATAGGGGTGAGAAGTCAAGGACTAAGAGAGACTGGTCCTGAATCAAGAAGCTGGGACTGTCTTGACAGCACGCCCGTTAGACAGTCACTCGGGCAGGTACTCTGGGAGTCTCCTGGAGAACCCTCCTTTGAGGTTCCCTGGGCTAAACTCTTCCTCAGAGCAAGTATTCAGGGAAGGCCAGCTCTGTTGGTTCTGTGCTGTGAGCAAATTCTCTAAGCTCAGTAGGCCTCAGTTTCTTCATTGTGCAGTGGCTGTAATAGTGGTATCTGTTTGGGAGCACAGCTTTGAAGACTGAGCTAAATGATTTTAAGGTAAGCTTACTTCTATAGCATCAAATGTATTTCAATTTTTTTTAGAAAGCCTGTTGTTAACAACCATGAAAAGGCTTTGGGAGACAATCAGCAAGCTTTAATTTTTTCTTCTCATGGCTTCAAACAAAATTTTAACACTGTTTGAAATTAAACTCCAAAAATGGATATTTTATTTTCCAACAAGTTGTGTCTACAGAATTTCATTTGATTCAACAATGGTTGAGAAAAGAATTCTTTCAAAGGTTTTGCAACTCAGATTCTTTCTGAGAGCAGTTTGCTTGTTTACCTTCCACAGTCCTTTGTTTATTGAAACAAGAGTATTCTTTATCCTCTTGAACGTGTTTCACTGTCCCTGCCATTATGGGTGTCTCCATTCTGTGGCATTGTCCCCTGGGGGTTGGAATTTCCCAGCGTGGAGCCTGCTGATACTGTGATGAAACATGAGTGTGGGGCTTCCATTGGGCCTGACTGGCTTTAGTCAGCAGGCACTTGTACACAGAGCAGTACCAGTTCCAGCTCGCCCAAGCTGCTGCAGTTGCTTTTCTTTTAAAAGTATTATCCTGGGCTTCCCAGGTGGCACAGTGGTAAAGAATCCACCTGCCAAGCAGGAGACGCAAGAGATGCTGGTTTGATCCCTGGGTCGGGAAGGTCCGTTGGAGAAGGAAATGGTCAACCCACTCTAGTATTGTTGCCTGGAAAATTCCATGGACAGAGGAGCCTGGTGGGGTACAGTCCACAGGATTGCAAGGAGTCGGCCACAACTGAGCACACACAATTAAAGTGAACCTTTTAAAAAAATAACCAATATGAATATTATTTGGAAGCTGTTTATCTAAAAAAGAAAAAGTATCATCATCTTTTTTTCTGTTCCTGTACCCAACCTAAATTTTCAGAAGTAAGAAGGGTGGTTGGTGGGGGTGGAGGATTGGCGAGGAGTAAAAGGTAGCTAAACCTGACTGTCCTGGGTTGAAGTAAATGACCGTGTGACCGGCCTGTAAAATTTGATCCTAGCTGCTGCCTTCTGCTTACTGTCTCTCAGTTGGAATTTGGTGGGGACCCCTCTGAACAGCCTTTTTGAGTCCTCACCTTCAAGATACTCTAGATACTAAACAAGTGTCTCCCATTCCCAACAAGGATGCCTTTGACTGTTGTCCTTCACTGAGAGCCTTGGGCCTGAGATTGGCCACTTGGCTCCAAGCAAAGTCTCTAGCTCGGCATTTTTCATTGAGCTGTCTGGAGAGCAAGACTCTCAGTTGTTAGAAGTCAGGCTGGGGAGGCCCCCTGCCAGAGGGTAGGCTCCCTTGAGTATGAAATATGGTAGCAGTACTATGGAAACCAAGTTTTGTGGAAGGGCGCTTTTGCACAGAAGACGTATGTGAACTGTAAAGAAGCACCAGTTCCCTTCCCTGGATTCTCTTCATAAGGAAGATTATATATAGTTAGCTGCCTTGTCTCATCTGAATATTTCTCTCGGTTTTTGTTCTTGAAGGACTGCCACCAACTCCAGTCCAGTTGCTCTATCCAGTGTCCCGATTCAGCAATGTCAAATCCCTCCAGCACCTTTGCCGATTCCGAATCCGACAGCTTGTCCGGATTGATCACATCCCGGATCTCCCACTGCCTAAGTATGATGGGGTCTTTAGAGCCAGAGCAGGAATGGAGGGTTACTTACAGTGTCAGTGAGGCCTGCAAGTGGAGTGTACAGGCAGAGCCTGGCAACTCACAGGCATCGTCTCTTCACTTCTCCTGTGTCTTAGCACCTAACTTAGAAATGTCACAATACAGCCAAGAAGGAGGAAGGTGTGTGCGTGTGTCACTTTCCCTTCTGCAGACTCTGCGAAGAGTAGAGTGGAGATGGTAAGAGGGAGGGAGACAGAACTATAATAAGTGAGAAAGTGGGAATTTTCTCAAGTTGGCAGAGACTCCTTGGTGTTGTCTCAACCATATAGGGATTGAAAAGAAGGGAGGGTTGAATAAAGGTGATCTTTCTTTTTTAAGTTCTGTATAACACTTGTGTGTACCCCTCTTGTATTATTCGTAGGCCTCTGATCTCTTATATCCGAAAGTTCTACTACTATGATCCTCAGGAAGAGGTATACCTGTCTCTAAAGGAAGCGCAGCTCATTTCCAAACAGAAGCAAGAGGTGTTGGAACCCTCCACGTAGCGAGGGGCCCCCTGCTGTTCACCAAGGGTATGCATACTCCGCCTCACTGTCCAGCCTGGTCTCTTCCTGGGCGGTTATCCTGCATTGGGCCTTACCCCCTTTCTCCCACCCCAGGCACATACCCCAATCCAGGCATCTGTCCAGAGAGTTGTCACATCTGATCACAGAGTCCCAGGGGGGCACATACCCCAACAGGGAGAAGAACAAATAGACAAGAGAGGCTTGAGTATTTGCAAAGCAACATGCATGCTAATCACTGAATATATATAAAGAGGACATAGAAGTGCAGCTATTGCACAAATGACATGTAAAGCAGGAAACCAAAGGGGAAGAAAACTTCATCAAAGGGAACACAAAATGCCCTTAATTGCAATAGGCATGCACTTCAGTGAGAGTTCTACTGTCCCATGGCTTGGAATATGGGGATGAGGAAAAAACAGCTTGCTCTTCTGTTTAAAATTCCATCTGGGCCACTGAAAAGTAAATTGGTGAAAATAATAAATGAATTAACTAAGGAATTCATTTATATAAGAGTGTATCCCATTGCTATACTGAGTTTTTATTTATTTGTTTTCCCATAAGATACCTTGGAATACTGGTTTGTACAGATATATTCTAATTAGTCTTGGGGATTCCCTGGTGGTCCAGGGGTTAGGACTCCGTGCTTCCAGTGCTGAGGGCTCCGGTTTGATCCCTGGTTGGGGAATTAAGATCCCCATATGCCTCGGGGCTCAGCCAAAAAAAAAAAAAAGAAGTCTTCTTTAATTACATTAATGTGAATATTGAAAGTAGAGGTAAGTAGGGAACAGAATTACCGGAAAGTGGTGATTTTGGTAGTAAGGGTTACATGCAAGATCTCACATTCTAGTGATCTACTGCTGGGGTCAAAGACTACCCTCACCCCTCTCAGTGGGGAGTGTCCTTTCTAAGCACTGAATTCTTCTAACCTCATCTGTTTCTAATCCCATCCCCCATACAAAACAAAGGGGAAAAACCCATAGGTGTGACAGCTTTAGAGTGGAAAGGGGGCTTTAACTCTTCCCACCCTCTCAGCTCTCTTCATAATGGGAGAGAGTGACAACTGGTGTTTTTGTTCTGTGGGTGTTTTGGGGCCATGGCTCAGATGACCCCAGCTGTGTGTCTCCTCTTGGCTCTGGATGTCTCTGATCCTGTGCTCATGAGGGGAGAGCATGTGAGCCAGGACTAGCCAGGGGAGGAGGAATGAAGAGAGATCAAGAAATGGTAACTCCAGGAGGCAGTTGAGTTTTAACTTAAAGCATCCTGGGCTGGGCGTGCAGTTTCTTTGTCAAATCTTCAGTTACAGGCATACCTGGGACATGTATCACAGGTTCTGTTCCAGACCACTGGAAAAAAGCAACTATCGCAATAAAGCAAGTCACATGATTTTTTTGGTTTCCCAACGCGTATAAAGAGTTTTATCTGTATTGTGGTCTGTTAAGTGCGCACTAGCATTATGTCTAAAAAATCTACATACCTTAATTTAAAAATATTTTATTGCTAAAAAATGCTAACCATCATCTGACAACGTGGAGTTGCCACAAACCTTCAACTTGTAAAAACACAATGAAACAAGTTAAATAAGGTGTGCCTGTACTGACAAGTTGTGTGCACTCAGAAGTGTCTCCTAAAACATTTAAGTGCCCTGTTGTCTAGGAGGGTTTCTCTGGTGGCTTTGCAGTGATTAGGGTAGGGGACTAGGGGGACCCGTCTACTCATCTGCACTGTTGAGGAATAATTGGGACCCTTCAATTAGAGCACTGCTTCTGTGGGTGCTGTGCCTTAGGAGGAGCCTACAGGAGCACATGTACATTCAGAGAAAGGTTCAGGATGGTGGGGGCTGTCCACACTTCATAATGCAGGGAATAAATGATTATCATGGACCAGAGAAGTTTTAGGGCGAGAGGGGCTTGGAGGCCAAAAGAAGTGTTTGATAGATTTTCCTAAGAGTGATCAAACTTATTCTGTGTGGTTCCAAGGGGCAGGGCAGGAACACAGAGTAAGTTATAAATAGAGTTCAGTCTCCAGCTTTATTTCTACTTTATTTTGTTTTTATTCGCACTGTGCAGCATGTGGAACTTTCCTGACCAGGGATTGAACCTGTGCCCCAAGCAGCAGAAGCTCAGACTCTTAACCACTGGACTGTCAGGGAAGTCCTCAGTTTATCTTAAGAACCTTTTGAACAGATCCAAATATGGGATGGTTGTCCACAGGAGTTAGTGAGTTCCCCATTTGTTGATTCAGCAGACCTCTGTATATTAAGTAGCCAGTATGAATTGGGAAGAGAGTGCTGAACAAGATAGTCAAAGGCCCTGTTCTCACAGAGCTGCAATTCTTTAGGGAGAGATAGACAGCAACAACTGAGGAAGTGAATAGGCCAGTTTCAGTTGACTGTACATGTTGCGAGGGAAATTAAATTGGGTGAAGTTCAGTGGTTAGTGGTAATGTCATTCAAGTTTGAATGATCAGGGAAGGCTCTTGTGAGGAGGTGACATTTCAACTAAGATTTGAATATCAGGGAGGTAACTGTGAGAGGACCTGGGAGCAGGCATTCTAGGCAAGAGATCCTCTAAGTACAAAGGCCCTGCCATGATCAGGCATAGGCTGGGGCTGGCCATTGGTCATGCGTGTGGAGGGGCAGTCAGGTATTAGTAGAGGATTGCACCAAATTCCTGGGGTCTCTTTTTTGCTATGACACTGGGATTGTTGCTTGTAGCAGAGAATAAGTGCCCTGCTGTGCTTGCTCTGAGGACCCCTTGAAAAAAAGGGAAGTTCTCTTGGGAACACTTCTCAAGGGAAAGGCCTTTTAAGGTATGAAATTTGGCCATTATGATTTCTCGTTGGTTAGACTTGTTTTAATTTCAGAGTTCTTAGTGGCCACTTGTTTTGTGCATGCTGTTTCCTGGAGAATTTCTTGCCAGGGTGCTTGGAGTTATGGGACAGAGTGACAGCTGGCACAGTGCCCTTCTTGAATCGGAAGGTTGATGCCGCCCTGGCCTTTGTGATGATATGTCAGCCCTCTTCACTGGCCAGAAACCTCAGGCTTGCAGCTGTTTCTGGCCTGACTCACCAGGGATTCCTCCATGGACTCAGTTCCTTTTTTGGTCCCTAGAGCAGGTGGGCCTTAGGGGAGAAGCAGAGGGGAAAAGTGAATGGAAAATGAAGGGGAAAGGGAAAAAGAGAAGGGAAGCGGTGTGAGGGGCATCTTTATTTGTCATTTTAGGACCTTTTTTGGCAACCAGGTTGTAGGCTGCTCAGGTCTCCATGACAAAGGCCACCACTGCATCCCCAGCCACCTGAAGTGTTTGTGGAAGCACTGGGCTTTCCAGGCTCCACTCTCCCTTTGAGCTGTACTTCTCTACCTCCAGAGGCTGTCCTTTGACTCTGTTTTGATTCCACTGTATTGAGCCACTCTAATTTTCCCCTTTTTTAACCTAGGTATTTGGTTGCCAAGCTCCAGTTGCAAAGAACCAAATGAAGCTACCATGAAAAGGAGAGTGAGGAAAACAGGAGGGAGTAGGAAGGATTGGGATCCTCTGTGCAAGAGACTGGTTCCCCTCACCACCCTGGGGCTTGGACGAAGCACACCAGCGGACTCTGAGCAGGGCTCCACCATGTCACATCCAGCCCTGTGCTCCTGGAGCTGGATAAACTCCCCGGAAAACGGGAAGAAGTCTCAACACTGTTCCTTTTTCAGAAGTTTTGTTTTGTGTATTTGCATTTCTTGGTACAGAAGACTCACCCTAAAGGCAACTGGGGTTTGTGCCCATTGGATTGGAAGTGGTGCTGAGGGTGAGCAGGTCTGGGGGAGGGAAGGAGAGGAGAGCGGGTTGCCAGTGACAGTCATTCAGCTGGTGCCAAAGGCAGAATTCCAGTCTTCACATTGACCTTGGAGAAGGGGAAAGGAGGAGTCAGAGTGTAGATCAAGTTGGGAGTTTCTGATTGAAGAGAACTTGCTTCTCTGTAAGCATGGGTAGCTTTAGCAGGAGCAGGAAAGAAAGGAGGGTGGATAGTCTCAAATAGAAGATGCTGGACAAAACCTGGCACATGGCCCTACTGGGGAAGTAGTGACTCCTCACATACCTTCCTTCTAAGGTTTAGGAACCTAATTTCAGAATCACCTCTCATGAAGCCGTGTTCGTTCTGTTTTACTGAATTGTATGACTTCACATTAGCCCTGCTCCTCTCCCCTCAATCCCTTTCCTTGAGATAACTGCATTTCACTCTGGTCACGGTAACATCATTCCTATTGCTTCTGCCAGCTGTCAAGGCAGTAGTATTTTCATCACCTGAGCAGTTCAGAGCTGCAGTCTCGGGCTGCTGCCATTAATGGAGAGTGCTTCCAGATTCTTAATGGCAAACGGTACCCATGACTTAGGAGTCAGTGTTCCTTACCTCCATATGTCTGTCAGGTAGTAAGAGGGAATGTGGAGGAAGGTGAGAAAGGAAACTATTGTGCTCTTCCTAGAGAAAGCTCCCTCATGGCTCAGCTTTAATGGGATGTTTGAGATCAGTGAGGGAGGAGAGCATTACAGCTCATCTTCTTAGGTTGGTCTGAAACAGGAGGTAGCAAAGGCTTCTTTATTTTCCTGAGTTCTTCCTAGCAACTCAGACATTTTCCTGAGTTAGATCTTGTTTGCCCTCCTCCTTTCGCTGGGAAGTCTGTCAGATGCTGGGTTGAGGGTTGCCTCTTCCAGATGGAAGTAGAGGAAGAGGGAGAAAAATTCCAGTGCTTTTCTGAACTGGGCCATTGTCAAATCATGAAGCATTATGAGTTTGCTTTTCTGTAGAGTTACTCTGGGGAGAGGTTTGTTATTAAGATGTGAAAATTGAGCTGTTTGATCTTTATTACTCATTTGCAGTAAGTGTTCCAGTAGACTGCCTCTTTTGGTTCCCCTGTGTTTATATCTGCCTCATCTAGTGAGATAAATACTGTCAGGTTTGTGGTTTCCTGATGGTTTAGGGTGAGGCCCCAGTGTTTTGGTAATTTATAGAACTGCCTCACCTGGAAACATTGACCTTCTGCCTTACGTCCTGCATGGAATGACCGTTCTTCCTCCTTTTAGCTGAATAGGGTGGAAACTTGCATTGTTACCTAGCTGTCAAGAGGTAACCCACAAAATGAGCTTTGTAGCATAAACACAGCCCACCTCTGCTTTGTTGTGTGGTACCTCTTCTCTCTGGCTGTCATGGTAGTATTACCAACCAGTTAAGCTAGTGACCCCAGGAATTGGCTTAACCAATGGGTCTTACAAGGTGCAAATTAACTTTCCATCTTGCAGAAAGTGCCACCCACCAAAAGCCTACTGACTGGAATCTACTGAGATCCTCAATCGGCTGTTTTGCAGCTACCTGAAATCTTTTTTTTTTTAATTACGTTTTAGTGTGCACTTGCCTGGCTCTAGGCTAGCTACTGTGGAAAACACAAGAGGTGGAAGACTTATTATCTGACCTAAGGGAGCTTTTAGGTGACGGCCACATTTGGAGAATGACTTAATGCGGCAGAGGAGAATCAAGGGCTGGCTGTAAAGAAATTCAGAGTGGGTAAGATCATGGTAGACCAGATGGTCTAGGGAAGCCCTGGGGCTTTGAGACTGGTTTTTAGGTGAGGGGAGGACACTGAGAAATGCAGGAACAAGAGCACAGAAGCAGATATGTGCGTGGTGTGTACTGAACAGTGCACAGCCCCAAGTTAGAGCAGTGGCATCAAAGAATCCTTTTTCTGTGCTGTGGTCTAGACCAAAACTTCCTAGTCATCAGGTAGATGTGAATGCTGAGGGGTTATGATGGTAAGGTGGAGCCCAGAGCCAGAAGTCAGCCAGGGGCCCCTGCCCCTGCCCGTGGCTGGGGCCTCACTGCTCTCACCATAGCCAGAGGGAGGGAGGAAGAGCCCTGGACCTCTTGTGGTGCCAGCAGTTTCCACTGGAGAATCTATACTCTCAGGTACAAAACCAAACCAGCTGAGCAGGCGTGACCCACCCTCAACCACCATCCTTTCTCCTCCCGGGAAGGGTGGTGGTGACTGTGTCTATGATCTGTCTGTGCATGAGGCATGGTCCAGGCTATACCCTACTTCTTCCTCAGTAGAGTGGCTACAGAACAGAATTGTGCCAGAGAAGACAGGCTCCATCCAGAGGTGAGGAGGAAGGGCACCAGCCCGGTCAGAGTCCACAGGGAGAGGGAGCAGGAGCAGCTGGATATTGTCAGCACCTCCCCTTCACCCGCCGGCTGTACCCCTGTCCCTCTACTAGTTCTGTGTAGTGCTAATTGAAAAGCAGTCTGCAGAAGGAACTCATTCCTTTTTGGTTGTTGTTGTATTTTCAAGTCACAGACTGGAAAAGGTTCTCACTTCTAGGGACCCGTCATTGGTTGTGGCTAAGTGATGTCAGTACCTCAGATTTACCTGTTTAACCTTTGCCTGTTTATGACTGATCTACTGTAACCTTCCTCAGGACAAGTGTGAACCACTGTGATCTAGTGACAGTTACTGCTACAACTTGCTATTACTTGAAATGCGTGTGCTGTGGTCACACAGGAGTGAGGAGGTGTGGGGTCTTTGGTATGGGACTAGATAAATAGGTGACGACTAGGTCTTAGGGACAGCTGGCGATGACCTTGGCCTGGTTGCCTGCCTGTGCCTAGATACAGTGAGTGTGACTCCCTGGAAAGCCAGCCCTGGGTGGCAGCTCCCAGCCTCGTGAGGACAGAGGTGTGGTGGGGAGCCCGTCATCATAGTTTGTTCTCCTGCTTACCTGCTTGTCCCTAGGGCTGATTCCACAAGCCCCTTATTAAGGTTGGCAGTGACGTGGGGATGGCCACAGAACCCCTACACTTCCAGCAAGAACTGGTAAGAGGCAGGGTGGTTAGTGTTCCTAGATCCAGGGGTGAGAGACTACAGCAAAGCTGGGTGCCAGCCTTGAAGCCCTCACCCCGGGACCCAGAAGAACATGGCCTGCTTGAAACCCTTGACCCTGGTAGGAAATGGCGGTTGGAGGAACTTGTCCCCTAGGTTAGATTCCCCGCTGCTCTACCACCTCTCCCTAGGATTTGAGCCCTGAAGTTAGAGGCCTCAGCACTAGGATGTACAGCTCTGTGGCTGCTGGAAGGAGGTCTGAAAGTCTGTGTGCGTGTGTGTCTGTGTCTGTCTTTGCAGAAGTCTTGCCACTAACAGGGGTGTGGAGAGCATTTCCACTGAGGGGAGACCTGCTGTTTGTTGTCCACTTCTAAGAGAATGACATGCCCCTGTCCCTAAGGGAGGAGCTTTTGAGTTAGACATTTTCCCTATGGGAATCCTCTTGGTTTGGTTTGTGGGAAAGGGGGAAGTGGAGAAGTGATTTTTAGCTCTAATTGTCGACACAGCTGTTCTTACACGGAATTTGTGCTATTGCATACATGGAGCCATCTTTCTTTTCACTGCAGCAGTGTTTATCACTAGTTCAAAATGATTTATTTGCTCCTGGGGAGTAAAACCTTTTTTATTAAAAAAGAAAAAGAAAAAAAAAAGCATGCCCCTGTCCCCCCATGATAGCTGTAGGATTATTGGGCCACGCAGCTCAAGAAGGCAAAGTCAAGTCTGCCAGTCCCCGTGATCTATCCTGTTTTGACATTGAAGTCTTCATGCTCAGCACAAAATGGCAGGAGGCCTTGAGAAGATAAGAGTGAAGCCTTGGGAGGTGTGAGGTGAGAGTTGGAGCATAGAGACAGAGGCACTGGGGACTCAGATGCTGCAGTTAGAAAAATAGAGTAAGGAACTGTATTTAAATTATCGATTTTCTAATCTGCCAGGGAAAGACCTTTCTTTACATGCAGATTCCATATTGTCTTTGTCCTTTTCATGCTTCTTGACCTTCCTGGTAGGTGCCCCTGAATTCTTCCTGTTTCCTATCTCTGCCCCTTCTCCCATTCCTTCCCATTCTTGTCCTCCTCCCAGGAAGCCAGTCCTGCATGCTGAGTCTGTGACATGCCTCCACACCCATTTCATCTTCTTAAGAGGGTACCTGGAATTGCTTCCTCTCCCCTCCTACCCCCTCTTTCAAAATGCTGAGAGGAGCAGGCAAACAGCAGCCAGTCAGGGCAGTGGAAGACCTGAATGTCTGCTCGCAGCTGGACTGCGATCCTAGTTGCTCCTGGAGATGGAGTGTAATTGAACTTAGGATACTTCTGATCAGAACCCAGGAGATCACAAACCACACAGCCCCGCACCGAGCTGCATCCTAAGCCCCCTACTCAGCTCAAGTGGAGCGGGAAGGCTGGTCTGACTACTCCATCCCTGGTGCTCCCTTGAACAGGGACCTGCCCCTCACTGTTAGGCCCAGAACCTTTTCCGAGGGACAAGCATAATCCAGGCACCGCTCTGTGGGCAGGCCTGTTGGAATGCCCAAACTGGTGCTGCCCATGGCACAGCCACTGCTGTACATTTTTTGGTTGTTTTTAAGGAACTCAATGAAGAGGGGTGTCAATCTGGGCTCGGGGTGGTTGCCAGTTCTTCACCAGAAGGGGAGCCACATCCCCCTGCAACCACTTCCGTCCTCTTCTGCCACCCCACCTTCCTCCAAGCCAAAGCGTGGCCTGGCTTTTGTCTTCCCATTTAGTTTTTCTCCTTTCCTCAACCTTTTTGTGCTTAATTTATTAAAATATTTGCTGTATAATTTATTTTCATAAACTATAAAAAATTGCTAAATGGTTAAAATAGACTTGCAGGCCAATCTTAAATGGGGTGGGAGGGTCTGAGGGTGGGGTGGGGAAAGGGAAAGATGTTTTGATAAAAACAAAACAAATGCACTTTGGATGTGTTTTGGTATTTTTCTGGGGATAGATGGGGGGTGTTGGGATGTCCCTGTAGATTAGTTCCAGAATGGGGTGTCTGTATATACTGTATTAATAGGCATGTTTGACTCTTGTAAAGGGACATTAGTAGCTGCTGCAGGTCCTGTTTGGAAAACCCATGTACAATTCCCAGTTTTTTGTAAAGTGTCAGTGCGGGAGACATTTGACTCTTGTGTTTGTATCTCCTTTTTATGATTGCTGTACTGACCCATGTCTTTTTGCGGAAGGGGTGAAAAGAGATTTGAAATAAAAATGTTTAGAAATTATTTCATGTTATTTGGGTGGTTGTTTCTCAGTCCCTCTCTCATCTCATGACTCCTCACACCATAATGACCTACTTAGGGTCAGATGGCCCACCCTGGCACTTGGGGAATCCCTGTGATGTCAGCTAAACAGATCACATCCAGAAGTGGTCTTGTCAGAATTAGAGAGATTGGAAAATTCTTGAGGCTGATGGCCCTTGCTCATAGCTGCTTTCTCCTTCCTTAGTAAGTGCAGAATTCCAGAGAGCTTTCTGGGCCTTTCTGCTCTATTTTGGGAGAGTTCATACTGCATACCATAACGGTCATTCTTAGTTTATATCTAGACTGGCAGTCAAGGTTTTTCATGATTTTAACCTGTGTCCCTCTTGTCTTTCTAGCCCACTCCCTCTTGAGCGGTCCTCTTTGGAGAGGAAAGGACCAGAAATATTTCTCTGATTGTGGTTACTTGGAGCCACTCAAATCTTCCCTCTTAACTTTCTTACTCCGTCCGTCTCCAAGTTCCCCACTTAGAAGTCTGGCTCACTAACCTTTGCACATTTTGGAGAGTTTTCTGCAGTTTCTCTGTATCCTCAGAGTGGAAAGCACACTCAAGTGAGCTGAAACCCTGGTTCTCAGCCGTGGCATTGTCTTAGGATTGATTAGAGTGCCCCAGGAGGGAATCTCAGGATCCCCGCTGGCCCCACTCAGCTCACTCTCAAGTCACAGGTCCACATTAGGATGAAACAATGTCTTAGCAATTTTGATAGCTATTCTGTGAAGGCATGAACTCCTGATGAAAGTTCTCTTCCCTTTTGGAAGAAAAAATGCTCCAAACTATGAAGTAAGAGGAACGTTACAAAGGAAAATGCTTAACTTGGTATCAGTAATTCCAGTGCTCTAATGTCCCCCATTTGGATACAGTTTGTCAGTCATAAAGATCTTTGCCAATACCAACCATCAAGAGTGTTGGTGGGTATTTCTTGAAAGTGAAGACATAGGTTTTCATCCTTTCAAATCAACATTGTTCATATTAGTGACGATGTGTGAGGTTTGTTGGGAAAAAGGTACTAGTTCCCTCTAGCTGGAGTGATAAAGCCATAGAAGAAAAGGCATTCTTTTGGAAAGAGCGAGCCTGAAATAAAATAGTCCCTTCCCTCCCTCCTCACCCCCAAAAACCACCTCCTTCAATTCCTGTTTCCTGTCTACTTTCAGCTTCCACTTTTCATTCCATCTCACTTCAGTTGTGTCTCACCATGCCTGTTCCTAATGTACTTGAATTCAGTTATAAGCACATGACAGTAACTGTGCAGGATATTTCCTCCTCCATTTCATCTGTGTCCCCCGATTGAGGGTGAGATGGGAAAAGTGAATTTTCTGTTTTGGTTCCTCTCCAGTCTCTTAGAGTGCAAGCATCTTGTGCCATATGGATTCTGAAGACCAACCGTTTTCCTCTGGTGCTCAGCCAAAGGCATCAGAGTTGACTCCAGCTCTGAAGAAGTACTAAAAACTGAGTTATCATTAATCTCTAAGGAGCCCCTTCCCCAGAGGTTCTCAAGAGGAATTTTGACTGCAATTTTACTTTGTTCACAATCCCCATTTAAGCTACAACCTGTCATGCATCCCTCCTCCGTTGCCATGCCCTAGTTTAGGCACTTCCCCTTTCTCACCTGGACAATTTCAGCAGCTTCCCAGCTGGTCTTCCTGCTTCCTGTTTCCCCTCTTGTCTGGGGGGAAGGACTGGGTCCTTCCAGAATAAAGATGTGCTCAAGTCACTTCCCTAAATCACTGATGACTTTTAAACTAGATACAAAAACCTTAACTCCTCAACCTAATGTTCAAGGCCATTTCTCCTGCTCCCGCCACACAGGATGCACTTGGTCACAATGCATGACTTGAAGTTCCCAGATCATGGCATCCCTTCTCCTGACACTCCATCTTCCCTCATGCTCTCTTGTCTTCCTGCAGGACCATTACTTCTTACCCTCTTCACCTGCAGAACTGCTTATCCTTCAAGGATTTCCCTCCACAGTCACCTCTGGAATTTTTACCAGCCACTCTCAGCCAAACAAATGCTCCTTTCTCTGTTAAAATATTTGTTCATGTGTCTGCGGTTACTTGACTATAACCCCTGGTCTGTGAAGGACAGAACCTGTGTCCTATTTAGCTGTCTGCCTGCCTCCGGGCTGGCACAGTGCCAAGGTGGTGGTGCTTGAGGAAAGGTGAGATCAGCCCCCCTCCCAGGAGGGCAGCCTCATTTTCCTAGTCAGCCAGCCTTGAACCTGGATTTTCACCGTTTGCACAGGACAACTTGGTTGTATGGAGTCATGGGGGTGGGAGGTTTAGACCCTAAACGTCAGGCTTCTTGAGAATTTTAAGGAAGGGATTGGACTTTTGCTGGGTGGAGTAAGAGCATGGATTAAGTGATGTAGCTGTAATGTAAGATATTTCAAGGAGGGATGTGGACTGCTTCCTCATCCCTCAGTGGTGTCAGTGGTGTCAGAGAGAATGACAAAGATGCTGGCCTTTAGGTGGAAGATGCTGCCAACGTAGGGTCAGCAGGCTTTGTCCAGTGACCAGAGGTTGCACTGAACCACCCACTGGCCCCTACTGGATAAGAAAGACAGCAGTGAAACAGCTCAGCTCAGACATTTCCTTTTTTTATTTTATTCCATTTTTAAAAACTTTGACTGCAATGGGTCTCTGTTGCAGCGTGTGGACTCAGTAGTTATGTTGCATGGGTTCAGTTGTCCAACAGCACGTGGGATCTTAGTTCCCCTTAGTTCAGTTGCTCAGTCATGTCTGACTCTTTGCAACCCCATGGACTGAAACACACCAAGCTTCCCTATCCATCAACAGCTCCTGGAGCTTGCTCAAACTCATGTCCATTGAGTTGGTGATGCCATCCAACCATCTCATCCTCTGTCATCCCCTTCTCCTCCTGCCTTTGATCTTTCCCAGTATCAGGGTCTTTTCCAATGAGTCAGTTCTTTGCATTAGGTGGCCAAAGTATTGGAGCTTCAACTTCAGCGTCAGTCCTTCCAATGAATATTCAGGACTGATTTCCTTTAGGATGGACTGGTTGGATCTCCTTGCTGTCCAAGGGACTCTCAAGAATCTTGTGCAACACCACAGTTCAAAAGCATCAATTCTTCAGCACTCAGCTTTCTTATGGTCCGCCTCTCACATCCATACATGACTACTGGATAAACCATAGCTTTGACTCGACGGACCTTTGTTAGTAAAGTAATGTCTCTGCTTTTTAATATTCTGTCTAGGTTGGTCATAGCTTCTCTTCCAAGAAGTAAGCATCTTTTAATTTCATGGCTGTAGTTACTATCTGCAGTGATTTTGGAGCCCGAGAAAAAGCCTGTCACTGTTTCCATTGTTTCCCCATCTATCTGCCATGAAGTGATGCCAAGATCTTTGGTTTTTGAATGTTGAGTTTTAAGCTAGCTTCTTCACTCTCCTCTTTCACTTTCATCAAGAGGCTCTTTAGTTCTTCTTCACTTTCTGTCATAAGGGTGGTATCATCTGCATATCTGAGGTTATGGATATTTCTCCCAGCAATCTTGATAACAGCTCGTGCTTCATCCATTCTGGCATTTCTCATGATGTACTCTGCATACAAGTTAAATAAGCAGGGTGACAATATACAGCATTGACGTACTCCTTTCCCAATTTGGAACCAGTCCGTTGTTCTATGTCCAGTTCTAACTATTGCTTCTTGACCTGCATACAGATTTATCAGGAGGCAGGTAAGGTGGTGGTCTGGTATTCCCATTTCTTTAAAAATTTTCCAGTTTGTTGTGATCCACACAGTCAAAGGCTTTAGTGTAGTCAATGAAGCAGATGTTTTTCTGGAATTCTCTTGCTTTTTCTATAATCCAGTGGATGTTGGCAATTTGATCTCTGGTTCCTCTGCCTTTTCTAAATCCAGCTTGAACATCTGAAGTTCTGGATTCATGTACTGCTGAAGCCTGGCTTGGAGAATTTTGAGCATTACTTTACTAGCATGTGAGATGAGTGCAATTGTGCGGTAGTTTGAGCATTCTTTGGCATCGCCTTTCTTTGGGACTGGAATGAAAACTGACCTTTTCCAGTCCTGTGGCCACTGCTGAGTTTTCCGAATTTGCTGGCATGTTGAGTGCAGCATTTTAACAGCATCATCTTTTAGGATTTGAAATAGCCCAACTGGAATCCCATCACCTCCACTAGCTTTGTTTGTAGTGATGCTTCCTAAGGCCCACTTGACTTCGCACTCCAGGATATCTGGTTCTGGGTGAGTGCTCACACCTTCGTGGTTATCTGGGTCATTAGAATCTCTTCTGTATACTTCTGTGTATTCTTGCCACCTCTTCTTAATATCTTCTGCTTCTGTTAGGTCCATACTGTTTCTGTCTTTATTGTGCCCATCTTTGCATGAAATGTTCCCTTGGTATCTCTAATTTTCTTGACGAGATCTCTAGTCTTTCCCATTCTATTGTTTTCTTCTTTCTTTGCATTGATCACTTAGGAAGACTTTCTTATCTCTCCTTGCTATTCTTTGGAATTCTGTATTCAGATGGGTGTATCTTGCCTGGAGAATCCCTTGGACAGAGGAGCCTTGTGGGCTACAGTCCATGGGGTCACAGAGTCAGACATGACTGAGCAACTGATACACACATAGACACACACACATTTCCTTTTCTTCTTTGCCTTTCACTTCTCTTCTTTTCTCAGCTATTTGTAAAGCTTCCTCAGACAACCATTTTGTCCTTTTGCATTTCTTTTTCTTGGGGATGGTTTTGATCACTGCCTTCTGTACAATGTTACAAACCTCCATCCATAGTTCTTCAGGCACTCTATCACATCTAATCCCTTGAATCTATTTGTAACTTCCACTGTATAATCATAAGGGATTTGATTTAGGTCATACTTGAATGGTCTAGTGGTTTTCCCTACTCTCTTCAATTTGTGGCTGTATTCTGCAATAAGGAGTTCATGATCTGAGCCACAGTCAGCTCCTGGTCTTGTTCTGGCTGACTGTGTAGAGCTTCTCCATCTTCGGCTTCAAAGAATATAATCAATCTGATTTCGATATTGACCATCTGGTAACATCCATGTGTAGAGCTGTCTCGTGTTGTTGGAAGAGGGTGTTTGCTATGACCAGTGCATTCTCTTGTCAAAACTCTGTTAGCCTTTGCCTTGCTTCATTTTGTACTCCAAGGGCAAACTTACCTGTTACTCCAAGTATCTCTTGACTTCCTACTTTTGCATTCCAGTCCCCTATGATGGAAAGGACATATTTTTTGGTGTTAGTTCTACAAAGTCTTGTGGGTCTTCATAGAACCGTTCAGCTTCAGCTTCGACATTAGTGGTTGGGGCATAGACTTGGATTACTGTGATATTGAATGGTTTGCCTTGGAAATGAACAGAGATCATTCTGTCGTTTTTGAGATTGCACCCAAGTGCTTCATTTCAGACTCTTTTGTTGACTATGAGGGCTACTCTGTTTCTTCTAAAGCATTCTTGTCCACAGTAGTAGATATAATGGTCATCTGAATTAAATTCACCCATTCTGGTCCATTTTAGTTCACTGATTCCTAAAATGTCAATGTTCACACTTGCCATCTCCTGTTTGACCACTTCCAATTTACCTTGATTCATGGACCTAACATTCCAGATTCCTACACAATATTGTTCTTGACAGCATCGGACTTAACCTCTCTATCACCAGTCACATCCACAACTTGGCATTGTTTTTGCTTTGGCTCAGCCTCTTCATTCTTTCTGGAGCTATTTCTGCACTCTTCTCTGGTAGCAAATTGGGCACCTACCAACCTGGCAAGTTCATCTTTCCGTGTCATAACGTTTTGCCTTTTCATATAAAAGTTCCCCTATATGGGATCAAACCTGCATCCTCTGCATTGGGAGGTGGATTCTTAGCCACTGGACCACCAGGGAATTCCTCAGGTGCCCTTCATATGGGCTTCTCATCTTATCCCTGGCGTTTCCCCTTCCCCCTTCTGAGAAATATGGCTTTGTTTCTGGGCCTCTATTCTGCCAATCATGAGGGGTGATGGGATGAGCAGGAAAATAGGGGAGGCTAGTTAGATTTATCCTTAGAGAGAGAAGTAAGTATGAGAAGGTTAACAGCTGAGCCTGAGGGAGTTTGGAAGATGTGGAATGGGGCAGGGGCATCGGGCAGCAGCTATCTTGTTTGAGAGATTGGCAGAGTTAAGGTTTCAAGAAGTTTCACTGTGGATTGGGTGTCATCTCCTGGTGCCCCTTCCCTGTAACTGCCACCTTTTCCAATGTCCTAATGTTGTGAAGAAAACTGCAGTAGAGATGGATATCCTTTTCTTCTGGATATCAGGCTATTTTTTGAACGGGACACCATATGTAGAAGTGATGGTAGGACCAGCTTTAGACAAATGAAACCCTTGTTGCACATGGAAGGAGTGTTTTGTGTCTTGTTCTTCAACTTGTCCTCCACCCCCACAACCTAGTGGTGTGCCAGCATACCGAGAGATGCCCCCATGAATGTTTGTTGAAAACCCTGGGGCAGGTCAAAAACAGCCAGGCTGGAAGTGGAAGCAGCAGTGGAGGAAGGCCCTCTGGGCTGGGATTACCTTTGGGCCTGAATGAGGGGCAGTCACACTGCAATGCGAACGCACACCGGAAGCAAGGTGGGCAAGGGGAGAGCCCAGAATGCCTTGTGGAGCCTGGAGGAGAGGCAGGGGGTGAGGGTGCAGTGGTTCTCAGCCAGGGAGGGGTTTCTGTGAGCCTGAATCACTTGTGTAAAGTTTTCAAACCTCACACTCACCCCAAGACTAAGGCACCCTCCTAGAATCTTGAGAGGTGGGGGAAGGTAGAAGTAAGGACACAGCTCAGATGCATCCAAGGGGTCCTTCCCCTCCTCCCCACGTCTACACCCACTAGATAACACTCCCAAGTCAGGACTCTGGGTTTGAGAGCAATCTATTTATGCTTTCTCTATCTCCTCTTGAAAAGAGAGAGAGGTTTTTTTTGTACTTACCTCATGTGTGAGTAGATGAGATAATGCATGTGAAATGCCTGGGACTCCTTCAGCACTCAAACAATCACGGGCACTAATGATTGTCGTTGCTATTAGTGGCATTTTCCCTTCCCAAATACAAAAAGGAAGAATGAAAAGACTTCAGGGGGCCCATCATGGGAGGCAGGAGGTGCAGTGAGGGATGGGATGGAGGGAGGAGGGAGGAGAGGGGAGGTTGTGGGTGGGTAGGACTCTGGGGCGGGGTGGTGGGAGCAGGTGGTGGGAGCAGGTGGAGCTGGCTGAGTTGTTGGGCTTTTCCTGCCACCTAGTGGCTGCTCTGGGCTAGGCCACCCAGCTGTCCTCTCCGGTCTGGGTGATGGTGGGGGGAGGTTGGGCTAAGATATCCTGAACGCAGTTTCAGCAATCCTCTTCTGCTGCCCCCATTTAATATGCGCTGTCCCCTTGGGGACCCTGGCCGGTGACCCATCCTCCCCATGGCCCTGGAGGGTGGGACAAGCCCCTTTTCTCCAGGTGGAAGAGGGGGAAGCCTTTGTTCTCTTGGCTCCCAGACAGAGTGGGGAGCTGAGGCAGACACCCAGTGAGGTGGGGGGGCACCTCCCACCCCACCACCACTGGCTTGATGGTTGCTAATGGTACATCTGCCCCAGGGGGAGGCCAGGGTCTCCTGGCATTGGGGACCCAGGCCTGGATCACTGTCTGCCTTGGGTTTTTCTTTAATTCTATAAAAATATACTATTTTGTGCAGGGCCTGGGTGAGATGCTCCTGGGTCTTCCCATCCCACATTCTCTGGAGGATTCTGCCCTTTGTCTCCAGGCGGGAAGGGGACACTGAGGTTTGCAGCCCCAGGCCTGCTGGTGAAGGGCCCAATGGGGGCTTCCAAGTCAACTTGCTGTCTGGGTCTCTTGTCATCTCCCGCCCCTTGTGGAATGATGTCCTTGTTGCATCATGTCTGCCTCCTGCATTGAAGGCAGCTGTGACTCTTTGGGGTGGAGTCTGACCCTGGGTGTGGGGCTTCAGGAGGCAGCCAGGAGCCACAGGAAGGAGTCACATGTTGGGCAGGGAACCAGAGTCCAGCATCCATAGGGCCCTTGCCTCTGCCCTGCTGCTCCTGCTCTCCCCACCCCCCCAACACCCACTTTTCCCTCTCAGGGCCTTGTAGCCTCAGCTGCACCAGGCCAGGATTGCATCATTCTTGGCTTTGTTTGCAGAGCAGCAGGTGGAAGAGTGAGGCCCCCCCCCCCCCCCCCCCGCCGCCGCCCACCGCTCCCCTTCCCTCTCATCTCCTGCTCTCTCCTGGGTACTCCTCCTCCTTCCTCTCTTCTCAGGCCCCTGACACCCAGGGATTGTCTGCCTTACCTGGTGACTCTCAGCTCCCTTTCCACTCCTTCTGCTCCCCAGGGAGCCCCGGAGGCTGCTGAGGCAAAGAGAAGGAGGCTTGGGGGGGAGGGATCAGCACCAGGTTGGAAACCGCCCTTCATTTCTGTTCCTCCACCCATCTCAAGGCAGGTGCCACCTTCAAAAGGAGCACCTGGTTGTAGACAGCATTTGGCCTCCCAGAACTTGGGAACAAGGTCAAAAATTGTCACCGGCTGAACTAAGGCTAATAATAATCGACATGAGATGAATTCATTCAGCTCTTTGTAGAAGGTACTTAACTTTTATTGATCATTTATGGGGCCTTCAGGGGACCGAGCATTTTATACTCTCATCTCATGTAATCTTTCATCGACCCCATGATGTGGAAGCTGGAGCTCAGAGAGGTGAGATTACCTGCCCGAGACCACAGGGCTACTGAAGAGCAGACCCGGGACTGGAATCTCGGTCTGCTTCCCCCCAGCCTGACTTCTCAGTGAGATGGAAAGGAGGACGCTGACCAGACTTGGACATTTTTTTTTACCCCCTAAAAGGAGGTTTTTGCCCAAGACACTCTTCAAGAGATAAGACAGTCCTCTTTTTAATCTTATGAAGCAGATAAAGTAAGACAACCTGAGCTGGGCCCCCCGCTCCCCAACGCCACCCCACCCCCCTAGGTACTGCTGTTGTTGAAGGTTCTGAACCATGTCCAGTGTAGAAACAGGAATCGGAGTAGGAGCTTGTCAGAGATCCAGCCTGCCAGACAAGAGGGAGGCCTGCACATGTGGACCCCGGAGGCTGGGGCAGAGACAGTCGGCAGTATCATCCCTTCCCTTCAGTGCACTGGCATTCTCTGTTTGTGAAGCTTCCTGTAGTGCTCAGGGTCCATTGATAAAATAGTTTTGGTGTCTAGCAATCTAGACACCAAGACTTTGGCCAGTAGGAGTCCACTCTTTAGGGCCATATCAGCATCTTTGAGGACAGACTGTTCTCAACTTTGCAAAGCCCAAGCCCAGAACTTAGGCCTGGCCAAGCAACAGTTGTTTCAGAGGCCAGCATGGGCGGCTACTGCCACTGGGCCATCTCCTCCGCCTCCTAGTTTTTACTTCCAGTGGCTACTTCAGCCCTGAAAGAGAACCAGAGGGCTCTGGGAAGAATGGAGCCTGCCTTCCACAGCCTAGGACCCAGCTCCATTACAGCCTGGGAGAGGCCAGGTCAGGGTCTGGGGGATATGCTTCTCTGTCTCCCATCTCTTTATCCCAAGACAGACTCTATTTGAAGGGACAAAGGGCCCCGTTGACCCCATAGCCTTGTGACCTCACCAAGTCTGTCCCTCCCTTCTCCTGGCAGCTGGCAGGGCACTCATTCTGGTAGCAGACAGGGCCATGAGGCCGCTGAGAGGGCATGGCTGGGAAGACAAGAGAGTCTGCTGCCAGCTGGGTGGGGCAGACTGGGAGTGTGTGGGCAGTGCCCCCCAGATCCCCAAGAGGAGGGGAGGCCGGGGATGAAGGTCTGCCGGGACTCCTGGCTGCAGTCCCAGGAGCAAAGCAGCAAATGCTCTGCAAGGCCAAAGCATGGGAGGGCAGGGGGAGTCCAACCCCAGCCCCAAACTGGGCTGCCCAGGGGGCTCAGGGCCTCCCTAGCCTGCATTCCTGAATTCCTCCCCCTAGCATGCCCCCTACACCCAGCCTATAAAGCCCCCTTTGTCTGGGCCCACTGAGGATCTTAACTCTCCCCATCTCAGCTTCCAGCCCTCTGCTCCCTCACCCCCTGGTACTAACAAAGAGGCCAGGGTGCAGTGGGAAGCGTGCAATCCCCTTTATGCCTCCCGGCAGTGGACCAGGGGTGTTGGGCCGCCAGCCCCTGGACACCGATGCCCCAGCCCCACTGCCCGCCTCAGGGCAGGTTAATTTCCACCCCTGTCCACCCAGGACTCCGCACTCCTGTCCTGGGCAGCATGCCTGCCTCTCACATGCCTGCACACGTGATAGCCCCTTGGTGTGGCCCTGCCCTCACAGGGGCAGGACAGAGGGGCAGCAGGTAGTCATGAGCCACCCCTGATAGGGTAGGGGGGTTTCAGTGTGGGAGGCAGTCTTTTTGCCACTTCCTTGGCTTTCACCAGAGTTGGTGGCTCCACTGTCCACAGGCAGGTCCCCAACTGGCATCTGGAGCTTCAGATCACCCTTCTTTGGCAGTAGACAAACAGTTCAGCTCCTCCTTCTGCTTGGCACATGCCTGGGGCAGGGAACACGGTAGGCGGCAGAAATCTCCATTTCTGTTCCCCACACCCACCCAAGGGCCTCAGAACACATGTGAAGAGATGCAACAGGGAGTGGCCCCTCCCCATCAGCTCCTGACCTCCTGAGGTCACAGGGCTCAGACCTCTGCTCATCAGGGTGGGGTGTCCCTGTGGTCCAGGCTCTATGGTTATCTCTCCGCCCTGCTCTTGGGCAATCACAGTGGTCTGGGCCAGGGGGTCAGCTCTGTCATCAAGCTGCTTGTGAACTTGGGCCAGCCCCTCCTGAGGCCTCTGTAAAATAAGGGGTGGGGCCCTTTCGACTCTGATAACCTCAGGAATGAGGAGAGGGGCTTCCCTTGGAGACGATCTTCTCTGGACTAACAGTGCCCCCAGGACAGGCAGAGCAGGAGAAGCTGTCAGGGATGCGCCCCTGGATGTGTGAGGAGTGTGTGTGTGTGTGTGTGTGTGTGTGTGTGTCCCCGCGCGCGCGCGCGCGCGGTGCCTCTACCCGCGGGTGGGGTGTGGAGGGAGGGGACGGAGGGGCGGGGCCTGCGGGCGGGGTCTGAGTGGCGGACTCCAGGCGCTCCTCGCGCGCGGCGGTGGCCGGGTGCGGGTGCTGCACCACCGACTGGGCGCATGGAGGGGCCGCCGCCCACTGCGCCCCACCGGGCTGGCAAGGCGAGGACCGCATAGCTGGCGGCAGCATGGAGCAGGTCAGCGGGTGCGGGGCCCGGGGCTCGGGTGCGTGTCTTGTGGGAGAAGAGCGGGGACGGGAGGACTGGCTGAGGGTGGGCGCGCCGAGAAGGAGCGGGGCCCGCCACGGCGGGAGGGGTGTGGGGCTCTGGAGCTCCGGGCGGGGCCAGAGCTCTGGGGAGGGGATAGGGCTGGTGTGACATAGAGCTGGTGCGCGCGCGCGCGCGCACACACACACACACACACTCACACACGAGTACTCTCCCACCACTGACACAGAGGGAGGCGCTCACCGAGGGCTCACACGCTCCCTCGTTCCCCATCCTTGCTACAGAAGGAGAACATTTAGAAGCTCCCCTCCCACTCGATAAGGTCCCGGCGCCCCGTTCCAGGATCCTAGCAAGCTCTGCATAATAAGGAGTGGCAGAGGTGGGAATGGCTCTCCCAGGGCATGTAACTACCGCTGACCCTCCCGACCTTGTCCCCTCCCCACCGTGGGACCTCACGATACAACCATCCCCTCCCCCCTTGCACATCAAGGGGCTTCTCGCTGCCAGGCTCCCCCTCCAGTCCCAGTTACAGCAGCTGCAGCAGCTGCTGCCACCATTTCATGGCAGTGAAAAGATGGGGTGGGCTGGGCAGCTTGTCCGCATGCCCCCCAAATACAGACAAGCCGCTCCAGCCAGGCCCTGGGTGGCTTCCTTTCACACAGTCTCCATCAGAGGGGTCCCGGTGATGGCCCCCTTAGGTCAGAGCACCTCACCCCCTCCACAGAGCTCAGTAAATCCTGGACAAGTGGGGCTGGTCCCCTTAAGTGAGTGGGAGGGGCCCTCTATCCTGACTTGCTGCCCCCAGTTCTAAGAGAGGCAGCATCCTGAGGTGGGCTGGAGGGAGAGGGTTGCCTTGCTCCCTTCCTGGTCACAACTTGGTGAGAGGTCTTGGGGTGGGGTCTGGAGTGGAAAGGTTTTCTGCTCCTGCGTGTGCCTTTACATGTCCATGCTTCCAGGCTCAGCTTAAAGCTGTGTCTGGGGCCTGGGCTCTGAGACCCCTCCCCTCTGTGGCAGAGGGGCTCTTGGGTTGCCTGTGATGGTGGTGAGAAGGGGCATGGAGGGGTGGAGGATGAGGAGTCAGGGGATGGGGTGATCCTCAATTCTGGGGGTTGGAGGGAGACTCTGAGGAGTCATGAAGGGCATCTTCCCTGGGCTGGGTGTTATGTGTGGGGAGGGCTGTGGGCTGGTCTAGTCTCCAAGCCTGCTGGGCATCTTGGCTGTTAATTTAAATCGCCCATGGCAGCTCCCTGGAGCACCAGGCCTGGCAGGGGTCCATTCATCATTCTCTGCTGTTGTCATTACTGACTCTACCTTCAACTCCACTCTGAGCACAAAAAAGCAGGGGTTGAGGGGGACAGGACTAAGTGCCACTGAATTGCTTGCGTTACAATAGTTAAATTTATGTTATGTGAATTTCATCTCCATTTCTTTTTTTTAAAGAAAGGAGAGGTAGGGCTAGGAAACACCACTGCTTTCTGCCTGGAGGACCCTAAACACATCTCAATGGGCCTGTAGCTCAGTCTGAGCTGCTCCTCCATTTGCCTTTTGTACTTCTTCTGGAGGTCAGGTGCTTTCCGTTCCCAGAGGCAGAGCCTGGCTCTCTTGTGCCCTGGCATTGTGGAAGGGAGGACAGAACACGGAGGAGAGTCAGGACATCAAAGGGGCACTGGGAGCCCTTGGACATCTGTCCTCTCCGGGCTGCCACAAAATCCCTGCCAGCTTTGCTGAGCAGTGGCTTTCCAGTCCTTTCTAGGTGTCCTAAAACAGCCCTGCTGAGAAGCACAGCAGGCAGCCTGTCCCCTGGACCATGACATCCTCCCCCCCCCCCCCCCCCCCCCCGATCCCACAAGGGGACTCTGACGGTCAACACAACCGTAGAGGTGCCCACACTGATGTCAGCGCCTGGAGGCATCCGCGGCCCTGCCAGCCCTGTGGGTGTCGCCAGCTTCCTGAATGTGTCAGAAGCATGGGGTGTATGGGGTGCTTCTGAAATCAGAGCTTCTTTCACCACCCTAGGGGAAGCTCCTATTTTAAGTTTCCCATGTGCGGAGCCCTCTTGTAAAGCAAAGAATCCTTTTATAGTGCAAGGACCTCCCTGATGTGTCTGTTTGGTATGTGTGGATTTTGGCATGGAGGGTTTCCTTAAAGGGGAGCATGCCTGGAATCTCTCACAGGGGCTGGAATGGCTGGGTGGAGT
Source organism: Okapia johnstoni (assembly GCA_024291935.2). NCBI lineage: Eukaryota > Metazoa > Chordata > Mammalia > Artiodactyla > Giraffidae > Okapia > Okapia johnstoni. The sequence continues at coordinate 22,587,213 of CM044306.1, read as the reverse complement.
GAGTGCCAGGACAGAGGGGTTTGCCCCTCTGTGGTCAGTGCCCTGCCCCTCTTTTTCTCCATTTAATTCCCCTCCCTCCCTCCCCGGGCTGGCTTGGCGCCAGACAGAGGAGCGGGGAGCAGCTGCCGGGGATTTCCAGAGCTTCCAGGGGGAGGTGGAAGCCACCCCTCCCCACCTCCTTTCGCTGCTCCCCTCTGTTCCTCTCCTCCCGCCATCTCTTCCCTGCTTCTACATCCCCCTCTTCTCTCCTCTTCTCACCACCCCTCATCCTCCCAGAAGGGCAGAGAGACTGGGAGGAGAGTGGAGCAAATCCTGCTCCATGCAGGGATGTGCACAGGCCAGGTAGTGTGAAGCAGGTGGCCTGTGGCAGAAGCAGGGATGCAGGCCAGTTGCTGGCAGCAGTTAAAAGCCCTCACCTAGAACCATGAATTTAGCATCCTGGAGCTAAAAGGGACAACCTGGCCTAGCTCCTCCCAGAGGTATTGTGCTTGGTAGAAAGAGTAAGGGTTCAGCGTCAGACTTCAGCAAATTATTTATCCTCTCTGAGCCTGTTTCTTCATTATAGAGTGAAGCTACTAATACCTACCTTATAGTGTTGTCATGGGGAGTCATGTTGGTAAAGAAATAATGTTTGCAAAGAGCTTTGCACATAGTAGATGCTCAACATACTTTAACTCCATTCCTCTCCATCTTGGTGTTTTCAGGCCCCTGCTAGGTGATGTCACAATCTTCATCAGTTGTCTCTTAGCTTTGCACACACACTCACACACACACAGTCCTCACCACCAGGTCAACTGCCTGGTATCAAACAGTGGAGAGCCTGTGAGGCTGAGACCCCAACCAAGGGCCAAACTATGACATAGGTTTTCCAACATGATTCCCCGGGGGAGGGGGGTGCTGCCAGTTGAGAGTGGCAGGGGTGGGTGTCTTTTGACCACCCCTGACCTGATGACCTGATACTAGGGTTCACAGGGTGTGGCTTGCTTGCCCTGCTGCTGGCCCAGGGAAGCAGCCACCTCTTTCTCCACCAGGGCCAGAGGTCCAGAAGTTGCTGGCATGGGGCCCCAGCTGTTTGGCAGGTTGCCAATGCCTCTCAGCCCTTGCCTGGCCAGAGGGCTGTACCTCCCTCCTCAAGTTGTTTCAGATAATAGAATCCCTCTTGTCCAGGATTCCTAAGGGACCTGGCAGCAGGGATGAAGGTGAGGACTGGCATGGTCTCAAGTGGACTGAGGCCCTACCCTACAAGGGGCTTGATAAGGCCCTACCCGTTCAAGGGGCTTGATGAGGTCTGAGGTCCCCTCTCTAGGATGCCTTGGGCTCTGCCAGAGTGGGGCCCCCCACCCTTCCCCAGATCTCAGCCTTCAGGCCTCCTTTCCCTGCCACCTGTCTGTTACCGGCCTTCAAGATCTAAGCCAAACACTACTTCCCAAGGCCCCTGCCTTCTCCCCTCATCATGGAAGCCTCCCTCTTTTTTTGTCCAGTGCTCTGTTTGTAGCACCATCACAGTACCATCCCAGCCACCTCTGCTGTGTTTGTTGCCCTCCCTGAAAAATGAGCTCTTTGAGGATAAGCACATCACCTGATTCATTCCCTGCTATCCCACACAGCAGTTTGCATGTAGCCAGAGCTCAATAAATGTCTTTGAACTTGACTGGACTGGGCCACCGCCTTCTTTTTTTTAATTAATATTTTTATGTATTTGGCTGTGCCAGGATCTTCATTGCGGCATGCAGGATCTTTAGTTGTGGTATGCAGACTCTTAATTTGTGGCATGAGGGATCTATTAATAGTTCCCCCATCAGGGATTGAACCTGGATCCCTTGCATTGGGAGCTTGGAGTCTTAGCCACTGGACCACCAGGGAAGTCCTATGGGCCACCACCTTCTTTGGAGATGAAACTTAATGTGGGCATGAGTTGCTTCAAGGGAACAAGCAGAAAACCTGGGGGCTGAAAGCCAGAGGAACAGGTCAGGCCTCTCTTCAGCCCTTCCCTCCAGTCCTGCCCTCCTGCCCTTCTCCACCAGGGGGTGCTCTCTCCCCTTCCGTGGAAAGGCCAGAAGCTGTAGCCAGGTGTACGTATGGTCATCACCCCTATAACACCCATGACCATAACCCGTGTGGTCATCACCCCTATAGCCTTCCACTCATTGCTCTGATTCTTTATCAAATGTGAGCTCTCAGTTGGAGACTGGTGGAGAAGGCCTATTGTTTTCATCTACAGAGGGTGAAACTAAGGCTCAGGGTATGTATTTTCCTCAAAGACGTTCAGCTACTACATGGGCAGGATGGGAACTTGAATGTGCTCTCGGTTCGGGGCTCCTTGATGACACCATAAAACCCCTCAACGGCTCCTAGGCCGGGCCTGATCCTGGCCCTGGAATGCTCTGGTCTGGGGACTCCCTGACTGCCCCCCATGCTCCTCTCTTAGCCCTACCTGGGTCTGGGGAAGGCAGGTTCTTCCACTGGCAGGATGCTGGGGGGTCCTTTTCCTCTACTCCACTTATCACCCCCTCAGGCTCTCTCTCCCTTGGCTCCTGCTCCCCAACCAAAAAGCCTGCTCAAGTGTTCCCCCGACCCCACCCCGGAATTGGAGCCGTGCCTCAACCCCACTCACCTGTGCTGCCCCCTGTCCCTTCCTGCTAACTCTCTCAGTGGCCCAATTCCATTTCTTCACACTTGATGCTCTTCCTCACTGCACAGTCTGGCCTCCGCCCCGCCTGTCCCCTGCTCGATGACACAGTGCCACTTCCTCCAGCTCTCTCTCCTCAATCCTCCTTGCTGCCTCTTCCTTCCTGCCTACCCTGAAAGGTGGGTGCTCCTCGGGTCCCATCCCACATCTCATCTCCTCTCTGCAGTGTTCCTGGAGAATCCGAACCCCACTCCTGATCCACAAATGACTTCCAGAGGCTTGTCTCTAGCTCAGGCCTCTCTTCAGGGAGAAGGACCCAGGGTTCAAGCTGCCAATCACTACCCCACCAGCAGCACAGCCTGTATGTTAAGTGTGTGGACTTGAGCCCAAATGGTGTGTGTTAATCGCCCAGTTGTGTCCGGCTCTTGTGACACCATGGACTGTAGCCTACCAGGCTCCTCTGTCCATGGAATTCTCCAGGCAAGAATATTGGTGTGGGGAGCCCAAATCCCTGGGTTCAAATCCTGGGTGGCCTCGGGTAAGATGCTCAAGCTCTCTGGGCCTCAGCTTCCTTTCTGTAAATGAAGATTATAATACCTATTTCATAGACCCTTTATAAGGCTGAGCTGGAATAATATATAACATATATATATATATATATATATATATATATATGAACTTATATATATATATATATAAGAACTTTGCAACATATATATAATATAATATAACAAAGGATTACTTAGTCCAGTGCCTGGCATGTCCGCTCTCCCTGAGAACACTCTAGACAACTAATATCTCATATTCTGAGCCATAAAACTTGGAGTTGTTCTGAAGTGTAATGCAAGTCACTCAGTCATGTCCGACTCTTTGGGACCGCATGGACTATACAGTCCATGAAATTCTCCAGGCGAGAATATTGGAGTGGGTAGCAAGAATACTGGAGTGGGAAAGGAATCCTTAATACCTAGTTGGTTGACAAAATCTGGGGGCCTCTGATGATTGGTGCCCCCTGACCAGGTGCAGGGCCCTCCCATCTGCTCCCCCACTCCTGGCTCCTTACTGCCCCACCACTCCCTCTGTTCTTTCCCACATCATGGCACAGTGGCTCTGGCAAATCTCTGCTTAAATCCATGCCGCAAGCTAGGCTGGAATCTAAGTGCCTCAGGCCCAGTCACTCCATGGTGACATCCCCACCCACATTTCCTTCCTCATCCCTCCATGCTTCCTGCCCACCAACCTTCCACTTGGCTCCAGCCTCACTGCTGGAGTCTGCTTTCTCCTGCCTCCCTGCTTTTGTCCACGATCTTCTTTCTTCCCATGCCCCCCCCCCCCCCCGCCCCCTGTCCCATCCATGACACCCTCCAAAGATCATGGCCTCTTGCTTCTGGAAGACTTCCTTTGCTTCTGCAGCCTTCCACGGCTCCTCTCCTGGGATCTCACACTAGAGTCAGGATTGGTAAGACCAGGACTCCTAAAGGGAAGGAGCTAAGCCTTATCGCTTATCCCCAGGGGCCACCTCCACTCTCCTACTCCAGGGTATATTAGGACTCCTAATAAACCTTTGTGAAGGAAAGAAGCTGAGTGAGCTTAGAGAGGAATTTAGAAAGGGAGGAGTATAAAGAAGGTCCTCAGTGAGGGGCACCTCCATCCCATGTTGGACTTTATTGCCCTATTCCCCAGAGTGTGCCAGGAATAGAGTGGATTCTGGGGTGGATGGTGGGATGCAGGTAATGGGATACAGATGTCAGAGGGGATGGGGAACTGAGGTGTAAAGGAAAGATGAGAGAGATGCTGGAGAAGATGGATGGGGGAGGGCAGGACAGAATGGGGGTGCAGGTCAAGGTGCAGGAAGAGGTGGGAAGGGCAGCAGGGTGGGGGAAGAGTGCACTTTCTGGGAAGTGGGAGAGGGTGGGGGAGGTGAGCGCGGTGCATTGTGGAGGGAGGAATTGCCTGCCGGCCAGTGTGAGCTCATTTCCTCTCACCGCCTCCTGCAGTGTCTGAGGGCATGAGGCTCTGGAAAAAGTGAGCCAGGGGCACCCCAGGGGCCACCCTCCCCCCTTCCCCACACCCTCAGTCCAGTCTGGATCTCAGATGCCACTGCTCCCCCCCTTACACAGACAACTCATTTGTTTTGAGAGGAAAGAACCCCTGAGCCAGCCTTGGATTGTTGGAGCTTCAGGGCAGAAAGTCAGACAGAGGGACCTGGTTGAAGACTAAGCAAGAAAATACAGGCAGTGTGATGGGTTACAGTTAGATAGCAGGAAAGACTTCTCAGAAGTGGGGCATAATTCTGGCTGCCTATGACCTTGATGAAGAGAGGTGAGGAAGGAAGAGGAGTCATTAACTGCCCCTCCATCATTACAAAAGCACCCTTTTCTACTGACTTCCAGAGAATTTGAAATAAATAAAACATAAAGACTTATTAAATCAATATCTCCTTCCTCAGGCTTATAGGAGTAGGGATGGTCTAGATGGTGTCTGGACAACACTGTCCCCTATAGGGTCTGAGTCCTTGATCCTGAGGGTCTAGGACTTGAGGCTGACCGGCTCTCAGGAGTCAGGGTGGTGGTGGTAAAGCAAATAGGTTTTATGAGGCTCGTTGCCCCAGGGTGGGTGGCCCACTTCAGTAGGCAGAGTTGGCTTTCCCGCTTTTGTTGCCTTCTTCATCCAAGTCATATTCCTATTTATCTGTGACCTCTGCCTTCTTTTCTTCACAATCTGGTTGAAGGAGTAGAGGAGCCCTTTAGAACTACAAGAAGGCAAGGAAAAGAGGTAAGCATAGGCTGTAAAAAAGAAGAGGTAGGAAGGATGTTGTTAGACAGCAGAAAGAACTTTACAACAGAAACTGAAGACTGAGAGACTGTCCCTTCAGGGTCATCAGGCTGCTTGGGGGCAGGGAAATGAGAAATGGACTCAGGACCCTGGTTTGTTCATTGGGCCCAGCTCAGATTGAGGCTGGGAAAGGAGGCTGTGGGAGCTTGTGACTGGGAGGCCTGGAGGGTCTCTGCTTTTATTGTCACCCACTGCAGAGTGGGTCTGTGAGCTGTCCAAAGGCCTGAGCTACAGGCTGGCTGGGTGGGGGTCTGAAGGTCTGCTTCTCTCTTACAGCTTCCTCTCCCCTACCTGCATGAGCTAAGACTGGGAAGGGAGTCCTAGATTGAGGAGCATAAAAACTCCTGAAAGCTCCCCTGTTACCCTCACCCCCTCCCCCTCCTCCATCTCTGCTCTTGTCTCAACTCCCATGAGTCTCTGAATGGAAGGCTCCCTAAGTCTTTTTTCTGTCTCTCCCTCTCTTCCAACCTGAGTCTCTTTATCTTTGTCTCTGATTTTCTCTGCCTCTCTCTTTCTCTATCTTGTCTCTGCCTCTCTCCTGCTTTCTGAGTCTCTCTGTCTGTTTCTGATCATCTCTGTAAGGCTTTGTTCCTCTCTGCTTCCCTTTCCGTTTCTTCCTCCCTCCCTCCGTCCCTCCCTCTCTCGGTGCTAGTCCTGTGTTCTGTGCCCTTATCCTCTTTGCTTGGCCTGCCTGGATCATCGTCTTTTCTGGGCTGGGCCAGCCCAAACTATCTCCCTGAGACCGTCTCTCTTCTGCTGGCTCTGTCAGCGCCAACCCCAGCCTCAGCCCTCCGGTACGCATCTGTAACCTAGCAAGAGGCAGTGGGTGCGCCCCGTCTGGAGCGCAGGGGGCGGAGCGAAGAGATGCCCCACCCTCCGCGTTCGACCCCGCCCCTTCGGCCCCGCCCCTCTCGGGTCCCTGCCTGCGCCCCCAGCAGTGCCCTGGCCGCAGAGCCGCCCCTGCCGCCCGATGAATGGAGTCGCCTTCTGCCTGGTCGGGATCCCGCCTCGCCCGGAGCCCCGGCCCCCCAAGGTGAGGGCGCTGATCCAGGAAAGGGGGCGGATCCAGGCGCTGCCGGGGAGGTGGCGGCAGGGCCGGGGTCGCTGCGTCCCCTCTCCGTGGGCACAGCCTGGGGCACACGGCGCGGGCACCGAGGGGCATGGCCTCAAGGGACATCCGCTGGTGGTCGGGAAGGGGGCTGGAGCGGGAGTTGCCCTGGGCAAAGGACGGGAAGGAGGAAGGTAGTCAGGGGGTCGGGACGCTCACCGGGCTGCCAGGGCCAGGGGCACCGACCCGGGCAGCGGTGCCAGGCCCCCGGCGGCCGGGCAGCGAGGGCGGGAGGCCCGCGCCTTTTGTCCGGGTTTTTCAGGCGGGGCGCCTGCCGCCGTTTCCTCTGCCCGAGTTTTCGTTTTCCGTTGGCGAGGCCCCGGCACAGCTGGAGGGAGAGGGAGTGGGGGAGGGTGTTCCCAGAGCTGGATGTCCTTGGCCACTGTGGCCGGACACCCCCTCCCTGGGCCACACTCCCCTCCTGCCGGGCCGGACCACCCGACAAGCTGCCTGGCGCGGGTCCACCGCCCCACTGGGTTCTGGGGAAGAGAAACCTGGCCGGGACCCCCGATCCTTCAGGCGCAGCAGCCCTCCCTTCTGCCCTCTCAGGCTGGTTGTGGGTGGGTCTGGGCACGGGGTGCCAGGGGCATTACTCAGCGCTGGGCTGCTTTGCTTGGGTTCTTTCATCTGCCAGCTGCTGAGGCTGGGGAGGGGCCAGCAGGGGCCTTCGGGCTCTATTGGGGCCAGCCCCCTCCCTACCTCTGAGCCTGACTGCCCAGTTCTGCTGGAGCACCACCCCAACACACACTCCCTCTCTTTCCAAGCTGAACAGTTGAACACTGTCAGGTTAGTGGTTTTTGGAGCTGGGGGAAAAAGTTCTCTGGGGGGTCCAGGTTGGGATCAAGGCCTGAGCCGAGGTCTCTTGCTCTTTCAACGGGGCTGGAGGATTTAGGGCCATTCCTCGCTAACCATCCGCTCAGTGTTGAGCTGGGGTCTGGTGCTTTGCAATTTCTGAGGCTGGTGTGTACCTCAGGAGCTGGATGTGTCCACAGTTCTCCCTTAATCTGCATCTCTATCCCCGACTCCCCCTCTACCTTTCAGCCAAAAGTGTTTCCTAATTACAAACTTGAATTTCAGGATGGACAGGGGATGGAAGTGGAGGTCATTAACCCTGAGTTCCTTGGATCGCCCCCTCCACACACACTCCACCACCTACTTCATACCCATGCCCCTCTACTATCTCCACCCCCCAGCCCCACCCTGTGGCTCTGCTGGGGGTGGATGGCATTTGATCCCCTGGGGTTCTCCCCATCTGCCAGGGCAACAACCCCGTTCCTCAGAGTGGCCGCTCTCACCACAATGCGCTCATTGGCATGCAGTTTGAATCTCAGTTACATAACCAGTCATCTTACCTCCAAACACAGCCCAAAGGCCCCCAGCCCCAGACTCTTCTTCTACTTGCTCAGAAACTGTTTGGGTCCACCCTAGGTAAATCCTTCAATTCTGGATATGAAGGCCTTAAAAACCAAGCCCTGGGAGCAGGTAGGGTGGATATTAGGGTCTGAGACTATACAACAATAGTGCTGGGTCTTCTGATGGGAGTCATGGCACAAGATGAAACTCTGAGGAGGAGGGTAGTATTAAAAAGGTGGCTTTGGGACACCATGGAGAATGGGGCTTTTGAGGATCTCAGCTCAAGCAGAAAGGGACTGGACTCTGGGAATAAGCCCTGTGTTTAGGCAGCCTGGATGGGACCTCTGTGCCCCCGCCTCAGGCCAGCTCTGAGCTCATGGGCCAGGGGAGCAGGAGGCCTGACTGGCCCCCCATGGGTGCAGCATTTTGAGCTACAGTGGGGGATGTGGGAGGGTGCTGGTTACAGAACAGACAGTGCAGGAGTGGGCAGAGGCATTTATTGCTTCATCCCGTATTGCAGAGATACTTAAGGACTTCTTGATGTATCAGATTAAAAGAGTCTACGAAGGAGCATGAAATCAGTTACCAAATGAAGGACTGCAGTTAGCTCTTTGGGAGAACTTCTAGGGAGAAGCTTATAAGCTGTAGCATCCCAGGCTAGCCTGGAGCATCATGTAGGGAAGTTTCCTCTGGTGTAGTGGGCTAGGTAGATTCCTATGATGTTGGATTCCAGTGTAAAAATCTGGAGAGATTCATGGGAGATGCAAATATACTCAAATGAATATATACATTAGTGCCTGAAAAAAATGTGTTGTAAGGATGAGGAGTTGCTTTAATAGTAGAGCTGATAGCTAAGACATAGATAGCAATTTCTCTAGGCCAAGATTTATGTTACCTCTTTCAGTCCTCACAAAACCACAGTGATGTGGGTACTATTATTTTATTATCCTCACTTTTCAGTTGAAGACACTGAGGCTCAGAGAACCAACAGCTTGGCCAAAATCACATTACTAATGAGTGGCAGAGCCAGGACAGGAACCCAGCAGTCTGGCTCAAGTTCATGATCTCACTCCACTACCCTACATCTCATGACCTGACTCATCTGCTGTTACTCCCACCCTGAATCTGGGTCTGTCTTGGATACAGGCCAAGATCAAGGTCAATCTCATGCTGGATTGGAGCTTGGTGGCTTGTCTTTCAGCTGAGACAGAAATGGGGACAAGATGCCTCAGGATGGCCAAGCCTCAGGTGTCCATCTGTGTTTGGTGGGTGGAGAATTGGCTCACTTACTCCTCCAGCCCCCCATCCCACCCCATGCCAACCCACCACACTTGATCCATGGCTTGGTTCATTGGTGTTTTCCTTCCAAAGGGGCATCAGCTGTGCTCTGTTGGCTGCAGAGGTTCAAAGGTGAGATATTGGCTTGGTCAGGGGTTTGGACAAAGCCTGGTTTTAATTATCCTGCTCTCTCTCCCTCCCCAGAGAGAGCCATGAATAGGGCCTGTGGGAGCTGGCTCTGCCTTTCCCCTAGCACCCTCCACCCCCTTCAAACACCCGCCTTTAGATCCAGGCCCCCCTCTTTCATGTGAAATTGTGCCAGCTTGTCAGCAGGGCAGTGCCGGTCAGTACCAGGCTGGCATCTCCTCCTCACTGCCTCAGTGGGACAGCAGGCTGGGATGGACTCTGGGGCCAGTTGAAATCTCTGTGGGGGTGGAGCTTGTCACCTATCAGAGCGGGTCAGGACCAGAGGGGCCATCTTGTCCAGCAGTGGGGAGCCTGAGGCCAGAGAGTGGCCAAGGCCAGACAACTGGAGAGTGGTGGACGTGAACCCAGGGGTTCTGACTCCCAGGCTCCTGGGCTGTGCCTTTCCCCACACAGCTCTGTCCTGGGTGCCCCATTCCAGTGCAGGGTTCTGACACTGGGAGGGAAAAGGGAGGGCAGGGAGGAGCAGGGACAAGTGGACAATGTGTCCTGTTCATCTCTGTGTCCCCAGTGGCCAGCACAGTGCCTGGCACAGAGCGGCCAGCCCTCCATAAATGTTTGTGAAATGCAGGCCGGGGAGCAGCCCCTCCCCTGGACCTCTAGGGTGCTCTGTGCCAGCTCAGCCCAGCATTGGGATGCTTGGTCTACACATCAGTCTCCCTGCCAGACTGGAGTTATTTGAGGGCAAGAAAAATAATCACAGCCACCACTTCCATGGGGGTGAGTTGTCCTCATCCCATGTGACAGATGAAGACACTGACACAAAGAATTATATGACTGCCTGAGGTCACCCAGCTAGTAAGTGGCAGCACTAGGGAGTGTACCATGCTTATTCCAGCAGCCCCAGAGGTGCTGTGTTTATCTTGGTATCCACAGAGCCTGGTATACAGCCAGAGCTCTGGGAATGTTTGTTGACTGACCGACTGACCGACTGTGTGGAAAAAACTGTGGAATCCTGTAGTCTAATCCTTTGGAAGTAACTGGGTTAGAATCTTGGGAAGGTAGCCTAGAGGTGCATCATCTTATTATCTGTGCCCGGACTGCCTGAGCCAAACCTAGAGAGGAAAGGAAAGCTCACCCTGGGGACTTACCTGGCGGTCCAGTGGTTAGGAGCCTGCACCCCAACCCTGGACGGGAGCTAAGATCCTGCAAGTCGTGTGGCATGGCCAAAAAAAAAAAATAGCTCACCCACACCCTATCACACCTGCCCTCCAAGGCCACTGGGGGCCCCCAGCTTTCTGACTTCTCTCTTGCTCTCACTCCCTCCCTTCCTCCCCCAGAGTTCTAAGGGAGTGGTGCAGAGCAACGGGCGGGCGGGAAAAAGACTACAGGTTGGATTAAAGACATCTGTTCCCTTTTCATCTCTCTGGCCCTGAGATGTTCAGTCCAATGTACCATCTTGATGGAAGATTCCTTCCCTTTCAAGTTGGAGGGTGGACGGAGTAGCAGGTTTGGGACAGGGCCTGGCACAACTGCCAGTTCTCCATCTCTCATGGGAAAGTGTGCTGGGTTTCCAGCCACCTTGAGTTGTAAACCTGAAGCCCAAGGCCACCTCCTCCAGCCTCCTCCAGCCTGTGTACCCCTAGGCAGGTGACTTCTTCCCCTTTGATTCCCTCTGTTCCCCACGGACTGCTTTGAATTAGCATCAAACTGTCACTATCTGCAGGCCACACTTCATCTGCTGACAGAGGCTGGTGGGAGCTACCTAGGAAAAAGGAAGTGTGGGGAGTGTGGTCTTCCTTCTAACATAGACAGGCCACGTGGGAGATGAGAGCCCCAGGTCTGGCATGGCCTCTGGTGCACTGGGAGGCACATTGGGTGTCTGGCCTTGCCTTCAGCCTGAGGAAGTTCAAATTTCAGCTTTACCCCTTATTCACTGTGTGACCTTGGCCAACTCACTTACTTGTTTTTAGTTTCCAGTTTCTTATCCCTGAAATAATCCCTCAAAATTGTTGAAAGGATTAAATGAGGTAATACTTTACCAAGTGGCTGACATTTGGTAACTGCAACTATTAGCTGCAACTATTATTAAACAAACAATAATCAGTGGATAGGAATGAGGACGACACACTTTGGGCTCAATAAAGAGAACCCTTTATGGTTGGAAGTAATCTGAAGCGCTGTCCTTGGAGGTAATGAGGCCCCCATTAGTGGAAGTAAGCAAGCACAGGTTGGACTAGAGAGAATTCAGGCATTGGGTGAGGAATTGACACAGAAAAACCTAAGGACCCTGCTTTGAGATCAGCACTGTGTGGTAAGAAATTAGAGGAGCAGGTGAGATGTGGTCCCCGCTGTCAGGAACTGGGGAGAAGAGTGAGGGGTTGGCTGCTGTGGTTTGGGCTGTGAGGCCCCTCTGAGGAAAGGGAGTCCTGAAAGGCTGCCTGGAGGAGGCCTGGGAGGATGGGTATGGTTCTGATGGGTGTGAGAAGCGGCCTGGGAAGGGCTTGGTGACTGACGGGCAGTGAGGTGTCTGGACTGCAGGCTCTGCAGTCAGCCCAAAGCTGCCTCCACATCTTGGCTGCCCAAAGGTATTAGGTGCATGGTGGGGGTAGGAAACGGGTAGTTTCCTGACCTCCCCACCCCCGGGGACTTAGCTGGACGAGGGACCAGGCCTACTCCCTGTGGCAAAGAGCCGGGGCCTGTAAGGAACAGAACTGGGGAAAGAAAGGCTTCTCATGCCCAGTGCATTTGGGGGCATCCGGGGGTCGGGGGAACAGTGGGGCCTTTGTCCCCGGCCACCGGGAATCTGGCCCAGCAGCCAGCCCTGGGTCTGGCTGGGCCCTCGGCAGGCAGGTCCTCTTTGAAGTGACCCTTTCAAAGCTCAGCCTGAATCCCTGGGAGGAGAGAACTGGGGCGGAGCACGGGGATGACAGACCCACAGCCAAGGATGGAAACAGACCCGGCGCCGGCCCCTTTGGGCGGGAGGGTTGGTGGGAGGTGTGTGGGCTGGAGGAATGTGGCCAGACTGGGGGGACATGTGGGAGCCATGTGGAAGGACAGCCACTCCAGGGTCTTGGCTGCCAAGTGGGGGTTAATTAGGGAAGGACAGAGTCCATTTTGGCCTGGTTTCCAACAGTCCCTAGCTTGATTTCTATATGACTCTGGGCTCCTAAATCTGCAGCTTCTTCCTTTTTAATTTCCTCAGAGTGTGTGAGAGCTCCTTGGAGAGAAGTGGGTGTAGATGCAGGACTTAGAGGCTGTGTCTGACAGCCCCCGAAAGGCTGGAAGGGGAGGCTGCAATGCAGACCCCTACCCTCCACTGCAGAATTTCCATCATTCTCTGAAAGAGAGTGAGGGGCCAGGGAGACCTGCCTCCCCAGAGAGGGACTATCTTTGTAAGTTTTAGCTGGATGGATATTAGACGTAGAGAAAGTCCAAGGCCGAGGGCTAGAAGCAGAGGGGAAGGGACAGGCAAAAGTGGGAGGAAGAGGAAGGCTAGATGCCAGGTGAGAAGCAGGTTCAGGCTGCTCAGTTCTGATCCGAGGGGAGTGGACAAGAGACCATGGTCTCCCCAGCTCTGACCTGCTGTATTCCGTGAAAAGGAGAAAAGGAAGGGGCAAATGTCTGTTGGTGGGTTTGGACCGAGTGGTGGACTGCGGAGCCTTCGGAGCCCAGGTGAGGCCCCTCCCCCACCCTGAGGCTTTTTTCTGGTTCAGGCCCCTCATCCCATCTTCCCCTGGCACCACGGCACTCTCTGTACTTGGGAAGACACTTCTAAATCTCCCTTTCCTCTTCCGAGGGTGTGGCCCCTGATTCCTCCCCAAGAGACGGGGAGGAGGGAGCTGAGCATCAGGCCTTGGTGGGGGGGCTGCAGGTGGTTCTGGTACTTTCCTGTATCTTGCACTGGCATCTGAAGGGCTGAGCCCTCATTAGCTCTAATGAAGCCTTGGCACTGTGCCCCCCTCTGCCCTGCAGCACCTGGTGGGGGTGAGGGGAGAAGGGGGCAGCTGAGGTTGGACCCACAGCCCAGGAAGGGATGGCATGTCTCCAAGAGGGGAGAGTGGGAGTCAGGCAATGGGGGTCACACAACAAGGCCAGGATTGCTGGTGGGATGAGAAACGGGTCCCCCTCCCTGTCCCACTGGGACCTTTTCCTCCTCCAGTGGCTTCCAGGTGCTTAGATCCCCACAGTCCTAGGGAAAGCATTCTCTGAGACTGGGTGTGGCCCAGGGTGCTGAGGACATTCCCAGGCCTGGCTTGCATGAGAGTGTCCCTCTCCCTAATTTCAGCGTGGGGCAGGAGAAGGACCTGACGCCAAGAACTGGAAGCTCAGTGCCTGGGAAAATCAGGCAGTGGCGGGATCTTAATGCAGACCAGACTGGACTTTGTTCATTTGGTGGCCATTTCCCGCGCACTGTCTGTGTTCCAGGCTCTCTCTATGGATGAATATAAAACAGCCCTGCCCTCAAGGGGTTCCTGTTCTGCTTCCCCACCAGTCAAAAGCTCCACTAAAGTTTTATAAGGGGTTCTGAGATGTGCATGTATACTATCCACCAGTGCAGACACCCCTTGCCACCCCAAAAAAATATTACCATGAAAATTGGCCTGATCCAACCAGAGAGACAGACCTACAGTAGATACAAATGGTGTCTTCTCCGCGACATCATATCAGTGTAAATGTGGTCACAAAAGTGGTGACGGGAGTTGAAAGATGGAAATAGTGCCACTGGGTAGAATTGCTGCAGGGATTGGTTAGAAACCAGTGGGTGATATGATTAATCTCCTTTCTCTCATCTCCTCTTTCCAAATCTATTGTTGAGAATTCTTTGTTGAAACCTCTTTTGATCAATTTTCAAGGACTGTCATGAAGTGGTTGTACATTTACAAATAACAAGAACCAAGGCCCCGAGAGGCTAAATTACTCCACCAAAGGTCATCCAGCATCCAAATTTAAATCTGGGTCTTTCTGAATTCTAACTAAGGCTATCGTGTGTCATGGCTACTTTCCCTGACAAGAAAGAGCCTGGGAGCACAGTCCCCATCCTGGAAAGGTGGACACTTCTCCTTGCCCCCAGCTGAGCCTTGAGGTCCAGGTAGGGGCTGGCATAATGAAGGAAAGGTGGTGGATGCAGGCAGCATGATTATTTCCTGCTTCTCTGTGACCCTGCATGCACAGGGGTTCCCCCTGTGTCTGGGATTGCTCATGAGTGGTATGGAGGACCCCAGGGCTCCGTCAATAAACGTGGGCTGAGTCCCTGCCCTGCTAAAGATGCTCCAGCTCTGAAGGGAAGAAGGCTTCCCCAAGGAGGTGAGACTTGCCAAGGCTTAAAAGATGCCTGCTGGGACGGTGGGATAGTGAAGAAGGGAGAGAAGGGCATTCTAGCCAGAAGGACCCAGCATGAGCAAAGGCAAGGAGGTATCAAACAGCCTGGCTTCTTATGGGGCCAGTGAGTGCAAGATTGAGAGGAAAGAGAGATTGAGACTGTCAAGGCCAGTGAGGGCCAGATCCTGGACCTCTTCTCCATCTCATGGCGGATCCTTCATGCCGTACTGTGGAACTTGACTTGCTCCCATAGATACTGTGGAGCCATGGAGAGGTTTCAGGAAGTGGAGGCAGCAGACCAGATGAGAGTTGATGAGGGCTGAATGTGGAACTGGAGATGGAGAGGACAAGATGGAAGTGGGATGTGTCATCCTCTTCCCCTTCCCAGAAACATGCCATACCATCTCTTCCCCTTGTCTGATAGAACTTCCTTGTCTTCTCCATTTCACAAACTCCTGTTTATCCTCAATGTCCAGTTCAAATATCCTTCTCTGTAAATCTGCCACACACACACACACACGCACACGAATCAGCCACCAATTCCTCATATATACGGGGATTTCCTCCTCTGGGCACTAGAGGCCCCACGAGGGTAGGGACTTTGTACTCTATCTCCAGCTTCTAGACCTGGCCAAATTGAATGAATATTGTTGACTGATGAACTGAAAGTTACCATAGTACTTCACACTGCCTTGTGAAAATCGCATAATAATAACAATAGGAGTATTGGTTGCAACTAACATTTATTGAACATTTCAGTGTCCGGCACTGCTGTACTGAGCACTTTATACACATTTATCTCTTTAATGTGTACAACAGCCTCATGGGGAATAGAGTATCTCTATTTTATAAATGCAGAAACAGAAGCTCAGAGAGGTTAGTAACTAGTCCAAGGACACACAGCTAGGAAGTGTGACCAAGTTGGGATTCGAAGCCAGATTCTTCTGAATCTTGTTTAGGAATGTTTAAACACTCTGCTCTGCAGCCTTTAAATTTTCTCTCATGTCTGTCTCTTGATAAAATCAGGAGCTGTTTTATTAATTAAAAAAAAAATCCTTTGTGGACTACTGAACTCAGATTTATCAAAAACTCCTATGTGCCAGGCACTCTACACTGAGCCCTCTCAGGGACCTCATTCACAGCTGAGGCTTGGAGAGGGAAGAGACTTGACTGGGCTCACACAGCTGGGACCTGATCTTAGGTCTCTTGGACTCCTTGCCCTCGGGGACACCTAGTCAGTCATGCCAGAATGAAAGAGGAGCCAGGCTTTGAGGTTGACTGAATCTTTTGGGGGCACACAAGGGGTTGCACTGGGCTGGGGACTGAGTTTCCTGCTCCTGGCCCAGGGTGCTCCCCACTTTGGTCACTGATGAGAAAAGGTGAGGCAGGGATGGGCTGTTATAATTTTCCAAAAGCCCAGCTGTCAGACATATGAGCTCCAAGGAGGAGAGGCTGACCTGGCCCTGGGGTGGGCAGGGAAAGGTATCTCAACCGCAGAGCCTTACCAGGGCCTCGACAGAACAGGTTGAGAGCTTGCACCTATCATTGCGACTCATCCAAGGGGTGACCCGAAAGACCGCTGGGGAACCGCGACTGCCGGGGCAAAAACAAATGTGAGCCGGGGCCCAGCGCGATGCTAGAGCTCATTCGGAGCACTCTTCCGGAAGGGCAGAGACCCACCAATCAGATAAGCCAGCTGCTCTCTATTTGCATTTCATCTGCATGACCGCACCTCTTCGATCCTGCCTCTCGGCCTCCGCCCCAAAGCGTGACTCCTTGGCCTCCGCCCCATTTCGGGACCTTGCGCAGGGCTGGGCTCGGGGGATGCGGGCGTGAAGGGCCGACCTGGGCGGCCAGCCTGACCGCCCTATTCATAGCTCTGGGGCTGGCGTAGTTCGCATACTTGGCGTTACTCACGTCTGGCTGGTCCGAGGTTGCCACCCTCTGCGCTCCTGCTTCCCTCCACTCCTCTTTCCTCCCCTCGAACTTCTCCCTGTGTCTCCTCAGCCACTTTGCATCTCTGCCTGTTTTCCTGAAGTCTGGGGGTGCCCGAACCCTCGCGAGGAAACTGAGGCCTAGAGAGGGGGCGTATCTCTCACCCGGGCCTCAAGAGAGAAACGTAGTAATGAGGCGTGTGATGAGGTGGCTGAGAGCCTGGACTCTGCCGGCAGACAGACCTGGGCTTGAATCGGAGCTGCTGCTAGTCGTGGCTCCCTGGCAAGTCCCTTAGCTTGCAGTCCGGGAAGCTTTTCAGAAACAGTCAAGCTGAGACCTGGAGGGTAAGGGAGAAGTTAAAGGAAGGTGGGGGAGGGAAAGACAAATGTTAAATTCCAGGGAGCGAGAGCTGTGGGTGTGGTGGGCCAGCGCTGAGTGGACAAGGGCTTGGCCAGCTGGGGTAAGGGGACAGTGGACCCTGCAAAAGAGATGAGGCAGCTTCCCTTTTCTCCTCACTCCTGACTCTCTTCTTCCAGCACCCCCACTTTCTGGATCTGGTTCCTACTGAGGAAGGAGTTGGGGGGGTACAAGAAGATGGACAAAGATCTGAAGCAGCCTCTGCCCCAGACAGACCTTTCCTGGGAATGGGGGTTTGCCAACCATCCACCCTCTCTGAGGCGAAGCTCACTCATTCCTGCACATTCAATCCACGCTGGGCCAGGAGCTGACATGGTCCCAGCCTTCCAGAGCCTGCAGCCCCAGGGGGGAGATGTTGGTCAAAATAACCTCATAAATATATAGACACCATCTCGAGAGTACTGTGAGATCTGACCTGGTCCGGGGGGTTGAGGAGGTGTCTCTGGGGAGTGACTCTTTTGGTGAGAACTGCAGAGTGGGTTGGAACTAATTAGGGTGTGGGTTGATGAGGCAGGGAGGGAGCTGGGGAAGAGGGAACAGCATTCCAGAAACAGCATGTGCAAAGGGCCTGAGGCTGGAAGGGTGCCTAGTCTTCAAAGGAACTGGAAGAAGGCCAGGGTAACCGGAGCACAGAGCAAAGGGGTGTGGTGGGCATGGAACCCAGAGGCTCATTGCACAGGGCCTGATGGTCCTCGTGTTAAAACAATGTGTCCGGACTGTCAGGGGCCAGAGGAGTGACAGAGACTTGAGTAGAGTGGTGGACATGGTGAAGTGGGTGGACTCAGGAGACGTTTGGGAAACCAAGTCCACTCTTGGATGGGTTGTAGGGCCGGGGCTGTAGCCCCTCCCACTTTTCGGTTCCCAGGATGCCTTCCCAGCAACTTTGTCAGACTGCTATACCTAGCTTTGTTTTGTGACTGAAGAAATAAGAAAAACCTGTGTGAACTCGAGGACACAGCCAGAAAAGGACTAGAGTCAAAACCGTTGGCAAGTGTGACCCTCTCTCCAGGTCAGCTTTCTCAAGGCTGGGCCAGAAGTCTCCTTCTCACCAGCCTTCTATCCCACACCCTTAGGTGCCCTATGGTTTAGCTCAGCACCAGACTGGGTGGGGGGCCCAAGAGGCCAAGGTGGTGTGTGGGTGTGTGTCTCGCTTATCCTAAGAAGCTGCTCTGCTGTTAAATGAGTTAATGCATGTGAAGCGTGCCTGGCTTATAACAAGGGCTCAACAAATATTAATTACTGCTGCGGCTGTCACAGTGTCCCCAAATGCAGAGCCCGGCACCTGGTGAGGGGGAGGATCTGGGGCCGAAAGCAATGCCGTCTGTCCTCTTCAGACCACAGAGCCCAGCCCAGAAACCATCCCTGCTCCCTCCTGGGCAGAAGCCAGGGGAGGTTGTTTGTCCCTGCAGAGCCACCGTCCCCTCCACCCTTCCAGCTGCCTCGGGGGCAACACGGGCTGGATTAGGGAGAGGTTCAGCTCTTACACTGGGGCGCTGGGCGTAGGATGACCTGGGCAGGTTGAGCAGGGCCTGGGCTGAGGGGGTGGGTGGTTTCAGGGGTGGAGCTGAGAACCTCTCCCTGTAGGGAGCCCCATGTGCCCTTGGGGAGACTTTCAGAATCTGCTGAGACCTGCCCTGGGAGGGGATGTGGTCTCAGCTTGACTTGGACTGAGCGCTCCCCTGAAAGAAACCAGTGGGTGCACCTGTTGTCTCTGCCTAGATGGTCAGACAACAGGAAGAACTTCTGAAGAGAGGTGTGGGGGACCATGGGAAGAGCCACGTCCAGGGTTCTCCCCCAGTCTCCTCTGAAATGAGGTTTTCAGTGTGGAGTCAAAGAACGAATATGATGACTTTGGGGAAGAGTCATTGCAGGCATCCTCTGGCCTTCAGGAATGGCTGCCCCTAACACGATCTGGTCTGAGAAATTGCTCAGGCCTCTCTCCAGGCCTCCTTGACCAACCAAAGCGAAACCCTTCCTAAGAGTCCACAGTCACTCTGTCCTTCTGCTCCTCTGTAACAGGTGGGGAGTCTGACCCTGGGGCCTGGCTAGGGGCCTGGACAGTGCAGCAGGGAAGGGGAGTGGAGGGAATGAGGGCACCCTGCCCACTCTGGGCTAAGGAGATAAGTGTGCCAGACCTGGGCCAGCAGGGGGCTCTGCTGCATGCGGGCCCTGCCTGCATCTCTGCCAAGGCTGCATCCTTCAGCGTGCAGGCGTGGTTTTCTTGGAGTGTGTGCCTGAGAGAGCATTGGAGAACAGGGATTTGCCTCTGTGTGCACACCCTGGTGTGTGTGTACATGTTACAAGTGGTGTGTAAACATATGTACATAGGCTTGGGAAAGACGTGTGTGTTGAGGGGAGGGTCGGACCTCAGGGGATCAGGAGCCCTATACTCAGCCTGACTTTGCTAGAAAAGCTCTTCCAAGGTCCTGGCACCTTGGAATGTGGCATTTCAAGACACTGCATCCGTCTGTCTGGCCTCCGATAGATGGTAAGTGAAAGTGTTAGTCGCTTAGTCGTGTACGACTCTTTGCAGCGCTATGGACTATAGCCTGTCAGGCTCCTCTGTCCCTGGAATTCTCCAGACAAGAATACTGGAGTGGGTTTCAATTTCCTTCTCCAGCGATCTTCCCAACCCAGGGATGGAACCTGGCTCCCCCACATTGCAGGTAGATTCTTTACCATCTGAACCACCAGTGAAGCCTGATATATGGTAGGTCCTCATCAACGCCAAGGATCTACTGTGTGTGAGGTTCAGACTCCCCTGGGCCTAAGAACTCCCCCTGCACAGGGACTACTAGGGTGCCAGAGACGACAGTGGGGGCTCTGAGAGGGCACAACGGAAGGGGATGGGAGGGAAAGGTTCTCCCTGCAGGAGGTGCCCAGCTGTCTTCGGCATCCACTGTGGGCAGGGCCTGCTTCTGGGCCCCATTGGAGGACCCATTCATTTATTCTATTTTCTTTCAATAATATATATATTTTTAATTTGAATTCTGACTTTGCCATTTTCTTGGTGTGTGCTAAAATATAGACAGCTCAAAACTGATCATTTTTAAGTGTACGGTTCAGTGGCATTAAGTCCATCCACATCGTTTTGAAACTGTCACCACCACAAACCTCCAGAACCTTTTCATCTTCCCAAACTGAAACTCTGTACTCACTAAATAATAACTTACATTCCCCTTTCCCCTAGCCTTTGGTAGCCACCGTTCTATTTCCTGTCTCTGTGAATCTCGCTATCTCATATAAGCAGAATCATACAATATTTGTCTTTCTGTTTTAAAGCAGTGTGGTCTCTCTCTTTTTTTAAAAAAAAACTTTTTGACCATACCACGTGGCCTGTGGGATCTTAGTTCCCAGAGCAGGGATCAAACCTGTGCCCCCTGCAGTGAAAGTGTGGAGCCCTGACCACTGGACCACCAGGGAAGCTCCAATACTTGTCTTTTTGATCTGGCTTATTTCACGTAGCATAATGTCTTCACGGACCAGGTCATTGTAGCTCAGATGGTCAAGAATCTGCCTACAATGCGGGAGACCCCGGTTCCATCCCTGGGTCGGGAAGACCCCCTGGAGAAGGAAGTGGCAACCCACTCCAGTATTCTTGTCTGGAGAATTCCATTGACAGATGAGCCTGGTGAACTACAGTCCATGGGGTCACAGACACGATTGAGTGACTTTCACTTTCAATTCACAGTGTCTTCACGGATCATCCATATTGTGGCATGTGTCAGAATTTAAGACAATAAAATTCCATTGTGAATATATATATACATATATGCATATATATATATACATATATATATCACATTGTGTTTATCCAATTCATCTATAATGGATTGTTTCCACCTTTTGACCTTTATGAAATATGCTGCTATGAACATCATTGTACAAATATCTATTTGAGTCCCTGCTTTCACTTCTTTTGGCTTCACGGCCAGATGTGGAATTGTTGGGTCATATCGTAATTCTATGTTTAATTTTTTTAGTAATATTGTTTTCTACCATTTAAAAAATTGAAATAATTATTTTACAATGTTGTGTTGATTTTTGATGAACAATAACAGAAATCAGGCATAAATATACATATATTCCCTTCCTCTTGAGCCTCCCTCCCACCACCCCCACCCCACCCCTCTGGGTCATCACAGAGCACTGGAACTGGGCTCCCAGTGCTTTATAGCAGCTTCCTGCTAGCTATCTGTTTTACACATAGTAGTGTCAATGCCACTGTCTCAATTCATCCCCTCCTCTCCTTCACCTTCTATGTCCACATGTCTGGTCTCTGCAGATGCAAATAAGCCATTTTGCATTCCCACCAGCAAAGCACAAGAGTGAATTTCTCCACATTCTCACCATCAGCAAATACTTTTTGAGAGTCTACTACAGACAAAGCACTCTAGCTCTACAAATACATTTCTGAAAATGTAGTAGCTAGGATCCTTAGGAAGCTCTCAGTCTAGTGGGAGAGACTCAGGCCAGGCCCTTGAGTACTCTCCGATCTGAGGGAAGGACACAGGCCTTGACTGCTGGGAAGAGACTCTGGACTAATATGGGGCAGAACAACAAGCCTGCTCTCAAGGAGCCCAATCTGATGGAGAAAGGACCGCTTCTTCCTTCTGAGGAGTCCCCAGACAGGCCCAGAGACCAGAATGGCTACCGGAAGGGCATGCCTTGAGACAGTAGAGGGGCTGCTGAGTGGAGTAAATCAGGGGTTGAGAGGGCCTGTGGTGCGCCCTGGCCCACGCTGGGGCCACGGTTGCCTGGGCAATGGCCCCACTGTTTACTTTGTGGCTGGCTCCAGACTCACCCTGCTCTGTAAGCGCTCATTTCCCACCACGAGGAAAGACCCCTCCTTCTGGTGTCCCTGAGGAGGGAACTGGCTCTCCTGCTGGGAGGAGGCCCTGCCAGCCTGGCACCTTCGCCATGCTCCTTGTCTGCTGGGAGCAGGCTCTGTCCTGGGGTCTCATGTTGGCCGCCCCTTCCTCATTCCCAAAGGACCTACAGACAAGGCTCTGGGCCTGAGGAAGTTCTGCTACAAAAGTGGGGGGCTCCTGATGATTCCTCCCTGCTTATTAGGGGAAGGTGGGGCATGTAGGGGGCTGGCAGTGGAGGTGATGGTGCTGCCCATGTGAATAGGTTCACCTGGGTCTGTACAGACCTCCTTGAGTGTCTGTATGTGTCACTGTGTCTTTGTGTACGTGGGGCCAAGCTGTTTGTATATCTGTGAGTGTGGTTGGGTATGTGAGTGTGAATATCCAAAAGATGCTGAAAACATCTTGCACTGACCTTGAGGGCAAGTGAAATAAATCAGAGAGAATCAGATACTGTAAGTATGATTTCACTTATATGTGGAATCTAAAAAGAAACCCCCCCCCAAACAAACAAAAAAAACCAAACCAGGTTCACAGACTGGTGGTTGTCAGAAATGGGGGGTGGGTGAAATGGGTGGAAGGAGTCAAAAAGAAAAGTCCTGGGGATGTCATGTATAGCGCAGTGACCATAGTTAATAATAGAGTATTACATGCTTGAAGGTTGCTAAGAGAGTAGATCTGAGCTCATCACAGGAAAAAAATTCTGCAAAGTGTGGTAACATGTTTAACTAGACTTGTAGTGATCACTTCAAAATATATGTGAATATCCAATATGTGAATATCCAATCATGCTGTATACCTGAAACTAATATAATGTTACACATCAGTTATACCTCAATAAAAAAACCTTTTAAAAGAAAAAACAACAAACAAAAGCTTGCATTTATTGAATTCCTACTCAGGACTTCCTTTAATTGACTTAATTCTCCCAACAACCTATGAGCTGGAACTTAAGTGTCATTCCCTTTTTACTGGTGAGGAGCTGAGGCTCAAAGAGGTTAAGTAATTTGCCCAAGGTCTCACAGCCAGGAAGTAGTAGAGACAGGACACAGACCCAGAAGTTCTGGACTCCAGAGGACCCTGGAGTCCACGTGCTAAGCCTGAGCCATACTGCCACTGGAAGAACTAGGGGATTCGGTGCTGCCTGAGGGTGCTGCTTGACTGTGGGCCCGTCCTGAATTTCTGGCATCGCCAGTGCTTCCTCCTCCCTTTTCTCTCACCTTCCCCTCCCCCAGCCTTCCTGGGGCCCAGTTTCAGAGTGGGAGAGGAGTGTCACCACACCCCCACTCAGGGCAAGACTGACCCTGGATAGGGAGAGACCCTCTGAGCCACCCCCCCACTGCCTGCAGGCTAGATCGAGTATGGGGTCCCCAGGTTCCCAGAGACGCGGGGTTATCCGCACATTCAAGAATGTTGGGGAGACCCGGGCCTGCCTGGCCGGCTTGTCAGCTTCGCCTGTTGGGGCACGTCAGGCTGCACACAAGCAGTGCTGAGAGAGAAGCAGGCATCCGAGTGGGGCAGAAGGGTGGAGGAGGAGGGAGGGGGCGGCTGCCCTTGAGCGAGGAGACTGGGGCAGGGGTCAGAGGCCCAGGGGTGGGCGGGCGGGCATGCCTTGGTATCACATTGCCTGCATGCCTGGGATGGACTGGCTGGCAGAGGATTTGCTCTGTCTGTATGTGAGGTTGTGGGGTGGTTATTGTGATACTGACCAGGGTTCCTGGCCTTCCCCAATCAATAAAAATTGACTAGAAGCCAGATAAGAAATTCAGGCAAGGCCTTATTAGGACCCCTGCTACCACAGGGTCTAGAGAGAACAAACAAGTTCCCTTGCTTGCTGCTACCTGAGGAAGGGGCAGGCTTGTTCCTTATATGGGGGGAGGGGAGGGGTGTGTCCAAGAGTCAGGCTGGAGCGGTGTCTTAGGTATTTTGCCCACCCCTCTTGTGGTGTTGAGTATAGAGGGCATTCTCAATACCCTTCTTTTTCTCCCCAACTCCTGCTTTTCTTCTGGGCTCTTCAAAAGTGGCAGTTGGGTTTTTTGGTCTCTTTGTATCTTTAGTCCATAATTTTGCCCCAACTGTGAATGTGTACAGTTATTTTTAGTCCCATATATAGTTTCTTTGCATTTTGTTGCTGGAGGAGAATTTTATCCAGGGGCAAGCACTGCAGCAAAGGGTCCCAGGTCCCAGCCTGTGTCAATGGGTCCCAGTTTGGTGGTGTGCAGTGGGCATATGGAACCAGTCAGTCCTTTGGAGATTCCACATGATTCTCTTGGGGTGGTTGCATTGCTTGTCTAATGGTTTGGAGCCTATGTTCTGGGAGGAGGCACTAAGCAAGCCAGAGGAAGAAAAAGCAGGCAAATTGACCCAGAGAACCCTCTTTCTCACTTCCTGAACCACATGCCCTTCAGCAGTACCCGTTTCCCTCCTTCTCCTCTCACCTGACCCTTGGGCCCCAGGATGCTCTCCTCTCCCCAGCTCCTGGTTGTCAGGCTGGCCCCTTCAGCCTTCCGCTCCACCAGCCCCATCCACCCTCTGGTTCAAAGGCTAACCTGGGAGGCCCCGAATGCCACCCTCAAACAAGCTGTCCCCTTCCAGAGAGAAGAGGCCCTGAATCCCTGACACAGGGGCTCCTTTGGTATGTGTGTGGGGGTCTCTGTTGGTGGGGGTGAAGGCAGCTGGCTTGGACCTGAATCTAGAACTCGAGACCCCTGAAGATTTCAGGAGCTAGGATAGCACTGTAAGTACCCTGAGGGTGAGGTCTGCATTTGTCTTATCTTTCTAAGGTGTCCCAGCTCCCAGCATAGCACCTGGCCCTTAGCAGGCACTCAAGTTTCTGAATAGATAAATAAGGGGATAATGGAAAGAGATTTGAGTCAGCTAGAATCCTAGGATGGTCCCAGCTTAGCCTTGAATCAGTTATTTGTCCTCTCTGAGCCTCAGTTCCTGCATCTGAAAAATGGGTATAAAAACAATTTCACATATCCGGTTCTTAGGGTAAGGATCAAATGAGATAAAGTGAAAGTGCTTTCCAACAGTAAAGGATGATCTCATCTGGAGAGAGGAAGACTGGACACCCTCCCTTTGGGAGTGTAGTCCCCAAGCCCTCCCCAGGGACCTTCAGGAAGATAACTTTGAATGGATTTTGCAAGCTGGTCAAACTCGAGGATGATGGGAGAGACTGCTCAGCGGGGTAATTCCTGATTTGGGGGGAGGAAGCTGGGAGGGTGTAGGGGAGTACTCACACCAGGCAGGAAGGCTTGGAATAGAATCTCAGCTACGCCTGGTATTTCCCAGCCCTTGTTCCCCCCCCTGACTGCACTCTGGGGCCCACCCCACATTCCTTTCCCAAAGGAAATGGGGGAGGTGGCTGAGAGGCTCCCCAGGCCTGGAGGATCATTTATTCAAACTGTGTATAGGTTTCTAGGCCCTACTGTATGTACCCTGCACCTGACATCCCTACAGAGGAAGCTGGGGTGGAGAGGGTGGGGTGGGGAAGGTGTAGGTTTGTGTTAGAGGAGGCTGTTACCTACTTTTGGGGGCCTTGTTGCCCCTGCCAGGTTGGAGGGCAGGAGATGGGTGTCACAGATGGCCTATATTTCCCAGGTCTCTGCAGCCCTGAACACAGAGACCTGGTGCTGCTTGTCCACCTTGCCTCTCCCCACAGCCCTCAGAACCTTCACCAGTTTCGAGGGAAGGAGGTGGGTTCTTGATCTGGACACACGGACACGTCAGCACCTGTTGGCCATGAGAGACTCCATGGGGTACGAGAGGGGAGAGTGAGTCCATTTTCTCAGAACCAGGGACCAGACTTGCAGCAAGAGGAAAGGAAATCAGGCAGCTGGAGGGACTAACTGGCTGCCTTCTGGGAAAGCAGGCCAGGCTTTGAGTCAGGACATCCCTATGGTCATAGCCCTTCATTTGGGGTGGCAGAGTCTGAGGACATCTGGTCAGAGCTTCCACGTGGTCTGAGGCCCTGGCTTTTGGAGGGCATGACAAAGGCAGGAGTGGTCCTGACCCAGGAGCCTTGCTTTTCTAATGATGTGGAGCTTGCTGATGGAGATGCCAGGAGTCCTGCTCCCCTTGACCATGGATGGTCCTTTCCAGCTCTGCCCCAAGCCCTCCTGACTCAGCGCTGATGGCAGCCTCCCTCTTCCCGTCTGGCTTCCGCCAGGGAGGGGGTGGGGGTCTGGCTCCTGCACTGGGGGCCCAGCTAGCAGCAAACAGGAAACAGGAGAACAAAACCACTCCCGGCCCCACACGCCTCACCCTCACCCTTCCCCCTCCCTCCCTCGCTCCTGCCCACCCTCATGGTCCTTTATTTCTCCTCTCTCTGCCCCTTGGTTTCACCTCCTCTCTGTGCCCCTCTGTCTCTCTCCTCTGCCTCCCACATGATCCTCCATCCTGGCCTGTCCTTTCCCGGGACAGCAGGTGATGGGAAGGGATGCTGCCTGTTCTGCCTGGTTCTCCCTTCTGGTGGCTTCCCCTGCAAGGGCCCAACCCTATGACTCTTCCTGATTCCTAGATTTGAGAGCAGAGTTTGGCTGGATCTGTTCCCCGCTGCCCTCAGCATTCCTTCCCTGGTGTTGGCTAGAGTTTAGGTGTAAGACCAAAGTTGGAATGAAGGGCTCTGGACTTGGAGTCCCAGTGCTGCCCTCACAGACTGGGTGCTCTTGGGTTTCTGTTGTTTCCTTCTCTGAAAACTGGGTCAGGGCAGTGGTCCCAGGCCCCAGCGAGCTGCTGTGTGGGGCAAGCACACGGTGAACAGTCAAGTGGATAGAAACAGTGGTGGCGACAACACACCTACTAGCCCAGGCCTCTGTCGGCCCCACCCGGGAAGGGGCCTGGGAAGAGAGAGCAGGAAGGGGTGGAGGACAGGGTCTGCCATGACTCCAGCTTCCTGTCTGACTCACGTGCTGGGGGTGAAGTGGGGGCCAGCTTGGAGCCCATTGTTGGCTTGTGGTGTCCCCTCTGGGTCGAGCTAATGGGCAGGGGGTCCTGGGGAAGAGGGGTGGTGATGTGTTCCCATAGCTGATGGTGAGAAGTGTACAAGATGACTGTGAAAGGGGGTGGTATGAGAGACAGCTGCTCCCTGTGCAGGGCAGTGTGTGTGAGTGTGTGTGTGTGTGTGTGAGAGAGAGAGAGAGACAGAGAGACCTGAGGGGGCACAGCAGCAATGCATTGAGTGGCTGTGCTGAGTAGTGTGTACATGTCCTATAGGTGTGTGCCTTTGTGGGTTTTGTGGGTCTCCCTGTTGGGGGGAGGTGTGGGCAGGTGGGGGTAGGTAGGAGGGGGCCTGGTGTGCTTTTAAGGGCACAGTGGATATGCTTACAAATGTGTCTCAGTGGGAGGTGGGGGCCATTATACCCATGGGAGGGTGTCCAAAGCCTGTGTGCATAAAGAAGGGTGTCCATGCGCACCATGTGTATGAGGGGTGTAGTGTGTGTGTGTGTGTGTTTCTGTGGGGTATGTGGACATAGGGAGAATGAGTGTGCCTGTGGGGGGAGGGTGTAGGGTGCCTAGATGTGTGTGTGGGTTGGGTGTATGTTGGGTGTGTGTTTACATGTGTACCCATGCGAGTGTGTATCTCTCTGGGGTGCAGCAAGATGCATGAGCTTTGAACTGGAAGGAGTATAGCGTGTGCGGGCGGGTACGGAGAGTTTTCCTGTGAGTGGGATGTGTGCGTGAGTGTGTGTGTGTGAGTGTGTGTGTGTACGTATGTACCCGCGCGCGCCTGCACGGGGTGTGCAGTGTGTGACTGCGGGGGCAGTGCGCAGGGCCTCTCCTGTGTGGGGGTGTGTGTGTAGGATGGGGCGGCCGCGGACAGGGGCCGCCCCGGAGGGGGAGGCGTCTGCCCTGCGCGACTCGTCGGTGTGTCCGGGCTCAGGCGCCCTCGGCGGAGAGGCGTGGGAGGTGCGGAGCCGCTACAGCCGTCCTGCCGCCGTCCGCGCGGGCCGTCCGTCCCCTCGGGGCCCCAGGGCCCCGGGCCCGCGGCTCCGGGGGGCGGGCGGGGACCCCCGGGGCCCGCCCGCCGCCGCCGCCGCCGCCGCCGCCGCCGCCGCCGAGGGTACCGAGGACGCCGCCCGCCGGGCGCCGAGGAGCGGGCCGCCGGCCCCCGCGTGGCGCGCCGGGCTCCGGAAGACGAGCCCGCGGCGCGCTGGGGCCGGGGCGGCCGGCCCCGGAGGCCCCCGCCAGCCGCGGCTCTCGTGGGCAGCGCGGTGTGGCGCGTGGAGCGTGCGGGGGCCGGGGGCTGGCGCTGGGAGCGCGCCGTCGGCGTGGACTGCAGCGCCCCGGAGCCGCGCTGCCTCTGGCTGCCCTGCCTCAGCCACAGCGACCGCCGCGCGCCAGGGGCGCATCCAGCCAGGGTGAGCGCCGCGCGGGCCAGCGGGGCCGGGGTCTGAAGCGGGGCAGGGGCCCGGGCAGGCCTCGCCCAGGTGGATGGGACCAGGTCACCAACAACTCCCTGCGATCCTTGAGCTGTGTGCGCCGCCCAGTCTTCCGGGACCCATGCCCTGGAGTGGGGAGGGAGTGAGGAGCTGGAGAGATGCAGGTGAGGGCGGCAGACTGATGGCTGAGACCTTTTCTGGGGTTGCTGGTTGAGAACTCTAAGTCTGGTGGTGGCCTGCAGTGGGCTCAAGCCTCTTGGTTTACAGGTGGCAGAAAGATGGAAAGGACCGGGGTTTGAAGAGATGCCAGGGCATGGAATCCTGGAGAGTTTAGGCTGACAGTGACTCTGAGTCAGAACTCTGCCCTCTTCCTTGTAGGGGACCTGGGCACAGAGACACACAGGGTTTTCAAGCGGACCAAGGAGGTAATGAGTGACCTCAGGGTGAGGACTGATATGGCAGGGGTGGAGGGGTGGGGACAGTGTTTCTGAGGTCCCAGATCGACCAGGCTGGCAGGGTGTGAGTCACAGTGGGCGTCATGCCCAGCGTGAATGCTGTGCTCCCCGCAATGACCTCTTTATGCTCCTGGGGGAGGGGAGGAGCCGGACTCCCCTGGGTTCTAGCTCCTGGTGTTGCCAGCCCATCACATGTCCAGTTCTGTCTTATTTGTGGCCCTGGGGCGGCCTGCCCTTCTCCCACCATCAGTGGAAATTTCTGGATGTCTCTCCTGACCCGAAGGTGGAAGCATTTGGAAGTATATCTGGGCTAGGGCATTACTTGGTGATGTCCCTGTGTCCCCCGAGCCTCCCTCTCTCCTTGCTCTTGTCTCTGTACCTACCTCAGATAGCACAGTTGGGGATGTGTGTGTGAGCTATACCTCTTCCCAGTCTAATCACTTTCCACTGCTGGTCCCTCCTTCTCTGTTTCTTCATCTGTCACCTCCCTCCCCCTCAAGACGAGAGCAAGACCCAGCACTGTCCCAGATGGGAGGAGAGCAGAGGAAACATGCATGTGTAATAGCATGAAGGATTGAGGTTAAACCTAAGGAAGAACTTCCCACGGAAGGGCCGCCAAATCTGGTCATTGATGGGGGCTGCAGTGTCTCCTTTTCAGGCAGGGCTGTGGTTCCTGTGCCAGGGGGATTACCACACTGACATTCTCATGCGCCTAGTTGGCAGGGATGGGGGAAGGGGCCTTGGAAGGAAGGGAAAAAGGAAAGGGAGAGGCAGAGATAAGGGAGGGAGCACCAGTGGTGCCTGGGTGAGGAGAGGACCCGAGAGAGAAAGGCATGCTCACTGCCCTTGATTACAGGCCCCTCCTCCCCAGGGAGTGGCACCCCCAGGCAGCTGGCAGCTCCAGGCAGGATGTGTGCTGGGGGAGGGGCGGGGGGCGTGCGGGGACCTGTCCCAGCCACTTCTCATCACTGGGGCAGCTGGTGGCTTAAACCATAA
The DNA here is from genome assembly GCA_024291935.2 of Okapia johnstoni. NCBI lineage: Eukaryota > Metazoa > Chordata > Mammalia > Artiodactyla > Giraffidae > Okapia > Okapia johnstoni. The sequence continues at coordinate 22,557,490 of CM044306.1, read as the reverse complement.
TCCAGGACACCAGCAAAACAATAGGCCCTGCACACAGCCTCAGCTCAGAGCCCCGGTGGAGGATGTGCAGCGGAGGCACTCCACGCTGGGCAGGAGCAGGGGGTTTGGTAGGAGGGGGCAGTGGAGGGTCCCCGGAGGCCCTCTTCTCTTTCTCATCTGTTCCTTGCCAGATCAGCAGAGATAGGAAATCTAGGGGATTTCAGATCTCAGCAGAATTCCCAGAGAATTTTCTCTTCTGGGCTCCTCAGACCTCCGTGGGGGTGTGGGGCTCAGTGGGAGTGTCCAGGCTATAGCCACAAGTGGAAGGAGCTGAGGGGGCATCATCGGACCTTCCGCCTGATGCCAGAAAACCAGCTGAGGCCTCCTACGGCCTCCCTGATGGGGGTCATCCAGCTTTCACTTGGGCCTTTGTGAGGACAGAGAGCTCAGAACGCCATCTGGGTCACTTTCCAGATGTATATGATTAGAATGATCTCCCTGGCTAGGAGTTTTGCTCAGCCTTCTCAAATCTTCCACCTGGCTGTGTCTTCTGGAACTGTATGAAGCAAGCCTGTTACTTCTGTGGCACTTTAATCTTCTGAGATTTGAGGATATCCCCTCCCCAAACCTCCTGCCCCATGGAGCCCAGCCCCCACCCCACGCAGAAATCGCTAGCTTAGGGCTGGGCACAGGATCCACTCCTTCTGCCAGATGTGTAAACTGGAGGGTGGCTGGATGCGGGCAGGGACTTCTTAGGATGAGTGCATTAGAGTTGCAGTTTTGAGGTGGGGAGTGAGGGGGATTTTGTAGTGAAGGGGGAGCTCCTCACCCCGGAATCTTCTTCCCTCTGCACCCAGCTGCACCTTTCTTTCTGCAGCTGAAGGCTTCTTCTGCCTGGTGCCAAGGAGAAGCGAGGGGGTGAGGGAGGGGAGGGGCTTCTTGCCCTCCAAGGGGTTTGGATTAGGGACACCAGGTGGGTTAGGCTGCCCGAGATCAGGGGTTAGTGAACCCCTGAGGGAGGTGTCCTGGCTGTTCAGCAGGCAGACTGCCCTTCACTTTGACTCCCTCCTGTCACCCACTTTCCCACCTGAAGCAACCTCCTCTCAGGCACTAACCTCCTTCTCTCCCTCTTACCCCAGAAACAGACCCATGTGCCCCCAAACCCTCGTCTTCAGACACCCTCTGCCCTGCCATCTTGGGGAATCCCAAGTACTCAGGTGGGGTGGCCAGAGGGTAGAGGAGTGTCTCCCCAGCCCGGTTATCCACTCAGTTCTGGTGAGCCAGCCAGACATGTGGGCTCGGTCCCTTCAGCGGACTGTCTGCTGTCCAGTCCACTCCCTTGTGACTCATGGTCCCTCATGTCTTCTTGCTGCTGCTCCTGAAGGATGCATGTGTGCGTCAGTCTGTCTGTGCCTGTGTGTGTTGTGTGCGCATGTCTGTGTCTCCGTGAGCATGTGTGTGCTCATCGGTGTGTCTGTGCACCTTTGCACACGAGCGTTCTTGTCTGGGTGTTTGTGGTGTGTCCTGTCTATGTGAGTGCATGTGGGTGTGTCTGTACCCGTGTCCGTGTGCACGTGTGCGTATGTGAGATTGTGCAGCGGGCAATTCCCAGGCAGGAAGGCTGTGTGTCCAGAGTCAGTGAACTTTGGCTGAACTGAACAGAACGGACACCTGACTTGCTGCACTGTTATTTCCCTGGACGCATAGGTGTCTTGAGGGACTGAGGAAAAAAAAAAAAAGGAAGCTGTTGGGCTGATGAGTGTGGGAAAAGAAGGGAGAGGGGAGCAGGGGTCTGGGCACAGCCGGGTCGGTGGGCCCCAGCCCTCCCCCCAGGTCCTCCAGGCTGCAGGAGGCTGTGTGCGGACTGGCATCTCACCTTTGCTCGTTCTGCTCCCACAGCTGCCCCTGGGCCCGAGAGATGGGTGCTCTCCCGCGCGCCCCCTCCCCTGGCAGGGCCCACGGACACTGCTCCTGCACAAAAGCCTCCAGGACGGCTTCGGCTTCACCCTGCGCCACTTCATCGTGTACCCACCCGAGTCCGCTGTGCACTGCAGCCTGAAGGTAGGCCTGCACCCCCGGCCTGCCCTGAGGGAGCTTTCAGGGTAACTCCTTTGTGCTCTCCTCCGGGTGCTCCTGTGCCTGGGGAAGAGGGTCACCGAGAGGCAGGGGCAGCCCTGGCTGGGTCATCTGTGTGGTATGACAAGCCCCCTATCTGCTCTGGGCTCAGTCTTCTAAGGAGAACGGGGTGGTTGGCTTGGGACAAGGAGCTAGAGGTGGGGGAGTCAGGATGCTCCCCCCGCCCCGGGACTCTCGGCCTCTGGAAGGTGAACAACTTCTCAGGAGATGGGCTTCCAAGGACCCTTTGTCTACCGGCCGCTTCTGAGCTGGGTTAGTTGACCCTCCCCAGCCTGAGCTCTAGGGCAGTTGTCCTCACACTTCCGGGACCCCTCCCAGAGTGCCCCAGGCCCTTGCTGGCCTCAGCTCTGTGCCTAGAAAGAGCCCTGCGCTGGGCTGGAGACCTGGGCCCCAGTGCTGGTACAACTCCTAACTCACAGTGGGTCTTGGGCAGTCTCACCCTCTCTGGGCTCCATGTCTGCTGCTGTCACCTGAGGGCATTTATCTATTTGACCCCTAGGAACCCTTCCAGCCCTAATATAAATATCAGGTTCTCTGAGTCCAGCAACTGGGGCTACTCCAACCGAGCCACGGTATGGGCTGGGGGCTGGGGGCTCCCTGACAGGAAGGCTTGAGGGGGGCCTAGGCAGGAACCAGGACTCCCCAGGAGGGCCCAATTCCCTTCCCCTCCTCTCTCCCAGCAGGAGGGGAGAACGATTTATTTTGGGGCCCATGAACCTGTTTCTCCCCTCCCCCAGGGCTGGGACCAGCCTGCACAGCTGTTGAGGGACAGGGAGCTTAGTCCCACCTGCCAGAGAACCAAGGCATTGGATTTCTCTGCCTGAGTCCGTGTGCCTGCTCGTTTCTTTGTATGCACATATGCGTGCATGGTATGCTAGTCATGTACACGCATGTGTGTATATCTAGACATGTGTCTATATATACGCTTCACGCGTACATGTCGCTGCGTAGCTCTCACACCTGTGTCTGAGTCTGGGTATGAGCCAAATCTTCTCATTGGCTGTAAGAGGGGCTGATGATGTGTGGTAGGGGCACTGCCTCACCCCTTAAGCCTGAGGACACCAGCCTCCCAGTTCCCTGGAACCTCGGGTCCTTCCTTCCCCAGAATGTACCCCCTTTCTGGACCTTCCTCCTTCCCTCAGGGGACCTCCGGAGGGTGGCCCTGCAGATGCAGCTCGAGTGGTCTAGGCTGGGTGGTTGGCCTGTGTCTCAGAGAGACCTCGCTCACGTGGAAGACTCCAGGGCAGGGCAAGCCAGGGACGGGCTCCGTCCCTTTCCAGAACATGCCCAGGGCTGGGAGCCTGCAGGGCGCTCACCCGTCTAGATGCATCCATCTGCCGCTGCCACCCGCTCACAGTGCTGTCAGCTCATATCAGTGGGCACGCGCCCCGCTCGGGAAGACGGGCGCCAAGGGACTGCTCTCCAACACAGAGCCCCGCGGCTTCCTGTCCTGGCTGAGGTTCCCCAGACTCCTGGGGTTCAGCACTGGCTGCTCTGTTGTTTCTGAGTGGCCCTGGACAAATCACACCCTGTCGTCTGTAAAGTGGGTGATCTGTGGGGTGGATTAGACAAGATGACCCCAAAGGTCCTATCCAGCTGGAAAGTGCTACACCCTGCTGGCCTGGCCTGTCTCTCTGACTTCTTCTTGCCTTTTTCCGATTTTTCCCCAAATGCAGTGCCCTTCCCTCCTCATTCACGAGGATGAGCCCAGAGACTTCCCTCATGGGTCTCTTTGAGGCCATTTCTTAGCCCTGCACCTAGATGCTGGAAACATTTTCATATCTACTCTCTCCCACTCAAGAACTTCAACTGGCTCCCTCGTTCTTTCCTTTCGGACCTGAAAGCTTGAGTCTGACTCTTGTCACTTGCTGGTGTTGACTCTTTGCTTCAGCTCAGCTGACCCAGTCCTGTTTCTGCCACCGAGTGCCTGCGTATTCCGCTCACCCCACCCCAGTGCCTTCTTTCAGTCGGCCTGAAACTTGCCTTAAACCGCCCCCTCCCAGAGGGACTAATCAGGTCTCCCCTCCCCATTCTCTGAGAGCTGATAGCCACTGTTGGCACTTGTCATGCCTGCTTATCTGTGTCTGCCTGGGTCCTGTCTGTGTGTCAGTGGATTGGCCCCTCCTCCGCTGGGCTTCGAGCTCTCCAAGGGGAGGGGTCCTGAGTCCCCCATTGGATTGGGGGCTTTCAGATGGCTGAGATGCTGATGTGGTAGGACTAGCAGGCATGAAAGAGGGCTTCTGTGACTGGGGGACGTTGCCTGGGATGTGACCTCCCCGTAGACAACCCTCCCTCTGCCTCTGGCTTCTGGGCTAGTTGAAGGATGATAAGAGGGGAGGCTGATGGGTGGGGGAGCTTGAAGGGGCCCACCCCAGCGAAGCTGGGCCTCCCCCTGTGCTGCCGAGGGCCCACACCCGCCTCTGTCCCCTGCAGGAGGAAGAGAATGGAGGCCGAGGAAGAGGTAAGGAGTGGGCTGGGCTGGGCTGGGCTGGGCTGGGCTGGGGTCCCGCTCTGTGTCTGGCCCTCTCCTCCAGGTCAGCCTGGATTCTGCTGCACCCTCGCCCTCGACTGCAGCCCCTGTCTGCTCTTTCTTGTGTATCCGCTTGCACACATGCTTACTCTTTGCTCCTTCTCTTTTCTCCACATTTGTCTTCCTCGGACCTGTCCGTTTCACACTGGGGGAGGTGTTCTGGGGAGCAGGTGGGTTTCTAAGCCCTGGCCCCTGCCCTAGAGTTACTCCCAGCCTAGATGGAGGCTCAGGCAGGACCTGCAGCACCGTGGGGGTAGGAAGGCTGATAGAGGGCTGTCCCTGGGGGCAGAGACACTAGGGTTCTCAGGGTATAAGGGCGGCCCTGAGGTCCTTCTGTTTTCAGATGTGAGACTAACTCCCCTGGCTGTCACCCTTGCTCTCCCAAATGCCTCCCCAGGGTGTTCAAGGCAGAACTTCTTGAACAGGCAGGCTTCCATCTCTGCACCTGAGGCTTCTACTGGGTGCGCATGGGGACTCTGTCTTTCTGAATCCCCACTGCAGAGGCCTATGGTGGGGGAGGAGCCAGCCGACCTAGTGCAGGCCTGTTTCTCTGAGGGATATGGCACTTAGCAGCAGAGGAGTAATGCTGGGATGTAATGTGATATCATCAAGGAGCGAGTGCCAGTCCTGGGATCACAGGCCTCTGCAGCCCTGACCCTGGGGAAGGGAGTGGGGTGGGAGGTCAGGGTGTCTGTGAGCCTCAGGGCCATGCTTAGCTCTCCCTGGGTCTGGATGTGGACAGGCTCTGAGTGTGTGGGTGTCTCTCCTTGCTGGACTTTTATGGCACCCTTCTTTTGTTTTGTGATGTTTGTGTGTGTATGTGTGTGCATGCCTGTCTGTCTGCCCCACTAGACAATGAGCTCGGGAAGGGCAGGGGCCCCGTCTGTCCTTCCTCTGAGGTCTCCTTTCTAGCACGGTGCTAGGACACAGGAGCCATTTAAGGAGCGAATCCATGTGTCCGTGTAACTTTTCATCCTAGTGTGTTTTGTCTGATCCTGTGTGTCCGTGTCCCCGTGGATGTGTGGCTCTGTTTTGTGTCCGTGTGAGTGTGCTCATTCTCTGAGTGTGTGTCCCCCGTGTGTGTAGCTGTGCATGGGTGTGACCTTCAGTAGCCACCCCCAGCTAACCTGACCGATGCTCAGCAGGACCCTCCCCCCGGCACCGCCTGGAGCCCATGGACACCATCTTTGTCAAGAATGTGAAGGATGATGGCCCTGCCCATAGGGCGGGCCTTCGCACAGGTGAGCTGTCCCAGTTACCTGGCTCATTGCACCGCTCGGGAATTTCTCTTCCCGCCCCTCTGGTTAGGATGGAATTCTGGGAGCCAGCCACTGGGGAGGCTCCTGCCCCACATTGCCATCCATATGTGATGCAGGGGGTCTCAAGTGGGGCTACTGACACCCTTTGGCCTGCTCACCTGTGGCCCTGCCCCTGGTCCCCAGGAGACCGGCTGGTGAAGGTGAATGGGGAGAGCGTCATTGGGAAGACCTACTCCCAGGTCATAGCTCTGATCCAGAATAGGTGAGCGCCCCTGCCTCCCTTCTCCCATCAGAGCCCCCAGCCCATTCCCCGAGTCCCTCCACACCCTCCCCCTCTGCCCTGGTGGTGCCCTGGCGACCAGGATCCCTGTTCTCCCAGAGCCTGTTGCCTCAGCCTGGCTTGACCCCCTGCCCTGTCTCCGTAGCGATGACACTCTGGAACTCTCCATCATGCCCAAGGATGAGGACATCCTCCAGCTGGTGAGTCCTCCCCGCTGTCCGAGGTGGAGGACCCTGGGTGCAGGGTGGGACACAGCCCTTCTCCTTGGCCTCTCTCCCGCATTGGCCCCTCTAGGAGGCAGAGGAGAGAGTGTGGGGGCACCACCAGCCTGGCGCTGCCTCTCTGGGGATGCCAGGCCCGTCCCCAGGTTGGGGCTGCTGGCTGCTTCATTCAGGGCTACACAGGATTCCTGCCAGGGTATCTGGGAGGAAGGTGACCCAGCAGGCCCTGCCAGACTGGCATGTTCCTGCGGTTCCTGTAAGATGTCTGTTCCCCACCCGCTCCCCGCCTGGCCTCGCGTGAGCTTGTCTCCTGTAGATACACACATAAACACACACACACAAAACATTGTTGTGTGCTCGCATTTACACGGCATACCACGGACCACCCCATACTCAAGCAGACACACTCAGTACACAGCCACACCACACAGCCCATAGCCCACCCTTCGTCTAGCCTGTCCTATGTGATAACACACACCAGACACAACACACCACACACACAACCCCTCAGTGCTGCACATAGGCACCCACTACCCCACGCTCACGACCACAGGCATCACAGCATACCACACACTCCTCAGCATCTCGGATCCCCACAACACACCACCAGTGTGTCACAGCACACACACTTGGGTTTCTCACCACTGCAGCACGAATATTTAGGACATCACGAATGTTTGCTGCTGTCACGACACGTGTGCTCACAGACATCCCAGCCTGCTCCATCCTAGTACCGGTGTGTGTGCTCAGCAGTGCGACAACCACATGAACTTCCACAATTGTGATACGCACTGCAGACGCCCCTTGCTTCACCCCACTGCTCACAGAGCAGGCACTGCAGACGTGGCATGCAATGTACCCTGCATTCACCTGTGTACCCGTTTATACCACACACTCTATGCATGACATGCACACACACACAAACACACACGCTTGCCTCTCTGTTCCCTCCCAGCTCTGACCCAGAGCCCAGAGAAGTCCTCTCTGCCCAGTGCCCAGTTCCCTGGTCTCATGGGTACCAGCCAGAAGACAGCTTGCTTGCCCCCAAGGTCACTGCCCCCCGGGAGAGGGCTGCGGGCCAAGCCCGGAGGCCTTGGGAGCCGCCGTGCTGGCTTCTGCCCTGGATGTGTGCTCATAATCACTGTAATCTCAGTGCCATGCTTGGCACCATGCCCCTCTGGGAACCTCCACCCCATGACCTCGATTGTCCCCTCGCCCTTCCTGGGGAGGGGGAGGCAGGGATGGTTGGGGGCCCAGAGAGGTAGGTGGACAGCTCTTCCCAAGTCTCAAAGGCCCTGCCCGTTCACCTTCCCCAGGCGGAGGGAGGCACGCTGTGGTGGGGTGGGGGACTGTGTGTGACCGGCGGGACCTAGGGCGTTGCTCTCTCCTCTGGGCAGGGTGGGGCAACAGCTTTGAGCTCTGCTGCCCCAGCTCGGCTGGGCAAGCAGCCCCAGCTGTCAGCATCTGGGGGCCTCCGCCAGCCCCCCTCTCCCTGGCTGGCCGGAGGGTGGGGCCCAGGCATTCCTGTGGTTGGGAGCCAAGGCTGGAGGCCAATGGGGCCGCGGCAGCTGCTGACGCCACCGCCGACGCGGCGAGGCCGCTCCACACCCATCCTTCCCTCCCTCCTCCTCCCGCCTGCGAGAGAGTCGAGAGAGTCGGTGGGGGCCGAGGGCAGCCGCCGGGAGGGCAGGCTGGGGGGCCCCAAGGCCAGGGCCGGCACAGTGGTCAGTGGGGGCTAGCGGGGGCGGGGAGGGTGGAGGTGGGTCGGGATGCCGCCGTAGCCGCTGTGATGCGGGGAGTCCGGGGAGCCGGCAGGATGGCAGGAGGGAGAGGTACGTGAGTGTCCTGGCTGGTGTGTGGGTCCTAAGGGGGCTGAGTACGGGGTGTGGTTTAGCTCACCCTCGTCACGTGATGTGTGTGCCCAGGACTGGAGCTGTAGTTATTGTGTGTGTGTATGTGTGTGTGTGTGTGTGTCTCATTGTGCTTCTCTGGGTGTGTGTGTCTCTGGGTGTGTATTTTCCTGTGTCTCCTTGTGATGTGTGTGTATCTGTGCTCGATCTCACCCTCCCTCTTTGATACTTCACCCTGAGCTAGGCCCCTGGGTAGCCCCTCAGGGCCAGGCTAGGCCGGGGCCACAAGGCCGCTGTCCCTGGGGGCTGCCTCCCTTTTGGGCCGGGCCTGGGCGCTGGCCCTGGCACTCCTCAGCAATGCAGCGTCAGCCTCAGCTCCCAGCGCCAAATTCCAGACCTGGGGTGGCAGAAGGTGGCACAAGGTCCCTCAACCAGTCCGGCCTCTCCCTTAAGCCTGGTCCAGAGGAGCAGGGGGTGAGGAAGTCCCTCCCCCGCCCCCCAACGGCCCAGGAGCCAGGCCCTCAGCTTCCCGTCCAGGGGGATGGAGGGACAGCTGGGCTCTCCCAGCCCCCGCCCACCCCACCCTGGACACACCCCTGAGGCGGCTCCCTCCCCTGTCATCTGCCACCTTGACTGGGTTTCCCAGCTCTGCCCGAGGGTCTGTGGGCACCATGGGACACAAGGAAGCAGGGAGGCGGCTGAGGCCAGCATGAGGGGAGGACCCCAGAAAACAGATGTTGGAATGTTTGTGGCTAAAGGCAGTCCTTGTCATAAGCCTTAGAAAAATCCTGGCTCTTTCTTGAGTGAGTGAGTGTGTGTGTGTGTGTGTGTGTGTGTGTGTGTGTGTGTAAGACTCAAAGGCCTCTTATTTCTTTGTCCTCCCCTTGACTCTCTTTGGAGCATGCCTTCTCACCCCCGCCCTCTCAGGACCGCCCCCCACAGCTTGGTCCCCTTCCTTCAGGCCCCTTTCTGGGGGCCTTGACCTCCAGGGGCTGCTGTAACCCTGCCCTGTGGGGCCTGTTCAGCCCTGCTCACCTGCCTCTGTGTCCCCGGGCAGGCCTACTCCCAGGACGCCTACCTGAAGGGGAACGAGCCGTATTCTGGAGAGGCCCGGAGCATCCCAGAGCCACCCCCTATCTGCTACCCCCGAAAGACCTACGCCCCGCCAGCCCGGGTCTCCACCTGGGCCACTATGGTTCCTGAGCCGCTCTCAGCACTGCCCGGTGACCCCCGGAGTCCTGCTGCCTGGAGTGACCCGGGGCCCCGCATCCCATCTACCGCCCGCTCCCATCTGGACCACCCTTCCTTGGGGATGAGCCAGCCCCGCCCCAGCTCTGGTGCCTTCCCCCGCCTCCCCCCAGAGCCCCGGACGCCTCGTGCCTTCCCGGAGCCTGGCAGCCGGGCACCCCCCAGCAGACTGGAGTGCCAACAGGCCTTGTCACACTGGCTGTCAAACCAGGTACCCCGCAGGGCGGGGGAGAGACGGTGCCCCGCTATGCCCCCCCGGGCCCGCAGTGCCTCCCAGGACCGACTGGAGGAGGTGACTGCCCATCGCCCTTGGCCCTGCTCCACCTCCCAGGGTGCCTTGAGCCAGCTGGGCCAGGAGGGCTGGCACCGAGCACGCTCAGATGACTACCTGAGCCGGGCCACCCGCTCTGCCGAGGCACTGGGGCCAGGAGCACTGGTGTCACCCCGCTTCGAGCGCTGCGGCTGGGCTTCCCAGCGAACGTCTGCCCGCACCCCTGCCTGCGCACCCAGGGACCTGCCCGGGCCCCAGGCCCCGGCCCCGCCTGGCCTGCAGGGCCTGGACGACCTCGGGTACATTGGGTACCGGAGCTATAGCCCATCATTCCAGCGCCGGACTGGCCTCCTGCAGGCGCTCTCCTTCCGGGACTCCCCCTTTGGGGGGCTGCCCACCTTCAACTTGGCCCAGTCCCCCACACCATTCCCACCGGAGGCCTCTGAACCACCAAGAGTTGTCCGACCAGAACCCAGCACCCGGGCCTTGGAGCCTCCCGCCGAGGATCGCCGTGATGAAGTGATTCTGAGGCAGAAGCCTCCCACGGGCCGCAAGGTCCAGCTGCCCCCTGCAAGACAGATGAACCTTGGGTTTGGTGATGAGTCCCCAGAACCAGAGGCCAGTGGGCGAGGGGAACGCCCGGCCAGGAAGGTGGCCCCTTTGGCCACTACTGAAGACTCTCTGGCTTCCATTCCCTTCATCGGTGAGTGATGGTGCAGGTGGCTTGTCTTGGGAGACTTGCTTTTCTGTGCCCCTGTTGTACTCCACCTACCTGCCACCCGGGCAAAACTCTGGGTTGGGTGCTGATGGGATCAACTCATTTCTGTGGCCATCCATCTGTCTGCCCATCCATCTATCCATTCATCCATCCATCCATCTTTCTCCCATCACCCTGTCATCCTTCCTCCATTCGCTGATGCATCCAGTCCTCTTTCCATCCATCTTTACTTTCCCTCTTCCTCCTTCCCTTCCTTCCTTCTTTCTTTCCCTCCCTCCTTCTCCTCCCTCCTTTGTTCTGTTCTTCCATTCTTCTTTCTTTTCACCCTTCCTTCCGTTCTTTTTCTATCTTTCCTTTGTTCTTTCCACTCTTTGTTCTTTCCATCCATCCCCCATCCTTCCACGCATTCAGCACACAGCGCATTCAGGCACTGTGCTAAGCTCTGTTCTCCTGGAGTGCATGGTCCATGGGAATATATGATCAGACAAGAACGATCCAGTTGAACGGGTGTGTGATAGGAGTCAGGGAGCTCTGAGAGACAGAGAAGGGCTGGGCTGGGGCACAGTGGCCAAGGAGAGAAAGGAGATTTTGGCTAAGATGAACAAGTTAGTCAGGGGAAGAAAGTTCAGGGAGAGAGAGGACAATATGCAAAGACCCTAAAATGTGAGTTAGGATGTCCTTCCAGGTCACCGCTTGGGTCGGGAGGGGCCTCGTTAGTTGATGAGGAGTTTGCACTGTACTCTGAGAGCAGAGGGAATACTGAAAACTCGTTAGGAATAGATGTGTAAAGGAGGGACGGGACAGTGGAAGGGTTGGTGATTCCCAAGTTTCTGGCCTTGCTGGAGGGTAGAGCCTCACCTCTGTATCAGGAAAGAGAGGGAGCAAGGCGGGAAAAGGTTTCTGGTTTGCTGAATAAGAGGTGCTCATGAGGGAGCAGGATGAGCTGGGCTGGGTCTGGGGGCTTGGGAAGACTGGGCTGCAAGATCATGGAACTGGAGCCCAGACTTGAGGGTGGTGAGCTCACCCAAGGGCAGCCATGGGAGTGACCCCGGGGAGAGCCCCGGGCCAGGAGAGGAGGCACAACCTGCCCCCCGCACCCCCACCCCCCGAGTCCGCAGAGCCAGCCTTGTCTAACAGGGCAGATGCAGCCTGTCGTCTCAGTAAGTTCCCAGTCTGAGGGTAGGAGGTACTTCCAGTCTGAGGGGGAGATGTGGCACCCACTTCAAGGAGCCCCCAGTTGATGGGGGAGATAGATGGTCCTTATCCTCAAGAAGCTCCCAGTCTGATGGGGGAGACACACTCCATGGCCTCAGAGAACCGTCATTCTGGTAGAGCAGACACAGTTCCTGCCTCTAGGAGCCAGGTCTAAGTGGGGTGACTTGCCCCCACTCCTTGGTGCCCTCAGTGTGATGGAGGAGGCAGAAGCTGAGCTTGCATGACCACAGTGGTGGGTCAGTTCCCTTGGCAGTGGGTGTGTTGCCAGGAGGGCCCTGGAGGGCTTTTGGAGTCTGGGGATATGGTCCCAGTCTGGATGTGAGGTTGGGGCCCAGGCTGGCAGGCAGGTTCAGGCTTCTGGGACCTTCACCCACCACCCCCTCTGCTCTCGCAGACGAGCCCACCAGCCCCAGCATTGACCTCCAAGCCAAGCACGTCCCTGCTTCTGCTGTGGTCTCCAGCGCCATGAACTCTGCCCCTGTCCTGGGCACCAGCCCATCCTCCCCAACCTTCACCTTTGCCCTCGGCCGCCATTACTCCCAGGACTGCAGTGAGTGCTTCCCGCAACCCCAGCCCCAGCTGCTCCCTTGCTGCCTGGTCCCACTGGTCCCTGTTGGGCCTGCTGCCTGATGGCTGGCCTCCCCCGACTGGCTTCTGCTCCTCCCGGGGTCCCCTGGGGACCAGGTCCTCGGGCCCTGCCCAGATGGGAAGGCTCCGGGGAAGCCCCCTCCGCTGCCCTGCTGATCCAGGGCCCCTCTGGGCGGCTTTGCAGGCAGCATCAAGGCCGGCCGCCGTTCTTCCTACTTGTTGGCCATCACCACCGAGCGCTCCAAGTCCTGCGACGATGGGCTCAACACCTTCCGGGACGAGGGCCGGGCTCTGCGGTGAGGACTGGTTGTGGCAGGGCTCTCGGCCCTGGGGTCTTCTACACGTAGAGTAGCAGGCTTCTTCCTGCAGGACCTTTCAGCCTTGGGTCTTGTGGGAGGTCCAAGTGGTGCCTCCCATACCCCTCATCCTTGATCCTCACCCCCCAGGCGCCTGCCGAACCGCGTGCCCAGCCTGCGGATGCTTCGAAGCTTCTTCACTGATGGGGTGAGTGGCACGTGTGTGCTGGTGAGGGTGTTGGAGGGCTGGGGTGTCCCACCCCTCAGCTTTGGAGCTTAGCCTTGGCAGCAGGACCTGGCCCGGGGCTCCTGCGATCCCAAATGGGTCACCCAGGTTCCTGTCTCCCTCCTACCTTGACTCTCCCCGCACTCACTTTGTGCCAGCCACGAGACCCACCCTCTCTGGGGGCTCTGTCATCCCCTAAAGACACTGTGAGACCCCAACAAGGCCTTTGCACTGTCCTGCCAACCCTCCACCTCTCATCTAGAAGGTCCTTTCCATGCCCACCTCCATAGCCACAGGACTCACTTTTTCACTTTCTCTAGATATATTTTTTTCTGTAGATAATTTTCAGGCCTTCCGTCAGATTTCAGCCTAGCCCTGACTTTCATGCCTCCCTCCACCGCTATGCTTTCCTCTGAGCACTTCTCCTGTTAAGCACTTTATGCACCCATCTCCTTTCTTGCCTGTCTCCCCAGCTAGAATGTAAGCTCCATGAGGGCAGGGGTTTCATTTGTCTTATTCACTGTTTGACACTACTGGGTACCTAACACAGTGCCCACAGTGGGAGGCACTGGGTCAGCGTTTGTGTGGTGTCTTCAGGGGACAGTGAACACCCTGGAAAGGGGATTGGGGACACAAGGTTGAGAGCGATGGAGAGGCCAAAGTTTCCAGCCTCGGACCTTGGGAGACACAGGATCAGTTCTGAAATGACCTTAAGTGTTTTGTTTTTTTTTAATATTTTATTTATTTTTAAAAATTGTATTTATTTATTTTTGGCAGCTCTGGGTCTTTTTTTGCTGTGTGAGGGCTTTCTCTAGTTGTGGGCAGGGGCTTCTCCTCATTGTGGTGCGCAGGCTTCTCATTGCAGTGGCTTCTGTTGTGGTGGAGCTTGGGCTGCAGGGAACTCGGGCTTCAGTAGTTGTGGCACACGGGTTTAATCGCCCCCCCCCCCCCGGCACGTGGAATCTTCCCGGACCAGGGATTGAACCCACGTCCCCTGCATTGGCAGGCAGATTCTTTTTTTATTTTTAATTTAATTTACAACGTTGTGTTGTTTTCAGCCATACAACAACGCAAATCAGTCGTAACTATGTATATGTATATATATTCCTTCCCTCTTGAGCCTCTCTCCCACCCACCACCCCGATCCCACCCCTCTAGGTTGACAGACCACCGGGCTGGGCTCCCTGTGTTATACAGGGCAGGCAGATTCTTAACCACTGGACCACTAGGGAAGTCCAGGCTTAAATCTTTTTGATTATAGATGGGCTGGAAAAGGCATCTTGATTTCTGTTTTCTTCTTCTTGACCACACCCTGTGGCTTAGTAGGATCTTAGTTGAACCTGCACCCTCAGCAATGAAAGCGAGTAGTCTTAACCACTGAACCACCAGGGAATTCATGTGGCATCTTCCCCTGTTTCCTTATCAGCGACATCAAGAGAGAAGGCTGGTTGTATTATAAGCAGGTCCTCACCAAGAAAGGGAAGGTAAGATGGCTGGAGGAATGAGCTGGAGGTGGATGGAAGCTGGCTCCAGCAGAACTCTCCAGTTTTTCCTACACCCACCCCACTGCCTCTGGAGCTAAAGAGAGCCAGCTAAGACTGCTGCATGAGAAGCAGAGGTTAGAGGCCAGGAAGAACTTCCCAGGGGTCCTAAAAAACTCATGAAAAAGAGTTAATCAGAGAGACGGTCTTTGCTGAGGGTGGGTCTGATCAAGTTGTGCTTGGAATTCTGACAATACTATCCCATGGTTGCTCCTTGGTTGGCAGATCACCCCCAGAATGGCCACTGGGGCTCATGGAAAATGAGAAAGCAAGGCCAGGGTGATTGTTTTAGGGGAGCTGGAGCCCCAGAATAAAGCAGAGGTCAGCCTTTGCAAGGCCATCAGAGGTTTTAGTTTTTATCCTGAAAAGTGTTAGTTGCTCAGTTGTGTCTGACTCTTTGAGACTCCATGGACTGTAGCCTGCCAGGCTCCTTTGTCCATGGGATTCTCCAGGTAAGGATACTAGAGAGGGTTGCCATTCCCTTCTCCAGGATATCTTCCCTACCCAGGGATCAAACCCAGGTCTCCTGCATTGCAAGCGGGCTCTTTACCATCTGAGCCGCCAGGGAAGTATTTATACTAAGGGCTGTAGTTCATGGGGTCTCAAAGAACAGGACATGACTTAGTGACTGAATAACAAGGGACAACTAAAAGCCCCGGGGGCCTCTTCCACTGGGCTTCTAGGGGGAGTGAATTAGACAGGGTCAAAGGGAGGCAAGAAGGCCAGGTAAGGGCTGCTATAGAGATCCAGGTGAGAGATGAAGGGGGCTTGGGCCTGGGCGGGGGAACAAGCAGGATTCCCAAGGGGCAAAGGCAGGGCCCCTGGATCTATGGAGTATGAACCCTGGCTCTAGGCAGCACCATGGAGCACAGAAGCAGGAGGAGGAGCCACCCCACTGCTGTGCCCGCCAGCAGCACTGGCAGAGTGGAGCAGAGCGGTTAATGTGAACCTGGGCTTGGCTCTTAACTGTGCTACGAGTTGCTGGTGAAGCTCAGGCGGCTCGCTGACCTATGACCGTTTCCTAGTCTGTAAATGGAGCGAATGCTAATCCACAGATCATGCATCTTTGCTGAAGATTAAATGAGATGATCTAAGCAAGAGTTTACCTGGGTGCCTGGCCCTCGGGAGCTGCTCTTTTGCTTATTGCTATTGTTTGAATTTTCCATCCTGCCTTCTAGGGGATCTTGTACCTGGCAGGAACTTAAGCTTTGAAGTCAGACAACAGACTTGGAATTCCTGCCCAGCCACTTATCAGGCACAAGGCAGCTGGTAACCCCCTTAATGTCCGAGTCTCACTTTTCTGATCTGTGAGATGGGGACAGTGTTATTCTACTCCAAGGGCCTGTGTAAAAGTGAAGTGAGAGTGTAGTTGAGGCAGGGCCGGCACTCCTCCGTGCCCTTGTCTGGCCTGTTCATGATGCTGGACAGCCTGCTCGGCTCCAATTCTCTGCTGAGGTTCTGCAGATTCAGGGGTGAAGGAGCCAGGCCAGTCCTGCCCTGCTGGGGTTCATGCCGGGCAGAGAAAGCACAGTGCTCGACTGCTGTGATGGGGGGCTCGGGAGCAGCACGTAGGAACCTATGACCCTGACCTCAGCGGGATGGGAGGGGGTGTCTGGAAAGCCGTGAAGGGTGTCTGGGGATCCATGAAGCAGGAAGGGTGTGATCTGACAGGGCAGACGCCCTCTTGGGCAGCCTAGGGGAAAGGTGGCAGGGGGTGCTGGGCGGCTGGGAGGCAGGACGAGAGATGGAAGCCAGGTGTGGAGTTGGGTGCCTGCCCGCTCGCAGGCCCATCCCGTGGGGTAAGCCTTTGCAGGTGAGGGGGTGGGATAGAGATGTGAGCCCAGGAGGTAAGTGTTGCATCTGTGACAGGTGGAGACAAGGCCATTGCTGTTGTCCAGGTGAGCGAGGGGAGCGGGGCAGAGGAGAGGGGACAATTTAGAGAGGTGCGAGGGGGAAGGAAAGCTGGGCGGGCTGCAGGCTGGGAGGTGAGGGAGGGTGGCGGAGGCAGTGTTGATTCCTGGGGTCCCAGCTTGGGCTGGAGGGTCAGTGAATGGGGGCACCCTTCCCCCAGCTGGAGGGGCAGGTTTGGGGAGAGGAAGCCAAGAGGTTCTTTGGGGGCCTGTGGCGTCCGAGGGCCCTGGGGCATCCCCAGTGGAGGTGTCCTGGTGACAGAGGCTCCGAGGGTGTGACATCAGGAGGGAGGTCCACCTGGGGAGGGCGCTTGTCCATCAGAGAGGACACGAGCATATGCAGCCACAGGCACAGGAACACTGAGGGAGAAAGCAAGAGACGGCTGGGCCTCGGGAGGAAGTGGAGGATGGAGACCAAGGAGGAGTAGGCAGGTGTGGACAAACGGTCTAGCCCAAGGCTTGAGGTGATAGCTGCTGACTCCTGCCTGCCAGTAGGCTGCCCCTGCTCTGGGAGGCCTCTGGCAGCCCAGCCGCAGGATCTCCTCAGCAAGGAAAGGACTTGGCCCCTCCCAGGCCCTTCAGCCTGTCCAGTATCCGGATTGCCAGCCAGATGTTGTCTGCTTCAGCCAAGTCCAGCCTCCCCCCAGCCCCTAGCTCCCAGCCTCTTTTGGAGGCCACTGACTATCGGTCAGAGGACGGGATGGGTGGGTGTGACACATCCCTGCAGCCAGACCCAGCATTGGAGCTGGATGTGACCTTGGAGCTGGGTCACAGCTGGTGACCCAGCTGGGTCACCTCTTATTTTTCTAATATGACATACTGATGCTAGGGGCAGGGGGCCTGGCTTGTCCAAGGTCACCTAACTGGTTTAGTCCCAAAGGGGCTCCTTGTCACCATCTCACTCTGACACTAAACTTCTCTTGGAGGGCCCTGCTGTTTCCTGCTGTGAACATCCCTGCCTGGGTCCAGTAGGTATGGGATGATGGGCAGGGTTCATGGCCAGACGTGGCTGTGTTCACCTGCCAGCCATGAAGTCTTCTCATCTGGTTTGTTCTGAGGACAGAGGCTCATGCTGGCTGAAGAGTTGTAGGTAGGCCGTGAGCCAGAGGAAATGTGCCCTCGATCTAATGGGGGAGATGGAGCCCCAGCCTGCAGGGTGTCGTTCCGAGAACAACTAATTCATTTACTCAGTAAATATCGACAAGCACTTCCCCTGTGCCAGGATGGCTCTAGGCTCTGGAGTGTGGAGGCGAGAGGGCAGACGAGCTCCCTGGCTCAGGAGCTTTTCCGAGCTTTCCCGATATGGAGAAAGCTGCCCTTAGCCGGTAATCTGAGGCTGCGGTGGGTACTCAGAGAAGATGAACAGGGTGATGTGATTTTTTAAGTGGGGAGGAAGGAGGAGCTGCCATTAGGGTAGAAATGCTTAGAGGTGGTTTTGCTGAGGAGGTGATGTTGGTAACACTTGAGCTTAGACCGTAAGGGTGAGAAGGAGGCAACCACATTAAGAAGAAAGACCAGGGGCTCTGGGCAGAAGGAAGAGCATGTGCAAAGAACTGGAGAAAGAAAAGGCTTGGCTTGTTCACTAGAAAAGGCCCCTGTGGCTCAGCATCATGGGAAAGAAAGAGGGATGGGTTAGGAGAAACAGGGACCTGATCACAAAAGACCTTAGATTTGATTCCAGCGGCGATGGGAAGCCATGAGAGGGCACCAAGCAGGGGCAGCCAGGACCTCATCTACATTTTCAAATGATCGCTGCAGCTGCTGCATGCAGAGTGGGTTGCAGGAGGGAGAGTGGAGGCTGGGAAGGTTCATGCAGTGGTCCAGGCAAGAGGCGTTGATGGTGGTGGCAGGAAAGATGGAGAGAGGTGATATTTTGGAAGCAGAACAGTTGTGATTTCCTGATGGGTTGCAGTCAAGGTTGAGGAACAAGGAGGAGTCAAGAGCAATTCCCAGGTTTCTGGACAGACAACTGGGTGGATTTACTGAGCTGGAAAAGATGGATGGAAGGGGAACAGTAAAAATCAAGTGCTCCATAGTGAGCAAGCAGAATCTGCAGTGCCTGTGGGACATGCAGGTGGAAACACTGAGCAGACAGTGGGAGGTACTGGAGCGTGGCTCCGGGGAGATGCTGGGCCAGGGCTATGTCTGGGCGTAAGCATCAGCAGACAGACAAGATTTTGAAAAACGGGTGCAGATGGTGTCATGGGGGAGGTGTGCAGGGGGTGGGGGCCCAGGACAAAGTTCTGGAGCTCCCTCTCCTTTAGGGCAGGGACTCTCAGCTCAGCATTGTTGGCATTTTGGGCCAGATGACTCCTTGCTGTGGGGTTGGCCTGGCGTCAGCATGTTTAGCAGCATCCTCGGCCTGCCTCTGCCCACTAGGTGTGACAGGTGTGACAACTGAAAATGTCTCCAGACAAACATCTCCTGGTTGAGAACTGCTGGTGTAGAGGATGTTGATTGATGGGTGGAGGGGTAGAAAAGGAGTCAGTGAAATTAGGAGGGAAACCAGAAACCGTAGGATCCTGGATGCCAAGAGAGACTTTGGAGAGGGAAGGAGTGATTGCTGGCTGGGTCCTATACCACCAAGAGGCTAAGCAAAGGGCTGAGAAGGGCCTGGGCGCTGCCACAAGCTTTGGCAACATCAGGCCCACGTGGCCTGGTGGGCAGCTTCCCAGGAAGGGGAGATGGAGTGGAGTCTTGCGTGAGAGGCAGAGAAGCAGGGAGATCAAGCGTGGTTGTTAGCTTCTGACTAGCTTTGCCTGCGAAGGGGAACAGAATGTGGACCCGGAATGGCTTTAGAAGGATTGTATGGAAGGTGGGTCCTGCTTGGTGGGGGGCCTGATTGCCCTCTGGAGCCCTCTGCCGGTTCTCTGGGGGCATTGCCGATGCCGCCGGAGCGTGGATGCTGGCACTTGAGAAGGTTGGGGACCCTCTGGGGGCACTGAGAACGATGGTAGGGGTGTCCAGGCCGCTGCGGGGCTGAGAGAGGTGGGAGACTGCGGGCAGGAGGCCGCCCCAGGTGCCGGCGGGAGTGGCGCAGAGCAGGGGGCTCCGGCGGGCAGTGGGGTGGGGTGCCCACCGCTGTCCACTGTCTGAAGCTTCTAGGGCCCCCTCGGGCTCTGGGGGCGGGGAGGGCAGGCCCAGCCTCTCACCTCGCCCCCCTCCCCTCTCTCCCCCTCCCCGTGTCTCCCTGCAGAAAGCGGGCGGCGGCCTGCGCCAGTGGAAGCGGGTGTACGCCGCGCTGCGGGCGCGCTCGCTCTCGCTGAGCAAGGAGCGGCGGGAGCCCGGGCCGGCGGCGGCGGGGGCGGCGGCGGCCGTCGCAGGTGAGGACGAGGCGGCGCCCGTCTGCATCGGCTCCTGCCTGGTGGACATCTCCTACAGCGAGACCAAGAGGAGGCACGTGTTCCGGCTGACCACCGCTGACTTCTGTGAATATCTCTTTCAGGCTGAGGACCGGGATGACATGCTGGGCTGGATCAGAGCGATCCGAGAGAACAGCAGGGCCGAGGGCGAGGTGAGGGCCCGGCCCGGCCCCAGAGGGGCCAGGGAGGGCAGGGTAGGCTCCGGAGCCCCTCTCACCGGCCGGGCTACTCCCTTCACCGCTCGGAGCCTCAGTCTCCTCTTGCATAAAGTGGGCCAACAGGAGTATACCTGGCGACTCTGCCCGCCCAGAGTTTGGTGTGAAGAGACGATGCATGGGACAGTGGCTCACAGAGGGCCTGGCGTCCTTAGTGTTCCACGACTGGCAGTAACAATAATAGCTGTCAGAGTGACAGTAATTATTATTATTATCATCGTTGTTATGACTGCCTTGGGCAGGCTCTGGCACAGTGAGGTCAGGTCCAGGCCAAACCTCAGCCTCTGGGTGGAGCTTTGGGAAGCAGGGGGTCTCCCGTGAAATGTATTACAGAAAGAGGTCCCCCTGGGCCACAGCTGTGGGGGACCCCCCTGCCGGGGCTGGCCTTTCTGCAGGGGCAAAAACACATTGACCTTGGGAGGAGGCCAAGGGGATTGGCCTTTGGCAGCAGGCAGCAGGGGCTGAGCCAAGGGCTTTGGCAGGGAATCCAGGAGAAGTTTTAAATGGCGCCCCCTCCACGGTGCCACTGCATGCCAGGGGCCTGGGCTGCGGTATCTGCCTCCACTCACTACAGCTGCCAGGTGCCTGCACGAAGGTGCCTCTGCACACCTGCAGTTATGTAGGGGTCCTGGGGTGAAGGCTGGTCTCTGCCAAGAGGATGGTGGACTTGGGCCCTGGTCCAGACATTCATCTGCTCTGGCCACAGGAGGGGGTCCTAGTGTCCACTGAGGACACACCATCTCACTGATCTAGGCTCTGCTGCCCCAGGACATTGTCTGTCCTCGATGTAGGGAGAAAAGCACCTGAAATTTGTGGCCCTTCTCTGCAGGGACTGGCTGGGCTGTCCCCAACAGGGCATAAGCTGAGGGTCCCAAGTCACCTGCATTATCGCAACAGCTGCCCGTCCTGGGGCTCCTGGGCTGTGCCTTGCCAGAACTGTGATGAATGCCACATGCATAATTCTGTACCCCAACCCTGAGGTTGCCATATTATCTCTCCAAGGAGGAGACTGAGGCTCAGAAAGGTTAAGTGGATTACCCAAGGTCACATGGCTGGTGAGGGGGTGCTCGGGAATCCGGCCCTGGTCTTTCTCGCTCTGGGGTCTGTACCCTCCAGCTGGCAGATGGAGAGGAGGGGAGGCAAAGCTGAGGCAGGGGCCAGGGAGAAGTCCTGGTGGTTTGGCCATGGGCACTGATGGGGTCTGCTTTCTCTTTCCCTCCTCCAGGACCCCGGCTGTGCCAACCAAGCTCTGATCAGCAAGAAGCTTAATGATTATCGCAAAGTGAGGTAAGGCCCAGTCCTTGTCCTGGCCACGGGGTGGGGGACACCCCAGGCAGAGGTCATTCTCCTGGCCCACCTCCAGACCTGAGGGCAGCCCCCGAATCGCCCTCTCTTGGGGGCAGGGAGGGCAGAGGGGCATTGAGGCCTCCAGTCCCCAGAAGGGCATGGGCAGAATGGGCTTGGGGGTGGAGGAGAGGTCTGAAGAGGTGGGAGGCCAGGGCAGGTGGCATACTGGGCCACCCCAGTGAAGACCTCTTCCCTCTTCCTACACAGCCATAGCTCTGGGCCCAAAGCTGATTCTTCCCCCAAAGGCTCTCGTGGCCTGGGGGGACTCAAGTCTGAGTTCCTCAAACAGAGTACGGCACGTGGCTTCAGAACTCAGGACCAGCCTGCAGGGAGCAAGGGTAGGAAGGTGGCTGCTAAGGGGGTGGTATGCATGTGGATGTGTGCCATGGTTATCCTCATGTATCTTCCCATGTGTGTATGCCTGTGAGGGTCTGGGGGCTCTGAGGGTCTCAGGGGTGGAAAGGCCTGAAGCCTGATTTCCCTGCAGGACATCCCACCTGGGTGGTCCTGCTTGTGTCCTTTCAGGAGCAGGAGGCAGCCTTTTCCATCTTCACACACCTTTGACCATTAGAAAGTTCTTTCTTTGGTTGTACCAGAATTTATGGCGCCCACCTTGTTGCCAGCCCCTGAGCCCATACAGAAGTCCCCTTATTACTCTGAGGCCTCTTTTCCCCAGGGTAAACACCGTCATGACTTTGGCCTTCTCTGTTGGGACAGTATAATTTCCCATCAACCCTTAGCATCTTGGTTGCCTTTCTGAAGGAGTCCCTTTACGTCCAGTGTGTGAATGTGATGTACAAGTGTCTGTGACCAAGTGTGGTTGCTGCCCCTCCCTGGGCCCCTAGCTCACCCTGGCTCTCTCTGCCTCCTCCAACCCCAGATGACAGTGTCTCCACCCCCAAAACCCCCTGGGGCATCAACATCATCAAGAAGAACAAGAAGGCAGCCCCCAGGGCATTTGGGGTCCGACTGGAGGAGTGCCAGCCAGCCACGGAGAACCAGGTGGGTTCCTGCCGTACTCCAGGGCCAGCAGGGAAGTGGGGCAACTAAGGCACAGAGGATCAGAGCTGCCAGGAACCTTGGCACCAGCTCTCCACCTCGTCTTATGGACACAGCTGGGGAAGCCACACAGGGAGGGAGCACAGAGCTGAGACAAGGCAGACCATGGCAAGGCTTTGGTGTGATTTCTGGCTCCCAGACTGGAGGCAGCGAGAGCCTTTAGTAACCACCCTCCATGGGATTCTGGCCTTTCTCTGCTCCCATCTTGTCCTCCCCACCTCCGGCCCACTGGTGGAGAATACTGTTCTTTTTAAAATTGTATTTCATTGAAGTATAGTTGTTGTACAATATTATGTAAGTTATAGGTGTACAATGTAATGATTCACAATTTTTTAAGGTTATACTCCGTTTATCATTATTATGGAATATTGGCTATACTCCCTGTGTTGTATAATATATCCTTGTAGCTTATTTTACACCCAATAGTTTGTACCTTGACTCCCCTAACCCTGTCTTGCCCCTGCCCACTTCCTTCTCCCTACTGATAACCACTACTTTGTTCTCCACATCTCTGAGTCTGCTTTTTTCTGTTGTTGTTATACTCACTTTTATTTTTTAGATTCCACGTATAAATGATATACAGTATTTGCCTTTCTCTGTGTGACTTATTTCACAGAGCATAACGCTTTCCAGGTCCATCCATGTTGCTGCAAATGGCAAAATTTTGTTCTTTTTTATGACTGTGTAGTATTACATTGTATACATGTACCATATCTTGGCAGTTTTAAATAACGCCGCTATGAACATTGGGGTGCATGTATCTTTTCAAGTTAGTGTTTTTTTTTTTTTTCCGGATATATATCCAGGAGCAGAATATCAGTCAGTTCAGTTCAGTTCAGTCGCTCAGTCGTGTCCGACTCTTTGCGACCCCATGGACTGCAGTACGCCAGGCCTCCCTGTCCATCACCAACTCCCGGAATTTACCCAAACTCATGTCCATTGAGTTGGTGATGCCATCCAACCATCTCATCCTCTGTTGTCCCCTTCTCCTCCCGCCTTCAGTCTTTTCCAGCATCAGTGTCTTTTCCAATGAGTCAGTTCTTCGCATTAAGTGGCCAGAGTATTGGAGTTTCAGCTTCAGCATCAGTCCTTCCAATGAACACCCAGGGCTGATCTCCTTTAGGATGGACTGGTTGGATTCCCTTGCAGTCCAAGGGACTCTCAAGAGTCTTCTCCAACACCACAGTTCAAAAGCATCAATTCTTCAGCGCTGGGTCATATAGTAACTCTATTTTTAGTTTTTTGAGAAATCTCCGTTCTGTTTTCCACAATGGCTGCATCAATTCGCACCCCCACCAAGAGTGTATGAGGGCTCCCTTTTCTCCTCATCCTTGCCACCTTTTGTTATTTGTGGCCTTTTTGATGACAGCCATTCTGACAGGTCGGAGGTGATATCTCACTGTGGTTTTGGTTTGCATTTCCCTGATGACTGGAGGTGTTGAGCATCTTTTCATGTGCCTGTTGGCCATGAGCATCTTTTCATGTGCCTGTTGGCCATTTGCATTTCCTCTTTAGAAAAATGTCTGTTCAATTCTTCTGCCCATTTTTTAACTGGGTCACTTGTATTGTTTTTGGCCGTGACTTGCAGCTTGCAGGATCTTAGTTCCCCAACCAGGAATCAAACCTGGGTCCCCAGCAGTGGATGCATGGAGTCCTAACTATTGAACCACTAGGGAATTCTCAGGTTGTTTGTATTTTTGATGTTGAGTTGTATGAGCTGTTTGTGTATGTTGGCTATTAATCCCTCATTGATCAGTTGTATCATTTGCCAAGTATCCTTTCCCGGGGAATGCTGTTCTTACCCTCCCTAACACCCCTGCCCTGCCTGCGTCTCCAGCGTGTCCCCTTGATCGTGGCTGCATGCTGTCGAATTGTGGAGGCACGGGGCCTGGAGTCCACAGGCATTTACCGAGTCCCAGGCAACAATGCAGTGGTGTCCAGCCTGCAGGAGCAGCTCAACCGTGGCCCCGGGGACATCAACCTGCAGGATGAGGTGAGTCTGACTCGGGGGTTGGTCCATGGAAGGAGGCCAATGTGGTGTGTTCATTGTACCCTGTGATGTGTGCGGCACTGGGCCAGGGCACCAAGATGGGCATGATGGGACTTGCCTTTGCAGACCAGCCGCAGGGATGGGCCTCACCTGGCTGCAGCCTAACTGGTGGATGCGGTCAGGGCCTGGGAGCCCTGAGGCAGAGGCTGGCAGGTGACAGGTTTTTAGGCCTGCAGGATGAGTAGAGTTCGTGAAAGCCAGGGAAATCCAGGAAAGGGCACTCCAGGCAGGGAGCTGGCCTGGGGAAAGGCGTGGCTCTGAAGGCTTGCTGGCAGTCACCATGCCTTCTCTGTAAAGGGCCAGATGGCAAGTATTCCAGGCTGTGGTTCTGTGGTCTGTTGTATACCCTCCTCCTCCTTGTTCTCTTTCTTCTTCATCTTCACAATGTTTATTTGTTTATTTATTTACTTATTTTTGGCTATGTTGGGTCTTCATCGCTGCTCAGGCTCTTCTTTAGTTGCAGCAAGTGGGGACTACTTTCTAGTTGTGGTGTGTGGGCTTCTTAGTGCCGTGACTTCTCTTGTTGCGTCACATGGGCTCTAGGACTCGTGGGCTTCAATAGTAGCGGCTCTTGGGCTCTAGAGCACAGGTTCAATAGTTGTGGCACACGGGTTTATTTGCACCATAGCACGTGGGATCGTCCCAGATCAGAGGTTGAACCCGCGTATCCTGCATTGGCAGGTGGATTCTTTACCACTGAGCCACGGGAAGCCCTTCTTCACAACATTTTAAAAATGCAAAACCCATTCTTACCTCAAGGGCCACACAAAAACAGGTCATTGGCTGGATTTGACCTATGGGCCATGGTTTGCAGACCCCTGGTTAAAAGAAAGGGAGTATATGGAGTTTGCTGGAGTGGCCAGCAATGTGGGTGGCTGATCAGATGAGACAAGACTAGCTTGTGAAGGGATGTGACAACCACACTTAAGAGTTTGAAGCAGGTTATAATAACAGTGGAATATAACCAATCTCAAAGAAAGGCA
The DNA here is from genome assembly GCA_024291935.2 of Okapia johnstoni. NCBI lineage: Eukaryota > Metazoa > Chordata > Mammalia > Artiodactyla > Giraffidae > Okapia > Okapia johnstoni. The sequence goes on along the minus strand of CM044306.1, from coordinate 22,532,206 downwards.
ATGCCAAAGAATGCTCCAACTACCTCACAATTGCACTCATCTCACACGCTAGTAAAGTAATGCTCAAAATTCTCCAAGCCAGGCTTCAGCAATACATGAACCATGAACTTCCAGATATTCAAGCTTGTTTTAGAAAAGGCAGAGGAGCCAGAGATCAAACTGCCAACATCCTCTGGATCATCAAAAAAGCAAGAGTTCCAAAAAAACATCTATTTCTGCCAAAGCTTTTGACTGTGTGGATCACAATAAACTGTGGAAAATTCTGAAAGAGATGGGAATACCAGACCACATGACCTGCCTCTTGAGAAATCTGTATGCAGGTCAGGAAGCAACAGTTAGAACTGGACATGGAACAACAGACTGGTTCCAAATAGGAAAAGGAGTACGTCAAGGCTGTATATTGTCACCCTGCTTATTTAACTTATATGCAGAGTACATCATGAGAAACGCTGGGCTGGAGGAAACACAAGCTGGATTGCTGGGAGAAATATCAATAACCTCAGATATGCAGATGACACCACCCTTATGGCAGAAAGCGAAGAACTAAAGAGCCTCTTGATGAAAGTGAAAGAGGAGAGTGAAAAAGTTGGCTTAAAGCTCAACATTCAGAAAACTAAGATCATGGCATCTAGTCCCATCACTTCATGGCAAATAGATGGGGAAACAGTGGAAACAGTGGCTGACTTTATTTTTTTGGGCTCCAGAATCACTGCAGATGGTGATTTCAGCAATGAAATTAAAAGACGCTTACTCCTTGGAAGGAAAATTATGACCAACCTAGACAGAATATTAAAAAGCAGAGACATAACTTTGTCAACAAAGGTCCGTCTAGTCAAGGCTATGGTTTTTCCAGTAGTCATGTATGGATGTGAGAGTTGGACTATAAAGAAAGCTGAGCGTTGAAGAATTGATGCTTTTGAACTGTAGTGTTGGAGAAGACTCTTGAGAGTCCCTTGGACTTCAAGGACATCCAACCAGTCCATTCTAAAGGAAATCAGTCCTGGGTGTTCATTGGAAGGACTGATGTTGAAGCTGAAACTCCAATACTTTGGCCACCTGATGTGAAGAATTGACTCATTTGAAAAGACCCTGATGCTGGGAAAGATTGAGGGCAGGAGGAGAAGGGAATGACAGAGGATGCGATGGTTGGATGGCATCACCGACTCAATTGACATGAGTTTGGGTAAACTCTGGGAGTTGGTGATGGACAGGGAAGCCTGGAGTGCTGCAGTTCATGGGGTCGCAAAGAGTCAGATATGACTGAGCAACTGAACTGAACTGAACTGATAACCTTTAAAAATTGTGCATCACTATGCTATATGCCTGGGGGCTTCCCAGTGGCGCTAGTGGTAAACAACCCACCTGCCAATGCAGGAGACATGAGACACAAGTTTGATCCCTGGGTTGGGAAGATCCGCTGGAGGAGGGCATGGCAACCCACTCCAGTATTCTTGCCTGGAGAATCCCATGGACAGAGGAGCCTGGTGGGCTACAGTCCATGGGGTCACGAAGAGTTAGACATGACTGAAGCAACTTGGCACACACATGCTATACACCTGAAACTTATATAATGCTGAACATCAATTAGATCTCAATTTTCACGAAAAGATGTGTTTAAAGCATGAAAAAAATTACATAGAAGGACTCTGGTTCAGTTAAGATAGAGAAAGCAGGGACTTCCCTGGTGGTCCAGTGGCTAAGACTCTGTGCTCCCAATGCAGGGGCCCTGGGTTCAATCCCTAATCAGGGAACTAGATCCCATATGCTTCAATGAAGACCTGGGCAGTCAAATAAATGAATAATTAAAAAAAAAAAAGATGGAGAAAGCACACTCTAATCAGTTTTTCCTAGTGATTACATCTAAAAGTCCTGGACAGAGTATATAAAGTAAATGTCAAATAACTCTGAAAGGTGGGTAACAGCAGACTGGGGAGGAAGAGTGCAGCCTTCCAGAGGTCAAGGCCATCTAATGCAAACTCCCAAAACGTCTGTCCTGTCTAAAAATGTTTCAGTGCTTTCATTACAACTTGTCCTCTTCTGCTATAGAAACATTAATGTCTCTAACCAGCATTCACAATCCTGTTTTGGTATTTCCTCCAGAATTCTACTCTATCATCTCCCCTTTCTCTTGTGCTGTGAGCTGAATCATGTCCTCCCAAAATTCATACATCGAAGCCCGAACTGCCAACCTGACTGTATTTGGGGATTGGGCCTATTGGGAGGTGATTATGGTGAAATGAAGTCAGGGCTGTGGTATGGTAGGGTGAGTGTCCTTGTGGAAGGAGACACCAAAGAGCTCCCGTCTTCACCCTCTCCACCTCGTGAGGATACAGCGAGAAGGTGACTGCCTGCAAACCAGGAAGAGAGCCCTCACCAAAAACTGAACGGGCCGGCACCTGGATCTTAGATTTCCCAGCCTCCAGAGTTGTGAGAAAATGAATTTCTGTTGTTTAAGCCAAAAAAAAAAAAGAGTTTGCAGCAGGTTAAATGTCAATTATATCACAATAAAACTGGAGGAAATATCCAAATAAACATTTCCATTTAAAAAAAGAGTTTGCAGTAGGGCCAGTGTTTCCCAGAATCCTAAGGTTCCCCAGAGGTGCTGTGGGAGGCTGAGGGCAGGTCAGGACCCGCATCCCTGCTTGAACTAGAGTTACCTGCTTTGCTCTGTCTGCTTTTTATTTATTTTATCTTTGGCTGTGCTGGGTCTTCGTTGCTTTGGGTGAGCTTTCTCTAGTTGCCGCCAACAGGGGCCCCTCTTCGTTGTGGTGTGCTGGCTTCTCATTGCAGTGGCTTCTCTTGTTGCGGAGCAAGGACTCTCGGGAGCTCAGGCTTTAGTTGCATTGGCTTCAGTAGTTGCAGCATGTGGGCTCAGCAGCCATGGCACACAGGCTTCGTTGCCCTGCGTCATGTGGAATCCTCCTGGACCAGGGATCGAACCTACTCTCCCCTGAATGGGCAGGCAGACTCTTTACCACTGGACCACCAGGGAAGTCCTTCTGTCTGCTTATTTTAATGTTGATTTTTTTCACATTGGGTTTTCATGGATCATTTTACTGCACCAAAGAGACTCTGCTGGAAAAGATGTTTCAGAAAACCACAAATTTGGGCAGTAAAGTCCTATGAGTCACATACTCTGAAGCTGTATGTGAAGATATAAGACAGTCTTCCTGCCCTTGGGAAGGAGCTTACGAGACAATATGAGCACATGTGAAATAGTGGACGAGAGAAAAGGCTGGTTCTCATCAGGGACCAGATTGTGTATCCCAGAGAAGGATCTGAGTGTCAGGACAGAGAGTGGACCCACCTCTTGGGCTTGGCAGTGGGGAGGGTGAGGCCCAGGGCCAAGGACAGAGGGCTTTTGGTGGCTTCACTAAAGCCTTTGACCTTGAGCTAATGGAAAATGGGGAGCCTTGGATGGTTCTTCAGTTGGGGAGGCATAAATGAGAGTAGGATTTGAGAAGTAGGGCTTTAGCATATGCCTAATGGGTATGTGGCCTTCCCTGGTGGTTCAGCTGGTAAAGAACCCACCTGCAATGTGGGAGACCCTGGTTTGATCCCTGGGTTGGGAAGATCCCCTGGAGAAGAGAAGGGCTACCCACTCCAGTATTCTGGCCTGGAGAATTCCACGGACTGTATAGTCCATGGGGTCGCAAAGAGTTGGATACAACTAAGCACTTTTCACTTCACTTCAATGGATGTGAACTAAGGAGGCCCAGAGCGGGATGTCTAGGGAAGAAATTATCCATCTTGTGGGAGGAGTCAGAAGGACTCAGTGGTCCCAGGGGGATAAGGGGGATGGGAGAAGCTCTAGGACTTGGCTGCCCGAGAGGGAAGAAGGAGGGGTAGGAAAGGGGCCAAAAGTTTGAGCTGCGGACTGGTGGTATCTGTCCTTGGCAGACCTGGGGTGTAGGACAGGAAAGAGATGTGTCATGTAGCAACCCGTTGCACTTGGGCTTGTCGATGAACATTCAATTAACTATCAGTTAAGAAGAAAAAAGCGTTGAGCTATGGACCCATTGTAATGAGTACTGTATTGTTGAGTTGTGTGTCTTTGCTGGAGGATTCTGTTGCTTTCTGAACATGCCTTATTCTGAGCAGTTCCTATCCGGGGAGGATTTTGCATAGGGTGATGGCGCCCCCTGGTGCACAGAAGGGACACTGACCTGGCTGTTCTTCATTCTTGTGTTCAACAACCATTTGTTTAGCCCAATTTCTCAACCTTGACACTTTGGGCAGAAGAATTCTTTTTGTGTGGGAGGTTGTCTTGTGCACTGGATGAAGTTTAGCAGCATCCCAGGCTTCTGTCCACTTGATGCCAGTGGCATGCTCCAGTTGTGAAAACCAAACGGTTCCAATGTCCCTGCTTGAGAATTTGTGATTTAGACCAGCAGGAGTTGGCATCAGCAGGTCCAATGGGCAGGTTCATGTGGGGGTGGGTTTTGGTCACTTCTGTCCCCCACAGTGCCTACACCAGGGAAGGTATAGTCTCCTTTCTGTGGAGAGACAAATGTCCAAGCCCACTGGGCTGGCTGGAGCAGGGGGCGCTGGGACTAGGGGCTCAAGGGGCTTGGACCTAGCTGGGGACTCTGTTCTGCTGTAATGGGTATTCTTAGCCCAGTGACCCCTGGTCTGGGCAGAGCTGGATATGGTATCAGTAGATCCCAGAGAAGGCCAGAACCAGGCTGGACTGGGCTCTGGAACCAGCATGGAGGTGTGGGCACCGGGGCAGCGCATGACTGCAGCCTTATGTCTTTGCCCCCTCCCCAGCGCTGGCAAGACCTCAACGTGATCAGCAGCCTGCTCAAGTCCTTCTTCCGAAAGCTACCTGAGCCTCTTTTCACCGATGGTGAGTTGGGGTCAGACTTGGAGGATGGAAGGGGGAGGGAATACCTGTCTACGCTGCATCCTGACTGCTTTTTAAATTGAGTGTGTGGTTTTACTTTGGGGGATTAATACAAAAGAAACACGTGCTTGTAAAAAACTTCATCAGTACTGATATAAATATAGTGAACACAGAGGTCCCTGTCATCTTCCCATTTCCTGTCCACAGTGGTTATCCTAACACTTCCTGGGCATTTGCTGTGTTCTAGGCACTACTCCCTTCAACTCCATGAGTAAGTACTATTATTTCCACCCCATAGATGAGGGAGCTGCTGCACAAAGAGGTTAAGTGACTTGCCCGAGGTCACAGAGGTTATAAGTGTCAGAGCCAGAATTGGACCCCAGGCATCTGTCCCCAGAGCCCAGCTCTTGGCCGTTTGCTGCACTCTGTGTTAACAGTGCACTGTGTTTGCTCCCAGGCCCTCTTACACAGGGCTTCCCTTGTGACTCAGCTGGTAAAGAATCCACCTGCAATGTGGGAGACCTGGGTTCAATCCCTGGGTTGGGAAGATCTCCTGGAGAAGGGAAAGGCTACCCACTCCAGTATTCTGGCCTGGGTCGCAAAGAGTTGGACACGACTGAGCGACTTTCACTTTCCTTTTTCCTCTTAGGCGTGTGACAAAGACACACATGCCTACATAGGGCTTGCAGTTGGGTGAGCTGAGTGGCACACTGGTAGCTGGCTCTGAAAGGAATAAAGCTGTGATGATAGAACTTTCCAGTTTCTGTAGTATAGATACCCCCGCCATTGCTGTCTTCATGCTCCCAATCTGCTGTCACCGACATGAACTGGGACAAGACAGACACAGCCAGTTGTCAGGAGTCCTGTGAGCGAGTGGCTCCACTGCCTGAGTGGTTCTCAACAGAAGGAGGCTCGTTAATTTTGAGATTCATTCGTGTCAGTACAAAGAGCTCGACCTTGTTTTCCTTTTAAATCAACCACATAGTGTTTCCCGGCCTGAATAGACAATAAGTTGTCTAATCACTCCCCTTGTTGTTTAGTTGCTGTGTCGCGTCTGACTGTTTGGTACCCCATGGACTGTAGCCCACCAAGCTCCTCTGTCCATGGGATTTCCCAGCCAAGGATTCTGCAGTGGGTTGCTAGTTCCTTCTCCGGGGGATCTTCCCAACCCAGGGATCAAACTCGTGTCTCCTGCTTGGCAGGCAGATTCTTTACCACTGAGCCACCTGGGAAGCTCAATCACTCTCCTACTGATGGATATTTAGATTGTCTTCACATTTTTGCTATTTCAGTACATGTTACAATGACTTTCCTTGACAGTGGCCCTGCATGCCTGGACCAGGGTCCCAGACGTAGATTCTTAGACATGGACTCGCTGGGTCAGAGTCCTGGAAAACATTTTTGAAAGCTAAGGTCAAGTTGCATGCTGGGGAGCTGACCCAAGGTCACACTCCCACCAGTGGTGTAAGCTATTTTGCTTTCCCACATCCCCATCACACTGGATGATGTTATTAATATTTTAAAGTTTTGCTGATCAGAGAGGGGAAATGGCATCTCATACTATTGTTTTCATTTTCATTTCTGTCATTACTAGGAGATGAACCGTTAATGGATTCCGTACTGAGATACATACATAAACACGAGTGTTTAAGAATGCCTTATGATTATAAAAGTATTTTCTTATTTTTCCCAATACTTGAATAACTTATTTTTGACTCTGTAATGCAATTAAATCTGTTTGTGTATTACTTGAGCTAGAAATGGATTTATTTTCCCAACAAGATAGCTAATAGTCTCTGGGACATTATCGACACCACCATCCTTCCCACTGACTTGAAGTGCTATCGGGAAGATCCCCCGGAGAAGGGAGTGACAACCCACTCCAGCGTTCTTGCCAGGAGAATCCCATGGACAGAGGAGCCTGGCAGGCTACAGTCCAGAGGGTCGCAAAGAGTCGGACATGACTTAGCGACTAACACTTTTTCATGTATATCCACAGGGCCTGTCTCCCTCCTTTCAGTCCTGACCTTTCATCCCCTTTCCCTGTCAGTGTCACGTTGCCTGAGCTGTACTATCTTTTTAGTATGTTTCAGTATCTCACAGCGCAAATCCTCCCTCATCACTCTTCCCTTGGAGAATATTCTTGTCTGTCTTTGCGCATTCTCTCATCCAGGTGTATTTCAGGATAAACTTACCACGTTCCCTTTTTTAGAGTTCCCCGTGGACTTCTTCTGAGGGCAGTTGGGGGAACCTTGATACAGATGGGGAAGGGTGTTTGGAGGCTGAAAGGGCCCTCCCTCTTTCTAGGTAACCTCTCTCCTAACCTCGTGGTGTCCTTGTCCTGGAGCCTGGGCCAGGGACCCCTTCTCCAGGGTTAACAGGCAGCTGAGGTCTAATTTCTTCCCAAACGAGCCCACCTGGGCTACTCCAGGTCAGGTGCACGTCTGAGGCCAGCTACGGTGGGTTTGGTCACATGAGCACAGGGCCCTGGAGCCCCCCCACCAACCGAAACAACCTCCGCACAAACGTGACCTCCCCGCAGGGCCTCCTCAGCCTGGAAGCCCCCCTCTCTAAAGAATCCTCACTGTTCTAGACAAATACAATGACTTCATCGAGGCCAATCGCATTGAAGACTCGAGGGAGCGCTTGAAGACGCTGCGGAAGCTGGTAAGGAGACAGGGTGCTGCTGGGCCAAGGGCAGACTGCACAGGCGAGTGCCGTGGCCCCAGGAGCCAAGCCCAGGGCCACCAGCTTCCCCTGTGACCTTGGCAAGCCCTTCTCCACTCGGGGCCTCAATTTCTCCATCTATCCACGGGGGACAGTTAGAGAGTGGATTCCAGGCCCCCTGAGATATGGCAGCGGAGCCCCTTTGGGGGGGGGGGTGGGAAGGCGGAAGCCATCACAGCCTGGTCCCATGCCCCTTCTTTCTCCCACCCAGATCCGGGATCTCCCAGGACACTACTATGAAACACTCAAATTCCTCGTGAGTCATCTGAAGACCATTGCCGACCACTCAGAGAAAAACAAGGTGGATCAAGCTCCAGTTTGAAGTGCGGGGGAGGGAAGCCAAGTGGGGTCTCCTCAGCATATTCTATTCAATAAGCTCCTCCAGGTCAGATAACCTCAAGCTTCACTGGCCCCACCCTCCTACCTGGGGGGTCCTTCTGTCCCCCTCCCACATACTGGCCAGTACTTCTTCCTGAGCCGGCTTCTGAATTTCTGAGGGTCTTCAGAGGTGGAGAGCCTCAGCACCTGTGTCTGGTGGCATCTACCCTCTGACTGAGCTCGGATCCCTTGCGTTGCATTTTCCTAAGTGAAGTGAAGTCGCTCAGTCGTGTCCAACTCTTTGCAACCCCATGGACTGTAGCCTACCAGGTTCCTCCATCTGTGGGATTTTCCAGGCAAGAATACTGAAGTGGGTTGCCATTTCCTTCTCCAGGAGATCTTCCCGACCCAGGAATTGAACCCGGGTCTCCCGCATTGTAGGCAGACGCTTTACCGTCTGAACGGTAAAGGGAAGCTAGCATTTTCCTAAGCAAACCCCTATATCTTCTAGTTCTGCACTAGGGGAGAATGAGGGGACGTACAGGATTCCTGCCAGTCCAAAACACCCTTGGGACGTCCAGTGGGTCTTCACTTTGGCCTCTCCCACTGCGGGACAGTACGGGTGTACAGGTGGGGAACTGCCCATGAGAGCTGGGCCTGGGGTTGAGTTGGGCTGAAATCCAGCCTATTCTCTACTTACCAGGCACCTCCACGCCCAGCAAGGAGGCACATGGCCCCAGGCCAGGGCCAGCTCAGGATGTGGTAGGGCTGGGAGCCAGAGGGACCCAGGGTAGGGAGGCCCAGGGGACTGGAGGTCAAAGCTCACAGGGATAATTAACACTGACCTGCTTCCCTGCCCTGCCCAGATGGAGCCCCGGAACTTAGCCCTGGTCTTCGGGCCAACGCTGGTGAGGACGTCGGAGGACAACATGGCCGACATGGTGACCCACATGCCTGACCGCTACAAGATTGTGGAGACGTTGATCCAGCACGTAAGCAGCCTCCCTGAGCACCTGGCTCCTGCTTGCTTGGGTGGTTGTACTCAGGGAACGATGTGGAAAATGCTCTGGGGGTGCAGGAGGCCCTTCAGAAGCAGTAGGCTGCATTTTAAGGCCAGACGGGTGTGAGTCCTGAATGCCTGTCCCCAGCTGGAGAACCAGGAGGCTGCTGAGTTTCCAGGATGCGTGTGCGGGTCAGAGGGAGGAGGAAGATCAGGGAGAGGTGCTGCTGGGTTGGAGGGCAGAAGGGGTCAAAGAAGGGGTGCCTTCAGAAGGTGACCCCTGGGAGAGGTGTCCAAGCAGAACCGGGCAGACAGGTGGGACAGCACTCTCCCTGCAGGCCCACTGAGACTCTAGGGAAAAAATGGCGATTCCCTGGGGGAGGGGTAGGCAGATGGGGCAGGGAGGATGATGAGCTGGGGCTGGATCCTGGCTGCGTGGTCACTGTGTCTTGGGCTGGTCACCTTCCTCCTTAAGGCTGCCTGGAGGCCCCACAAGAGCCTGTGGTGTCTAAGGAATCTTATTATTATCCACCACAGGATGAGAACCCATAATGGCCAGGAGAGGACGCAGGAGGCTTTTTTTTTTTCTTTTTTTCTTTTTTTTAAGCGCCAAACCCAGGGCAGCACTGCCCCCTTCTGGGGCACTCAGAGATGTTTTTATGAATCATTGATTTTTCCATTTCCAAATCTTGGTGGGACCTGTGGTTTAACCCACAAAGAACGGAATCAGAATCCTCCTGCTAGGAGAAATAAGATGGGCAACTGGTCAAGAAAAGGGCTTGCTTCCCTGGTGGCTCAGTAGTAAAGAATCCACCTGCCAATTCAGGAGATGTGGTTTCGATTCCTGGGTTAGGAAGATCCCCTGCAGTAGGAAATGGCAACCCACTCCAGTATTCTAGCCTAGAAAATCCCATGGACAGAGGAGCCTGGAAGGCTACAGTCCACGGGGTTCCAAAGAGTCGGACACAACTGAGCACATATACATAACAAACAGCAACAACAAACAAGGGAAAGGAACTTCAGCTTCCCCCGCCTCATAGACACTTTAGGGAAGGGAAGCAAGGTCATGTTACTCCGATTTTACAGATGAGGAAACTGGGGCAAAGTGATTTCTTCAAGATCACACAGCTATTAAGTAGCAGCCTCAGGATTTGAAGGCAGGTCTGTCTGACCAACTCCTCTGCTTTACTCCCCACCGAATGGGAGGGCCGACTTCTGGGCCCATCCTAGAGCTGGCTTTTGAGTGAGCGAGGTGGTCAGAGTTAGCCAAGTGAGGCCATGGGTAGACTTTGGTCACGCTGGCTGGCCTTGCCTGCTTCTTTCCTTCCTTCACTGCATGTCAGAGCTCTGAGCCATAGGAGGGTATGTCGAGGCCTGTTCTCACTAACATTGGGACCACCAGCCCGGAGGCCCACTTCAGAGCTGCTGGGGAGGCCAAGGCTGCTGGGCAGTGTCAGGGATCCTGATGAGGCCTTGGTCTGGGGAAGCTTCCGTCCCTTGGAAAAGTTCAGCTCCCCAAACGAGGAACCCATGGAGCCCCCATGAATGTATGCTTGGTGGGGAAGGCAGTGAGGAAGAGAGGGAGACTGGCCCCCTGACTCCTAGCGAAGTCCAAAGAAGCCCAAAGCCTTGGTCAGCTGGAGTGTCAGGACCTTCAGAGAGATGGGAGGCCCAAAGTGTGTCCACTTCCCCGACCCTAGGGTCTCAGGGGGACATCCTTTCTGGGTAGGGTGGGGGAGGTAGAGCACATTGGTCTCCTTCATAGGTGTAACCTCAGTACTGAATCTGTGCCTGGCATAGAGTGAACCTTCAGTGTTGGTTGAATGAATGAATAAATAAATAAATGAATTGCTGTTGAGGTTATGCCAGTCTGGGCATTCCTACCAAGGGAATCATTCCTGGGGAATGACCAAACGTGCACCTCTCCATTTTCTGCCCCCTTGGTATTAAAGTAATCAGCCCTGGATGATTGTCAGTTGTTAAGAGAGTGAGCTGCCTGCTCATTCACACTGAGCCCACTTAGCCCACCCACCCAAGTTGGCCAGAGTCTGTCTAGCACAGAAAATCTTGAGCCAGGGTAGTCCCAGTGTACTCCTGAGCCCAGGCAGGGCAGGACTTGTGGCAGCAGTTGCTCTGGCTCTGAGCCCCTGGCCAGTGAGTGGGTGGTTAGAGTTCATGGGTGACATGACCTCCCGTTCCACTGGGAGTTTCAGCTGTGACCACCCCTGCCTCCCTGCCTGGGGCCCCTGTGTTCCGGGGAACTTTTGGACAGCAGAGCTGGAAGGGGCCTTAAGGAATGACACCTGACCCTGCATTGTACAGAGGGTGGAAACCGAGGCTTGAAGAGGAACGGTGACCTGCTCAGGGTCCCACAGCCAAGATATGGCCGAGTTATGAGCAAACCTAAGTGTTCAGCCACCTGGCAGCAAGTCACCAGCCAGCTCATACCCATGATTACTAAGCCAACTGACACTGAAACAAAGACCATGCCAAGGCATTTGTTCATTTATTCGCTCAGCAAACGTGACGATTCCTACTGTGTGTGCACTGGAACTCCTCACCCCAGCACTAGTGACCTTTGGGGCCAGATCATTGTTGGGGGCTGTCCTGTGGCTGATAATATGTTTTGTAGCATCTCTTGGCCAGATGCCAGGAGCCTCCCTCCACTTGTGACAATTGAAAATGTCTCCAGATGTCACCAAATGCCCCCTTGGGGGCACAGTTGCCCCAAGGGGATGAGAGAAGTACTGTTGCAGGGGTTCAGGACACTGCCCCTGGAGCCAGCCTGCCTGAGGCTGAATCCTAGCTCTGCCCCTTATATGCTGTGGGGCCTTGGACAAGTTACTTACCCTTTTTGTGCCCCTGTTTCCTCGCGTGTTTGTCTCATAGTGTTATTGTGAGGGTTGTATGAGTTATTTTCTGTAAGGCACTTAAAATGGTGCCTGGCGGGTAGTAGGTGTTATATAAGGGTTAGTTATCACCACTGTCATCATCACTATCATTATCATTGTTCCATACCAGATACAAATGCAGGTTCTGGCAACACAGAGATGAATGGAGCTCAGACCCTGCTCTGAAGGAATGCTGCCCAGTGAAGGCATCACTTCTCCATGGTCTAGGCTATGTCCAAGGAAGCCACATGGAAGGACCCAACCCATCCCTGGGTGCAGGGCTGGGACCAGAGTCAGGGAGTTCCTGAAAGACACTAGGAATTTAGCCAGCCAGAGAAGGGAGAATGAGCATTCCAGGCAGAGGGAACAGCATGTGCAAAAGCAGGGTGGCCTGAGCTAGTGTGAATTCTTCCAGAGAACTGTGGGCCATCTGGAAGCTTCCTGTAGATTTCCAGAAGCTTCCTGCAGCCTTCTGGGTTCTCAGAGCACTTTCAGGTACTTTCAAACCTGAGTTCAAGGCTGGCTTTTTAGGGCTCCTTCTGGTCAGTCTGTCTTCAGGGACTGCATCTTTTAATAATAGCTAACATTTATTATACACTAATGTGTTGTCCTAAATGCTCTACATACAGTATTTCTTTTTTGTTTTTTTAAAAATTGAGACGTATTGACCTATTAGTTTCAAGTTTACAAAATGAAGATTCAATATTTGTATAGACTGTGAAATGATCAGCACGATAAGTCTAGTTAACATCCAACACCATACATAGAAAACTTTTTCTATGATGAAGCCTTTTAAGATCTACTCTCTTAGCATCTTTGAAATATACAATACAGTATTATTAGCTATAGTCACCACGATGTACCTCTCCACGACTTATTTATTCATTTTGCAATTGGAAGTTTATACCTTTTGACCATCTTTGCCCATTTCAGTCACCTCCCCATCCCTTTTCCTCTGGCAGCCAACAATCTGTTGTCTATAAGCCTAGGTTTTTTTTTTTTTTCTAATTCCACATGTAAGTGAGATCATACAGTATTTATCTTTCTCTACCTGACTTATTTCACTTAGCATAGTGCCCTCAGGGTCCATCCATGTTGTTTCAAATGGCAAGATTTCCTTCTTTTTTATTGTTGAATAATATTCCGTTGTGTATATATACTACATTTTCTTTATCCATTCATCCATTGATGGACACTTATGTTGGTTCCATGTCTTAGCTATGGTAAATAAGGCTGCAACAAACAGGGAGGTGCATATATGTTTTCATTTCCTTCAGATAAATACCCAGAAGTGAATTTCATGGATCATATGGTAATTCTATTTTTAGTTTTTTGAGAAGCCTCCATACTGTTTCCCATAATGGCTGCACCAATTTACATTCCCACCAACACCACACAAGGGTTCCCTTTTTGCCACATCCTTGCCAACATTTGTTATTTCTTGTCGTTTTGATAATGGCCATATGGTATTTTACTTTAATCCTCAGCACAGTTCTCAAAGTAGATACTCATATATCATGCCCATTTTAAAGGTAAGTAAGTAGACTCAGAGAGGTAATTTACCTGAGGTGAACTGGAGCCCAAAGTAACTGACTCCAGATCTTGCATTTCTCCTTCATCGTCTCTCACTCTTTTTTCTTCTGTCTCTTCCTTGTTTCTGTTCTGTACTGCTTATTTGAATTAATCATATGCCTGATTATGATGAATAATAACTGAAGTTCATGGCCCAAGGTCATAATCAACTTTGCAAGTCTCCTTGTTTTCTCCCTTCATTCCAAAGCCCACTCTGCCCAGCCTCCAATAATTACCCCTCTAATAGGTTAATGTGTGTCTTTTTAATCCACCTTCTTCATGCTAATTTTAAGTATAAAGATATCCATAAATATAAATAATATTCGGTATGTTTTAACTTTGAGTTAGTGAGCTTAGCTCATTGCTTTTTGTAATTTCTGTGCTGTTAGGACTTATATCTCCCATCTTAAATTTTCTGTCTACTGCATTTTTTTTTTCAAAATATTTGTTTATTTATGGCTGTGTTGGGTCTCAGTTGCAGCACTCTGGCTTCTGTCTAGTTGTGGACGTGACACACTAGCTGCTCTGCAGCATATGGGATCTTATTTCCCAGACCAGGGATCGAACCCACATCCCCTGAATTGGAAGGTGGATTCCTAACCACTGGACCACCAGGGACATCCCTGCATTTTCATTTTATTTGCTTTTCTGGGAGTTTCCAACCTTTGTATGGGTTGATTTTATTTTCCTGATATAAAACTTACACAATTTATAAAACCCATACTTATGTTGATTGATACAATTGCAAAAAGCCTGTAGTCATGTTTAATTTTTTATTATCAATTTCTAAAGTTTATCAGTATCCCCGTCTTCCTTCCACCACATCTAAGAGTCAAGTACGTTAGTATATTTTCACCTGTCACTGGTTCCTCCCTATGAATTTGAAGTTCACATTGTCATGGGTATACTTGGTGTCTGTTTGTGTATGTATGTGTGCATCATTGCTTACTTAGTTTGATAACAATTGACTTTTCTACACTATTATCCATCCTTACTTCTTAGAACTTCCTGTTCTGTCCTGGATTCATTTCTTTACTTGCTCATGCACTCAGATAAGAGAATATTCATGTAGCAAACTTTCTGATGTGTTAGAATAGCTTTATTTCACACTCAAATTTAAATGAGAGTTTAGCAAGATACGCAATTCTAGATTCAAAATCCCTTAAATTTTAGTTCAGAAACACATCAAAAATATTACTTTCATGTCTTCTTGTATCTGTTGCTGCCAAAAGTTATAGTTAAAACTGATACTTGTTCACGTGCAAGCAATGTTGTTGTTTTTGAGAAAACTTTTAGGGTTTTATCATCAAGATTCTCAAATTTTACAAAATATATTTGAGTGGGATTTTTATTTTCTATTCTGTTTGGCATGTATGAGAAAACCCTTGCCTGCCTGACCCTCAGGGAACCTCCTGACACCTCATTGTAGGCACTTGCCTTATCTGGGGTTGAGGGCACCAACCCTGTTCTTAGTGCAGAGGCCAGGCTTTGCACTGGGCTCTGCACGCAGCTACAGCCGCAGGGGCTGGCCTTCTCCCTGCAGCGGAACTCTCTGGCACTAGATGGCGCTGCTGCTCCCTCTCCTAGTTTGCAATAGGGCGTGCGCTGTGGTGATGCGAAAGGACTGTGTGTAGTGAAACACAGGCAGAGAGAAGCTCTCTGAGCCGGGCATCTCTCTGTACTCGGACCCTCTCCCATTCCAGGCTGTGTTTCCTTTCCACACTGGGTCCCAACTTTTCCATCAGGTGCCTGAGTGGGTCCTCTGAACCGAGCAGTTTGGGAGCCCTTGTCTCCCTGCCTTCCCTCAGCTCCTTCCCACGCTGATTCCATCACTTCCTTTTGTCTCCTCTGCAGTCAGACTGGTTCTTCAGCGACAGCGAGGACAAGGGAGAGAGAGTGAGTGACGCAGGGGGGCCATGGGTTGGGGTCAGGTTGGTGGTGGGCCCTCATCCCAGGTGGGTGGGGTGGGCAGCAAGTCTGAAGTGGGAGAAGGTTCCTGCCCTTGGGACATCCCAGTCTGATGGAGGAAGCATAGGCCCTCTCCCCAGGAGCCTCCAGTCTGATGGGAGACATAGTCCTCGCTTTCATGAACCCCAAGTCTGAGGGGGAAATAGAGACCGTGCCCTAAGGATTCTGAGTCCAGTAGCAAAGGCAGACCATGCCCTCCAATCTTATGAGGATAGAGGGCTTAGGAAGGTCCAGTCTGATGGAGGAGACAGATCCTACCCTCAGCGGAGGGAGCAGCTTGGTCTTTAGGGTTCAGCCAAGGTGCTGGGGAAGGCAGGGACATGTAGGACCTGCCCTGGAGTCCCTGACTGATGAGGGGGACACTCCCTGCGCTGGTGAGCCCCAGTCTGATGGAGGAGACCTGCGCCCCGTCTTCAGGGTTCCCCGTTCCGAGGGGTCTGCAGTCACCCATCTGCGGCTGTGGGGCCTGACCCTCCTCCTGTTTGCAGACCCCTGTGGATGACAAGGAGCCTCAATCAGTGCCAAACATCGAGTACCTCCTGCCTAACATTGGCAGGACAGTGCCGCCTGGAGAGCCAGGCTCAGGTGAGAGCACGGGCCCAGGAAGGGGTGGAGAGGCCGTGGGATCTGCATTCCTGAGGGTCCCAGATGCCTGGCCAGGCGCCCAGCTGCCCTGCCCCTGCCCCACGGGGCCCCTCCCTGCCCCCACCACTGGGCTGGGCTGTGGCGGGGGCTTCCACCTCCTTGGCTGCCCTGGGCTGGGTAGGAGCTTTGTTTTCACCGGTTTCTTTCCTGAGCTTTTTGTTTCTCGAGGGCTGTGTCCTGGGCACGTGCCTCTTTTTAATTTTTCTTCCTTTTCTCCTTACACCCCTCCCCCCATCTTCCTTCTTCTCCCTGTGCTCTCCCCCCACCCCCTGGATCCTGCTCTTCTCTTCTCCTCCCTTCCCTCCTCCAGCGGACCTGTTGGAGATTTAAAGGGTACAGTGTGGCATTGCGACCTCGGTCACTAACAGTGGCGGGTGATTATAAGAAGGCTGGGCAGGCACAGGGTGGGGGGCGGGCAGAGCCGTCTGGGGCGGTGAGGACCTCTCCCTGACAGTCCAGGTCCCCATGCTTGTTAACAGCATACCGGCCTCCCTTCTGAAAGCCCCTTCTCAGGAGGAAGGAGGCACTTGCTGGAGCCAAGTCGGGTCCCCTTGCCAGGAAGCCTGGGCACCACATGGCTGCCCCTCCCCCGCCACTCTATGGCTTTCTCTCTGTGCTGAGCTCGGCCACTTCTGATTACCTGGGTGGAGGAGGCTTGGCTCGTAGTGGGACCTAGCATCTCCAGACTTCAGTGATGCCACCCCAGAAGCCTCTGTACATCTATAGCTCCTGCCTCAGCAGCCTCCGAGGGCTGGCTCTTCCTGCTCCAGAAATCGGAGCCCCTGGTCACTCAGCCCCTAAGTCCTGCTCCCAGGCCTCTGGCTGTCATAGCAGAGGAGTCCAGGGACAAGAGGGTAGCCAGTCCCTTCTTGGCTCTAGCCACTAACTCCTCCCACTCTGTGGGTGACACCCCCCACCTCCTTGTGTATCTGACAGAGGCATACCACAGCACCCCTCGTTGCAAGAGGCAGGCTAGGGAGGGGGCCAGAGGACATGGGGGTGGGGATGGCAGAGGGGAGCCCCCCGTCTCTTCTAATCACCTGCTGCCACTCTCCTGCCCGTGTGTGTTGCTGTGTGGTCAGCCCATCTGCTCTTCTCACTGTGTGCAGGGGAGGGCTGGGGAGGAGGCATCTAACTTGCTTGCTGGAGAGTGTGGATTAACTGCACCTGCCCCCTTTCAGACCCCCAGAGATCCTTGGGTGGGCCTGCTCCCTCCCCAGTCCTGGGGACAGCACTGCAAGACTTATTTCTGGGTCCTTCCCCACCCCAGTGTTAATAAGGGAGTGGAACCCACATTCCTTTATAACTCTGATAATAAACAGGGGCTTTGCCCCTGAGGACAGCCTGACCTCTGGTCTGGAGGTAGACCCTTTCCAGGCTGTAATCACCAGCCCTCTCTACCTCCTGCCCCACTCGTTTCCTGTCTGCCCCGTACCCCACCGTTCACATGGTCTCTCTGCCCTCTCATGTCTCCGAAGTTGGGGGGAGAGGGTAGGTATAGAGCCCCCACCTCTCTGTGCACGGTGTGGTCTCCATTTCTTCAGAGCATCTGTGATTTGCTGTCTTTTGTTGTTGTGGTTTCTGTGAATCTGATGTTTGGCATTTTCTCTCTAGTGCTTCAGAGTAACAGGGACAGGAGGGGAGGGGAGAAGCCAAAGAAAAGTCTGCCTTGCCCTTAACCCTGGGCAAATGCAGGTCCAGTGGCCTGATGTCACTTCCTGCTTCAAAAGGAAGTGGTGATTGACATCCTTCTCTGCTCCATCCTTATCCCCCAGGAAATGACATCAGAAGTCCACCACACTCCCAGGAGCTGGGGAGAGCTCAGGTTTCTGAACTCCCTGGTTTCTGAAGCCTTTGGGGAGAGGGAATTGTGTTCACAAGAATCAGCCTTCTCTTGCCCAGTCCAACTTTCATTGTTCTTTTGTTTCTTACCAACAGATTCCACCACCTGTAGTTCAGCCAAGTCTAAGGTAAGTGCCACAGCGATTCTGAAAGTTATACCCCTGTACAAGCCAGCCGTTTTGCTTCTTGGTCACAACAATTGGGAGAGTTGTGATTGGAGCCTTGAAGAAGATGGTTAGTCACTGGGAAGGAAGGTGGGAAACACCTGAGTGTCCAAGGGAAGCTGAGGTCGCTCACCTTGGCAATGCCTGGGGAGATAACTGATGAAGTTGAGGCTCTGGCTTGGGAGTTTGGTGGCCCGAGACAGTGTTGCCTACTGGTTAGGAGCACAGACAGTCCTGGGCCTGCGTCCTGGCTCCACCACTTAGTAGCTTTGGGACATTAGGCAAGTTATTTAACTTCTTTTTAAGATCCTTAGCTTCCTCATATGATTTATGAGGATAATATTTATCCTCATAAATGGGGTTAACAACAACTATGAGTGATATAATGATTGTTTTTAAGGTCTTTGCAGAGCCCAAAGCACATGAAGGAAGGGAAATGTTAAAGACAAGAACAGAAATCAATGAAATTGAAAACAACGAAGCCTAAGCTGGTTCTCTGAACCAGGTCTCATAGGCAGCTAGTCGCCTGTTCCAGAGCCTGCTCAGTAGGGCAAGGATGCTTGCCCCAGATGAGCCCTGCCCGACTGTTAGGTTAGAGCTTGAAGGCCAGGGGTGTGTCTTAATCAGCTCTGGCTGCCATAACAAAATACCACCTACTGGGTGGCTTAAAAACAGAAATTTATTTTCTCACAGTTCTGGAGACTAGAAGTCCAAGATCAAGGTGTTAGCATGGTCAGTTTCTGGTGAGAACTGTCGTCCTGGCTTGTAGATGGCTGCCTTCTCACCGTGTGCTCATATGGCAAAGAGAAAGTTAACAGGTGTGTGTGTGAGACAAAGAGCAAGCTCTCTGGTTTCTCTGCTTATAAGGGCACTAACGCAGCCATAAGTGCCCCACCTTCATGACCTCATATAAACCTAATTACCTCCCAGATGCCCCAAGTGCCATCACACTGGGGGGGCTTAGGGCTTCAACACATGAATTTGGTGGGGGGAACAGTTCTGTCCATAGTAGTGGGTGAAATCAGCTAAATGTTGGCTGGTCAAACTGGGCTTATTTCTTTCTGGATTTCTAAGCACTGGCTGAGTCCCAGCAAAATCAGTGTGCCTGACACCAGGTACATTATGTTATCTAATCATATTCATCATATATTAACATATATGTACATATATATTCATTATTTATAATATATATTCATTAGTTCATTATATGTCAGATGAAAGCCCAGAAGGAAGGAAGGCTGCTCTAGTCTGGTGCAGAAGTCCACTGTAACCTCTCCATAGAGCCTCTGCTTGCACACCTCTGGCGACAGGGAGCTCACTCCATCACAAGAATGCTATGGCAGGGAGCAAATTAATTATAGTGACCCGTATCTACTTCCTTGTCACCTCCACCCCTTGCTCATGCCAGACCCCTGGTTTCCTGTAGCCTCTTGTGGACTGACCCCTCAACCTTTATGTGAACCTGCTGACCTCTGTATTCCCTAGAAGTGACCATTCTGACCTCACTGCTTCTGTAACTCACCAGGATGAGAGTATAATTTGATCAGATGAGCCCAGTGGTCTCTCAAGTCTCCCAGAGAGCACAGGCCAGGAAAGAAGGCCAGGAAAGAGGCCACCATGTGCCTCAGGCTGGTTGTAGCAGTGCTGCACCTCACACAGCTTCAGGGAGTGCTTTCTAGAGTCACACTATGTGGGCAGCCACGGCCCGGGAGCCACAGGCCTATGAATCCTGAATCCCTGACAGACTCCAGTTTTTTCAGAGCTAACTGATATGAGAGAGGGCGGCGGTCATGGGAGGCAGCGTTGTGTCTCCGTCCCCTGCAGGCAGACCTTGTTTTCTTACACTTTCCTTTGTGCTTTACAGCTACTACACTTTTTTTTTTTTAAACAAATTGAACGTTTGTGGCAACACTATATTGAGCAAGTCTATTGACACCATTTTTCCAACAATATTTGCTCACTTCATGTCTCTGTTCACACTTGGATAATTCTTGTGCTGTTTCAAACTTTTTCATGATAATTATATTCGTTATGGTGTTCTGTGATCAGTGATCTTTGATGTTACTTTTCCAAAAAGATTACGACTCCCTGAAGGCACAGGTAATGTTTAGTGTTTTTCAGCAATGAAGTATTTTTAAATTAATGTATGTACACTTTTTTAGACATAGTGCTAGTACACACTTAATAGACTGCTGTGTGAACATAACTTTCATATGCTTTGGGAAACCGACAAATTCGTATGACTCGCTTTATTGCGGTATTTGCCTTATTGCTGTAGTCTGGAACTGAGCCTGCAGTATCTCTGAGGTGTGCCTGTTACACTGTGGCTGCAACAGGAGGTGGCCTGTGAGAAGGGGTGGCAGGGCAGGTCATTCATTCCAGCCCAGCAGGGGACCAGTCCCAGCATCTGCTTCTACTGAGCTTCTTACGTTCGTTCACCTATTTGTTTAATCACTTAACATTTCTTGAGTGCCTGTTCTGTGACAAGGACTGTACTAGGAGTCACGGATGCAAATACGAGCCATGCGACCTTGCTCTCAAAGGACTCAGGGTTTGACACAGATGATGTGGAAACAAAGCTATTCTGATGTGACAAAGAGCTGCTGTATGTGTATTTTCAAAGGTCTATGGAACAGGTAGAGAAGGGATTTCCCAGCTCAGCCAAAGGGAGAGCTGGGTGGGAGGCTGCTGTACAGAATATGCTGTGTTTGCACTGTACCTAGTAGGCGGAGCAAGAGTTCATCCCATAAATGGGGGGGGGGGGGGTGCGACTAAGAGCTGCCAGTGTTAAAGTGCAAGGCCTATCAAGGGAAGGGTCTGCATCGCATGAGTGATGGCTGTGTTCAACTGGGGTCAGGGCAGAGGATCCCCAGGCAGGTTGTGAGGGCCCTGTGTCTGTGCTTTATCCTCATGGGGGTCTCATCCTGCAGAGGCCAGAGGCAGTCAGATTCTTGCCTTGCCTTAGAAGGACTGACTGCTCTTGAGGAGGACGGGCTGGGATGAGGCAAGGGTGGAGGCAGGGAGTCCTATTTGGAGAGAGCAGAAAAGTCTGGAAAAGGCAGAGAGAGGGTCTGAACACAGGATAATGGGGATGAACCACTTTGGGAGTCATTTCCAGAGAATCTAGAGGAAGGAGAGGAGAGGGAGGAGTCAGAGTCACCTGAGGTGAGGACGTGAATGTTGGCAGTCTAGGGCAGGGGTAGGGAATGTAATGTGGCTCCAGGTAGGTGAGTTTCAGGTGCTGGAAGACCCCTTGGTAGAGACAAATTTGCAGTTGGAAGAGGAGTTCTGGATGGAGCTCAAGAAATAAAGAATTTGGTGTTGGAGAGGGAGACCTCGGGGGCAGGATATTCCCAGGGAGAGAGAAGAAAAAAGGGGCTGAGAATAGATCCCTGAGAACATGGCTTCTAAAGGAGTAAGAAGAGGAAAACGAGCCTCCCAGGAGACAGAGGAGAGGCCAGAAAGGCAGGATTAAAAACCAGGTGGAGGAGGCAGTGATGGGCAGCTTGGGCTCTGCTAGGGGATCATGGAAGGCCAGGACCAAAAAACACCCACGGGCTCAGCAGTGAGAACAGTGGCAGAAAGCTGCCCACGTTGCAGCTGTAAATCACAATTTGGGAGTGGCTTCAATCCAAACCATCCGATTGTGCAGGATTCTTAAGCCACTTTTGGCAGCAGAACTGGTGGTTGGACTGATGTGGAGTTGGGGATTGTGGAGGTGGAGAGCTGGTGAAAAAAAAAGTGAAGATGTTAGTCATTCAGTCCTGTCTGACTCTTTGCGACCCCATGGACTGTAGCCCTTTGTCCGTGGAATTCTCCAGGCAAGAATACTGGAATGGGTGTCATTCCCTTCTCCAGGTGATCTTCCTGACCCAGGGATCCAACCCGGGTCTCCTGCATTGCAGGCAGATTCTTTACCATCTGAGCCACCAGCGGGGTGCTGGTGGGACCACAGAGATGCTTAGGGTGCGGTGGGAAGGGACATAACTTGGGTGGGTTGCCACAGAGAGGCTGTTCCTACTGAGTAGGTGGAAAGGCAGGTTTCCTGGTGAGACTGAGTGGAGAGGAAGGGAGGGAAGAGTTGTGATCAGAGAAAGGTGCAGGCTCTGGTATCATAAACCAGGATAGTATACATGAAATAGGTTCAAACCGTCAAGTGTCATTTTACTGTTTAGAGTCTGGTATTAGTAGAGCTGGAGTCTAAAACGATTTATGCGACACTGGATGTGGAGAATGGAATGAAAGTTGGGGCGAGGTGAGAAACCAGCCCCCAGCTCGCAGGAAAAAGCTGAGAGTCTGGATTAAGACCAGAGGAGGCGCCAAGGAGGCTTCAGAATTGAGGGGGCGGGAGTGGTAGTCTCTAGAGCGGATCTGGTTGGGACAGCCGTCCGGGGAGGGAGGAGGGGAACAGCGGACGGTGCCGGTGGGGGTGCTGGGCTTGGCTTGGCCCTGTCGAGATGAGGTGCTGTGGTGTGGGGGGTGTAGGGGCTGGAGCTTGGAGGGCGCCTCCGGCACACTGACCTGTCTCCCGCACAGGGCTCATGGGCCCCCAAGAAGGAGCCGTACACCCGGGAGATGCTGGCGATCTCCTTCATCTCGGCGGTCAACCGCAAGCGGAAGAAGCGGCGGGAGGCGCGGGGACTGGGCAGCAGCACAGACGACGACTCGGAGCAGGAAGCGCACAAGCCTGAGGCGGGGGCGCCCGCGCCGGGGGCCCAGGACCGGCCGGAGGGGCAGCGGCCGGGAGCCGCCGCCCCCGAGGCCCCCGGACGCCTCAGCCCCCCGGCGGCGCCGGAGGAGCGCCCGGCCGCGGACACGCGCTCGATCGTCTCGGGCTACTCCACCCTGTCCACCATGGACCGCAGCGTGTGCTCGGGCGCCGGGGGCCGGCGGGAGGGGGCGCGGGGGACGAGGCGGACGACGAGCGCAGCGAGCTGAGCCACGTGGAGACAGACACGGAGGGCGGCGCGGGGCCCGGGGGGCGCCCGGCGCGCCGGCCCTCGTTCAGCTCGCACCACTTGATGCCCGGCGACACCCTGGCGCGGCGCCGCCTGGGCCCGGAGCCGCGCGGACGGCGAGGGCGCGCGGGGCGCGGCCGCCGGGCTGCCGGGGCTCTGCCTCGTCTAGCAGCCAGGAGTCGCTGCGCCCCCCGGCGGCCGTGGCGGCGGCGGCGGCGGCGCTGGGCTCGCGGCCCTCGCGCCTCGAGGCGCTGCGGCTGCGCCTCCGCGGCACCGCCGACGACATGCTGGCCGTGCGGCTGCGGCGGCCGCTGTCCCCCGAGACGCGGCGGCGCCGGAGCAGCTGGCGCCGCCACACAGTGGTGGTGCAGAGCCCGCTGACCGACCTCAACTTCAACGAGTGGAAGGAGCTGGGAGGCGGGGGTCCCCCGGAGTCCGCGGGCCCGCGGGCGCACAGCGACAACAAGGACTCGGGCCTCAGCAGCCTGGAGTCCACCAAGGCGCGGGTCCCGTCGACCGTCGCCTCTCTGCCGCCCGCGCCCGGGGACCCGGGAGCCCCGCAGAGCCAGCCCCCCCCGCGCCGCTCGGCCGCCTCCCGCCTCCATCAGTGTCTGTGACACCGCCCGCGCCGGTCAACCCCCCCGGAGCACCCTGGTTTCCCAGGAGTCGTCTTTGCCTGCACCCCTTCTCCGGTCGCCCATGGGAGCATCCGGGTGCAAGCAGGGGGCGCAGAGGCCGTGTCTCTGGTTTGTGCGCTGGAATTGGTCGGGAGTGGCCAGAGGAGAAGCCGGGGCTGGACACGGAGTGTGAGTGGAAGGCAGGGGCTCCGAGGCTGAGGAGACCGAGAAGGGTTAGGCAACTGGGGCTCCGAGCCGGGCTGTGAGGGTCTCTGTCCCCTGGATAAGTGTGCCCTTCTGGGCCCTTGTGTCTGCACTTCAAGGACCCTTATCGGCCCGTGGGGTGTGGATAGGGAGCCCCTAAGGCTCAGACTAAGGAGACACTGGGTGATGCTGGCTCCTCACGCCTTTCCTCTGTCCTCCCCGCCCCGCATTAGCTCCTCGCTGCCTGCTAAGGTGGGGGTGTGTGTGTATGTATGTTGGGGGAGACGAGGTAGGGTGATAGTGTCCCTGGGGGGAGGGGGGTGGTGTGTGCGAGTGTGTGTCCTCACTGTCCAAGTGTTTCCAGTAGCAACTTCTGCCGCTCCTGCCCCT
This sequence comes from Okapia johnstoni, assembly GCA_024291935.2. NCBI lineage: Eukaryota > Metazoa > Chordata > Mammalia > Artiodactyla > Giraffidae > Okapia > Okapia johnstoni. Next base: position 22,508,064 of record CM044306.1, on the reverse strand, counting down.
TTCCTCCCGCCGCCCCCATCAGGGCTCCCTGTCTTCCCTGCAAATGGGGATCCTGCTCCCCTGCTGCTTGTCAGAGCCAGAGGAGGGGTTGGGGCCCCTCAGAGGCAGGACTGACACTTACCAGGGTTACTCCCCACACCAACCTTTTTCCAATCTTTACGTTAGGACCATGGGGAGCTGCCCGTGCCCCAGACCGTCTGGGGAGGGTCCAGAGTCCCCCCTGCTAGAACTCTTGCCCCTCTTTTTGTCCTTCCAGCTGTGCCTGCTCCTTTCACAGCTCAGGCACACGGGCCCCACCTTCTTCCCTTTAAGACGGAGGGTAGAAAGCATCCCTGGTGTCTGAGTGTCTGTCTCACTCTCTTTCACACACACACAGACTGATGGGATCTGCGCTGGGCTGCTCCTTCAGGAAGGGCAGGACCCAGCCCCCTCTTCTCCCCACAGTTGTAAATAGATCTCAGATCACAGGCCTCTCCACCCACGTCCTCACTCATCCCAGGGAAGCCCAGGGGGTTGTGAACCCACTGCCATGTCTATCGGTCCTCTTGTTTTATGCAAAGATTTGCTGTAAAGTAGATTTCTTGATGCTCCCTCCCTCATCCTTTATTGTAAATATTGTCTCTAAATGTGTAACATATTATAAAGAATTTATAAGGATTTTTAAAGATGTTTTGCTCATTTAAAAAAGTGTTGTAACAGTGTTGGATAAGCCTCTGCCCGACGTCCGCATGCTTCCTTTCACTGTGTCCTTGACACACCTCTCTAGGCGACAACTAAGATTTCCTGCTTCTGAAAAGTCCTGTCTGAACAGTATAGTCTATATCTTGGAAATAAATGGCCTTCCTTGAGGCACGAGTCAGCTGTCTCACTTGTTTGGAAGGGAGGAGAGGAACAGAGTGGGGCTGGGAGGGGTTAAAAGTGAGGTACCTGGCCCATGGAGCGGGGGCAGTGGGGCTGGGCCAGGTGGTGACAGAGGGGAGACAAACCTCTGCTTCCTGGTAGCTTGGAGGTATCCTGGGAGACTGGCTTGAGCAATGACTTGGGCACTGAAGATAAGATGGAAGGGTACTGACCCTCATCGCTGGAGAAGATTTTCATGCACCTGCTCTTTTTTCCTGCAGAGACCAGGAAGTGCACAGGCACCTTCCTTCTCAGGTCTGTCTGAACCTTCAGAATGGTCCAGAGGTGCTGGCCAGCAGAGAGGAGGCTTTGGGAAAGCCCAGGGTCCCTCCTGGCCAGCTATCATCATAGGCACTCTGGATCCAGACAATAAGGAGGACAGTGTGGATTTTGCCCTTTGTCTTATTCACATATGTAAGCTTACAACCTGGGATGGGCTTTCTTCCATGTCATGTCTCTATAGTTGCTCCTGCCAGCTTCAGGCTGTCTCTGATGACACTAGTAGCCATCTGTAGGAAAAACAGATGACAGTCAACAAAGAGAACCTAGGGAGGAGCCTTGGAACTGGGAAGAGCTTAGTGGCTCACTGAAATCTGCTTCCTTCCTCCACCTCTGTCCCGGAGGTTGTTTTTGATTGGCACATGAGCTAAGAGCTAGTGTTATTGTGGACTCACACCAGCCCCCAAGGGCTTTATATGTCCTTAATTAATCCTCCAAAACTCTTTGGAGCTATGGTCACAACATTGTTGTCTCCATTTTTATATTGAGGAAATTTTAGGCACAGAGAGATGACATACTTGTCCAGGGTCACACAGCTAATAAGTGGTCACTGCTGCTGCTAAGTCGCTTCAGTCGTGTCCGACTCTGTGCGACCCCATAGACGGCAGCCCAGCAGGCTCCCCCGTCGCTGGGATTCTCCAGGCAAGAACACTAGAGTGAGTTGCCATTTCCTTCTCCAATGCATGAAGTGAAAAGGGAAAGTGAAGTCGCTCAGTCATGTCTGACTCTTAGCGACCCCATGCACTGCAGCCTACCAGGCTCCTCTGTCCATGGGATTTTCCAGGCAAGAAGTAAAGGCAGGATAAATTTAAGCTCAGAAAGACATAAGGACCGGGTTACTGCCCACTAGGCTTCCTTCATGCTATAGTAGGCTTTGCGTCAGAATAGATCAAAAACAAGGTTTCTCTGGTGGCTCAGTGGTAAAAAATCCACCTGTCAATGCAGGAGACAGGTTTGGTCACTGGGCCAGGAGGATCCCCTGGAGAAGGAAACGGCAACCCACTCCAGCATTCTTGTCTGGACAATCCCACGAGCAGAGGAGCCTGGTGGGGTCACAAAAGAGTCGGACACAACTTAGCAACTAAACAACAATGACAGATCAAAACCCTGTGCTTTCCTTCAAAACCAAAGAGAAACGAAGACCACTCCAGTAAAGAAAAGCAGGCAATTTGTCATTGGCAGGTCTGCCCGATAAGAAATAATGGAGCCCGGCGAACTGAAATGAAATACACTAGATGGTAACTTGAATCCATACAAAAACATAAAGGACACCATTAAGGGGAACAGGTAGGCATGTAAAAGACAGTCTAAACATTTTTATTGGGTTATTAATTTTTTGGTCATGTCGCATGGCTTGTGGGATTTTAGTTCCCCAACCAGGGATTGAATGTATGCCCTCTACAATGGAAGCAGGGAGTCCTAACCACCGGACTGCCAGGGAATTCCCATAAACACCTTTATTTGTAATTCTTCTATTTTTTGTCCTTAACTCCTGTTTTTTAAAGGCGGTTGCATAAGGTGATAATTACAAAACTATGTTGACAGGCTTATAATGTATAAAGATCAAATTTTTATGACAATAATAGCATAAAGGAGTCAGGAGGGAATGGAGTTATAATGAAGCAAAGCTTTTGTATGTTATGAAAATTAAGTTAGTATTAATCTAAGCTAAACTGTTTTAAATTAAGATACTAATTGTAACCCCCAGGGCAACCATTAAGAAAATAACTCTCTCAAAATATTATAAATGAAAAAACAGAGAACTAAAAAGGTACACTAGAACTATCTATTTCACACACCAAAAAGGGAAGGAATCAAGGACTAGAAGAACAACAAGAACATAAGACATATAAAAAACAGCAAAATGGCAGGCATAAATCCTACCTTATCAGTAATTATATTGAATGTAAGTGGAGTAAACACCCTAATCAAAAGACCGAGATTGGCAGAATAGATTAAAAAACATGCTCCAACTACATGCTGTTCACAAAAGCTCTACTTTAGATTCGAAGACACAAAACAGTTGAAAGAATGGAAAACGATACAGAATGATGAAAAGAGTTATGAAAGAGAGCCAGAGTGGTTTTACAGGTATGAGATAAAATAGGCTTTAAAGATAAAAAAAATAAATATCATTACTAGAGACAAGAAGGATGTTTTATAAGAATAAAACGGTCAGTCTACCAAGAAGATGAAATGATTATAAATATATACGCTTCAAAAAACGATCTTCAAAAAATGAAGATCATGGCATCTGGTCCCATCACTTCATGACAAATAGATGGGATAACAATGGGAACAGTGACAGACTTTATTTTCTTGGCTTCCCAAATCACTGCAGATGGTGACTGCAGCTATGAAATTACAGGATGCATGCTCCTTGGAAGAAAAGCTATGACAAACCTAGACAGCGTATTAAAAAGCAGAGACATTACTTTGCCATCAAAGATCCATATAGTCAATCTATGGTTTTTTCAGTAGCACGTATGGATGTGAGAGTTGGACTATGAAGAAGGCTGAATGCCAAAGAATTGATGCTTTTGAACTGTGGTGTTGGAGAAGACTCTTGAGAGTTCCTTGGACTGTAGAGATAACCAGTCAATTCTAAAGGAAATCAATCTTGAATATTCATTGGAAGGACTGATACTGAAGCTGAAGCTCCAATACTTTGGCCACCCGAAGCAAAGAGCCGACTCCTTAGGAAAGACCCTGATGCTGAGAAAGATTGAAGGCAGGAGGAGAAAGGGACGACAGAGGATGAGATGGTTGGATGACATCACCGACTCAATGGACATGAGTTTGAACAAGCTCTGGGAGATGGTGAAGGACAGGGAAGCCTGGCAAGCTGCAGTCCATGGGGTCGCAAAGACTTGGACACGACTGAGTGACTGAACAACAACAATATATGCTTCTAACAACAAAACTGGAAGCGGAAACTAACAGAATTGAAAGGGAAGTAGACAATTTGAAGCAATAATTGGAGAAAATTCCAGTGGTTAGAGCTCCATGCTTTCACTGCCAAGGACACAGTTTCAATCCTTGGCCCCTCAAGTTGAGTGGCATGAACAAAAAGCGAAGAAAAATCAAAACAGTAGTTGGACACTGTCACTTTCAATAATGACCAGAACAACTGGACAGAAGATCAATAAGGAAGTAGAAAATGTGAACAATACCATGAACCAACTAGATCTAACAATCTCCAAAGAAGCTTCCACCCAACAACAACAGAATACACATTTTCCTCAAGTGTGCATGGAACAGTCTTCAGGGTAGACCAAAAGCTAGGCCATAAAACATGCCCAGAACATTTAAATGACAGTTTAAATTTTAATAAATTTTAAAGGATTGGAATCACGTGAGGTTTGTTCTCCAAACACAAGGGAATTAAGTTAGAAGTTAGCAACAGAAGATTTTGGGAAGTTCACAAACATGTGGCAATATAAAAGCACAGTCCTAAATATCTAACGAGCCAAAGAAGAAATCACAGGGAAAATTAGAAATATTTTAAGATGAATGAAGGCAAAAGCACAGCAGGTCAAAGTTTATGGGATGCAGCTAAATTAGCTCTCTGAGGGAACTTTATAGCTGTGAATGTCATACTGGCAAAGAGAGATTTCAAATCAACAGCGTAACCTTCATCTTGCATGCATGCATGCATGCTAAGTCGCTTCGGTCGTGTCCGACTCTGTGCGACCCCATGGACAGCAGCCCACCAGGCTCCTCTGTCCACAGGATTCTCTAGGCAAGAAGACTGGAGTGAGTTGCTATTTCCTTCTCCGAACCTTTCATCTTAAGAAACTAGAAAAAGAAAAGCAGACTAAACCCAAAACAAGCCAAAGGATGGAAATAATAAAGAAGGGAAATAAATGAAACAGAAAATATAAAAAAATAGAGAAAATTGATAAAACTAAAAGTTGGTTCTTGGAGAAGGTCAGCAAGACTGACAAATATTTAGTTGTTTTTTCTTGGTCAGTCTAACTAGGTATTTATCAATTTTGTCAATCTTTTCTAATAACTAACTTTTAGTTTTATAATTTTTAATTAATTTTCTTTTTTTCTATTTTCTTTTGTCATTTAAAAAAATGCAAATCACAACCACAATGAGATACCATTTCACACTCACCAGGATAGATTAAAGAAAATAGAAAGTAATAAGTGTTGCTGAAGATATGGAGAAATAGGGACCCTGGTCCATTGCTGGAGGCAGTGCAAAACAGTACAGCTACCCTGAAAAATAGCTTGGTGGTTCCTCAGAAAATTAAACATAAAATTAACATATGACCCAGCAATTCCACACCCAGCTTTATACCCAATAGAAATGAAAATATGTGTCCCAACAGAAACTTGTACCTGAATGTTTATAGCAGCATTGTTCATCATAACCAAAAGGTGGAAATAGCCCAGATACCATAAATGGATAAACAAATCACTGTATATACATACAATGAAATATTATTCAGCCATAGAAAGAAAGAAATCTTGCCATTTGTGACAACATTGATAGATCTTGAGGACATTATGCTACATGAGACAAGTCAGATAGAAAGGACAAATACCGTATGTGCTCATTACATATGGGATAAAAAAAAAATCTTACAGAGAACAAATGGTGGTTGACAGAAGTGGGGGTTGGAATGGGGTGAAATGGGAGAAGGGAGTCGAAAGGTACAAGCTTTCAGTTATATTTTATTGATTTCAGTTATATTTTAAGTCAGTCCTGGGGATGTAATGTACAGTGTGGCAACTAGAGTTAATTATACTGTTGTATTGCATAGTTGAAAGCAAAAGAGTAAATCTTTACTAAGAGAGAAAATCTTAAGAATTCTCATCACAAGAATAAAATTTTCTCTAACTATGGATGGTGAGAGATGTTAACTAGACTTATTGTGGTGATCATTTTACAATGTATACAAATATTCCATCATTATGTTGTATACCTGAAACTGATACAATGTTGTATGTCAATTGTACCTCAATAAAGAAGTCTTTATCACTCCTCCCACTTTATTTCTATAAGCGATGAACAATCTAAAAATGAAATTAAGAAAACAATTCTATTTATAATAGCATCAAAAATAATAAAATACCTAGGAATAGATTTAATAAAAGAAGTGCAAAACATGTACCAAGAAAATTAAAATATCATTGAAAGAAATTTTAAAAGATCTCAATAAATGGATATTCCATGTCTCAGAAGATCTTATGTTGTTAAGATGGCAGATTTAATACAATCCCTATTAAAGTCGCCATTTTTTTTGTCTGTCAGCAGAAATGGACAAACTGATCCTAAAATTCCTATGGAAATGTGAGGGACCTAGAACAACCAAAACAATCTTGAAAAAGAAAACCGAGTTGAAAGTTCCCAACTTCAAAACTTACCACCAATCAAGACACTGTGGTACTGGCACGAGGATAGGCATATACTTCATAGGAAAACTCCAAATCTGTTTGGGTTTAATTAAAGGAATAAAGATTTTTCTCTGACACGGGCAGGTGGAAGGACTACAGTGGTGGGCCTGAGCTGAAGCAGAGAGTCTGTGGATTTGAGTGAAATTCCTGGCAGGTGGCCAGGGGTATGGGGTGGAGCTTCCTGTCAGATGTCGTTAAGAGTGCTGTCAACCAGTCAGCATTAGGGAATGCTGAGGGAGCCTATGTCAGCTAATGGGTACAGTGGCCTTGGGCCCAAGGCCCTGGCACTGTAAAGGATGCTTTGCTGCCCTGTGAGTTTAGCATCACATAAGCCACTCAGATCAAAGAGGAAGAACACTCCCCGGGGACTCAGAGATGTGCAGATGGTGAGGGAGAAAATAAGTGGACTTCCCTGGTTCCTATTGGTAAAGAAGCCCCCTTTCTACTATCAGTTAGAGTCTGGCTCTGAGACCAACCTGAGGTCAGTCAAATCCTTTGCTCAGTCACTCTCCCCATCAGTAGACAGGAGGTGATAGCACGTATGGTAAGGATTAAATGAACACTTAATATGTGTGTTTGTGTGCTCAGCTGTTTTAATCGTGTCCAACTCTTTGCAACCATGGACTGTAGCCTGCCAGGCTCCTCTGTCCATAGGATTCTCCAGGCACATATACTGGAGTGGGTTGCCATGCCCATCTCCAGGGGATCTTCTCGACCCAGGGATCGAACCTGTCCCTCCTGCGTCTCCTGCATTGCAGATGGATTCTTTACCCACTGAGCCACCTGGGAAGTCCTTAATATGTGTAATGATGCATATTAAAAGCACCAAGAAAGCATGGCTAACAGGAGAGATGAGTCATGGGTTTGAGTCCATCACTTTGTAGCTACAAAGTCTCTAAGACTCAGTTTCCCCTCCCTCAGCCATCAGATTGTTCACTGTGAATGAGTTCAGGCAGCCATCATCTGCACCCCACCCTCACCCCACCTCACCACAGCCATAGGTAAACTCTGAAAAACAGCATCAGATCATGTCACCTTCTGACTTGACCCTACTATTGGTTCAATGGCTCTGAGAAGAAATCCACCTTCCTTGTTACATTTGCCCAAGACCAAGACCTCCTGTGATGCTGCGCCCCCTTGCCGATTCTCGGTCTACTTGGGTTTCTTTCATTTTCTAGAACCCACAGATGACTTCCCACCTCAGGGCCTTCTGTGTGGGACACCCAGCCGCCAGCTCCCAGACAGCCCTCTTGTGGATACTGGAGACCTTCCCTCAAATGTGACCTCAGAGCCTCTGGTCACTCTCTCTGAGGTGGTCTTCATTACTCACAGCCACCACCTTTGCAGGCCTGCTTGCCTTCCTGGGGCAGAGCTCACTGTCTGTCATGATTTTGCTCAGGAACTTCTGTTTTGGCTGGGTCTCCTTCTAGGTGCTGAGCCATAGCCCCATTGAATCAATAAGCAGTGCCCAGCCAGGAGTAGACAGTTGGGAGGCGTTTGAAGGACGAATGAAGTGCCTGGCAAAGCTCCTGCCGTGCACTGATGGTCCCGTTTATGACTTGAACGGTTGGTGAATGGGGTGATTCTGGAAGATGAAGGCGTTTTGGCTACTTCCCCAGCTTTTTGGAAACAGGATGGGTGAGAGAAGGCAAGATCTGCCGCCTTTTAAAAAGGACAAAAGGGGTGAGGTCTGACTGAAAGGGCTACTTGGCACGTGGGTGACCCAGGGAGGGGGCATTCCCTGCAGACAGTGAGCACATCCTCAACCTAAGTGTGACTGGGTTCCAGCGAGGCCTGGAAAAGGGTGGTTCTAGGCCACTGTCATTATCTCATGGGATGGAAGGGATGGTTTTATGGGAGGAGGTAGAGGAGACCCAATAATACCCCAGGTCTCAGCCACGCTGGAGAATGCCTAGAAGGGCAGGCCTCAAGGACGATGGGACAGTGGCACAGCTTTCAGAATCCCAGGGAAACCTGAAAAAACCAACACGGGTCATCTGGCCCACTTGATGGCAGGGCAGGCTAGATTCTGACGTGAGAGCCTGCAAGGGTTCAGGCAGCTTGCTGGCTATAGGGTCAGGGTCCAGGGCTCCACCCAACCAGCATCTAGCGTAAATCTCCTGTCAGGGGTCTTCCAATTTCAGAGGCGATCATGGTGTAAGAGGAACTAGTAGGCCTTTGAGGAGGACAAAGCAGAAATGCAGTGTGACTGGGGCTAAATCTTCAGACTAGTATTTTGTAAACTGTGGGCTTTGACCCTTTCAAGGGTCATGAAATCCAGAGTGGGCTGTGACCAAATGTTTAAAATTTAACAGAAAATACTGGAGTGCAGAGTATACAGTAGAGGTACTATTTCACTAAATATGTGGGTGTTTGTGTGTGTGTGGACACGTCTCACTGAGATGTAAAATGGATTTCTTACTGAGATACAGCTGAAAAAAAACAGTTTGAAAGCTGATGTTCTTGAATAGGATGGGTCGAGACCATTAAAAGGTCATCTCACCCAAAGGGCAGGAGGCTGAGGCCTGATCCAGGGAACAGCTGGAGAGAAGCAGACTGGATTCACTTTTAGGGGGAAGGCATTGGTTTTGGAGTCAGGAAGAGCTGGACTCCAATGCTGACTGTGCATCTAACTAGCTGTATGACGGTCGGTAAGACACCTAACACCCCTGGCTTTGTTACTTGCAGGTGTCAGTGATGCCAGTAGCATCCTCACTGATGGTGGAGAGCTGGCACCCCATGAGTTAGTGGGGTTCCTCTCCAGCGTCCGGATGATGTTGGCTCTCAAGGGCTCTTGCAGGCAGCAACAGCCCCCCCAGGCCCTGATTCCACCTCTCCCACTTCGTGCTCTGCCTGCTAAGTCTTCTACCTGCTAAGTCTTCTACCCGCCAAGTCTTCTGCCCACTAAGTCTAAGTCATAAGGCAGTTAGTTGGCTGCGAGGAATTCCCCCTCCCCCCACCCGCCCCAGCACCTTCCAGGGTGAAGATGAGAAATAATGAGACAGCAGCCTCTAGGAAGGAGATCCAGGAGAGGAAAAAGAAACAAGTTTTATTTAAGCCCCAAACACTCAGCTAGAAAAACCAAAAAGGAAAGAGAGCAGGAAAGTGAGGGAAGAAAAGGGACATTAAAAAAGAGACCGAGAAAACACAGCAACCCTTTTCCATTTAGAAATTGTCAAGTTACACTGACAGAGGTCACAGAATACCCACAGAAGCCATCACTGCTACACCAACATGGGCCCTACGGAGGACAGGGTGGGGTGTGAGCCGGGCTTGCCCTGGGGGGTCCCATCTGGGACCCCTCGCAGAGCCTCAGGCCTGAGGCTCCTGGGGAAACAGCATATTGTGGAAGGGGTGGGAGAGAAACCCCCCATGCGAGTAACACAGCACAGTGGGCAGGGGCTGGGGCGACCAGGTACAGGGGTCCCCCCAGACGTCTTGGTTTTCTCTTGGTCAAGCACACAGTGATGGACACAGCAGTGAGGCGCATGCAGCTGGGGGGGGGGGTTTGACGTGCTGGGGACTTTGAGAGGGCCCAGGGGCTGGTGGCTTGAGAAGGGAGCCAGAACCAGTGGTGCAGGGATGAGGGAACACACACTCAGGTGCTTCTACACTTGGGGTCTACACGCATGTGCACACACGCACCTCCATGTACACATACAGGTCTCACAGCTGCCATGTCTGCACACACATATTACATACATTCTTACACCAAGCTTCACCATGCCAAGGTGCAGGTGGGCATGTGTCAATGCTCAGGCTGGTTACACGCACCACTGTGGGCATGCCTCCCTGCACACACATGTGAGAGGTCATGTCTGTGCATGCTCATGCTTCCTTCCCTCTGCACACCAGTAAATGGACTTGTGCCAGTGGATACACACACACATACACACACACACAGAAGTTGTGCACAACTCCTCCTATAAATGTGCTGGCACCAAAGTAAAAGATACAAATTCCACTGGGCTCCACATTAGCAGCGGATGGGGTGGGGCACACGACTCCCTCCATTTGCCCCCTAATGGATGGACACGCCCCCTTCCCCTCCCCCACAAAGGGACATTCAACTCAGGACAATGACGGTGGGGCAAACATTCAGGGCACAGGGCTGAGGGTGGGAGGTGGGGCAAGGGAAAAGTAGCAAGCAAAGAGTAATGGAGTGGAGGGAGGAGGGGGCACCACTCCCCCCTCCCCTCCCAAGTCAGGGGGTCTCTGTACAGCCGAATCAAACCAAACCATTTCACTGGACCACAGAAACCAGGCCAATGCGCCCACCCTCCAGCCCCCTCCCCCGCCAAAACAGCGGCCAGGGAGAGTGCTGTGGTTTTCTTTTTTTTTTCTTTTTTAAATATTTATATATATTTATATTACGTATATTATATATATATAATATGTAAATATATTTTTAAAACAATATAAAATGTTAAGACACTTCACTTAAATGTAAAGAGTTGCCTGCAATTAAAAGTAATTGCATCATTTATGAGGTCCTTTTTTTTTTTTTTCTATTTTCCAGGGGTTTTTTTTTTTGGGGGGAGGGATTTGTTTTTTTTCCTCTTCTTTTGTTATTTTTCAAAAAGGCTTGCTTGCCTTTGTACAAAAATGATCCGAAGCTAGAAAACAAGGATGAAGCAACAAAACAACAACAAAAAAAGAAAGAAATGAAGTAACACAACCCAGTGTCCCCTCCCTCCCCAACCCTCAACAGCTCCCCATGGCTCTCCTCAGGCGCCAGGCCCCAGAAGGTTCTGTTCCTTCAATGGCTCCTTCTTTCCGTGCTTTCTGGTGGGGGTGACTAATCCCAAACTCTCCTCCCCTGTGCTTACTCCACTTTGTGCTCCAAACAGGAATCCTGCTCCCTGGGGACCCCTCTCCATCCTCCTCCCTCCCCACCCACAGAATCTCCCTGCTGGCCCCTCACTGTGCCCTGCGGGTGGGGGGTGTTGCTGAGAGCCAAACTGATCTCTCCCCCCCCTTCTCAGGACCCCCACCAAAAGCCTCACTGCCCACAGCCTCTGCAAGGCGGGTGCCCACAGGCCAGAGGTTGGGGGCACTGGCTGGCTAGTCAGGCCTCAAGGACCCTTGAGAATCTCACCAGGGTCACCAGCTCCCCATTTTTAAAAACCACCTCTAACTCCTTCCCTGAAAACCCTCAAATCTCAGAGAGGATGGTTAAAGGTCAAGTCAGCCCACCTGTGGGGTCAGAGCTGTCCTCACTGCCCCCCATCAACCCCCTCTCTATTGCCCCCACTTCCCTCACAACCAGACCCTTCCCACCCTCTAGGCCTCCAAGTCTAATTTGCTAGGCCCTTCATTCTTGTCCATCCCACCCCATTAAATAAGTTAATGTCATTTAAAGTGCTAAATTAGGAAACTAAAAGTACCAGATACCCCTCCTTGGGGCTGCCCTCTCCCAAGGCAGTGTCCCCAGCATCAGGCTGTCTGCTCAACCCACCATCCCCAGCCAGCAGTCCAAAGGTGCCCCGTTCCTCCCATTGGCATGGGCCAGGCAGCTCCTCACCGCAGGGAGGTGGTCCTGGGAAGCCAGCTCCTCTCCAGGGACACACAGATTCGGTGGCATCACACCACCCTGAGGCCCCTCTGACTCTGGCCTCCCTCTCCAGCCCACCTGTCTTGACTCCAGGCCCACCCGGGCATGAGTAGTGGGAGCAGAGAAGCAACAGTATTCAGTCATGTCCCGAGGGTGGGCAGGTGGGGCGCCTCCAGGGCCAAAGTCTCCTTACATCCAATTTTCTAGCCTGATTTTGGGGTTGGTCCAATGTCCAGGTTTTCCTCCAGGAAGGTTTCTGAGGAAGGGGAAAAGGGGGTGTCTTGCCGCTCCAAGTCTCCATGGCTCAGAGTTTGTTTGGAGTGCTCTTGGGAAGTGTGGGGGGAAAGTGAGAAGGGAGGGCAGGGGTGCAGGAACTTCAGGCTGCACTTGGGAGGGAGCATGGGGCAAGAGAAAAGGGAAGGACGATGACAGGAAGTGCGCCATTTTGGAATAGGAAATCAAGGGAAGGTAGTGTGTTTTGGTCTTTAGTTTTACTGGTTTGCTTTTTTTTTTTTCCCTTAAATAAAAAAAAGACAAAAGTGAATCATTCAAAAAACCAAAAACACCAACAGGGAATGGGCAGAGAGAGCTGAGAGGGCCACATCCATGGCAAACCCTTCAGAGATTCTGGACAATGAGGTGGAGATGAAGGGAAGCAGAGAAGAGAGAGATATGGCAGGGAAGAGGGAGGAGGGCAGGCTGGGGTGGGGTTATAAGGAAGCTTCTAGAAGGAGATGGAAGAATTCCTTGCTCCAAAGGAAGTCAATACGGGGATGGAGGTTCTGGAAGCTGAAGGCTTTTCTGAGACTGGGCTTGAGGTCTCATTCGCACCACTTATCTCTTTAGATGGTTTAGTGGCCTAGAACAAAAACAGAGGTTGGGGTCAGAGAGAAGAAGGGGAGCCTTTGTGCTGGCCCCCAGGTAGCTTTTTTAGGTTTTCAGTTGTCTGTTTTATACCTAGAAAGTGGAAGAAAGTGAAGCGCTCAGTTGCGTCCGACTCTTTGCGACCCCATGGACTGTAGCCCACCAGGCTCCTCCATCCATGGAATTTTCTAGGCAAGAGTACTGGAGTGGGTTACCATTTCCTTCTTCAGGGGATCTTCCCAACCCAGGGATCGAACCCAGGTCTCCCACATTGTGGGCAGACGCTTAACCACCTGAGCCACCAGGGAATCCCAATCTTTAATACATAGTAGTGTTCATATGTCAATCCCAATCTCCCAACTTATCCCACCCTATAGTTTTAAAAAATGAAAAATCTCCACAAACCCAAGAGAAAATTAACTGCAAAAACTAGAAACCAGAGGAGCATCTGGAGAGAGTGGTCCTCTGAGACAGGGGAGGAAGGTGCCAGAGCAGGGGTAGAAAGGGGAACACGGGGTTGGAACAAAGGGCCTGGGGTGGGCGGTTAAGTCCACAGTTACTGACAGGAAGGACAGAAGGTGGAAGAGAGACCGGAGAAGCACAAGGAAGGCCAGCCCAGGACCAGAATGGGGAGCAGGACAGGGAGCAGAACTAGACCAGGTGGGGAGGGGGAGAGGGCAAGGAAGGGAAGGAAAAAATGAAACATTAGCTGCCAAAGGGGAGGCAGGAGGGGAGAAGCAGCCCAACCAGAGTCCCTTCCAACTTCAGCAGGAGGTCTTCCGGTGGCAGCTGAAGAGTGAACTTGTCCTCCTGGAACCCTCAGGACCCCCACGCCCACCCCACCTCCTGCCCCACAAGTGTTCCTCCAACTTTGAGCTGTGCCTTGTGGGTAATGGGGAGCCACCCCCTCAAGACGTGTCTGGCACTCACAGGTCACCTCTGATAGTTAGAAACAGCCATGCCCCCTCCCCACCTCCAGCAGACCCCCGGCACCTACACTGGTCCTGGAGATGTGAGAGGGTTCTAGATCCATCTGCATCTCCTAGAGGGGATGACCTCTTACAAATGCAGATTCCTGGACCCTGCCCCAGGATCCATCTGTCCTGTGAGCTCAGGAATCTGCATTTTAGGCCAGCGCCCCACGTGATTCTGCCACACAGTTAACTCTGAGATCCCTGGGTTAGGGTAACATAGACCAGGTTTTCTCCCTGTAGGTGCATCCACTGTCCCTCCTGGCCTTGCTTAGCTACTACTAGTGTGATAACCAAACTGCCCTGATTAAAGAAAAGCAGGACGAGGACTTGAAGCAGAGTGCTGTGGCACAGCGCCAGAGACGTCCTGCAGGTCCCGCCTGGGCGAGGCCACGCCACTTCTCCTCGACCTACATAATTATCTGGCTGCTCAGCAGCCTCTATCAGATGCCTTGCGGGGAGTGGAGGGGTGGAAAGCAAGGTGCCCCCCCGCCACCTGGAAGGGAAGTGACCACAGGCACCTGACTGGCTGACAGTGAACCTGCCCTTGAGGTTGCTGATCACATTTCTTCTTCCACATGTGCACACTGAACTATCTCTGGGTTTTGCTCACCACACTGTGGTCTGCGGTCTTCATTTTCCCCTTTATGATCCAGGCACGAGTTCACTGTTTGGGTCTTCTAACCCCTCTCATCCTGACTGTGGCTGCTCACTCCTTTCTCAGAGGGGTTCCAGGCCCGCAGCTCCCACATCCTTTGAATCACTCAGCCTTTTGTGGAACCCCATGTGCCTGGCATGGCCTGTGTTGGAGGGGTCCTGGTACCCCAGCCTGGAGACGGACTCATTTAAAGACAACCAGCTCTCTTACTCCCTCATCATTTACTGCGGGCTCCAGTCCCGCCCCTCCGCTCCCACCATTTCCCATTTAGAATTCTTTCTCGCAAACCCAGGGGGGCAAGGGGACATGTCCACTTTCTCCGAGTCTCTTCACATCCCCTTGCAACCCAAGTCAGCTGTTGGTTCCCTCCTGGCTGTCCTCTTTGGTCTCAGCTCACCTCTCTAGTTACGAGCTTTCCCCGTTCCTTCCCTTTAGCATTTGTCAAGAGCCTCACTCTGTCCTGAACTTTGGTCTCTGGAACACCTCCCTCCCAGCTTGTGCTGCCCCCTGACTTCTGCGTTCACTCAGGCGAGGTGTCCTCATTGGGGAGATACTCCCTCCCTGTTCTCCCATAGCTGGTGCAAGGCCTTTAAGCTTCATGGAGCAGCAGCACTCACCAGCTTACGTGGATGCCCCTGCTTTTCATGGACACCTCTTCTACTTGCTCTGTGAGCATCTGTTTTGTAACATCCTCTCAGGCCATCTTCCCTTCCAGGAGAGTCCACCACTCTTCTGAAGCTGAGGGAACGTGTCCAACTGTGCCCAGTGGCCCTGTCCTGTGCTGCTCAGAGTTCCCAACTGATACAGCTGCTGCCTCTGAAGGTTTTCACTGCTTTCGTGTCACCAGCCAGTCCTCCCCCGTTGCTCTTAATTATGTCCAGAGAAAGAGCTTTGCCACCTTTGTGACAGGCAGAAACCTCATACACAGATGGTCAGCTTTTAGCTGGGGGAAACAGGAACCATTAGCCAGACCCACCCCAAGGGTTGAACCCCACACCCCTCCTCTTCCTGTGGGCCAAAGCATTTTGACTTGTCCCTCCAGGCTATGAGACACAGATTTCCACACAAGTATAGGTCATCTTGGGGCTTCCCAGGTAGCTCAAGAGTAAAAAATCTGCCTGCCAATGCAGGAGATGCAATAGACTCGGGTTCGATCCCTGGGTTGGGAAGATCCCCTGGAGTAGGATATGGCAACCCACTCCAGTATTCTTGCCTGGAAAATTCCATGGACAGAGGAGCCTGATAGGCTACAGTCCCTGGGGGCAAAAAGTCAGACATGACTGAGTACCATTACCCATGTAATAATAGATCATCTTGATGCTGCCAACCTGGTTGGTGCCTCCTCCAGGGTCATTCCCAGTGCCACCGTCCCCTGTCCACATGCCCTTCTTCCTTATTATTTGCCTGAATCAGGCACTGGGCTGCCAGAAGAGGCAGGGCTTCCTCTAGCCCAAGGGGGAATAGAACCAACAGAACAGTTCAGGCTGTTCCCTTCTAGCCAGTGACTAATCTAGGGACGGGCAATAAAAAGAGAGGGGAGATCAGTTGGCAGTCTCTGGGGAAGGTTCTCCTGCTTCTACAATGATTTGTGGGTCTTCCCTGGTGGTCTGATGGTTGAGAATCTGCCTTGTAATACAGGGGACACCGGTTCAGTCTCTGGTCTGGGAAGATCCCACAAGACACAGGGCAATTAAACCCGTGTGCCACAACTACTGAAGCCCATGTGCCTAGAGCCCGTGCTCTGCAACAAGAGAAGCCACCGCAATGAGAAGCCCGCCCACTGTAGTTAGAGAGTAGCCCTGACTCGCTACAACTAGAGAAAGCCCTTGCAACAACCAAGACCCAGCAGTCAAAAAAAATTAAATAAAATTTTTTAAGTCAAGCTTTAAAAAAAGAAATGATCTGTATACTTACAGCCCTGAAATGAAGGCAGCTGTGTTGGGGGGTGGCGGGGAGGATGGGCCAACAGAACCAAAATATGGAAGGAACCCAGGTCCTGATGTCCTTGAGTATATGAATTCCCCAACCCTGGAGCCTCCCTGCTTCTTGTTCTGATAAAACTTTTCCTTGCTGTTTAAGCCATTTTGAATTGGAGTTTCTATTATTTGTGGCTAAAACTACTCAAACTGCCACAAGTGAGGCCAAAATTGCTCCCTTGATGTTCTCATCAACAGCATCCCCATCATGACTAGCAGCTCCCCAAGGCTTGGTGGCAACCACGAAGTTATGCTTCCTGCTAAAGCAGCAGAATCCAGCATTAGGACAGCAGCATTTGTACCTGGCAAATCTGGCTTTAAGTCCCAGCTCTGCCACTTCCTAACTGTGCGACCTTTGGCAGGTATCTCTCTGGATCTTCATGTTCTCACCCGCTAAGCAAGGATAACAGACCCTACAGCAACGGAATCAGGTTGAGATGCTGTACACAGAACCCAAGACCTAGTGATTGCACTCAGGACGCAGGCAATAAATGGTAGCTGTTATTATTATATCATTAGTATATTAATATTTCAAGTCTGCATTGTCTGTTTCCATTTGGATTGGGCCTGATCACTGGCAAATTCATTCATTCATCCAACCACTCATTCACCTAGCCAGCAAATATTTACTGAGTGCCTGCATGTGCCGAGAACTGTTCTCAGTGCTATAGGCATGTAGCAGTGACAAAGTGGTTAATGCACATAAGAAGATATAAAGTTATTCTGAGCATTAAATAAGATATATATGCTTAAAATTGGTACAGAAAAGGAGTGCTATTTTCTTTTTCCTCGCATCCCCAAATCTGATTTCTGCTCTGTGGCCAGGTTGGTCAACCCGGCCATCCCTTGGCTGACTGGCCTCTTGCTGAGTTTGGCCAATGGGGATTAGGACAGGGTGGGAAGAGAGGGGGGTAAAGTTTCTCTTCTACTCCCTCCCCACTCGGTGTGTGTTGCAGGCATGCTGTGTCCTCTGTAATTATAGCACCTACTGTTTAGCTCTCACAGGACTCCCTAAACTGTACACCCCCAGGTCCCTCTCCCCAGGGAGGTCCAGCTTCCAGCTCTCACTGGTCCCTGAGTGCCTCAACATCTGTTGTTCGCTTCATTACAGCCTTGTCACTGGAGTCATCCAAGGAGATACACTAGGTATTCAGCAGATTGCTTAGCCCAAGTAGAAGAGGAGGTGTTCAGTTTTCATGCCTGCACCAAGCCCTTGATTCTTGTCCCCTGGGAATCTGGTTCTTATCCCACCCCTGAATTTTTTTTTAATGTAGTTATTTATTTATTTCAGACAGCACTGGGTCTTTGTGGCTGCACACTAGCTTTCTCTAGTTGCAGCGAGTGAGGGCTACTCTCTAGTTGCGGTGCTTGGACTTCTCATTGAGGTGGTTTCTCTTGTTGTGGAACACGGGCTCTAGAGTGCAAGCTCAGCAGTTGTGGAGCATGGGCTCAATCGCCCTGAGGCATGTGGAATCTTCCTGGACCAGGGATCAAACCCATGTCCCCTGCATCAGCAGGCAGATTCTTAACCACTGGACCATTAGGAAAGTCCATCCCACTCCCTTGAGCACAACATCCAAGTGCTTTTCCTCAATCATTTCCCCTGATTTCTCTGTAATACCAAGCACAGTTGTACCCCTTTCTCCACTCTTCTACCCCAATTCTGTGTCTGGTCCTGGCGCTTCTATTCCTCTCCCTTTCATCACTGCCAAGGCAGCTTGGAGCTCCTAGAGTTAGAACCAAGAAGTGAGAGAGAGGCCTCTGCCCAGCCCCTGGCCCTGCCAAAGGGACAGTGCAGTCGAACACAGCGGTGACTCCTCTTTGGAGAGTACTGTGTGGCTTTCAAAGCTATTTTCCACACCCAGTACCACATGAGCTCAGAAGCCTGCCCCTGGGTTCTTGTCCCCATTGTACAGAAGAGGAAAGAGCCTGCAGAAGGCAGAGGACTTTGACCAGGGTCACAAACAGAGCTGGGAGGAGCAGTGCCCCAGCTGGAGGACGGAAGGCCAGGTGATGCAGGGCAGCTGGAACGAGTGGAGGTGAAGTGTCAGGACAGTCAGTGAGGGAGTTTTGATTTTTTTAAAAATCCGGCTGGGGCTGCAGGGCACGGTGATAAGCTGGGGCAGTGATACAACCCAATCTGCATTTTAAAATAGCCCTCCCCACCCCAAGGGTCTGGGAGGATAGGAGAGAGGTCACAGAATTCGCAGGGAAACCTCAGGAAGGCTTACACTGGGGTACTGATGCAGCTGGTGATTTGTTTCCCTGCCTCTTTATGATGTTTCTTTACTAAAACATCTCTACAAGAAACATGTAATACTTCATTAGAGAGAAGATGCTTTTTTTTTTAAAAAAAAGAGAAAGCATTTACTAGAGAAGTGAAAGGGAGAGAGATACAGCCAGACCAGTCATGTGGGAAGAGAGAACCACTGCGTCCCTGAGGGAGGGGGTAGCTCAGGAGACCCCCGCATCAGGGCATAGGTGGATGCCTGGGGCAGGTGACTTTCCCGAGGAGAGAGCAAGGGGCTAGGCTTGAGCTCAGAACAGAGATCTGGGCCAGAAGAGATGGCAGCTGGTGCCCAAGGAGAGGAGTGTGTGGTGTCAGAAGTTGAGGAGGAAGTTGGGCACAGAGGAATGAAGACATGGGCACAGGAGAGTCTCCCAGAAAGGAGCCAGGAAGCAGGTGAGGGCTAACAAGGGAGGGGGGATGCCAAGGAGAGGAGGGTCCCATGGCCCCCAGTGTGTGTGGGGCAGACTGTATGCCCAACATGCTGCAGAGAGGTGAGCAGACTACAGTGTGAAGAGGCCACTGGAGACCTAGCCGAGCCCAGGCGTGAAGCTGGGAGTGGGCCTGAGCCGAGGAATGAATGGAGGAGAGGATGCGAAGGTGATGGAAGTGACTGGAGGGGCAGGAGAGAGGGCAGCAGGCAGAGGAGCTGGGTGCCAGGAGAGTTGGGGAGTCAGGGGGAGAGCATGGGGAACCTAATTACAGAGGAAGGAGATGCCTGCTGAAGAGATGAGGCAAATGTGTGCCAGAGTAGAGGGGTAGGAGGTGTGGAGGGTGAGAGACAGAGGTGTCAGACAGTCTGGATTTGAAACCCCCTCCACCACTTGTCAGCCATGTGACCTTGGGTAAAGCCTCAGTTTCCTCATCTGTCAAATGGGGATAATAAGGCCCTTCCTCAGAGTGGGGAGTGTGCAGTGGGCTAACATGCGTCTGGCAGAATGTCAGCTGCCATTCTAGACCCCAAGGAGAGACCAGCCTGGACAGGACAAGGGAACTCATCCACGGTGATGACACGAAAAAGAGCTGGGGTGTGTCTGGGGACCCGTGAGGAAGACAGCGGGCCAGCAGGGAGCTAGTGAGGGGCCTGGCTGGCCCGTCTCCACTGGACTCGGAGAGAACCAGCAGGCCTGTGTGCCCAAGGTAGTTGCAGAGCCGTGTGGTGGGAAGAGCTTTGAGATTCTGGGGTCCTAGTCCTGGCTCTGATACCACCTTGCTGTGGGCCCTTGGGAAGTTCCCTTCCTTTTCTGAGCTGTCCCCTGGTCTGTCAAGGAGGTGACTGGATTTACCCATCTCTAACCTCCTGCCTCTGAGCCTACACCCTTCTCCAAGTCATAGCATCTGAACATTTCCTTCCCCCACTCCCACCCAGCACTTAGAATACAGGAGCTGCTTGGAAATACTGAACCACGTGAGTGAACTAAAGGTCTTTCTGACATCTAGGCCCGTGGACCACCCTGCATCTTCTGATCAGGCCACAGGTGGGCCATGGGTGAGGCTGTCACCTCTACATACCACCCTTTAAAGAGGGTACATACCATCTGAAAGAGAGTACAGCACCCTCACCACTCCTACGCACCTCGCTGCAACCCAAACACAAGACTGTAAAGAAGATGCAAAATTGGTTTCTCCCTCAGTTTGGAGGTGGCCTAAAGAGCTAAGAGGGAGGCTGAGTTGAGAGTGGAGGGCCAAGGAGCAGAAGGAAGGAGGCAGAGGAGGGGGAGGAGTGGCAGGAAGACCAGGAATAAAGGCCCCTCCGCACACCCCAGGGCACCAGCCTTAGAAGGGCCCAGGCATTGGGGTCTGCTCACTCCGCCTTGTCCAGGAGCAGCTGGGGAGATGGCCCTCTCTGGCCCTGAGTGAGGGGCCTTCTGCAAGACGAGTGATCAGTGATCTGGCTATGTTCTCAACCAGATCCTGAACACTGGTATTGGAGAGAGGAAGGAGAAAATGGTTTGAGGAACCGGTGGGGTGGTCCTGACCAGTAGGACCTCCCTGGACAGCTGCAGGAGGGTGGTCACAGGAATACTGGCAGGAGACAGCCAGCACCCAGCAGGATTGCATAGCACTGCTGGGGGCTGGAGGTGAGGTTGGGGGGTGGGGTCTGCGTGGGGCTGCGGCCCTGCCCCTGAGGTGCCCATGCTTACCTGCTGCTGGGCCTGGATCCTCATGTACTCGGCCCTCTGCTTGCCATGCTTGCCTTTGTCGGGGCTGCCTGCCTGGCCCTGGGCCGCCTTCAGCCGAGAGGCCCCTGGAGTCACCACCTTCATGGGGGGCACGCTGCCACCACCGCTCTGCATGAAGAGGAACAGGGTTAGAGTTGGAGATGGGATCACACAGGTGCCCTAGGTACAGTAGGCCCTCTGAGACCTGGAGAGCCCTCCCCTGCTTGATACCCCCATCCAGGACTCAGGCCCACTCTCTGAGGCCAGGGTTAAGGCTTCCCCACAGGGGAGGGGACAGAACCCCAGCCAGATTCCCAGCAACTCCCAAGTGAGAGCTCTTTGGTGGTTTCCTTGAGTGGCCCAGGGGCATCTGGTGCCCTTCTGGGGGGACCGTTTTTAAAGGGAGGGTCCCTGGCATCATCCTCACTCCTGGGAAGGGGCTCCATCCTGGGGCCTGGAGAACATACCCGAGATTTGGGAGAAGGGTCTTTATGAAAGTGAAAGTCGCTCAGTTGTGTCTGCCTCTTTGCGACCCTAAGGACTATACTGTCCATGGAATTCCCCAGGCCAGAACACTGGAGTGAGTAGCCTTTCCCTTCTCCAGGGGATCTTCCCAACCCAGGGATTGAATGCAGGTCTCCTGCATTGCAGGTGGATTCTTTACCAGCTGAGCCACAAGGAAAGCCCAAGAATACAGGAGTGGGTAACCTATCCCTTCGCCAGCGGATCTTCCCAACCAAGGAATCAAACCCGGGTCTCTTGCATTGCAGGCAGATTCTTTACCAACTGCGCTATCAGGGAAGCCCAGGGGTCTTTATAATTGCCAACAAAGTAGGATTGGCAGCCCCAGGCCCACATTTCCCTTTGAATGGGAGGATAGGGGCGAAGTCTCCCTAGAGATGGACAAGTCCAGCCCCCCTGAACAACTCCAGGGACCAGGCATGCCCAGAAGGGCTTTGGAGATCCAGAAGCGCAGGCAGAGAAACCACAGAGACAGAGAAAGTGAGACAGGAGAGGAGGAGGGGAGTGTGGGGATGGAAAAGGGGGAAAGAACTTTATTTGCTGGCTTACAGATACAGAGCAAAGGGGAGAGGCCCTGGTCCCCAACAGGGCTGGTTAGACTGATCCCCGGGCGGGCCAGCTTCCCAGCCTGCCAGGGGCTCTGCCTGCAAACCAGCCTGGCACCAGACTCCCAGGAGGGCGGCAGGGCTGAGAGAGGCCAGGAGGAGGAGGGGGGCTGGCGTGGTTCTCCTGCAGCCCCCGACTCCGTCCAGCTCTGAAGACAGACTGGAGCAGGAAGACAAGTGGAGAGGATGGAATGGGAGGCAGCCACCTGGGGCCCAGGGGGCAGAGGTGGAGGGCTGCCAGGGGGCCCCGTGGCAGAAGCCATGCCCATCTGGCTCAAAGTGGCTTCCAACTCCCGGAGGGTTTCCTCCAGACTGTCCATCCGCTGGGTGATGGCAGCACGCTGAGCCCTGCGCTCCCCACTGCAGGGTGGGGTGTGGTGTCCAGAGTCCTTGAGGGTCTCCTCTGGGGGGGTCTCCACAGTGGAGGGTTCTGGGGTCCACTCTGGGGCAGGTCCCCAAGGACTGGGGATCCCAGCTCCTCCCCTTTCTGGGCTGCAGTCCCCGGTCACCAGTGTCTTCAGGGCCGCCCCTTCCTTCTCTGGCATCGGGCTGTTCCAGGCCTGGGAAGCTGCAGCCGCCACCCTTGGTGGGGCCGGTGGATTATCCTGGCCCAGGAGGCCTCTGGCCAGGGTCCGGGGTCGTGGGGTGGGGGTTGTTCTAAGACCGGGTTCCTCAAGCCTGGTCTCTGGTGGGGAGAGAGGGTGGGGGGCACATTCCGTCAAGATGATCCGGGGGACAGAGAAGGGTCTCAGGCCTGCGGCAGCCTGAAGGGAAAAGAGAGATGAGGGAGGGTGTGATCCCTGTAACCAAACACTCCCGAGCTGGGAGGAGGGGTGCGTGTGGGTGAGCCCAGTCCCTTCCTGTCGCAGATGGGGAAACTGAGGCAGGGGAGGGTCCCGACTGAATTCACCCAGCAAGTTAGAGGCAACACTGGGCTAGAACTCAGACCTCTTTTCACCACACCCTATCGTCTCCACCTCCTGGCAAAGATGCCAATTTACTTAGAAGCACAGATACGTGCGTGCTAAGTCATTTCAGCTGTGTCTGACTCTTTGTGACCCTAGGGACGGGTAGCCCACCAGGCTCCTCTGTCCATGAGGATTCTCCAGGCAAGAATACTGGAGTGGGTTGCCATGCCGTCCTCCAGGGGATCTTCCCGACCCAGAGACTGAACCTGAGCTTCTTACGTTTCCTGCATTGGTAGGTGGGCTCTTTACCACTAGGGCCACCTGGGAAGTCCCACTATACATGTTTACTTCTCAGCAGCCATGTTAAATTCTGGGAGCAGGTCTCATGGTTATTGCCAGGAGTTTGCCCACCTGTGCAATGGGGTAACAATGACACAAGGCTGCTGGAGGATGAAGTGAGCTCACGTGGGCATGTGCTTGGAACAGTGCCTGGCAAGGTGTAAGTGTTTGATAGATGTTAGCTATTCGTAACATAGAACTGAATGTCTGAAACCCGCAGCCCCATAGGGGTAGAGACCAGGTGTCGGCCTCTGGCCTCAGAGCATGGGTCTGACATCCTCATCTTAGGCCAGAGATTCCTCATCCCCACCCCCTGCTTCTGGAGCTTTCACAGCGGGCAGGGCTCGGCCAAGTCCTCTCCTGGACCAGCTTGGGCAAAGCTAGAGCACCTGCCTCTGTGTGAGCATCCCTGGCTCTGGCTTTTATAGGGGCACAGAGAGAGGCCCCCAATCATCCCTACCCCAGTCGAGTAAACTCTGGTCTAATTCTGAGCAGTCTTATACCAGGGACTGCCACATATGCCTTCATCTCTAATCCTTTCTGTTCCTCATGAAACGGCTATATTTTCATCATTATACAGATGAGGAAACAGGTGTGTGAGGGGGTGTCCTGTAATTTACTCAAGGTCACTCACCCACAGCTAGCTAGTGGTAGAGCCAGGACTTGAACCCAGGAAGTCTGACTCCAAGTCCAGTGCTCTTTCCACTCAAATGAGCCATGGGGAGATATGTGGGGGGCAGCAGGGACCCCCAGCCCCCCTCCCAAGGGAACCCACCCAGCTCTGCCACCTGCTTACCTGGATGTGGGAGGTGCAGACTGGGAAGTCAGTGAGGGCGACCCACGCCCACCCGGCTCCACTGCCTGATGGCGCCTCAGGATGCAGGGGGGCAGCCAGCCCAAAGGGCCAGTGGAGGGGCTCTGCCCGCTGGACCCCTTCAGGAGCTTCCAGGGCCAGAAAGGAGCAGTGGCTGGGTGCAGCGTGCCCAGGTGCTGAGGGCACAGCCAGCCCAGGGCAGCCCTGCCACACCACTCACCCCCAGATGGCTCCTTGGACTGCTCTGTGCCCATCCTCTGCCCAGCAGACAGCCTGTCTACCTGTTCACTGTTGTCTGCTCCCCCCACCAGGGAACCAAAGCACCACCAGGCCTCAAGCCAGGCTAGAGATCAGGTGGCAGCCAGCACTGTGGGCCCAGAGAGCCAGACAAGACAGGTGACCACGTGTGTGCCTCCCGAGACCAGAGGCCCTCCTGTTCCAACCTGACTGGGCAGAGGGAGAGATGCTCAGACCACCGCCCCCCGACTCCCCCTCCCCAAGCACAGTCCCCTGGGATGCAGACAGCAGGTCACCCGCAAATTCCCAAGAAAGACTGAAAAGGAAATAAGTGCAGCAGGACAGCAGCAAGGACTCAAGTTGGAGTGAAGGTAGAACTTCCCAATGCTGAAAGACGGAACCAGCAGCCAAGGAAGCCCGTGGATTTCTTCCATCCCAAGCTCTCTGACCAGGCGGGGCCATGGGCTGGGGAGAGAGGCTGTAAAGGAGCCTTCCTCCTGAGGGTCCTGGCCCCCAGCACAAGGTATAGATTCTAGGGGAGAAACAGAGCCCCGCCTGGCACAGGCAGCAGAGTGGGGAGATGGGGGCAGGGACTAGGCAAGGGTTCAAGACACAGTCAGGTTTTGAGTTGGGCCTAAAGTCATGTAGCAAGCAAGATCCAAACTCCAATCTTGAACCCAGACAGAACCTGGGCTTCGAGCCAGACCTAAAACTCTGGCTGTAGATCAGAATAAAATACCCAAGCCACCAGGGGCCAGGCTCGGAATCAAGCCTGTAAGGAAATGCAGACCCAAGGGGCCACCAGATGCCAGGCTGCTGGAGTCTCGAGAGGGAAGGAAGGGTGATGCTCCTGTCCTTGGAGCGGGGAGGGGTGGTCCATGGGGTGAGGTTGTGGCAGTGGCGGGACTCGGGCAGGTGACAAGTTCTGGCGGGTTAGCGTGAGAAGTGAGGAGAGGAAGCGTGGAGGCACAGGCAGAGAGAGCGCTGTGAGAGGTGGGGGGCAGCCCATTACCTTCCATGTGGGGCCCGGGGCTGAGCCCCTGGGGGGCCCCAGGTCCGGGGGGGACAGCAAGGTGGGGATCGGCTGGCGGCGGGGCGTGGGGGGGAGGGGAGACACTGAGCTTCTCTCAAACACCTGGGGAGCAGAAGGTGAGGGCAGGTTTGGAGGAGGGGCACAGGGAGGAGGGGTGTCCTGGGTGGGCACAGGGACCCTAGCCTCACTCCTCGGCGCCTCATCATGGCCACCGGTCACTCTGCCCTGCGATGTATCTCTTCCCAGAGGCCCTGGTGGTCCAGGTTTCCAGCCTCTCGGGGAGGGGTGCTGAGAACACCCGAGTCTGGGGGACTTA
Source organism: Okapia johnstoni (assembly GCA_024291935.2). NCBI lineage: Eukaryota > Metazoa > Chordata > Mammalia > Artiodactyla > Giraffidae > Okapia > Okapia johnstoni. Next base: position 22,482,230 of record CM044306.1, on the reverse strand, counting down.
CAGCACTGGGAGGGGCTTATGGCACATGGATAGAGGTTGTGAGAGCTTCCTTCTCAGAATACTAGGGGGTGGGGTCGCAGAGCAGAGGAGGTGTAGGGCAGTAGGGGGTCTCAGAGACTGCAATAAAAAACTCAAACGTGCAAGGAGGGACTTACACCCCCTCCCTCATTGTACAGTGGAGAAGAAACTGGGGCAAGAAGGACAGAATCCAGAACCAGCCTCAGTGGGGAGCCAGGAATCCGGCCCCTTCATCCTAGCCTGGGTACCCCACCCTGAGATCCACATGGTGGGGAAACGGGGGCGCCTGGCTGATGACCTGGGGACCCCTGACCCACCTCCAGCTCTGCGATGATGCGGTCCTCATCGTCCTCATCCTTGATGGCAGAGGCCATGATTGGGGGTGTGGAGGCCGGGCGGGCCACCTCGGACACAGTCCGGCGCAGCTTCACCTGGGGCTTCTGCACCTCCAGCTCCTCGGACTCGGCCTTCTGCAAGGCCCAGGCCCCATTAGTCCAGGCTTTGTCTGCCTCCAGCCAGCTCACCTCTCAGGTCCTATCCCTTCCAGACCATCTCCCACCTGCCCACCCAGCTCCGCATCATCTGCCAGGCCCCTTCCCATGAAGGAAGCAGGAGCCACAACCACAGTCACCACTGGCCAGCCTCCTTTCTTTCCTTCCACTTCCTCTGAGGGAGGGGACCACTCCAGTCTCCAGAGGTCCTCTCAGGCATTCCTTCCACTCAACCCCACGTACCTGTCCCCTACCCAAGGTGGGGGGTGGTACCTTGATGAAGGCCGAGTCCTTCTTGCTGGTGACCACGACCTCTCCAGTGCGCGTGGTGGTCAGGCCATGGGAGGAGGGGAAGCTCCGGCGGGGAGGGGGTGGCGGGGGTGACTTGGAGGGCTTCTCGGTGCGGTATCGGGGCACTGTGAGCTCATCTGTGTGCAGCCAAGGGGCTGGGGGTCAGGGGACCCACAACCCTGGAGTCTGTGCACCACAGCAGACTCCAAGGTTAGGGTAAACCTGGCTTCCTCTTTCAGGGAGGAGGAGAGGGGAAATCTCGGGGAAAGGACACTGGCCCCCTCCTCCTCCTCTCCTCAATCCCATGCAATCCAGCCCCAAGGCCTGTTACTCCTCCGCTTACAGCACTCTCATCCCTTCTACTCAAAGCCTGGTCCAGGGAACAACAGCGCTGGCAGCACCTGGGAGCTTGTTGGAAATGCAGAAGCTCAGGCCCCACCCCGAGCTGCTGAGTCAGAATCCACGTGCCAGCAGATCCTGGGTGATTTCACGTGCACATTCAAGTTTGAGAATCGCTACTCTAATCCACCATTTTTCCGCCCACCCCTCAGCTCTGCCCTGGCACAGGTCTTCATCCTTCCTCCATCAAGAGAGAGGAGTTAGTACTATTGCAAGAGTCCGACCCTGCCCACCAGGCTCTCTCTGCCCCCAGTTCTTCCTTGGGGTGGGGGCTATTTCCTGGGCAACCTGCAGAAAAGTCACTCAAGCCTGATATTCCTCGCCCTTTGATCCCCCAGTGATTCTCCACAACCCCAAACCTCTGTGCCTGCCAACCTTTCAGCTTCAGCTCTGCTTGCTACTCTTGGGCCTGGACCCAGCTGGGCAACACCAAACGCATACCTCCAGGCATTGGTACATGATGTTTCTCCCTAGAATGCCCTCTCTCACTGGCCAGGGAAATGCAAGACTCCAGTGAAAAGTCCCCTCCCATGGGAAGGACTTCCTGCCCTCTCAGGGTCTCCTGTAGAACAGCATTTAGCACCTGCCTCCTATTTCTGGTTTGCACACTGGGTATGGCCTGGGACAGATTACTTAACCACATTGAGCCTTAGTGTTCTCATCTGTAAAATAGGAATAATTACTGTATCCACCTCCTGGACTTGTTGCAAAATTATAAGAATTAATATATAGAAAGCATTTGGGGTTGTTTTTGCTACACAGTAAGTGCCTGATAAACACAGATGTTAGTATTATTCTCCTACTATATTTTAAGCTCCTTGAAAGTAGTAATGTCCTTATTCCCAGCACCTAGCACACATATGCATGCATACTAAGTCGCTTCAATCTTGTCTGACTCTTTGCAACCCTATGGACTGTAGCCCTCCAAGCTCCTCTATCCATGGGATTCTCCAGGTAAGAATACTGGAGTAGGTTGCCATGCCCTTCTCCAGGGGATCTTCTCGACCCAGGGATGGAACCTGCATCTCTTATGTCTTCTGCATTGGCAGGCGGGTTCTTTACCACTAGCGCCACCTGGAAAGCCCTAGCACATAGTGGGCACTTAACAAATATACAGGTGGCAAGAATGAATAAATGAATGAGTGACAACTGCCATTTCCTATTTGGGTTTCTGCTTCCCCTGTGAGCTCACAGGCTTGGGGAGCACAGGGACCATGTCTGCATCACTCAGGATGACCTTCTGCCTGAACTTTCTCATCCTCCCAGCGTGGTCCTCTCAGCAGCCATGGGAAAATCCTTGGATGCAGTCCAGCACTATCCCATCCCACTCAGTCTCCCCTGAGTGGCCAAAGGTCAGGCCAGCACCCCCTTCTCTAATAGCCCACCCACAAAGATTTTCACTCCCAAGCACCTCCCTCATCAACCTGAGAGTTCCTGAAGCTGGGGCTCCCCTCCTCTGGGCTCTTTGAAACCCCCTACCTGCCCCATACCTGAACCTCTCCTCCCACTGGGCTCCGTTCGGGGGGCTGCCTTCTGGCCATGGGGGGTCTTGGGGGGCTTGTGGTCCGGGGTGGGGGCTGGGCCTGGGTGGGCCTTGCTCGCACAGTCTAGGTCAGGGATGGCCTTCAGCAGCTCCGCCTGTGTCTCCTCCAGCAGCCGGTTGATGTCCTTCGCGCTGTACTGGGTCAGGGCTGCCCGCTTCTCCTCCCAGTCCCGCTCAGCAGCCTTGAGAGGAGGGCCAACAGTCAGCACTGAAGCAACTGCCCTGCTCCTGGACTTCTGGGGCCTCAGCCACACATGCAAGGAATGCAAAGGAAGCCTCCCATTTGATCCGAGCCTCAGGCTTCTCTTGAGTATTACATGCCTTTGCTGCAAGCCTGGAATGCCACCTTCATAACCAAGCACTCTCAGGAGAAATTTAGACCTGCTTTTAGACATTCTATTCTGTTTCATTGAGCACATAATCTTTTCTTGTGCTAACCCTGTACTGCCTTGATTATCATAGGTTTATGATATGTTTTCCTGCCTAGCAGGACTGATGTCACCCTCAGTATGCTTCTCAGATTCCCTTGTCCCCCAGGAACAAGTCCCCACGTGTCGGCACTGGCCAACGTAGGTCGGTGGTGAGAATGTGTGAGCCTAGCTCCGGCCGCCCCCCATCCCGGGCCCAGCACCTCAACAGACACAGCCTTGTCCACGCTTCTCTTGCCAGGAGTTTCCAAGCCTTTGGTGGGGTTGCCCGCCTTAGGAGCTGGAGGGGCCCCCTCGCTTGGCCCACTCAGCTCGTGGAGGTTCAGCGGAGGGCTAGGGGGTGGCATTTCGAAGTCTAAGCTCTTGTTGAAGTCCGTCTCGGCTGTAATCTTCTTGGGGGACTGACTCAGGAGGTTGCTGGGGGGTGGCCACACACCCTCGTCCACTTGCCTAGGGTGGGAGAGTTGGGGGCAGCTGTGAGGTCAGCAGGGTCATGGCTCCCTGGGAGGAGAGCCTGGCTTGGGGGAGGCGGGGTGTGAGGGGGGCTCTGGGATCTTGCAGGACAGATGGAAGGGCCTAGGGAGGGGTGACTGCATCTGGAAAATGGGAGTGCCAAGCCTGCAACATGCAAGGGGTCACAGGTCAAAGTGCAGAGCCAGTCAGCACACGGCTGACCTCTGTGGGGAGTTGGGATAAGTGATCTGGGCCTGGTGTGTGACCCCATGGGAAATCACAGGTCAGAGATAGGAGGTCAGGGATAGAATGACCTTCGGATCTGGGCCAGGGTGTCCGTGACCCCCCGGCACCGCTTGAGTAGCCCATCCAGGCGCTGGGGCTCCTCCTTCAGGAACTTCACTGCCTCCACCTCCACACGCAGAACTACCCGCATCTTGCTCTGCAGGCCTGGGAAGTGAGCTGAGGCGAAGGGAAGGAGTGAGCGGGAGGAGGGAGCAGCTCTGGACAGCTGGGAGGACGGGCAGTGGGGTAGGGGTGCAATGCCTGGGGTGGGGCTGGGGCTGCCCCCAGGCTCACCCTTGAGTTCGGTCAGCGTCTCCCCAAGCTGTTTCAGCACCAGCGCCTTCTCTTCCAGCTCGGGCCCGGGCACCAGTCGGTGGTTGTGGGACACATCCCTCTGGATCTTCTCCACCGACTTCTCCAGGTCACTGCAGTCACAGAAAGACCCTTTCAGCCCCTCTGGCCCCAGCCCAGCCCCCTGAAACTGAACAGCTGGAAACAAATCAGGCCACTGGTCAGATCAAAATTAAAAGCCATCCACCAGGCCACAAGCCCAAGTGAAATCAGAAAGCCAGACCTCAGAGATGAGACTTCAGAAGCATTCCGTAACAGGTGCCCCAGGTCCCCGTGTTGAAGTTCTCATCTTTAGCAGTATCAGCCAGAATCTCCCTCCATAGGACTCATACCCTCTGATTCTCATTAACCAAGGACACAGCAGAGAAATTGGCAGCTTTTCAAAGAACTGGAGGCAGATGTGTGTGCCCCTGAAGAGTCTCTTCTTTTTGGGGGGAGGTGTCCACCTTTTCTCAAATGATCCAGACACTCAGCCTCTTCCTCAATGACAAAGCTGCTTCCTATTTTCAGATGGCTTATGCTGAGCTTGTGTCATTTTAACACCCTACATCTTTCTGAAATGTGTAAATCAGACCAAGTCACCACCGCCTGTGTTGAACCTGAAATGGATCCCGACATTCTGAGGCTAAAATCCAAACTCTTCAAGTGCAGCCACAAAGGGCATGGGGGTAAGTAGCTGAAAATTTGGGTCTGGAGTCAGACAGATCCACATTCCACCCCGCACTCTGCCTGACCCAGAAGAGATCTTGGAGAAACTACTGACCGTCTCCAGATCTCAGCTTCCTTATCCCCAAAAAATGGGGATGGTAAGAGTTCCTCCCTCCTGGGGCCACTATGAGGATTAAATGAGCTAAGAAGCAATTAAATGAGTTAATGCTTGGGGTCAGTCCCTGGGGGCTGCTCTTATTTCCTTTCTAGCCACACCCACTTCCTCCCCATCTGGTCTGCTTCTGTTTTGAACCATCCAGAATTTTTCGGAGGTCCCTGTATGTGCTGCTGTCCCTGTTGCTTGTTCTTGTTTGCCACGCTAGGTCTCCATTGCGGCACACTGTCTTAGTTGCCTTGACCAAGGATCAAACCCAGGCCCCCTGCATTGGGAGCGTGGACCTTATCCACTGGACCACCAGGAAAGTCCCTCTCCCTGGGCTTCTGTAACGCCATTTCCTCTGCCCAGAACACTCCATTACCACTACCTCCCCACCCACCACGCACACGTGTGACTAACTCCCACTCATCCCCAGGTCCCAATGGGAAACTCTCCCCTTACACTTGGTGTTGGGGGTCTGCTTCCTGCCTGGAGCTCCTGTTTGCTGGGTTAAGCAGCTCTAGGCAGAAAATAAGATACCCTGTCTTTCTGATTCATCTCTGATTCCCAGCACCTGGCATGGTGCCTGGAGCAGAACAGAGGTCTGGTAAGTAATTATGGAAGGCATGAATAAGTGAAAGAAGGAATTACTGCCCAGGTAGGTCATCCCAGTCCTGCACCTGAGTCACTGATATCCCTGACCCACATGCAGGACATCACATACATTCCTGTCAAATCCCATCTGTTGGATGTCAGCTCAACAATCCAGGGAAGAACAACTTTTGAATCTCAGTTCTACTATCCAACAGATTTGCTCCCCCTCAAAGCTCTGTGTCATCAGCAAATCTTATCAGCATGCTTTATATATCTTCATCCAACTAGTGGGTGAAAAAACAGACCACACTGGAGCCAAGGCCAAAATCCTGTGAGTCAGCCCTACCAGTTAAAGAGATATCTTGTACTAAGTGCCTACAGCGTGCCAGGTGCACATTCAGCTTCTCACTTTATCCTCACAACAAATCCTGGGAGTGGGAACCATTATTACCTCCAGTTTACATACAAATAGTAGCTCAGAGTAAGAAATAGAGGAAAACAATAGAATGGGAAAGACTAGAGATCTCTTCAAGAAAACTGGAGATACCAAAGGAACATTTCATGCAAAGATGGACACAATAAAAGACAGAAACAGCAAGGACCTAACAGAAGTAAAAGAGGTTAACAAGAGGTGGCAAGAATACACAGAAAAATTATACATAAAAGGCTTAATGACCCAGATAACCACAATGGTGTGGTCACTCACCTAGAGCCAGACACCCTGGAGTGCAAAGTCAAGTGGGTCTTAGGAAGCATTACTGTGAACAAAGCTAGTGGAACAAATAGCTCCAGCTGAGCTATTTCAAATTCTAAAAGATGATGCTGTTAAAGTGCTGTATTCAATACGCCAGCAAATTTGGAAAACTCAGCAGTGGCCACAGGACTAGGAAAGGTCAGTTTTCATTCTAATTCCAAAGAAAGACAATGCCAAAGAATGTTCAAACTGCTGTATGATTGAGTTCATTTCATATACTAGCAAAGTTATGCTCAAAATCCTTCAAGCTAGACTTCAACAGTACATGAACTGAGAACTTCCAGATAAAAGGTAGAGGAACCTGAGATCAAACTGCCAACATCCACTGCATCGTAGAAAGAGAAAGGGAATTAAAAAAAAATCTGCTTCATTAACTACACTAAAGCCTTTGATTGTGTGGATCACAACAAACTGTGGAAAATTCTTAAAGAGATGGGAATACCAGACCACCTTACCTGTCTCCTGAGAAACCTGTATGCAGGCCAAGAAGCAACAGTTAGAACTGGACATGGAACAATGGACTGGTTCAAAATTGGGAAAGAAGTATGTCAAGGCTGTATATTGTCACCCCACTTATTTAACTTACTTGCAGAGTATACATCATGTAAAATGCTGGGCTGGGTGAATCACAAGCTAGAATCAAGATTTCTGAGAGAAATATCAACAACCTCAGATATGCAGATGATACCACACTAATGGCAGAAAGTGAAGAGCCTCTTGATGAGGGTAAAAGAGGACAGTGAAAAGTGAAAGTCACTCAGTCATGTCTGACTCTCTGTGACCCCATGGACTATACAGTCCATAGAATTCTCCAGGGCAGAATACTGGAGGGGGTAGCCTTTCCTTTCTCCAGAGTATCTTCCCAACCCAGGGACCAAATCCAGGTTTTCCACATTGAAGGTGGATTCTTTACCAGCTGAGCTATCAGCGAATCCCTTGATAGAGAGTGAAAAAGCTGGCTTAAAACTCAACATTCAAAAAACTAAGATCATGGCACCTGGTCCCATCACTTCATGGCAAATAGATGGAGAAAAAGTGGAAACAGTGACAGACTTTATTTTCTTGGCTCCAAAATCACTGCGGATGGTGATTGCAGCCACAAAATTAAAAGATGCTTGCTCCTTGGAAGAAAAGCTATGACAAACCTAGACAGCATATTTAAAAACAGAGACATGATTTTGCCAACAAAGGTCCATATAGTCAAAGCTATGGTTTTTCCAGTAGTCATGTATTGATGTGAGAGTTGGACCATAAAGAAGGCTGAGCATGGAAGAATTGATGCTTTTGAACTATGGTGTTGGAGAAGACTCTTGAGAGTCCTTTAGACTGCAAGGAGATCAAATCAGTCAATCCTAAAGGAAATCAATCTTGAATATTCATTGGAAGGACTGATGCTGAAGCTGAAGCTCCAATCCTTTGGCCACCTGATGCAAAGAGCCTACTCAATGGAAGAGGCCCTGATGCTGAGAAAGACTGAAGGCAGGAGGAGAAGGGGACAACAGAGGATAAGATGGTTGGATGGCATCACCGACTCAATGGACATGAGTTTGAGCAAACTCCAGGAGATAGTGAAAGACAGAGAAACCTGATGTGCTGCATATGGGGTCACAAAGGGTCAGACACAACTTAGCAACTAAACAACAAGTAGCTCAGATACTAAACTACATTCCCCAGCCTCCTTTGCATGTAGAAGTGCCATTCAAATAAGGTCTAGCCAATGGAATATGAGTGGAAGTGGTACATGCTGTTTCCAGGTCTGGCTCCCTAAAATCCTCCCATGTAAGCTCCTCCACACTCATTTCCCCTTCCTGTTGGCTGAAAGACAGTGACCCTATGGGTAATCTTGGAAGGCACATATTGAAGACACGCCTTATTGGAAGGCACTAATTTCCATTAGCCTGGGTCCCTGAATGACTGCATGGAGGAAAGCCACTAGGCCCTCCTTAGGCTCAATTAGCACCTCAGTCTTCTGATCATACAATCTGCCAAAGTTTGGGGGCCCACAACCTGAGCAGGCTCTGCAAGAAAGTCCAAACCAGCGCAAGTCTAGACACTGGGATCAGAAAATGGTGGGGCTTTCCAGACCCAGGTTTATTTCTGCAACAGTTGAGAGGTGAGGATCAGGGCAGAACCAGCTACAAACTGTGGGGTGGCCCAAAGCAAAATAAAGATTTTGCCCCTAGGATAAAAATTAAGAATTTCAAGATAATGACAGCAGAGCATTGAACGAAGTATGGGCCCTCACAAGCATGGGGCCCTGTGTGAATAACAGGTCACATGCCTATAAAGTTGGTGCTGGGCTGGGCCATGTTACACTCCAGAGGCCAAAGGTCTCAGTCAGTGGAGGCTACCTCTAGGGGCAACATCTAAACAATGTTCTTGGCTAGAGCTACAGGTGAGTAAGCCAAGCTGAGTGAAGCACAGAATCAGCTGTAACTTCCAGCAAGATGACAGGGCAAAAGGAAAGGGTAGAATGAAGCCGAGGAAGTGGACAGAGGCTGTAAGCTAGAGCAGGGGTAAGGATGGGCCAGCAGGCCCATCCAATCCCAGCGGAGGCTATGGAAACTAGACAGGGAGGCCCCTCCTGGCTTAGCCAAAGCCACTGCAGCACTGGTGTGCAGCCCAGTCCAGATTCCACCCAAGAAGCCACCTTTGAAGTGATGGAGAACCCTGCTGGAAGCAACGTATCAGCCCCCAAGCTCTCTCAAGTGAGCAGTCAGAGCAATGGGTTTGATAGCAGGGCAACGCATAGAGAGACTGTGGATTCCTGGAGAACTGAGGCCCCAGGGAGCTGAGGACCAGACACTCATATGACAGGAGCATAAATACATTCTTTCATCCTGCCTGCCTCCTCTGTACTTTTATATTTCCTTTTATTTTCCTTTAATGTCTCAGTAAAGTTCCCTTTGAAAATTCCAATCCAGTTCCTCTGTGCTGAATAAAATAGGGGGAAAAGAGGACAGGAAAGTTAGGTAAATGGAATTCCCCGGGTGAGGGGGGATGGTAGACGTCTGTCTACTTGGAGATCTGACTGGAGCTGTCACTCAGCTTTCACACCAGGGATGATGCAGTTGACTGCCACACCAGCTTATTTGCAAGTGGGATGGCCCCTTATTTCATCTCAACTACAAGGGGTCATGGGAATCTTGCCCTGTGCGTCACTGAAATGCACATGGACCTCCAGGCTGTGCGGGCCCGAGGCTGAGGAACAGGGACCCTTCTCAAGGAGCCCCTTGCAAGTGATACAGCCAATTATGACTTTGGTGAGGAAGCCGGGCTCCTCTGAGCAGTCTTCCTTGGTTCTGAGTCATTGACCTGTAGAAGCCAAGCCCCCTCTGGAAAGAATTGTGAAAAGCTTAACCTTGGGCACAGGTGATGAAGCTGAAGCACAGAGAAGAGCAGAAACTGCTCTGATCGCCCAGCTGCTCAGAGCTGGAGCTGGAGCTCAGGCCCCTTGTGCCCTGTGCTGCCAAGAAGGAAACCAGGTGGAGGAGCAGGGTCTCTGTCTCAGACCCAGGAACTGACCAGGGAAAGCTGCAGGGGGCTGGGACTGCTCACTCAGTGGACGGACAGCGGAAGGCAGCCTCTCCCTGCAATGGTGCCAGACAATCGAATCTTGGCCAGACAGCTATTTACTAAATTTGGATCAGAGGACTGTCTTCTGTTAACCCTTCCATGTCTAAGCCTTTGGGAGCAGGGTGTTCTCTATTCCTGGGGCCCTGTTTCAACGGAAGTAGGATAGGAGGAGGGTTCTCCTTGGCTATAGCTGGTCTAAGAGATGGTGGTGAGGGTGGTGACTTTGACCAAGCTAGCCCACTTGAACACTCCACTTGAACACTCTATTCGAGGGTCAGTGCGCAAGGATCACAGGCCAGAACGAAAACAGGCAGAAGACAGAAGTGAAATCGGGCATCTGGAAACATGTGAGTACAGGCTGCAGGCCACGAGTAAGCCGGACCTTGGACCATTAGGGAGTAAGACCACACCAAAAGCAGGCATCAAGCCAGAACAAAAGAAAACAGGACTCCTGCCAGATGGTCAAAGGTTTGTGGGTCACAGAGACATCAGACCACAGAGGAGACGAAAATCAGGCTTCAGAACAGACGCACGTCACCTGGGAGTCAGAAAGAAGGGAGTTGCGCCTCCCCGTGACACCAGGTTGCGGGCCACCGAGGCGGGCCACCGAGGCCGCACTCCCAGCCCTCCCCGCAGCCGCTGCGCCCAGCCTCACTTGAGCTGCTGTGTAATGAGCTCCTCGTCGTTGAGGTAGCGCAGCCGCTCCTCCTCCACCAGGGTGCGCTGCCGCTGCAGCGGGTCCTCCTGCCGCCGCGCCGCCTCCGACACGCGCATGCTCAGCTCCGCCTCCGTGCCCTTCAGCAGCGCGCGCAGCGACTCCAGGTTCTGTAGCTGCGGGACGCAGATGGGCCGGTGGACGGGGGTGGGAGGGAATGGAGGCGCGCTGCGCGGAGAGGGCTGGGAGGAGGCTGGCAGAGGACAGCCGGACCGCGGGGCGAACTCCACGGACGATACTGCTGCTCGGCTGTGGCCGTGAGCAGCCGCGAAAGGGGGGGGGGGGCACAGGCCAAGGGTTACTTTCTGGGGAAGCATAGAGGCAGGAGGAGAATGGCTTGGCGATGGTGGAGGGAGGCAGGGGTGCCAAGTTGGGCCGTGCGGAAGGTGCGGCTGCTTGGCTGTGGCAGTTAGCTGCAGCGAAGGGGTCGAGGGAGGAGGACAAGGTTTCTTTCTGGGGAAATATCTTAGAGGCCAGAGAACAGGGTAGGGGATATCTGGGGGCAAGAGATGACCCTACCAGGGCCCTGCCCACCTTGGGGCTGCATAGCTGTGGCTTCGATGAAGGACTCAAGCACTGTGGTTTGACAGAGTTTCCTTGGGTGGGACCGGAACATAACTTTAACACTCGAACCTAGTTTAAGGCCGAGTAGAGGCAATGGTGGGGGTAGCCGAGAGCTTACCCATTGCCCAGATGGTAACTCTCTGCCCCCTGTCCAGCCTGTCTCTACTCATTATTCTCACCTGATGGGCCCCGGGGCACTCTCGAGGAGCGGGCACAGGGATGCCAGGCTCCTGACTGGTAGGACCATATGCCAAGCAGGGCAGGCTGGGGAAGGCTGTATGGCTAAGGAAGGTAGCGCCTAGGGGATCTGGGGGAAAGGCTTCCGCCCAAGGGAGGAGATGGGGGAAGGGAAGGGACTAGGACTGCCCTGAGGGACACTGACAGGAGGAGGGGGCTCAGTGGAGTGGGCTGGGGCTCCAGGAAGGCGGGAAGGATTCAGGCAAAGGGAAAGAGGGCACAGTGAGGGGGACACGGGCCAGGGGTGGGGGCTTGGTGAGGGAATAGAGATTCAGCGAGGTGACGGGAGTTCGAGGAGGATTTCGGAGAGCTGCCCAGTAAACGGCGAGGGACTCGGGATGGGGCAGACTCTTGGGAAGGAGTTTCGGCAAGTGGGTGGGTTCTGGTAGGGCGGGGTTTGAGGGGGCGGGGCCCCGGAGGGGTGGTGGTACCTGGAGCTTTCGCAATTGCTGAAGCTGGCTGCGCAGGTCATTCGTGCTGTTTTGCAGTCCACGCAGGTGCAGCTGCATCTGCAAACGGTTGATGGCAGTGGGCTGCCCCGCAGGGGTGCTGCTGGCCGGAGGCGGGGGAGGGCCGGACACTGGGGTGGCCCCGCTGCTCCGGCTGCCTGACCCACAGGCTGCAGACAGGGACCACAAAGATGGGAGAAAGGGAATAAATGGTGAGCTGGGAGAGATGGGGGTAAGATCCTCCCCAGTCGTGGCCACACACAGTAGCCAGAGAGAAGTGTAGCTCTGGCTCCGTGCCCCAACCAGTGGTCAGCCTTTCTGAGGGGAGCAAAGCACCAGGTGAGACATCGTGGGCTAAGGTGACTACTCATTTACCCATTGAAGCCTGGTGATGTAGCCCCTTTACAGACTAGGAGAAGACCAGAGAGGCTAAGAGAGGGCAAGGACCTCTAGGGGAGGGAGAAAGGGTCACTCACGTGCTGAGGGGGTGGCTGCTCCATTGGAGCCTTCAATCTTCTCACTGTGGTACAAGGAAAAGATGGCCATCATGGGGTCCAGGCTGGCCCCAGACAGTCAAAGCTGGGTGAGACTTTAACGTAAACTCCTCCAGTCCCCTAGTCTCAGGATGGAGTCCCCGAGAAGGGAAGGGATTCACCCAGGGCACCATGATGAGACATTGGCAGAGCTGAGCCCAGGGCTTTTGCTGCTCACTTTCCCTTCCTCTTGCCCCAGCCACAGGCCTTTGGCAGTGGTGTTGGGAAAAGAACCTCACCTGGGGGTCTCAGGCTCCGAACCTCGCAGTAGGGCACTCTGCACCAGGCCTGTGAGGCTGGCAATTTGTTTCTCCATGGCCTCCATGCGCTCCCTAGGGAAGACAGTGACCTTGATCAACCCCATCTCTGGGCACAGGGTCCCTCCTGCCCAGCCCCCGTCTCCTAAGATTGATAATTAGAGGAAAACCATTTCTTCCTCAGCCACCAGCACACAGACAATTCAAAGGGCCTCAACACCTAAGGATCAAGTCCACAGCCTTCCCACACATCTAACATTGGAAACGCCTTTCCCCATTTGACAGTCACCCCCTCCTTCTCCAGATTCTTCTCTCATCACTATCTCCCTAATGGGCCCCACCCAGGCCTCTCTGGACTTCTGCACAAGTATTCCCCTGCTAGGCATGCCCTTCTCCCTACCTCTTCTCTGAAGCCATCCCAGAGTCCCCAACTGCCTTGGGGAGTATACCCTCCCAAGGGAAGAACAAGTTTTTTGGTTTATTTTTTACTGTGTGTCCCCCACTAGACAGGGCAGGAGCTGGGTTTGCCCAACTTGGCATAAACAGTGCCCAATGCAGTGCCTGGAACACAGGCCACAAGAAAGCTATCATTCATGAATGTATGTATAAATGAATGTATCATTTCTCCTCACCTCTCAGTGGTGCTGCTTGAGGGCAGGGTGGGGGCAGGTCAGTGCCATGGTTACCTCCTCCAGCCTTGAACCCTCAGCAAGGCACTGGATGATAGGCAAGAGTTCCCCAACTCGGAGGCTACTTAAAGAAATGTGCCTCTCTCATCCCCACTTCTTACAATCACCCCCCACCCCTCCCCAGTGGACTTCAGCCGGCCCTGTGCTGGACAGCTCTCATGGAGGCACGTTTTGTGCCTGAGCAGGAAAGGCATTAAATAAAGAGTTCTGCTTCAGCTTCAACTCTAGTTGGGGGAACTAAGGCTCAGGGACCAGATGCAAACCCAGGTCTCCAGGCCCCTTGTCTGGGGCCCTCTCATCCATCCCTTGGCGCTTGCAGATGAAATGTCTGTCCAGTGCCTGCCCTGCCGCGGCCAAGATACTCTGGCGATCCCTCAAGGCTACTCCGGGTCTACAAGGACTCCCGGATCTCAGACACAGTCCCGGGACACAGCACCGGGCTGCCGGCGTAGGAGGGCGGGCGCCCCCCGGCGTACGAGAGGCGCGAGCGCGACGGCGAGCCGGACGGCAGCCCCGATGGTAGCCCCGGCGGTGGCGAGCCTGAGGCCAGGTGTGGCGCCGGAGACAGGTTGTTGAGGCGCCGCGTGGGCGACGACTCCCGCGACGCATACACCATCTCTCTCTGTGCAGAAGACAATCCCGGAACCCCACGAGCCTGTCACAGAGGGGATCCCTTGCCTCCTGCTTAAGGAGCCAGCAGCTCCCCCTGTGACGCTGAGGAAGTCCCTTCTGTTCTCTGCCTTCCCACCCTCCTGCTGCATCTTCGACCCCTTTCCCATCAGGGCTCCCAGGACGGAGGAAAAAGTGGCAGAGGGCCAGGCACCAAAGAGAGGAGCAACCTCCAGCCCACCACATGGTGGGGGACGGAAAGCAAAGAAGGAAGGGGCGGTTCCTGAGAGCTGCCTCCTAGGATATTTAGAGGCAGGTTTGAGAAATCCTGATCTGACCGGAGGGAAAAGTGACAGATGAGGAGGGGACACCTCCAGGACTCCACAATTAACGAAGGCCATTCTCTGCTTCAGCCTCCACGTTCTCGTCTCCAAAGCTGGCCCTGGTCTCTGGTGACAAGTGACTACACTCTGCTCCTGGACCCATCTCCCCAGCCTCCCCCATGCCCTGGGCCTCCCCAGCCATACCCGAAGGTCCCCGTTGGTGAGGTGTGAGCCAGGGAAAGCGGCGTAGAGTGGCTCCTTCCTATAGATCTTGATAATACTGCGATCCTGGATGTCCCTGAGGGGAGGAAGGGGTGCAGAGGGTCACCATCTCCCAGCCCTGCGATGAGGGGGGGCACCTCCAGGCAAAGGGAAGAGGGGTGGCAAGAGGGACCGCGAGCTCCAACCCCTTAAATTCTTGCTCAGTGGATTCGTGCCTCAGGCTACCTGCCACCAACACACAGCCAGCAGCTTCCACCCCGTTAACCTCGGCCTCACGAACCATTTTCAGTTTAGCTCAAGCCAAGGCCAACCAGCAGGGGTGGATGAGTTAAAGGGGAGGCGGTGGGGCCGAGATGACCGAAGAACGGGGCGGGGTGGTAGGGCTCCGGGAGGAGAGGGGAAAAGGGCTGAGGTTAGGTGAGGAGGCGGCTGGGGAATGACTGTGACTGTGGCTTCGAGCCCCCCGCGGAAGAGGAGTATCGGGGAGCCCACCCCATTCCCCCCGGGGCCACGCCCACCGGACGTCCTCCAGCTCGTAGAAGACGTTGCGAGCCTCATCTTTGATAAGGATGGCTGTGTTGGGCGACTTCAGCATGCCCATGGTGAGCTTCTGCGGGAACATGTGCGCGATGAGTGCGTGCAGCGTGTCCAGGCTGCTAACCTCGTGCGTGATGTGCACGCGCCGAGTCTCCTCCCCGAACTGCAGGAACAGCACCCCTGCAAAGGAGACGCCACCCTCGGTGTCGGGGCCGCCACCGCCACCACGCCGGCGGCTCGGGGAGCCTTCGGGAGTCCCGCTGGTCCCGCAGAGGCAGGGTCTGAGGCTGGACGCCGCCCCGGAGTGCAGATGCACCCAGGCACTCCTCATGCTGCCGGCCTCTCAGGGCACCTCCTCGACTCCAGGCAGGTTGGAGTTCGGACGAGCAAATGGAATTGGGGGCCGGAGCAGTTGGAGCAGAAACAGAGAACGAGGGGGAGAGATGAGGGAAGTGGGGAATGAAGGAAAGGGGGGCTGCTGAAGGGGGTAGAAGAGAGGAGGCTTAGAGAGAGAGAGAGAGGGACAGGGAAGGGGGTGCGGAGGGAGAGAGTAGTGAGGGAAAAGAGGTGGAGAAGGCGGGTAGGAGAGCAGCTGAGGGGGGAGAGGCCCTGAGGGGAGGAGATTGGGGGAGGAGGGGTGGGCGGGAAGATGGGGATGGGGGAGGGGAGCCAGAGTCTTCCTAGAAAGGTGGTTGAAGAGAGATGAAGCAGTCAAGGGGAGGGAGAGGATGCCGGGATGAGCAGAACAGAGGGAGGAGCCAGTGGCCAGAAGGGAAGATGGACTGGCAGTACCTGGTGAGCGCAGCTTGGTTTGGCTGGCTGAGCGGGAGAGGGGCAGGCTCTGTCGGAAGCGGTTCATTCTACTGAAGCCTAGGGGGAGCTCGGCCTCTGACATGGTCTCCAGTGACTCGGCGGAGGCGTAGGACAGCTTGGCCGCCTGGTCTGCCAGCCCAGGCTGGGCTCCCTGAGTATGGCGTGAGCTGCGGGTCTGCAGGGATGGGGTGGGGCGAGAGGAACCAAGCATGAGCCCCTTTGCTCTGCCCACTGCCCCCATCCAGGCCTGGGGAGCCCCAGCCAGACAGCGACACACACACACACACACACACACACACACACAGGAAGGTCTCCTGGATTTCAGACTTGCTGTGTGGCTGCAGGAGAGTTCCCCAACCTCTTGGGGCCTCGGTCTCCCCAGGACACCCAGCAGGTAAGGACTGGGCAGAGGACTCAGGCACCCTGGGAAGCCAGACAAGAAACCATCTGAGCGGGAGCCATGGGCACGCCTGCTATTTTAAGCTTCCAAAGAACAACAACACAAATTTGTCACCGAGGTGAGCAGCAGAATCGTTGAGCAAATTGGGGCATTAGTTCCAGACATTAATTAAGTGGCGGTTTTGTGAGCGAGGAATTTATCCTTCCTGGAGTTCAGAGGGTTGGGGTGGGGGTGGGAAACAGGGTCCAGGAAGAAAGCAGAGAGCTAGGGACCCCAGGATCCCAGCTCTGGGAGGCATGGGCCCTCAAAGAGCTGGGCACAATGTCTTGGACCTAGGGTGACTGGAAGAACCACCCCAAGACCCCTCAAACCAGCTGGACCCCAGTTTCAAACAGACTACCTGCCTAGTACATGCAGTGAACATGCTCAGCCCACACAAACACATGGCCTAAGTGCCAGGCCTCAGCCCCTCCCTGCATGGCACATGCTGCCACATGGCCACCGTGCCTGGCTAGCTGCCCAGAAAGGCCTCCTCCAGTTCATCATAGCAGCCCTTGTCCTGAAGCTACAGCCGAGGGTGATATCTGCCTGGGGCTAGGGAAGGGTGTCACCCAATGACCATCCCCTGCCCCAGGGACTGTTCGATTACCCTCTCTCTAGGAGAGGGGACACCCTGATTTCAATTGCACTTCAAGAATCTACTTTTGGCTGAAGGGCTGGAGCTCTCATTCAGTCACAGCTCCTCCCAGTCTGCCCCAGCTCTTCCTCTCAAACCTGGTTGCTGTCAGAAACTCATTTATTTAAGGGTGAAAGATAATGAATCAGATTTACATCATTCTGGTATGCAACATTATATATATATGAGATGTATCACATATACATGTTATCAAGAAAAAGATCATGTTGCCCAATTGTATTTTTTTTATAAAATAAAATGCCTATTTTTAACAACCACAAATCATTCAAAACCATTAACACTGGTTATCTTGGGGCTGAGACACACCTTTCTCTTTAGTTTATACATTGCCTGGCTGTGTGAACTTTATACAATCAGAATATATAATTTTAGTATTTTTTGTTTTTTATAGTGCTAGTGTCTTTTAAAAATATTTATATATTTATTTGGCTGCGTTGGGTCTTTGCAGCATAGGGGATCTCTCATCGCAGCGCTTGGAGCTCTCTAGTTACAGCTCTTGGGCTCAGTAGTTGCGGCACGCCTGCTTACTTGCCCTGCAGCAGGCAAGATCTTAGTTCCCCAACCAGGGATCAGACCTGCGTCCCCTGCAATGGAAGGTAGATTCTCAACCACTGAACCACCAGGGAAGTCCTCATTTTTATAATAAAAACAAACAAACAAACAGTAAAAGTATCTCTAACAAGGAATTATTCTCCTCCTCAGCTCCCTCCTTCCCTAAATCCTGATTAACCCCTAATTAATCTCCATCTTCCTATTAACTCAATTTAATGTTCCAATTGGATTAGCACTCTCAAAAGAAAGCATCTTCTTCTGATGAGCAATGTGCCTAGCTGTCCCCAAAGTGGCCTCAGAGCTTGGGGATGCTGCAGGTCAGATTTGGGGACATTAGTGGGCATCCAGCTTCAAGCATAATGCTTTGATCAGTGGGTGGGCATAGGTCTGGGGAGAAGGGAGGTTGCATAGGAACTGGGCCCACTTGGGGGATGCCTGGGCCCAGACTTTGGAGCCTGCAGTTCAGTTCTAGGCTCACCACAAGGGCCGGCCTGTGCCCCTCTCTTTCCTCACAGTGTGGGGAACCAGGCCTAGTCTGGTGGTCATGAGGTTGCCAGGCAACTGGAAGGTCAGTGGTTGCCAGGCTAGTGTGGATGAGGGGCTACAGAATTCAGGCAAGATGAGGCAGCTAGCAGGGATGAAGAGTAGGGGGTGGCCACAGCACCTCGGGGGGACACAAATGAGTTGCCAATAAGAAGATAGAACAGGAGCCAAAGTGAAGGGGAGTAGGGATCCTAGTGACTGAGAAGGCAGCCCCTTGCCCAGGGAACCCTGGGAGAAGACACACCCACATTCCCTGCCCCACCAGTTCCAGTCTCCATCCTGGTCTCCTGGGCTCTTATTCCATTCTCATAGCCTTTGTAGAAAACCCTCTTGAGAAGAGAGAAAGCACAATAGCACTTCTCTCCAGCCCTGAGCTGGGAAAACAGAGCAGAGAAAAAGTGAGACATCAAGAAGGACTTCCTGACTACAAGGGAGATGGGAAGAGAACAAAATAGTAATTCAAACAGAGCTCCGCAAGGATAGGAAAGTGCTTCCCAAAGATGCGAAGCAGTGAGCACTGGCCCCTGGAGATGCTCCAGGGAGGAGCTGATGACTCCTAGTCAGACATCAGATGGAGGGAACCTTGAGTAGGGGTGGTCAGACTAGGATCTGAGGTTCCCAAAGGCTGTCCACAGATGGGGGCAGAATCACTTGGGAGCTTTTAAAAATACTCTCTCCAGGGCTCACATTCACTGAATCTGAATCTCTGGAGGTTAGAGCCTGGGGTTCAAAGTTTTTGACAGGTTCCCAAGGTGATTCTGAGTGGAGAATCATGTCAGCATCCATGATGCTAACAGCTAATGAGGTAAGGCTCCCCATGAGCCAGGCATTGTATTTAGGACATGCAGTCTCTCCTCCCTTCACTTTACATTAACTCTATGACGTAGATACTGCTCCATTTTATGAAAGAGAAACCAAGGCTCAGGGAATTATGTAACTTGCCCAGGTCACTCAGCTAGTTAGTAGCAGACTGGAATTCACCATACGGCAGTTTGGCCCTCGGCCACATGCATTGAACCACTACGTGCTACTGCTTCCTACAAAAAGCCTATAATGTCTGACACCACAAATCTACAATTCTGTGGTTCTCTGATTCAAGAACTTCTCTTTGGGAGGATGCATGCAAACAAGATGTTTGGAGCATGATGGCACTGGGGGAGTCTGGAATGTATACCTCCCACCCCCTGTCATGATGCCCAGGATTTGAGGAACCGGGGACTCCAGGATGCAAGCAGCCGGCTAACGTGGTTCAGTTCTAACTCTGGTGCCAAAGAAGATGGAGAGGTCCCAGAGTGTGCTCCCCCAGGGGTCATCAGGATGTCCTTGGAGGGCACAGACAGATCTCCAGCTGTGGATGGTCCAAACTCTCCAGAGGAGTCAGGAGAGCACCATCCTTGAGCTCAGTCCTCCACTTGGGCAATAGGTTTGGGGGGTGCAGGGCTGTGAGTCTCCTGCCTGGCATGACCAGCTCTCTCCATAGTGGAAAGTAAGAAAGGGATGAGGGACCTATTGTAGTCACGGGGGCTCCCGTCTGGAGGGGCCTTCCTCCTCCAAACTTGGAAAATGAAGTCTGAGTTCAGAGAACAAGGCCCTCAATAAGATCATGGGATCCAAGTCCCTCCCTCTGAGCCAGCTGTCTCTCCAAGCAGGGGGAAATGCCTCTCTCATTCCCAAATGCTCTTGTGTCTCAGGGTAAGCCTGAGCATCCCCCATCCAGATTCCCAGTACGAGTGGCCCAAACAGCCACACTGGCTCCACAAGCCCCTGGCAGGTGAACCCAGGCTCTCTCAAAGCAGCAGCCCCAGCCTGCAGCCCCAAGGCCCACTGTCCACACCAGACGGTCCCCTGCAGACGCACACCCCTGTGCAAAGCATGTGCAGGGAGGGGTGAGGGGGGGACAGCACATGCAGTTGTCACGGAAGCAGAAGCACCACCACTGACCTTGAAACTCCAGTAGTTTGGCTGCTGATGGAAATAAGAGAAGAGATGGTTATGTGGGGGCTGGGAGGGGAGAATAGGGCCAGGGGTAGGTTAGAGACCCTTGGCGCTCAGCACTCAGCCCTAGGCCCTCCACCCTCCCTGGAACAGGAAGGAAGCCATGCCTGGTACATCCCACTCTCTACGGAGACCGGGGATGGCCCTGAGCAGGCTCCAGGCCTGCTAGTGGGGGAGGGGAGAACCATTCCAGATGTTTCTAAGTCACGCAATCTAGTCACGGTAACAGTCCTCAGAGAGTTACAGGCAGGAAAAGACGCAGATGACCATGATATGAGAACACGTGAGATGCTGGCAGAGATGAATCAGAGCTGTAGGGTGAGAGAAATGGCATCTGGTTGTGCCAGCTGAGGGAAACTGCCCGAAAGAGGTGGCATTGGAGCTGGGGCTTAAACAAATGAGCAGCTGGAGGTTGGGAGGAAGGGCATGGGCAGAGAGCCTGGGGCAGGCACGTGGTGGGTGTGTTGAGGGGACAGTCCAGTTTGGTTGGGGTAGAGCCTGGGAAAGTAGCATATTAAGCTGTGAAGGGGCTAGAGGGGCACCCTTAAATGCTGAGCGAAAGAATTTAGACTTAACTAAATGAGGTGGACAAGCAGAAAGCATCTGAGTGAAACCAGGTGGGATAGGAAGTGGACCGCAGGAAGGTTGACTGGGCAGGGAGTGGAAGAGGGAGGCAGGGAGCCAAGGCTAGGGCAAGAGGTCTGTGTGACATGATGGACCCAGATTTCAGGGAAAGTGGACAGACAACCATCACCCCACAGCCCTGGGCACTGGGTGGGAAGCCACGGGCAGCAAGGGATCATCGGCGATGTCCTGTGGGCGGACAGATGAGACAGTAGGACTCCTTGCTCCCCCAGAATGGGTGTGTTAGGCTTCTTCTCATTCACAATAACCTAGAGTCACCCTGCCTTCTCCGGAGGCCAGAAGGCCCCTCCAGATGGCTAAGGACAAGGGAGAAGTGGCCCGGAGGCTGGGCTGGTTCTTGGCAAAGCTGAGGGCACCCTGCTGACCGGTGCCAGCCTCAGCAGGGAGACAGAGGCAGCAGATGGCCTGGCCCTGGGGTGCCTGGCACCAGCAAACGAGATTCCCTAGGCCTCAGAGCTGCTGGCAGAGGAGAGGAACACCAAGGGTCCCTGCTGGCGGAGGGCACCATGGTGGGGTGTCCTGTGGACCTGAATACTTTGGCAGGAAGGAGCTGGAGAGGGATCCTGCAGGGAGGGAGGCTTCAGACCTTTAGGGTGGGGATGATGCCACTAGGGCTGGGATGAAGAGGGTTACTCACCAGGACCATCCTATTTGGGCCACAGCCCCACCCCTCCCCCCAGCACTGGCTCCAGGAGATGCAAAAGATAATCACATGCCTGGCAGAGGAAGGGGACAAGGAAGTGTGTGCCCTCGCCAGTACCTAGAACCATCTATGGACACAAGCCAGTACCTAGTACCCCATGGGTGCTGAGTGGAGGTGCGGCAAGGGGCTGGAATAACAGGCTCTAGCCACAGCTGCCTGTGGCCTTGGGAAGGGAAGGGGGAGCAGAGGGAGTGGACATGTGCTCGAGGTTGGGGCAGGGAGGCAGAGCCAGGCAGAGGGCAGGGGAAGGTTTATGATGAGAGTCATGTCTGCAGCCCCAGTGGTGATGGACGGCTCTGCAGAGAAGGTCGCCATCCCTCATCCAGCTACACGTCCCTGATATGCACACAGACCACCCGTGGAGCTGAGTACAGACTCTCAGACAACCTCCCATGAGGACATCACCACAAACACACCCAGAGCAACAGACACACCCACAAAGGGACACAAACACTTGGAGAAGAGCCAGCCACAGTCAGAAACAAACAGAAATTCAGAGACAGAGATATCCATAGGTGGACCAACCCCATCCATACAAACCTGCACCCCCTATTCCCACCCCCACCCCACACCAGACACTGACCTGCTCACACACACTTCTACAAGCAGAATCACAGAGGCACCGCCCCCCCCAACCCTAGCCCCTAAGGAGTCATGGAAACACACAGAGACATGGATGCCCACTCACACATATGCATATGCACACACAACAACTACAGAGACACACAAAGCAACGCGCGCGCACACACACACACACACACACACACACACACAAAGAGAGAGTTGCATGCCTCCCTCCCCCCACTAGCCGGGTCATGGTGCCTCTGGCCACCTCAGCCACTGTACCAGGCCTGTGATGTCCCAGACATCATGTGTGAGGTAGGACAATCACGTGTCCTGATTCAAAAGAAGCAGAAAATGCCCCTCCCCCACCCAGCCCCAAAAGCCAACATACCAGGCTCAGTATGTGACTGGTGCCCACTTCACATCTCTGGGAGCAAAAGAGGGATGGGTCCTGGCTACAGCCATGCTAGCTGTGTCCCCAACATGGGCCTGCCTCAGGCAACACTAGGCACATCCCTGGGGCACTCAGACCTGGAGAGATCACTAGCTGGGGCCAGGGGAGAGGACTGGGTGGCACCAGTGCCTCAGGACGGGCCAGCCAAGCCCCACTAGCGGGTAGAGGGAAGAGTTGCTGTCTTTGTGCTTGGTGAATTTGGAGTGAGGCTGGGACCAGAGTCCCGGGACGCAGGGCGCTGGCTGGTAGGGCATGCAGAATGCTGCCCCTCCGTCACCTCCGGAAAGTGGGAAGGATGGTCCTCTCAGGTTGTCCCCACCAGGGTGAGACACAGTCTCCTGGCAACTCAGTGTCCTTGGAGGGGAAAGCTGTAGTAGGGAGAGGGCCTTGGGGATGTCGTGCATCCATGTCTGTCTCTTTCCAGGGTATTAAACCCCTGGGACAGCCTTGGGTGACTGAGACCAGAGGCTCCTCCTGTTTGCTAAGGTAGGACTCTCCTTGTCCAGTGGCCAGCACCCTTTCCTCCTCACCCTCTTCCTGGCTGTCAGCTCCTCCCGCCCTGCCCCACACAGTGCCCGGTATAAGAGGGCCTCTCAACAAATATTTGGCCACAAATCAGTGCCAAGAACTCAGGACCAGCCATGGACGAGGGGTGGGGTGGTATATCTCTGCATACTCTTCCCTGGCACCACTCTCCATCTCCTGGCACCCCGCACTGCTCAGCCTTCTAGGTCTTTTCCCTGGAAATTGCCCAGCACCAGAAACCCCTGGCGGAGAAGGCAATGGCACCCCACTCCAGTACTCTTGCCTGGAAAATCCCGTGGATGGAGGAGCCTGGTAGGCTGAAGTCCATGGGGTCGCTAAGAGTCGGACATGACTGAGTGACTTCACTTTCACTTTTCCCTTTCATGCACTGGAGAAGGAAACGGCAACCCACTCCAGTATTCTTTCCTGTAGAATCCCAGGGACGGGGGAGCCTGGTGGGCTGCCTTCTATGGGGTCGCACAGAGTCGGACACGACTGAAGCGACTTAGCAGCAGCAGCAGCAGCAGAAACCCCTGGAAGGAGGACAGGGGGCAGGAAGGGCCCAGAGAGATCTGCTCCCCAACTCAAGGGTAAAGCTGTCTCGCTCCCCCAGACTCAGAAAGGGGGTGTCTCACCTTTCCAGAGGACAGTGAGACTGTGGAAAAAAGGAAGGGTTGCATAGGAAAGCCACTTGAGGGTCATCACTTGTAGGGAAGAGTCTGAGGGGAGCAGGGGCAAAACGAGAGGAGTTCTAAGAGGATAATATGGAAGTCAACCATCTATTCTGTAGGGACCAGGCTTTCAGTAATATGGGAAGGGAGCTTCCTGGAGACCCAAGGAAGCTCTGCCGGGGGTCCTCAAACTCCCAGGTGAGAAGAGGAACCAACTTCTTTCCTCCAGGGGCTAAGGAGTCAACACCCTGCCTCCTCCACACTAGCTCCTCCACAGCAGCTAGTCCTTCTCCCCGACCCCTGCCCTGGGAGGGCGGGGCCTTGTCCCCTGGGAGCCTCAGCCCCACCAGCTGAGGTCTCTCCCCTCCCCTGGGCAGAAGTCCCCTGCAGGCTAGGTGAGTGCATGACCCTTCCCTGACCTCGAGCCCCGACGACCACGCAGCCTCCGGAGAGGAAGGGCACCCTATGGGTCGCACCCTAGCGCCAGTCCCCTGGCTCCGCGTGCACCGGTGTACACACCCACCTCTCAACTCCAGTGAACACGCGTCCACGTAAACACTCGCCCCCCCACCCCACCCCAGGCTGGGGCTCCTTAACGCCCCCCAGGGCTCCAGCCTCTCACCGCGACGCACGTGCCCGATTCCCCTGTGGACACGGCCGCCTCCTACCTCTTCCCCATGCAGAGTGTGGGTGGGGGGCCAGGGTGGTGGTGCTGCGGGACCGGCGCTGAGCCGGAGGCGAGGGCGCACCCCGAAAAGGTCATGACTTTCTGATGCTGGGGGAGGGGGCGCCAGCCGCATTTCGGGGTGGGGGCCGGTCCCCTGCGGAAAGCGGCGAACGCGATGGGGGAGGGGAGGGGGCGTTTCTCAGGGATCCGGAACCTCAGCGGCCTGAGCGCCCCCAGCCCCAGACTGGCCCTCCGAGCCGGTGGGAGGGCCTTCCGTCTCCGCGCCCCCGCCCCACCCACGGAACCCGAGGCAGCGACCTCGGCCTCCGTAGCAGCTCCCTCTTACCTGCGGCCACAGGTGTACGCGCGGGGGCCCCCAGCCCCAGGTCGCGCGTCGGGCGGGGGGAGGGAGGGTGGCCCCCTACTCCCACCCACCCGGGCTCTCCCCTCCCCCGGCCGCCTCCGCCGCCGCCGCCGCCGGTGCCCTTTGCTGCAATGCGAGAGCCGCCGCCGCCGAGCCGGCCCGGGCCCCGGTCGCCCCGGTAACCGCGACTCCACCTGGCGCGGCACGGCGCGCCGCCGTGCACATCCTCTCTCCGGCCCCCTCCCCGGCGCGGCCCCCCGCCGGCGCAGCCCCGCCGAGGAACGGCGGAGGCTGGTGGCTGCGTCGCCGCGGTCACCCGATACGCCGGCCCGCCGCCCGGGACTCGGGTTGCAGCAGGAGAGAGGGAGGTTAGACAGCTTAGTGGAAGCGGGGGAGGGGCTGCGACTTGGAGTCTGGCCTTCGGTCCCCTCCCAGGGTCTTCTTCAGGCCTCCACCCCCAACGATCTGGCCTAGGGAGGCGGGGAGGAGAGTGGCCCGTCTCCGGACCCGCCACCCTCTGAACTAACAGCCTCTCCCCACCAGGGTCTCCGCGGTGCACCGTGACCCTTCTAGCTCTCCAGTGATTCAATTCCCAGCCAAGCCTGGGCGGCCTAGAATGCCTAAATGTCCTCGGTGACGTCTGATACTGCTCGGCTGTGTGACTGGCATTTGCTGAATGTCTCTGGTCCTGCACTTCACAAAAAGGGGCCTCAGACACAGACATCCGGAAAGAGAAGTTTGATAAGGACTAGGTATAAAGTGATGACAAGATCCCGTGCAAGGCCGCTGTTGTCTGTACTTCAAAGCCCTGGAGTGAAGATCCCTTCAAGCTCTCCCCTTCCCTCCAACAGAGTAGATTCCAGATGTGGACAGGCCTGGGGCCCTGTAACCTGGGACATCAAGTTCACCAAATCCAGCCTCACTTCCCTCCATCACTCCAACTCAAGACATTCCACCTGTTCCATTTGGGGCTCACACCTCATCCCCATCCCTGTCCCAGTCTGACCTCCATCACACACCTGACCTCTCTAGATGAGTCCACTCCACATGCTCTCTAGCCTCGGGGGCAGACACATCTCTGGTCCCTAAGTTCAGTCAATACTGGGCCAAGAGCTGGGAAGGGCAGTGGGCTGAGTGCCCTGTGAGTGATGTCAAGCATGCCAATCTCATGCTAGACTTGAGTTACACACAGCTAAGAGTCCCTGCTCTGGAGCCATTTCCTAGGCTGTCACATTTTTCCTTCTCCTCATTCTCATTGAAAAACTCAAGACTTCCTGCCCTTCTCCAGGGGAAGGAAGCAGGGTGTACAAGGAAGGGAAATGGCTCCCTCTTAGATTCTCTGCCACAGTACCTCCTCTGCCACCCTCAAGTCAAGGCCTCCTCAGGGCTGCCCCTGGCCTGTTGCAACTCTGACTCTCTGGTCCCTCCTCCCCTCCGCGGCTTCAGATGCCTATTTTTCTCCCATAGAAATGTCCAGGCCTGAGCTGGGAGGCCGAGCCCTTAAGACACTGTCTCAGGGTGTCCCTCTCCATCTTCCCATCAGGGAAACTGAGGCATGATGAAGCACCAGGCAATCAGTTCAGAATAAGTGGCTAGATGCCAAGGTCCTCTTCAAATTTTGAAATTAAGCATCAGACATAGCGAGAGGGGTGAGAGAGAGACATCATGTAGGACTTCCTGCTGATGAGACATCAGGGAAAGGCTGGGTCTGCTCAGAGATGGAGGGCGGGTGGGGATAGAGAAATGAGATGGTCTGCAGTGGGGGTGGGAATTGGGCACAAGAGATTCCTGAAAACCAGTGAGGGAGGGTAGGAGAGACATACTCCTGTTTAAGAGAGAAGAATTAAAAAAAAAAAAATCTTAACCTATTCCCCCTCAAAAAAAATTCCTTCCCCAGAGCCAAGCTTTGGCACAGGTTTGGGGAGGTAATTGGAGAAGGAAATGGCAACCCACTCCAGTATTCTTGCCTGGAAAATTCCACGGATGGAGGAGCCTGGTGGGCTACAGTCCATGGGGTCGCAAAGAATCAGACACGACTGAGTGACTAACACTTTCCCTTTCCCTTTGGGGAGGGAATGGTAGGAATTAGACTATCAGGGGAGAGAGTACAGGGCATAGGAGTCTTCTGAAAATGTGGGCTCCACATAAAAGAAAGGGGCGCAAAATTAAAATTCTGGATCTCCCCTTTCCAAAAAATTATCCTCCCCAAAGCCCAAGTCTGCCATGGGTTTGGGGGGTGGGATGAGGCGGGTGACTCACCTGGGCCGGCTGGCCAGCCCCGGAGGGGGCGGAGTCGCCATGGAGGTGGGAGCAGAGGGAGCTGAGGAGGCACACGGGGTCCACGGTCCAGCCGCCAACCTGTGTGTGCGAAGGGGGGGACACCCCATTAGGGGGAGCGGGCAGGAGCCGCTGGGGGACTGTGACGGGGCGGGGAGGGGAGTTCCTGGGGCAAGTTTGGCACTGAGCTCGCACTGCAGAGGGACCCTGCAACACTGGCTAGTCCCTTACCAAGTCTACATCTCTAACTAGGGCCTTCGATCTGTTTCCGGGTCTTTCTCTCCAGTCAGGCTGGGGGCTCTCTGAGCCCAGGGCAAAGCCTTCCCCAACAGATACTCCTGAAGTCCTGTTCGTCGATTCTTGACTGCCTCTCTGGACACTGCAAGGGAGCTGCCCCTCACCTCTCCCCTCTTCCAGCTCTTCACTCCCTCCTGGCTGAAGCTGTCACCTCCTACCCCACAGACGTGGGAAGGAGGGGGCCTCACCCCAGTGTACCTGTGGCCCTGCAGCACCACCTTTCTTCCCGCCATCTCAGGGAGGCCACTTTCTTCTCCCACACCACACCTAAGACTGGAAACCCATCCCCTCCTGGTTCCTCCAGGTCTTCTTCCCCCTCAGCATCCTCAAAGTCGTCCACCTCTCATTCGGTCACCCCACAAACATGTACAGAGCCCCAGCTAGGCTTAGGCACTGAGCACTAGATAGAAGTGAAACATCTGTAGATCCTACCCACTTACACGCATGGCAGGGAATGAAAGAGTGAGGGAATAAAGGAATGAATTTGTGAGTGGCTGTGCTTTGATTCATTTACTAAGTATTTACTGAGCGCCTGCCCTGTGCCAGTGAACGTGCCAGACACATAGGAGGCTCTCAAACATGCCCACATCCTCTCTCCCAGGCCTACTGCCCCTTGAGGCTGCCATCCAGTCTGTCTTCATGTTTTTCTCTGGCCAGACCTCCCCAGACAGGTTTGCAGCCCAGGAGTCCTCTTCCCTCACCACCTCCAACCCCTGACACTAGCTGTTACATCATCATAGCTCCAGAAAGGAGTTCTCTATACCCTCTGGATCCACAGATCCTGGCTGGTTCCAATGGCTGTTTCTCTTTCCCTGTACTTCCAGATTTCAGAAGTGTAGGGGGTCCTCCTACTGGGTCTTCCTCCCCTTCCTCAGGGATATAGGACATTCCTGGTCCCCTCTCCCCATCCGTCTTGGGCCCTCTCTCTTCTTAGACTCCATTCTGCCTTGGTGACCACACTTACCCCAGGTCCCACTTCCATTTCTGCCCACCTCATGCTCAACCCCCTTTCTAGAGTCTTGAGTTGTATATTCAGTGCCTAACAGACATGCCCGTGAAACACCCCTATGCCCCCTCTAACTCATCTCCCCTCTTCCAGTCCCTCACCCTCCCAAATGTTTCCCTCCCAACCATCTTATTTCCACCTAAGCACCACCAACATCTCTCTGTCACCCAGGTTTTTCTGTCTTTGCCTCCTGGATCCAGGCAGCAAACAAGCCTTGTTCATCTTCCTTTCACCCCACCCCTACCCCATCCCTTTCCCTTCATCCTCCCTAACACACTCTCTTCCTCCTTTCCTGCCCCTGCCTCCAGCCACTCCCCCTGTCCCCTTCTATTCAATCTGAAAACAACCATGGCCCTCCTAGTCTCCACCATCTGGCCCCCATACCTCCCACGGCCTCCCACCCTGAGCTTTCTGCATCAGCCTGTTGGGCCTCTATGCCAGTCCCCAAAGCAACTCAGATCTATACTCACCTCCCATCTTCCTACCTCCAAAAACTGTTCTCTTCCTCCATGACCATTCAGACCCTTTTCATCCTTCTAAGCCTAGTCTAAGTACCTCTTCCTCCACGAAGCCTTCCCTGACCAGCGCTGTCCACCTGATCTCCCTTCCTCCAAACCCTCTTCCGACTGACTGTGCTCCTTATACTTAAGTTTCACCCCATCTAGATCACAAAGGGCCTTGCCCCCTCCTCCTAAGCCAGAGCAGCAGAAGGAATCCACTGAGAGGGACCCCTGAAGGGGAAGGCCTGATCTCCTTCATCTGCAACTCTCCCTTATCCCTGTTGGAACTCTGCTCCCGGGAGGGCTCTGGAGATGGTAAAAGGTAAAGGCTGGACAGAACTGGAGGTGATATGAGAGGCAGATAAGGTACGAGATATGCTCCGATGTATCTTTGTTCCCTGCAGTGAAGATGGAGGTGGGCACAGTCTTCCCCCTACCCAGCCACGCTCAGCAGTACGTTGGAAAGGAGGACAGAGCCAGACAGCTGTGGGAGCAGGGACTGACACCCCAAGGCTTGACTGAAAGGATGCTGGCGTGCTGATGGGAACAACTCCCCTCCCCTCAACTCTTTTTCCCAGAGTAGATAACGCCTGAGTCTCAACAACCAACATGCAGCAGCTGTCAAGGCCCTGCACCAATGTGGGACTGTAAGTAGAAGACCAGTCCCAAGAAAGAACGTCCTTGCAGAAAAGAAGGCCTTACTTGGATGCAGAGATGCATCCAGGAACCAAGGATCTGGGAGAGCTTTACAAAGGAAGCATCACACCTCATGTAGAAGGAGAGGAGTCCTGGACCAGGGAGGTTGG
Source organism: Okapia johnstoni (assembly GCA_024291935.2). Taxonomy (NCBI): domain Eukaryota; kingdom Metazoa; phylum Chordata; class Mammalia; order Artiodactyla; family Giraffidae; genus Okapia; species Okapia johnstoni. The sequence continues at coordinate 22,452,628 of CM044306.1, read as the reverse complement.
AGTTCTGACTCCCCTCTAAGGCTTACTGATGACAGGAGAGAAACCAGGCACAGAGAGGGGAGTCCTCTAGTTCAAACTCACACAGCGAGTCTTGGGGGAAGGAACGGGTGAAGAATGGGGGAGGAGGGAAAGGCACCAGGAATTCTGGGCTCTGTTGGGGCACAGCAGACCCAGCCTTCTGAAGCTCCCAAGGCCTGACCTTCCCTTAGGGGCCATATCACAGAGGTGCCGACCCCAAGGTACTCCAGCACTGGATGGACCCTCAGACTCATAACTGTCAGTCCTGGAGGCTGTCCCCTCTTCCTCCCCACCACTCTCTTGACCTCCCAGACAGCCTTCCTCCGCTCAGCCCACCAGCCCCAGTTGGAGGCTGGGCTTTCTCTGCCCAGTCCCATGCTCCAAATTCCAAGACTGCAGGCAGAAGTCTGGGCGCTGAGCCCCCATTCCCTTCCTCCTCAGGATCCCTAGAGCCAACCAGCAGACTTCCACGTCCCCTCCTCTGCCCCCGAGGCGTCTCAAAATCAGGATGAGCCTGGCGGCAGGGGCGCACAAGGCAGACCCCCTCCCCAGCCCGCGGCCGGCCCCACTCACCTGCTCCCGCATCCTGTCTTGCTGACCCCGCAGGGCTAGGGCATGCTGCGGGTACTTGCTCTTCAGGTGGTCCATGAAGGCATCGCGCTTGCGGTCGGCATCGGCCTTCTGGAGCCCGCTGAGCGCCTCCAGGCTCTGAGCGGCGATCACCGTGTGCCGCCGCTCGGACGTGTGCACCAGCCCCACGTTGGAGAAGCGCCGGCCCCCGCTGCCCCCGCCGCCCCCGCCCCCCAGGGTCCGGTACTCCCGCGGGTACTCGGCATCGTCTGCAGACAGCATGGGGGGGCTGCTCCGCTCCGGATCTGCGAGAGGGGAGAGGGGGTTCGGCGGGGTCACGGTGCGTGCTCGGCCTGGGACTGCCCATCCCCCACTGGGGTCACTGCGAGGAGGGGCTGACCTAAGGGGGGCGGCAAGAGGCGCCTGGGGTGAAGCAGGGGCTGGCCGACAGGCACTAGGAACAGAAGAGGCAGAACGGGGGCTCCAAGAAGGGTAGGGGGCAAAGGCAGTGTCCAGCTTCCTGCTCTTCTGCAGGGTTGGGAAGATAATGATGCGGGTTAGGTGCTGACTTCAGGAGCCAAGGAGGGGTTGGGAGCAGGGGTCCTGGGCACCTCTCCAGCTGCACATTCCCTTCCTCCTTCCTTGAGCTGGGGTGAACCGGGGAGGGAAGCGGGGTTCCTTTTAGATGCTTCCTGCAAACTGTGGAAAGGAACCTGCACTGTCTTTCTTTCAAGAGCATCCTCTTGGGAGTGGGGTGGAGGCTAACCTCCTCCCTCAGACTAGCATGTCTAGGACACACTTGTCTTTAGGCTGGGGGTTGGCTTGGAAAAGGGCCAGGATTAGGAAACAATGCGGGGGGGGGTGAGGACAAAAAATCACATTTCCAAGAAGATGCAGGTCCAGGGTCTGGGGCTTAGGACCCCCTTTCCCTTCCCCCCTCCCCCCAAGACAGACAGACAGACAGACAGGAGAGGCTGGGCACAGAGAAGACAGTGAGAGATGGATTGGGGACAAACTCAAAGAAAGCAGACAGAACAGCTCAAGCTTTCCCCACTGGGACCCTCCTCTCCTCCCTCCCTTCCTTCAGTCTCCCTCCCAACACACACAAGTTCAAGACCTGTAAGGGACGCACAGGGGACAAAGGACAATACAGAAGCGAAATAAAAGAGAAGGCCGGGGGTTGAGGTCTCCATGCAGAACTCTGAAGCCCGTGCCCACTTGCCCACCAGCCCTGAGCCCTCCCCTGGCCTCCCCAGGCCCAGTTCTGCGGTCTCCCACCCTCCAGCCTCCATGCTGACCTTCCCATAGCCCAGCAGGGACGGTGGTTACAAGGTGTCACCCACACCAGGGATGGGAGGAACTGCTGGGGCTTACTTGAGCCATATTCCTGGTCATATCATGAATTTGCCCTCCCTCGTTTCCAGAAATCATCCACTTAGCAGACAAACATGGTTTTCCCAGCATACCCCCAGCCTCACAATCCTCGAGTCTCAAAGGTGAAACCCTCAGGGTAGCCTTGGTCTGGAAGCATTGAGCTCTGTAGCAGACATGGGCAGTCCAATGCAGGGGCTAATTCACAGAGGCCGATGGGGGCACAAGTGGGGTGGCGCTGAGGATTTTGGGACCCGGCCAGGTTCCCTCCAATGCAACCTCTCTTGGCCCCCTCCCTCCACACATTCACTGTTCCTCAGGCCCCTCCTGTCCACCAGAGGAGGCAAGAAGACATTCAGCCATGTTCCAGGGAAAGCCACCCCTCACCCCCACACACATACACTCCTCCCTGGATGTGGCCGAGGCATGTAGATCTCCGGGACAGACACCCAGTCGACCCACCAAAACCAAGGGAAGAATGGCTCCCATAGACCCAGAGCTCTGAAGTTTCCAAGGGTCTGAGTGATCAGTTATCATGGCCTTCAAACTTCGCTGCACCGCTGTGGGGGTATTACTGTAATCCCATTTCAGAGATGGGACTACTGAGGTCAGTGAAGTGCAGTGACATGCCCAAAGCCGCAGTAAGTGGTAGAGGCCAGATTTGACTCTGATATTTATTAGGTTAAACCTCATCCCTTCTCACCACGCCTTCCTGGCCAGATGACAACTGTTTACTGATGGAACAATGACACCACCGGCACGCCTTGTTTACCTGCTGTCTCCCCACCCTGGCGCTGGGTCTGGGGTCCCCCCCTCCCCCAGACGTCTGTCCCTTGGTTCTGCTCCCCAAAGTGAGGTCCAAACACTCAAGAGATGACTATGGGAGGAACGCTGTTTCAGAGCTTAATAGTTATACTTTTATTTTAAGGATTAAAAAACAAGGCCTAACTCCTGATTTCATGGGTATCATTCTTTGGGATGGCAGTGAACTAAGGTTTCCTTTTAAGTGAACGCATTAAGTTCAAAGTGAGTTAACGAAGAACAAATTGAGTTTGCACTAATACAGTATGACGGTTCCCTGGTAACAAGGAAATTCCTGAAGCTGGCACCTGACTGAGGCTGGGAGCCCCAGGGCCATCTTGATGGGGACTCAGCCGTTGCTCTTGAGGCGCCAGTGGCAACCCATGGTGGCCAGTGAATATGGCCAAAATGAAGGGACCTGAAAATCATCCAAAAGGAGGGCCGGGATGGGGGCACTGCTCTGGGTGCTGGAAAAATAGCCCCAACCAGAGTCAGGGGATTGCCTCCCATGACCCTTAAACTCTGTCTTCCACTCACCCTCACCACCAGCTGGAGGATTGCTACCTCATGGGACACAACTGAGCAGGAAGAGACCCTCCATGGCGGAGCGCCCTGGATTCTTTGTTATCTTCCTTTGCTCAGTGTGGGGTGGACTCTGCCCACAGCCTCACTGCTGGAAGCCCAGCTTTCAAGCCCAGCTTGAGCCCTGCCTGAGCCAGAGGGCCCCCCCACCCTGCCTGTGCCAGCGAGCCAGGCTCGCCATGCCGCCTAGGGCTCTGGATACCTAGGTGCACTGGAAAGGTCAGTTCTCATCTGCCCTCCTGCCCTTCCACACCCCTGGACTCAGAAGAGCTTCTCATGCCCACCGGCACCCTTTGTGCCAGCTCCTGGGGAGCTGTGCCAGCATCCTTCCCTGGCTCCTGGGGGCGGGGTCTCAGTGCACAAGGGTGGGGCAGGCAGTATACCAGCCTGAGAGAAGCAGGGATGGTGGGGAGGTCCAGGGTCACCCAGGCTCTCCCAGGTCGATTAAAGGGGCCGAGATGGGGCTGGCAGGGAGGGGTCCAGGCTGCCAGAGCAGGCAGCGGGGAGGCAGAGGCTCCAGATGGTGAACGTGTGCCCACAGCCCTATTGATGAATATAGCCCCGTAAACCTCACAGGAGTGGATGGCGCTGGGGGTAGAGAGGAGGCCGCTGAGCAGGCCCAGAGACAGCGGACCAAGGACCAACTCCTCCCTGCCTCATCCATGACAGGGCTCAGCCTCAGGTGCCCGGACACTGGCAGGTGTGTGCGGGGTCATGGGTGAGGCAGGACCTGGATTCTAGGGGGTGGCAGGGAGAGGGGAGGAAGTAGGAGAGACAATGGGCTGTCTCTGAGGGGATGTGGGGCTTTGATTTGAAAACTTTAGATGTTTAAGAACCTTAGAGATCCTTGGCTTTATTTAACAAAGAAACTCAGGGAAAGAGGTGAGGTGGCTGCCTGACCCAGGAGTCCTAGCTCCCTGCTCTGTGCAGAATTCTCTCCTCTCTGTGGGGCCCCAGTGGACTCAGACAACTGGCCTGGGATTCTTGGTTGGGGCGCCATCCTGTTGCCTGGGAATAAAGAGGCCCTTGGGGGCTCAGAGGGCTCAGGCAAGAATTTATCTGAGCCAGCCCTGGGCGCCCAAGGTCAGAACACTGGGAGAAAAAAAAGCCCAGACCAGACACCTCCTGGGTTTAGAGTCAGCTCTTCCTCTGAGGGGTCCCAGGTTAGCATTCTTTTAGTTCTCCATTCTAAAAGCCTCTTCTCTCTCAGAGCCTGAGGGCACTAATCTGTAAAATGGGGATAATATCTCTAAACCCCTCTCCTGGGTAGTGGGTGAGAAGCTGGCAAGACAATGAGGAGAAAGCACACTGCTTGGAATTTAAGACATTCCTGGCATGTGGGCTTTCGGGACAGCAGGACAGCCTTCCCATTGCCCCCAGGCCTGCTCCAGCCACCGCCAAGGCCTCAAGTGGCCCTGACCCTCCCCAGACTGAGCAGCCTTGTGAAAAGCCAAGGAGATCGATTCCAATCTAGCAAGCAGTGGCTCTGCGTAGCAGCGGCCCTGAGCAGATCGATGCTTCTGTTCACCGGCAGAGGCTGCTGAGGGATCTATCTGGGCAGGGGTCTTGTGGGTGGGGGAATCTGGGGAGGCAGATGGGACAGGGAGGCCTGAAGGCAGTAAGCAGACTGGATTCTACTGGGGCAGGGTGGAGAGACAAGGGACGCAGGGGAAAAATGGGAGACCCTGGATGGGGAAGCAGAGCTGGGGTACACACTGCTGGAAGGGGCCTTGGGACAGATAGCCCCTGAGGCATGGGGGTTGGGGGAATCGGACAGATAAGTTGGCGGTCTTGCCATCTCTCCAAGAATCCTCAGTGTGCAAGGCCAGCTATAATTTTTGAGTCAGAGATTCAGGCTACAGGAGAAATGCCCAGGACTAGTGGAATCCAGCTCAGAATGAGGGGAAAGGGAAAGTGGGGAAGGGGAGGTTGCTGTCTCCTCTCTCAGCTCTGCCTTCCCCGCCTGGGCGAAGGGGACATGAACCTGCCTGGAGGCTGGGATGACCAGGGAGCAGTGGGCGCCCCCCAGTGGCCAGCTGCGGATAAAGGCGCAGGTGCTTTGGGAAGAGAGCGACATTTGTTATTTGCTCCACCAATTCCAAATTCCACATTTATTTATGAGCCCAATTTATTTTTATCCTCATTGCATTCTTTCACATGAGATCACTGTAACTCATGATGAGAATTAAGATCCCAAGATTTCAGTGACACTGTCTCACCAGCCATCCAGCCCCTCCCCACCTTGCATCTTTACCCCAGATGTCACCATCACTCTGTCCTCTGGCTGCCACTGGGCAACATTTACACATGACATCATCTTCAGAGGAGGAGAGTGTGGAGAAGGGGAGGGGGGAGGGAGAGGGAAGAAGAAAGAAGAAGGGGAGGAAATAGAGGGAAGAACAAAGCCATGAGCTACAGAAAAGAGAAAGGTCTCACTGGGGCCCCTGCTGGGAGGACCAGAGTTCAGGTCTCTGGGTCCCTCTCCCCAGAGATCGGGAGGGCAGGACAAGGCCCCTCCCATGGGGACCTGAGGTCTCACAGGTGTGACCCCAACTGTGGCCTGGGCACCAACTCAGGGAGTCCAGAGGGCCTGAGGCTAGATCCCAGTGAGGTCAGCAGGCAGGGCAAGCAGTGGCGAAGGTGGGGGTGGGGGGTGCGTGGAGATTGCCAGAAAGGAGGAGGGCCTGGCTCAGACCCCAAAGTGCCCTGTCCATGTACACACACACACTTCAATACATGCAGCACAAGTCCCACCATCTTCAGCCAAAGCAAGAGGAGCCCAAGTCACCCAGGAGGAGCCCTGAGGCAACTGCCACCATCGATTGTGCCTGACAATTCCATCCTGCTGGGCTGCTGGTGGTGCAGTCAGGAAGCGCACTGTGCTGGGAGGTCAGAAGCCAGGGGACAAAGGTCAAGCTTGGCAGAGGCTTCAAGAACCTGGATGAGGTGAAGGAATCATCCCTTCCCACCCCTCCCTCAGTGAAGAGGCTGACCCCTCAGTCTCCAGGTGCCCCTGGCTCTGGCCCCCTGTGTGCCCACGGCCCTCAGTCAGCTATCTGTCTGTGGGTCCTTGGAGCAGAAGCCCATCTGTGTCTGTTTTCTAAAACCATCTTTTCTGCCCCATACCACAGAAACCAAAGTCATTTTCCAGGCAATTGCCTTTCTGTAAACATTCCTGTGTAATATCCCCCCAAATTGCTAATGCCCAGCACCCTGTTGAGTCTCCCCGTCACTCCAACCAGAGCCTCGGAGGTGGGGGCGGGCGGAGGGAGGAACAGCCATCAGGGGGAGAGGATTAAGGACCGGGCTTCAGGTCCAGCTCCTGGCATGAACCCCCACACCTGCCCCAGCCGTGTTCCCCCCATTCCCCACCAACCCAGCCCCACTCCCCTGAAAGTCAGGCCTCCTCGGGAGACTCTGTCTGGGCCTGGAGGGATGACAAAGAAGAAAGGGGGAGGGGATCCCAGGGCAGGGAGGCCTGGGAGGAAAGGGAGAGGACTTGAAAGCATGCGGGCGATGGTCAGACAATAAAGGTGACTCCCTGGAACCTGGGAGCACAGGGGCAAGGCCAGGCAAGCTGTCATCGCTGGGCCCCCAGGGAAGGCAGTTCCCCTGTTCCTGAGGTATTGGGAAGGAAGACACAGAAGTGGGAAGAGGTCAGGTGGAGACCATCCCCACGATGGACCAATTCCCCAAGGCAGGGCAGTGCTGGGGGACAGGTGCAAGGCGAGAGGGTATCAGAGGCAGGATGGTCCTTGGCTGGTGACACGGATGCCCCCTCCCCACCCCCCAGCACTCATCTACAGAGCCACCGTGGAGAAGGGCCTGGGTTGGGTGGATTCTCCTGGCAGTACAGCAGGGAAACCAAGGACGGGGGAGGCTGAGTGAGCTAACTGTACAGACTCCCTTCCCCGGGCTGGGGGGAGAGGAGGAAGAGGACTGTGACCCCCCTGGACTCTTCTAACCCCTTGCTCAGGGAACCCTACTCCCCACCTCCCCAGCCCCGAGGGAAGCTGGGCATCTAGACTCTAGGTGGGGGTGGGGTGGGGACCACAGAGTCTTCCCGGGAGGGAGCCGGGAGGCAGGGGTGGGTGTAGGGCACTGCCAGTCACAGCTTCACGCAGGCAGAAAAACACAAACCAATTTGCACAGATTTAAAACCCACCGAAGGCCACTTAGTTGGTAAACGAGTCGGAATCTAATTAAAGGACCTGTCAGGCCTGGGGGAGGGAGAACTCACCTGCCTGGGTCTCGGCTGCTCCCCGCAGGGCTTCTGGAGCTTTCCCCAGGGAGAGGGCATCTGAGAGAGGGAGGGTGTCAGGCTCCCTGGGGGTGGGGCGGGCACTGCCCCAGCCAGAGGCTCCCTGCGCCAACTCTTCCCTCCCATCCTTCCACAGGCTGAGTCTGTGCTGCGATTCTGCCCACTTGCTCAGACCAGGAGTGCCCCAGGACAGGGCTTCTTCCCTCCAACTGGGCACATCTCAGGGCAGGGCCCATGCCTCCTCCCTCAGACTGAGAGCCTTTGTGTTCCCCCCTTAGACTGGGGACACCCCAGAGCAGGGCCCCTGTCTCCCCCATCAGACTAGGGGCTCGACTAGGACAGAGCCTTGTCTCCCCTTAGACTGGGCAAGACCTGGGCCTCCTCTTTGGGGGCACTATATAGGGCCCCCATTTACCTCTTTGGATTAGAAGCTCCCTCAGGGCAAAGCCCTTGTCTCCCCCTTAAACTGGGGCCTCTTTGAAGGCAGAGGTACCCCCTCCCCTGCCCAGACTGGGTGGTCTTGCAGGACAGAATTAGGTGGGGGTGAAGAGACTCACAGGCCACCTCAGGAGTGAGGTGGGAACAGTGCCTGGGGACAGTCCAATGCCAGGCTTGGCCTCAGTGCCATCTCTGCCAGTGTCCTGGCTCTGCATGGCCGTGAAGTCCTTGTCCCCTTTGACCTGCTGCCCTCTCTCCATGACTCCCCACAGCCATAGGACAGCCCTCTTCCTGGCGAGGTGACGGCTCTTCTCTCTTAGCAGAGTGATGTCTCGAGACTGTTCAATTAAGCCCTGCCTGTGTCTGCTTTCACTCCAGCCAAATGCCTCTCACAGGGAAGGAAACCGAGGCCCGGAGAGTGAACCTGAGTCACACAGGAGCTGGAAGCGGAGCCAGGAATGGAACCTGAGCATTCTGGCCCCCAGGGACAAGGACTTTCCCACCCCTCTCTGCCACTTCCCAGAAAGCAATTGCCAGGGGATCCCTTCTCCAGGCCCCAGACCCCAGGAGGGCAAGACTAACAAGCTCCTTAGGAGAAATCAGCAGCGAGGAGGAAAACGCCGTGGCACCCCGGGCCCCAGAGAGAGAAGGGCCATGGGTCACAGTCCAGCCACCCCCTCAGGTGCCTATCCCGGCCCAGCAGCTGCTCACTGCACAGAAACCAGGGTCCCCACGTGGCACCTGAATCATACTCCTCAGACAAGACCCCCCTCCTGGCGAAAGCTGACAAGCCAGCCTCCTGCTCAGAGTATCAGATATGCAAACCTCCCCCAAGCAGGTGAAGCTATGGCATGACCAAAAATCACTCAACTTGGAGGGAAGAAAGAGCTCTGTTCAAACCCAGCCCTGCCACTCTCTGGCTGTGTAACCTTGAGAATGTCAGCAGCCTCTCGGAGCCTCAGTCATTTCATTTGTTTTTGTTTTCTTAAAAACTATTAACACCCAGACGGGTGTGCAGGTTGTACACTGCACAAAGGCACCGGCCAGGGGCGTGGGTGGGGGACAGTCCCTTCCTGATCTGCCCAATCCCTTGATTTCCTTTCACTCCACAGTCAGGCTTTTATCACAACCAGGATGGTAGGGGGTTGCATTTTTAGCGACTGATGAAGATCTGGCTAATTGGTTTCGCCAGGAAGGGCGGGGGCGAGGATGCAGAGGGGAGCAGTCACCCCTAGTCTGAAGCCCTCGCTGGAGAAGCTGGGAACAGCCCTGGCGTGTGCCCACACAGCCCGTGCTAACAAGCTAACTCCTGCCTGGCGTCTCCACCACCGTCACGCGCCCAGGGAAGGTGTCCTGTCAGCCCCACATCTCCTTGGAGAGGCAGCAGAGAGGAACACAGGCCGGGAGGGAGGGAGGGAGGTGGGGGGAGGCAGGAAAGCAGACGCCTGTGCTCCAGCTCTGCCACCGCTCTGGGGAGGCTGCCAGAGCGCCTTCCATCCCCTGGGGGGGAACTCGAGCCTTGGGGTGCTAAGGCCAGGGCAGCGGGTGTGGACAAGGGGACCTTTACCACACTCCTGAAGCTGCCTTGGGCTGAAAGCAAGCCCAGAGGAAGGCATCCTGTTCCCAGGAAGAGGGACCCCAATGTGTTGGAGGTGAGGGAGTGGAAGCCCCACCATGCACCCCAGCTCTCCACAGGGAACTGTCATCAACACCCAGGCATCCTCGAGGGTCTCACAAATGTTGGACAGGAGCCCCAGCCTGGCTGGATCCCTCCACATCGTCCTCTGAGACACTGCCCTTCGTGGGGTCAGGTTCTCTCTGGGAGGCTTTTCCCAGCCCCACACCCCAGCACCCAGACAACGGAGTCCTGGTGCCTGCAGTCTCCAACCACAGGCCACGCTTCCGCTCGTCAATGCCTGTGCCCCGTGGTGCAGGCCCACATGCCCAGCATAGGCTCACGGACATGTGCCCAGTCACGAGAGGCTCCCCTGCACCCACCACAGGCATCGACACACAGAAGGGCACACCTGGGCCCAGCTGGGACCGGGTCACCACAGAGCCGCCACCCTGACCCACCACTCTGCCATCTTGGATGCCACGCAGACAGACAGGGCACGGTGCCTGCACACACATCGTGTACATTTACCATCCCCTGACAGGCCATGTGGGAGATCCCTCGAGTGTTAGTCTGAGGCATCTCCAGTTTGGAGTGAGAAACACTGGAGACCCCATCCTGAATCCAGCCACCCCTTCTCAGAGACGCGATTTCCGTGGCCCCTCTCTTGCTTTGCCAAGTTCAGGGTCTCTCAAAGTGTTTACATTTTGTCTTGACATAAAGTCCATTCCACTCTCACAAATGTTTACATAGCCAGGCAATGCCAAGGACCGAGAGGCCACTTCCAGACCTGACACGCCCAGCCCTGTCTCCCTCTACAGGTGCTCAGCCTCCTGCAAGGAGCTGGCGGGCCTTGGACCCACTGCCACCTGCTGCCGAAGGGTGAAGGACAGGGCTGCGAGTTTCAGCCCTCACCTCACAGCTTAATTACTCTACTGTCCCGCAAGCCGACTGAGAACAAACAGCAAATGTGCATCCCATTAGGCTCCCTCCCTAGGGATGCTGAGGTTAGCACTGGGAGAGACTCTGGAGGATGGAAGAGGTGGAGCCTGAGAAGGCAGAAGGAGACTCAGGGTTTCCTGCCTGACTGCTGGGTCCACACTGACCTGGAAGCCTGCTCGGATTCCAGGGGCATCTTTCAGTTCTCCCTGGTGTCTAGCCTGAACCGTCCCACCAGAGTAGCATCTGGGAAGGTGGCGCATGAGCTGGAAGGCAGGGGAGAAATGCACAGTTTCTCCTTCCATCTGCAAAAGACTCGAAGACTCCAACCACCCATCTCAGTTAAATACACCCATCTGTGTAGAGTGACAAGATGTGAACTCAGCACCAGGCTTGCTGGGTGCTCTGGGGGAAACGGACCAACCGTGAAAGACAGTCCTCTTGATACCCACCCTCCCACCAGGCACACACTCAGGACGGTCCCCAAGGGGCTCTGATAGCCACTATTCATTCGGTTCTCAGACACACCTTGTGAGGTTGCTCTCCCCCATTTTACAGACGAGAAAGCAGAGACTTAGGAAGGGGTGACTCGCCCACGGTCAGAGCTGGTAAGTGGAGAAGCCCTGGTCTCGACTGTGGGGTTCTGAGCCGGGATCCCCCTTCCCTCCTCTAAGCCCTGCTGATTCATCCCTGAGCCTTTGTCTCAGCCCCTGGGCCAGAGCTCCTTATATCCCCTCAGTCTGTCTAGCTTCCTAAGAAGGAGGACTCGAATAGCCCCCTCCCTCGTGAAGCACAGAGACCCTCAACACCATCCTTCCTGGGGAGACCACACACCAGAAGAGCAGGGACCCTTCCCCAGGGCAGGGCTGAGACAGGAGGAGGGGCAGGGAGCAGGGCAGCCCCAGGGCCCCCGAAGCCCAGGATGGGAAGGGGGTCCCGCCTTTCCACAGCCTTCCCCCATACCTCAATTTGGTGCAGAACTCCCCCCCACCCCAGCCCCTGCCACAGGCTGTGCCAACACTGAACTGCAAGTCCTCCGTATTTCAGGAACGCCATCCAGCCGGGACTTGGACACCTCCAGAAACGGAGAGCTCATTATGTCTAAGGCACCAGACACCTTGTGAGGCCCCTCCTTCCTTAAAGGGAGCCAGAGTCTGTGCCCACGGCCCTCAGAGGGACCCGGGGTGGGTCATGACTTCTCCCTTGGGGCCAGAATGAAGGCTCCTGAACCCAAATCTTCTCTCCCCAGCCCAGCACCTCAAGTCTCTCCGTACGCGGCCTGGCTTCAGCCCCAGGCCACCTGCACTGCCCTCGGCTGGGTCAGCCGCAGGTCGCAGGTTGTCACTGCTCCTGTTAGCTGGTGGCCTTCAGAACTGCTCCAACTTACCTTGGCATGCCAAGGTCGCAGCAGCCCAGGTGACCCCTCTGTGTCTGCACTCACCAGAACCTCCTCCTGCCCTCAGCCTGTGTGCCAGGAGAAATCAATGCCAGGACAGACACAGCCCTGCTCTGGAACCAAGATGAACCTCCTTATCCCCTGCTCCTAACTTTCAGGCCTCCCCTGACCTTGGGCCTCAGGGCCAAGTTGACTCTTCCTGCCGGGGATGGATGATTCCTGGCAAGGTGAGTTCAACCTGCCCTCTCCTTCGAGGTGCTTCCCTCTGCCTTCTGATGCCTGGCCTCACTAATGTGATTCCAGGAGTCTGCTCCAGGTCTTAGCCCCTTCCCAGCAACTATGGCCCTGTCAGCCCCAGCCAGGCGTATCCCAGCTCCAAACACTAAAGCCTTTGCCCAGGAGTTTGAGTGGGCAGCCTGCTCTGCCCATAATTCTCTGGTTAGTGGCCTGAGGCCCTTGATACCCTGTCCAGCAGCCAGGCATTGCAGGGGTGTGTCCAGCCACTCTGAGGACTGGAAAACCACAGCCCACATGATAACATCTGAAGCATGTTAACCACACAGTGCTTCCTTCTTATTAACCTACTTCCTCCTCACCAGACTCTGCCCTACTGCCAGAAGGCCCTGGATTGGAAGGAGAGGCTCCCTCACCCCGCGCTGCTTCCCAGCACTCTGCCCGGTATCTGAATGCCATGCTCACACGGTGGCTAATTCTGGCATCTCATCAGACAGTAATTATGGGGGAATCAGCAGCACTGTCATCTCTGCAGCTCGGCACCTGTCACCACGCCACCATCCCCAGGCTTCTGGGCTGGGACCGGAAGCTGAGGGAGGAAGGGTTTACTGGGGTGAGGGGCATCTGCTCCTTCCTTACCTCGTCAGCCCTCACTTCCTTCAACCCTACCTCCCCACAGGTGTGCAGCGCATGTCAACCAGGCAGCCACTAGCCACACCAGAGCTCCTTGTTAGCCAGGCCAGGTGTGGAATGCACGTGCTCTGGGTCACATACAGGTGTGTTGAGGAAGGACATAGCATGCCAAGGTTCAAATCAAAAAATGCCCCTTCCCATAAGTGTGACATTGAACAAGTTATTTTACTTCACTGGAGATCAGTTTCTCTAATGGGGAAAATAGTGCCCACCTTGAGCAGAGGGGAAGAAATAAATACAGAGTATCTAGCACAGTGGCTGACACACATAAGATCATGTATTCACTCAACAAACAATGCGTACACACCTACTGTGTGCTGGGCAATATAAAGATGCCAAGGTAAGTGAATCGCAGTTTAGCAAAGACCACACTGGGTCTAGGCATGGGTCCAGGCCACACTGGGGTGTAGGCATTTTGTTTGGCTGGTAGTATTTTATTTTGTTTCTTTGATTTTTAATGCCTTTAAGGAACATAAGCATGCTTCTCTATGGTCCTCATCCGCTGCTTCACTCATTTCCAGCCCCTGAAAGCAATAGGTTTGCGGACCCAGGAGCGAATGTGAACTCCGAGGGGCAACACGGAACTGCAAATCCTCCCTATTCCAGGAACTCCACCCAGCTGGGACTTGGATACCTCCAAGAACAGAAAGCTCACTACATTTAAGGCACCAAACATCTTGTGGTGCTCAGAGGGCAAGCCTGGAGGTGGTCAGGGAGGAACACTTCAGGGAGGAGCAGAGGTGGGAGGTGACAAAGGCAGGGCCTTCCTGGAAGAGGAGGCACAGGAGCAGAGGGTCACAGAGGGAAAGGCGAGGCCCACTGGGAGCTGATGGAGACAGAGGCATCTCAAGGGGTCCTTCCTAGTGCTGGATTTCCTCCTGGCTGCAGCGCCTCCCCCTCCTCCAGAATGTTTCCCGGGTGGGTCCTGCTGGTGGAGCTATGATGTACTACCACGTCCCCTCGCCTCACAAGCAGCATCTGCTGCCCCAGCCTCATCACTGGGTCTCTTCCCTGGCCCCACGGAGAGGAATGCAGCCCACCCCCACCAGAGTGGAAAAGGACTCTGGCTAGAACTGAAAGGAGGTATGCACGTGAGAATTCTCTAACCTCCAATCCACTTCTGACCCCTGACTGCAGGGTCAGGAAGCCCCTGACACTCCCCCAGGGGCGGACCCAGCAATGTGGTAGGGGGAGGGAAGTGGATTCCCAGTGGCTTGAATCACAGGGAGTGCAGAAAGTGAGGCAAAGGCACAGCCCTCTACATACAGCATGAGGGACAGAGGCTAGACTTCAGGAAGACTTCAGGTGGAAGGCACAATGGCAGGAGGGGGAGAAGGGCTAAGGTTGCCACGGGGGATCATCTGTGTGACCCTGGGCATGTTACTTAACCTCTCTGGTCTCTCACCACCTTTGTAGAATAGAGACTACAGCATCAAGCTCATGCGACAGCTATGAGGATGAAATGAAGGCACAAAGGTACAGGGCTTGATCCAGCATATGGCTCATACAGTTTTGAGCAAATATTCAGTAAATACTGGTCATTTGTATTTTTATTATTACCAAGAATACTCTTCTCCTCAAACTCAGTAATGAATAAATGAAGGCCCCATACCTTTCCAGCCCTGCACTCCCTTGCTGTCTCTGAGCCACGGAGGGAGCATGGAGGTACCTTCTAACCAGAGTCAGCAGAGAGGAGCTGACCCCACAGGGCCCACTTCCAGGGAGGCCTGTGGCCCCGGATGATGCCTGCCCCACCACAACAATCTAATAACCCTTCACAGCACGTTCTCAACCCTCCTCTCCTCATGTTATTCCACTCTGGGTGGTAAAGCTGGACAGGGGTTGCTCTGGTTCTTACAGATGTAGAAAGGAAGTCTTGGGAGGGACAGCGCTCCCTGTCTCTGGGAGTATTCCGGAAGAGGGTAAGTGAAAGAGGAGGACATTCACTCTTTCCTCTTTTCCTAGTTCCTGACCCTCAGCCTTGGCCCATCTGTTTGTGTGGAGAAGTAGGTGGGAGGGTGGCTTATGTGACCAGGACAGGGGCTGGGGAGAAAGGCAGCAATTTCAAGTCACTCCTGCCTTCTCCTGGCAGCAGCCACTGACAGGGGAGGGAGGGGAGCAGCGTCGTTGCTCTTTTAGGAAAACGGTAATTTTAATTAAGAGGCAGACAAACGAGTGCTCTGCAGATTGTCTCCGAGCAAAGTTATTAAAAAGCCATCAAGGCGGCAGCAGCCACAGTGGCAAGGAGGGCTGCCTGCCCCATCTGCCCGCCCGGACTGGGGCTGAAGCATCCTTCAGAGAGTGGAGAAGGGCTGGGGGACACGGAGCCTGCAAACAGCTAAGACAGGGACTCTGCAACCCCTCTTCAAGGTGAGACAGGGGCAGCACTCAGACAGTACCCAACTGGAGCTGCCCCACCCCAGGGAGGGGCTGGGGGAGGTGCAGAAAGGGAACCACAATGGGGCAGCCTCTGCTGTGGGCCAGGCTCTGGTCCGGCTGCTGCTTTTCCTCTACTCTACTCAACAAGCCTGCCATTTTATAGGCAAAGACACTGAGGCTCAGAGAGGGAAAGTGGCTTGTCCAAGGCCAGCAGCTCGGACAAGGCTTAAGTGAGCATTTGAACCCAGATAGGCTGACTCTCAAGTCCAGTGCTCTAGGTTGCTGGTCCCGGGCACAGAAGTGGGAGGTGGGCTCCCAGAGGCCCTCTGAAGTGGCCTCAACTCTGGCCCAACAATGCTGCTCACAGTCCCCAGGTTGCATGGATTGGGACGTCCAGTCACTGCCTGCTTGGCGGGGACACACTATGAGAGGAGTGCCATTGGGATGCTCAACGGAGACATGCAGTGAGGAGCAGCCGCCAGCAGGGGGAGCAGGGGCGGATGGGCATCAGTGGACAGAGGATCACTGCCCTTTCCAGTCAGCTGGCCAGGCCACAGCCTCAGGCCCCACAGCCAGTGAACTCTGCCAACCCCTTAACCTCTATCCCCACACCACTTAAGCAACAGAAGAACCTTCGCTGTCTCCGTCACTGTTGGCCTCTGTGCCTAGCCCAGTGCCTGGTACAGAGAAGGTGTTCAATATGTCCATATTGAATGAAGGAATGGATGGATAAACGAATAAATGATTGAATAAATAAAATGAGATCACAGATTTACAAGGACTTATAAACTAAACAAAGCTATACTGAGGTCGACATGGTCCCATCTTCTCCCATCCCCCTCCACTGGCTGATGCTGGAACACGGGCTGTCCCCCGTAAGAAAGGCCCCTTGCTCCTGACCCCTCTCCCCAGGTCTCCAATTCCCTTGACAGAGGGTTCCCTCCTCCCCACCTTGCCCAGCCTCCCACTACACGGAACTTTGCAGCCAGCACACACATATACATGCACACGTGTTTGCTCGCACATACTAACCCACATGCACACACGTGCACACACAGACACATTCTCTTCCAGGCAAGGTGCCCTCCCCAGAGTCAATCTCTGCTGCCCTCTCCCCGAGCAAAGGCCTGGGCCCACCAAGGATAGTCCCCTCCCCCATTTCTGGCCCCCGAGGCTGGGGAGCGACATCGGCCCGGGAGCGGTGGGAGGCAGGATGGTAGGGAGAGGCCCCCCTCCTGGCTTACCAACCTGGAGACTTTAAACAGAGGGAACAGAGTCCTGGAGCCTTCCCTCCCGCTGCACGCTGGAGCCCTGGGTGAGGGACAGGAAAGGAGGAAAGTGTGAATGAAGGCCCAGAGCCGGAGGAGAGGAGCTGGAGAGTGGAAGGGGCGGGGGCAGGGCTCCCAAATCGGGATGGGCCGGCCAGGCAGGGGCTTGGCCGTGGGGCAGGAGGGGACCGGGACAGAGCAAGGCAGAGCCTTCGGAGCTGCCCCTTTGGGGGTCCCTGAGGGCTGGGGGGCAGGCAGGACAGAGATGGGGTGCTGGGTTAAGAGGCGGGGCTGAAGGGACAGACATTGATGGGAGACAGACAGGAGGACAGACAGTAGGACAACACAAAAAACATGGAGTTCCTCAGAGTGGGGTCCCCAGGATAGACAGCCAACAAGCCAGGCCTGGTTCTCCTCCCAGAAACGCAGACAGCCTCTTTACTGGGGGCCCACACAAGACCCCAGATGAGAGCACCTTGGAGGGCCCATCTGCCTCCCCCAGCCAAGGCCACCCCATTCGGGAAGGCTGGTGGGTTCAGAGTCAGAGGGCCTCGCTTCATTGCTCTGCTGAAACCCCCTCCCAGCCGAAGAGATCCCCATCGGCTCCACTCACCCCCTAACCTTCAGGAAGGCCACCTCCTCTGCCTGCAACAGAAGAAGCAGAGGGACTTCACACCCAGCAAGCGCGCACGCACGCTCGCTGTGATGCAGACCGTGCAGGAAAATGGTGCCCCTGCCCATACAGCCCAAAGCCCTGTGCCCAGCTCCTTCTTCCTTGCTTGCCCAATCTTCAGCCTGCCAGAGCAGGGCCCCTCTCAGCTGTTCATCCCACTGCCTCCCTCTCACAAGCAGGAAGTCCTTCTAACTGTGCTGCCTTCCCCAGGGCCACACTGCCTGTCTTCTGCCTTTCATCCTGGGGCACGCAGCACTACGACCTGCCTGCATGAAGACACTGTGGCCTGGGCGTCCTCTTGGGCCCAGCTCTCTGGGCTGATTCAGACCCATCCACACCCACATCACGTCTGGCTGCAAGCATCCTCAGAGCCCCCTGCCAATCTCATGGTTCCAATTTTCCCACTGATTACCCAAGACGCAGGCACCCTGGGGAGAAGCAACTGTTGTACCCAGATGTTGGGACCTTGACTGGGTGAAGAAATCGAAAATGTTCACCAACATATCTAACCCCAGAGGGCTCCCTGGACAAGACAGTGGGGTTAGGGGTGGGGCACAGAAGGGGCAGCTGGACAGAGGGGCACCAGTTGGGGGCACAAAGGCTCAAGAGCCCTAGCTCCCTTCTTACCACTAGCCTTAAGTGGCAGCTCCAGGGGCCCAGCCCCAAACATGCTGAGGTGAGAATCTGGGTTTTAAGACTAAAGAGACTTTCTCATATATGCCCCTTCTTCCTGGGGGAATGCCCACCCATTATTCACTCTCAGTTGGACAGTAAGGAGGAGGATGAGGACAAAGATTACTATCTACTGAAAGTTCACAATGTGCCAGGAACTCTGCCTAAATTACCTCATTTAATCCTGGTACCCACCCTGTGAGGAAACCACTGTGATCAGCCCCAATTTACAGATGAGGAAACTGAACTTCAGAGAGGTGAAGTGACTTGCCCCAAGACACACAGTGACTGTCAGGGCTGGAATGCCAGCCCAGATCTGTCCGAATCCACAGCCTGAGCTCTTGACTCTAGATCTGAACTGCTTCCCATCCATCCTCCCCCAGGATTTGTCTGTCTCCCGTTCAGTGCCATCCGGGAAGTTCTGCCTAAAATCCAACTTCCTTCTATCCCACGCTCCAGTATAAACTATCTTTCTTGGACAGTAGGGGAAGAGAAGGCTTTGCTTCCGTCCCTTTCTGCCTCATCCTAGGAGTGGGAGGCAGATAACTCTAACCTTTGGCTGCAGATGGACTGGGGATCAGGAGAAGGGGATGAGCTGTTGGGTTCAGAAGTGGGTTCAGGATCTCCCAAGCTTCATCATTAAATGATTTCTGGCTCTCCAGGAGCCCTTGCCTACTCTCCAGTCACCATCATGGAAGAAGCTCCAGGAAGTCTCTCAAAGGTCTCTTCTCATTTTAACATCCAGAAATCCTTCTGAGCACCCAGACTAGGGAGAGTCTAAAAAGTCAGGGGCAGCAAAGCGAGACTCACTGTCCATCCTAGTAGCCCTGGCTTTTCCTCATAGTTCCAGTTTTCAACTCAGGAGGCTGAGGCAAGAATGGGGACTCATCAGGCCAGCCTGACCACAGGGAGGGGCTGGACTGGCATGGCGACAGCCCAGGAGAGGAGGCAGAGAGGCCGGGATCTATCTGCAAGGGCTTCAGTGAGCCGTGGCATGCCTTCCCAATGAACTGGGATCGTTAATTCTTCCCCAATGAGGCAGATGCTGGGCCTGGGGTGACGCCACAGATGCCTGCTCTGTCTGCAATTATCAGTCACCCTGGGGTAGAAGGAGAAGGCAGGACACACACCCTCTCTGCCTCCTAGGCTTTGCACAAACACGTCCAGCTAGGGCCGCTCCATGGAGGTCTCTGGTTCTGGGCCCCTCCGCCCTCAATGTGGGCCCCTGGATCTGAGGTCTCCAGCATGCTCTGTGGCTGGGGTGGAAAAGAAGCCAGGGTGCTGGGATGACGATGTTTGCCAAGGTGTGCCGGACAGGCGCGTGAAAAACCCAGCTCCTTCCCAGTCTTAATGCTACTCCACTCCGGGATATGCAGGCAACTGGGCCAGGTGGCTGAGGCTACCAGGAACCAGGAAAAGGTTGTGGGGGAGATGAGCCACCAGCTGGAGTGCCTCCGCAGAAGAAAATATGGACTGGATTATAGTCCCTGGTTGGAATGGAGTGCAGCAAAGCCTTCTTTCTGGGGTGGGAGGAAAATGCATGTAGCTGAATCTTATAGCCTCTCCCTTACCCATCCTCTGGGCCCATTGGACAGATTTAGGCAAGGTGTGCCTTTGGAGGAGGAGGGATTGTTTGTAACGCATGTGCAGGCACATGAAAGCACCAGTATTCTCTTGGGCCAAATCTCCACTTTTCCTGGTTTATCTGGAGCTGGGAAGTATTATTCCCACCCTCTGTGTGGCAAGGCCCATATTATCTCAGGAGAGAGGAGATGGGTAGAACCTGTGACAGTGTGAAGGGACCTTAGTTATTCTCTAGTTCCATCCTTTCTCACACCAAGGACAGTGAAGACCAGAGGAGGCAACTAACTTGCCCAATGTCAACACAGCAGTAGGAAGGCAGGCAACCTGGCACCATCCAGTCCTTGCTCTTTACCCTGCACCTGATCTCTCTGCCCTGGGGGATCAAAGACTGACTTCCCTGTCCCTTCTCCTCCCCAGCAGCTCTGAACCCCTCTCCATCATGGGCCCCTGCACTCTGCCAACCACCACAGCCACACGAGATTAAACTGGACCTACCAAGCTCCTGACAGTAGCCCAAAGGTCATCTCAAAGGTCATATTAACCAGTCCCCTGCACCTAGGTGCAACACTAGCCTACTTGCGCTCATATACACCTATCATTGAGGGAAAAGATGCACAAACAGCACCTCAGAGCAGCCACCCTTCATGCACTGGGAGATTTCCTTCCCATCTAACCTCAATTCCTCCTGCTGCAGCGTGGGCCTGTTTCCTCTCAAGCTGTCCTGAGCAAAGACAGGGGGAGGGGGAAAAGAACAGGATTCCCAGCCTCCAATCCCTCTGTCTGCCCACCTACAGCAGAGAGGATGAGGGCAGAGTGTCCCAGGATGGCTGGGCCCTGAGCCCAGTGCACCGTGTGAGGGGCAGGAGGGCTGAGGTGGGGAAGCGGCAGCTTGAATGTGGGAGAAACAGCTCCTCTTGGAATTGTCCTTCCAGCTTCTCATTCCCTGTAAACTCCTGCATCTCGGGTTAGGGGAGGGTTTCCATTGCGTTCAGAGACAGCTATCCCCTCCCCATACTATTCATTGTTTCTTATGTGACAGGAACTGTGCTGGACATTTTCATCCATTATTTCACTAAGCTTCACAACAATTCTGTAGTCAGAAACTGATTTGCCTGCTGAGTCAGTTCCTCCCTGAGACTAGATCTAACCTAGATCCCTCTTGCTGCATTTCCTCTGGTCCATCCTCCGTGGCGGTGGAGAGGTGATTTTTGCTCCTGTCTTCAGAAACCCTCATCTTACTCAGTGGCCCACCTTATCTTGCCCAAGCTGCCAATCTTTACCCCAGTATTGCCCCATGTGATGGGCATTATGAGGGGATGGGTGATAGAAACTGAGGCAGGTTGAGGGTTGAGATGCAGGACACTGGCCTGTACCAAACACAGCACCTAGCAGGTAGCAGGGGAGGAGGCCCGTGAGGTCAGGCAGTGTGCTGACCGGGCAGCGCCCAGACATGCAATGATCCTGGTCTCGGTGACCATCTCTCAGGTCCAAGTTCCTACCCACATATACCTAGAGCCCAGGTGCCTGAGCAGAAGTAGGTAGGGGTATAAGATGGTGGGACCTGTCCTGGGCTGCGGGAGGCAGCTGAAGCCAGAGGGAGGGACTCTTACACCTAGCTAAGCTCCTGGAATGTAGAGGGTACTTAGGCCCTGAGAACAGAGGATGGAGACCCCCAAGCCCCTCTGCCCGTCTCACTGGGGTTTCATACAACCAGTGGTAGCCACAAGCAACTGCAGTGAATTCACACCCACTTGACTTTCCTGTTTGGACTTTTTGGAGCAGGACTGATGAGGGCAGGGGTCCCCTCCACTAGGGCTACCCCCCTATTCTGCCTCTAGCAGGGCACCACCTCCCTAGGAGCCACAGGAGCCACCTCCCTAGGGAATTCTCAGACCCTGGCTTCCATCCCTCTGGGAGATTCCCGCAGTGACAGCCTGGGCCAATGGGCAAGGGGAGACTGAGTGGTGGGTTGGACTCTGGTCCCTGTGGGCGGCACCCTCCCCGCTTCAAGCAGGCACCATTAATATATGCAAAGCATATGCAAATAACCCAGAAGAGAGACACAACATCGGTGGAATGACAGAAGAGACCTTGGAGAGGAGACAGCCCGCCCCCTTATTTCACAGGTGAGGAAACAGGCCCTTGCCAGGAAGGGACTTGGTCAAGGTCACTTGGACATATGGGTGATAACGAAGGATCCTAAGAAGGTCTCTTTACTCAGCCCAGTGCTCTTTCCATGATAATCTTGTTTTCCATATGGGGGGCTTACATGATGGTGAAGGGGTCTCAGGGTCTGTACAGTGTTCCCTTGGCCACCTTCCTTCCCCATCTGAGCCTGGGTAGGGGGTGTGGGGGACCCGTGGGCCAGGGCGGTAATGATGCCTGGGGCAGTGGGTGACCAGAGGGGTGACGGGGCCAGAGGCGGAGGCATTGGATTCCCGGCAGCCAAACAGCAGAAGGTGGGAGGAGAACCTGAGTGTCTAAAGCCCAATGTCAGGGCAAGGTGCCCGCTGTGTGCGGGGAGGGGGACAGCGCCCTCACCACACACACATCTCTAAGTGCTCAGCAACCCCCTTCCGCCTGGCCTCTGGTAACTATGACACCTGACAGACCATAATAGTCCATTCAAGCCCATCCCTTCCGTGGCTGCAGCTCCCCTCCCCGCCCCCCACCAACTTGGTTTCTCAGCCTTCCAGTCGGTCCTAGAAAGCAGGACAGATGCTACAGAAAGAAGACAGACAGACAGATTGGAGGGGGCAGACGGGGAGAAGAGGGGAGACTCAGGAGTCGAGTGAGGGAGACAAAGAGGAGAGAGCGCGGGAAGGGCAGAGCAGGAGAGATGGAGGGGTGGAGGGGACTGGGGAAGAAAGTGGGGAGTCTGAGGAGCAGAGCGGTGAATGTAGGAACAGTGGAGCTAAGGGGGACTCCCAGTCTCCAGACCTGAAGGATAAGGCTGGAGCCCGGCTGAGGGTCATGGGAGCCCCATCGGGGCCCGAGGGAGTCCATGTCCTGCCCCTCTGCCCACCTCCCCAGCAAATCCCTTGGCTGCCAGGAAATCGGTCCTCCTGTCTCTGCCTCCCTCCGCTCTCCTCCCCTCCCTCCCTGGGGGCAGGCAAGTGCAGCTTCCCAGCCAAATCCAAAGCCTTCATCTCCGCTTTTCAGAGCTGGGAATGAAAGAAGGGGAAGCAAATGCAGCCCTCAAACCCGCTGACGGCCAGATTTTTATTATCTTTGCTCGAATGGGCCCTAGGAAGCCAACAAGGGATTCTTCAAAGAGCATCTGAGTGGCTCATTGAAGCCTGCACCTGCACCAGCCCACCCACGACAGGCAGCCAGGGCCTAGGGGGGCACAACCTGTCCCCCACCTCCCACCAAACCCAGAGACCAGTGGGAGGCTGCCAGGAGCCTCTCTCTCGGCTCCCTGTGCCTAGTCAGGGGCTGTTCGGTCAGACTGCCAGGCTCAGAGGTCAGACGCAGGCCCACTGGGACTCGGAGCAGCCTCTGTCCCTCTCTGGGCCTCGAAGACACAAACGAAGGAGGAAATCAGATCTCCTTGCCAGGGGTTGGAGGAGATAAGTGCTTGGGATTCCTCGAAAGCAAAGCTTTCATGGCAAGCTCCAGATCCGTCCCTGAACTCTCTGCCTGCCCCCCACCAAGGGCCTACTGTCTCTCTTCCAATGGAGCAGCCCCTCTCTTCCAGAGCCTGGCCCACTACTCGGGATGATCCTCGGACTCCAAACACAGCTCCCTCAGGTCAAAACCTCAACGCCGTCTCCTTTCCTTCCCCAAGACCTAACCTGGAGTGGAGATGGGACTAAAACAGATGTGATACTTCCAAAAGCCCAGCCCCCTCCCTGTTCCAACTGGGTAGCTGTGCCACCATCAATCCCAGCTCTGACCACACCGGTGAGATCGATGCCCACAGCCAAAGAAGGAATCAATGGTTCTAATTAAACCTTTTTTCCAGGGTGGGTCCCTGGCCAGAGAGAAAGAGAGATCACCTCAGGCTTTGCATCACAGCACCCGACTCTGTACCCTGTACATATTTAAGAGACCTGGAACCCTGGATTCCCAGCAGGAATCAGGGCGTGAAGACCCCAGACACCATCCCCTCCTCATTAGGCAAGGAGACAAGGAGGCAAGCAGAAAGCATGGGGTAGGGGGCAAGCCTCCCAATTCAGGGACCTTCCCCTAGGAGGGCTCCCGGTCTCCACTCAGCACTGCCTGAAGACCACAGCTGCTTCTCCCAGATCTCCAGAGCACACTTGCATCTCCATCCTAGCCCTGAGGGTCATCACAGAGAACTGGCCATCATGGTAAGGGCGGAAGGAGCAGGGCTGGGGTGGGGGGGTGGGCACTGGACAAAGACCCTCTTGTCCCCAAGGCACAGTGGCAGGAAGCCAGGGCAAAGCCTTTGCACTCGCTGCCAACGGTGCCTGGGTGCCAGGCAGTCTGGGTGGAGGGGGAATCTTATTCTTGGAACCCCCTCCCCTTATGCCTTATCCTTGCTTCTACACTAGGCCACCAGTTAAGTCTCTGCCTCAACAATTCCCAGCTTGCCCGGAGCCTTCCGTCCTGTATGAATGCCGGACCCTAACACTTGCCCACAGTGGCCCCAACCAGCAGAAGACCTCACACATAAACCATAACTGCCCCCCACATACGTACACACACACAACCATGCCAGAAACCACCACCACCACAGCTGCCACCAGTGATGACGGAGCCCCACATTTTCACAGTGACAGTCTCCATCAAATGCCTCATCAGTTTTTTAAGACAGCAAGAGGGATAGGGGAGGTAATGTGAGAAACTGAGACACGGAGTTAGACACCAAAGCAGTTGGCTCAAGGTCACCCAGACCAAGATATTCAGAGTTGGAAAGAAGGCATCCTATCCCAGCCCCAAAGTGATCAAACTCAACACCAATGAATATTCAGACTCACAAGCCTGGAAGTCTGGTTACCTATCCCCTCTCCCAGCCCTCATCTGTTTTTCCCTTCCCAAAGCAAGGCTCCAGCCAGGAACCCACTTCCCTTCAAGTTGGGGGCTACAAGACCTGCTGGTTCCCTAGCATTGGAGAAGAGGGACTGCCAGTCCGGGATCTCCTCGCGCATTCCCTGTTCTTGCTCACCTGGCTCCCCTCGGCCCCCGGGGTCCCTCGGTCCGGCCTCCTCCCTGGGAGATCGGGCTCTGCCCTCCGCTGTCCTCTCCCACCAGGCCAGGGCAAAGCGCCGGAGGCACTGCCAGGGCTGCATGGGGAGGGGTGGGGCAGGGGGACTTGCACCAGCAGCCGCACACGCCCCGCCGGGCCCTGCCAGCCGAGCTGCGGAGGCACCCGGCCGGCCCCCTCTGCTTCCACCAGCATCCTGCTGCCCCCACCGACAGGACTCGGAGCTGGCCCAGGAGCTTCTGACGTAGCAAGGGGGTGCGTGGGAGGGGAGGGGCGGCTTAGCGCGGCCCCTCCCCAGCCCCGCCTTCTGCCGTTCAGCTTCCCTCAGTCCCTACCTCCTCGCTCACCCTAGACGCTCTCCCCAGCTGGGGGCGCCCTCTCCCGCCCTCTGGCCTCTCCACCCGGACGGCTTAAGATCACATGGCCCCTCCCCCAGTCCTTCCCTCTCGTGACCCCTCCCTACCCGCCCTTGGAGAGGGGAGCGGGTCCCCAGTTTCTGCAACTGCTACCTTGCTACCTGGGCTCCCAGGTCTCCAGGGCTAGGGCCTCGAGGTGACGGGAGGGTGGGGGTTGTGGGGGGGAAGGAAAGGGGAAGGGGGCGGGAACACAGGCTGGTATCCTGGCAACACAGCCAATCCCAGAATACATTCATCCCCTTCCTTCCCTGGGGGGCTGGCGCAAAGCGCCTACCACCACCATCCAAGGGCGTGCACCCCATTCTGGGACTTGGGGGGAAAGAGAGGCCCTTGGTGCTCCTACCATCTCTCCATCCCCTTCGCCTCTCTGCATCCTCCTCTTCATCCACCTCGGATGGACCACTCCCTCCCCCACTCCCTTCACCATCCATCCCCCTTTTTCTTCTCTCCTTCCTTTCCTGCCCCGCACAAACCTCTTTAAAATTTAAGCCCCCCTCTCCGGGGCTCCCTTCCCCGGGCCTCACGAGGCCCTCCCCACCCGGTCTCCAGCCTCGCCAATGCCGTACCCCTTCTCTGGACCCAGCACTCTTCTCGCCCGGTCCTTCTCCCGAGCCCGGCGCGCCGCGGTCCCCTGCCCCCCACACACCTGCGACCCGAGCACCCCTTGCCCCGCCGGCCGCCGCCTCCCCGGCCCGGTCGCCGCCCCCGCCCCCGGCCGAGGGGAAAACACACAAAGAAAACAGAAATACCTTCCACTTAAGCATGGAGGCACATTAGGAAGGAGAGAGACAGGGACATGCCTTGGGACGGAGCGTTCCCCATCGGGCGGGGGCGCGGGGGGCGGGGGCCCCGGGCCGGCCTGCCTGGCGCTTGCCCTCTCGCCGCCTCGCGGGCTCCTTGCTGGGCCCCAGCCCCGGGGCGCGGTGCCAGGCGGGCGGGCCGGGGGTGCGGGCCCCGCCGGGGTGGACCAGCTGGGAGGGCGCCGGCGGCCGGGCGTGTGGGTACGCGCGCGCGCGCGCGGGCGTGTCACCGAGTGTGCGAGAGCGAGTGTGTATGTGTGTGTGTGTGTGTGCGCGCGCGCGCGCGGGGGCCGGTGCGGGTGTGTCACTGCGGGCGGGAGCGCGCGCGGCGCGGGCACGCGCGTGTGGCTGGAACGTACAAAGGGCCTCTGGGGTGGCGGGGAGCTGGGAGGGGAGGGGGCCGGCGCCTCCCACCCTCCAGTTGCACGGCTGGATCCCGCGGCTCGCGGCCGGGCCGCTGATGCGGGGTGCGCTCAGGCCTCCCGCCCCGCTGCACCTGCTTCTCATACCCTGAGCAATCCTGAAGCCTTGATAGAGACAATTGCCTAAAGCCGGGAGCGGGTCTCGAAGGAGGGGGGTGCATGTCGAGGGTGTGGGAACTTGTTCTCCAAGCCCTGGCGCGCCGTGGGATGAAGAAGCATTCGGGGAGGTACGGGGCAGGACGGGACCAGGGGCTACTCTTCAGCCAAGGTGACCTCCGAAAGCCACAGCTCCCTATGCAGAGAGAGTCTGGATCCTCCTTTGCCGGGACGCTCCCCTGTCCCCTCCTTAGACCTGGCTCGGCCATGGGGACCCAGTCCCCCGGCGCCCCCTGCTGGGCTGTCTCCTCCCCCCTCCCCCCCCAGCTCGGGTTGCGGCCCCTCCTGCAGGCGTCTGCTGAAACTGCAGGGGCCGGTGCTGTGAGTGAGGGGAGTCTCTGCCCATCTGCCAAGTAGGACCCCAAAAGAGGGCGCTCCAGCTCCTGCCCCTTCTCACACCTCACTTCGTGACATCGTAGTCACCTCCAAGAAGCCTGCAAAGCGTCAGCTCTACCCCACCCCTGCTTTACTCCCACCTTCTCCCTGTCCCACTTTAGCCTACCTGTTGGCTCCACAGACTTCTCCAGGTGACTCTGTCCCGTCCTCCCGTCCTAGTTGCTTGCTCCCTCTCTCTCTCCGGTTCTCTGTCCTGTCCCCTCTCTCCCAAACTTCTCTTGGTGAGGGGAAAGTGGGCCGAGACCCCTGCCCCTTTTCCTTACTCCTGGCATTCCCAAAGCCAGCTTAGATGAGCAAGGAAGGGACACAGTACCTCTCTTCGCTGTAGGCCACCAGACAGAGTGGCAGGCGGGAAGAGAGGCAGGAGACGAGACCCCACCCCAGGTGGCCCAAATGACAAACCGGTTTCCCCACTTCCTGGCCTACCCAGTTGCAGCCTTAATCCGGACTCTCTCTTCCACTTTCCTTCCCGCCCCCAGGTCTGCCCTGAGCCAAGCACTCGGCCTGGCTCAGGGCAACTCTGATGCCCCTTAGAAATTTCTCTCCAGCTACAGTAACTTAGGTGGCTGGGCCAGGGTAGGAAGAGGAGGGGCTCCAGTCGGACAGCTCAGGAGGGCAGCCAAGTGCGTCCTGGACACACCGTCTGGGCACACGACCCCAGCAGTCGGCTCTCTGACTTCTCCCCTCCTGGGCCAGCTGCCTCTCCCTCTGCCAACTGGACGGTGCCCATCTTTTGGCCTTTGAGCGTGCTGTGGGCACTCATCCAGCTCCCTGCTTGGCTGCCTGCCCAGGATGGGCATGGGAGGCAGCAGGCCCTGTGTAGAGGCGGGGTCGGCAAGGGGAGGGATGGCTTCCCTTCAGCTGCATGGACACCACCTCCCAAGCCTCCCAGAGCCCAGAGGCTAGGGACTGATGCTGCTGCTCCTCCTCCTCCATCCAGGCCCCCAACTCAATCACACAGGATGCTGCCCCTCCCCTGCCCCTCAGGTTACCCCCTCATGAGACAAGGTCTCTTCTCCATATTGTGCCCACCTAATATGCGTGCATGCTAGGTCAATTCAGTCGTGTCCGACTCTTTGCAACTCCGTGGACTGTAGCCTGCCAGGTTCCTCTATCCATGGGATACTCCAGGCAAGAATACTGGAGTGGGTTGCCATGCTCTCCTCCAGGACATCTTCCTGACCCAAGGATCAAACCTGTGTCTTCTGTGGCCCCTGCATTGCAGGTGGATTCTTTACCTGCTGAGCTTCCCCACTGGGGAAGCCCCTCAATATATTTTATTCATATTCTCTAATTTAAGCATCTCAACAACCCTGCAAAAGTGGCTGTTTTCAGCCCCATTTCAGAGAGAAAGGAACTGAGGCTCAGAGAGGAATAACCACTTGCCTAATATAAGAGTAGCAAAGGTGAAATTCAAATCCAGATATGCCTGACTCCAAAGCTCCCAGCCTCCTTTTATATCACCACCACCATCTCCTAACCCAGTGGGCTACCCAAAGGTGAGGCCTACCATCTGACACACTCTCATGACCTTAAAGGAAAGAAGAGAACTGGGCGCAAGAACATGACTGAAGCTTAAGACTAGTTATTTATATCAGAGTTGAGGAACTGGGCATTATTCCCTGGATGAAGACTGGAAAGATGCTTGTTCTGACACTGGAGGTTTTTCTGGCCTTTACACTAGATTCCAATCATCCACGGGCTTGGGGACTTGGGGAGAGAGACTCTGAATTAGCCCCCAGAGATTGGGAATAATTTCAAACATGTCAGCAGGACAATGCATCCATCAGTCACTACCCTAAGGTGACCTCCCACATCATGAAGGCCACTCCATAGTGAGGGGCTTAAATCAGATTCAGGTATCGTTTTTTGTGTGGCTCACTTGTTAGAGACAGATCCTAAACATTTCTTCATAGCTGTGAGCTCATTTGAACCCCTCCTCCCCTCAATCCAGGATTTCCTCCACTTAATCCAGGACTCCATGGGTCCCGTGGAGAGGTGAGAAGGAATACAGCTCTTGAATGGAAACAAAGATCCTTGAGGCCTGAGTTGAGCCTGAGGGCAGATGGCCTGACACCAGCCACCCTCATTGACCCTGCCCAATCCTCTAGTATCACCGACTCCTGGACAGGAGTTTGAGCGAACTCCTGGGAGATGGTGAAGGACAGGGAAGCCTGGTGAGCTGCAGTCCAAGGGGTCACAGAGTCAGACATGACTTAGCCACTGAACAATAGCAGCAACAAATCCTCCGCCCCCACCCCCCAGAGAAGGTAGGTGCCTGTTCCCCTTCCTATCCAATCTCAAAAGCCAAGGCTCCTTCTCCTAGGGAGAAGTCTGGAGGAAGCCATCGCCTCTGATCAGAGCGAGAGAAACACAGGTATTATTTCTCCAGCTGAGAGACCAGAATTGCTCCTGGAAGCTGGCATGGTGCCCAGGCACAAGAAATATGCCAGCTGCCTCCACCTGAGATGCCTCAGGTGCCACCCACCCCCACCCTCATTCCTCAACAGGTTAACTTCCCTCTAGCCTGCCTCCCCTGCATCTCTGGCTGCATCTTGGTTGGGAGGGGGCTGCTGGCTTGTTTGAGATGTTGGAACAGCAGATCAGCAGATCAGCAGCAGATCATAACCACCCACCTGGCCCTTCCCACTCCACCCAGCCTGCTCACCTTTTCCCGGGAGACCAAGGGAGCAAAGTTATGAGGAAGCACCATAGAAGTGAGAATTCTCAGTGTCACTTCTCCTTCCCCAAGGGTGTTAAGAGCCAGGGTTGCACCTGGACAAACATCTGGGCAGGAAGAGGGAGAAGGGGCCTGGTATAGGCCAAGAGGCACACGGGCCTCTAGGGAAAGCCACAAGGGAAAAGGTGATGTGAAAATGATAGTGGGACACCCAAAACTGCTCGCTCAGCCAACTTGGAGGCCCCCAGCCCAGATCCCTGAGAAAGCACCCTGCCAGGAGGGTGACTGTTTGGCTAGGGCACATCATAAGCCCCATTTGGAACCATCCAGACTCCACCACAGTGACCCAAAGGCAGTGAGGGGGCTGTGAAGAGCCCTCTTCCCAGGAAAGAGTGACCAGGGCAGAGAGCTGGCCTCTCAGGCTGGTTTGGGTGGGGGAGCTGAGGAGGTGGAGGCTGCTTCCTTCTGACCACAGCCCAGTATCCAGGAACCCCAAGCCTCTCCTCCAGTGTGCCTCAATCTCCCATTCCCCCTCCCACCCCAAGGAAAGGAGTAAATGGCAGTAAGTTTTAAAAGACCCTCCTCTGTTCCCTGCGGTCCCCTCTCCCTTGCTTGTTATTGTAATGAATGCTAATGAAGCTCAATAATTGATGTCCTCATTAGCACATCAAACCCACTTTCTGAAAAATGGAGAGAAAAAGTGTAGAGAGGGGGTTTCTCTGGGGTCTTAACTGTAGCCAGCTCCCTCCAAAGAAACTCAGGGTGGTGCTTCCAGCAGGGAGGGGCCCCACTAGAGGGACTTGCACTGAGAAACCTAGATGTCCCCCTCTGATTGAGAATTTTCTGAGCACAAGACTCTGTCTTCTCTATCAGATGGCCAGCGATGGTCCTGTCTCTCCCATCAGACTGGGGGCACTGAGTCCCTCTCTGTTAACTAGGACTCTCCCTCAGGGCAGGGCAGCAGTTCTTAAACCAAAGCAAGAATTAGAATCACCTGGAGGACTTGTGAAACTAGGGGGAGGTCCCACCCCCAAAGTTCCTGATTCAGTAAGTCTGAGGAAGGGCCTGAGAATTTGCATTTTGACAAAGTTCTCAAGTCTGGCTACCGCTGTTGCTACTACTGCTGCTGCGGGGGAAACACACTTTGAGAACCAGTGGGGTCAGGACCACTTTCTTGCTTGCCCAGTTTCAGGCTTTGCTTGCTAGTGGAGCTCAACTGGCAAGCCACCGCAGGGCCTGGTGCACAGGGAGTGTCCAGGAGAATTGTAACACAGATGAACGTACCTCCCCCTCCTTTCCTTAAACCAACACTAAAGCCAATCCCAGCCACCATAAGTGCCCCTGGTGACTCCTTCCTTCCCCGACCTTGACTTTTGAGGGCTAGAGATGGCCAGAGCTGGATCTCCTGCTCCCCAGCTGCATGCACCATGCTGGTGCTGCAGAAGCCAGTGGGTCCCCTCTTGTGGGAGGAGGAGGGAATAAAGGTGAGGGAGAGGGGTCCCAGCAGCCCACCTCACTTTGGGATGACCTCCTGGGGCCTAAGTACAGACAGGGGCGTGTGGATGGAGTCCATGAACATGCATGTAGCATCCCACCTCCTTCCTTCCTACTCAGTTGCCTAGACACAGAAAGCAAAGAGAGAAGAAAGATGAAAAGACGAGACTACAGCAGGGAGAAAGAAGGCACTCTGCATCTCTCCTTGAGAGGACATATTATGAGCCACTGGGGCCCAGGTGGACCACAAGCCCAACTCCTGCAGGACCATACCCAGCTGGCTTTTAGGCTCTAGACTTCACCACCTGACCTACTTGCTTTGGGAAAGAAAGGAAAAACAGCCTTCCAACTCTATCCAGCATCTTTCCCAGACTTGCCAACCTGCCTTATAAGCCTATGGTGGGCACTGGATCATCCTCACTTATTTTACCCATGGTAGCACCTGGAAACCCTCTCCACCTTCCAGGGTCACAGAATTATCTATTTAATAATGAAACTCATCTATTGCTGGTGAAAATATAAAATGGTTCAGTAGCTATAGGAAACTGTTTGGCAATTCCTGAAAAAGATAAACATATAATTACTATATGACCCAACAGCCCAAATGTCCTTCCATGGATGAATAAACAATTTGTGATGTGTCCATACAATGGAATACTATTCTTTCATAAAAAGGAATAAAGTATTAATACACGATTCAGTGTGGATGAACCTCAACATTGTGCTAAGTGAAAGAAGCCAGATGCAACAGGTCAGGTATTGTATGATTCTATTTATAGGAAATGTTCAGAATAGGTAAATCCGTAGAGATTTGTCTGGGGAAGGAAGAAATGGGGTGCAATTGCCTAATGGATACGGGGTTTCATTTTGGGAAAATGTTTTGGAACTAGATAGAGGTGGTGGTTGCTCAACATGGTAAATGCACTAAATGCCACTGAGTTGTTCATTTTATAATGGTGAATTTCATGTTATATGAATTTCACCTCAAAAAAAAAATGCAGTAGGCATTTTCCAGGGAGTTCATTAAGAAGACCCATCTGCAGATTTCAGAGTCTACTTTTTTTGGAAACAGAAGCTTGTGCCCACGTGAGTTACAGCCACTCCCCAGGGTTTGGGGCACCAGACATCCACACTGAATACTTGGAAGATGCTCACAGGACCCCAGGATGCAGTTCTTTTGGACCCAGACTGCATCTTGACAGCCTCCTGCTCTGCCTGGCTCCCATCCCAAGGGAGCCTCCCTTTCAGGTTCCTGCTTCCCAGGCAGGCAGCAGACGCCTGATCAATTGTTGAGGAGCTCGGCTTCCCATCTTCAGCTAACATCGTGCCATCTGCCCTCGAGGCTGGCCCACCCCTCTCTGATCATCTTGCTCCAAACATAGCTTGAAAAAGTCCTTCGGTTTTCTTTCCCACAGATTATTTTAATTACCCCCTAAATGGGCCCCTTGTTCTCTGGCATCTCTCACTCTTCCCCAAATCCTTTTCCCTTGAGCTTGGCCCTGGGCTAGCCTCTCTGGGTGCGGGCAGGGAAGGGAGGGGTCCCGGGCTGAATCAGGCACATTTTCTGTTCCCCTCAGCTCTAAAGCCTCACTAGATCATTCTGCTCAAAGACCTTCAGTGACCACTCCTAGAGCAGAGGGTTGTGTCCTTTGGAGATCTTGAACCTTTTGAGGTCCTGACAAAAGCTTTGCCCCCTTCCCTAACAAATGAATATACATGACCAGCTGCAAGAAATCTGTGGGCCTCCCTGACCTCTGCAGCCCATCCTAGGACCCCTAAGGCAGGGCTTCTCAAAGTGTAATCCACAAGATGAGTACAGAAATGAAGAATCATCTTTGAGAAAACTTTATCATGATTTGACATTGCCACACATCCCAGTACATGATCATTTTTGCAGTGTTTTATAAAAAACAACCTGAGTTCACAGCTGGAAATGTTTTGCTCTAGCTCCGTTCTTCGGAGAAGGCAATGGCACCCCACTCCAGTACTCTTGCCTGGAAAATCCCATGGACAGAGGAGCCTGGTGGGCTACAGTCCATGGGGTCACTAAGAGTCGGACACGACTGAGCGACTTCACTTCCACTTTTCCCTTTCATGCACTGGAGAAGGAAATGGCAACCCACTCCAGTATTCTTGCCTGGAGAATCCCAGGGACGGCGGAGCCTGGTGGGCTGCCGTCTATGGGGTCGCACAGAGTCGGACACGACTGAAGCAACTAGCTTCACAACTGCAGCAGTAGCAGCAGCCCCATTCTTTCCAGCCTCATCTCTGGTTACCTCCAGCAATGACACTCACATACACACACGTCCTGTGTCTTCCCTTTACACTCCATGTCCTTGTCCATACTGTTCTCCACTTTGGGGTTGTCCTTTCCTTCCTCTGCACCTGCGGACACCTGACACCCACTTCCAGGCCCAGCTCAAATTCCATGTCCTCAATAAAAGCCTTCCCAATTCCAGCCCTGCCCTCCCCACACACAGGCACATGGACACAAACACATTTTAGCTGACAGTCCCTCTCCCCTGGGTTTTCTTAACACTCACTTAACTTTATTTGTGACCAGCTGGTTTGCTTCTGTGGGGGCAGAGCTTTCGTCCTCTTGGTCCCCCCCCATCTTCTCCACCCTCCAGAGCATCTGTGCTTGTGGATTCAGGGCAACCTGCTGCCCTGATTCTGTGGGGTCCTCCTGTGGCTGTGCCTCCACGTGCCCCCCTTCCATGCTGGGGGAGCTTCGGGCATCTTCCCAAGATAGGACTCAGGCCCGTATACCACTCCCTGCGCCATCCATCCCTGGCTTCCTTCACTCTCCTTACTAGAGGTCAGACTTTCTCAGTAAAAACCATTGGTATATGACTGGGGCCAAATATTAACACATACAAGACTTTAAGGGCTGGAAAAATTAATTTGACTGGTTTTCTTTTTTGTTTTGTTTTATTTGGGTTTTGGTTGCCCTGGATCTTCACTGCTGTGCACGGGCTTCTCACTGCGGTGGCTTCTCTTGTTTAGGAGCACAGGCTCTAGGTGCAGGGGCTCAGCAGTTGTGAGGCTCTAGGCTTAGTTGCCCCGTGGCACATGGAATCTTCCCAGACCATGAATGGAACCTGTGTCCCCTGCATTGGCAGGCAGATTCTTATCCAGTGTACCACCATGGAAGTCCTTGATTTGTTGTTTAATAGGAAGTTCTATTTGTATGTGATACAAAATTCAAAAGGTGCAAAAGGAAAAGTCAATTTCCCTGTCACTGCCTCTGTTCCAGTCACCGAGTTCCAGACTCAGAAACAAACACCATTCCCAGCTTCTTTGGTCTTTCAGGGCTTGCCTATGTGTTCACAAGCATTTCTTATGTGTTGTTTTATCCAAATGGCAGCAGACATAAACTAGAGATTGTTCTGCACCAGCACATATGAAGGTGCCCTGTTGACAGATGTTTAGGCTGTGGTGCAAGAGATACCCTGCCAGTTACTTTATTTTACACAATGTGAGTTTATATGTACAATAAATTCCTCGAAGCAGAATAGCTGGATAAGAGGTACGTGCATAATAACTGTTTTAAATATGAACCATTACTTCTGGTTTTGCCCTGACTAATGGCACCAGAGCAACCAGTTTTTCCCAATTTGGCCACTTATTTCTCTTGTGGTGTGTGAGTTGGAAAAACTGAGGCAGAGACGCAAACAACCTCCCTACCCAGCTCCTGGGAGAATTCAAATCCCAGATCCTGGGCAAGGGATCTGTAAGCAGGAAGACATTCAGTTTCCCAGAGTCAGAAAAATGCCCCAAGGATCCTGCCCATCTTGAGAAACAGGGAAAGAGGGGATGGGAGAAAATGGCAACCCACTCCCGCAGTCTTGCCTGGAGAATCCCATGGATGGAGGAGCCTGGCAGGCTACAGTCCATTGGGTCGCAAAGAGTTGGACATGACTGAGCGGCTTTACTTTCTCTTTCACTTTCTAGCCCCCAAAGAGAAAAACTACAACAATGATCACCGCATATATGAAGGAAACAAGCCAGAGGACACCCAGAGTGTTCCATGTCAGCAAGAGAAACTGAAGTTAGCTCTCACTGTGAACTTTCTGTCCAAGGCACAGTCCTGGCACTAGGCAGGGACAGTGGGTGACTCCCTACTCAGGGATCATTAAGCCAGGATTAATGGTGGAGGCCTTGCCGGGCCTGCTGGGAGGCAGAAGGCTGGAACTGGTGACCACTTAAGCCACCATGTGGGGGCACAGCCTAGCCAAGGTGGAAAGGCGGAGAAGTGGATTAATTAAGGCAGGGCCCTTAACAGTCTTCAAAGCAACCCCATACCCAAGGGTTCAAGGAGGGAAAGCAAGGATTGCGTAGCTCATTTTGCTGATGAGAAAACCAAAGCCCAGAGAGGTTAAGAAACTTGCCTGAGTCTTCACAGGTGAACCAGGACTAGCACCCAAGCCTTCAGCACCCAAGTCCAATGAGAGGGCCTCCACTGTCCTGCCTCCAAGGCTGGAAGCTTCCCAAGATAGGACCCAGGCCTTGGTTCCTCCACCCACCTCCCCAGGCCCACTGCAGCCTCACTCCTCCAAGCCTGCCTCCCCACCAACACCCCAACTACACGGCCCCAGAACTGGGCCGAGATGGCTGGAAGAGGTCACAAACCCCTCTCCTGTCTAACAACTGAGCCGAGAGAGGAAGAAGGAGGTGGGAACAGGTCCCAAGCTCCCATCTCACTCATCCTCACCCGTCTCAATCTCAGACTCTCGTGATAGGAAAGTAGGCCAGTTTGGAATATGTCACGGATATTTTCAACATCCCCATCTGTACTACACAGCTTCGCACCCAGCCAAGTAGGGTGGAGTCAGAGTCTTCCTGCCGGATGAAAGGTACACCTGCTACATCTTGGGCTCTGAGCCCACATAGAGGGTGGGGATAAGCACAGGCCATGTGCGGCCATGGCGGGCTCTGGGCAAGTGTTCAGCCTCCTGGGCAGGGGTAGGGGTGAAGGGGAATGGACAGGAGGCCAGTCGTCTGCCCTCCTCCCAGAGAAGCAGGAGCTGAACAGCTGTCACCCGTGGACACCATCCCGCTGCCCTTGTGAACAGTGTGTACGGCCAGCCCGGAGGTTGAGCAATTTCCTGCAGGGAAATGGGTCTGAAAAGCTTTATTAGAGAGATAATTGATATTTGGGGTGGGCCTTGAAAGGAGAGCAGGACTTTACTGGGTGGAGAAGATGGAGGAGGGTGTTCTCAGCCGAGGCTCATGCTTGAGGTGGGAGATGGAGGGTATAGAAGGCTGAACAGCACTGGCAGCAAGAGAGACTGGATGGGGTAGGTTAACACTGGAGAAGGGGCTGTTAATGGTGAATGCCCAGATAAGAAGCTTGGGGTGAGCCCTGCATATGCCCATGGGGCTTTTAAGTGCCACAATTCAGAAAGAACCCATAGCAGTTGACAGGGAGAAGTCACCCAAGGAGGGATTGGGGAGCAAGCAAGCATTCTCTTCGAACTGCCAGCCACCTAGACCATGTCCTCTTCCAGTTGGCTCGCTGGGGGAGCAAACAATATTGGGGGAAGGGGAGACCTAAGCGAGAAATGAACTCTTTATAGAGCTGTTAGAGACTTGCCAGGTTAAAGGAGACAAGGTCAGGACAGAGGCTGCATTGGAGAGATTCTTCTGGAAGGTTGGTAGAGGGGACACCTGGACACTGTGTTTATTAATCACCTACTATGGGCACTCTCAAGATGGCCTCATTTAATCCTCACAATAAACCCAAGAGGCTTTCCCCTTTTTTACTGATGTGGAAACTGAATTTAAATTTCAATAGGAAAGTAGAAGGAAGTATAAGTCTCTTCCCTAAGGTCCCACAACGTGTGCATGGGATAAGAATTCACGTCTGTCCATTCCCCAAACCCGTCTCCTTTACCTTTCACCACCTCCCAGGAAAGAAGCAAGGCTCCCTCCCAAAGAAATGACTCAAGCCCCAATCTTTAGCCCTCTCTCACTATCTCCACCCTGGGCCAGGACTCTAGGGCCCCACACCAATCCCATGAGATGAGCCACTTTCAGATGAGAAAACCAAGGCTCAGAGAAGTGAAGTGACTTGCCCAAGGACACAAAGCTAATTATTGACAGAGGCAGGATTTAAACCCAGATCTCTTCTCACACCTACTTACCTTTCTAAGCACCTAGCTTCTTTGTTCCCCAGTTTCCTCATCTGTAAAATGAGGGAAGATTAGAGAGAGGGCATGCAGTGTTCTTGCCTGGAGAATCCCAGGGATGGGGGAGCCTGGTCGGCTGCCGTCTTTGGGGTCACACAGAGTCAGACATGACTGAAGTGACTTAGCATAGCATAGCATGCAGATATAAGCCACTTTGTACAATGCCCAACAGTCCTTCAAAGAGCAAGAAATGTTTTCTGAGCATCTACGAGAAGCAGGACCCTCTTCTAGACATTGGGAGGTAAGAGGAAAAGAAGCCAGCGTCTGCTGTCTCAAGGTGGATAGAAGGCGAGGATTGAGAGGGGAGTGAGCCGTAGGCACAGAGACCAGGCTCCATAATTGCTCTCACTAAGTTCTTGGGCAATTCTCTCTAGACTTCTCTGCTTGTGGATCTAGAAAACAGGATCACAGAGAGGAGACGCTTCACACAGAGTAACCAGCCATGTACTCTTGTCAGTGCCAGTCCCCTAGGTGAGCAGCCCTCCTCCACCGTCCGTGAGACCAGCAAAGCTCCTTCCTCCCCCACCACGCCAGCCTAGACTGCCTCCGTGGCCTGGATGGGCACTTTGCTTCCTGGTCCCTCTTCTCATAGGATGTGCAGCCCCTGCTCCTGGTCCTGTGGTGGACTCCATCCACGTTCAGCCCAAAAGCTGATGCTAGTATCTTAGAGGTTGTGACAGCTGGTGGTTCAGGGATGACCTTCAAGGCTCGGAAGCAGCCCTGAGGAATGGGCCCCAGCTTTTTACTGTCAAGAGGTAAGGTGGATTCAGCCTGAGTCAGGGGTGGATGGGCTTCTGGTCAAAATCAGGGAGCTCTTTGTAGGGAAACTGGGAAATTAGAGTCTAACCTGAGGAATATAACATAATCATAGCTGGGGCCATTCTTAAGCATTTCGGACACTATTTTACTTTATTTAATCCTCTGTGTGTATAAAATCCTATTTTATTTACTAACAACAATTTTTTTTTTAATTTTTGGCCACAGCACATGGCTCATGGGATCTTAATTCCCCACCCAGGGATTGAACTCTGCCCTCTGCAATGGAAGGGTAGAGTCCCAACTGCTGGACTGCCAAGGAGTTCCCTAAAACCTTTCCACTTTACAGATGATAAAACTGAGGTTCAGAAAAGTGAAGTGAGCCCCTGAGGGAAACAAAAGACCCTGCTCTTCTCTGCTTTTAGCTGCCAGCCAGCTGAGCTCAGCCCTGCTGTCCCTGGGCTCTGAGTCAGGGCTGGACTCCAATCTTCAGGTATAACTAAAGGCAGGGGAGCTGGGACCCAAAAAGTGGGGAAAAAGTCTTGCACCTCCCAGGGTATTGCTGGTCCTGTCACCCCCTCTTGGGGCAGCCACCCACTCAATTTCATCCCCAACCTCAGGGTCAGGAGTAGGGCCAGGGTTGGAAGGTGAGGTCAGGTCCTTCTAGCTCCCCATTGCTGCTTCCATCACTCTGTCACTTTCTGTAAAAGCCCTGTGTCACCCTCTACCCTCTTCACTGCTGTTGTCTACCAACCTTGTCTTTTTCAGTTTATTGAAGTCTTTTGGCCTCCCACCCCCTAGTGCACCCTGGGTAACTCTAAAGCCTCTGCATTCTACAACCTTCACATATCTAATCACTTTCTCCTTTACCTACACCCTCATTCACATCCTGGACATTTTCACCAACCTGTAAGTGCTCACATTTTCCTCTCTGACCTCATTTCTGCTCCTTTTTTTCACTTATTCTTTGGACAACTGTTCTTCAACCCCCTGACAATTGACCCGGAGATGTTTTCCCCATCCATCAGCTCCCTTCTGTCTTCGTTCTCTTCCTTTTTCAGCCGAGACTCTCTGTTTTATAAGATCATCTAACTCTCTACCTTCAGTCTTTTGTGTTTACATTTGCCTGATAAAGCCCTGGACTTCTGATTCAGGAAGGCTGTGTATATTTACCACACCATCTTCAAAAATCTGTTTGAAAATGACAGAGAAAAAATATACTGGAGTTTTAAAGCACATTGCATTGTACTAATAGGAAGACTCAACAGAGAAGAGGAATCCAGACCCCATAGAGGGAGCTACTCAAAGTGTGAATTTTCCTAACAGGGCCTCAGATTTCCTGCTAACATCAAGAACAAAGCAAAGATGTTACTCCCATCATCACAATTCAGTGTTCTGGAGGTTCTAGCCAGTGTGCTAAGGCAAGGGGTAAAAAGCATCTAGAATTGAAAGGAAGACTTAAAACTGCCTTTATATGAAGACACTGTGAATGTCCATGTACAAAATCTGATGGAACCTAAAAAAATAGATACTAGAACTAATAGATGAGTTTAGCAAGGCTGTGAGATGGGGCTTCCCTGGTGGCACTAGTGGTAAAGAACCCACCTGCCAATGCAGGGGACATAAGAGACTCGGGTTCTATCCCTGGGTTGAGAAGAGCCTCTGGAGGAGGGCATGGCAACCCACTCCAGTATTCTTGCCAGGAGAATCCCCATGGACAGAAGAGCCTTGGGGGCTACAGTTCATAGGGTCACAGAGAGTTGGACACAACTCAAGCGACTTAGCACACATGCACGTGAGATGTAAGACCAATCTACAAAATCAATAGTCTAGCAATGCTACAGTCTAGCAATTAACATGTGGAAATTGAGATTAAAAAAAAAACACAGGAATTCCCTGGCGGTTCAGTGGTTAAGACTTCATGCTTTCACTGCAGGGGGTGTGGGTTCAATCCCTGGTGAGGGAACTAACATCCTGAATGCCATGTGATGCAGCCAAAAAACAATA
This sequence comes from Okapia johnstoni, assembly GCA_024291935.2. NCBI lineage: Eukaryota > Metazoa > Chordata > Mammalia > Artiodactyla > Giraffidae > Okapia > Okapia johnstoni. Next base: position 22,412,643 of record CM044306.1, on the reverse strand, counting down.
ATAATAAAAAATTTTAAATTAAAAAAATATGTACAGTAGCATAAAAAAATATGTACAGTAGCATAAAAAAATATGAACTACTTAGAGATAAGTTTGACAAAGGATACATAAGACCTGTACACTGATAACTACAAAACACTGCTTAGAAAAATCAAAAAAGACTCAATAAGATAGAGATATACCATACTCATGGATCAGAAGACTTGATATTGTTAAAATATCAATTCTCCCCCAATTGGTCTATAAATTCAATACAACCCCAGTCAGATTCCCAGCAGGATTTTTTTTAGAAACTGATAAGTTGATTCTAAAATTCTTAGGGAAACACAAGGGACTTAGAATAGACAAAACAACCTCGAAAAGGAAGGAGGAGGGGAACATTGGAGAGACCTTCCCCATGGCTGGCGGCAAGGAAGCCACAGTGCCTGGAGTTGCTGTAAAAGAAGTGAACCAGCAGGAGTTCATCAGGGCTTTGGCAGCCTTTTTCTGGGAAGCTGAAAGTCCCTGGATAGGTGGACACCACCAAGATGGCCAAGCATAAAGACCTTACTGACTACAGTGAGAGCTGTGGAGTGGCTTCCACAGTGCTGCACCTCTGTCTCTGGAGATGTGCTAGATAGGTTCCATGATCAAGATCTATGGGGACATCAGAGAAGCCATATCACATCTAGAAACTTCCTGGGGCTCCAAGAGTGTGGCCTGCCAATTCCTCCAAGCCCTGAAAGGACTGAAAATGGTGGACAAGGAGCAAATGGGGGTCACAAGCTAGCACCTCAGAGATAGAGAGGTATGGACAGAATGCCAGACAGGGCAGCTGCCAATGAGAAGCATTAGAACAAATGCTTGGGGGCTTCCCTGGTGGCTCAGTGGTAGAGAATCCACCTGCCAATGCAGGAGACAGGGGTTCCATCCCTGATCAGGGAAGATCCCACATGCCTCAGAGCAACCAAGCCCACAGGCCATAACTGTTGATCCTGTGCTCTAGAGCCTGGGAGCCACAACTACTGAAGCCCATGTGCCCTAGAGCCCTTGCTTCACAACAAGAGAAGCCACTGCAGTGAGAAGCCTGGACATCATAACTAGAGAGTACCCCCCACTCACTGCAACTAAAGCAAAGCCCAAGAAGCAACAAAGACCCAGCACAGCCAAAAATAAATAAATAAATAAAAATTTTAAAACATTTCCAGAACAAATGCTGGGTTAAAAAATTGCCTCATTTAAAAAGAAAACAAGTTGGGACCTCCCTGGTAGTCGAGTGGTTAAGAATCTGCCTTTTGGTGTGAAGGGCACGGGTTTGATTCCCTACAAAGGAACCAAGATCCCACATGCTGCAGGGCTACTGAGGCCACGTACCTCAACTGGAGCTGAAACTAAGACCAAATGCAGCCAAAAAAAATAAATAAAAAAGAAAACAAATTGAAAGACTTGCACTACGTAAACTCAAGGTTATCAGGAAGCTATTGCATGTTGACATCAAGATAGACAAATAGACCAAAGGAAGAGACTAGAAAGTCTATAAGTAGACCCACACATGTATGATTAATTGATTTTTAACAAAGATGCAAAGGCAGTCTAAGGGGAAGAAGGATAATCTTTTCAACAAATGGTTCTGCGAGAAGTGGATATCCACATTCAAAATAAAATACCTCACACTATATATAAAAATTAATTCAAAGTTGATCTAAGACCTAAACATAAGCCCAAAAGTGTAAAATTCCTAGAAAACATAAGAGAAAATCTTTGCCACCTTCAGTTAGGCAAAGATTTCTTAGATAAAACACTTTAAAAGAAAAAATTGAAAAATTGGACTTTATAAAAATTAAAGCTGTCTGCTATCTGAAAGACACTGTTATAGGAATAAAAAGACAAGTCTCAGACTAGGAGCGAGTGTTTGCAAAGTATGTATGTGATAAAGGAGTTTCATTCAGAATATATAAAGAACTCTAAAACTTCATAAGAAAACAAACAACTGAATTTTTTAAAAGGGCAGAAGATTTGAACAAACACTTTGACCATGAAGATATACAGATGGCAAATAAGCATATGGAAGGATGTTCATTATCAGTCATTAGGGAAATGCACATGAAAACCACAGTGATGTATCAATACTGGAATAGCTTAAAAAATTTTTTTTAATGACAGTACCAAGTGTTGGTTAGAATGTGGAGCAAATGGAACTCTCATACACTGCTGGTGGAAATGTAAAGTGGTACAACCACTGTGGAAACCAGTTTGCCAGTGTCTTAAAATGTTAAACAGATACCTACTCTATGACCAGCAATTCCACTCACAAGTTACCAACCCAAGAGAAATGACTTCTATGGAAACATTCACAGCAGCTTTGTTTGTAATAGCCAACAACTGGAAACCCAAATGCCCATCAACAAGTGAATGAATAAGTAATTATAATATCCATACAATGGAATACTACTCAGCAACAAAAAGCAATGGACTGTTGATACACACAACATAGATGAATCTCAAAATGATTATGCTACGTGAAAGAAGCCAGACAACAAAGAGTATGCCCTGTATGATTCCATGAATTAATAATATCTTGAAAACACAAACTAATCTATAGGGACAGACAACACATCTATGGTTACCTACAGATGCGAGGCATCTGGTCCCATCACTTCATGGCAAATAGATGGGGAAACAATGGAAACAGTGACAGAGTTTATTTTCTTGGGCTCCAAAATCGCTGCAGATGGTGATTGCAGCCATGAAATTAAGATACTTACTCCGTGGAAGGAAAGTTATGACCAACCCCAGACAGCATATTAAAAAGCAGAGACATTACTTTGTCAACAAAGGTCCATCTGGTCAAGGCTATGGTTTTTCCAGTGGTCATGTATGGATGTGAGAGTTGGACAGTGAAGAAAGCTGAGTGCCGAAGAATTGATGGCTTTTGAACTGTGGTGTTGGAGAAGACTCTTTGAGAGTCCCTTGGACTGCAAGGAGAGCCAACCAGTCCATCCTAAAAGAGATCAGTCCTGGGTGTTCATTGGAAAGACTGATGTTGAAGCTGAAACTCCAATCCTTTGGCCACCTGATGCAAAGAGCTGACTCATTTGAAAAGACCCTGATGCTGGGAAAGATTGAGGGCAGGAGGAGAAGGGGACGACAGAGGATGAGATGGCTGGATGGCATCACCGACTCAATGGACATGGGTTTGGGTAAACTCCGGGAGTTGGTGATGGACAGGGAGGCATGGCGTGCTGCGGTTCATGGGTCGCAAAGAGTCGGACACGATTGAACGACTGAACTGAACTGAACAGATGCAAGGAAAAGGTGGAGGACAGTAAGAGCAAGAGATTAAAAGGGGAAACAAGGAATCTTCTTGGGGCAATGTATATGCTCATTTTTTTGACTTGGTGATAGCTTCACAGATGTTGTTGCTGTTTAGGCTCTCAGTTATATCTGACTCTTTGTGACCCCCATGGACAGTAGCCAACCAGTCTCCTCTGTCCTTGGGATTTCCCAGGCAAGAATATTGGAGTGGGTTGCTATTTCCTTCTCCAAGGAATCTTCCAGACCCAGGGATCGAACCCAAGACTTCTGCATTGGCAGGTGGATTCTTTACCACTAAGCCATCAGAGAAGCCCCTTCACAGGTATACTCATATATGAAAACTTATCAAAGTGTACATTTTAAATACAAGTAGTTCCTTGTATTATCAATTATTCATCAATAAAGCTATAAAAAGGTCAATAAAAAGAAGTAATCAAATAAAACAAAACAGTTAATCTGAAAAAAGAAATGAGATACAGATATTGGAAAAAGAGTAAAATTATCACTACAAGCAGATTATATTATCATCTACTTGGAAAAGTCAATGATTCAACTGAAGCCTTGTAGATCTTATCAGCAAATTCAGTAAAATGGCCAGTTAAGGGAAAAATATAGAAAAATCAATAGCTTTCTCTTTGACCAACAAAAGCCAATTTTAAAATGTTAGAAAAAATATTTTATTCATAACAGCAATTAAAGCTGAAATACAGAGGAATAAATTTTACCGAGGACATACAAGAAGACCTGAATAAATGGAGAGATGTATGCCACTTTCTTACAATGGAAGAAAACTTTGGTAAAGCTGTCAATTCTCTCCAAATTACTCTATAAATCCAATGCACTTCAGATTAAAATTCCAATTTCTTTGATGAAAACTAGAAAGATAACTCTAAAATTCATCTGGAAGAATAAATGAGTACCAAGAGGAAAAAATGTTTTTTAAAAATGTGGATAATAGGCTGGGTGCAGATTGTTTGCATCACCACTAATCGAAATGTACCATCAAACAGTTGCTATTACTGTAAGAACAAGATTTATCTTCATCCATAGTAGATCCTTTCCAAACATTTGTAGAATTGACACTGACCACGGGTCTTGGCCTTCCTCAATCAGTACAAGTTTATTAGAAGCCAGACAAGAAATTCAGGCAAGGCTTTACTGGGGACCCTGCTCTAGCAGGGGGGAGCGAAAACAAGTGAGAGTTTCCCTTGCACGCTCCCCGAGGAGGGGGGCAGGCTGGTTCCTTAGATGGGAAGGGGGTTGGGGTGTGTCTAGGAGTTGGCGCAGAGGGGTTACTTAGGTGGTTTGCCCACCCCTTGGATGGAGTTGAGAGCAAGGGGCATTCACAATACTCTGCTTTTGTTCCTAGCTCTTCAGAAGTGGTGGTTGGGTTGTTTTTTTTTTTATCTTTTTGTATCTTGTTATCCAGAATTTTCCCCTTCTGCGCATGCATGCAGTTATTTTTAGTCCCTTATAATTTTTGTTTTTGTTGCTCAAGGAGACGTTTGTCCAGGCGCAAGCACTGAAGCACTGCAGCAAAAGGTCTCAGGTCCCAGGTCCCAGCCTGTCTCAGGATGACCAAGTACCTGAATAGGCAAATAGGTCAAATAGGCAAAGATCCAGAGGCAGTCTGTGTATGGTGAATATTGTATAATAAGATAAAGCTTTATTATGTTTTTCTATTAAAAATGTCCTTCCTGTCCACAAGCACTTCAAGGTAACATGCCCCAAACTGACCTAAACACCTTACTCCCTTTCCCTATTCATGTTCCTCTCCCTACTTGCAGTTCTACACCTTCACCCTGTGGTCACCCTGCATCCCTCTCTCCCCCTCACGCTCATTCAGTTTATCTTCTGAGTTGTCTCTCAGTCTCCCCCTCCCACCACATGGGAATGTAGCACAGGATAAAAACAGCATTTCAAACCACCAAGCAAAGGAGACTGTGCTAGAACAAGTGGCTATCTATCTATGGAAAAAAAAAAGTGAAATCCATACATAAAAATAAATTCCAGATGGATTAAATATCCAAGTATGAAGAGTCAAACTATAAAAGCACCAGAAAGAAATATAGAAGGATTTTTTTTTGTAATTTGGGGTTGGGAAGGACTTCTATGAGTCATAAAATTCATAAACCTTAAGGAAAAATATCAACAGATTTGATTACAGTGAGAAGCCCCACAAAGTTAAAAACTGAATGCTAAGCTGGGAGTATTGGCAACATTTAAGGCATAGATAAGGTTAATTACTACCCTTAATATACAACAAGCTCCTGTAAGTCAGTAAGAAAAGTTAGAAAACCCAATTGAAAAGAAGGGCAAAAGTAATAAGACAATTTATAGACTAAATACAAAAGGCTAATAAACATAAGCAAAGTTGCTCACATTCACTAGAGTCAGGGAAATGCAAATTAAGACAATAATGAACTACCATTTTTGTCCATTATATTGGCAAAAAATTAATGCAGCTGATAACGTTCAGTGTTCCCATGAGTAAGGATAAAAAAAGAATACATACATTGTTGTTGGTGGGCATACGAACTGGTACAACACTTTTGGAGGCAATTTATTAGTACTCATCAAAATGTTAAATAAATCCTTTGAGAAAAACAACTCCACTTTTAATGGAAATCTGTTGTTTCAGCTTTCTGGCACTTGTTTCCCTTCCTGCTAGAAACAGCCCCCTTCCACCCAACATTCTCTGGAGAACCCCTCCTCTCCTATTCACAGACCCCTTATTAGGTGGGGCCAGCCCCATCTCCCAGTCCCAGGCATGTAACTTCAGCTTGATCAATCAGTGTAGTCATCCGCCTTCAAGCAAATTGAATGGTTTAGGGAAGGGCATGTGATCTGAATGAGGATCAAATTAGAGAACACCCTGTGACTTTTCCAGTCTTCCAGAAAGAAGAGCCCATGGAGTGCGTCTGGAACTTCAATGGCCATCTTGACTTCACACAGAACAGTTGATCCAAGAAGCCAAACAAAGGAAATCAAAGCCATGAACTGGTGAAAAATTCAGGAAGACAAAGTTTGGGCAGCTGGACCCAATTGGGCCTAAAGTCAGCTGTCCATAGGAATTTAGTATGTGAATAAATAAAGCCTTTTCGCTCATGTTTTTTTTCTGCTGAAGCCAATTTAAATGACATTTCTGCTCCTTGCAAACCAAAAAGATTCTAATATTGAATCTATCCCTCAGGGACTTCCCTGGTGGCACAGTGGATAGGAATCCCCTGCATTGGCAGGGGACATGAGTTCGATCCCTGGTCTGGGATGATTCCACATGCCCTGAAACAACTGAGCCCATGTGCCACAACTGCTGAGCCCATGCTCTAGAGCCCTTAAGTCACAATTACTGAAGCCTGCGTACTCGAGGGTCTGCGAGCCACAACTAATGAGCCACTGTACTGCAACTACTGAAGTCATGTGACCGCAATGAGAAGCCTGTGCACCGCAACTGGAGAGTAGCCCCTGCTCTCTGCAACTGCAGCAAGCCCACGTGCAGCAACAAAGACCCAGTGCAGCCAAATAAATAAAATAAGTAAATAAAGCAGTGTATGCATGTAAAAAACAAAAAATATATTTACTCAGTTTTTTTTGAAGGAGGGGTTTCAGAAAACTGTATAAATGTTCTGTTTTTAATTTTAAAATATATGTCTATGCATATAAAAAGGCTTGGAAGGACACATACACCACACAATTTGTAATCCCTAAGAAAGTGGCAATGAGAGGGAATCCACTTTTAACCCTTAAGTACCTTTACTGACCAATCATTGTTCTAGGCTTGGGGCAGAGAATTAAACAAAACAAACAAAACTCCCACTTTCATAGTAAGTAGAGGCATCATTTAAAAAAAAAGTATCAAAAAAATGAATGAATCCAACTCTCTGCTTTCACTATGCCTGCATCCAAGCAGCTGAGTATTACTAGACAAAACACACAGCCGAAAAGATAGAGACCAAAGTAAAGGATGGTTCTTGATGTTACGTGGAGCCTGAACATGGTTTGACAATCTTCCTATGTTTGATGGTCTCTTGATCTCTAAAGCACTTTCAGTGTCTCCTACTTCTCCTTATACTTTTAGAAGACTGATTGCAGTTGTCACGAGAACAGTTCATCACTATTCTGTGTCTCTTTTTTCCTGGCACATGGTAAGATTCCACCTCACCAGTTTTTGAAGTTAGGGATGGCCATGTCACCTGCTTTGGCCAATGAAAGGTGGATGGAAGTTACATGTGTTACTTCCAGGTGGATTCTTTGGGCTTCCCTGGTGGCTCAGTAGTAAAGAATCTGCCTGAAAATCAGGAAAACTGTGTTTTATCCCTGAGTTGGGAAGATCCCCTGGAGAAGAGAATGGCTACCTAATCCAGCATTCTAGCCTGGAGGATTCCATGGACAGAGGAGACTGGCAGGCTACAGTCCATGGGTCGCAAAGAGTGGACACAACTGAGCAACTAACACTTTGCAGGTGGATGCTTTTAAGAACTAATGTACAATTTGCCATGTTCCATTCCCCCTGCCAGAGTGACCATCAGTAATCTAGCTGATGGAGGCTCCATCCAACTGGGGTTGATGTGAGAATGCTGTGAACCAGAGCCTCATGTCAATCCATGATGGCCACGAAGCCCAAGCAAGAAACAAGCCATGATGCTGTGATAGTTTCTCTAAGAAGCAGAATTCTTGATAGAGTTAGATGTGTAAGACATTTATTGGGGCAAATGCCTGTGAAGGAGAAAGGGTTAGGAGCCACAGTAGGTGTGAAGAGTCATCAGACCACAAGGAAAATCTGACTTCTCGAGAGGCGAGAAGGATTGGGCAGAAAGAGAAGCTTCCAGAAATCTGATGGAGGGATTACCCATTAGAAGAGTTCCAAACCCCACAGGAATGGGCCAGCACTAGTACCCCAGTGACTGAAAAGCAGAGGGGAAACACAGTCTCAATACAACTGCAAAGAAGGATTCATAGGGGTGGCAGCTGGGGCTGTCCATCAGCTATGCTCCACATGACAGGTTTACCTGAAGGAAATCTGAGCAGCACTTTTCAGTGATCCTCAGAGTTCTTTAACCCAGGGGTCAGCAAACTACAGCCCACAGGCCAAGTCTGCCCTGCTGCCTTTTTTCCTAAATATAGGTTTGTTGGAACGTAGCCACACCCTTTTGGCTACTCTTACATTACTCTTACATTATAATGGCCAAGTTGAGTAGTTGTGACAGAGATTATAGTCTCTGTAGCCTGTGATAGTAGTTGCAGCTTGCAGATCCTAAAATATTTACTAGGTGACCCTTGGCAGGAAAAGTTGCCAGTTTCTGCTTTAACCTGCTGCAATTTGAGAGTTGTTTATTGCCATAGTAAAACCTAGCCTATTCTGACTGTTCTGACTGGTGTAGTGATCTCAGTGTATCTTCTTTCCTCACCTCCGCCTCCACCACCTACTCCAGCCTTGTGCCACACCTCCTCTTCCCCTCGACTCCAATCAAACTACTCTTTCTAATACTGTAGAATACCTGTTTTAGTCCTTTTTTTTTTTTTTTTGACTGTGCCCTGCAGTATACAGGATCTTAGTTCCCCTAAGTAAGGATCAAACCTGTGCTCCCTGCACTGGAATTTCGGAGTCCTAACTACTGGACCACCAGGGAATTCCCCGTTGTTCTAGTTCCTATCTAATTTGAACTCTCAGCAGCGTACAGCAATTACCTATTGCCCACTTCTATTTTTCTTTACCTTATGGCTTCGCCCTGAGGCCTATGGGATCTTAGTTCCCGGACCAGGGATCAAACTGTGCCCCCTGCACTGGAAGGCGAATTCTCAACCACTGGATTGCCATGGAAGTCCCTACTGTGCTCTTCTTAAAACATACTCTCATCCCAGCCTCCTGTACACTATACTTTCTTGGTTCTCCTTTTATTACCTCTTTGACCACTTCTTCTTAGTTTCCTTGGCTCATCTCAAATATTAGATGTTCCTCAACCTTTTGCTCCAAGTTCCTGCTTCTATCCTGATTCCCTAACATTCCGTGGCTTTAATTACCACATATTCTAGTAGTTTCCAATTTAATATCTCCAGCTCCGGGACTTCCCTGGTGGCCCGGTGGCTAAGACTCCACATTCCCAATGAAGGGGGCCCAGGTCCCTGGTCTGAGAACTAGATCCCAGATGCTGCAGCTAAAAGATCCACATGCCACAACTAAGACCTGTGCAGCCAAATAATAAATAAATATTTAAAAAATATCTCCAGCTCAGATGTTACCTCCAGTCCTACATGAAAGTGAAAATGTTAGTTGTTCAGTCGTGACTGACTCTTTGCAACCCCATGGACTGTACCCATCAGGCCCCTTGGTCCGTGGAATTCTCCAGGCAAGAATACTAGAGTGGGTTGCCATTCCTTTCTCCAGGGGATCTTCCCAACCCAGGGATCAAACCCAGGTCTCCTCCAATGCAGGTAGATTCTTTACTGTCTAAGCTACCAGGGAAGCCCATATTCAATTGCATACCAGGCCTCTCTTAAAACCAATCTCATCATCTTTTCCCTTAATCCTCTTTCTCCTCCTGAATCTTTAAATTAAATGGTAGTTATCATCTGTCAAGCTGCTTATACCAGAAATCTAAGAGTCTTCTTTGATTCCTTATTCTCTTTCACCCCACACCTAAATCCAGTCACTAAATTCTGTGCTTCTTACCTGTAAAAACTAATTTGTCCTCATCTCTTCTAACCTTATTGCCATGAATCTAATCCAAGCTGCCCCTTTTACTCACCCAAACAACTGCTACAATCTCTTAACTGGTATTCCTGTTTCTGTTCAAGTGTTTCTCCAATCAAATCCCACACTTGAATCTGTGACTTTTGCCAGTGGAAATATAGGACCAAGTAGGAGACAAACAGATTATGATAGATTTAACCTCACTCTATTAGTACTTGGGTTTCCCAGGTGGTGCAGAATCCGTTTGCCAATGCAGGAGACACTAGAGACTCGGGTTTGATCCCTGGGTTGGGAAGATCCCCTGCAGTAGGAAATGGCAACCCACTCCAGTATTCTTACCTGGGAAATTCCATGGAGAGAGGAGCCTGGCAGGCTACAGTCCATGGAATCACAAAGAATTGAACACGACTGAGCAACACACACACACATATTAGTACTTATGTGACATGTAAGTGGGCTAAATACTCCAGTTAAAAGAGACAGATGTGAAACTATAACAAATAATCCAATTATATGCTATTTACAAGAGATATATCTTAAATATACAAATACAGAAAGGTTAAAAGATGAAAAAAGATACAGTGCAAGCACCAACCAAAATAAGGTTGGTGTTTATTTTGATTAAGATATTTTCATATATCAGACAAAGTAAATTTTATGACTAGTAGTACTACTAAAAACAAACAGGCACATTTTATGATGATAAAAGGGTTAATCCAACAGAAATACATGACAGTAATTTCAAAATACATAAAGCAAAATCTGACAGAATTAAAGGAGAAATGGATAAACCTTCAATTTTAGTTTATATTTTTAACATCTTTCTCTCAGCAACTGATATAACAAGTAGATTTTAAAAACTGGTAGAGAAATGGATGATTTGAACAACATAATTAATGAATTTCTCTGACATTTATAGACTACTATTAAAAAAAGAGGAAGCTAGCAACTACAGAAGGCACATTCTTCTCAAATATCAATTTTCACACTTAACAAAATTGTCCATATGCTGGGCCATAAAACAAGTCTTAACAAATTTCAAGTTATTAAAATCATGTGTAGTATTCTTTGAACTCAGTGAAATTGAAAGCAGTAACTAAAAGATAACTAGAAACCTCCCTCCACCAAAGTTTAGAAATTAATAAGCCTCTAAATAACCAACGGAGTCAAAGAAGAAACCACAATGGAAATTACAAAATATTTTTAACTGAATTATAATGGGATACAGCTAAAATCATGCTTAAAGAGAAATCTACAGACTTAAATTTATGTATTAGAAAAGCATAGAAGATAAAAATCAATGACAAGCTTCCATTTAAAGAATCTTTAGAAAAAAACAGCAATTAACCACCCTTCCAAAAAAAAGCAGAAGAAAGGAAACAGTAAAGACAAGAGTAGAAATCAACAAAATAGAAAAAAAATGCAATAAAAAAGTCAACAACAGCCAAATATTTGGTTCTTTGAAAAGACCACTAAAATTGATTAAAAAAAAAACAAAACCTAGCAAGAAAAATAACTGGGGTGGGGGGGGGTAGCACAAATAAGTAATATTAGGAATAAAAATGCAAACATACTATGGACCCTACAGATGTCAAAAAATAATGCTAGGATGTTAAAAACAACTTCATGTCAATGTTTGAACATTTTAGTAACATGGGAAAATTCCTCCAAAAGAAAAAGGCACAACTTACCAAAACTGTCACAGGAATATCCAAAAATATCAAAAGAATACTTTGAATTTTGAGGTTACAAGAGGCCTACATCTAGTAAAGAAACTGAATTCTTCATTTAAACTCTTCCCACAGAGATAACTCCAGGCCCAGATGGCTTTTCTGGAGAATTCTTCCAAGCATTTAAGCAAAACATATACCACCTTACCCAAGTTCAGAAAATAGAGAAAAAAGGAACACTTCTCATCTCATTTTCTGGGACTTGAATAACCTTGGTACCAATATCTGATAAGCTTCTTACAAGACAGGCAAGTTACGGCCAATATCTCTAATAAACAGAGACACAAAAATCCTACACAAAAAAACCAGATGAAATTCATATTTATTTATTATTATTATTCATAGTAATGACCAAATGCAGCTTTGTCCAGCAATGAAAGTTGGTTTGTTATTCCAAAATCAACCTATGTAACTCATCATATTAACAAAATAAAGTAAAAAAACTACCTGACCATTTTCAATAGACTCAGAAAAAGCACTTGACAAAATTTCATACCCATTCATGAACTTTAAAACTCTTAGATAACTGAAATAAAAGGAAATTTCCTCAATTTGATAACCATTGTCTCAGAAAAACCCCTATAGTTGATATCATATCAAATAATGCAATATTGAGTGCTTTTTCCCTAATATTTCGAAGAAATTAAGATATCTCCTCTTATTTCTTCTATCTCAACATTATCCTAGCTAGCTCAATATAGAAAGAAAACAACTTGAACAAATGATTGGAGAGGAAGTAAATCTGGATTTGTATACAACATGATTGTGTACATACAAAATCCTAAGGCATCTACAAAAACTATTGGAGCTAATGAGTGAACTTAGCAACAACATTGTCAACATACAAAAATCAATTGTCTTTCTATAAGCTGACAGCAGGAAAATTAAAATTTAAAAATACCATTGATAATATTAAAAAAACATAAAATACTAATAAACAAATTTCATGGAAAATGTGCGAGATCTCTATACCAAAAATACAAAATATTACTTAAAGAAATAAAAGACAAATAAAGGGTCACCTCATGTTCATAGATTGGAAGATACATTGTTAAGGTGTCATGATTCTTATGTTGATCAATAGATTCAGTGCCATCATAAACAAAATCTTGGCAGATTTTTAAAAATAGAAATTGACAAACTGATTCTATCACGTGTAGGGAAATGCAAAGGACCTAAAATAACCAACACAATTTTGAAGAACAAACTTAGAAAACTTACACTATCAGATTTTAAGACTTACTACCAAGATATAACAATTAAGATAGTGTAGTAGTAGTGTAGGATAGACAAATAGATCAATGGAACAGCATGTTCATAGACATATAGTGAAAACCAGTTTTTGACAAGCCATAAAGGCAATTCAATGGGAAAATGAAAGTTCTGATGCTGAAATAATGAAATAAGCCTCAGCCCTCACCTCACACCATGCACGAAGATTAATTCAAAATAGGTCATAAACCTAAATATTAAAAGCTAAAACTATAAAGCTTCTACAAGAGGACACAGAAGAATATTTTTGCAGCCTCAGGGTAGGCAAAATTTTCTTAGGACAAAAAGTTCTAACCATAAAAGAGAAAAAAAATGATAAAGTGGATTTCATTAAAATTTCTGGGACTTCCTTGGTGGTCCAGTGGCTAAGACTGCACACTGCCAATGCATTGAGCCTGGGTTCCATCCCTGGTCAGGGAACTGGATCCCACATGCCGCAACCAAGAGTTCCTCTACCACAACTAAAGATCCTGGATTCCACAATCAAGATCGAAGATTCTGTGTGCCACCACTAAGACCTGGTACAGCCAAATAAAAAAATATTCTTTAAAAATTGTAATTTCCGTTCACCAAATGATCCTCACCAAATGAGGATATCATCCAAATAAAAACTAAGCCACTGAGTGATGATATGATTATGAAAATAATCGTAACATATATCTGATCTAGAATTTATATACAGAATAAGTAAATAAGTTGTATAACTCAGTAATAGAAAGACAAACAATCCATTTTTCAAATAGGCAAAAGACTTGAAGCGGCACTTCATCAAAGATACTGGAATGGCTAATAAGCAAATGAAAAAATATTCAAGGTCCTTGGTCGCCAGTGAAATTCAAACCAAAAGCACAACAGTATGCATATCAAAATAACTAAAATTAAAGTCTGAAAATACTACTTATTGAGAAGATGCAGATGATTAGAACTCTCCTACATGTAAAATAGTACAACCACTTTGGAAAATAGTTGGGTGAATAAACATATGTCAACTCTATAACCCAGCATGCCTAGGTCTTATCCAAGAGGATTGAAAATATATGTCCACACAAAGACTCATACAAGAATGTTCATAGCACCTGTATTCATAATAGCCCCAAACTGGAATCAACTCAAGGTTCATCAACAGGTGAGTGAATAAATAAACTGTGAGAAATTCATAAGATGGAAAAATATTCATCAATAAAAAGGAATTAATTACTGTTGCATGCAAGAGTATGATAAATTTCTAAATACTATGATTAGTAAAAAGGCTGGACACACAGAGTACATATTGAATGATTCCATTTATATAAGGTTCTAAACTAGGCAAATTTCAGTCTGTGGAGAGAAGGATAAGAACAGCAGTTTCTTCTGAATATTTTTTAGTTGTTTTTATTGTTTTATTTTATTTACTTATTTATTTGGGGGTCTTTGTTGCTGCAGGCAGGCTTTCTCTAGTTGTGGTGAGCAGGGACTACTCTCAAGCCATAGTTTGCAGATTTCTCTTGTTGCAGAGCGCGGGGTCTAGGGCGCACAGGCTTCAGTAGTTGTAGCACACTGGCCCCCTACTTGCCCCACAGCATGTGGGAACTTTCCTGACCAGGGATTGAACTGGTGTCCCCTGTATTACAAGGTAGATTCTTAACCACTGGATCACAAGGAAAGTCCTCCTCTGGAGATTAACTGAAAAGGGGCATGAGGGAACTTACTGGGGTGACGGAAATGTTCTACTTTTTAATTGGAGGTAGTGGTATACACATGAGATATATATACTTTTGTCAAAACTATATACTTGAAAATCTGTGCATTTTATTGCAAATTAGGCTTCAATAAAAATTTAATAATATATATAAGTAGCATGTCAATTATATACAAATTGTTTTAGGATATGATAGCTCAGTTGGTAAAGAATCCACCTGCAATGCAGGAGACCCCGGTTCTATTTCTGGGTTGGGAAGATCCCCTGGAGAAGGGATAGGCTACCCACCGCAGTATTCTTAGGTTTCCCTTGTGGCTCAGCTGGTAAAGAATCTGCCTGCAGTGTGGGAGACCTGAGTTCGATCCCTGGGTTGGGAAGATCCGCTGGAGAAGGGAAAGGCTACTCACTCCAGTATTCTGGTCTGGAGAATTCCATGGACTGTATAGTCGATGGGGTCGCAAAGAGTCAGACACGACTGAGCAACTTCCACTCACTCAAGGAGCTTAAAACCATTGGTTAAAAAAATTACAGTTAGCTTCATACTTAATGAAAAATATTGAAAATTCTTCTCTTAATTTGAGAATAAGGCATTTATTCCACATGACATTGGATTTTAGCCAGTGCAATTAGGCAAGGAAAGGATATGAAGGTTAGAATGAAAAAAGCAAAACTGTAATTAATAGATGATGTAACTTTGTATGTAGAAAATCTAACTGAACCTGTAGATAAACTATTAGAATGGATAAGTAAAATTAGCAAGGTCTCTAGATACAAGATCAATACCTAATCAATTAATTTTCTATATACTAACAATAAATATTTAGAAAATAGAGTTTAACAGAAAGTATTACATACAAAAACATAAAAAAATCAAATACCTAGGAATAAACTTAACAAAAGACGTGCAAAATACTAATGAAAAGTAGAAACTGGTCTAAGAAATGGAAGAAGACCTAACTAGCAATACCGTGTTAATAATCAGGAGGTTCAATATTGTAAAGATGTCAATTATTCTCTTAACTTTTAATAAATTGAGTGAAATACCAATCAAAATCCTGAAAGGACTTCTTTTTGCAGATATTGACAAATTGATTCTAAAATTTACATGGAAATGCAAAGGCACTAGATTAACCAAGGAAATCTTGAAGTGCAAAGTTGAAAGACTTACAGGATCGGATAGCAGGACTTATTATAAGCCATAAATAAGACTTCCCTGGTGGTCCACTGCATAAGAATCCACCTGCCAATGCAGGGGACACAGGTTCCATCCCTTGTCTGGGAAGATTTCACATGCTGCGGGCAACTGAAACTGGTGTGCCACAACTACTGAGCCTGTGCTCTAGAGCCCGAGAGCCACAACTATTGAAGCCCGAGTGCCAAGAGCCCCCAGACTCTGCAACAAGAGAAGCCACTGCAATGAGAAGCCTGTGCACCCCAACAAAGAGTAGTCCCACTCACCAAAATTAGAGAAAGCCTGTGCACAGCAACGAAGACCCAGCACGACCAAAAATAAATTAATTAAAAAAAAGAGATAGATGATAGATAGATCTACAGTAATATATTAGCACAAGGGTAGGCAAATAGACCATTGGTATAGAATATAGCTCAGAAATAGACCAGCACATTGATCATTATCTAATTTACAGCAAAGGCACAACTGCAATTCAGTGGGGGAAAAGATGGTACTTTTAAATGAATTGTGCTAGTGTAATAGAATATCCACATAGGAAAAATGAAACTTTGGCTCCTACCTCTAACATACCCAAAATTTTACTTGAGATGGATCATAGATATACATGTGGAAGAGAAAACAAATAAAGCTTCTGAAAAAAGAATCTTAGAAAGAAATTTACTCAGATTTGGGGAAGGCAAGCATTTCTTAATCAAGGCACAATAAACACTAGAGATAAAAATAAAACACTGATATGTTTGCCTTCATTAAAATTAAAAACCTCGGGAATTTTCCAGTGGTCCAGTGGTTAAGATACCACACTTCCAGTGCAGGGTACGCGGGTTCAATCCTTAGTCAAGGACCTTAGGATCCTACATGCTGCATGGTGCAGCCAAAAAAAAGTTAATAAAATTTTTAAAACTCTGTACATCAAAAGATACCATAGGATTTCCCTGGTGGTCCAGTGGTTAAGAATCCGCCTGCTAATGTAGAGGACACAGGTTCGATCCCTGGTCCAGGAAGATCCCACATGCTGCAGAGCAACTAAATCCGTGAACTACAACTACTGAGCCAGCACTCTGGAGCCCAGGAGCCACAACAACTGAAGCCTGTGTGCCTAGAACCCATGCTCCACAAAGAAAGAAGTCATCTTAACGAGAAGCCTGTGCACCTCAACTAGAGAGTAGCCCCCACTCGCTGCAATTAGAGAAAGCCCTCAAGCAGCTATGAAGACCCAGTGCAGTCATAAATGAATAAATAAATTTGAAAAATAAAAAAGACCCCATAAAGAAAGCTGAAAACACAAACCACACATGAACAATTCTTACTAATTACTTTTAAAAATCAAGCAATCCAATTAAAAAAAAAAAACACTTGAATACACTTTACAAAAGAGAATATTCAAATATCAACAGATACATATGGAAAAGTGCTCAAATCACTAGGCATCAGGAAAACGCAAATTACAACCACAGTGAAATACCAATGCACATCTGCAAGTATGGCTAAAATATTTAAAACTTAGAATTTATGATGGGAGTGTGAATTGACATAATCACTCTGGAAATCTACTTGACAGCTTTCATGAGAGATAAACATAGCTTACCCTATAATATAGCAACTCTACTCCTAGATACATGAGAAATATGAATGTATATTTATAGTAAAAAAAAAAATGTAGGGCCAAAAACTGGGAAAAAAAGACAAATGTCCATCAATAGTAGAATAGACAAATTATATAACACTCATGCAATGAAATTTTATACAATAATGAAAATGAATGAAATATTGCTGCATATAATAAAATGGGTGAATCTCACAAACGTAATGTCAAGTGAAAGAAACCAGATTCAAAAGAATATGACCAACTCTCATATACTATTGGTGAGAATGTAAATTGGTGCAACCACTGTGGAAAACAAAATGGAGGTTTCTCAAAAAAACTAAAAATAGGACTAATAGGTGACTCAGCAATTTCACTCTTGAGCATATTTCCAGAAAATACAAAAACACTAATTTGAAAAGATATACATACTTCAGTGTTCATAGCACCATTATTTACAACTGTCAAGATATGGAAGCTATGTAAGTGTCCATCAACAGATTAATAAACAAAAAAGCTGTGGAATATATATACAACGGATTACTACTCAGCCATAAAAAAGAATGAAATTTTGCCATTTTCAGCAACATGGATGGACTTGGAGGATGTTATGTTAAATGAAATGTCAGACAAAGAAAGACAAATACTCTATGGTATCATCGACATGTGGAATCTAAATAATAAATGCACTGGTCATAGCAAACACCCTCTTCCAACAACACAAGAGAAGACTCTACACATGGACATCACCAGATGGTCAATACCAAAATCAGATTGATTATATTCTTTGCAGCCAAAGATGGAGAAGCTCTATACAGTCAGCAAAAACAAGACTAGGAGCTGACTGTGGCTCAGATCATGAACTCCTTATTGCCAAATTCAGACTTAAACTGAAGAAAGTGGAGAAAACCACTAGACCATTCAGGTATGACTTCAATCAAATCCCTTACAATTATACAGTGGAAGTGAGAAATAGATTCAAGGGATTAGATCTGATAGACAGAGTGCCTAAAAAACTACGGATGGAGGTTGGTGACATTGTACAGGAGGCAGTGATCAAGACCATCCCCAAGAAAAAGAAATCCAAAGAGGCAAAATGGTTGTCTGACAGGGCCTTACAAATAGTTGAGAAAAGAAGAGAAGCTAAAGGCAAAGGAGAAAAGGAAAGATATACCCATTTGAATGTAGAGTTCCAAAGAATAGCAAGGAGAGATAAGAAAGCCTTCCTCAGTAATCACTGCAAAGAAATAGAGGAAAACATAAAATGGGAAAGACTAGAGATCTCTTCAAGAAAATCAGAGATACCAAGGGAACATTTCATCCAAAGATGAGTACAATAAAGAATAGAAATGGTATGGACTTAACAGAAACAGAAGATATTAAGAAGAGGTGGCAAGAATACACAGAAGAACTATACAAAAAAGATCTTCATGACCCAGATAACCACGATGGTTTGATCACTCACTTAGAGACAGACATCCTGGAATGCGAAGTCAAGTGGGCCTTAGGAAGTATCACTACAAACAAAGCTCATGGAGGTGACGGAATTCCAGATGAGCTATTTCAAATCCTAAAAGATTATGCTGTGAAAGTGCTGCACTCAATATGCCAGCAAATCTGGAAAACTCAGCAGTGGCCACAGGACCGGAAAAGGTCAGTTTTCATTCCAATCCCAAAGAAAGGCAATGCCAAAGAATGTTCAAACTACTGTACAATTGCACTCATCTCACACACTAGTAAAGTAATGCTCAAAATTCTCCAAGCCAGGCTTCAACAGTACATGAACCGTGAACCTCCAGATGTTCAAGCTGGTTTTAGAAAAGGCAGAGGAACCAGAGATCAAATTGCCAACATCCATTGGATCATCGAAAAAGCAAGAGAGTTCCAGAAAAACATCTACTTTTGCTTTATTGACTATGCCAAAGCCTTTGACTGTGTGGATCACAACAAACTATGGAAAATTCTTCAAGAGATGGGAATACCAAACCATCTGACCTGCCTCCTGAGAAATGTGTATGCAGGTCAAGAAGCAACAGTTAGAACTAGACATGGAACAACAGACTGGTTCCAAATCAGGAAAGGAGTATATCAAGGCTGTATATTGTCACCCTGCTTATTTAACTTATATGCAGAGTACCTCATGAGATATGCTGGGGTGGATGAAGCACAAGCTGGAATCAAGATTGCCAGAAGAAATATCAATAATCTCAGATATGCAGATGACACCACCCTTATGGCAGAAATCAAAGAAGAACTAAATGAGCCTCTTGAAACTGAAAGAGGAGAGTGAAAAAGTTGGCTTAAAACTCAACATTCAGAAAACTAAGATCATGGCATCTGGGCCCATCACTACATGGCAAATATGGGGAAACAATGGAAACTGTGAGAGACTTTATTTTAGGGGGCTCCAAAATCACTTCAGATGGTGATTCAGTTCAGTTCAGTTCAGTCGCTCAGTCATGTCCGACTCTTTGCGACCCCATGAACCGCAGCACGCCATGCCTCCCTGTCCATCACCAATTCCCTGAGTCCACCCAAACCCATGTCCATTGAGTAGGTGATGCCATCCAGCCAACTCATCCTCTGTCATCCCCTTCTCCTCCTGCCCCCAATCCTTCCCAGCATCAGGGTATTTTCCAATGAGTCAGCTCTTCTCATCAGGTGGCCAAAGTACTGGAGTTTCAGCTTCAACATCAGTCCTTCCAATGAACACCCAGGACTGATCTCCTTTAGGATGGACTGGCTGGATCTCCTTGCAGTCCAAGGGACTCTCAAAGAGTCTTCTCCAACACCACAGTTCAAAAGCAGCAATTCTTCAGCGCTCAGCTTTCTTTATAGTCCAACTCTCACATCCATACATGACCACTGGAAAAACCATAGCCTTGACTAGATGGACCTTTGTTGACAAAGTAGTGTCTCTACTTTTTAATATGGTATCTAGGTTGGTCATAACTTTCCTTCCAAGGAGTAAGCGTCTTTTAATTTTATGGCTGCATCACCATCTGCAGTGATTTTGGAGCCCAGAAAAATAAAGTCAGCCACTGTTTCCCCATCTATCTGCCATGAAGTGATGGGACCAGATGCCATGATCTTAGTTTTCTGAATGTTGAGCTTTAAGCCAACTTTTTCACTCTCCACTTTCACTTTCATCAAGAGGCTCTTTAATTCTTCACTTTCTGCCACAAGTGTGGTGTCATCTGCATATTTGAGGTTATTGATATTTCTCCCAGCAATCTTGATTCCAGCTTGTGCTTCCTCCAGCCCAGCGTTTCTCATGATGTACTCTGCATATAAGTTAAATAAGCAGGGTGACAATATACAGCCTTGACGTACTCCTTTTCCTATTTGGAACCAGTCTGTTGTTTCATGTCCAGTGCTAACTGTTGCTTTGTGACCTGCATACAGGTTTCTCAAGAGGCAGATCAGGTGGTCTGGTATTCCCATCTCTTTCAGAATTTTCCACAGTTTATTGTGATCCACACAGCCAAAGGCTGCAGCCATGAAATTAAAAGATGCTTGCTCCTTGGAAGAAAATCTATGACCAACCTAGACAGCATATTAAAAAACAGAGTTATCACTTTACCAACAAAGGTCCATCTGGTCAAAGCTATGGTTTTTCCAGTAGTCATGTATGGATGTGAGAGTTGGACTATAAAGAAAGCTGAGCACAGAAGAACTAATGCTTTTGAACTGTGGTGTTGGAGAAGACTCTTGAGAGTCCCTTGGACTGCAAGGAGAGCCAAACAGTCCATCCTAAAGAAAACCAGTCCTGAATATTCGTTGGAAGGACTGATGCTAAAGCTGAAACTCCAATACATGGGCCACCTGATGCGAAGAACCAACTCATTGGAAAAAACCCTGATGCTGGGAAAGTTTGAAGGCTGGAGGAGAAAGGGACAACAGAGGATAAGATGGTTGGACGGCACCACCGACATGATGGACGTGAGTTTGAGTATGCTCCAGGAGTTGGTGATGGACAGGGAAGCCTGGCGTGCTGCAGTCCATGGGATCACAAAGAGTTGATCACGACTGAGCAATTGAACTGAACTGAACTGAAATAATAAAATGAACTAGTAGATATAACAAAAAAAGAAGGGAATTCCCAGGTTATCCAGTGATTAGCACATCATGCTTTCACTGCAGAGGGCCCAGGTTCAATCCCTGGTCAGGGAACTAAAATTTCACACACTGTGCAGCGTTTGGCCAAAAAATAAATAATTTAAAAGTTCTATATCTTCATCTGGGAGTGGTTACACCATATACCAAGGGAAAAATTCATCAAGCTGTAAGATGTGTGCACTTTGCATGTTGTGCCTCCACTAAAAAGCTTTAAAAAGATAATGAGGATGTTGTTAATTACTATGTGACTAAATTTGTAAATTTGGAAAAAATGAGAAAAGTCTTTAAAAAGCACAACTTACCTAAACTGAAACAAGAATAAATTAAAAAATCTGCCTAGTTCCATATCCATGAAGGAAATTGAATCAGTAATTGAAAGCCTAGTCACAAAGAAAACCTCAGGCCCAGATGGCTTCACTAGTAAATTCTTCCAAATATTTAAAGGAGAGATATAAAACTTATTCAAGAAACTCTTCCAAAATGAGAAAGAAAAGAAGCAGTTCCCAGTCCATTATATGAGGCTATTATAGCCTTGATATTGAAACATGATAGAGATATTACAAAGAAAAGAAAATTACAAGTCAGTCTCTCTGTTGAACAGAAATGGAAAAAATTTAAACCAAATATTAGCATAGCCAATATAATAATATATAAAAAAAATAGTACATACCTACCAAACTGGGTTTATTCCAGGAGTACAAGACTTATTTAACATTAGAAAATCAAATAGTTACTTATCTCTTTATCAGAATAAAGTACAAAACCCATAAGATCATCTCAGTAGATGCAGAAGAACTTGAAAAAACTTCTACACCAATTCATGATCTTTAAAAAAAAAAAAACTCTTAGCAAAGTAGGAAGAGAAGAAAATTTCCTTAATCTGATAAATGCCAAACAATGAAAAGCCTTCCTCTGAGATAGGAAACAAGACAAGGATATCTTTATCACCACTACTTAACATTGTACTGGAAATAATGCAATAACACAAGAAAATTATATAACAGGTATAAGGATTAAAAAGGAAGAAATAATCATTTTCACAGATAATATAACAGTGCACATGCTATTGTTTTTCAGTTGCTCAGTCATGTCCAACTCTTTGCGACCCCATGGACTGCAGCACACCATGTTTCCCTATCCTTCACCGTCTCTTGGAGTTTACTCAAATTCATGTCCATTGAGTCAGTGATGCCATCCAACCATCTTGTCCTCCGTCATCCCTTTTCCCTCCTGCCTTCAATCTTTCCCAGCATCAGGGTCTTTTCCAATGAGTCGGTTCTTCACATCAGGTGGCCAAAGTATTGGAGTTTCAGCTTTAGCATCAGTCCTTTCAATGAATATTCAGGATTGATTTCCTTTAGGACTGATTGTGTTGGGAGCCGTTCTGGAACTACTGCCGGATGACAAAGTCACGGCACCAATCAAGAAGAAACTGCAAAGCAGTTTCTCTCCAGGATCGGAACCTTCACTGCTTCCTGTTTCTATGCTTCTGTTGTGGCTAGCTGTTTTTCTTTCTTTCTGTTGGGAGCCGTTCTGGATCTGCTGCCGGATGACAAAGTCACAGCAGCACTCAAGAAGAAACTGCAAAGCAGTTTCTCTCCAGGATCGGAACTTTCCCTCCTTCCTGTTTCTATGCTTTTGTTGTGGCTAACTCTGTTTCATTCTTTGATGGCTGGAGTTGTAGGGGCTTCCATGATGAGGTCATGAGAGTCTAGTAAAAAGAAAAATGATCCCTTGCCCCAGAGAAACATTCCAAAAATGATTAAACCTACTGAGGCCCCTGACTGGTGGGTCCCTAACATTCAGCCAGGGAATAAGGCCATGATCATTTGGAAAACAAGCCCTAAGCCTATTGTGACCTGGCCTCATGAGGAGATTGTTATTGATGACTGGAAAACTTGGGTCATGTATCAGGGAAAATTACAGAAACTAAGCCAATTGCCTTTCCCCCTCAGAATCTAAGCATAAATGGAAAAGAAATATATGAATTGTATTGTAAATAGTTTCTAGGTAAGCTGCAAAAGACTTCCCCCTGCCAGAAATAGCCTTGTGGTATGTAGGTAGATGGTAAACAAGCCACTGCTGACAATGGCTGTACTATGAGAAACTTTGCCCTTAGACACCGCTATAGTACTTATTCACTGAAGCAAGACGCTGTATTTGCTGTAGTAGCAGGCTGTACAAAATAAGTAGATGGAATAGTATGATTTATAGACTATGTTTTAGTAAAATAAAAATAGGTTTCGGGGTAAACATGTAACCAAAATGTGACAATAGACTAGGAAAAAACTTTTAACACATCTTAGAATCAGTGGATGTTGATCTGAATGGAAAAATATTGTAAGAATCATTACGTAGAAGATCATGTGTTATATAAATAGAGACTAAAGCAATAAAGATTATGGTCTTTGGGCCATCAAAAACTCTCTGTCTCCTTTCTTTTCCTTTCGTTGATGCCGTTCATCCCTTGGGGACCCCTGGACTAGCTGGAGCGGGACTCTGGCATGATTGGTTTGATCTCCTTGCAGTCTAAAGGACTCTCAAGAGTCTCCTCCAACACCACAGTTCAAAAGCATCAATTCTTTGGCTCTCAGCTTTCTTTATGGCCCAACTCTCACATCCATACATGACTACTGGAAAAACCATAGCTTTGACTATATGGACCTTTGTTGGCAAAGTAACGTCTCTGCTTTTTAATATCCTGTCTAGTTTGTCATGGAACAACAGACTGGCTCCAAATAGGAAAAGGAGTACGTCAAAGTTGTATATTGTCACCCTGCTTATTTAACTTATATGCAGAGTACATCATGAGAAACGCTGGGCTGGAGGAAGCACAAGCTGGAATCAAGATTGCTGGGAGAAATATCAATAACCTCAAATATGCAGATGACACCACACTTGTGGCAGAAAGTGAAGAATTAAAGAGCCTCTTGATGAAAGTGAAAGTGGAGAGTGAAAAAGTTGGCTTAAAGCTCAACATTCAGAAAACTAAGATTATGGCATCTGGTCCCATCACTTCATGGCAAATAGATGGGGAAACAGTGGAAACAGTGGCTGACTTTATTTTTCTGGGCTCCAAAATCACTGCAGATGGTGATGCAGCCATAAAATTAAAAGACGCTTACTCCTTGGAAGGAAAGTTATGACCAACCTAGATAGGATATTAAAAAGCAGAGACATTACTTTGTCAACAAAGGTCCGTCTAGTCAAGGTTATGGTTTTTCCAGTAGTCGTGTATGGATGGAGAGTTGGACTATAAAGAAAGCTGAGCGCCGAAGAATTGCTGCTTTTGAACTGTGGTGTTGGAGAAGACTCTTGAGAGTCCCTTGGACTGCAAGGAGATCCAGCCAGTCCATCCTAAAGGAGATCAGTCCTGGGTGTTCATTGGAAGGACTGATGTTGAAGCTGAAACTCCAATATTTTGGCCACCTGATGCAAAGAGTTGACTCATTTGAAAAGACTCTGATGTTGGGAAAGATTGAAGGCAGGAAGAGAAGGGGATGACAGAGGTTGAGATGGTTGGATGGCATCACTGACTCAATGGACATGAGTTTGGGTAAACTCCGAGAGTTGGTGATGGACAGGGAGGCCTGGCGTGCTGCCGTCCATGGGGTCGCAAAGAGTCAGACACGACAACGACTGAACTGCTACTGCTAGTTTGTCATAGCTTTTCTTCCAAGAAGCAAGCGTCTTTTAATACACACATAGAAAACTCTTTAATATAAATATGAAGAAAGTGGTAGTCACTTAGTCGTGTCCAACTCTTTGTGACCACATGGTCTATAGCCAGCCAGGCTCCTCTGTCCATGGAATTCTCTAGGCAAGAATACTGGAGTGGTTTGTCATTTCCTTCTTCAGGGATCTTCCCAATTTAAGGACTGAACCCAGATCTCCTGCATTGCAGAAAAATTCTTTACTGACTGAGCCACCAAGGAAGCCCAAGCATAATATAAATATGTATTACGTATATATGTTAAATTAGTTAATAGTACTGGTCAAATCTTCTATATTCTTACTGATTTTTTCTCATTTTATCACTTGTTGAGAGAGGAATGTTAAAATCTCTCACTGTACTTATAAATGTCTATTTCTATCAGTATTTGTTTTATGTATTTTGAAACTTTACAAATAAACCTTTAGAATTATGTCCTCTTCGGAAGACCTAAATAGACATTTCTCCAAAGAAGACATACAGATGGCTAACAGGCACATGAAAATATGCTCCACATCACTAATTCTTAGAGAAATGCAAATCAAAACTACAATAAGGTATCACCTCACACCAGTTAGAATCATCATCAAAAAGTCTACAAATAATAAATGCTGGAGAGAGGGTGAAGAAGAGGGAACCCTCCTAAACTACTTGTGGGAATGTAAATTGGTGTAGCCACTATGGAAAGCAGTATGGAGGTTCCTTATAAAACTAAAAATAGAGTTACCGTATGATCCAGCAACCCCACTCCTGGGCATATATCCAGAAAAGATGAAAACTCTAATTTAAAAAGATACATATACCTCAGGGATATCCCCCGTGGTTCAGTGGTTCAGAATCCACCTCCCAATGCAAAGGACTCGGGTTCCATCCCTGGTTGAGGAACTAAGATCCCACATGCCTGGGACAACTAAGCCGCCAAGCACAGAGGCCACGCGCTCTGGAGCCTGTGCACCACAACTAGACAGAAGTCCACACGCCTCGGTGAAGGTACCGTGTACTGCACTTAAGACCCAGCGCAGTCAAAAATAAATAAATAAATATTTTTTAAAAAGATACATATACCCCAGTGTTCATAGCAGCACTGCTTACAACAGCCAAGACATGGAAACAATCTAAATGTCCATAAACAGGTGAACTGATAAAGAAGATGTAATGAATACACATACAATAGAATATTGCCCAGCCAAGAAAGAGAACGAAATATTGCCATTTGTAGCAACTGAACAGACCTTGAGATTATAATACTAAGTAAAACAGGTCAAACAGAGAAAGACAGATATTGTGTGATATCACTGATATGTAGATTCTGAAAAAATAATACAAATCAACTTAATTACAAAACAGAAACAAACACAGATATAGAAAACAAACTTATGGTTACCAAGGGGGAAGAGGAGGCAGAGAGATAAATTAGGAATATGGGATTAATAGATACACACCACTATATATAAAATAAACAGCAAGGATTTACTGTACAGCACGTGAAACAATATTTAGTATCTTGTAAAAACCTATAATGAAAAAGAATCTGAAGCTGAACATCTGAAACTAACATAATATTGTAAATCAACTATAGTTAAATTAAAAAATTATCTGCTTATGATGCAGGGAACTTGGCTTCGATTCCTTGGTCTGGAAGATCCGCTGGAGAAGAGAATGGCGACCTACTCCAGTATTCTTGCCTGGAGAATCTCATGGAGAGAGGAGCCTGGTGGGCTACAGTCCATGGGGTCGCACGGAGTCGGACACAACTGAGCAACTAACACACGTCCTCTCACTGAAATGACCCTATTATCACTATGAAATGGCCCTCTTAATCCTTTGTGATGATCTTTGTTCTGAAATTTATTTTATCAGATGTTAATATAGCCCTTTTGATCAGTATTAGCATGACATATCCTATATTAATATAGCCATTTCAGCATGCTCTTGATTAGTGTTAGCATGGTATCTTTTTACTTTGTATCTACCCGTGTCTTTGAGTGGGCTTCCTATAGACAGCATATAGTTGGGTCTTTCCTTTTATCTGCCTTTTATTTAGGTTATCTAGACAATGTATTGTTGCTATTGTTGAGTCACTAAGTTGTGTCCTACTCTTTTGCAACTCCACGGGCCTTAACCTGCCAGGCTCCTCTGTCCATGGGATTTCCCAGGCAAGAAGACTGTCATGGGTTGCCATTTCCTTCTCCAGGGGATCTTCCCAACCCAGGGATAGAACCCAAGTCTCCTGTATTGGCAGGCGGATTCTTTACCACTTAGCCACCAGGGAAGCCCTAGATCATGTATGTTCATTGCAATTATTGAAATGGTTGAGTTTAAACCTACCATCTCAGGTACACAACTGTGTAAATTTACCAAAACTCAAGTAGACCACCAGGCTCTACTTGAGTTACCCTTCCCTGTCCTGTGGCCTGGAAACTCACTCCAGGCTGTAGGCTGTAGGGACAACTGTGGAGCTTATAGCTTTCTCTTCTCTCAGGGATCACTGTCCTGTGCTGCCTGATTTCTAACATCCGAACATTATTGTTTCATATGTTTTGTCTGGCTTTTCAGGTGTTACAGATGGGAGAGTAAACCTATTCCCTGTTACTCCATCTTGGGCCAACGCAGAAGTTCAGATCATTCATTTCAGACATTCATGTCCGTCAAGTCTGTGAAATTTTCTTGTATTAACTTTTTGTCTATTTCCTTCCCTCTTCATTTCTGCCTTCTTTTTCTGAAATCCTTATCAATTGAACATTGAACCTACTGGACTGGTCCACCCAAGTATTCTGTACCTTCTTCCCCACCTGTTTCTCTTATTGGGAGTCTCTCAAGTGCAAGCGCTTTGGATTCTGTCTGCTGCTTATCATCAGAGACTAGGACATAGTGGCGCTCAATGAATTTCATCTCTTTGTCTTTTTGTTCTGCTACTCTCCAAGTGATTTTTGTTCGTTTTACTTCTCCAACCATTCTGTTTTCTATTTAGGAACTCTCTCTCTCTCTCTTGTTCTTTATAGCTCTTTTTCACTG
This sequence comes from Okapia johnstoni, assembly GCA_024291935.2. NCBI lineage: Eukaryota > Metazoa > Chordata > Mammalia > Artiodactyla > Giraffidae > Okapia > Okapia johnstoni. The sequence continues at coordinate 22,384,358 of CM044306.1, read as the reverse complement.
CATTCTATTCTTTTTAAAATAATTATTAGAGGATACTAATTATCAGGAGGTATGTGTTTAAGTTGGTTTGGGTTTTTTCCCTATTTCCTCAGTTTTTCTTCCTTTTTCATCTTTCTCTTTCATGTGGGGATTGCAGCAGCCATGGAAATGCACCACTCAGATCTCACTTAAAGAAAACCCTCCTTGATGAGGGCTGTCAGCTGACGAACTTCAGCTTCCACGATTTCTGAATCAACAGCAGTGTTTGAACTGAGGGCACACTTTCCTCAGGCAACTCCAGCCAATTACCCAGCACAGTGGGGGGGTTTACCACTGGGACATTTCAGCCCAGCAGAGTCTCCCCTAGTGGGCAATTGTCACTCTGAAGCTCTGGCTGAGACTCTGCGTCCCACCACAGACTGAAACTCACCCGCCCCAGTCCTCTCTCCTTCTGCCACTTCTTTCTCACATGTCAGTCCTACATCACAGTCTAAAGATTTTCCACCAGCGTTACCCACAATAAATTTCATGCACTTCTAACTCCACTTGATATCTTTCCTAGGACACAAGAGTTTTCTTTATTTGTCAGGTGATCTTTGCTCAACCATTTCTATTTAATGAAAAGCTTTAAAAAGCAGACTGGAAGTTCCATAGGCAGGGGTAAGGGTTTTTTTACTGGTGGATTTTGCTTTTTAGTGATTGGGCAAAAAGCCAACCGTTTCGCTGGAAACCCTCCAAGTATTCCTCTATGGAATTTTTCTTCAGAGCCTTTCAGTTTCTCCAGGTGAGAAAATTCTGATCTTCTGCCTTTCTGTGCAGAGCAGTTGTGCAGGTCAACTGTTCATCCACCCCATGACTCACCTCTGCACCTCTGCCTACACTGATACTTCTGAATCCCCTTACCCCTTATTATCATCTGTCTTCCTCTGTCCTCATCACTAAATCAACGACTATTCCTCAATCCACTTCTAGTCTTCCAAAACGTTGCTGAAATCCTTTATCTGCTGAGATATCTTTTTCTCTGTCCTTATGGATTTATACCTTCCTTCTTTCTTTACTACCATCTTAGTGGGATCTTAAAAGGGAAAAGAGATGCAGTTCATCACCATTAACTAGAACCCCCAGATGGGAGTGACACTGTCGCACAGTCATCCTGCTGCTTTGTGGAGAATGGATTGTAGAGGGGCATGAGTAGGAGCAAGAAAGTCAGTCAGCATATCCACACTGCCATATTTAAAATGGATAACCAACAAGGACTTACTGTCTGTCACTAGGAACTCTGCTCAATGTTATGTGGCAGCCTGAGTGAGAGAGGAGTTTGGGGGAGAATGGATACGTGTATATGTAAGGCTGAGTCACTCTGCTGTGCACCTGAAACTATCACAACATTGTTTATCAGCTGTACTCCAATATAAAATAAAAAGTTTTAAAATATCTTTCAAAAAAAAGTCAGTCCAGAGGCCACTGCCCCAGCAGAGGTGAGTAATGAGGGTGATTAGGACTGGAATGGTGGCAGTAGAGATGAAGAGAAGTAGATAATTCAGGATATACTTAGGTAGAGTTTTAAAATATGCCCATGCATTCTTTGACATACCTTCCTTCAAGAAACAGAACTTAATTCTCCTCCACTTGAATGCAAGCTGGACTTAGTGACTTGTTGGGAGCCATTCTGGAACTACTGCCGGATGACAAAGTCATGGCACCACTCAAGAAGAAACTGCAAAGCAGTTTCTCTCCAGGATCGGAACCTTCCCTCCTTCCTGTTTCTATGCTTTTGTTGTGGTTAACTCTGTTTCATTCTTTGATGGCTGGAGTTGTAGGGGCTTCCATGATGAGGTCATGAGAGTCCAGGAAAAAGAAAAATGATCCCCTGTCCCAGAGAAACATTCCAAAAATGATTAAACCTACTGAGGCCCCTGACTGGTGGGTCCCTAACATTCAGCCAGGGAATAAGGCCATGATCATTTGGAAAACAAGCCCTAAGCCTATTGTGACCTGGCCTCATGAGGAGATTGTTATTGATGACTGGAAAACTTGGGTCATGTATCAGGGAAAATTACAGAAACTAAGCCAATTGCCTTTCCCCCTCAGAATCTAAGCATAAATGGAAAAGAAATATATGAATTGTATTGTAAATAGTTTCTAGGTAAACTGCAAAAGACTTCCCCCTGCCAGAAATAGCCTTGTGGTATGTGGGTAGATGGTAAACAAGCCACTGCTGACAATGGCTGTACTATGAAAAACTTTGCCCTTAGACACCGCTATAGTACTTATTCACTGAAGCAAGACACTGTATTCGCTGTAGTAGCAGTCTGTACAAAATAAGTAGATGAAATAATATGATTTATAGACTATGTTTTAGTAAAATAAAATAGGTTTCGGGGTAAACATGTAACCAAAATGTGACAATAGACTAGGAAAAAACTTTTAACACATCTTAGAATCAGTGGATGTTGATCTGAACGGAAAAATATTGTAAGAAACATTACGTAGAAGAACATGTGCTATATAAATAGAGACTAAAGCAATAAAGATTATGGTCTTTGGGCCATCAAAAACTCTCTGTCTCCTTTCTTTTCCTTTCGCCGACGCCGTTCATCCCTTGGGGACCCCTGGACCAGCTGGAGCGGGACTCCAGCAGTGACTCTTATCTAATGAATAGAACATGACAGAAGTAACAATGTGAGACTTTCAAGACAAGATCAGAGAAGGGACTGCGTCTTACTCTCTGCTGTCTCTTAGATCACTCATTCTGAGAAAGTCAGCCGCCATGGTATGAGGACGCTCAAGCAGCTCTGTGATGTCCGCATGGCAAGGAATGTAGGCTTCCTGCCAACCATCAGCATCAACTTAACAGGCATGTGAGTGAGTCCCCTCGGAAGCAGATCCTCCAGCCCAGGCAAGCCTTTTAATGACTGCATCCACGATGACATCTTTCTTAAATTTTATTTATTATTTATTTGCTTTTCTTTGCACTGGGTGTTCGTTGCTGTGTGAAGGCTTTCTCTAGTTGTGGCATGCCAGTTTCTCACTGTGGTGGCTTCTCTTATTGCAAAGCACGGGCTCCAGAGCACACGGGCTTCAGTAGTTGCAGTACACAGGCTTAGTTGCTCCACGGCATGTTAAATCTTCTTGGAAGTGAAGTGAAGTGAAAGTTGCTCAGCCGTGTCCAACTTTTTGCGATCCCATGGACTGTACAGTCCACTGTAGTGGGTAGCCATTCCCTTCTCCAGGGGATCTTCCCAACCCAGGGATCGAACCCAGGTCTCCCGAATTGCAGGCGGATTCTTTACCAGCTGAGTCACAAGGGAAGCCCAAGAATACTAGAGTGGGTAGCCTATCCCTTCTCCAGCAGATCTTCCCAACCCAGGAATCGAACTGGGGTCTCCTGTATTGCAGGCGGATTCTTTACCAGCTGAGCTAAATCCATGTCCCTTGCACTGGCAGGCAGACTCTTAACCACTGGACCACCAGGGAAGTCCCCTTCACTAACACCTTGAGTGCAACTTCATGAGAGACCCTGAATCCAGCTAAGTTGTTTCTGGATTCCTGACTCAAAGAAGCATGTATTATTTGAGATAGTAAATGCTTATTACTTTAAGCCACTAAATTTGGGAATAATGTGTTCCGTAACAAGAGATAACTAAACCAGGGGATGAGGGAAAGAGGAACCAAAGATTTATTCTGGGCTTCTGGGCTTGAGCAACTGGGGAGATGACAGTATCATTTTCCTAAGTAGGGATGCCTGGGAAAGGAAAAGGATTAGAAATCACAATGTTGATTTTAAGATGCCTTTCAGACATCAAGTGGAGATGCCATGTAGGTGTGGATTATAAGTCTCCAGGCTGGAAAAATAATTGAGAGTTCCTGCCATGGGGCCAGTGGTTGAAGCCAGGGACACCCAGGGAGAAAAGGTAAGGGGCCCTCCAAACCTTAGAGGTAGACAGGGAAGAAGGACTCAGAATAAGAAAGAGTTGTCAGCAAGGTGGGAGGAAATCCAGAATACAAAGCCAAGAGCAGGGAGAGTTTCAAAAAGGAAAAAGAGATCAGCTAAGGGACCAGTGGCAGAACAAGAAGTTCAGAAAAGCAGCTTCTCCTGGCGACAGCTGCTTCAAAGGACCCAGGCTTAATAGTAAGTACAACAGTCACAATTTCTTGTGTGCCTACAAGATGCTTGGCACTTTAATAGATTCTCTCATTGAATCGTCCCATTAACTCCATCATTATTCCCATTTCACAGATGAGGGAATTGAGGGGCTGAGATTAAATAATTTGCTCAAAATCATGCAGTTTGTGGAGCAGCAGAGGCTGAGTTGAAACTCAAACATGTGGGACACCAAAGGCCAGAATCTGGACCACAAGAAATGGGCAAAATGCAAGGGGTCTGCTGGTTTTTTTTCTTTTTTTGCATCTCACCATGAATGGGTTTCCTAAGTTTTTTGTGCCAGGCCCTGGGGAATCTAAACAAATATGGGCCCAACAGGCAAATGTTTCCCCAGAGAGTGAGCAAAAAAGAGTGGAGGGACAGAGGTGGAAAAGGCAGGCCCAGGCCAGATCTGTGCCTTTTGACTTTAAAGGAGCAGCTAGCAAATTATATTCAAAGCAATATGCAAATTACATGTAAATTGCATTGCAAATGAGCATCTGTTCTTTTTGAGTCAACAGCTCAGGCACTTTTGGGTGAGCCGTCCCCAGCTTTCTCCCAGGGTTGCCCGGGGTCAAGATCCCTTGCAAAATCTATTAACTAAACTGAAGAAGTAGCATATACCTTCTCCAAGGCAAACTGGGCTCTGGATTGGAAGAAGAGGACTGTTCACCATGTCCAGGAAGGTCATTTATTCACACATTCACCCAATAAATACTTGTAAAGCACCTACTATGCCTGGGGCTTCCCTGGTAGCTCAGCTGGTAAAGAATCCACCTGCAATACATGAGACCCCAGTTCGATTCCTGGGTCATGAAGATCCCCTGAAAAAGGATAGGCTACCCACTCCAGTATTCTTGGGCTTCCCTGTTGGCTCAGATGGTAAAGAATCCAGTTGCAGTGCGGGAGACCTGGGTTCGATCCCTGAGTTGGAAAGATCCCCTGGAGGAAGGTGCAGCAACCCACTCCAGTATTCTTGCCTGGAGAATCCCCATGGACAGAGGAGCCTGGTGGGCTACAGTCCATGGGGTCGCAAAGAGTCAGACACAACTGAGCAACTAAGCACAGCACAACACACCTACTCTGCATAAAGTCCAGAGGCAGATGCACTAGACAAATAGAAGACATTATTTTCAGCTTCTGGGAACATACTCTGGTTGGGGGGATAGATAGATATAGTAAAGCCTCTGGTATCGTCTTGAGTCTAGACCAAGGTTTCTCACCCTCAGCACTATTGATGTGCTGGACAATTCTTTATTGAGGGGGACTGTCCTTTGCATTATAGGATGTTTAGCAGCATCTCTGGTTTCTCTCCTCCCTTAGATGCCAGTAGCACTCTCTTCCCAGTTGTGAAAACCAAAACTGTCCCCAGACAGTGCCAAATGTCTCCTGGGTTGGGGGTGGGGGACCCAAATCACCCCAGCTGAGAACCACTGTCATGAGCTCTTTGAATGAATCAACATACTCAGTGAGCTCAGGGCTCACCTTCAAGGATCCACATTGTTCCATATTTTTATATTTTAGCCATTGTGGAGAGCAATTTCTCAAATTTCTCATCTAATTCCTTTCCACCAAACATGCAGGCTCCCAGATGTACTAGGCCCCTACTCTGAGCATGAGTCCAGGCCCCGGAGATTCTTGAGGAGCAATCAAGACCGCCCCAAAACTAAATGGCCCCAGCCTTGAGCCCTTCAGGCTTTGCGTGTCTGCTTTTTAGCAGACATTCTACCTCTTTTTCCTTTGTCATCAAGTTGTCACCTGTGGGACTGTCACATACACTCCTATCTCTGCTGGTCCCCATGCCCTCTGATTGGCAGCTTCCAAGAGTTAAGAAACTAGATTTGCAGATCAGTGTTTTTCTAACTGTGCTCTGCCAAGCGCTGGGAGTCCTGCAGGGCCTCTCAGGAGCCCCTAGGGGATGGTGTGAGCAGTTGGAAAGGTTTCCAAGGAGCAGGGCAGGCTCCACCCCTGGCCCTCCACCCCTGACTTCTACCACAGCAGCTGTACTTTTCTCAGTTTAGTTTCTCTCTGCTTTTATGTGATATCCTTTGGACCAAAAATCCCAAGGTAAAAGGCGTTTGCAAACTGCTGCCGGAGATAGGGGGCGTTGTGAAAGCCGAGGGCTCCCAAACATGTAAAATGTCTGTGCCCTGGTGTGCAGCTTGGTGCTGTCCTTTGTGGGTGTTTGAGGCCATTTAAGCTTCCCTCCCAGCTCCTTATTAGTGAATGGATGCTGGGGATGCTCACTGGAGGATATCACTTTACACAGAGGCCAAGCCCTCTATGTATGTAGGTATGGACCAGAGAAGCAGACCAGGCCTTCAGGCTTCCCTGTTAAATCATGATGCCTCTTCCTGGGTAGAGGAGGCAGAATAAACCTCAGGAAATGAGGGCTCTAATCCCCTCAGAGAGCAAAATAGAGAGTAATTGCTCTGAATTGACAGCACAAAGAACTGAGGCTAGACACCAGGAAGAACTTTCCCATGCAGCCCCTGGGGGCGGAGCAGCCAGCTCTGGGGCAGAAGGATGTCCCAGCTGCAGGCTGAGGGATAATCACACACACCCTCTCACACACACTGGCCCCTGCCCCCAACCAGGGCTGAGTCCGGCACAGACAAACCTCCAGGCCCTGAAACTTGGCAAGAGGTGGGGGAGCAGGGCCTGGGACCACGCCCCATCCTCCTTCTCTGAGAAGCCCTGTCTAGTGGAGCCTTGCCAGATTGCTTCAGAAAGAGTGGGGATCTTGTTCCCCAGAGGCTTAGGGGATGGAGCAGTCTCTCCTTCCCCTACTGCCCACCTCCCGACCTCCAGGCCCCCCTGAACCCTCAGGATACAGGCACAATCAGGCATTTCATGCCTCACAAGGGTCAGAATGAAAGGCCTGTGTCTGTCTGCTCTCCCCTCCCCCTCCTCCATCTTCAGATTTTTCCATCTGCCCTAGGGCCAGAGCCTCATCTTTCTCCCTCCTCTCCCCCTCCTGCCAGCTAAATTCTTTACAAATATCTGGGAACAGAAGGGATCGCTGTCAATATTCTGTACTGCTTGCTACTAACTCAGATCTCCAACATGCCAGGGAGGGGAGGAAGATGCTGATGATTGTTCCCTGTCACTCACAGAAACCAGCCAGCTCAATGACACCTCAAGGTCACACAGCACCAGCCAGACCTGCCATTCTCCTGCCTGGCTCCTCCCTCCCACTCCGTCGTCCTCTGTCCTCCGTGGTTTACCCTGGGTCTGGGGGAAGCCAGATAAGAGGATGAGTTTTTTGTGGCTTCCCCATGAAGTAAGGGCTTCTCCCCCTTGGAAAATCCCCAGACACTGAAATTGTCTGGAGTGACCTGGAGGAGTCACTGAACCTAAACAGCAAGTTCACATCAGAGGTCGATGGCTCTGCCCCAGGAAGGGGGCTCTCTGTGCAGGCTGGAGCTGCTGATGTCTGATGTGTTCTCCCCACCCCCACCTTAATACTGACGTCTAGACCAGCAGCCAAGAACTGGCGTCACCACTCTCTTGTCCCCCAGACGCTCGTCCCACCGCCACCACCCGTGAGCAACCATTCCGGGGCCTGACATTCTGTCGGCTTCACACCAGCTCCCAGGGCCCCAGCCAGGAGCACTTCCTGGATAAAATATTAAAGATGCAAATCTGAGACAGTGCCTTAACGAGCGACAGACTGCACGACCACAGCCTGGCAAAGGAGACGCATGCCGTCCGGGGGTGGGGGGGTGAGAAGTATATATAGATATAGACTTTGGATCTATCCATGCAACGTGTGTATAAGGCAGAGAACAGCAGGGATGGAAAACTACAGCAGCAGCCTCCAGCTCGGGTGGCCTGAGGTCGGCAGGAGGCTGGTGGGGAGGGAGGGTCAGGAGGATCCCCAAAGCCCAGCTCAGAGAGGAGGATGACAAAAGCCTTCTGTGCTCGGGTTCTGTGCGGAGGGGGCCAGAGACTCAGGACAGAGGAACGAGCATTTGGTTTTGAAGAATGATGTTGGTTAGAGACGGGGTCTCAAGGAGGAAGTAGAGAAAGGTGAGAGATGGAGGAAGCAGAGGCCTGGGGAACCACAGGGAGAACACCTTAACTCCCATGAGGCACTGGGGGCTCTTTAATATGGCGCCCACATTGGCCCGGGGGGTCATGGAGCTCATATAGCATTGGGTCAGTGTGGTTCCACTTTGATCCAGATTGACATGAACTTGACGACGGTGCTGCTCAAACTTTAATGTGCATATGCATCAAAGGTCTTGTTAACAATGCAGGTTCTGATTCAGATGGGGTCTGAGTGGGGCCTGAGATTCTGCATTTTCAGCAAGTCTTGGGTGATGCCAGTGCTACTGGTCCAACTGAGCAATCATGATCTGCAAAGAAGGACATGGAGCTCACTTTGGCTCAATGGACAAAGAACCCACAGGAGTCCTGAGAGGCCCAGGGTGCTGATAAAGATGGTGCCTATCCATGGTGTCCAGTGGATCAAGGAATTAGAACCATATGGCTCCTGCCTGGGCCCAAGCTAACATTGAACTCCTAGTCCAGAATGTCAAGGAGCCCACAGTAGTCCACACTAAGGCACCCATGGGACCTGGAGTGACATGGAGCTGGCGGGGGGGTGCACATTGATGGGGGGTGGTCTTGAACTAACTAATCCAGGGCTTATGTTGTTTCAGAAAATCATGGAGCCGACAAGGAAGTAGATCTGAGTGGAGCCTGCTTTGGCCCAGAGTGAGATGGAGCCCACAGTAGTTAGGGGTCTGCACTGACTTGGGACCATAAAGGACAAAGGTGATGCCACACTGGTGCCCAGGTTGACACAGAGCTCACAAGGGCTGACATGGCCCTGGAAACAAAGCCCAGCTCTAAAGAGACCTGAAGTGGGGCCCTGACAGAGCAGGGGGCTCTTCACAGCTGCTCCAAGATGCAGAAGGGAGGAAGGGAGGGGCTGGAGGAGCCTGCAGAAGGGAGGGGCAGGAGCCAAGGAGCGTGCCAGCTCTGGGGCTGCTGTGTGCCTGCTTGCCGTGGGCTGGGTGGTACTTGGCTGGGCCCCGGGTTGGAAGGTGTTGAGAGAGAAGGTGCTGCTGCTGCTGCTGCAACAGCTCAGATGGAGGAGGAAGTGGGAAACTGGAGGCAGGGCAGGCACGGGGCCCTGACACGGGCGAGCACATCCTCCCTAGAAAGGCCTGGCATTCGAAGGGCCCACTGACCTCTCCAGGGCCCTGGTATTCACACTCCCTGATCCCATTATACACAAGGACGTGAGGAGTCATGGGCTTAGGGATCCCAGATCAAGGGGTGTCTAGCACTAGGGGAGCCAACAAAAGAGCATCTCCCTTGGTTGGGGGGGGTGGACTCAGGTCCCAAAGGAGTAAGGATTCTCCCTCCTTGGGGTAAGAGACCCTTCCCATGCCACCAGGCCCCGGGCAGGGTGTCCTACACTGTTGTGCCTTTCCCCAAGGGAAAAATGGAACTTCCACCTCCCCAGGTCCCCAAAGACCCCCCCAACAATATCTGGAGGCAGATGCCGACCATCTTTTTCTTAACAAAATCTAACCCTCAGTCTCCCATTGATCAGATGACCCTCAGCCCTCTTCCCCACCCAGGTGAGGGGCTACTCCAGGTCCACCTGCAGCTTCTCTTTATCCCCAGGGGGAGGCAGAGGAGGAAGGGATAGAGGGAGGTGTGTTGCTATGGGTTCTTGCTAGAGCAGACCTGGTGGTGTCAGGCAGGAGGAACACCAGGGAAAAAGACATTTTTTTAAACCAAAGCCCCAGACAGCTGGCTATTCTATGCTACATCTGCCCCCCCAAATCCCACCAGCCCCAGGCCAAGAGACCCTCAACATCTCTGCCTCTGGGCCTGCCTCCCAACCCCTAGTCCTGGTCCCTGGGTGGTAAGGTTCTCCACGGCTCACACTCCCTTCTTTGGTGCCCTCCCCCAAGGGCAGGTGTTCCAAGGAGGCTAGGAGGCTCCCAGGTTCCAAGGGTACCTTTCCCTGCCCTCTTCCCTTCCTCCACCCTGCCCCCTTTCCCCACTCAGCCTGTTACTACTGGAGAATCGATTCCTAGCTTCACTTCGCTGCACGCTGACCTAGTTTCTGCCTCAGTGCAGAAGGGACACGTCCTTACACGTAGAGCCGTGCTTGGCCGAGAAATGCATGCTCCATGCGTTCAGGATAGCCTGATGCAGGAACTTACGTTGTCCTTTCAAACACGCTGAGATTCAACACGTACCCACACGCATGTCCAAAAATACCTCCACAACTCAGGAACTTGCGAGGGACCTGCTCATAGACACACACAGGATTAACAGACATGCGGACAGGCATACACGTCCCCATAAGCCACAGACAATTCTCCACAGGGGCACCAAGGGGCCTCCCCACAGCCCCACTGTTTCCAACTCCTGCTTCTGAGTCCCCATCCTCTTAGCCAAAATAACACCAAAGGAGGCTCACGGCTTCTCGGGCCATGAGAACCAGATCACTCCCAACCTGGGAATGTATCCTCCTCTCTCCAGTCTCCCCTCTTCTCTCCAGGGCACCCACCTTTTAGAATTGTAAGCAGTAATACCTTATTTTCCCACAAGACCCTGTACTTCCATGCTGCTGCTGCTGCTAAGTCGCTTCAGTCGTGTCCGATTCTGTGCGACCCCATAGACGGCAGCCCACCAGGCTCCCCTGTCTCTGGGATTCTCCAGGCAAGAACACTGGAGTGGGTTGCCATTTCCTTCTCCAATGCATGAAAGTGAAAAGTGAAAGTGAAGTCGCTCAGTCCTGTCCAAATCTTAGTGACCGCATAGACTGAAGCCTACCAGGCTCCTCTGTCCATGGGATTTTCCAGGCAAGGGTACTGGAGTGGGTTGCCATTGCCTTCTCCGTGGGAAGAACCAAAGGTGGCGGACACTTCCCATCTGTTTTCATGGCAATAGACAAGGTCCTGTGACCTGGGTCTGTGGCGATCACAGGAAGCAGGTAAGGCAAGCTGCACTGTGGGGCCTCTAGAATCTTAATCCCTCTCAGCTGTTCCTCTGTTAAATGCCAAATCGCACAGGTAGGAAAATGAAAGCCTCCGTAAAGGGTTAGGCCCCATGACATAAATGCGAGAAGTCACTGTTTATTCTGCCTGCTGATGTGATGTCTGTGTGGTGGGCCAAGGGAAGGCTCAAGCCATCAGCCACCTTGCCCACATCCCTCAAATTTCAAAGACTCTGGCTCTTAATTCCCAGAATGCCTCTCCAATTCAAGTCTTGCTGTCATCCTGGGCAGCCGTGGGGTTCCTGCAGAACCCCCAAAGTAGGCAGCCTCCTCTGGCCACCCTCCCCTCCTTCCAGCCTGCAGCCTCCCTGCTTCCTCCATAGCTGCCCTGTGCCCTCTGGGCACCCTCACCCTCTCACACTTCTCCATTTCCTACTGAGATCTTGCCCCTACTTGGCCTTCAACTTTGTCCCGTCCATCCCTTGAAGGCATTGTTCGGGTCCTGTACTTCCTCTGCGCTGGGCCCACCCGTCTGCCGGCTGCAATCCTGGATCCCAGCCCCAGAGCCCAAGCTCAGCTGGAGAAAAAGCACCCTCATCTCGGAAGTTTGATGTCTCCACCAATTCCCAGTTTCCAACTGTCTCTGTATTGTTAGAAGATCCCTTCTCTCAACTTTACTTTTTCTGACCCCCTCAATCCTCTACCCAGCTCTTCCCTGCCCCACACTGTACTCCTTAACTTAGTCCCGCTTCTCAGAGAAAATGGAAGCTCTCCAGAAAATACTCCCTCCCTCTCCCACAGCTGCCAACGTGCCTTGAATGTACACATGTATGTACATGTACACACACTCACACGTGTTTGAGAACACTCATTTCCTGCCCTGTCACCAAGTTCTGGGTCCCAGCTCCTTCCCTTCAGCAGAGGCCCCACTCCCTCACTCATCATTTTTCCAGCATCTTTAACCCTACCCTCTCCCCCAGCTCCACTGTAATTATGCTTGATCCTGAGTCCCCTTCTAGATCCTTCCCCATCTCTTTCCTTCATATTCAGCTTCCTCCAAAGAGATGTCTGAACTTGCTGAATCTACTTCTTTACTGCCTGTTTCACCCATCCATCCCCCAGCCCGCCTTCCAATGCTGCCCTGGAAGGGGCCACTAGAGTCATCAGTCACCTCCTGGTTGCCAAAGCTGGTGGATGTTCTTCATCCCTTATTTGAGCTGATCCTCGTGTGACTTCCCTTGTGGCTCAGCAGTAAAGAATCTTCCTGCAATGCAGGAGCCACAGGAGATGCAAGTTCAATACCTGGGTCAAGAAGATCCCCTGGAGGAGGACATGGCAACCCACTCCAGTATTCTTGCCTGGAGAATCTCATGGACAGAGGAACTTAGGAGGTTAGTCGCAAAGAGGTGGACACAGAGCTGGACATGATTGAAGCAACTGATCACACGCGCACATGCTGCATTCAACATGGTTCCTCACTCTCTTGATGAATTTTCCTCTTGGTTCTCTTATTAGTTAGGGTAAGTCATATTGTATTCGTTAGGCTTTCTATTTTTCTGTTGTACTAGTTAGGTTGAAAAGTGAGAAAAGAAAAAGTGAAAACTTTAGTCGCTCAGTGGTGTCCAACTCTTTGCAACCCCTTGGACTGTAGCCCATCAGGCTCCTCTGTCCATGGAATTCTCCAGACAAGAATACTGGAGTGGGTAGCCATTCCCTTCTCCAGGGGATCTTCCCGACCTAGGGCTCGAACCAGGGTCTCCTGCATTGGCAGGCGGATTCTTTACCGGCTGAGCCACCAGAGAAAGAAAGAAACCTTACATTCTTTGAGCTGCTATCTTTTTTGGGTCTCTTTGTTATAGGAGTTTAGCCTAACTAATACAACTTAAATAGGCTAATACAACTTAGCCTAACCCAGCTAATGTAACTAGTTAGCCTAATAAAAATGGTTAGGCTCGCTCACATTCTGAGTGAATATTCCAGGTCAGTGAGGAACTCCCCTCATAGTCATTTGGAGACCCAGGTTCTTTCTGTGGTGTTGCTGCACTGCCCCCTAGGGCTTATCGGTGACTCAAGACCAAAGCTGGGTGACCGCGTTGTGGGGCTCCAGCCTCAGGAAGGAGAAAGGGAACATAGGGAGGTTATACCTAGAGTCTTACAGCCCAGGCAGAGGAGGGTGCCCTCACACTGCCCCCCTCAGCCTCCCACTGGTGGGGTGAAATCACACAGCCAGGCGTGGCAACGGGGAGCTGGGAAGCAAGTCCACCCAGGCAGCCTCCGGGCGCAGACGTCGATGGATGACCAGCAGGGGTCGCCAAAGCTTCCATGGCGCCCCTCCCCATCCTTTCTGTCATCTTAGTTAATGTCCCTCAGGGTTCTATTCTTGGATCTTTCCCACTGGATGCACATTCCCTGATCATTCCTGTTCAGTCATACACTGATGACTCCAAACACTTCTATCCCCAGCCCAAACCTCTCTCTTGAACAGCAGACCCACCTGGGCACCAGGGCCAAAAGTTGAGATTCAAGCTAGACTCCTCCCGCCTTCACCCCACACTCCACCCATCACCAAGGCCTACAATTCTGCTTTATAAAGGCCTCTCCTCTCCTTCTCCCCGCAAACTCCCTCATTTTCTCTCACAGGCTCCAAACTCATCTCCCTGCCTCTGCCCACTTCACACCATTCTCCAGTGACATGTGAGGCTCCCAGTCCTGAGCCCTCTTCTCTTCCCACTTATTAGTCTTTCCCGAAGCCCCCATCCAGCCTCCCAACCTATGTTCCCAAGGACACCCAAGTGACTCACGTGAGTGCATCTCTGGCCCTGCCTGCTTCTCTGACCTTCAGACCCACCTAGCCACTTGGATGCCTCAAAAGCACCTTGGACTCTACATGCCTGAACCTGAGCTCAGGAGGTTTCCCCCTGCTCACCCAGCACAGTGTTTCCTGTCTCATTGCCAACCCAGCGTCTAAAGCCACAGACCCAGGACTTGCTCTTGTCACCTCCCTCTCCCTCATCCCCAGTGTCTAACCCTCACTTCTTCCAGTCAGTTGTACCTGCATCCACTTCACTTCACATCTACATCCCCCCACATCCGTCCTCCCAAGGCAGGCCACCATTATCTCTTGCCTGGACTCTGACAGTGGCCTCCTCACCAGCCTTCCTACACCTGCCTTTGTCCCCCTTGTCCACACCAACGCCACAGTGATCCTCTCCAAACACCATAAATCTGATTGTCACACTTAAAACCCACCTCTTATCTTGTTGGTGTTGGCAGAACAGGCCAGGATCCTTACCTTGGCCTCCAAGACCATACCCGCCTCTGCCCAGCCTCTCCCCTGACTCGGCCCTGCCTATACCTTGCTCTTTGATGTGCCTTGCTCCCCGCTCCAGCCCCAGGACAATTATCCATTCTGTTCCCTCTGCGTGGAACACTCTTCCTTCCTTCTCCTTGTTGTTAACCTCTAGCCATCATTCCAAGCTCATCTCAAGCTTCATTTCCCCCAGAGAAGCTTCTTCTGTCTCCCTGACCAGGGTAAGCCCTCCTGGTACAGCCTCTTACACTCATCTCCTTCACACTTGTCTCAGCTGCATGATTATTGATGATTGCTCTCTCTCTCTCTCTCTCTCTGTCTCTCACACACACACACACACACACACACACACACACACACACAAGAAGGTCAGAATCCTACCATTCTGCTCACCACTGCCCTCATCTCTTGTCACGTAAGCCCTGTGTTCCTGGCAATATGATCTGTTCAAGAGGCCCACTCACTCAAGTCACGAATTCCTCCCTACCCCTCATGCCTCCACTCACACAAACTCCTCCTCTGGCACCTCCTTGACTTGCTCCATGGTCCCCTCAGCCACATGGGTCTCCATCTCCATGCTGGTCACGCTGTTCTATGACTGTTCGCTCACTCATCTCTCTCCCTTCCTAAGCTGTGAGCTTTGGGGAGAAAAATATGGGAGTTCTGTCATTGCTTATCTCTAGTTCATAGCCCATTGTCCAGGACAGTTAATGCCTGAGTAAATGTTAGCTCTCTTCACTGCCTCTGCCAATTCATTTAAAACTGTGCTGCACAGCTTGATGCATGAAGCTGAAAACTGGAAATGACCCAAACATCTATCAACAGAATACATCAATTGTAGAATATTCATACAATGAAACCCTGCTGCATGGC
The DNA here is from genome assembly GCA_024291935.2 of Okapia johnstoni. Lineage (NCBI taxonomy): Eukaryota > Metazoa > Chordata > Mammalia > Artiodactyla > Giraffidae > Okapia > Okapia johnstoni. Next base: position 22,369,082 of record CM044306.1, on the reverse strand, counting down.
AATGCAAAAAATAAACCACTGCCACACACAACAGCATGATGAAGCTCACATGCATAAGGTTGAACAAAAGGAGCCAGACCCAGAAAGTGCCTTCCATTTCTATGGGCGGTCAAAAACAGGCAAAATAAATCTCTGGTTAATAGAGGCAGCATGGTGATTATCTCCGGTGATTATTGACCGGCAGAGCTTCCTAGAGGGCTGGAAAATGTTACTCACCTACACCTGGGTGGTGATCATACAGGTATATCCATGTGTAAATATTAATCAAGCTGGATTTTTTTATGCACTTTGAAGTAGATACCTTGGAGACTTCCCTGGTGGGCCAGTGGTTAAGAATCCGCTTGCCAATGCAGGGGAAATGGGTTCGAGCCCTGGTTCAGGAAGATCCCACATGTGCAGCCCACATGCTCTAGAGCCACTACAATGAGAAGCCTGAGCAACTAGAGAGTAGCCTACCCATAGCAATGAAGACCCAGCACAGCCAAAACTCTTAAAAAATTTAAAAAGTAGATAACTTTACCTCTATTTTTTAAGTACTATCATTTTGCAAAAAAATTATGAATAATAGCCCTCCTGTGTCTGACAGTCACTTCCTGCTAGTTTCTTCTGATTCTAACTGAAGGCCAGAGAGTGTAATCCACTCAGGTAGAGTCTCCCAGCACGTCTGTGGACAGCCCACATCCTACGGAGGGGACTATGTGTCCTGCTTTTCCCATGCAACTAAAAGCTCTATGGGGTAGGCTCTGTGTCTTTGTGTTTCTGGCACAGAGCTCAACAGTCTCCAAATGGTGGGGGACTACCCTGAGTCTGTAACTGGTTGCTACTGGGGTGTTGAAACATGGCAGCAGGGTGGTCATTAAGAGCCCCAATTAAGAGCCCCAACTCTAGAGACTTCCCTGGTGGTCCAGTGGCTAAGACACCCTGCTCTCAATGCAGGGGGCCCAGGTTCGATCCCTGGTCAGGGAACTGGATCCCACATGCTGCAACTAAAGAGTTCACATGCTGCTACTGCTAAGTCGCTTCAGTCGTGTCCGACTCTGTGTGACCCCATAGACGGCAGCCCACCATCTGCCGTCCCTGGGATTCTCCAGGCAAGAATACTGGAGTGGGTTGCCATTTCCTTCTCCAGTGCATGAAAGGGAAAAGTGAAAGTGAAATCGCTCAGTCGTGTCCGACTCTTAGCGACCCCATGGACTGAAGCCTACCAGGCTCCTCCGTCCATGGGATTTTCCAGGCAAGAGTACTGGAGTGGGGTGCCATTGCCTTCTCCCAAGAGTTCACATGCCACAGCTAAAAAGATTTCACATTCTAAAGATCCTGCGTGCCTCAAGGAAGACTGAAGATCCTATGTGCTGCAACTAAGACCTGGCACAGCCAAATAAATAAATAAATTTTAAAAAAGAGCATAAACTCTAAGGGCATAATTCTGTAGCTGTGTGGGCGTAATCCCTCTGTACCTCAGTTTCTTCATCTGCAAAATGGGGACTATAATAGTACCTACCTCATCGTGTTCTGAGGATTAGATGAGTGACTAAGTATAAAACCCTTAGAACAGTACCTGTACGTGTTTGCCATATACGTGTTTGCTATGATAACCTCGATTCAGAAAAACCCAGGCAGACAGTTCAGAGCGAAACTCTGCTTCTGCACTCGCTGTGCCACCTCAGGCAAATTGATTAACCTTCCTGAGCCTCCATTTCCTTATCTATTAATCAGAGATAATAATATCTATCTATTGTTATAAAAGCAAAATAATGCCTGCAAATCCTCTGGCTAAGTTCCTGTGTGCAGAGGCCAAGTCTTCCACATCCCTCTCCTCAACCCCCAGCACGGGGAGTCGTTCAATTGCTTGGAAGAATGAACCCTTCCCCACCCAGCCTTCGCCTGCGTCGGTCCTCCTTCTCACGCTAGCAGACAGCAGCATCTAGTGGACATTTCTGGAACTGCAGGCTTCCCAACTTCCACTGGCCAAGCTGGGTGCAGTCCGTTTGATAACCCTTTTGCAATATACACTTTGCATTGGACAAGTATGCGTTAGGTGTCTGCCCTGTACAGGACCTAAATAAAACGAATCAAGATACACAAGATAACTGTAGAGGGTGCAAGAAAAAAATCACAATTAGAACCTTATCAATACCCTAATTTTCTATCTTAAAATTAGTACCGGGATTTGGCATACTGAACAGTGTCTTGTTGGGAAGTTTTTACTCGCAGGAGTGATATCCAAGTGGCCGCCATTTCATGTCAACGACTCTCAGTGAAGGTCAAAACAATGAAATGAAAGGTGATTCCCTTAGAGTAGCCCGACTAGCTTTCGGCTCTCCGCGGAGAGGAAAAGCGGGAGTGTTTGGCTCTAAAGCCCATATTCTTCCACCACACTTCACTACCTCTCCCCAGACACAAAAGAGTGAAGACGGTCTAGCAGTAGCACAGATCGCATCCAACTAGAGGAATCAAGGAAGACTGCATGGAGGAGAAGGCATCGTACATGGGAAATGAAAATAGAGAAAGAGTGGGTGGCTGGGGAAGGAAGGGCATTCTGGTGTGATGGACCACACGGTGTATAAAGTGAAGTAACAGGGATAGGCTGGACAGGAGAGTTAGAGCCAAATCAGACGGAATAGACAGGCCAAGGAGGCTGCATTTAATAAAATCAGGGGACCCACTGAGTAAGAAGGTAACATGATCCAAGGGTATCAGAGAAGAACCAGAGATTCAGAAACTAGTTAGGTGGGCAAGAGTCCAGACTAGACTCGTGGGAGCGGCACCATGAGGGAGAGAATAAGAGATACACATCCTAAGGAGGGGACTATGTGTCCTGCTTTTCCCGTGCAACTAAAAGCTCCTTTTGATAGGCTCTGTGGTGAGGCTAGAAGCAGGGGGAGGCTTGGAAATTTATAAAAGTGGGTCAAATGGGAGAAGTCAGGGAAGAATTCACAGTGCTGAGATGATAAGGAGAGCTGTAATCAGAAGGTGGACTTGACCAGAGGACTGATGTGAGCAGGGAATGGAGACAATGAGCTGGGTGAGTGGAAGTTGCCAGCATCCATGCGGAGACAGGGCACCGAAGTTCAGGAGAGGGGCTGGACTGGAGAGAGGGGGCAGGCACAGTCATCTGGGAGTCACTTACTTATGCCTGTGCCAGCGGAAGACTTGGGAGAAGACAAAAAAAGTCATGTGGGGAGACATGGGGACAGAGGGCAGATGTGACCTGATGTCATAGGTCTGCCTCGCATTAAAGCTTCCTGGGGACAGAGGAAGATGAGGTGGCCAGGAAGACAGAAGGAACTTTGGAGAGAGAAAGTCAGGAGACCCTGGCGCACGTCCAGCAGCGTCACAGGTCATGGAGTGATTCAGGGGCCAGGGCGGCTGAGAGGCAACCATTGGATGTGTGATTGGGGGTTGTCAGGGGTGACTCTGGAAAGAGCAGTTTCGGGGCAGGAATCAAGCAGCAAAGATTTAAGAGGCAAGAGGCAGAGAGTATGGAGCAGCGGGAGGCTCTCAGGAGGAGAGAGGTGATGATGAGCAGAGCTGGATTAAAGGGAAGGCAGCCAAGGTGCCTTGGAAAGAAAATTGAAAGAAGTGCCCCCTCTCAGGGTCATGCAGGTGGCCCAGGGGCGGACACGGGGTCCCAGAGCTGTTGAGAGGTAGAGACCCTCTAGGACTAAAGGACCTGAGATAACCCAGGAAGGGAACTTAGAGACCCAGGCAGAAGCCAAGACCCTTCAACCTCCACATTCAGGCAAAAACAAGGGTGGCTGGTGGTAGAGCTGGGGGAGGGGAGGGACGGACAGAGGGGAGGGAGCAGGGGCTGGAGACATTGAGAGAGACACAGAGTGAGAATGGAGGAAATCAGCGAGGGAGGGAGAGCTTCCCTGGGGCCTTCCCGGGGGGGGGGGGGGGGGGGGGGGGCGGAGATTCTGCCCACCCCGCCTCTGTTAGGAGAAGGGCGAGTCCCAGCATCCTTGGTTCAACCTGAGGAAAGCAAGGGCTCCAGTTCTACTTTCCTCAGGCTGCTCCAGTTCAGGGAGGCTCGTGGCCCCAGCTCTAGTGGGACTGTGCCCCACACCAACCCAACACACGCTTCCTTTACCCAGGAAGTCTGAGCAAGTTTTTCCATCCTGGGATTTAAGTTTCTGTAGTGGGCTGAATGGTGGCACTGAAAAAGGTAAGTCCCCAGAATCTGTGAGTGTGACCTTATTTGGAGAAAGGGTCTGTGCAGAGGTAATTAAATTAAGGTTGTCAAGAAGAGATCATCTGGATTATCCAGGCGGGCCCTAAATCCAACGACAAGTGTTCTTACAAGAGACAGAAGAGGGGAAGGCCGTGTGAACATGGAAGCAGACACTGGAGGAAGGCAGCCACAAGCCAAGGAACGCCCGGAGCCTGGAGCCACCCAAAGCTGGAGGAGGCCAAGGGTTCTCCCCTAGAACCTCCGAAGGGAGCACAGCCCGCAGTCGCCTTGATTTCGGACTTGTAGCCTCCAAAACTGTGAGAGAATACAGTTCCGCTGTTTCAAGCCCCCCAAGGTTTTGGCAGTTTGTTGCAGCAGCCCAAGGAAAGTAACATAGCTCCCTACTCTCTAAACTGTCTAGAAAGATTCTAGGGGTGCTTCTGAGTCTCCATTCTGCAAGGAGAGGAGCTCCAGGTCTGGACAAAGGTGTGGTTTTTAACTCACTGCCCAGCCCCTTTCCAGGTGAAGATTAAAATTTTGACTTGGAGGAGGAGGAAAACTAAAGGAACAGCATCCTCGCCCACTCCTTAAAGAAGGAAGAGTCCCCAGAGAGTACTTCATGACCCACCCGCTCCTCTTCTTCGCCCAGAGCTCACGCATCCCATCCAGGCTGGTCGAAAGGGCCAAAAGAGCAAGGAGCTCTTTAAAAACTGGAGTCTGCCTTTCTCAATTTCTCCTTGCAAACCTTGCACACGCCCCCACCCCCCACCCCGCTTCACAGCGACCCTGTCCTCACCCCTCACGTCTGCCTTCTTCCTCGGCTTTCCCCATTCTTGGGGGGCAAGATAAGATGGATACCCCTGAAGCACAGGCATGGAAGGCACTCCCCCACCCTCCTCCCTCCTCCCCACAACACAGCTGGAGGGGGAGGGGAGGTCAGCAGGGTTCATAAAGGCCAGATGTTGAGGAGAAAGAGAGCACTGCCCAACCCACACCCACCCACCCCACCCCCACTCCCACCCCCAGCAAAAGAAAAATTAAGAGAGACAGCTTTTAAAACAAACAAAACTTTTGTGGTCCAAAACAGTTTGTTTTTTTTTTCTTTCAAAAATCTGCTCTATGCAAACATTAACAACTTTTTACAAAGCATTTTCACAGAAAAGGAGACAAGTCCTTCCCCAGTATCATATGTGGGAATTGTTCCTCCCTCCTCCCTTCTTGGGGGAAAAGGGGAAAAAAACAATATTCACTAGTGCGGTTAGAAGGGTCACTGGGTCCCTCACTATTGGGCAGATCGGCAACCCCAAGGTTCCCCTCAAACCTAAACTTGGAATTTCCCTAAGAGCTAAACTCCCCAGACCTCACCTGGGTGGAGAAAGTAAGTCCACTCCCCTCTGACTCGCTCCCCTCCCCCAGGAAAACAGAACTTCTGACCTCAAAACTAATCCCTGGCCCTGCCTCTTTCGGATCCATCAGGTCCCTGACAACTCCCGAAATGCCTGAAGTTGGGTGGGAGGAGAATGCTAAAGGTTCCTCAGCCCAGTTCCCATCCAGACTCAAACTGAGTCCCTTCAAACACCCCCACTGGACCTTGTGGTTAGGCCAAGAGCCCTTTCATCTACCCCCTCCACAAAGAGCAGCTTGTCTTGTTTCTAGCCTTGAAGGAGGCTGAGTTTGGGTGTCCAAAGAATGGCCCTAGGCGTGCCCTCTACCTCCATACCCTCCATCCTTAAACGGTGGAGAGGACCTGGAAGGAAGGGCAACTTGTTTGGTCTGATTTTATTGATTTCTTCCACTTTCCATTACTTTCCCTGGGATGGTCTCTGGCTCCTTCCCCAGGCAGTCTGTACTTCTGAAAGGCAGGAGGTTCCTCAGCCTTGCCCCTCCTAATACCAGGATTAAACTAGAGGAGGTGGCAGACTCATGGCAGGGGTAGGGGTAGGTGGGGTGGGGGGGGTGGGGGTGTCCTCTTTTACCCATCAGATCTCATAACCTGAAAGCAAACGGAATACTGAAGCAAACTCCAAAACTGGACAAAGGGGAAAGACTGGTGGCTGAGAATGAAGACCTCGGTAACTAGGGGTCACTTGACTCGGGGGACCCTAGGAAAAGAACCGGGAGAGGGTGATCTTACCCTTGCCTAAGCTGCTCCCATCCCCATGAAGGCTACAGTGGTGCTTGGAGGCTAGGGAAGGCCTGAGGGGAGTGAAGGGTTAAAGGCCTGGATGGTGGGGGTAGAGGATGCCCCCAGGGAGCTGCCAATCACCTCCCCACCCCCACCGCAGCCCCCACCCCATCCCCAGGCTCGCCCACAGAAACAACCGGTTTGTCCATCACCAAGGTCTCTCTCCCTCTTTTTTTTTGCTCCTCTTTGAGTCGTAGCCTCCTCGACTCCCCCTGGGGTGAAGGCCCTGCCCCCAGAGATCCGAGATGGAAGAGGGGAGGGATTGGAATCTACGTCTTTAAGCCTTTTTCGGTTAAGCCGACTCCAGTCCTTGGTTCTTCTCCAAAGGATGAGGGGGAGGGGGTGTCACTGCAACCAGTTAGGTGCTTGAAGATCACTGTCATTTGAGGTCCTTCTGACCACAGTCCATAAAACCTGAAGAGGACAGGCAAAGGTGAGAAGTGAGGTTCCATTCTCGAGCCCGCAGTCTGGCCCCCCAGTTTACCCCCTTGGCAGAAGAGGTCTCACGCTCAGGGCTGCTCCAAGTTGATTCCCCAGAATTTGAGGCCGGGGGGCTCAGGGACAGCGGGACCCCCTATCTGCCACCTCCACAACGGGTGGGCAGGCGGGGGCTTAGCGTCTCCCTGGAGGCGAAGCGAGGATGCCGGCCCTAAGTCTCCGTCCTCCCCCACCACCAGGGCCGGGGGGCAGGGGAAGCAGTCGAGGAGACTGAAGGTGCTCGTGGTGGGGAGCGTCGGGGTAGGTCGGCGGGGCTGCGCGCTGCGTCGGGGGGGCGCCGGCCGCCGGCGTTTCTTGGCGGCTCCTCGGGCGGGCCCTTTCGCTGGGGGCCGCTCGGGCCCCCGGCGCAAACTCGGAGTGTCGAGGGCGAAACCCTTCGCGTAACACCATAGTTTCGAGCGGCGGATCAGACGATTGAAATGTTCCTGGCGGAGATCGCCGGGCGCGGCCGGAGCTTCGCTGGCCGTCGAGGGGCTGGAGGCCGGTGCCTCGGGGGCGACCTTCGGAGGGTTTCCATCGACTGCGGCCGTCTGGCTCGGCGGGGGCGGTTCCGGCGCGGCCCCAGGCCCCATGGGCTCAGAGGAGAGGCCCGCAGGTGGCGGCGGAGGCCGAGAACCTGGCTCCTGATGCGGGCTAGCGGCGGGGCCAGGCTGAGAGTCGAGAGCCAGGGCTGGCCTAGGCGGAGCCGAGACAGAGCTGGTCGGAGATTCCCGAGGGCGCCGGGGCGCCGGGCAGTGGCCGGGAGGTACGCCGGAGCGAGCGCTGAAGTGCGGGAAACTGCCTCCGCCCTCTTCCTCCTCGCCGCGGCCCCGGCACACTGCGGCGTCGGCATCCTGGCGGGCCGGGGAGTTGGGATCGCTGGACCGCCCGGCCTGTCCCGCGAGGTGCTTCAGGCCATCCGGGGCCCTGCCGCCGGTGCACAGCGGGGCGCAAGGGCCCAGCAGCACCGGAGCCCGCGGCGCCAGCTCCCCAGGCCCCAGGCCCAGAGAGGACGCCCGGGGTTTGGCAAGGGCGCAAAAGGCAAGGGCACGCAGGCACAGAGGAGAGAACTCCTGGGTCCCCCGACGCGGCTTCCGGGGTGTGTGGGGGAGCAGGGTGACCCTCGCGGGGACCCCGGCACTGCGAGGCGGGGAGAGGGGCACAGAGTCTCCATGGAACTTTCCGGGGGGGTGCCCACTGAGGGGGCCCTGGTCCCAGCGGCGGGATGCCCTGACTGCCCGAAGAGCCCACGGGCGAGGGGAACATCGCCCCCCCTCGACGGGGAGGTCTCTGCTCTCGAGCGCCCCCGGCCCGCACCCGTGGGCCACGGAGCTCCGGGTCCCTCTTCGATCTCGTCACGCGGCCCTCTCGGCGGCCGGACTCCTGGGTCCCTGTGAGTCCCGGCGCGGTCGGCCGCCCTTTCCTGCCGCCGCGAGCCCTGTGCAGCCTCGGCGGGAGCCCCTCTTGAGTTGCCCGGAGCGCAGAGGCTGGGGAAACAAAGCGGCCGGCGGCCGCGGGAGGCGGGAAGGACCCCGGGCCCGGCACCCGGTGCCGGGGCCCAGGCGGCGGGGAGGGCGCCTTCCGCCCGCTCGGCTTCTTTCTTCCCCGCTGGCTCCCGGAGACCGCGTTATAGAGAACTGCCCCCTCGCTGCCCCAATACCAGCGCCGGGGCCGCGAGCCCGCCGCTGATTGGGCGGCACTGCTGGTGACGTTGGCCGGGACCCCACCCCTCCCGCGGCACCGCCCCCATCCCCATTCCGCACACAGACACACACACGTGGACCCGGCGCGGCGGCGGCTGGGAGGGAGGAAAGGAGGGTGCGTGCGCGGGTGGGATACCGACCGGCTAAATGCGCCGCTGCACGTGGCGCAGTGGCGTCTCAGTGTTTAGTAGCCGCAAAGCCCTTCATTTTTTCCCTCAGCAGTCATGGTTTTCGCATCCATAAAATGGGAACGTTCACATCTACCCACTTGGGGCTGCGTGAGTCAAACAGAGGTGAATCTCAAAGCGAAGTTGAAAGAAAAGATGAAAAGAGGTTGTTTAACAGCTTTGCACAGCAAGGACTCCTGAGGGCAGAGAATGTTCCCTACCTCTCTGTTTCGATCGCCTAGAACAGTGCCTGGTACACAGTGGGTTCAAAAACGTTGAATGAACAGTTAGGAATTCAGTGAGTGTGTGTGCAAGATGAAAAAAGGAAGAATTAAATTTGGAGAGGAGGAGTATCATTACACCCATGAAAGATGATAAATAGACTTTCTCAGTACCTGTTTCCATTTCTCACTTAACTTATAACCGGCCCCTTGAGCAAATTCTGAAGGGCTGGCTCTGCCGCATCCCCTCACATCCCAAGATTATGCCCTGTGAGGCTTGAACTGCCAAAATGGGTTGAGGAGACCAGAGGAGGAGATACATATACCCTCAGTCTTATCTCCCCTAGGGAGAGTAAAGCAAAGAAAACGTGAATTCCATTAAAAACCCTGATAAGGGAGGGCCATGTACCCGCAGCACGTTCCATCCTCTTACCCTTGTTTAGTTTCTGTAGAGCTCACTATTGTATGAAAATCTGTGAATGTATTTCTCTTTATTGTCTGTCTCTCCCATTAGTCTGGAAATGAGCTGATGAGAAATTTGTCTTGATCACTTCTGCAACCTCAGTGCTTTGAACAGTGCCCAGATTTAATAGGTGCTCAACAAATATTTGTAAGTGAATGAATGAATCCCTGGAATATTCTTCTCCTGATAAAAATAGGGTCATTGGACTGCTTCCCATCCCCAGAAATATAGAGACTGATACGATGACATGGAATAAGGGCATGTTTGTGTGGGGTGGAGAAGGGAATGACAGAGGATGAGATGGTTGGATGGCATCAACAACTCAATGGACATGGGTTTGGGTAGACTCCTGCAGTTAGTTATAGATAGGGAGGCCTGGCGTGCTGCGGTTCATGGGGCCACAAAGAGTCGGACACGACTGAGCGACTGAACTGAACTGAACTGAACTGAACTGATGGGTGGTCAGAGAGAGAAACATCTTACTCCCCAGCAGGGGTAAGAGAGGGTTTCTGTAAGGAAACAAATAATGCAGCTTGTATCCTGGTCTTTCTGGTGATGACAACAGAAGTACTGTTTCTCTGACATGTCATCCTGTAACATTTGGGCAGAAAAGGATCAGGAAGCTCTGCTTCCCTTACAACCCTTTTGCAAAAGCTAGAGGTGAAGACCCCAAGGTAAGGCTAGCATTTGAGGAACAAGGGGCCGTGATGTTCAATTGCTCGAAGCACTCACCCCTTAGCATCTTCTACAGAAGAAGTCTGCAGGGAAGTTGCCATGAGGGAGGATCCTGGGATCCTGCCAGGTTTGGAAGAAAGTTCTGGAAGGATGATGATCTTCACAGTTGTCTCTTTTGGTGGACAGTGCTGAAAAGTTTTACCCTGGAGACTGCAATACCAGATTTCTTTTGCTTATGGAGGAGGGGGCATGTGCTTCAATCTGACCCTACTCCATACTCTGCAGCTAAGATGCCAGGGGAGTGGGCTTGGGCCCCACCAGTGGGCTTGAGTTTCCCACCTCTGGGAAACTCTTTTTATGGCCTAGAGCCTCACTATATTTGCATCATCATGCCTAGTACAGTGTTGACAGGAGAGAACACACACAAAAATTTTAGTATAAATAAATGAATAAATCTTATATAGCAATAGATCAATGGGCTCCTTTCTCCCACTCTGAAAGTCACCAGTCCCACCAATTGACATTTAGGAGCTTTATTGGGGATCATTACTTTATTGGGGATCATTGAGGCCATCCATGGAGGAGGAATTCCCTCCACCTCCACTTTCCCTCCTTCCCTTTCCTTGAATCAAACACCCCAGAATACAGCCCAGCAGTGAAACAGCAGAGGTAGTGAGTAACTCTCCAGCTAAAAGAACCTGGAGTCATGGAACCTCCATTGTCAGAAGGCTTGGACCAGGGGTGCCAGCTGTGCAACCCTGGGCAGGTTACCTGGGCACTCTGAGTTTCAACGTGTCCCTATCAGTGGAAAGACACAACAGTAACTTCCTCACAAACCTTATCAGGAGGGTGGAAACGATGTGTGGGCTGACCCAGCTGTTGCAATTCCTGTTGCCTACGGTAGAGGACACTCGACCCCGTTCTCAGCCTGGATGAGGAGACCAGTTTCTTCAGAAACCTGTCCTCCTTCCCAGAGGCTGGATACAGGATCCCATTTGACTCCTTAGGAATAAGGGATAGGAAGGGCCCCTCAAGACCTGGATGCCAGTCTTCCCTTTCTGTGGCTCATCTGAGTCTCATCCAAAGGCCTGTGTTCAAGGATTTGGGAGCAGGGGACCTGCCCACTTTCCCCAGAGGAAGATACAGTGGGGAATAGTAATTTCTATAGTACTGATGTCATTCCAATCTCTGTCCTAAGAACTTTATGTTAATTTTATGAACTTTATGTTAATCCCCATAATAATTCTATGAGGTACTTAAGTTCCAATACTTTGGCCATCTGATGTGAAGAGTTGACTCATTGGAAAAGACCCTGATGCTGGGAAAGATTGAGGGCAGGAGGAGATGGATGCGACAGAGGATGAGATGGTTGGATGGCATCACTGACTCAATGGACATGAGTTTGAGCAAACTCCGGGAGATAGTGAAGGACAGGAAAGCCTGGCTGGCGTGCTGCAGTTTATGGGGTTGGAAAGAGTTGGACGTGACTTATCGACTGAACAACTTTTTTTCATTGAATAATAGTTGATGTACAATGTTGTGTTAATTTCTAGCATACAGCAAAGTGATTCAGTTATACATACATGTACATACTCTTTTTCATTATGGTTTGTTACAGGATATTGAATATAGTTTCCTGAGCTATACTGTAAGACCTTGTTTATCTACTTTATATATAGTAGTTTGTATCTGCTAATCCCATACTCCTAATTTATCCCTCCCCACCTCCTTTCCCCTTTGGGAACCATAAGTTTGTTTTCTATGCCTAAAATCTGTTTCTGTTTTGTAAATAAGTTCATTTGTGACATATTTTAGACTCCACATGTACGTGATATCATATGGTATTTGTCTTTCTCTTTCTGACTTGCTTCACTTTATATGATGATTTCTAGGTCCATCCATGTTGCTGCAAATGGCATTATTTCGTTCTTTTTTATGGCTGAGTAGTATTCCATTGTGTATATATACCACATCTTTCTTTATCCATTCATCTGCTGATGGACATTTAAGTTGCTTCCATGTTCTGGCTATTGTACATAGTGTTGCTATGAACACTGGAGTGCATGTGTCTTTCCAAATTATAGTTTTCTCTGGATATATGCCCAGGAATGGGATTGCTGAACCATATGGCAATGCTATTTTTAGATTTTAAGGAATCTCCCTACTTTTTCCCATAGTGCCTGCACCAATTTACATTCTCACCAGCAGTGTAGGAGGGTTCCCTTTGCTCCACACCCTTTCCAGCATTTGTTATTTGTAGACTTTTTAATGATGGCCATTCTGACTGGTGTGAGATAGTACACGTGAGGTAGATACTTTTAATTTTAAAAAATTCACATACTATCCAGAACCCACTTTAAGTGTCTAAGTCATGATTTTCAGTAAATTTACAGTTATACAACCATCACAACAATTCAATTTTACATGCCCTAATTTCAAAAACAATATGTGTGAATATGTATAACTGAACCGCAAAAAAGAAAGAATTCTACTTTTTTGAAATTTGGTAATGTTTATCTTTTTCCAGCTTTTCTAAATGTCCTATGGAAATCTAATAACAATGTATGAGATGCAAGATTTTAAATATGATTAACAGAAATTAATATAAATATAAATCTATTATATTTAAATTATTAATGACATCATTCAAGATGCTATTCTTTTTTTCTGCACTTGATAAAATTTTCTCAGAGAAATATTAATGTCTCACTATGATTTTATATTTTTTTCTTTTCCCTTATAAAAAAATTCACATTTCCTAAGAGACTCCTCATCCCTTCTTGCAGTACCTCCCTGTTCCCACCCCAGGGAACTACTTTCAGTCTCTATAGATCTGCATTTTCTGGACATTTCATAGAAATGCAAAGGCCCTATGTGGTCTTTTGCATCTGACTTCTTTTACAAAAAGACACTGTTTTGAGGTTTATCAGTGTTGTAGCATATATTAGTAGTCTGTTCCTATTTATTGCTGAAGTATCGTTTTTATTGCTGAAGTATGGATATACCCCATTTTGTTGATCCAAACACGTTTGGCTTGTTTCTACTTTTTTATGATTATAAATAACTTTATGAATTTTGGCATACAAGTCTTTCTTTAAAATATTCATTATTTATTTGTCTGCGCCAGATCTTAGTTGCTGCATGCCGACTCTCTGTTGTGGCATGTGTGATCTAGTTCCTTGACCAGGGATCGAACCCAGGCCCCCTGCATTGGGAGTATGGAAGTCCCTGGTGTACATGTCTTTGTGCATGCATGTTTTCATGTCTCTTGAGTAGATAATAAAGAGTGGGATTGCAAGGTCTTAGGGTAAATTTATGTTTAACTTTTAAAGAAATTGTCAAAATGTCTATTAATGAGGGACAGAGATTTTAAGTGACTTGCTTGAGTTCATGCTGCCGCCTAATGTCAGCGTCAGCTGGGTCCCAAGTGGATGCTGATAACGGTCCCTCTGCCTCAAGGTGATGAATGTAAGAGGGAAGCCATTTCTCATCCCATTACTTAACAGCCACCACCATTTTTGTCCATCTTGCTTCTAGAATTCCCTAAGTCAGACTGTGACAACCAAGAGGGTTGTACCATCTCTTAGACAACACCTACACTTCGCTCTGGAAACTTGCTGAGGTTAATAGCTAAAGTTCTGAAGTCAAATGGGTCTCTTCATATTCCAGACTCCTCATTTTACCAGTGGTGTGATTGGGGGCAAATTACTTAGCCTCTGTTTGTATTTTATTTATTTATTTGGCTGTACCAGGTCTTAGTTGTGGCACATGGCTCACATATCAAACCCGAGCCCCCTGCACTAAAAGTGTGGAGTCTTAGCCACTGGACCACCAGGGAAGTCTCAGCTTCTGCTTTAGTTCCTTGGACCACCAGGGAAGTCTCAGCTTCTGCTTTAGTTCCTTGTATGTAAAATAGAAATGCATGTGTGCTAAGTTGCTTCAGTTGTGTCCAATTCTTGCAACCCTATGGACCGTAGCCCACCAGGCTCCTCTGTCTATGGGATTCTCCAGGCAAGAATACTGGAGTGGGTTGTCATTCCCTTCTCCAGGGGATCTTCCTGACCCAGGGATTGAACTCCCATCTCCTGAGGCTCCAGCATTGCAGGCAGATTCTTTACCACTGAGCCACCAGGAAAGCCCCAAATAGCATCTTCCTTTATGCAATTTAAAAAATGACTTATTATGGAAACTTTCAAACCCATACAAAAGTTACAGAGGAATAAAGTGAACCTCCATGTACTCAACACTCAACTTCAAAACTAATCAACTGATGGCCAATCTTGTTTCATCCTTATCCTCATCCATTTCCTTCTCTTCTCCCATTTTTTAAAAGCCAACTTCACTGAGGTACAGTTTACATATAATAAAATGCACATTTTAGGTGTATAGTTTGAATGAGTAGTTTTCGCAAATGAATATACCCATAAGCACCACAAGTAAGATAGAAATATAATTCTATATTATCTTGATGCAAATTCCAGATATCATATGATTTCATTCCAAAATATTTCAGTACATATTGTTATAAGATGAGGACTCTTGAAAATAAAAACCCCAATGCTATTATCAAACCTAAAAAGAATTAAGTCATCATTTACCTTCATCAAATAGCCAGTGTTTAAATTTCTAATTATTAATATCTTAAAATATTTTTCTCTACAATTTAGTCTATTTGAACTAGGATCCAAGGAAGGGTTTCACGTGGTTGATATGTCTCTTAATTCTCTTTTAATCTATAAATTCCTCCTTTCTCTCTTTTTAAATTCTCCCTGAATTTCATTCAGTGAAGATACCCTACTGTCATCTAGATTTCCTACGGTCTGGAATTTACTGATTGCATCCCCATGGTGTCATTTAATCAAGAAATGTTTATTCAGCAATATTTATTAAGCATCTACTAGCATCTACTATGTACAGGATTGCCAAAGTTAGCACACACACAAAAATACAAAACACATACTAACAAAATTATTTCTCTGTAATTCAATTTTAGTATATGTGCTACTGAAGCAAGTGCTATTTCTCTGTAATTCAAATTTAACTGAATATCCTATGTTTCATCTGACACCTTATCTATGTGCCTATATTGGAGGCACAGTGGTGAGCAAGACAGACAAACTCCATTCCACCTCGAGGATATATTCTAGTTAACTGGAGGAGCCAGGTAACATGCCAGCAGACAACATTCCTTCTGGGGATATTGTGAGGATTAAAAGAGAAACCCATATAACCCATATATTTAGTGCATGGTCCATAAAAGCCGTTGATAAATGCAAGGGCTCTTGGCAGTAGCTTAGCCTTGTCCCCTCTCCTGTTCCATCCCTGCTCCACATCCTTCCCCCTCTACCTCATTACTCTGGGCTTGCCCTCCTCCTGTTTGACCTCCTCCGCATGTCTGTAGGTAGTTCATTTATCTATTCACCTCCACATTCCTGGAGGACCTCCCTTGTAGCAAGCCCCATCCTAGACCCTAGGAACTCAGAGGCAATAAAGACAGGGTCTGGTGGGAGAGATGGACAGTCTAGGCTAATCTGGGAAGTAGTGATCGAAGGACAACCATGATTCTTGGACTGATAAAGGCAGGGTGACGGTAGAAGAGGGAAGTGTTTTCACAGAAGATAGTAATCTTCCACTTAGGCTCTTAAAGGATGAACAAAAGTACTCAAAGGAGGCATGGGAGAATTCCAGCTGAGGAAGCGGTGAGGGCAAAGACCAGAGGCAAGTAAGTGCCTGCCTGTGTGCTGCCAACTACCAGCCATCAACATCTTCCCTCCTACTAAGTTCAAGGGGGACTGGCATTGGTCCAGTGCCAAATGCCCTCTGAGAGGAACCCCTTATTATTTTTCTTATCAGCTCCGTCAGCGTGTCTCTCCCACTAGGGAGCTAAATCTCCCCCTTGATCCCACAGCCCCTATCCCATCCATCCCTCCACCCCCTCACAGTCAAACTTCCCCCAAGAGCTGTCTACACACTGTCTTCCTTTTTGCACTTCCCACTTCCTTCTCAACCCGCTTCCATCTGCTTCCACTCCCACCGGCCACCAAAATAGCTCTTGCTGAGGTTCCGGTGGCCTCCATCTCATCAAAACTGGCAGGCTCTCCTCAGCCCTCCCGTCTTGACCTCCCACATGATTGGCCACTTCCTCTTTCCAGGAATTTTCTAGTCCCTCACCTTCTGGGCACCGCACTTGCCTGGTGTCCTCCTGCCTCACTAGCTGCTCCCTCTCGTTCGGTCTTCAGCCCAGGATCTCTCTCCGCTCCTTGGCCCAAGCAAACATCAGGATTCCTTAAGGCTTGTCCAGAACGTCCCCTCTTCTCTCTCTCTGTCTGCTGCGCAGGTGCCATCCAGCCTTTCCATACTGTCCAAGATATGCCATGCCCTCTTGGCCTCCACCTCAGGCATTTCAAAAGCCCCATAGACCCAACCTGTCTCAAACCATCTGCCACATGTTCCGCTTTCAGGCAAACCTGTTTCAGTGTACGGCTCCTCCCTCCACCCCTTCCACAGTCAGAAACCCAGGTGTCACCCTGGCACCCTGGCGTCAGGTGATCACTATACCCCAGGTCTGCTTATCCCCACCTCTGTTCTGGCATACCCTGGCAGCACCCCCACATCCTGCCATATCCTATATATAGCCACCCAACTGGATTGTGTTAACCCCCTGCTCAAAGCCCGCTGAGGGCTTCCCATTGCTATTGGGATGAAGAATGAAACCATTAACTTGGCTCACAGGGAGTGTACAGCAGTAACCCAACAACCTTCCCACAGGTCCTCCTGGGGGGCAGGGGGGCCGGTTCCCTCACCTTCTAGCTCCCCTGTGCTGTCCACTCTCCTTTCAGCCACTCAGACCCCTCCCCCTTTAGCGCCCAAGTAACCAGCTCCCTCAGCTCTGCTAGCACATTCCCTCTGACATACACTTTACCCTCCTCCTTTCTCCTGTGCCTGGCCCATACCTGCTTCTATTCAGAGCTCCACTGATTCATTCACTCCTTCCTGGGAGGAAGCTGCTGCTCACCACTCCAGACCGTGACCAGGTCAGTTTTCCTCACCATTTCCCACTCAAGACCTGTATACCTTTCCTTCAAAGCTTATCATCTATTCATTTATTAGTACTATTCTCCTCTTCCTTGAAACATATCACACTCTGTTTCAAGAGCCACATTAGATTTTGCCTTAGCTCAGTGACTACCACATAACTGGCACTCAAATATATTTTTAAAAATCTTTATTATGCATATTTCAACCTAAAGAGAAGTGGAGAATAGTGAAACGAACTCCCATATACCCATTAACTAAATGACTACTTATGTTAGTAATTAATTTTTTTTAGTTGAAGTATGGTTAATTTACAATGTTGTGTTAGTTTCAAGCATACAGCAAAGTGATTCAGTTACATGTATCTATAATATATATGTAATATACACAACATATATTCCTCTTCCAGATTCTTTTCTGGTTATTATTCTTTTCTATTATAGGCTATTACAAGATATTGAGTATAGTTCCCCATGCTATACAGTAGGTCTTTGTGGTTTACCTATTTTATATATAGCAGTGTGTTTCTGGGCTTCCCTGGTAGCTCAGCTGGTAAAGAATCCACCTGCAATGCAGGAGACCCTGGTTCAATTCCTCGGTTGGGAAGATCCCCTGGGGAAGGGATAGGCTACCCACTTCAGTGTTCTTGGGCTTCCCTGGTGGTTCAGGCAGTAAAGAATCCATCCACAATGCAGGAGACCTGGGTTCAATCTCTGGGTTGGGAAGATCCCCTGGAGGAGGGCATGGCAACCCAGTCCAGTATTCTGGCCTGGAGAATCCCCATGGACAGAGGAGCTTGGTGGGCTATAGTCCATGGGGTCACAAAGAGTTGGACACGACCGAGCGACTAAGCAAAGCACAGAACAGTGTGTATATGTTAATCCCAAACTCCTAATTTATCTCTCCCCCTTCCTCCTGCTGTCCCCTTTGGTAACTACAAGTTTGTTTTCTGTCTGTGAGTCTATTTCTGCTTTGTAAATAAGTTCATTTGTATCATTTTTTTAGATTCCACATATAAGTGATGTGCTTAGTCGCTCTATGTGCGACTCTTTGCAACCGCATGGACTGTAGCCCACCAGGCTCCTCTGCCCATGGGGATTCTCCAGGCAAGAATAGTAGAGTGGGTTGTCATGCCCTCCTCCAGGGGCTCTTCCCAACCTAGGGATCGAACCCAGATCTCCCGCATTGCAGGCAGATTCTTTACCATCTGAGCCACCATATGGTATTTATCTTTCTCTATCTAATTTACCTCACTAACCTTAACCCTAGCATGATAATCTCTAGATCCACCCATATTGCTGCAAGTAGCATCATTTTGTTCTTTTTTTGATGGCTGAGTAATATTCTATACTACATCTTCTTTGTCCATTCACCTGTCGACGGACACTTAGGTTGCTTCCATGCCCTGGCTATTGTAAACAGTGCTGCTGTGTACAGAGGGGTGCCTGTATCTTTGCAAATTGGAGTTTTCTCCAGATAGATGCCTAGGAGTGGGATTGCAGAATCATATGATAACTCTATTTTTGCTGTTCTCCATAGCGGCTGGCTGCTGTAATTATTAACATATTTATTGTATTTGCCAAAATATTGTAAAGTGATTTCAAGTTTGCATGACAGTTGACCCCTAAATACTTTAGGAAGTTTTCTTAGCACAATATGATAACCACCCCTTACAAAATTAATAATAATTCCACGTATCGTCTAATACCCAGCCCATATTCAGTTTTCCTTAATTGTCCCCCCCAAATGCTTTTTGGTTTGTTCCAACTAGGATCTGAAAAAGGTCTACATAACCAAATGCATGTTGTATTTGGTTATGTCTCTTCTATCTCATTTAAATCTAGAATAATCTTTTTCCCCCTTATGCCATTGAATTGTTGAATTGCTAAAGCATTTCAGGTAAATTACAGACATCATGTCCCATCGTCTAGATTTCTCTGATTGCTTCCTTGTGGTGGTGTTTACCCTGTATTTCCTGTAAACTGGAAATTAGACTTACAGGCTCTATTAGATTCAGGTTGACTACATCGGCAAAAATACTTCCTGGGCCATGAGCACTACGGTGCGGTGTCCTCGGTGCCTGCGCTCTGCTCTTAGTGATGGAATGCTGCTGATGGGTAGGACTCACTGGGGACAGCCCGTCTCTCTGGGAGAAGTTGCATTTTCTTCCTTTAAAGCCAGCAAGTAATGAATGTGTGGGACAACACTTTAGAATGATTGTGCTTTTAATAAATGAAGTAGATCAGTGTGGCTGAACAGAGGTGAGAACAGGAACCAGAATTCAAAGGGCTGAAGGCCTTGATAAGAAATTTGGACTTTATCCTGTAGGATGGGAATTGTGGACCACTTTCAAGCAAAGGAAATCACACAATCAGCAGGAGGGATGGGGAGGCATGAAGGGAACAGGAAACTAGTATTTCCTGAATGCTCTGCTTGAACTGACCCTATGCTAGGTGCATACTTGATCTAAGTGAAACCTTTTATGTGTGCTGAGTCATTTAGTCATGTCTGACTCTTTGTGACCCTATGGACTGTAGCCCTCTTTGTAACCCTATGGACCCCTCCTCTGTGCATGGGATTCTCCAGGCAATAATACTAGAGTGGGTTGCCATGACCTCCTCCAGGAGATCTTCCCGAGGCAGGGATGGAACCTGTATCTCCAGCACTGTAGTCAGATTCTTTACCATCTGAGCCACCAGGGAAGCCCATAAGTGAAACCTTCCCTGTGTTTAAAAGAAAAAGTCTATTTTACAGATGAAAAAAATGGAGGACTCATTTAGTCACTCACCCAAGGTCACAGTAAGAGCTAGTAAAGACCAATAGGAAGGCAGTAACCATGAGCATGGACAGGTATTCAAAGAGAATCAGCAGCACTGGTAACCAACTGGCTGTGGGGAAGAGAAGAACTGGGAGCCCCAGCTCTAAGCTGGAATGCAGGAGGGGATGGAGCAGGTTGGAGGGGAAGATGAGGAGCCCAGGCTCCAGCTGCCCAGATGTCTCCAACCTGCTCTCTTGAGAAATGGTGTTTATAATGTGACAATGTCTGTAATTTGGCTTCTGGCACGACTCGATAATTAGCTTAACTTAACCCTCACTGGTGTTTCATTCAAAGCAAGAACACTCTTCCATTCCTTCTGCCGAGGCCTGTTTTCCCTGAGTGTTCCAGGGTGAGTGTGAACACAGAGCTGGGCTGTCTCTTTTGCTCATCCCAAATGGGTCAGAGACTGATGTCAAGGGTGTGAGGACTGCCTGCTCTCTCTGCTAGAGTCTGTCTGTCTCCGGAGCCTGGGGGTGTGGACTCCCCCTCGGATGGGTAGCTGCCTGAGGGTGAGGTCCTAGAACCTGCAGGGCAGGAGCGTGGTCCCCAGGTGGCTTCCAGGAACCACAGGGAGGGTACAGTGACGAGGAAGATGGTCTAAGAGGCCGGTGGGGAGGCAGCTACCAAGGTTGGCTACAGGAAGGCTCTGGTCTGAAAAAGGGCTGTGTTGAGGGGAAACAGGGAAACTTTTCAATTTAATAGGTGTAGACAAGGTAGATTTTATGGGACTTGGGGCTGACTCAGAGAAAAAGGAAGAGAAACCATTGAGAAGGACCTTTGGGGTTTTGTCTCAGGAGAGAAGATTGAGGCTATTGACTAAGAGAGGACCTACAAGAGGAAGGGTGGATGAAGGGATGGGGAGAGGTCAAGTTCAGTTTGGGTCTGAACCGGGAGCCAAATCTAAGTGGGTATGGTCTAAGGAGACCTGGAAAAGGCCAGTGGGGGCTGGAGGGCTGTCAGGACTAAGTCACAGGCCCACGGGCCAAGGGAGAAACTCCTGACAGGAGTGAGCATTTCCAGGGAGGGTCCTGTGGATCCAGAATAGGATCCCCTACCCCGCCTCAGGACCGGGAAGGGGAAAGGACCCCTGCAAAAGTGGCTGAGACACTCCAGAGAGTGAGACATGCCGGGCAGTCATGGGGAGCAAATGTCATGGAGAGGTTTCATAGGACAGTAAGGGAAGAGCTACTGGCCTTTGTGACTCTGAGATGAATCAATCGGGGGTGTGGGAAACTGACTTCAGCTTCTTAGCAAAAACAGAGAAGTGGAAGGGATCACCTGGAGGTGGAGCCTGAGAAGCAAAAAGCAGAGCTGTCACTCTGTGGGAATGGACATAAGACATGTCACCCACTGGGCACCCGGAGCAAAGCCATCAAGAGGGGACCACCCCTTGCCCCTCAGCAGCCTTAGTCCTGGTCACTCGCTCCTCAGAGTGGAGCATGAAGGCCTCAGACTGGCAGGGCTGGGTAACGTGCTTGCATCTCAGGGTCCAGGGCACCAAGACAGAGGCTCAGCATCCCTTCCTTCAGTTCCTGCAGGAAACATTGGGCCAGACACAGCTCTAGGCCCCTGGAAACTGCAGCGAAATCCACAAAGATCCTTGTCTTCATGGCATGGAGATCAGAGAAGAAAGATTGACAACAAACAACAGATATAAATATGTGAGTAATATAGGAGATTAAGAACAACAACAAAAAAGAGTAAGGAAGATTGGGAGAGGCGGGGGAGGGTACAGATTGCAGTTTAAATAAGGTGGGCATAGAGAATCAAACTGAGGAGGAAGGATGTACCTGGTGTGCACAGGACACAGCAAGGAAGTGATGTGACCACAACACGAGAACGAAGGGAAGAGTGGAGATGGGGCCAGAGGGACAGGGGCAGCAGACTGTTTAGAACACTGTCAGCCCTGTAAGGACTTGGCCCTCCCTCTGAGCACAGTGGGAACTCCTGGAGAACTTGGAGCCCAGGAGTGATCCAGTACACAGTTTAAGGGGCTCACTCTGGCCGCTGTGTAGGGAATAGATGGTGGGGGCAAGGATGGAGGCAGGGAGACTGGTTAGGAAGCTACCAGGATAATCCCAGGGAAAGAATAATGGCAAGCAGGGTGGGAGGTCATTGAATTCCGTGTATATTGTGAAGGCAGAGCAGGAAGATCTGCTGACAGAGTGGACGTGGGAGAGGAACCAGCACTGATCCCAGGCTGTGGGCTTGAACAACTGTAAAGGTCGAGTGGTCATCAATTGAGATGGAGAAGGTTGGTGGTAAAGCAGCTGGCCTAGGTGGGGTATACGGAGAGATTTAGGGTTATCCCCTGAAATAGACAGGGGGACACTGGGCAGCCATAACCTCCAGAAAATATCCGAGACTGGTGGTGACTGGTGACCTTTGGCAGAGCAATTTCAGCAGCGGAGAGGGGGAGCCAGAGAGTCACTGTAAGTTGTGAGCATGGAGATGAAGTTCTTGGTCCAGCTTCCTGATTTAAAAGCAGAGCAGGGATGGGAGACAGAGGGGACAGACAGACAAGGCGAAGGGGGTGGCCTTTTGGATGGAGGTGGCCTGAGCTCATTTGGAGGCTGAGGGGAAAGAGGCAGGTGAATGAGAGCTTGCAGATAGGGATAAAGAATCTCCACAAGAGGGCAAGCAAAGGGACTTCCTGGTGGTCCAGTGGCTAAGACTCCATTTTCCCAGTGCAGGAGGCCGGGGTTTGATCCCTGCTCACAGAAGTAGATCCCAGTGTGATCTACTTCATACCGTGAAGACCCAGTGCAATGCAACTGAGACCCAGAGCAATCAAATAAATACATGGATAATTTAAAAAAAAAAAAAGAGTGAGCAGAGGTTCAACCTCAAGGGGCTAAGGGCCTGGACCAGGGTCAGGAAACAGTTCCACTGAAGAGGTGGTTGGCCAACAGCTGGTAAGGCCATAACAGGCATGACTCTGGGATTTTGAATCCCAACTCCCACCATCCTATCTTGAGTCCAGGAGACAGGATTCATCTTCACCCCACCCCAGTCTTCAAGCCTCACCCTACCCCTGCTATGACTAAGGTCTGCTGCACCCCAGAATCCTAGTACCCTGAGCATAGCCTCATATCTGAACCCAAATCCATGTGGCTGCTTTCCCCAATTCTGCCACAACTGGGGGACACTGCCCACTTGCTGTCCCCCGACCCTTCTATCCCCCTGCCCCAAGGGGCTCCTCTTCTGCTCTCCACCTGAGCCCTCAGCTCAGCAATGGCTTTGTTTCCTGTTTCAGAAAGAAAATGCAGAGCTGATTGAGAGAAGCTGAACACAGAAGAATCTCAGATTCCACTTTAATGAAGTTCTAGAGCCAGTAAGGGCTTCCCAGGTAGCTCAGTGGTAAAGAATCTGCCTACCAATTCAGAAGACGCAGAAGACACAGGTTCGATCCCTGGGTCAGGAAGATCCCCTGGAGTAGGAAATGGCAACCCACTCCAGTATTCTTGCCCGGATAATTCCATGGACAGAGGAGCCTGGCAGGCTACAGTCCATGGGGTCTCAAAGAGTCAGCCACCACATTGAGCACACACGCACGAAGAGCCAGCAAAATGAATCTACCAAGATCTATTAGTGATAGAAATTGGATTCATGTTGCCTGGAGCTGGGGGGATGACTGCTGTGGGATATGAAGGAACTTTCTGGGGAGATGGAAATGTTCTATATTTTTATGGGGGTGATGGTTACATGGCTCTGTACATTTGCCAAAGGTCATCACTTATACACATAAAATGTGTGCATTTTACTATATGTAAATTATACCATAAAACGTTGATTAAAAAATAGAAAACTAAAAAAAAATTTCAGGAAAAAACACATGCTATCAAGCAGAAAAAGCCTACACACACACAAACACAAACACACACTCATTTGTCCCCATCCTTCATGTCCTACCTGCCCTGGGAGAAGCAACATGCCCCCTCTGGTCCACCTGAGCCCTTGTAACTAGAGACTGTCCAGGAGACAGCAGGCCATACCTCCCTGACCTTGCGTCCTCCTCCCCTGGTGTCCTCTCTTCCTATCTCTCCCATCCCAGCCCCTAGGAAGGATGTCTACACTCACACTCTCTCTCTCCCTTCTCCCCAGTCTGCTGACACCTCTCCCACCACGCTGGATCAGTTGCCCCCTCTCTGAGACCCCTGCCCTGTGGGCCACTCCCTCCCTCTTCTCTCCTCCCTGGTTTCCATGACACCACTCTTTCTGGAAGTCCCTCTCCATCTCTGGAGTTTCCTTCTCATGCTCCTTGAGGTTCCCCCCCCACCCCCCTTTTAAATGCCAGCATTCCCTGAGCCTCTGGCCTTGGCTTTCTGCTCTCTGCACCTGCTCAGCTTTCCAGCTTGACCTTACCCTTGCCAGGACTTCAGTTACTATCTATTGCTGACAATGCTCAAAGATATCTCTGAATATTTTTCAGAGTATCAAGGATATGGCAGAAGAGGTAGGCAAAATATTACGTATGCTTCAAAAGCATTTTATAATTTTTAAAGTGATACACAAATCCAACCCTCTTTTGGGGTAGTCCACTAAACTTCAAATGCAGCAAGCCCAACCTGAATCCATCAACTCTCTCCCAATTCTGCTCCTCCTCCCTTCTTCAGGAGTCCAGTTGTTTGAGACAGAAACCTGGGAGTCACCCTCCCACTCCACGACTGCTAACTGTCAACAATCAGCTTCTCTCAGTTTCACCCCCTACACATTCCCTCCCTCTATCCCACCAACACTCCAGTCCAGGACCTCTTCCTCACTCCCAAAACCATTTAAGCACTCATCCATTTACCCATTCGTTCATTCATTCATCAAGTATTAACTGAGCACCCACTATGTGCCCAACACTGATCCAGGTGTTTCAGTTACATCAGTAAACACAGCAGGTAAAAATCATTGCCCTATAGACCTAAATAGACCTTTCTCCAAAGAAGACACACAGATGTGCCAACAGGCATGTGACAAAGTGCTCAGCATCGCTAATTGTTAGAGAAATGCAAATCAAAACCACAATGAGGGGCTTCTCTGGTGGCTCAGGAGTAAAGAATTCACCTGCCAATGCAAGAGACATGGGTTCAATCCCTGATCTGAGAAGATCCCACATTCCATGGAGCAACTAAGCCTGTGCACCATACCTATTAAGCCTGTGCTCTAGAGCCCAGGAGCCAGAACTACTGAAGCCCATGCCCCTGGAGCCCATGATCCAAGAAAAGCCACCACAATGATAAGCTCCTGTACTGCAATAAAGAGTAGCCCCCACTTGCTGCAACTAGAGAAAAGCCCTTGCAGCAAAGAAATAATGAATAAAAACAGCCAAAAATAAACAAAAATAATTTTTTAATTATTAAAAAATAAAGACCACAATGAGGTATCATCTCACACCAGTCAGAAAGACTATCATCAAAAAGTCTACAAATAATAAATGCTGGAGAGGGTGTGGACTCTGTCCACAGGATTCTCCAGGCAAGAATACTGGAGTGGGTTGCCATGCCCTCCTCCAGGGGAATCTTCCCAACCCAGGGATTGAACCTGTGTCTCTTACATCTCCTGCAGGTGGGTTCTTTACCACTAGCGCCACCTGGGAAGACAAATATTATGATATCACTTATAAGTGGAGTATAATATATGACACATATGAACGTATTGACAAAACAGACACAGACTCACAGACATAGAAAACAAACTTATAATTACCAAATGGGAAAGGATTGGGGAGGGATAAATTAGGAGCATGGGATTAACAGACACAAACTACTATACACAAAATATGTAATCAACAGGGCTTTACTGTATAACACAGGTAACTATATCCATTATCTTGTAATAAGGGACAAAATAATATGAAAAAAAATATTTATCACTTTGCTGTATACCTGAAACTAACACAATGTTGGAAATCAACTTACTTCAATAGAAGAAAATCACTACACTGTGGAACTTACATTCTAGAACTTGCAATAATTTCAGAAGTCACTGTTTTCCACCTTTACCCCTCTGACCACCAACTGTATTGTGGCTACTGAACTTTGCAACATGTACCTCTGCTCAGCATCTTCCATGAGACCTCATGTTTCTGGGGTCAAATCTGAATCACAGGTAAGGTGTCTTGACTCCTTCCCTCCCACCCCCCTTTCCACTCCCCTTTCGTGAAACACTTGTACCCCTTGGACACAGCAGGGTATGTACATTCACTCATCCTTGGCCTGTGATGTTCTCCCTCCCCTGGCTATCCAGAAAACTTCTTGTCACCTTCAAGTCAGCTCAGCCTGCCTCCTCCAAGGAGCTTTGCCTGACTTCCCCAGACAGAAACTGGAACTTCTTCTCCTGGGCTCCCTCTGTAAAAGGCCCATTCCCCATCATAACACATATCGCACTGCACATTGATGTTTGCCTGCCCACCAGCCAGCCTTTCCCCTCCACCCCAGGCACCTGCAGGGCTGCAACCTGCCTTGATCCTTTCTGCATCACCGGTGCCTGGTCAATTACCTGGCACATAGTAGGGGTCAACAAACGGTAGTGGATTAAAGAAATGACAGTGATTTAGTAGGAGGTGACAGACAGGGAGAGGCTTGGGGAGAAGGGGCTAGCTAGTCCCCAGAGCAGCCCCCTTACTGATAATTTGGACCGACCTCACGGTTAAAGGCAGTGTTCAAATCCTGCTTCTGCACCTTCTGGCTGTGCACTCTGAGCTTGTTTCCTTCCCTATAAAATGAGAACAGGAATCAGATCTATCTCAGAATCGTTGAAAGAAGATTGTTAGATGCTTAGCAGAGTGCCCGGCACATTGGTTCTCGTCAAAAGTGAGCTGCTGCCGTTATCATGGCTATTGTCCTCATCACCATCACTACCACCACAGCTGTCCACTCTTGCCTCCTGACCCGTCCCTCCCCCCAGCACTTTTATCCACTATTTCCTCCTTCTCACCCCTCAAACATAGATGTTTGACCCACTGTGGTCAGCCTCCACCCCCGCTAGTGCCTGGAACTTTCCAGGCGGAAATCATCCAGGAGGCACCCCCTCCTCTCCTCCTCAAAGAACCCTTTCCTCCCTTGACCTCTCAGTGGCAAGTGACCTGGCGTCACTTCCTCTTTCTTAAAGTTCCTCTCTGACTTCCAAGACACGAGCTCCATGCTTCTCAGGATAGCTTTCTGGGCCTCTCACTCTGGGTCTCTGCAACCCAGACTGCAGATCCAAACCCAAACAATTGACTGCCTGCTAAGCATCACCACCCCACGTGTCACAGACACCTGATGTCAGCAGGCCCAGAGCAGTTCCTTGTCAGCTCCACCACCCCACCCCCACTCCTGAATTCTACAGTGAGTGCAGAGAGCTCCAACCAGCAAGTCCCCTACATTGCACCTCTGGGAGTCATCCTCCTGGTTTTGCCTCGCCAAACGGTTCCTGTCCCAGTCTTAACATTTGACTTCTTTACATTCTCATTTGCTGCCCTTTGCTCATCCCCTCTGCTTCTGCCGGAGTCAAATCATCATCTCTCAACTGGATCCTTTGAAGTCTCCTACTAGTTGCTATTCAACTGTCTCTCTGGAGTAGCACCACCTGGGAGTTTGCTAAAAATATTGGGTCTCCACCCCCACCTCAGACCTACTGAGTCATACTCTGCATTTTAACAAGACCCCCAGGGGAATCACGTGCACTCAAGGTTGAGAATTGCTGTCCTAATCCATCTAACCTCCCCACAACCCTATCCAATCTCAGACTTGACAACCAGCATGCAAATAAGGCTAAGCATCTTTTACTTAAAAGCCCTTACTGGCTCCTCACTGCTCTCAGGATTAAATCCAAACTCCTTAGCAAAATAACCTAGGTCCCCTTAATCTGGTTTTTGGCCATCTCGCTAACCCTCCTTCTTGTTCTCCTACTACACATACCACCATGAGGTGTCCACAATGTACAACTTCAATGTACTGGTTCCCACCTCTGTGCCTTTAAACATGCTGTTCCCCCTGCCTGGAAAGTTCTTCTGTCCCTTATCTGCCTGCGAACTCTCCCTCCCTCACTTGGCCCTAGCTCAGGCTTTCCCTAACCCTATAAATACAGTTATTTCCTTCCTGCTGGTGTTAGCACTGTTCTTAGCACTATCACAGCCATTATCATCTTGAACTGAAGTTGTTTGTCTATATCTGTCATTCTCACCACCCCAGGTACTATCTGTGTATCTCCTATGGCCTGCCCATGATGATTCAATGAAGAGTTTGCTGAAAGACAGAATAATACAACTTTTCCCACTTCTGTCCTGATGGCAACTATAACAGGAGGAATGATTAGATTTCAGGAGGAACTGGTGAAAAAGAACACAGGAAGGCAAATGTGCTATTCATTTGTCACCCCTCAGCCTGGAAATTTCCCCAAGGGCAAATCATCAACCACAGAATGTTAACTCCAAGGGGATTTTCAAGATCCAGTCACCCAACCAAATGATAGAGAGGGCAACTGCTTTGCCCAAGGTCACCTAGCTGGTTAGGGGCAGGGCTGGACTAGATTCCAAGTACCTCTGGAAAGTTTGGGCAGATGGCTACCTTATTCCATGAACCTCTTCCCTTCCTACCCATTTTAACTCCCTAAAGCAAGTCCCCTGTGTCCTAACGTGACCAGAGGAACTTCCTGGGCTCAAAGCTCTTAAAACACCTGCTGGGACATTGGCTGGCTGGAGTTGTCCAAGTCCTGCAGTTTGGAGGAGGGGATCCAATTATCCCCATTTTCCAGATTGGCAAATAGAGGCAGTGAGAATCTGTGTTACACTGCTAGCTAATGGCAGAGGTAGGATTTGACTCTAAGCACTGTGCTCTTCCCGTAGAAAGATCTGAAAAGCCAAAAATTCCACCAGGGGAGAGTCACTATTTATTACAATAATCATGACGACTGGCCGCCTAATGCTTGGGGGAATCCCCTCACTCCCACCAGTTCCTCTTTAAATCGAGCCTCTATTCCTCTTGCACAGGATGTCTGACTTAGGAAAGAACCTGTTCACCCACCCTCGCACCCCAACCAAGCTTACTGTAGAGACCGCGGCAGTCAAAACCCTTGACGGGGAAATCACCCTTCCCTATGCCAGGCACTTGACAGTGTCACTGCTCACATCAACACTGAGGTTGATACTGTGTCCCCATTCTGAGATGGGGAAATTGAGGGTCCCAGATAAGGCATTACTAATCTATGGTCAAACTCAGTAAACGACTAAGCTGGGTACCAAACCCAGGTCTTTCTGACTCGAGGGTCCCATCTTTCTATTTGGCCATGCCAGGCTGTCCCAGACCGCAGGAAAACCACCTGAAGCCTCTTATTGTCTGGGTTATCTCGGAAAAGTAACCTAACCTCTTTAAACGCCCCCAAGGTCAGAAGCTTTGCTTTCGGGGGATAAAATGATATGCAAACGGGACGCAAATAAAATGCAAACCCGCGGGCGCCAGCGCAATCCTTTCCCGGAGCCCGGGGTTTTCTAGTGGGGAGGGCGCGCCCCCGGGACCGGCGAAACCAAGCGCCCGGCCAGCTAGGAGAAGCGAAACCTCAACACTCTTCAGCCTCCCCCGCTAGGTTCCGGGAACAAGCGAACAAGGCTTTGTGGAAATGCGACCGGCGGCAGCCGCCTCGGATCCCAGGACCACCCAGACCACAGCCCTCAGTCCCGGGCCGGGAGTGTGCGGGGGCCGGCGCGGTCGGGCCCGAGCAGCAGCGCGATGCGCGCTTTCCGCCCCGCTCCGCTCCGGCAGCGGCCGCGGCAGCCCCACAATCCCCTTCTGGCTCCGGGGACGGGCGGGGCGGGGCGGGGCGGGGCGGGCCGAGCGGGCGGAAATAATTTTCTGTTTGGTCCTCTCTGCCCCAGTCCCTTAGCCGCGGGACGCGCTAGGCGGGCGAGCGTGCCGGAGGCGGGAAGCCAGAGCGGGAACGCGCTGCCCTGGAACCCTTAGAGGAGTGGAGAGGGGAAGAGCAGGGATTGAGTGCCTACTGTGTGCCCTAGCGCTTTACAAAAGGATTTTCGTTAGATCTTCACTTCAGCCCTTGCCAGAGGGGGTTAACGCCCCTTTTAAGAGGGATAAATTGAGCCTCTGAAAGGTGAAGTCACACGCCAAAAACTGCACAGCCAGGATCAGCCTGACATCCCAGATCAGTGCTCCGTGACGCCAAGGAGAGCGCAATGAACTTGAACCACTTGTTGGCCGACTACTGTTCTTGCTCGTTTTTCGTGAATCGGCACATAGTAGGTGCTCTGGAAGATGTTGGAAGATGAAGAAGCTTGACAGCTCAGCCCTGGGATTACCCCCTGCGAATCCCGCCCAGCCCGCGGGGCACCGGGTTTCCTCAGACCTCAAACAGGAACATTTATGATGGGCGGGCATCCCAGTTCGACACTGGCATTCGGCGAACACATGGTGGTGGAGCCCCAGGTCTAGCGGAGAACAGACAGGGTTCAAATCCCCGCTCTGCCGCTTTCAGACAGTGTGACTTTGGGCAAGTCACTTCATTTGTGACGAACCTCAGTTACTCCATCAATAAAATGGAGGGTATTAACACCCCAAAGGGTTGTGGGTGACTTAAACGAAACCATGTTCCTAGTACTCTAAACTAAACGTACAACCCGTCCATCCCACAAGCTTCGGACGGTGCACCCGCAAGCAGTGAGGACCCGAACAAAGATTCCTTGTCCCCAGTCCCCAAGTCGACCATCCCTAGACGCAGGGACCGACGGTTCTTCTAGTGACCCTCGTCCAGCGAAACCCGAAACTACGGTCGGCTACCTCGGTTTTGGCCACCTCGGCCAAGATCGGTTCCGAAAGCAATTACTCAAATATTCCTAAAACTGGCGCATGGCTTGGGCTGATAGTTTTGCGTTTAATTTCCTTGATGTTTTACTCTTGTCGGAAAAGGCAATTCGTCAGAAACTCCTAAGTGAGACTTCTGGTCTGCGTCTTGTTTTAACTTTTCGTATGAGCGAAGTTCACAAGGCAGATGAAGATACCGGCGCACAGCAGTCCTCGCGGGGATACCGACCCTCGGACAGGTCCCCAACAATACCCTGATTCTTGGCCCCCTCCCCCAGACACGGAAGCGGCAAAGACAGGCCTCCCCCAACCCCGCTCCCCGCGCATTTAGACAGAGCCTCTACGTCCTGGCAGCCCTCCGGATTCCCGTGTCCCTGCAGGAGCAAGGGGAGGTGGGGACTGCAGCCTAGAACTCAGCTTCCCCGACCTCCCCAAACTCCAGCCTCGTCGGGATTAAGGGAGTAAATCCCTGATGCCACAGACCAGGTCAAGGACAAGTTCTCCCCCGCCCTACTTCCCACTCCTGGGCGAGGATTCACCCCCCGCCTTCCCGGATGAAAAGTACTAAATAGACGCGAAGGGAGGGGTGATGGCGGGCTCCGGCCCCTTGATGTTCCGGTTGAACAGGTGCTGGTGAAAAGGAGGCGGTCCCGGCGGAAGAGTCGGCCAGGGGGGCCGGCGCTGAAGAGGGGGCAGCCTCCTCCACCCTTGGTCCTCCTGCCGGTTTCCCCCTCTCCTCTCCGTCTGCCCCTCCCCCGCAGGAAGCGGTCTCGGCCCCGACGTCTTTGAAGTGTCGCTGAAGCCACCAGGACTGCCTTCTCCCCTCCGCCACCCCATCTCACGCTGCGGGAGTGTGACCTTTGGTCCCTACGGGCGTCCATCTCCCCCCCTTTAGGCAGTGGGGGGGGCAAGTTTCCTTCTCCTTGCCCATAGCGGTCTGGGGGATGAAGCCTTCGGACTGACTCCCCCTCACTTCTTTCCCAGACCCAATTTCTGGAACTTTAATCCTTTGGGGGCGTTGTGTGTGAATTTATGTTGTGTGTTTGGTACACGCATCGAGTTCAAGTGTAACTGGGTTGTTCGCGAGCACTTCCGCAGCAGTGGCTCCCTAACTCGCTTGGGTCTCTAAGCGCGCCTGAGGGGTTGGACCTGGGGTCTGTGCCCCTCTGGAAGGGTAGGGTAGTGTGGCTGTATGAGGCTGAGCGAGTGTGTGTATTTGTGAGTGCCTCGCTGTGCTTCCGAGGGCTGAGTCCCTGTGCGAGCGTGCGTGTCTGTGAGCTGAACCGGAAGCTCCCCGAGGGCAGGCATACCCGTTTGTTCATTGCTCCATTCCAACGACTGCACATAGTAGGCAGTCAATAAATATTTGTAGAATGAAATGAACAAACGTCTGCGTGTACGTGTCTGCCCTCCAGACAGGCTTCCGAGAAAACAGCCATTGAACGACCATCCAAAAAGCCCCCCCACTCCGGACACCAAGGGGTGAGGAGCCCACGTCGCTCGCGCTCCTAACGCCCCTTCCCCTGATCTCCATCTCCAAGTTTCCTTGGGGTTGAACAGTCTCAGAGAGGAAGACCTGGGCAGAAGGGGCTGGCGAATTGGAGACTCGGGGCCGAGACCGAAGGGTAGGCAGATGGAGGGCTCAGGAGCGCCAACCGAGAGCCAAAAGAAGAAAAAGAAGGAGGGAAAATGAGCGCGGAGCAAGCGAGCGAAAAGCTCCCTACCAAGCCAGGCTTTGTTCCCTGAACCTAAGACTTTACCCCGGCGGCGGGCGGCGGGCGGGCCGGGAGCGAGCGAGCGGAGGCGCGCGGCCATGGCTGCCGCGGCCGGGCAGGGGGGCCGGGGGGGCGGCGCGTGAGCGGGCGGCGCGGGGCGGGCGAGCGCCCGCGATGTGCCACTCGGCGCCTCCCCCGCCGGGCCCGGGCTGCGCGGAGGCCGGGCGGCCCTGGTAGCTGGGCGCGCGGCGCGGAGGGGCCGAGCCCGGCGCGCGGGTCTCATTGTTGCGGGGGGGGGGGGGCCCGTCGGGGCATGAGGGCGAGAGCACGGCGGGGGGGGCGGCCAGACAGAGCGAGCGAGGAGGAGGAGGAGGAGGACGCCGAGGAGGAGGAAGGAGGAGGCAAAGAAAAGAAGCGGCGGCGGCGGCGGAGGAGGAGGAGGAGGGAGCGAGGAGGCGCGCGGCCCCCCGCTCCCTCCCTCCCCCCCTGACCCCCGACCCCCGCCGGCCGGGCCCCCACCCCAGCCCCGGAGGGAGCTCATGGGAGTATGAAGGAGATGGTAGGAGGCTGCTGCGTATGTTCGGACGAGAGGGGCTGGGCCGAGAACCCGCTGGTCTACTGTGATGGGCACGCGTGCAGCGTGGCTGTCCACCAAGGTACGGGGGTGGCCATGGGGGGCGGCTGGACCCTGGGGGCGGCGTGCGCAGGGCGCCCCCGGCCGCGCCCTCCCGAGACCTCCTGGGGCTCCGGCGCCCCTCCCCCACCCCACCTGAAGAGAAGGGAGGCGTCGGGGGGCTTCCGCCGCCCGGTCCTAGAGGACCGGGTCAGGCATTGTTTTCTTGCCTATTGTTCCAGTCCCGCGCCCCCCACCCCAAGTTGAGGGAGTTTGGGGACAGTCTAGAGGGCAATGAGTGCACTCTCCGCGCCCCACACCGCCGGTGTCCGGGCTGCTAGGAGAATGTTTACCTGCGAGGTGTCCCCTCCCGCCGGGTTATTTTGGTCCCGGCTCTGGGAGGGACAGGTCAAGGGGGGGTCATCCTCCCCTCTTGCTTCCGGATACTGGGAGGAGCGGAATTGGGAAGGGAAGAGAAGAGTCCCAGGGGAGAGGGGACTCCTAAAATCCTCCCGGGAAGAGCTGCGGATAGAGAGAGGTTGCGCAGGGGGCCGGGAATCGAGAAGAGGGAGGTTTGGAGTTTCCCCCAGCAGCACATGGTTCGGGAGTTAACTCCTTGAGGAATCTTGCCGAGGGCGCAGGCTGGCATCTCCCGCCTGTCTGGCACAACCAGCTGGGCCCCCGCTTCCTGGGACAGCCCTTAATCCTGTCGCTGTCGGCTCTTCCCGCCACTCTCCTATTGGTTACCTGCAGTGCACCTGCCCTCGGCCTTGACTTTTGACCTGTTCCTATTATAATTAGAAGCAGAAGATGAGGTCGCTTAGACCCTCGACTTACCCGCCTCTTCTATTACTGGCCCTTTAAGAAATGCCCCCCCCCATAACAACAAAACGTGTTTGACTATACTAAATGTTGTTTCTCTAATATTCTCCGTTACTGATGAGGACTGGTCCTGGCAAGAGCTGGGAACCAGAAAGCTGGGTACAGAAAGGGCATTGGGGCAGGGTGGGATCTTCTAGAAGTTTAAAGTCAAGGTCTCAGACTTCCCACCTCTGCGTGGAGTGCTTGGTTATGTGGTTGAAAGCTGGGCGTGTGCTGTTGGGCATTCCTTGTGGTCCTGCTGTCTTGTGAGTGACCCCCAGGCAGGGAGCAGCCCCCTGGCTGGAACTGGCTCTGGTTTGTTCGAGTCTTCCCCTACCCCAGTTACTCTGGGAAAAGCCACTGGTGACAGATTTGCTTGGTGATTCTCCTCCCTCATCCCCAGCTTGCTATGGCATCGTTCAGGTGCCAACAGGACCCTGGTTCTGCCGGAAATGTGAATCTCAGGAGCGAGCAGCCAGGGTGGTGAGTTTGAAACTTCCCTCTCCTCTCATATACACCTGAGCATCCCCTCCCTCCCCAATGAGCTAGGGACTCTGAGGCTGAGGCTGGGGTGGGAGTGTCACACAGGACTTCCTGTTTCCTGCACACCTCTATCACCAACCCCATCTCTCCCTCTGCTTAGCCCTCACTCTGCCCCACCCCAGGCATTGGGCCTTTTGTTTTTGTTTTCTTGTTTGTTTGAGCTTTTTATCATGGACCGTTTCCAACCTATACAAAAGTAGAGGGAATACTGTGATTCATCTTCTGTTGATGAGGCTCCCCTGTCTTCGACAACTATCACTTATGGTCAACCTGTTTTTTCTGTACCCCCACCAGTTCCCCCTTAGACATCTAATCATTACATCCTGGGGCCCTCTGAATGTATTCAGGGAGGGCTCAGTTCAGCAGACCTCTCTTGGAAAAGCCCATCGCCCAAATCCTTGTGCCCCCTTGTATTGGCAGAGGTGTGAGCTGTGCCCACACAAAGACGGGGCATTGAAGAGGACCGACAATGGAGGTGAGGGGGCTGCTGAACCGAGGGGGGTGCTGAGCCCTATGGCTCATCTGTTGAGGTCAGATAGACCCCCTGAGCAGGGTCTGGGAAGGCAGGAGCAGTCTGTGGGCAGGGGTGGAATGCAGAGGCTGGGTTTCCCTTCCCTTCCCTGGCTGGCAGTGGAGTCTCATGGGAAAGCCATGGAGGAGGGGACCATCTGCAGTATGGGGTTGTGAGGGGTCAGGGTCTCTGGCTGGCCATCGCAGCTGAGGCCAGCTCCACACCGCCCCAGGCTGGGCCCACGTGGTGTGTGCCCTCTACATCCCTGAGGTGCAGTTTGCTAACGTGCTCACCATGGAACCCATCGTGCTGCAGTACGTGCCTCATGATCGCTTCAACAAGGTCAGTGGCCCCTGCTGTGCCCCATGCCAGTCCCCTTCCTCCCCAACTATTCTTGGGTCCCTCTCCAGCCCTCTGTTCATCCAGTGTAATTTGATTCTCTCCAACCTACACCTTCAGGGAACTCAGGAGGTGGGTAGGCACCTTCCAGTGACAGACTCATGTTCATGCTCAAGTGAAATAGCAGGCTCCCTTGTAGTCTTGCCTGAGGGTAGATCTTAGCGAACAGTTTACTTATTCATTCACTGAGCACATTTTACTGAGGGTCTACTATGTGCAAAAACTGGGGCAAGATGCTGGACACAGTGTTTGGTATTGATCAAGACAGATGTGTTCCCTGTCCCACAGAACTCCCACTCCTGTGTGGGACAACTATAGATATCAGTAAACAGGCAAAGTAAATGCAGTGTGTGGTAAGTGCTGTGAAGAAAACAACAAGGTACTAAAACAAAGAATACCCGGCACGAGGGTGGCAGGGGGTTGGAGGGGGGGTTATTTTAGATAAAGCAGTTAAGGAAAGACATTTTGGTTGAGGCCTGGGGGATGAGGAGGAGCCAGCCTTGAGAAGTGGGGAGAGTGCCAGGTTCTAGGTGGAAGGAACAGTATGTACAAAGGCCCAAAGGTGGGGCTGAGCTCCCTGGGGAGGAAGGCAGACACAGTCCCTGGCCTCACAGGACTCACCATCCAAGGACTGCACTTTCCAGTGTAGCAGCTACTGGCCACATACGGCTATGTAAGTTAGTTAAATACAATTTAAAATTCAGTTCCTTAGTCACACTAGCCACTTTTCCAGGGCTCAATAACCCATGTAGTTCATGGGTGCTGTATCGGACTGTGCAGTCTAGAAGATTTCCATCATCACAGAAAGTGCTACTGGATAGTCTGACGTAGGATCGTGGGGAGAGCATGGAATTGAGCAGGGAGGCCAAAGGATCCCCCAAGTAGAAGGGAGGAGGGGACGATTGCCCTGTGTCCTGCAGACATGTTACATCTGTGAGGAGCAGGGCCGGGAGAGCAAGGCAGCTTCAGGAGCCTGCATGACCTGTAACCGCCATGGATGTCGACAAGCTTTCCATGTCACCTGGTGAGAGCCCTGCCTTCCCTGCGTCCACTCCTCAGGGTTCTCTGGGATCCCTGGCCAGCTGTCCCACCCTTCTCTAGATTTGCCATGGATGGCTGCCAAATGTGTTCATCCTAGCTGCTGTCTCTTTGGAGATGATGGCAGTCCTTTCCTTGGGTGGTCTTGGCTTTGCCCCAGCAGGGGTCTTGGAGGGTGCAAGGGAGGTGGCTGGTCTGGGTTGGGACCACATCCTTCTCAGGCTGACCTCTCTCGATCAGTGCCCAGATGGCAGGCCTGCTGTGTGAGGAAGAAGTGCTGGAGGTTGACAATGTCAAGTACTGTGGCTACTGCAAATACCACTTCAGCAAGATGGTAAGTTTCACCTGGGCGGGAGTGGGTTGGTCAGCCATGGTTTAAGAGGGTGTGGACTCGAGGCCGCCTGGTGCTGGGAGGACAGACATGGGAGGAAGAACTATGTCCCTGCCCTTGAGGAGCTCACCATTGGATGAGGAATAAATTTAAGTACAGCCTGAGGGGTGTGAATCAGAGTTGAGCCAAGCAGTCCATCCCAGAAGACAGAGCTCAGACCCTGCCTATCAGAGTCCAGGAGGCTTCAAGAAAGAGGCAGCATTTAAGCTGAGCCAACATTTGTGGGGCTTACTGTGCCCCAGCCTCTGTACTCTTTACATGTGTGTGTTTGTGTGTGTGTGCGTGTGCACGTGGGTGTGCGTGCTCTTGCAGTCCTCCCTAAGAACTAGGTGTACTGCATTTACCCATTTTACGGATGAGTAAGCTAAGACTCACTAAGGTTATGTGACTTATCTCACAGTTGGTATGTGGGATTTAGAAAAAAACAGTCTGAAGGTCCTCAGGAGCCTTCCAAGAAAGA
Source organism: Okapia johnstoni (assembly GCA_024291935.2). Lineage (NCBI taxonomy): Eukaryota > Metazoa > Chordata > Mammalia > Artiodactyla > Giraffidae > Okapia > Okapia johnstoni. The sequence goes on along the minus strand of CM044306.1, from coordinate 22,331,852 downwards.
CAGGAATCCCAGGCAGAGGGATTGGTATGGACAAAGTCCCAAGATAAGAAAGACCATTTTTAAGCAGCAGAATAGGATGTTTGGTAGGGACAAGGCAAGAGATGAGGTGAAAAAGCTCAGGCAGGGCCAAAGCTGGACTTGTTTCTGCCTCAGGTTCAGGGGCCCACAGAGAGGTGGGAGAAGGGGTGCTCACCCATGTTGGTGGAGAGACAACTGCATGTTTCAGAAGCAGTGGGGTGTCCTGGCTAGGTATGCTGTGGCCTGACTGGGAAAGCAGCTTGGACCTCACCCCCAGGCCACAGGCTTGTGAGGCTGCTTGTAAGCAAGAGGGTAACATGATCAGATTTGTTTTTTAGGAAGATTACCCTGGCAGCCACTGTGAAGCCAGATCCAAAGGGCTGAGGCTGGCGACTGGGAGACAGCTGCAAGAGAGGGGGGATGAGGCTGGATTCTAGAATTATTTCTAGATAGACTTGCCTACATATGGGGGTGGCACATAGGATCCTGGCTCTTGATGATGGATAGATGGGGCTTGAGCTCTGCAGGCAGTGGAGTGGACTTCCAGCATACGTCCTGGTCTGCCTCAGAGAGTCCCAATTTGTGCCTGTTGCCTTGGTGTAATTATTAATAGCTCCTCCTTCATTTTCAAAAGTGTCTTGGTTTGGATAAGTCATAAGGTCACCTTGGTTCAGGGTTTGATATCAACTTGGGGCTTCCCTCATGGCTCAGGTGGTAAAGAATCCAATTGCAGTGCAGGAGATCCAGGTTCGATCCCTGGATCAAAATGATCCCCTGGAGAAGGGAATGGCAACCCACTCCAGTATTCTTGCCTGGAGAATTCCATGGACAGAGGAGCCTAGCAGGCTGCAGTCCATGGGGTCGCAAAGAGTCAGACATGACTGGACGACTAACATGACACTGTAAGACAAGGTAAGGAGCTTGGTTTGGAATATAGCAGGTGCCAAGTGGAGGTGTTCAGATTTGGTGACTGTGTTCAGATTACAGGCCCCCATAGGTGTGGCAGCCCCAGGTGTATAAGGTTAGGGGTTGGGGGCTCAGGTATGAAGAGAACCATGAAATGGGGAGTTGAGGACTTAGCAGAGTAGGAGTGATACCCACTTCTGGGGAGCCGCTGGGTCAGATGAGGCCTGAAACTAGTCCTTGAATTTGACAGTTGGGAGTTTGTGGGTGATCTTAGAGAGAACAGCTCTAAGTCTAGGTCAGGTGAAGCCATCAGACCAGGCACTGGGGAGTCCAAGGCCCTGGCTGAGAGGAATGGTAGCACAGGGGTTGTTTGGGTGTTCCTTATGGATATTTCCTTGCCCTATTCTTAAGGGCAGCAGATCCTTTGGGACAAAAGGAACCACTGTTTGGTGGAGGGCCAGGAAAAGAAGAGAAGGGGTGATGGCTGGAGCATAGTGTCTGGAGGGAAGGATGGGGTATGGGGAGCAGGGGCTCCCATGAGGGCCACACTGCACATCCTCCACCCCAGGGAAGGAGGTTGAGGTGGGCCAAGGTCGAGCGCCTGAGAGGGGCCAAGAGGGCACCATGGAAAGAGGTGGTGGAGAGAGAGACACGGGCCTGAGTCCCACCTCCATCCATGCCTGGTACCTGGCTGGGGCTGAGATTCCCCACCTCTTCAGGGCCTCAGTTGCTGAATCTGTGCCCTGGATAAGCCAGCTGGGCAGACTCTAGGATTTCAGTCCAGGGAATGCATTCTGTTGAGCAGAGTATCATTAAGGACACAGGGTCCTCTTGTGACAGGCAGGGTGGGGGTGGGGGGTACTGGCCCCCAGGATCACCTGATCTTCAGGAACCTTTCTCTAAGCTACGGAGAGGAGGGTGTGGCAGTTCCTCTCAATTCTCTCTGCAGAAGACATCCCGGCACTCCAGCGGGGGCGGGGGCAGCAGCGGAGGAGCAGGAGGAGGAGCAGGTGGCGCAGGGGGAGGCAGCAGCGGCTTTATTGCTGGCCGGAGGAGCAGGTCGGCCTCCCCATCCGCCCAGCAGGAGAAGCACCCTTCCCACCATGAGAGGGGCCAGAAGAAGGTAAGAGTCTTCTCCCCCTGCCCCTCCTGCCCACATTCACAAACACCTGCTTCTTGCATGAAGCCACCACAGGTATCCCGGAGGCGATAGTGCCTGCCCCCTTCCTTCCTCTGAGGCAACAGGACCAAGGGGATGCTGAGGAAGTGACCTGTGAGGGTCACAGAGGGTGAGATGAAGGCCTGGCTTCCCTGGGGCTGTTTGTATCTGTGTGGTTCCTCTGTGTTGTTCCTATAACATGACAGTCTCCCCAGAGACCCCAACACATAGCCCTGTACATTTGCACATGTGTAGCCGTGTGTCAGTTTGTGGTGCACATGCCTGCGTCCCCAGCGGCTACACATCACAGTGTGCCTAGCTCCTGCCCCCCTGCACAGCTCTGTGTCCCAAGTGGACACCCTTACAGGTGTGTGCCTCCATGTGAGGTGTCCTGTGTCACTGGCATGATAACGGGATAGGTTATTTTTAGCAGGCAGTGAGGATGGGCTTCCCTGGTGGCTCAGATGGTAAAGAATCCGCACGCAATGCGGGAGACCTGGGTTCAGTCCCTGGGTTGGGAAGATCCCCTGGAGGAGGGCATGGCAACCACTCCAGTATTCTTGCCTGGAGAATCCTCATAGACAGAGGAGCCTGGCGGGCTACAGTCCATGGGGTTGCAAAGAGTCAGACACCACCTGAGCTTAGCACAGCACAACACACCAGAGGATGGCGGGGAGGGGCTATTAGCTCTCAGAGGAACCTGCCAAGGCCACTCCTGTCCAGCCAAAGTCCCCCAGTCCCTCCATAGGGGGAGATGGCACCCACAGAGCCTTGTCCCTGAGAGGACCCCACTCCCCACATGCATGTGTCATGTTTATCCTCACAAGACTGTTTCCCAGCATCAGTGTCCGGTCCCTTCTTCCTCCCCAGAGCCGAAAGGACAAAGAACGCCTTAAACAGAAGCACAAGAAGCGGCCTGAGTCACCCAGCATCCTCACCCCACCTGTGGTCCCCACCGCTGACAAGGTACCACTGCTTACACCCAGGAGGGGCAGCCACGGCAGCGGGAGAGAGGCACAGTGTGAGGGGTTGGGGCGTGCAGCCCTGGGAACCCTTGCAATTTCACCTTCATATGACTCTGCTCCACACCCCACACTACTCTTTTCTAGACCAGGAGGGGCCTCTGCTCCTCACCCCCACTAGTCACTGACCAACCAGGAGGGGGGGGGCACCACCCTTCCTGCAGGCTGCCAGATGTTCACATCTGCCTCTGTCCAGACAGAGGGCCTCAGCACTGGGTTCCTGTCTGCAGATACAGTACTCATGGCGGTTCTCCGAGTTTCTGGGGCCCGTTTCTCCAGAGAGAGGCGGGGGACCCCCTCATTCTCCACCCCACACACACACACATCAGGAGGCTGCTCAGAGCCTGGTCGCCTAACCAAAAGCCCACTCCATGCAGGTTGGAGGGACTGAAAGTTGGCCCATGGTGGCTTGCAGGGCAGACCCATGGACCACACCCTGAAGCCCCTAGTCATCCCATCTTCCCAGTAGGAGCATGGCATGGCAGGCCTGACTCCAAAAATGGGCACCGTTTGGATAAACAACTGGCAGGCCCTACCTGAGGCCAGAGAGTTGCTAATCCAAGCCAGAATAGCCCTCCCTGCCCCTCCTTCCAGCCAGTTCTCCCCTCACACCCAGAAGGAGAACAGGGGCCCGGAGGCAGGGCTTCCTCCTGTCGCCATTATTGCCTGTTCACCTCCACCAGCCTCAGGAAGTTGCCAGGGCTCTGGGCATCTTAGCAGGAGACTCAGGTATCAGGTTTCCAGGGTGATGTTGCTGTGGCAACTGTCCCAGTAACCCTCTCCCTTCCCTGTTGCCCAGGGCTCACCTAGAAGAGCTTGTCCTTGCCCTCTGATCTCTCCCTGGAGTCTGCAGGTAGGGGGAAGGAGTGGGCCATAGATCTAGGAGTGACCTCAGTGATTGGACTTCCTTTGGACATGTTGGAGCCTTCTGCCCATCCCCCTCCACCCACCCCAGCATTTCAGCCACCCCTCCCCCTGGGTCCTCTCCTCCTTTGCTCTCAGAACCACATCTGGCTCCCTTCAGAACTCCAGCTGTTGAAAAGAACAAAGAAAAAGACAGAGCCGAGGGCTCCGCCCAGGAAGGGGCAGTACAGGGTGGCTCATCCTCCTCTCCGTCTTCCCTCTGGCATTTGTTCAAGTACTGGATACCTGGTCTCCACCAGGAGGAAAAGCCATCCCTGACTGTTACTACAAAGCCCTGAGTCACTCACCACATGCCAGGCTCCCTTCTGGAACAGGGGGATGGAGGGGATATGTGGGGATTTGCTCATTTAATCCTCAAAATAATCCAATGAAGTAGATATTTTATTAACCCCATTTAATAAATGAAGACACTGAGGCACAGAGAAGTTAAATAATTGGCCTAAAAGCACACTGTTAGGGAATGGTGGAGTCAAGATTTGCACCTGGGCAGTCTGGCTCAACGGCCTGTTCTCAACCACCACAGGACACTGTCTGCAGTGTATTGCTAGCAACAGCGCCATCAGAACCACCATCGTCAACCCCATACTATGTATCTGCCATTATGTTCCTCATAACTCTCCAAATAGGGATAATTAGCCCCAGAAGGACACTGAAGCTCAGTAAGGGGGAGACCACACAACATACACAGTGGTAAACACCAGGTTCACAGACCCCAGAGCCCCTACTCTTCCAGCCACTGCTGCCGCCCTCAGACATGGGGGACAGTCTCTCAATACAATGTGGCAGCTATTGACATGGCTGATGTGGGTAGGTACAGGACACCCAGGAAATAGAGGACAGAATGATTTGTTCCACCACAGGTAGCTATCGGGTGACTTCACGGAAGAGGGTCTTTTGAGCTGGATTTTGAAGGAGGAGATGTTTCCCAGGAAGAGGGAGGCTAGGCTGTCTGGGCAGAGGGCTTGGCATGGAGGCTCAGGTTGTCTGGAAAGGGCATGGAGTAGCCAGGGAGCAGAGTAGTGTCAACCAGGTGGCTGCAGCTGGGGGGTGAGCAGGGAGGGAGTGGCGGGGACTGGTGGGCCCAAGAATGGGGCCAGGGTGGCCCATTCTCCCTGGAGTCCCTCTTCCCTGCACGCATCACTTCCCAGCACAAGTCCAGCCCTCTTAGGCCTAAGTGTTTCTAAACTGAATGACTGAGCAGGTGCATAGTTTTGAACAGACTCTGGGACCGTTTTCACCTCTCCCTTGCATGAGGCGAAGGACAGACAGCTTGTTGGGTTCAGAGCTCCCAACTCTTCACCCCTAGAAGTTACAGAGCTGCCTCTTCATCTCCCTAGTCTAGGAGCTCCCATCACCTCCTTGCCCCATAGTCCTTCCTGAAGCTAACTCTGGACTCTCCCAGTAGACCCCTAGGTCCTGTGTCCTTGGGGCTCCACTCCCAAGTCAGGGTGAGCCCAGACCCCGGAAGCTGGCTCCAGCCTTCCTCTCTCCTCCCTCCCTCAGGTCTCCTCCTCAGCTTCCTCCTCCTCCCACCACGAGGCCAGCACTCAAGAGACTTCTGAAGGCAGCAGGGACTCCAAGGGGAAAAAGTCTTCCAGCCATAGCCTGAGTCACAAGGGGAAGAAGCTGAGCAGTGGGAAAGGTGTGAGCTGCTTCACCTCCGCCTCCTCCTCTTCTTCCTCTTCCTCATCCTCCTCATCTGGGGGACCCTTCCAGCCTGCAGGTGAGTATGGGCACCCCAGGATGTGGGAGCAGGGGAGGAGGTGGGAATGGGACAGTCTTTGGCCATGAGCTTTTCCAGCAAGGCCCTTTGCATATTGGTTTGCATCTCATTTGCTTCTTAAATTGCCTGGTGGGGCGGAATCCCCAGCCAGTGACTCCTCAACACTCCCTCCTCTCTCAGGGTGGAACTCCTCTCCCATCTCCCTCAGGGCCCACCTCTCCAACCCCCGTAACGTATTCATTATTCCTGTGCTGATGTCGTCAAGTTTTTAAAACACTGACACTAATCTCCTGTAATCTCTGTAGTCATCCAGTGAGGTGGGATCTATTCTTCTACTTTGTCACAGGTGGGAAAACCTGGAGGGTGGGGATACACTGGTCCCAGGACACAGAGACAGTGGCAGAGCTGGGACAGGAAACCCAGCTTCCCCACCCCCGACTAGAGCTCTCTCCACTAGTACACACTGGGAGCAGGAGGGAGGCAGGGGCTCTGGGGTCCAGCTGTAATTCCGTGTCCCTCTCTGCAGTTTCGTCCCTGCAGAGCTCCCCTGACTTCTCCGCATTCCCCAAGCTGGAGCAGCCAGAAGAAGACAAGTACTCCAAGCCCACTGCACCCCCCCCTTCAGCCCCTCCCTCTCCCTCAGCCCCCGAACCCCCAAAGGCTGACCTCTTTGAACAGAAGGTGGTCTTCTCTGGCTTCGGGCCTATCATGCGCTTCTCCACCACCACTTCCAACTCAGGCCGGGCCCGGGCCCCATCCCCTGGGGACTATAAGTCTCCCCATGTCTCGGGGTCCGGGGCCTCTGCAGGCACCCACAAGCGGATGCCCACACTGAGTGCCACCCCTGTGCCTGCTGAGGAGACCCCTGAGACAGGCCTGAAGGAGAAGAAGCACAAAGCCAGCAAGAGGAGCCGACACGGGCCAGGCCGTCCCAAGGGCAGCCGCAACAAGGAGGGCTCTGGGGGCCCTGCCCTTCCCTCCCTGCCTGGTGCCCAGCTGGCTGGCTTCACCGCCACTGCTGCCTCACCCTTCTCCGGAGGTTCCCTTGTCAGCTCTGGTCTGGGTGGTCTGGCTTCCCGTACCTTTGGGCCTTCCGGGAGCCTGCCCAGCCTGAGCCTGGAGTCCCCCCTGCTGGGGGCAGGTTAGTGACCCTTGGGGACCAAGGGTGTCTTAGGGCCCAGCCAGTCTAGTGAGAGAACAGAGGCATAAACATGCAGTTAGAAGGAAATGTGACAGAAACTGCTCCAGAAGACAGGATGGAGGTGACAGTCACCTTTGAGACACTCCCTCATACCCATCTCCTGCATGGTTGTGGTGGGAGAGACTGCCAACAGGACTTAACCAAGTTTGGGTTGGGGAATTAGAAAAACTGGGAATTCTTCAGGCTTGAGCAGGGCAGTAGAATAAGCAGGCTTGGTACAAGTAGATGTCACTCAGGCAAGAAGTGACATCTTTGCAGCAGGAGGGTGAGACTGGTATGTGGCAAGATCCAGGGGAGTGTTGGCCTTGGGGAGTGGCTGCTCCAGCCACCTGACTGAGGAGGGGGCAGGGGAGAGGTGACTCTAAGCTTCCCTCTGTGTCCTTCTTGTGCCTTTAGGCATCTACACCAGTAATAAGGACCCCATCTCTCACGGTGGTGGAATGCTGCGGGCTGTCTGCAGCACCCCCCTCTCCTCCAGCCTTCTGGGGCCCCCAGGGACCTCGGCCCTGCCCCGCCTCAGCCGCTCCCCATTCACCAGCACCCTCCCTTCCTCCTCTGCTTCTATCTCCACCACTCAGGTGAGGCCTTACTCCTGGGCTCCTCCATCCCTGGGCAGGTGGGGGACAGCCTGCCGAGGACCCCAGCTTTCCATGGGAATTTGAGATTGGGCTTGATCACCACCAGAACGTCTCCCTCTTTCTGGTCCTCTCTCCTCCCCAGCACACCTGGTCCCCTCCACCCCGGTGCCCACAGTTGTGCTCTAGATCCAGGAATAACCACCAGGCTGGACTCTACCTCCTTTCCCTCAGGTGTTTTCTCTGGCTGGCTCTACCTTTAGCCTCCCTTCTACCCACATCTTTGGAACCCCCATGGGTGCCGTTAACCCCCTCCTCACCCAAGCCGAGAGCAGCCACACAGGTACGTGAGTCTCTGACCCAGTTCTGCTTTCTTCCCAAAGGGGCACCTGCTTGTCACCCTAGAAAGGACTGGAGGGCTTTTTGGCTATCCCCCACCCTCTGGCCATTGCTGACCCTGCAAAAAAACATTCCACGTATAACAAACCAGGGTACATCACTTTCACATCAAAACCCCGTGAGGCGGTGGGGCATGAAGGGGAAGAATTACTACTACTCCATCTCACAAAAACAAAAGGCAAGAGAGATGAATGACTTGCTCAAGACAGTCGCAGTAGGCAAAGGCAGAGCAGCAGCTGAAATTCTGGCTCCCTGGCTCCAAGACTAGTTCTCCTACCACTGTAGCAAAGCTCCCTGCTGGCCTCTTTGTGAGTTCTTGGGATTTGTCGATTATAGAGATCCCACTAGTTGGGCAACCGGCTCTCTGCGTATTCAGGAGTTAAGGGGGCGGATCGCAAGCACTCCTTCTCCAAGTCAGTGAACACAGCCCTAGAGAGCTGATTGGTGCAGAGGTACCACCTGGCTGGTTGAGGGGCGGGGCTTACCATTTCAGGTAAGCCTTAAAGGGGGCGAATCTGACTCCAAAACTAAGAACCCTACAGAGTAGATGACTGTATTTTCCAAAACCCAAATTGGAATTTTGTGGCTCAACATAGGGTATTGCGGTCTAATTGTGAGTTTATTAATATAAAAGTCATATAAAACTGATTACAATAGCTACAGTAATTAAGGGCTTGCTACATGGCAGCTAAACTGTTCAGCTTAACACCTCACATTTATTACCTTATTACTTCATAACAATCACGTCGGAGAGGTTAGTTTTAAGCCCACGGTCACATAGCGGGTATCCAAGTTCAACTCAGGACTGTCTAGGCCCCAAGTTTCTATGACGATGAAGTTATAAATTTTCCAAAAAAAAAAAAGTTGGGAGGAGAAGCTGAAAGTAGCAAAAATGCAGGAGCCTTTCTGCCTAGAGGAAGAGAAGAGATTTCATGATTTTGCCTCCCCAGGGGCTGGGTTTTCAAACCAGGGCTCCCAAGAACTAGACCTGCCTGTCTGGGGGTTGGGAGATCCTGGGGAAAGAGGTCGGCGGTAAGGTCCCAGATCCTGCACCCACTTCCCAGGCGGGGACTTTGGGGCCGACTGCACCTCTTCCTCGCTGATCCCTGCCTCCCTTCTCCTTCCAAGAGCCAGACCTGGAGGACTGCAGCTTCCGATGTCGGGGGACCTCACCCCAGGAGAGTCTGTCTTCCATGTGAGGGAGGGGGGGGGCGGCTTGGGGGGGCGGAGGGGGAGCTGGGAGCAGGGCGGAGGGATTGGCGGGGGCGGAGAGGTAGGCGCGCGGAGAGAGTGGGATCCAGAGCGGTTAACTGAAACCCGCGAGGCGGGGGAGGGCAGGGAGGCTGGAGTAGGGGAGTTAGGTGAGTCTGAGCCCGTTTTCCCTTCTGACCCCAGGTCCCCCATCAGCAGCCTCCCGGCACTCTTCGACCAGACGGCGTCCGCACCCTGCGGGGGCGGCCAGTTAGACCCAGCGGCCCCCGGAACGACTAACATGGAGCAGCTGCTGGAGAAGCAGGGCGACGGCGAGGCCGGCGTCAACAGTGAGAAGGGGTGACGTCGGGCTGGGTGACTTGTCCTAGGACCCCCAGACTCGGTCACCTTTCTCCCCGAGGTCCCCACAAGTCTTTTAAGGTTCCTTCTGCGGCCCCGCCCCTTCCTTAACTGTGGCCCACTACAGGCCTAGCCTTTAACCCTCGCTGGGACCTGCTCCGGGCCCCGCCTCTGCTACGCCCGGCTTTAGGACCTCGTGGCCCTAATCTAACTAAGCCCCAACTTCCGCCCGCCCCTTCCTTCCAAACACTGGGCTTCCACCCCGAGCCTTAGGCCCCACCTGTGGTCCTCACACTTCTGGCTCCCCAGGACTCACCTGAGTCCCTGGCTAGCCGGAGCCGCCTGTGCTAGGTCTCAGTCCGGTTTCCTTTGCCAGGCCCCGCCCCTGGTCACCTGGCCCCGCCCCAGCCTTCGCCCCGCCTTCTCAGGCCCGCGGGGCTCAGGCGCTCTCGCCCTCTGTCTGCAGTCGTGGAGATGCTGAAGGCGCTGCACGCGCTGCAGAAGGAAAACCAGCGGCTTCAGGAGCAGATCCTGAGCCTTACGGCCAAGAAGGAGCGACTGCAGATTCTCAACGTGCAACTCTCTGTGCCCTTCGCCGCCCTGCCTGCCGCTCTGCCTGCCACCAACGGCCCTGTCCCTGGGCCCTATGGCCTGCCTCCCCAAGGTAAGGGGCCCCCACCCAGGCCGGGAATGGGGGCCTCCGCTGTGCAGTCGGAACTGGCCCGGACTCCAGCCGCTGAGCACCTTTCCTGATCCCCCTTCCTCAGCCGGCAGCAGCGATTCCTTGAGCACCAGCAAAAGCCCTCCGGGGAAGAACAGTCTGGGCCTAGACAACTCGCTGTCTACGTCTTCCGAGGTGGGAGCCATGGGGAGGGGCACGGGGTCGGGGTGCTGGATCGGGGAGGTTCAAGGGCCTCCTAGTCGCATTTCCACCATGTTGGGCTGTTGGAGGCTGGGCAGTGAAGTGATTGGCTGAGTAATTTGGTCGACTGACCCATTCATTCCTTTACTAAATAAGTGATAATTAGGAGGTGCCTACTTAAGTCCAGTCATTGGCTAAGCAAGCAATGAGCAAATCGTACAGAGTCCTGCTCTTGGAGACAGGCTCGATTCAAGAAAATCAATAATTACAAATAGGGAAAAGTGCTAAGATGGGAATCGTTTGAGGGGTATGAGAAAGAATGGAGGGTGGGATTTTTCTCTGGATGTAAGGTGGTTAGGGAAGGCAGCTTTGAAAAGTGTTTGTGAAGAGTTTATTACAATTTATTTTAGCCACACAAAACAATCCCTGTGTAATTGGTGGTGGTTGGGGTAGCAGTTGCTATTATTATGCTGTGGTTTTTATTGAAATTAGACAAAGTGGGTTCTTGTTCTCCCTACCACTTACTGTGTGACTTGGGCAATAATAATCATAATAACAGCAAACATTAATTGCATCTTTGCCCTTTGTCATACCCTGGCCTGAGCCTTTTCAAGCATTGGTGTGTTTAGTGCTCACAAGAAGTTTATGGAATAGGTTCTCCTGTTATGAATGAAGAAACTGAAACAGAAGAGCCACCAAAGCCGTTAAATTGTGGGCATGGGATTTGAGCCCGTCTTTCAGTTCAACTGCCTGCAGAGTTACTGAGCCTGTCTAAGACCCAGTGATTTCACCCATAAACAGCAGTAGCAAGTTAGTACAGGTCAAGCACCAAACCTTGGGTCTGGTTCACCAGGTGGTCACTATACCACCTTCATTCTTCAGTGTTAAACAGGCATCATGGTGGGTGCTGGGGCCCCAGGAAGTGATTTGTGAAGACTGTTTGGATTCTTAGCCTTTATCCCTGGGCATTGCTTCTTCCTCCTGGGTGGCTTTGCTTGGGAGTAAAGTGGGGGTGACCATGTGAGAATGCTGGTGGGTGCCGGGCCGGGGGCCAGAAAGGTCACGCTGGCCCCCTGCCCCTCTGACCCCTCCCTTCCCCCTCCCTCCCCAGGACCCACACTCAGGCTGCCCGAGCCGCAGCAGCTCGTCGCTGTCCTTCCACAGCACGCCCCCACCGCTGCCCCTGCTCCAGCAGAGCCCTGCTACTCTGCCCCTGGCCCTGCCTGGGGGCCCTGCCCCGCTCCCGCCCCAGCCACAGAATGGGCTAGGCCGGGCACCCGGGGCAGCGGGGCTGGGGGCTATGCCCATGGCTGAGGGGCTGTTGGGGGGGCTGGCGGGCAGCGGGGCCTTGCCCCTCAATGGGCTCCTGGGGGGGTTGAATGGGGCTGCCGCCCCCAACCCTGCAGGCTTGAGCCAGGCTGGCGGGGCCCCCACGCTGCAGCTGCCAGGTTGTCTGAACAGGTGAGGGAGAGCTCAGCCTGGGGAAAGGGACGGGGAGGCTGGCTCTGGGAGGGAATCCCCCCCAAACACCCACAGTCCCTCAGAAGGGAAGCTGTCCTCCTGTCTTATGGGGTCTAGAATCCGGTCGCCTCTTGGCCCCAGCTTCTTAGATGTAGACGTGAGAGCACTCTGGATGGGAGCTCTTCAGGGACAAAAGTCGTCTGTTTATTCCTGTGCCCTACCTGAGGTTTTCCCTCTGGAGAAGTTTTCCCATCTCACATGTCTCCTCCCACCACCCTCTCTGAGCTCAGTCTGTTTCTCCACCTGGGCCTGAGGGAGTCTGGGAACTTAGGGGGGCAGGGAGGAGTGTTTCCCTGAACCTTCCCATGGTCTGTGTTTTGTCCCCCTGCCTCAGCCTCACCGAGCAGCAGCGACACCTCCTGCAGCAGCAGGAACAGCAGCTGCAGCAGCTCCAGCAGCTCCTGGCCTCCCCGCAGCTGACCCCGGTAATGCCCCTCCCCTGGCCCTGCCAGAAAGGTCTCAGAGGGTCTAGGCCGGCCCAGGGAGGGCAGCCCCAGGCTGGGGAGGGAACCCCAGGCTGGGAAGGTGAGACTGGCCCTGTGGGAGTAGGGCTGGGCCCCTATGGATCATGTGAGAACAAAGGGCATAAGGGTTCCTCTTTTGAGGGCCCCTGGGCGCTGGGGAAGGAATGCTATAGTGGCCCTAGATCACATCCCAGCAAGAGGATCTGGAGGGAGGTGAGCCTTCAGTTACTGAGCATTTCCAGTCCCAGCCCCAAGGCTCTTCAGTGGGGAACTTCAGGGTCTGCATAGAGAGGTAGCTGAGCAGGTGAGAGACAGGTCCTCAACCAGAGCAGTCCCTTTTAACTCTTTCTTGTGTGTTGAGTTCTCCTAAGAGTTCCTGGGAGAAAAGGAATTCTTCCTTCCAGAAAGGAGAGAGTTGTTGGGACTTTGGTGGTGGTCCAGTGGTTAAGACTCTTTGCTGCCAATGCAGAAGGCGCAGGTTCAATTCCTGGTCAGGGAGCTAAGATCCCACATGCCGTGCAATGCAGGCAAAAGATAAAAACATAAAAATAAAAAGGAGAGAGTTGGAGAAAATAGAAAAGCACTCATTTTTATATAAAGAAACATGAGAAAGATATACAATAAACCAGCTCAACTGGTTACCTACAGAGACCAGATGGTAGCAGGAATAAGATAGCAAGATTTCTTAAGCCTTGAGAAATTGTTTTGGGTTTTGGAACACTGAGAATGCTTTGTCTATTCAAAGCAAAAATAAATGAATCTTAAGTGAAAAAAAAAATAGAGAAGTTGAAAACTATTAACCTCATTCAGTGTTTCTCAACTTGGGGTCATGCCACCCCTGGGGACATCTGTGTTTGTCATAACGACTGAGGAATTGATTTAGTGGGAGTAGGGGAGGGATGTTAAACTTCCTGCACTTGACTGGTAGTACCCCAGCTGACAAACACGGATGGTGTGCAACCATTTTCTTCTCCAGATGGGGAGACTGAGGCCTAAAGTGGGGAGTTAGAGATGGAACCTTGACTGTCTCCCGGGTCTCTTGCCTCATGGTACTAGTGAGATGGGATGGGGCCCAGGCCAATCAGGGTAAGATGACCCTGGGGACCACTGGCCAGTAAGCTATCTGGCCCCCTTGCAGGAACACCAGACTGTTGTCTACCAGATGATCCAGCAGATCCAGCAGAAGCGGGAGCTGCAGCGGCTGCAGATGGCCGGGGGCTCCCAGCTGCCCATGGCCAGCCTGCTGGCCGGAAGCTCCACGCCGCTGTTGTCCGCGGGCACCCCTGGCCTGCTGCCCACAGCATCTGCCCCACCTCTGCTGCCTGCTGGAGCCCTGGTGGCGCCCTCGCTCGGCAACAACACAAGTCTCATGGCCGCAGCAGCTGCAGCCGCAGCAGTAGCGGCAGCAGGCGGGCCTCCAGTCCTCACTGCCCAGACTAACCCTTTCCTCAGCCTGTCAGGGGCGGATGGCAGTGCCGGTGGCCCCAAAGGAGGGGTGAGTAAGGGGTCTGGCTTAGGGGAGGGGCTGGGAGTGGGGCAGAGGGACCATCCTGTCTCCCTTCTCCTGGAGAGACCCTTTAAAAAAGGCTGTTTCCTCTCTGATTGGACCATTTAGAAAAAGATGATGCTCTGGGTGAGCCATTTCAAGAAAGGCACTCCTTCCTTCTGAGGGCAAAGAGCCAGAGCCCGGGGGGCCCTTGGCTGGCACGTGCCTGCTTAACTGGGTGCCCTACGCAGGGCAACTCTCTCAACAGGCACACACATACACGGGAGTTGACCGTAGTGTGCAGCCGTCAAAGCCCAGCCCCTTATTGCATCCAGCATCAGCTTTCTTGACCCGGGAAGCTATTCTCAACTGGGTGATCGGACCAGATACCTCCCCAATCCCCAGTCTCCCTTCCTCTTTTTCCAGACTGCTGACAAAGGAGCCTCAGCCAACCAGGAAAAAGGCTAAATCCACCCACGCTCCTTTAGACCCCACAAGCAGAGGGCCAAATCCTGGTCTGAGGGGTCCCAGCCTGCAGCGGGCACCTGCACCCCAACACTGGAGAGCCCCGGAGCACGTGCTGAGGCCTGGGGAGTGGGGGGTGCTCCTGGTGCCGCGGACTGAGACCCAGAGGGGAGCCCTTTCCATCTGGCTCCCCACCCCCCGCCTCTGCACTGGCCCCTTTGTGAGGGGCTCAGAAGGAGGACAGACTCCAAGCCCGCCTAGGAGCCCCCACTCTCAGCGAATGTTTCAGGGTTCCCTAGAGAGCAAAGTGGGCCATGGCATAAGTGGGGGGTTGGTTAAACCCCCCACATAAAATGGATCAGCACTTGAGTGGGAGAAGTGGGGACTAGGCCCTGGGCCTGCCCCTGCATGGAAGTCTTTTAAGGAAGAAGGGGTGACCCTACTTGACCAGTTTCTACCCAACTTGGGCAGATGGTAAGAGGGCTCCCTTGGACTGTTTCTTGCTGGGCTCCTTCCCCTGCTCCCTACAAGGGTCACAAGCTGTGCTTGTAAAAGCCCACAGACTAGGGGGCCGAAGAAGGAGCAGGATGACATCAAATTTGGCCCAGGCCTCCCTACCTCCCGGGGGGTGGGTCCCAGTGATGGGCTGGGGGAGGGCAGAGGGTGGGCGGCCCAGCCCCCTTGGTACCCTGCCCCTTGTTTGCACTATTGGATTTAGGAGTGCCGAGGGTGGGGAAATAGAGCTGCCTGACTCAGAGAGTGTGTGTGGGTATGCCTGTGCAGTGTGTGTGTGTGTGTGTGTGTGTGTGTGTGTGTGTGTATCTGTCTGTCTATCTGTCTCCCCCTGGACCCCAGGCAGCCGAGGGCAGGGACAGGAGCAGTGCTCTGATGAGGCAGTACCAGAGGAGCGCTCCTAGCTCTTGTTTGCACCCTCTCACCTCACCAACTTTGGTCCCTTTCTGGGGCCCGAATGGTTAACAAAAACCAGAACCGTACTCCAATATTGGAGAGTAACTGGGGGCTGGGGGCTTTAAATCAGGGTAATATCCTGCCTTTCCTCCCCCAGACTCCACATGGTCTCAGTGCCCCCACAGCGCTCCCCTTCCACCACTGATACTTGGTCTTGCTTCCCTGGCACAAGGGGTGCCCCAGGGATCAGGGGGCAAGGCGAGGGGGGTAAAGTACCACTTCTTTTAGTGAAAATTGCCTCCCAGAATCAGCCAGCCTGCCTCCCTGCACCCTACCCCTCCTCACCTCCACCAGCCAGGGGAGACTTAAACTTAAATTGACCTAACAACTGTCCCTTCACCCACCAGCTATTTCCCTGGGGTGCAGTGGGCAAGTCTCACCTTAGAGTCCCCACTTGCCCAGAGCCTTTGATGGCCAAGACTGGGGCTGCTGGGGCAGCCAGGAGTGGGGCAAGGTTGAAGCATGTGTCTGTCAGTGCGCTGGGGTCAGAGCCGGGTGGAGCGTGGCCAGCTTCCTGATGCCCACGTTTAGTCAGTCTCTTTGCATGTGTGGATTCGTGTGCGTGTGTGTTTCTGTTTGGGTTTCTGTTGTTGTTGGTTTTGGTTTTTTTTGTTTTTTTTTTAAATAAAGAAAAGATGTGTATATTTTTGGCAATGACAGAAACGTAGTGCAGATATATTTTTGCCTGTGCTGCTCAACTGGTTTTTTTCTGATACTGAAAATAATATTAATATTCCTGTTGATAAGACTTTGTAAGATGTTAGGGAGCTGATAATGGAGGGGGTGGGTGGGAATCCTTCAGAGGCAATTTCTTAGGCACTTGCAAGGGCTTGGGGGGAGGGGGGAAGGCAGTTGTGATGACCTCAGAAATACTCACTTTTTATTAATGCTAAATATCAGTTAGAAAGAAATGATAGGAATCAGCATTTTACTCATCTTCATCTATTAAGCTCTCTAACTCCCTGCTCCCAAACCACTGAAAAGAATAACTGTCAGAGATTCTTAGAAGAGTTGCTCGTTCACACCCATGCTCTTGCCCAAGGCCGACCCACTTAGAACCAAAGTCAGCTTCTGTTCTGGACAGTGAAGGAAGTAGATTTATCCCAAGGCTGCCATGGCAGAAAGTGAGAGGTCCTGGAACCAAGACCTCCCCTTCCCTCCAGCACCCTAAAGTCTGGGGTTCTCATCTCCAAGAGTCTCTGTTTTCTGATTTTCCCCAGGCTGGGGTGCAGTGGCAGGTAGACAGGTTAGATTTGAAGAAGGGCCCCAGGCTGCGTATGGATTGGTGCTGTCCCTCAGTTTGGGGCAGGGGGACATGAGAGAGGTGGTGCTTTTCCTCTTTTGGGGTGGGGGGCGGGCTTTATAATAAGAAAGGTCTGAAGGGCTTCTGGACAGAGCAGGGTCCCAGTGCAAAGGGCATGGCTCTCGAGCCCCCACCGTCTGCTCCCAGCCTCAGTCCCTTTTTCTAGGATGAATTTGGATGGGGAGTAGGAAGGGATGCAGATTTATAGGTGGCTCTGTCGAAGGGAAGGGAAGGATGTGGTTTGCAGGGCGGAAGTGGAGTTTGAAACTGCAGAGTGGAGCTCAGTACGTCATCCCCTTCGGTGTGGAGGTGTGAGTGCGGTGTGTGTGCAGAGCCGCTGTCTGGCCTCACAAGGAGTGCATGAATGTCAAGAGCTGGTAGGGACCTGTCTTTAGGATCCTGCGAGCCAGCTCCTTGCCCCACAGGTGATAGCTCCAAGCCTAGGAGGAGGGGCAGGGGCTCAGGGGCGGAGCTGTGACCAGTCCTCAGGACCCTGGCCTCCTGGTCCTGGCTCTCCTCCCCCACTACACTGCCTCCATGTGGCTGTCCGTCTGTCCCTATGTGTGTGGTGTGCGGTGTGAGTGCAGGGCTGTGCCCAGGGTGGAGGGTATCTGTGAAGCACTGACTGTCTTAGCTCAGAGCTGATGGATCCTCTCCAGAGACAATGACACTTTAAAGGTTGCCTTTTCTTGTCTAAGTTTTTCCGATGTGTGTGTTTTTCCCTTCATATTCCTAGGTCTATTGCTGCCTCCAGGTGCCCTTACCTTGAGGCTGATGAGAGCACGCCTGCCCATTCCTGTCCTGAGTTCTAGGGAAGTACTCCTAGGAAGGGCCTCGACAGTGAGGGGAGCCAGAGTCTGGGAAAGGGAGAGAGCCAGCTCTGAGAAAGGGTGACCTCCACGCTGCCTTTTCCCAAACTGGAAATGCAGTTTTCAAAGACGCGGGCTCTGCCTGCAAGCATCTTCCTTGGTGTGTGGTCGGCAGAGTTAAGGGTAGGCAGCTTGCTCCCAGTTCTCCTTTATCCCAGTTTCCTGGGGAGAGGTGCCTGGAGGGCTTACGGTCACTTCAATTGGTAATCTGTAGGAAAATGGGGCACAGTACCCTGGCTCCCTCCGATCACATCAGTCCAGATTAAAAGTGTGTCTGGCTCCCAGTCCCTTTGACTTAATCTACTGAAAAGCTGGTGACTGAGGGGTGCCTTCATTGCCCTTTGTTCACGTCCTCCAGCCCAACTTGGGACTTAGGTGGCGGGACTGGAGACCCAAACCCTGGCTCCCAGCCTGTCCCCCTCTTTGCACCCCAGCCTTTCTCAATGTAGCAGACCCTTCCTAGGGGAGCGGGGAGGGGAAGCCACAGTTTGCAAACCCAGGAGCTCCTTCTACATTCTTTGTAAAGCCTCCTTTATATCCTCAACCCAAAAGGCAATGCCCCTCCCCTGCCACCTCCAAGCCTGGAATTGTGTATAACCCGGATCTTGTATCTTTGTATAACGGATGTTATTTGTACGAAGGGCAGTTCGTAAACAGCACTTGTTCTTTTAATAAAAGAATGTTTTACAAAAAAAAACCACCTCAGACCTTGGTTTGTCTGGCTTTACTGAAGGGAAAGAGAGGTGGAGGACCAACTGCGGGAGCCTTGGGAGGGGATGGAGGTGGGGGTGGGCAGATGGTCTACTAACATTTCTTCAAGTACTTGGAATAGTACTTCACAGACCAAAATGCACAAAATACCCAGGTTGCATACTGAAAATCAGATACCTTTGCTCCACGCATAAGAACGTAATGTGTAGGTCTGGGTCAGGAGGAATCTGATTTAAAAAAAACTCTATAAGTGATGCGATATATCCACACCGCACTTCTAGAAGCACTGCCTTAAGGCACGGCAAGAGAAAACGGTCCCGGTCTCCGGGCAGGGTTCCTGCCCACAAGGCGGGAGGGGGTCGCCGGGAGGCGCAGGCAATGAAACCAGCGGCGATGCTCCGCGCAGGTCCTTCGCAGACACGCGGGTACCAAAGGGGGCGCTGGAGAGCCCTCCACACCCTGGGGGCTCCGAGGGGGCTGCTGGGCCGGCTCCTCGGCCCGACTTCCGGCAGCTGGAGCTGGACGGCCGGCGCAGGCCCGCGGCCCGCACCGCGCGAACCCCGCGGCGTCTTCCGGGCCGGGGCGGGGCTGGGCCGCAGGGAGGCGGGGAAGCGGGAAGGTGACCGGGGCGCGAGGCGGAGCCGGCGTGGCGCGGTGGCGGCAGCAAGGCTGCCATGGGATCTGTGCGCGGCGTGGGGACGCTCGTGCGGCCGGCGGCCTGGGTCAGCACACGCGCGGCCGGGCCCCCTCCCCTGTCCTCCGCTCATCGCCCCGCCTCTCCGAGCCTGTCCCTCGGCTGAGCTTCCCCCAAACCCCGGCGTCGCCTGGTGCTTTGCAGCCGTCCCTGAGCGCCCGTTGGGTGCCAGCACCTCCCCCAGCAACTCCCCTTCCTCTCTCGGGAGCCCTTATTACCTTCGTATTTCTAACGCGCGCCTAAGCCCTGCGGTCTCTTCCCTCCCTCTGGAAGTCTTCCGCTTTCCATTGACTTTATTTTTATTTCCAAATCACCGCCCCGCGGATGCCTGCTTGCCTTGCAGATGCTGATCCAGAGACGGGACATCACCTCCTGGCTGGTAAGCCCTACCCCTCAACTCCACCCTGTTTCCCCTTCCCTCCACCCGAGTCCCCCAGGCCCAGAGAGACCACCGAGGTAGAGACCAGAGGAGGAAACCAGAATGGGTCAGCCCTGCTTTGTAAACCCCAGCCTGAGACTCCCTTGTCTATAGCCACCTCGCCCTGGCTCAGGGGAGATGGGGTGACCCGAGGGCAGAGGATGGGGAGCAGGCTTCTGCATGAGGAACCCCGGTGCCTGATAAACCGATTCCCAGGTGCCGTTGGCTCCGCCAAGGCTGGCAGGATCCTGGCCCTCCACCCCTGGCACCAGGGTGAGAGCCAGGGCTTGAAGGGAAAGCCTGGCCCCTGAAACCTATGTTGTTTCCTGGCCTTGAAATCTCTTCTCTCTCCTGAGCTCGGGGGCCTCACGGTGCGGGGCGGGGGAGGGGAGGGCGGTCCTTGCAGGGTGGAGTCAGATTAGCCTCATGCAGAAAAAGCCTGTCACCCAGCCAGGGCCCTGGGAAAGCCGGACACAGCCACAGGCAAGAAAGTGCCTCCAGGGCATGAGCTGACCTTTCCTCTTCCCTGCCACAGGCCCGATGGTTCCCCAAAACCCCAGCCAAGTCCGTGGTGGCTCTAAAAACACCCATCAAGGTGGAGCTGGTGGCTGGGAAAACCTATAGGTGGTGTGTGTGTGGCCGCAGCAAAAAGCAGGTGAGAGACCTGTATCCCCCTCCCCGTTGATATATCACACCTGTGGTTTGGGGACACCATGTGTGGCCCAGGAACTCCCATTTAAGACATTCCTTTTTCCCGCATATACCTGAGGGATCACAAGGATGGGGGTGGGGATAGTCTCAGGCCAGTCTTGAGCTCCCAGTTCTCCGCATCCGCCCTTCAAGATGGAGACAGAGAGAAACTGAGTCCTAGGGGCAGGCGGGTGGAGCATATCCTTTTCTGGTGCTCCTTACTCTTCAGAGGCTGAGGGCTCTGCCCAGAAAGGCTTGCCTGTCTCTCTCTCTCTCTCCTCGTTCCTTCTTCCTGGGAAGCATCTGGGTTCCCAGGCCTCAGACCCCAACATTAGGAAGACTCTGAGCAGCCTCTCTGTCCCGAGTGTGCCCCTTCTTGGCGTCTGCTCCTGAAAACTCTCCCTTTTTCAGTTTCTGTGATTTCCCTGGTTTCTTGCTGTCTTGTCATCCTGGCTGCCTGCTCCCCTCTCTCCTGTCCCAGGAGCCTTCCATCCCTCAGGAACCTGCCCCACGTTCTTAGCCTCTGGGCCCCTTTCTTTGCTGAGCTGGCTCAGAACTGTTCCTCCAGACCGCATGATGTGGTGTTAGCAGCCCAGGGCCCGAAGTCCCACTTTGCCACCGATTTGCTGTGGACTTTGAGCAGGTCCTCATGAGCATGGCGCTCTGCTGCCTGCCGGAGAGGCCTGGCACTGGCGGGCCCTTTGTGTCTCTCTGCCTCTTGCCCTCTGAGACCAGTTTGCTGACTTTTATCTGCACAATTCTCCCATCCACCCTCCTACCCCACCCTCACTCCAAGGGTAAGAGGCCTTGGTTCCAGCTCTGCCACTCAATAGCAAACCACCTGTCTGGGCCTGTTTCCATTGCCCAGGCTGTGCAGGAACACCTTCTGGGGTGAAAGGGCATAGATGCTCACACCAGGCAGCCAGTTTGCTGTAGGACCTCACCTTCTCCCCTTCCTTCCACCCCCCCCCCCCAACATCCACTCCCCAGAATATGCCCAGTTGTTTCTTAGAGCCAAACAAAATTGATACCCCAGTCTTGAAGCCCACTCAGAGAAGTTTGTACCTTAAGAACATGGGAAAGGAAATGAATGTCATGAACCAATGGAGACTCAGAGCCATTAAAAAAAAACCCCAAAACCATTATCAGTATAAAAGTTGCTGATACCTAAGGGCCCATTTCGCTTTGAAAATTCTCTTGGGTCCCCCAGAAACTATTCCTGTAAGGACATACTTACTGAACACTTTCTACTGGCAGAGTGCATGATAAACCTTTATGCATTTTATTTTCTTGAGATTACTCTGATTACTGTCACATTACAGATGAAAAAAGTTGGTCAGTGTCACTCAGATACCTGTGCCCCTACCAGTGTTGCCCTGATCCAGCAGGTGGGGTTGGGTCTCTCTGACTTCTTTCTTTTCCTTACTAGCCCTTCTGTGATGGCTCCCACTTCTTCAAACGCACTGGCCTATCCCCACTGAAGTTCAAGGCCCAGGAGACCCGCATGGTGGCGCTCTGTACCTGCAAGGCAACCCAGAAGCCCCCATACTGTGATGGTACCCACAAGAGTGAACAGGTGCAGAAGGCAGAACTGGGCTCCCCACTCTGAGGGGTGGCTCACCCCAGGGATCCCAGCACCCATAGCTGGTTTGTGAAGGGCTTGCTCTGATAACCTAAGGTCTCCAATCTGGGGCAGCTGGGAACAGGCCCTGGCTTTGATGCCTGCTGGTGAAGATGGTATTAAATAGACGTGCTAGGCCAGAGTGGTGTTCTTGTGGTCACAGGTGTGAGGGACAAGACCTATCCCCCTTCAGGGCCTTAACCTGGGCTGGGGACACTAGACTGGCCGCAGGGAGGGAATAATTCAGGTTCATTCCATATGGGGTCCCCCAAAGCAGGAAGAGCCCAGAGACTAAAGGAGGCCAGAGGACCCCACCCACCCTTCCTGCCCCTTCTGTCCCAAAGAACTACAGGCTCCAGAGAGTATGCAGCATTTATTACAAAGCCAGGAGATACAAACATCCCAGGGCAGAAGGGTACAGCCACAGCACCTCAGACACAGGACAAGGTGCGAACACAGACAAACCCACTGGGGGATGCCTGGCCCCAAACACGTAGTTATGATAGAGTACAGCCTCCTCCCCTCCTCAATCTGATCTATGTACATTGGAGGGAAAACAGGTGGGCAGGGGTCTCTTGGGATCTGCCCCTCAGGGGGGTGGACCACTTGACTTCTCAGGATGGAGCTGAGGTCAGACCTTACAGGTTTCTGTCTTCTTGTGCTTTTAGATGTCTCTGTTGCTCTTTCCTGACTTGGCCTCAGCTGCGGGTGGGGAGGGCACTGGAGGACTGTTTGCCTTTGGCCAAATCTGGGGTCTGTGCTTATCTGAGGTCACCCCGCCTCCACCTCTCCACTCCAGTCCCCAGAGAGACTGCCCCACCAGCCTTGCTAGTGTGGGCTCCTGGGTGGGGGTGGGGGAGACGGAGTGAAGCGCTTCACAATGTTAACACCACAGGGCAAGTTCAAGGGCTGAGGCCTCCTGTGGCCTGAATCTTCTTTTCCACAAGATAAATGATGCAAAGGCCACACACATGGGGGTGTTGGGGGCGAGGGGAGGCGGGAGGCAAAACTATCTATTCTTTATACAAACTTTCCACTGCAAGAGGAGGAGGTAAGGGAGATGCCCTCTCCGCTGCCCACTTGCTCCTCAAAACCAGGGGATAGGCTGCATTTGTAAAAGGCACTGTCTTTGCAATTCTCTGAACATTCAACAATGGTGAGGGGAGGGCACTGGTCAGGGTAAGGGTAGGACAGCAGCCAAGAGGGGGAAAGAAACAGTGGACCCCATACACAGCCAATCAGAGTTGTGTCTAAAGCTTTGGGGGTTGGTGGGGGCCCCTCAGCACCCTATATGTCTTGGGAAACAGGAGGAGGATGGGGCAGAGTGATACTGGGCCTCAGGTGGCCCCTCCAATTCCACCTCTAGACACCCCCAAAAAGAGCAGAGAGAATTCCACAAGACCCCCTAAAAATGAACACCCCACCCCCCCACACATACACACACACATAAAGTTTGTTTCCTGTGGCATTTAAATTAATCTGTTTGGTCCATAAAAAATAAGTATGTATATTTGGTTTTTCCTATGTACATATATATATAGATTTATTTATAAAACCCATCCCCCACCCCTAAGGTGGGAGGAGCTAGGGAAAATAGAAGAGGTGGAAAAGGGGGCCCAGAAAAAGTGGAGGGGTGGCGAGGCATGGCTGGAAGAGGAGGGAGAGGGTCCCTTTCCTCAAGTTAAGGGGGGCACAGGAGCTCCGTTGACAGTCATCTTGCGCCCCCTGCTGGTGGAGGATGGTGTCTGCAGGCAGTTTGAGGCGCCCCCGTTGGCAGCTGCAGTGGCCCCACCAGCTGTCACAGGGGGAGTGGGGGAGGTGGGGTGGGGGGCCGAGGGGCCATGAGAGCTGGGAGAGCCATGGGAGGGGGTGGCTGGGCTGGGTAGGGAAGAGGAGGTGGCCGGCAGGGTGGCAGGGCTGGGAGCCTTGTCACTGACTGACTCACACTCGGATGCCCCGCTGGTGTTGGTGCCCTCGGAGGGGGTGGGTGCTGTGGGCAAGGTGAGTCGCTTGCAGGCTGGCTGGACGCGATACTTGAGGGGGAGAGGGCCATTCTGCAGGGAGAAGGGGAGGGGAGGGTGTCAGGAGAAAGGCTAATGGAGCAGCCACCCACCTTCACCCCATAGCGCCCAAACTGGGAGAAAGGGAGGACGAGACACACAGATGGGACTGACCAAGCAAGGAGGGAGAGGAAGAGAGCACACCTAAGACCAGAGACAGAGAAAAAGGCAAGAGGGAGGCCAGACAGCAGAAGGCAAAGTTTACTCCTCCACAGCCACCCAAACTGGCACATGTGGTCTGCCCAAGTGAGAGATGGTCTGGGGGGCCACCCTGGACATGCCCAGCCCATGAGATGAGGGATGAACTGTCTCTGATTAGAGCAGGGTGGCCCACGTAATGGCCCAGGGTCCCTCCAGCCCTGTCCCCTGTCTCGTACCACCCCACCTACTCACCCGCCGCCAGGGGTAGATGTAGGCGATGTCCATGAGGGTGTAGTATTCCTTCAGCGGCTCGTCCTCATACAGAACCTCAACCTGGAGGAGGAAAGGGCAGACAGCTCAAGGCTCCAGCTGTTTGGCAAAGAGGCTCTGGGCAGGTGATCCCTCATCCCTCTGAGATCACCCAGTGCATCTGACTTCCTCTCAGAGTTGTCTCAACATAACTCTTGACCAGCAGGTGGGAAGGGATCCAGAGAAGATGCCCACATCATCAACAAGCTATCCCCGGCCATCCACACAGTGCCCTTTTATCTCTGGCATGTTCCCCAGAGGAGCTAACAGGCACAGAAAGGGCCCCAGGAAGAAGGCACTTGTGGAGCAATGGCTCTCACCCAGGCTGCAAGGTGGAGTCACACCAGTGCCTGAATCCCACTCCAGGGATTGTTTTAACTGCTAAGACGTGAATCAAGTTTTAATCTTGAGAAGTTACTCCTAATGTGATTCTGACATTTGGCAAAGTTTGGGATCTCCTTGTCCTAGAGCCTCAGTAGTGCATGAACCAGCAGCACCAGAAGCACCTGGGAGCTTGCTGGAAATGCAATGTCTACTCAGTCAGAATTACATTTTAACAAGACCTCTAGGGGATCATACACATGTTCAGATTTGAGAAGCTACATCCTAAAGCTCCTTGGAAATTTCAGACTAGCCAGCTGGCCCTAGATATGGCCATAAATTTTTACATACACAGCTCTGCCATAGTCCAAAGCATGCAGGCATGTACACACACACACTATCTTGGTCCCATGCACCTCTGCACACTGGTTTCAGCAGAAGCAGACTGCCCCAACTGAATTTTGTCTTCAGTTACGGTTCTACACAGGCTGTTACACAACATGCAAGCCCTTGGTGACACCAAAGCAGCCATGAACCATGACCAGGATGCACAGATTGTCAGACACATCCACAAACAAGACACATATTTCAAAAGGGGCCAGGAACTCACCTTGTACTTGCTGGGCACATCCATCTTGTTGCGGAGAAACTTGGCAAGATGCATGACAGTCATGGCTGCTGGGCATCGCAGGAAGCGCACACCTGTCTGTTGGGGAAGAGGCACCCAAGGGCTGGGGTCCACCCCAGGCACTCTCTCCCAGCCCATACTCTGCTCCTGGGCAGGCCCAAGCGCTCACCTTCTCCTTGTCGCCATCCCCATTCTCCAAGGGTCCCTTCTTCTCTTCCCGGTCTCTGCAGAAGGAGAAAGAATGAAGCAAGGGAAAACCTGGAGCAGGCAGGACCTGACTGCACACAAACATCTGGAAAGCCCTCCCAGAAGTGCCCTTTCCTACCAGGGAATGGGGGCGGCATGGGAGAAGAGACCTGCCTAAGACCCTGAAAGGGCCAGGTGTGGGCCAGACTTGCCTGACACCTTCGTAGAACTCGATGGAGAGGCTGACGATCTCATCGTCACTCAGAGCCCCCTTCTCCTGCTCCAGAACCTCACCACGGTCCTCGTTGGAGCCGTTGGGGACTGCAGAAGGAGAGAGCTGGGAAGGCTTAGCTTAGGAGTGGGGACAGGAACTCCACCATCAACCCAGGGATCTCAGAGCTCAGTGCAGTGAGCCCAGCCCTCCTCCCAACCCCGGGCTGGGAGGCAGCGCAATGGTGCCCACTGGCCTTCCATGCCTCTGGCCCTGGTGCCAGGGGGAGGGCCACGTGTGCACACACACGTGAACGCACTCACCTTCTGTCAGGGGGTAGGCTGCATAGAAATCCCGCCGCCGTTTCATCTCATCTGGAAGAGAGGGAGCAGGCTCAGGGGAAGCAACAGGCTGGGCCGTGAGGGCTGGTGGCAGGGGGACAAAGGGTGCAGGTACCTTTAAAAAGCCCAGGGACCAATTTGTAGACAATGTCTTGAAGGGTTTTGTCAGATCTGAAAAAAAGCACATAGGAGCCAGTCAGCAACCATCTCACCCTGACTCTCCAGCCTAGGCCCCCTCTTCCCACCTCTCTTTCTGAGATCCAGGGCCCAGGCATGAGGGTCCCTGTAGGCCCTGTCTCTACCTCTCTAGAATGTCTCAGCTGCATACATCATCCCCAAGGGACGGTCCATGCCTGATGCTCCTCCCCCACCTGCCACCCTGGCTTCAGGAAGCAACAAGGGAGGGGACAGAGGGCAGCTGCCCCAGAGGATGGGCGGGAGCAGGAGGAAGTCTGGGCCCACCTGATGCTCAGCAGCGGCCGGGTTTTATGGACCTGCACATCGCACATGGGGCAGTACTTGTTGGTCTCCAGGTAGCGCACGATGCAGGTTTTGCAGACTTGGTGGGTGTGGAGAGAGAAGGAAGAGTCAGAGTCCCCTCTGTAACCCAGGATCAGCCCCCACACTCCCTGCCTGGGTTCAGGTATCCCCTCTTCTCCACCATGTTCCCACAGCTCAGGCCCTTTCAAAGACCCAACGCAGCCCTGTTCTGCAGATGGCAACTGCCCCTTATCCATCCTTGGGGGAGGACAGATGTGTGTGTGTGTGTGAAGCCAGTGTCGAGTACCATGCAGAAGGTGAGCCCCAAGTTCCAAACCCCCTTGTAGAACAAATCAACAGCAACCTACTAGATACCTCCCAGTTCCGTGACTCCTAGTCACAAGCCTGTGGTGCACACCAGGGCACCGTGTATTCATGGGGTGCAGTGTTACCCACAGAGATTCAGGGAGGGAGTGGAGATTTCAGGTAACAGTCCCCCAAAAGAACTCCTGGGCTGAACCCTACAGTCTCCTCCCAGGCAGTCTCTCTTTGACCTGGGACCCTCACCAGACACAGGGACACGTTTGCTCTTCAAGGCAGAGGCCACCTACCCCAGGAGCAGCCCGCGACCCCAACTCACAGGAATGCAAGCACTCCACGATGGTAGTGGCATCTATGAAGTACCCCCCACAGAGGGCGCACATGAGGTGAGGGTTCAGCTCGGTAATTTTGATCCGTGTGGTCCGATGCATGATGCTGGGGTGGGGGCGTCACCCTGGGAAATAAAACATAGAATCAGGAACCCCGGGATCCAAGAGCTCCTCCCACACTGTACTCTACCTGCCCCACAGGCGACATCTCTCCCTGGGCCCATGGCCCCCTCCTCTCCCTTCAAAGCCAGACTGGGGTGGTTCTTTCTGACCCCCTCTGAGTGTTCACTGAGGGCTCTGGAGATTCGTTCTATCTCAGGAGCAGCAGAAAAACTGAAGTTAAACCATAGGAAATACCACTCAACTCTACAGAGGAGTGGGGAGGTGGGAAAATGGAAGAGAACAGAGTTTTAAAAAATCTCCCTGGTCCCAATCCATATACATACAAGTGAACTCCCTAGGAGCTATGAGGAAGCTCAGACTCCTGATTGGGTCTTTCTACTCCATCCTACCTTCCTTCTTCCCATCACTGCTCCAGGAAGCCTCCTTCCCTGGAAACACTGGGGCAATGAACACCCTAAGTCTGAAGGGGGCATCCCACCAATTGTCCCTGGGCTCCGGCCCAGCCCCGGAGCAGCTCCTTGGAAACACACCACATGCTGACCACACAGGTTCTAGGCCTGGAGCTCAAGCAGGAAATACTAAGGATGGTCCTTAGGCCCCCAGAGTTGGGAACACACAGCTCCAGCCCGACCTGTGGCTCAGCCCTGGGCTCTACAGGTAACTGCAGAGTCTGAGCAGAACGACTGCTACTGCCACTTCCATAGGGAGGCCACCACGTGCCCCGACGGATGGCCTGCTGCGTGGTGCCCCTCCCAGGCACCCTCGGGAGTCTCCCCATGTGGGCACTGCCACCCGCCCATCTTTTCCCATCCACGACCTGGCCACAAGCTACCCCAGTGACGGGCCACAGCCTCTCAGAGAGGCCTGATGAAGCCGGGCAGAAAGTTCTGTCCACAGCCCACCAAGCGCCCAGACAGGCCCTGGCTGGGTCCAGGGAGGACAGGCAAAGCCCAGGTCTGGACTAGCTGATGTGCTTACTTCTTAGTTCAGAAATCCAACCTGTACCCAGCAGCCACGGTGTCTCCCTCCTCCTTCCCAGAGGAAAAGCCCATGGGGCGGGGCATGGGAGGGCAGCCAAATCCCCAGCGCTCTTTTACAACATACATCCTTCTCTCCTTTCCAGAAAGATTTCTAAAGCCAACACATTGGGTTTACTAGGACCCGAAATTCACAGCTGGGAATCAGCAGTTACTATAGAGACCCCCGGATGAGTTTGGCCAGGACCCAAACAGCTAACAGAGGCTGTCCAGAGACCAAAAGAGAGGGAGAGACACAAAGACCACATGTGGGAGAGACACCAAGCTGCAGGGCAGACAGAGGGGAACGCTCAAGCCCAGAGCCAGCATGCATGCAGTGGCCCAGACCTGCCTGAGGAAGGAAAGGGGTCTCCGCCTCCTCAGCCAGCCCTCCCTGCATGGGTCCCCTCTTCATAATTATGTAGAAACCTTGCTGGCTACTATACTGTTTGGTTGTTCCCATAGTAACCCCTGGCAAGATGCCCAAATATTATTATAACCATCCAGAGGAGGGAACAGACTTGCTGAGTGTGTAATACCCATGTGGTGTGTACATGCTGCTGGGCCTCCAAAGGTACTTCATGTTACTACCTGTTGTGTGTTTGTGTGTGTACACAGTCAGGAAGAAAACTTGGGGGATCTGCTAATGTTGAGGGTCCAGATTGTGTGTACTTAGTCACTCAGTTGTGTCTGACTCTTTGTGACCCCATGGACTGTAGCCTGGATTGCCATGCCTTCCTCCAGGGGATCTTCCCAACCCAGGAATTAAACCCAGGTCTCCTGCATTGAAGGCAGATTCTTTACCGTCTGAGCCACCAGGGAAGCCCAAGGGTCTAGATTGCTACTGGCAAATCTCATGCCCTCTTCTCTCTCCCTCTCTCACACACACACATGTGGGTGCTTCACACTGCCTTAGCCACCTCGTTCACATATTCACTGTGTTTCCAAAACAGACACTTGGCTCTTAAGAACTCCCATCCAAGGACTTCCCTGGTGGTGGTCCAGTGGTTAAGACTGCGCTTCTACTGCAGGGGGCGTGAGCTCCATCTCTGATGGGGGAAATACTCGCATGCTGCAAGGCACAGCCAAAACAAAAAGAGTTCCCATCCTCCCATCCATCCAGGTCTTGCCAGGCCAACTGTGGCCTCAACATGCAGGAGCTCGGTGACCCTCACCCTCTTACTTCTGCAAGCGCTCGTGAGAATTCAGACCAAGACTACCCCTTGAGCTCTGTTCTGGATGCACGGGTGAAGGCAAGAGCTGTGGTGCTTATTGAGTGAAATGTTCCTCCTTCTCACTTTAAGAAAGGAACCCCCTTGCCACACTCCCTGCTCCCCTCTCCCATCTCCAGGGGCCTCAGACTGTTACCTCTGGGGCTGGGGGTGGGGAGAAGCACTGATTGGCTCCTCACCTGATTGCCATGGTTACCTGCAGGGCCCTGCCAGCAGGTGCCAAGAACAACTGTAAACAGGAGCTCAGTTCCCTCATCCTCCTTGTCTTTCTCCCCCCATGAGGCCTCAGGGCCCCACACCTGACACCTAGCTCCTCCCCAGCGACAACTGGCTGGACCACCAGCTCCCATCACCTTAGGGCAGAGCCTAAGGGAGAAAGAGAGGAAGAGATAAGTCCCAAGAAGCAGAAAAGGGAGACCGAGCCATTTGGAAGTGGCCCCGCAGAGCCACATCCCCACAGTGAATCTGAGCACCGTCTCCCACCCTCGACTGGAGGCCAAGTCCTTCAATACTGTCTGTCCCCAAAGATGCCTTGCGTGTCTTTGCAAGGGCATGATGATGGAACAGCCCTTGCTCCTGGCCCCTGGGTTTCAGCTACCATGGCAGGAAAGGAGCTTGATCAGCACCCAGGACTCAACCCCAACTCCTCCTTGTCATCCAAGTCTGGCATGAGTCTTTACCCTTTCTCAAAGCCTCCTACTCACTGAACCAACCCCCCATATCTCCATTCTAACCAGGCTTTTTCTGGAAGCTCCCCTCTAATTCAGACTTCTTTGTCAGTTTTTTTTTTCTTTTTCCCCTGAGAAATAGCCAGTCTTTGATAACCCAGAGATGGCCTTCTGCTCCTTCAGATTCTCAGCTATAGGATTCTTTGCTCTGCTTTCCCCCCACATGAAATTCACCCAACTCCCTTACTAGAAAATCTCCAAGTCTTGGGAAGAGTCACTCGAGGTCACATTCAGACATCTAAAAAATCACAGAACTGGAAGGGATCTTAGAAAGCATCTTGTCCAGTCCTTTCACTTTACAGATGAAGAAGCTCAGAAAAAGGTGACTTGTCTCAGGTCAAGCGGTCACCCAGTGGCAGTCCTAGGACTAGACACAGCCTGACTCCTATTCCAGTGCTCTTTACAGACTGGCACCCATGCTAGGCTTCCCACTCGTTTAAGGAACTAATAAGCCTGGTCTGACTCCATCCAGGCAGGCAGAAGTCAAAAGGACTCCAGGTTCCATCAGAAGACCATTCAGTGAGCCGTCAGGGTCAAAACAGAACCATGAGGACACAGTCTCTCTTTGATGTAGGAAGAGCGGGCAGAGGCTAATGGCCTCACCCAATTTCCCTAATACAGGTAGGGAAGCAGGCTCTATGGAAGCTCAGGGAGCCAGAATGTACTGGATCCCACAAATCCATCCCTCTCCCAGCTGTGTGGGTTCAGCTGCGGAAGCCTGCAGATTTGTGTGTGTGCAGAGAGAGTCGGGGGTGGAGGTCTACCTGGGACACTCAAACTCTCAGTGTTCCCTGATCCCTGAGCCTGAGTGCTCCTCCTGCCAGAAGCATCGAAAGAGTCCTCTAGTCTCCTGAAGCCGGCCTCACTCTACCCTCCCTCCCCTTCCCCACCTCTCAGCGTCCTAAGATCAAACAAAGACAAATATCCAAAATATACACAGTTACACACTGCCAGATACACACACACACACATATGCACACACAGCCAGACACACCCCCTCCATTTTTCCCTCCCACTCACAACACACACGGCCAGACACTTGGCCAGACACACACACAGACACACCCCATCACACATAGAGCCAGACCAGAGCCAGGCCCACACTTGCCAGATGTACAAACCACTCCCACCCACCCCAAGAATCACAGTCTGACATCCCTGCCTGAAACCAGAGCTGCAAACACACACTAACCTTTTGTGCATCCCTGGTCTACCCAGGGTAAATTATAACATAACTCTTCTGGCAACAAAGGCAGTACAGCTCCCAACCTCCACTCTGAGGGCCAGAGGCTGGAGGAGTGGGGTGGGCATCCAACCTGCACAAAGATGTCACCTCTTCGTATTCAGGCTCTCTCCATTCCCATGGCAACAGCTCCATCAACCAAGATCTTCCAGGGAAGACCAGGAGTAGCAGAGAGAACCCCCCCAAGAGACTTCAACTTGAACCCCACCCAGCTACACTCGCTCTGGATCCCAAGACCTGAGTCTTACCTCGGGCCTGTTTCCTGCATTATTCCAAAGACAGCTCTAAGACCTCAACCCCCAACTCCAAACCAAGAAACCCCTGGGAAAACCTCCCCACCAGAAAGCTATAACAGAGCTTTCTTTATGCTCCTTCTCCAAGTACTAACACCTTGGAACAGAGTGGAGAGGGGGGAGGAAGAAGAGAAATGAGTTTCAGGAACAAACTGCAAGAGGCCCAGAGAAGAAGGCTTAAGAACCGAGTGAAAGACAACCAGGAGACCACCTCCCCACCCCACCCCAGCCTCAGGGAGCCCTGGAGACTAAGGCAGCGCGGCGGGAGATGCGGGGGGTCTCTGAGAGACAAAGACCAGGGGGAAGCGCGGGGCAACGCCTCCACAATATTTACAGAAAAATTCGCCATCCCCAGGCCTCCTCCCCTACCTCAAGCCAACCAGAGCAATTCTGGGCAGATGGGGGCAGTGGGGGAGGGAGAGAGGCATGCCTGGGCCCCCCGTGGAGACAGGGGGGCAGGGCTGTCTGCTAGATGAGGGGTCCCACCCCCTTAGAACTAGAAGCAAGAGGACCTAGGGAGGGAGGGGCAGTCGGGCTACCCTTGCACTGCAAGTGGGGCCAGTCGGCCAAACCCCTCCTGCCTCTGCGGGCGATGGGAAATATCGCGATAAATCTTCCCCATCTTCCTTCTACCCCCTCCACCCCGGCTTCCCCAGGAGCCTGGGTCAGACGATCAGAGGCCCCAGTTACCGTGTGGCCGCTCCTGCCTTCCCTAGAGCCAAACTTTCGGCGGGGCCCCAACGAGGGGTGTTCCGGAGAAAGAGACTTCGCTGAGGTGGTTTGGGGAGGGGGCGGGGCGCCCAGTCCCGGGATGGGGGGAGAAAGGGAGCGACTGGGGGAGGTGCCCGAGAGGACGGGGCCCGGCAGGGAAGAGCGCCCTCCTCCAGCCTCGCAGCGATCGAAAAGCTCGTTCCCTTCCTCCCGGCTTCGAGTCCTCGCGCGTCCACGACGCCTCAGTGCCCACGGAAGAAACCGAGAGCGACCCCTCCCCAGACCGAAAGGAGTACTGGGGGAGAGCCAGGGGCTGCTCTGGCTCGTGGGGAGGGCTAAGGGGGCAGAGATCCGCCCCAGCGCGGAGCCCCAAAGCCCTGCGGTTGCCTTGGACCCTCCCCCTCGCTACCTCGGGAGCAGGGTCTAGGGGGGCTGCAGCACAAAGAGGTGGTGGTCGAGGAGACGCCAAATCGTTAAAAGGGGGAACCCACTTCGGCCATCTTGGAAGGAAGGAAAAGGAAAAGGGGAGAGAAAAAAGGGAGAAAGAAAGGCGGACGGGGCGAGCTAGGAGAGGGGCCGGCGGGGGTGGGGCGAAGACGCGAGACCAGGCCGAGCTTAGAGCCTCCCCGGGCAGGGGTTTGTAAAGAAGGATGTGCCGGCCCCCGTCCCAGTCCCCAGATGGTTACAGGGTCGGAGAAGGAGAGGAGAGGAGAGACTGCGTCCGCTTACCTGGGTTCGGGGTCCGGTGGGTCTCGGGGAGGGGGGGATGGGAGGGAGGGAGGGAAGGGAGGGGAGGGGGGCCGCAGCCGTGTCGCTCGCTCGGGCGGCGGGAGGGGAGAAACCTATGGTAAGAAAGGAGTTTGTGAAAGCGCTTTGGGGTGGGAGGGAGAGAGGGGAGGGGAGGGGACCGAGGGGGGAGGGGAGGGACCGGGACTCGGAGGGGGGGGACAAAATGGCTTTTTTCCTCCAGACAAGAGCAGGTCCCGCCCACTACTCACCCACGTGACCTCATTCCTTCAGGGTGTTTGCCGAGAAGGGAGGAGGAGGTGGGGGAGAGGCTAACGCGGCTGCCCCCCCAACGCGGTGCCGGGCCCCCCAAAACTAGACTACGACCTCACTCTTCCCAACAGCCCTTGACCCTGGAGGATGAATCCTCTTCTCTGTTACCCTCCTCAACTAACCTCTGCCCCCAAAATATGTGTGCGCCCCCTATCCCCCAGACCCTGCGGTCCTCGCCCCTAGCTGGGGCTCCTGGAAACTGGTGAGATGAGGACTCGACTGAAATGTGACTCGCTCTGCAGCCCTCCACGTCTCGGCCTCGACCAAAGGGCGCTGTGCTCTGGCGGGGAACGCGACGCCTCTGGCCACGCGTCCGGGTTATTTTCATTCACTCTAAGTGACACTCCCTTGAAATTAATAACTGCATGAGTGAGAACGAGCGACTCCTTCCCACCCCCTGACCCCCTCGGCCTTCCGATCACCAGCTCTAAAATGCTGCGTCTGGGACCCAGCCCGGCCGCTTCGGGGGCGCCAGCTGCCGGGAGAACGGAGGCAGAGGCCTGGGGGGTACGTCTCGCGGCCGCGGCTCGTTTGCTGTGGTGGAGGCTGGCGCCTAGGTGTGCTTGGGCGAAGAACGGGACGCAACCTGGGCCGGGAGGCAAGCTGAGGACAGCAGCTCAGGCTCCGGGCCCGGGACACAATAATCTGGCCGAAGGCGAGAGACCCGAATGCATTCGAAAACGGGGCGCCGGAGCTCGGAAGTGGGCCCGCGCTTTTTCTCTGCGGGGCACTGATTCCCGCATTTTTCGCCCGCACGCCGGTTGCGCTCTGAGCTCTGCACTGTTGGTGCGCCTCGCTCGCCCTGGCTAACGCAAAGGCCGCTGGTGCCCGCCAACTCCGACCGTCGTTCCGGGCTTCGGTCTCCAGTGGCTCCTGCCTGGAGGAGAGAACTAGCAGGGAGCTTGGAAGAGCTGGGAGCTGCAGCTGAGGGCCGGAGCCGGGGAAGCCGATCGATATTACATTATGGAGACTACGGTGGGCCCGCCTCATTAGGACGGTCGATTTGCTTATTCGTTATTCAGGATTTATTAGGGCTGGTCATTATGTCAGTCTCTCCAAAGAGCTCGATTACTCGGCCAGAAGCGCCATTAAGCGCACTGGCGGTGGGTGGCTCAAGTTAGGAAATTAGGAAACGAAATCTTCAGCAAGGATCGGACCCGCCTGCCTCTTCCTCCTTCCCTCCTCTTTGGCAGTCCAGGCAGATCGGAAGCTGAGGCCCCCGGACTGAATGCTTTCACCCTTTGGCTAGTGACCAGGAGACCTGTGGACACTGGCCTCCAAGTGACCCCAGCTTTAGCCTTTGGCCCACACCCACCGAGTGGGGGCGGGGGCGGGGGGAGGAGGAAGGGCTGGAGAGATTTCCGCCCGGGGAGGGTGGTCTGAAAACCCTTGGGAGCAGGGCCAGGGGAGGATTCGGTCACCTGCTGTCCTCTCCCTCCTTGTGCTGGGAGACTGAGACTTCCCGCCCTTCATTGAAAGGGGGCTCTTGGCGTGGACACGCCCACTGTCCCTAGGGCTGGTGCGTTTCGGGCTTCCTGGACTCTGCCCGGCAAGACTCAGGAATCCTCTTCGGTCCCCCAGTCACACTGCCGGAGGGGAGAGCAGCTGGGACTCCTGATCTGCGACTGCTTTCAAGCTAGAAGATCCCGGGCAAGAGAAACCTGTAGGGGCTTCTCGAAGGTCTCGGTCTCACCCATGATCCACAGGGGGAACTCAGGGGCTGCCTGGATGAGGGTGGGAGGCTATCAGCTAAGAGGAAGTAAGCTGATGTCCCTCTGAGTCCCCACTGCGGTCCTTTAATCCTGGAGTGCTGCCGGAGGGTGCCACCGTGCTCACTGGGAATACGTTCACTGGTTCCTCAGTTATTAAGCATCAGTCACAAACAAACCACAAGACAGGAACATGCTGCAGCCCCCACTACTACTGCAACTTCATCTTAATCACTTCAGTCACTTTCCAGTCCCCATATCCCTGGCTTATCCGGGGTACTTTCTGACCAAACCCTTCTCAATTCTGAAGTTCTCTGGTTTCCCAACCAAGAAGCACCTGTCATGTGCCACTGTCAAATACTGCACTAAGCACAGGGGAGGTAAAGCTGATGAGACGGGCTTATGCCCACAGGGCACTCACAGACCA
Source organism: Okapia johnstoni (assembly GCA_024291935.2). NCBI lineage: Eukaryota > Metazoa > Chordata > Mammalia > Artiodactyla > Giraffidae > Okapia > Okapia johnstoni. The sequence continues at coordinate 22,296,433 of CM044306.1, read as the reverse complement.
GTGGGGGCAAACTGGAGGGTTACATAGCCTGTCCCTTTAGCTTCTATGGGCACTGTGTATCCCTCAAGTTTGCTGCTACCTCCTACCACTCCCATTCCTTCCCTCCCCCTGTAAGGGTGGATGAGCACTGAAGAAGGCTTTCAGAAGAGGCCTCCTCTGAGCCCAACTTTGAGGAGAGATCAAATGCGGAAGGGAACTGCTTGAGAGAGCGCCTCCTAAGAGCCAGCCGAGTCTGCCACTCCCAGCCCAGGGATGCACCTCTGGCAGACGTGAGGTGCCAAAGCTTCCCCTCGATTGTGTTCATTGTAGTATCTCAGGAGGTCACCTAGCTGACAGACTCTTCATCAGAAGAGTAGCTGTCTGTCATAGACCAAAAGCTTCCAGAGGGCAGGAACTCGGGAATCTAGGTAATTATTTCCAGCGCATATACTAAGAGATACTGTGAGGATAAGATCTCCTGGAAGAGGATGACAATGTTAGGAGAGAGCAGCTCCTCTAGAAATTTTATGACTATCTTTACCTCTCTGCTCTTTAACTCCTCTCTCCCAAAAACAATGTCCTTAGATTCTTCTATTTCCCCATCTTCCCCACATCTCTGTATTTCTAGAAAAAGAACCTGTTTTGTTGTTGTCCATCTCCTTTTTCTCACGCTTCTCAGTTTAAGAGTCTCTTTCTCCTCTTTCCATTTTCTCCAGGTCTTCCTTCCACAACACCTATTTGTCATGTCTCCTCTTTCTCTCTCCGTACATCACAGCTGTGTTCTCCCTTTCTCACCTTTCTCTTCATCCCTCAATTTGTCGCTGCCTTTGTCTCTCGCGCTATTTTCTTCCTTTCTAAATGTAACATTTCGAGATTGTAACATCAGCAGAGGCAAACAGTGGAAAACTGACCGATCTCCACTGCAAATTCATTCTTAATCTTACGAAAAATGCAACCTGAAACGTATTGCACGGTGAGACAAAAACCTGTCTTGTCTTCCGGCAATCCAATTTGGGGGCGTGGTTGGAGGTAGGTGGCAGAGGGAAGTGCTGGAGAAATCCTGTCATTAAACAACAACGAATTTTCAATCACAATGACCCTCTGATTATCTATAGAAAAAGCGTTGTCTCTGCTATTTCAATACAAAATCTGGCTTTACAGCGATTGAGTGAATAATGCCTTTAGATTTTCCTTTTTTATCGTGGGAAAAAGGAGACGTCCCTGGGTGGGCTCGAACCACCAACCTTTCGGTTAACAGCCGAACGCGCTAACCGATTGCGCCACAGAGACTGTGATAACTACTGCGGTGGCGGTGAGCCGAGTCAATGGGAGTGAGCCTGCGACAGCGGAAGACTCAGAACAAATTCCATAACGGGACGAAAGAAGTCAGACCCAAGGGAGAAAGGGAAGAGTCTCGATCTAGGGATGGGAGCAGGCGGGACGTGCAAGCCTCCCCTGCATTGGCTCGGGGGTGGCTGGGGCTGGCGAAATTGTCGCCTGCTTCCTCTGGATCTTAGACTTGGGGAAGTACGGAACGTTCTTCTTTAGAGTGATCTGATACTGAGACTACGTGAAGTCGACCTGCAGCTTCCAAACGTCCCCTTTCCAGCCCAACCCCTGCAGCCGTAGAATAACTGCGACGCCCTCCCAGCGCCCCTCTCCCTCTTAACAGTAAATGGGCACTTTACGGGCGCCTCCCAAATGCCGGACACTGTTCTAGTCCAGTGCATGTCCAGAGCCTAGCATGGTGCCTGGCATACAACAGATATAAGAATTTCTGGAATGAATAAATGAAACAAGCTTCATGAGTAGTATCCCCGACCGCACAGCGTGCCCTTCCTTAACCAACCCGGTGGTCCTTCACTGGAGCCAAAGCCCTTTATTTCGGGTTTCACTAGCCCACGTGGACGGAGGTTCCGGCCGGCGTCTCTGGCTTTCAGAGACTGAGTCCACCGCTATCCCAGCTTGCACCGCGACGCCGAGCTCTTCCGCACTCACAGTGACTTTTCACTTTGCGCTTTCCTTACCTAGGTTTTGGCTTCTCAACCAAACTCCTGTACTAATGACTGACAAAGATGCACAGCCAATAGAAAATCAAAGTGTTCCGGAAGGGTCGGCCTCTCAGCCAATAGAGAGAAAGCAGCGAGGGTGGTTGCGTAGTGAGGCCCTTAGCAGGTTTGCTGGAATTGTGGCGATTGGAGGTCCTAACACACCGCAATCATGGTGAGACAGGGAGCAAAGAAAAGGGACGTGGGGTAGGGATAGAGGAATAGGGAGGGGAGGTCATGGGAAGTTTGGGAGGTCGAGAGGCCTGGTGGTCGACTGAAGGAAGCCACTTCAGTTTGAAGGGGGAGCGAACCTTGGTGAGGACCGCGGCGGGGAATGGGGCTCCTCTCAGCCGCACAGCGCTAATCTCAGAGCTGGAGTTCAGGGTATCCAGGCGCCTCCAGAGTGGAGGACGGTGCGTACAGGAGCCTGCGAATCAGGGGCTGGGCCGAGTGCTATGGCCTCGTTTGCCCCTCGCGCTGAGCCCCTCCGCTCTGTTTGCTTCAGTCTATTATGTCCTATAACGGAGGGGCCGTCATGGCCATGAAGGGGAAGAACTGTGTGGCCATCGCTGCTGACAGGCGCTTCGGGATCCAGGCCCAGATGGTGACCACGGACTTCCAGAAGATCTTTCCCATGGGCGACCGACTGTACATCGGCCTGGCGGGTCTTGCCACCGACGTCCAGACAGTGTAAGTGTCGGGGGTCCCCACCCACACCCACGCTTCTTGGACCAGCCTTGCCTAGCGGGATGAGTAGCCTGGGTGTCAGTCTTCTACTGAACAACACCAGTGAATCTGAGACTTGGTCGAACACTAAACGATAGAGTGGATCCTAACCAGCTTAGCATATACTCTGAGCCAGATACTGTGGGCGGAGAAGGCAATGGCACCCCACTCCAGTACTCTTGCCTGGAAAATCCCATGGACGGAGGAGCCTTGTAGGCTGCAGTCCATGGGGTCGCTAGGAGTTGCACACAACTGAGCGACTTCACTTTCACTTTTCACTCTCATGTATTGGAGAAGGAAATGGCAACCCAGTCCAGTATTCTCACCTGGAGAATCCCAGGGACGGGGGAGCCTGGTGGCCTGCCGACTATGGGGTCGCACAGAGTCGGACACGACTGAAGCGACTTAGCAGCAGCAGCAGCAGATACTGTGGGAAAGCACCTTATCTTCATGGACTTTGATCCTCTTAAGGACATCACCATGTTGCTCTCCCATTTTGCAGATGAGGAAACAGGCTATCAGAGAGTCTTACTGCTCAAGTTGTAAGCTAATGAATGACTCCCAGGATCCCAATCTCTGAGGCCAAAGCTCATGCTCAGTCCCTAAAGAACTACAAGTGGTCTAGTTGGGAGACAAGGCAGGAACATAGAAAGATAACTAATCCATAATGAGCTGGTGCATATTAGCTGCTAGAGTAGGTATTTAGTTGACAGTGGTTTTGTGAGAGAAGGGAGAATTGGGGAGATGAAATAAGTGATTCTGTGAGGTGTGAGGGTTGTGGTCATAATGGGGTGGTGTGGCGGGAAAGGAAAAGAAGGCATTTCTGAGAGTTGTTGCTGGCTTACCTCAGCGTCTACTTGGATATTGTGGGGCCAAAGAGTTGTGCATTGAGGTTGGGGTTCATGTCTTTTTTATCTGTTATTAGTGTCTATTTTAGTACTTGACATGTAGGCAGTCCAGAAATGTTTTAAGGATGATTTCTGTTTTGAGCATGTTGACTGAAATTGAGAAGACTAGTTTTAGGGGAAAGGTGATGACTTTGAATTTGATACCAATTTTGAAGTGGCAAGGCAAGCCAAGTAGAAACATTCTGTGAGCACTTGAGGTCTTGAGATTATATTTCAGGGCTGGCTAGGCATTGGTGATCTGTTAAATCTATGGGAACAGATTACAGAGAGATAAAATGTATAGAGGGAAAAAAATAAGTGACAACTCAAAAGCTGAACTGTGTATTCAGTAGTGGGGTAAAAAGAGAGACAAGAGGAAAAGAGTCAGGGTCAACGTTTCAAAAGGGAAGATGTGGTTACAGGTGGCCTAAGAAGCAGCACTTCTTGGACATAGTTCTTAGAAGATTGATAGTTCCTAATGTGATATTTTTGAGTTGTGGTGCTAGAGAAGAGTCTTTAGAGTTCCTTGGACTTCAAGGAGATCAAACCAGTCGATCCTAAAGGAAATCAACCCTGAATATTCATTGGAAGGATTGATACTAAAGCTGAAGCTCCAGTACTTTGGCCACCTGATGCGAAGGGCTGACTCATTAGAAAAGACCATGATGCTGGGGAAGATTGAAGGCAAAAGGAGAAGAGGGCAGCAGAGGATGAGATGGTTAGATAGTAGCACTGAATCTACAGACATGAATTTGAGCAAACTCCAGGGGATAGTGAAGGACAGGGAAGCCTGGCATGCTGCAGTCCATGGGGTCACAAAGAGTTGAACACAACTTAGCGACTGAACAACAACAACAAATGTGGATGGGAGCTTGTCAGGAATTTTTTTCTCTCGTTTCCTTTAAACCTTCCTAAAGTCTCAAGAATATATATAACTTGGATATTCTTCCAGAGATCTGCACCAACCAGCCCTTTTATCCCAGTGCTGGTGGAATCAGAGAATGATGGCTTAGTGTTCCTGTCACTGTGAAGGCCCCAGTAGTCTTCCTGTCTCCAATCACAGCTGTTCCCCTCACACTAGTTTCTTTTCTTCAGGAGGCTCCTCTTACCAAGTTTGCATGTTTGTGGGCAGTCATTGCTAATTTTGCTGGGCTTCGTTTTCCTCACTGTGTGATAAAGCTTAGGGCTGTGTCTTTCTTCTGGTGTCCTGTGACTCGGTGCTCCACTTCCAGCAGTCTTGTCACTGGTCTGCTCCCTGCAGGGCCATCCCTGGGCTCTGAGATGGCACTGGAGGAGGCGTGGCCTATTTTCCTAGGTGTCTTTCAGTCCATTAGTGCGGCTGCTGCTGTTTATTAACACTCATACATTATCTCACTGCCAAATGACTTATTTTGTCCCCATCTTAGGAATGGAAAAATTAAGCAGGAAGAGGAAGACTTAGCCCAAGTCAGCTCTCTCAGTTTACTGCTCTTTCTACTATTAGCTGCCATCACATGTCTGCATTCAGGCTCCTGTCCAGAGTGTGCTGTATAAACTATTCCTCAAAAAAGTGTGTGGGGGTCGGGGGGGCGGGGTGGGAATCCACTTCTTTACTCCCCTTTTCTCACCTCAAAAAAAATATGAGGAAAAAGGTTAGCAGAGTGGCATGTTTACAGGCAGAAGTGTTGGACAAAACCTCAAAGTGGGCATGAGGCTGGACTTCTGGTAAGAAAATCACTGGGAGATGAGGAGGAGTCTCTTGGCAGGTTTGGGACTGTGTGTCTCCTTAGGCACCTCCTGACCTCCGTGAGGTGGACACCAGGGGACATTCAGTAATTACTTGCTAACACACTTTCTCCTTCTACCACAGTGCCCAACGCCTCAAGTTCCGGCTGAACCTGTATGAGCTGAAGGAAGGCCGGCAGATCAAACCTTACACCCTCATGAGCATGGTGGCCAACCTCTTGTATGAGAAACGGTGAGTAGAAATGTAGCCTGGGACTTGGGGACCATACCTAGGAAGGCGATTCCCCCTGGCTGACTCATGTCTTATTTGTAGGCCAGTATCCTTATTTTGGGGGGTATGTTTTCTCTGGGCCTAACAATCAAATAAGAAAGAAAAAGGGCTACTTCAGAAGGCAGGGAATGCAAACAGCAAATAAACTTGCTCCCAGGCAACAAAATTAATGCTACCAAAGTGTGCCCAGGAGTCTCCCAGCGAGGAGCCACCCTTACCCCAGAGTTCATTCTGTCATGATCATTAGATTCTCTGGAATACATGGAATCTGGGAGTTGGGTATGTTGATTTTTGACATTTGAGAACTTTATGGTGAGACAAGAAGGGGCCCCTAATTGTAGAATTCAGTCCAGAAGTTGTGATGAAATCAAAGGGAGAAGCCTGTAGATACTTTCCCCATCCATCTCTGGGCAAAACTGGGTGGTAAGAAGACGAGTTGAGCTCTTTTTTTCTTTCCTTATTTATTTTTTTAAACTTTTTATTTTGAAATAATTTTTGACTTTATAGAAAAGTTACAAAAGTACTCTTTAGCTTTAAAACTAAATGTTTGCCATTTCCATATGTGGAGCAACATTGTTGCTTTTATACTATTGAAAAATAAAGGGTTACTGTTTTTTGGTTTATGTTAATATTCTTAGCTATGAATTGTCTGACATATGTAATAACCATGTTTATCAAAATCCCAAATTGAGAAAGGCTTAACAAAAGATTTTTTTTAAAACTATTTTATGGGGGTAGGAGGGGAGAGGTGTTTCTTTTGTTTTGTTTTTTAAATTTAATTGAGGTGTAATTGATTTACAATGTTGTATTAGTTTCAGATATGGGGGGAAATCTTACAGAGTTGTACGGATTAACTCACATTTAGGTATATATTTAATGGCTCATGTTTACTCATAATAAAAATACAAGACATTGAGACTGACCTGGAAAATTCTAGATTCTTAGCTACTGTAACCAGGCTTTCTGTACAAGTCCAACTGAAGTCGTTGATTCTTCAGCAGGATAAGCAAATGCAATGATTTGCGAAATTGAGCCATGACAGACCCTTTTTAAAGTAAAAAACTTCTCATGGATCCCAGAGAATCCATTCAGGCACCTCTATGAAACACTGCCAGTAAAAAGTAAACACTAACCTTCAGGTGGTACTTTGGCATCAACATGACGGAAAGTATAAACGCAGGCCCTGAGTTGTGTTGTATTTAGTTTTAAGGTTGTTCCCCAGATAATACAGGACATTCTTATTTAACTTTATTTTCAGTTTATTGAGAGGAAAATACAAAATTAATTTCTTAGAAAAATTTGATATCTAGGGATCTGTTTGAGAAATACCAGATCAAAGTGCACTACTCCAACCTCTTCCTCTACCTTACAATTATTATTTTTCATTTAGAATTATTTTTTACAAAGTTGTACCTTAAGATCATGCCCATGGATATTACTGAGAACTGATATAAGACACGAATAATGTCTGTTTACTTACTGTTTCTGTTGAGGGTAGTGGCCATTACTTTCTGAGTATTTCCTATATAAAGATCCCTATGATGACCCAGGACCCTATGACATCCCTGTTCAGTCTAAAGAAGCTGGAACAGTCATCACCCCTTTCCCCAGTGACCTGAGTCCCCGTGGCCTGAGATGGGGATAGATAGTCAGTTAGTCACAAGCAGGGTGTTAAGGGGATTGTGGAGCCCTATACCAAGGTCATCTCTGGAACTGATTAAGCCCCATAACAGCTGTTGCCTTGAGACCCCCTGACCTAAACCAGCCAACTCCCTGACTCCATATTAGGTAAAATACCTACTCTATAGCACCCTAACCAATCATCTAATGCCACCCTTCTGGCAGGAAGTTTCTTTGTCTTTGAGACTATAAAAATTGGCTACTAGCCCACGAAAAGGGTCAGCTCTCCCTTGAGCTGGCCCGGTGTTCTAACAGCGTCTCCTGCCTAATCAACTGTGTCTTCCTCTCAAAATAAATAAATAAATGAAGATCTCTTAAGATTGATTCTTCTGAGATCTCAAGGTCTAGAACAAGTTTCTGATGAGCTGTTATTTCCTGGTGGCAGAAAATGACAATAACCTACCTCACTGAGTATCTTTTTTTGCTTTGCCTGCTGGGAGACTCAGAACAAAACTTTGTGTTTAGTTTGAGTGTCTTGTATTCTGTTTGGAGGGCTTTTTTTTTGGTTGGTGGTGGTGCATAGGAAGACCTTTTTTTAATGAACTGATTTACAACGTTGTGTTAGTTTCTAGTAGCACAAAGTGATTTAGTTTTATATATATATATATATATATATATATACACACACACACACACACATATATATGCATATTCTTTTGCAGTATGTTTTTTTTTTTTTTTTTTTTTTATAAGGGCTACCCTGATAGCTCAGTTGGTAAAGAATCCATCTGCAATGCAGGAGACCCCGGTTTGATTCCTGGGTCGGAAAGATCTGCTGGAGAAGGGATAGGCTACCCACTCCAGTATTCTTGGGCTTCCCTTGTGTCTCAGCTGGTAAAGAATCCGCCTACAATGCCTAAGACCTGGGTTCGATCCCTGGGTTGGGAAAATCCCCTGGAGAAGGGAAAGGCTACCCACTCCAGTATTCCGGCCTGGAGAATTCCATGGACTGTGTAGTCCATGGGGTCACAAAGAGTCGGACACGACTGAACAACTTTCACTTCACTTCACGTGTTTTACAGGATATTTAATAACCATAAGATATTGAACATAATGCTGTACAGTAGGACCGTGTTTAACTATTTTGTATATAGTAGTTTGTATCTGCTAATCCCGAACTCTTAATTTATCCCTCCCCACTCCCTTTCCCCTTTGGTAACTGTAAGTTTGTTTTCTGTCTATGAGTCTGTTTCTGTTTAATAAATAAGTTTGTGTCATATTTTAGATTCCACATAAGTGATACCATATAGTATTTCTTACTTCACTTAGTATGATAATCTCTAGGTCCATCCATGTTATTGCAGATGGCTTATGTTTTAGTGGCTCAGTTTTATTTTCAGTGTTTTTCTATAAACTGCTTGAAGTCTTTTTTTGAAAGGAGTAAAAGTATAGGTGTATAAATAGAAGACTGAATGGTGATAGGACCTGGATGAGGATAGGGAAGAGGAGGTAAAAAAAACCCAACAAAACAGAATTCCCAAAGAAAGAAAGAGGAAGAGAGGGTCAGTGGTGAAGGAATATAAAGGTAAGAGTCAGAGAAAAAAAGAAAAAGTCTTAGAGCATGTATAGATGCCAGGAGAGGAAGGGAAAGGGGATTTGGATCTGGGCCAGGGCCTTGTCTGGATAGACTCAACAGGAAAGGCAATGTTCTTGAGTGCCACTTGCTCTCTCTGCTCCTGGTCCCACAGGTTTGGGCCCTACTACACGGAGCCAGTCATTGCTGGATTGGACCCGAAGACCTTTAAGCCTTTCATTTGCTCTCTAGACCTTATTGGCTGCCCCATGGTGACCGATGACTTTGTAGTCAGTGGTACCTGCACTGAACAAATGTACGGGATGTGCGAGTCCCTCTGGGAGCCCAACATGGTGAGTTGTTGGCATGGAGTGGGCCTGAGTTCTGAGGTGCCCACTCCTTGACCATCAGGGGAAAATGTGTTTACCTGGCTGGTAATGAGGAGAGTCCCTGGAGAAGGAAATGGTATCCCACTCCAGTATTCTTGCCTTTGAAATCCCATGGACAGATAAGCCTGACAGGCTACAGTCCATGGGGTCGCAAAAGAGTCAGACACGACTTAGCAAGTAAACAGCAACTATGGGGAGAATGGTGTGGGTAGGAGAGAAAGCCACAGCTATTGAGCCTTGGAAGAATGTCCAGAAACTTCATCTTCATCTGCCAGAGCCTTGGCTCCTAGAGAGAGCACCTTCTGTGAGGAGACCTCAGTCAGATATTTGCTACAGTGACAAATAATTCCTCATGTGGGGTTTATGGGGTTCTCACATCCATTCATTGAATAAACCTTTAACAGGGTGTAGGATTATTTAGAGGCAGCTCAGCAGAATGGGCTGTGGGGCCAGGTTGTCTGGCTTCAGATCCACCTACCATCTAAATTAGTCATGCTCTTGGGTAAGTCCCTTTACTTCTCTATGCCTCCACTTCCTCAGCTGTAAAGCAGGGATAATAGTAGAACCTGTCTTACGAGTGGTGATGAGAGGAAATGGCCTGGAAAGATTGTAACAGTGCCTGACAGGGAGGGTTAACTGGTGTGCCAGTTCTGCTAGGCTCCAGGGAAACCAGGTAGTCCATCCTCAAGGGCCCATTGCAGCCAGTGAAGCCAGTCATACACCCAGTTATCTGTTAAAATGAAGTTGACTGGGAAGAGGAAGAAAGAAAGGGCCTGGTTGGCAAAAGGAACAGCCTGTGCAAAGGTCAGAGGTTCAGGAGGGGCCTGAGGAGTTGAGTGACTGGAGAGAGCTTGCTGGAGTGTGGGCAGAATGTGGGCTAGAGAAAGGTGGAGCCTGAGGTCAGAATGAGACTTGCAAATGCCTTGGATGGCATGCCAAGGAATTGGCACTTTTTTCTTCTGACAGGGTGTCTAAGGTAGTACGAGACTCTAGGATCCGGAGGCCTGCAAATTGGTGCGGTGGGCTGTTGTCACCTGCAGGAGGTGCTGAGGTCCTGAGCAAAGAAAGTGGCATTGGGGGAGCAGGGCAGCCAGAGTCTAGAGGACTTGGTCCCTTAAAACAGAAGTGAGACTGGTGGAGATGCTGAGGATACTTGAGTTTTCTAGCTAAGCCAACCAAGATAGAGGATGTAGAGGACAGAAGAGGTTTGGCGGGAAGTGGTTCCATGGTTGGACAGGCTAGGTTCTGCGGCACTTCTGAGCCATGTGGGAGGAGAGATCATCAGACAGCTGGTGAGGCACAGAGGAGCGGCGGGGACTGTTCTCCCCATTTTACAGAAGAGGGATTGAGGCTTTGTGAAGGGACACTGACTTGCTCAAGGTCATACTGCTGGTTAACGGAGGAGGTTCAGGGCCTCAACTTTATCTTACATAACCCTGCTTCCTTCTGGAAGGAGCTGAGGGGGCTTTTCGCACCCAGGGAACTATCCCTCCAGACACAGGAGGTGCCAGAGCTGGGCACCTTGAGCCTAGAGAAAAGAGAATTAAGGAGCCAGACCAAGTGAAGGTCTGAGGTTCTGGGGATTGAAAGGCTGCTACTCTGTTGGCAGGATCCAGAACACCTGTTTGAAACCATCTCACAAGCGATGCTGAATGCTGTGGACAGGGATGCAGTGTCAGGCATGGGAGTCATTGTCCACATCATGTGAGTATGCGTTGGGAGAAGTCTAGGAGCGTTGCAGACACGTGCCTCTCCCCTCCTGCACAAATAGCCCATCTTCCCAGCCCCCGAGTCAGGTGTGAAATAAGAAAGGTTCTTTCAGCAGGCACCAGATAGCAGAAATCCATGCTTCCTAAGGGTGGCAGCTGGGAGCCTACCTGGATTCCCCCAACCTCTGTCCAGTGAGGCTTCCTGGCCCCAAGTCGCTTCCTCTTGCTCACAGTAGACATTTTTTTCCTTCCTGAACAATGTTCCCAAAATCTCAGGGACCTGTGCAGAGCTCCTGCAGATTGATCAGAATAAATCCTGAGTCCCTCCTCTCCTCTCCCAGGTCACACCAGCATGGAAGCCACACCTGTGTGGTGTACTGAGCTCTGTGAACACCTTCCAACCCCCTAGCCAGATTCCTAACTGCCACCCTTTCCCTCTTATTTGGGGCTGTCACCAGGAATCTGACTGGCTAAAGTCAAAGGTACCCTCTAGACAGCTTTCCTTGGAAACTGTCCCAGAATAAGGGTCCCTTTGGACCCTTTTGTTACAGGATGACCTGCTTAATTACCGTGAAAAAACAGACTGGGGCTGATACTGAGAATTTAGTCACTGAAGTGAAACACTTCATACCCCCTTCCTCAATTCCTTGTTCTCTAGGCCTGGGCAGCTCTCGTCCTGCTCTGGAGTGCTTCACACTCCAGCCTTGAGTCATCCCAGCTCTTGATGGCTTCACCTATAGAAACTTCTCCATTTTTCCCTTCCTCACCACAGGCCAGGGAAACAAGCTGACGTTTGTGTAACATGGGCAAAACAGTTAACCTCAGAGCTAGGACAGCTGTTTATTGTAGTTTGTTCTGCAGTCTCATGGATTTAGATGTTCTATGATTTTCTCCCCCTGCAGCGAGAAGGACAAAATCACCACGAGGACACTGAAGGCCCGCATGGACTAACTCTGTTCTCAGGGCCCACTTTTTTTTTTTTTTTTTAATAAAAGATTTTCTTTCACTCCTGCTTCTTTGAGTGTTTTACCACAGATCTCTGTCCCCAGCTGGGCAGTTACAAATAGCTACTTGGGGTGGCCTGGAAGAGCCCCTAGAAAACACAGCAGGAAAATGGCGGTACAGCTCAGCCCTCAGGTTTTCTTGACTTGCAGTGTGCTCTACTGGTCCACCAGTGGGAACGGTATCTACAGATCACTGGTGGGGCACCTGCTGTGTGCTGGACCCTGCACAAGGTGCTTTATATTTTCTAGAATTTAATCATATTGATTCAAGGTAATATACGTTTTTTTCCTTGTTTAATGACAGTTAAGTAACTTGCCCAAGGCCACTTTGTGGTAGAGCAAAGGTGTAAGCCCATGTTCCACTTGACTCCAAAGCCTAGAATATTTTATACTCAACTCTTGGAAAACCCTTAAATAGTCTTTGTTTCTGGTAGAAATTTGGCCAAGTATCCATAAATAATATCCTTACACATTAGTGTTTCTTAATCTTGGCCACACTTTAGTCACCTAGGGTGCTTCCAGAACACAGGTATTTTGATCCCTGATTTATTTGGCCTCTTAAAGGGGCCTGGACACCTTTTTTTCCCAAAAGTTCCCCAAATGATTCCAGCTTGCAACCTGTTGCAGATCTCCTAATCAAGTAGTCCCTAAACTCTAGCCTCCATTATAATCATTGGGAGGGCTTGATAAAGCAGTTTCTAGTCCCAAGCTGCAGAGGGCCCTGAGGATTTAAAAGTTCCTAGGTGTGGTCCTGGACCACACTCTTGAGAACCACTAGATTTTAAGCTGAAAGTCTAGGTGGAGAACTAGAGGCACGTAGAAGTGACTTGTTAAAAGTCAACAACATAGCTAGTCAAGGGAGAGCTGGGACAGATGTGTGGCTTCCACAAAGTGCTGGTTCTACGCACTGGGGAAGTGTGGGCAGTTTGTCCATTCCTCTGAGAGGGCAAGGGTGAGGGTAAAGGTGGTTGACAGGTGGACACTCCGAGGTCTGTGCCCCCTACATGTGTACATGCTAAGTCGCTTCAGTCATGTCTGACTCTTTGTGACCCTATGGACCGTAGCCTATCTGGAAGCTTTGTCCATGGGATTCTCCAGGCAAGGATACTGAAGTGTTGCCATTACCACCTCCAGGGGATCTTCCAAAACCAAGGACTGAACCCATGTCTCTTAAGCACCACCTTAGCCATTGCTTATTAACTGCATCTGAAAGTGAGTGACCAAAGACCTGACTCTTACTCAAACTCAAGCCCAGATTTAGCCCAAGCAGTCCCTGAAACTGAGACCAAAACCTTCCAATTAGGAAAAAGATAAAAGGCTTATTTCCAAAGGACTCACATATAACAGCTGTGTACACAAAGCTTTTTTGAGTTTTATTTTTTTCCTCGGGTTGGAGATTCATCTTTTAACATGCATGCATCTTAAAACAGTAACAGGGTCTCGAATTGTTCCGAGCAGACATTAGACAAGCACAGGGGTTTGAAAATTCCTATTTAAAAAAAAAGGAAATTGCAATGGGAAATTGAGAAGTCACACACATGTGGTGGGGTGGTAGTTTATCCTGCTCCCCCAAAAGCTGAATCTAAACTTCACATTTTTTTACTACAATGACCTGACCTGATACTTGGGTGTGCTGAATGGCACCAGGCCTTACCCGCAAAGGCTGTTGGTTCCCACTTCCTCCCAAAATGGCTCTGAGCAAGAAGGGACTCCTCCAGAAGTTTCCTCCCCCAGCCTCCAAAGGATCGCCAGGGACAGCCAAGTCTCCTCTTCCCTTTGGAGACACTCTTCATAAGTGTCACATTTCAGAAGAAAGCCAGGGCTGTGTCACAGAGCCCCTACAGATGGCTGGTAGATTTGGGGGCAGTTTGAATGTGTTTTCCCTTTGATTCCTGTGCTCAGGTTGGAGCCCCTTCCCCACATTTCTGCCAGAAAGAAGTGGGGTCCCTGGAACTAAGGGAGCCACAGGTCTAAGCCCAGAGCCTTCTAAGGGTGGTTTTAAACACACCGTCCCTTCTGGCCCCTAACATTTGAGTAGCTCAAATGCTAGGGATTGCTGAAATTTTCTCTCTTCAACTTGATAAAAAGACAATTAGAGGAGGGTGGGATTGGCTACTGAGAAAAGTCCCCGGGTCTTTGGTCCACCTCTCTGGGCAGACCCGGGCAGACTGTGAAGAGGAGAAAGTCAGTAGGGCAGGAGCATGTAGTCCCAAGCCCTGAGCACTACCAGGGATCCTGTGTGAGGCCTAAAACACAGGCAAGAGAAACAGAAGTAGGAAGAGGGAGCAGGGAGGATAAGCTGCCTGTAGTGGGGACCTAGGGAGTGCCACTCAGCCACAGGGGCAACTTGTAGCACATGCCACAAACCAGTAACCCCTGAGCTAAATAAGGAGACATCGAGCACTGCCTCGGGCTGTGCCCCTGGAACTGCTGGCTTCCTAGCCTGCCCTGTAGCCCCCACGCTGGAAGGCACAGGGAAGGAGCTCGTACTGGGGGATGAAGACTCAGTGGTTCATTAACAGGAACAAGAGGGCTTCTTCTAGTGGTTGAGATGGGAGTTTTCAGGGGAACTCTCGCTTTGGTGGGGAGACCTGGGAGATGAGAGTTTTCTCAGCACAGACTTTCAGAAGAAGAGGGGCAGGATGGGAGGAGCTGTGACTGGTTAAGTGGTAGAGGGAGAGAATGGAGAGGAATCCTCCCTTATCCCCATCCAGGCCTCATCCAGTCAGCCGTGTCCTATTCTTATGGCTGTGTTCTTGGGAGACCCCAAATTATTCTGGGATGCCATAAGACCATTCAGCTTTTCTTCTTGGCTCCAGAGTGATAGTGAGGGTAGTCACTTGCCCCTGGACGCCTTCTACTGCCCAGATAAGGCATGGTGGGACTGCAAGAAAAGCGGGGACAGACAAAAATTTGGGGATCACTTCACTTTCTCTACATCCAAACTTCAAACCAAATTTAACATCTTCATCCTTACAAAAAGAAGAGAAAAACCTTGTATAAACCAAGATAAATAGCTTTTAAACATTTGAATGCCAAAGGAATTAAAGGACCAAACCCAAGGTTTTGAAGATAGCACAGAGAATGACCTTTAAAAAAATTTTAAAATCCACCAAACCACAGCTTAAATGTTTTGACCCAGTCAACAATACTGTCAGAAAAACAAACAAAGCATTTAAAACAGAATGCTACCTCTCAAAATGTAAACAATATACAAAAAAAAAAAAAAACACTCCACAAAAACTCAATGTTAAAGAAGTTAGATATCTGGTAGCTCACCTTTAACTGGGAACAATTGGTTACACTTTTCATACACATTACAGGGGACATGATCAGCAGACCAAATGGCAGGAAGGTGGAGAGAGCCCAGGGCTGTGGAGGCCCCGAGAGGACAGCCTGCCAAGCTCGGGAGTTGCTAGGCCCAACCAGGAGAAGATTCAAATTTTCATTCTTGATTAGAAGGTGGGGAAATCAAGTCCAAACATTATTCCTACTAATCCCTCCCTAAGTCAAATCTGTTTTCTCCATGAGCCATTTGGTATAAATTCTTCCCCAAGTCACTTCGCGGTCTTGCTGCTGACATCCAAAGATACCTACAGTCCCTTTCGGGGGCCAGGGCAGTTGTCTGGCCCCCGTTTGCCTCTCCTGAAGGGTTCCGACAGCACAGTAGAGTCCAAGAATGTGGTCTCCATTCCTCCCTGACCTAAATGCTGTGCATCGGGCACAGAGATGTTGCTGGTTCCTGCTTCAGAAGCTCAGCTTGGCCAGGTTGAAGAAAGCCAAAGAAACCAATCCATTCGTTCAAAATGGTTCCACAAACTTTCTTTCCATTTGCAGAGTTATCTACAAGTTTTACCACATCGCATCCCAAGTCCCCAGTTCCTGGTGAGGAGGTGAGAAGACAGGAATGTACCTCCCCCAGCACAGGGTTGTTTTCTCTCCTGACCAGGCCAGACTGCTCTGATGGCCTCACAAAAGGACGCAGTTCTGAGGCCTCAGTAGCAGGCTCAGAAGGTGGTAGAGATCCTGAAGGAAGCAGCCAGATGCCACTCCTGAGGAGGCCTGTGGTGGCAGATATGCAAAAAGTCTAGAGGGTGCATCAAGGAAAAACAGCTCCAAGGTTGGGCCAGGCTGAACTGCACATCAGGCCTCCAAATTGTATTTCCGAGGTCAGATCCTCAAGTGACTCAGAAGCAACCTCAGGCTTGGGTGGCACACTCCAAAGGAGAGGGCGGGGTACACCATTCCTGCTGGCCACAACCATCCAGGTGACACATTACTGCATGGAAGCCCTGGGGCTTAAAGAGGTATCTCTGTAAGGAGCGCCCCAGGCACGTGGAGATCTGCCCCCAGCTAAAAGCTCACCTACAAACAAGAATGCCTGGGAGAAGATCTGAAGAAGTAAATGGATGGAGGGCAAAAGACCTCGTTTGATAGTCATCAGCTTTTCTGGAGTTTTCTCAAGGGGAAATAACCATGTAAGCATGAGGGTCCTGTTATATCCAGAGGTGCTTTCTAGTTCCTCTTGACTCAGTGGGAGACAGGCTTCATTCACAGAGGTGATGTATGCACTCCAGGGGCTGCAAAGAGCCCAGGGCTTGGGTGATGATCATGGGGTTCTCTGAGAACCAGTGGTCCCCCACCCCTGACCATCCCGTGAGGATGAACTCATTCCCCTCTGAGATCTTTGATTCTGCTCCAAGATGCCTGATGTTCACCTGGGGCATGCCTTTGGGAGGGACAGCATTTAGATGGAGGAACTATGTAACATTTCACTTGGAGCCGAGGCCAAAAAGGGGAAGCTGTGCACAATACTCCATGAAATTAAAAGTTAACCAGACAAGATCAAATGCAGCAGGGCTGAGGTGTCTAACCTCTTCGGCACCCGAGCATTTTGCTCTGAGAGGACCCTTCGCTGGGTCTGTGGGTGCTTCTTTAATTGCGGGAACTGAGAGCAGAGCAGGGACGGGGATGGTAGATAAGTTGATGACAGAAATCATTATAAACAGCAAATCTGGAGCAATGAAATTTTAGAAACAAAACCCAAACAAACCCAGAAAATCATATCTAGCCCCAAGGTATCTTAAAACGTTACAAGGTAACAAAAAGGAAACACCTTTTTAACCTAGGTCAAATCAGGGGAAATCAAGGGTGAGCAGATGAGGCTACATCCTGTGAGCACGGGCACGCGTGGCACATCCCCTCCCCTCCTGCTAGAGCCTCTCTCAGTGTCACAGGCTGCAGTCACATTGCTAAAGCCCTCCCCGACCCCCACTCTGCTCCCCGCCCTCCCATCTAGCCCAGATAACACCTTCTCTCTCTTCCAATCCCCGACCCCACATCCAGCACTCTGGCTCTGGCTGAAGGTAGAAGATAACTACGTCAGGATGTTGGACATGAACTCGTTGAAGCGCTTGGAGTACTGCTCAGGGTTCACAGTCGAGATCTCGGCCCCCGCCTGTAATACACAGAGGCCCTAATCAGGAGGTGGCACTGCCCCGCCCCTAGCTGGGCAGGACACCTGGAGAAATTATCCCCATGTCTCAGAAGTGCCTTGGCCCTGCTTCGCTGATTCACAATCCCAGGGCTGCACCCACTGAAGCAGGAACAAGGCAGTGGGGAGGTGGCAGAGAGGCTCCAGAGCTCTGTGGGGGCCTGTTTGGAGAACAGTAGCTTGAAGCCCATGGGGAAACAGGCCTCTGGGGAGCAGCATGGCATGTAAACAAAGCTATTACTGGCAGTCAACAAGATGCACGGCATGCCCAGCAGCCCTGGGGAAAGGAGCCAGAGGACTTGGGGAAAAACAAGTTGGGCATTTCAGCCAGCTGCAGTGGGGGGACGGGGTGTAGATGGCAAAGAGAGAACACAAGGCAACTGGGCAGGGACAAGGGGGCAGGAGAGTGTCTCCTCTGAGCAGGAGCCCCCCTGGGGGTCTGAGGGAGACCCCCTGGGCCTAGATGGAGACAAGGAGAACTCACCCCATGTTTCACTGTTTTGGCAGCGTGTGCAGCTTTCTTCTTAGCATCATATGGCGTGAGGATATCAATGATGGCCATGAAATACACCTCCTTCTTGGGGGCACCTGAAGGGGAAGAGGAAGCAGGAAAGGAGGAAGAGGCAGGGACAAGGGCAAAAAGCATCTGGGTCTTAACCCTTCAGATACGACATCCAGATTCATCCCTGTCATTTTGAATCTGAGAAAAGAAATGACCCATGGAGTCCTTCTTAGGAGTTTTCATAGCTCTTATTTGATCTTCACAGTTACCCTGTGGGGTTGATGTGACACTATTTAGGAGGTTCTGTCCCTCCCATGAACCTGAGCCAAACCAGGCCTCAGCTATCCAGGACACGCAAAGAGGTGAAGAAAGGCCTGACAGAGAAGGACCCCAGGGCCCCAGAAGACAGAGTTACTGGTGGTGACCCTGGATGGCAGCCGAAGGCAAAAAGAGGCCAGAGTCAGCAGTTAATAAGGTGGAGGCCCAGGTACCCCCAGGGCATCTAAACAACAGGCCTGAAGCGGGGGTGTGGGATGAGGGCTGGAAGGGGCTGGCAGGCACAGGCTCCTACTTACTTTCATGGCTCTTCATGGCATAGACGTCAACAGAGGGGTCAAATTCCCCAGGTCCAAAGAACCGGGGAAAGCTGAGGAGGTTGCCCGGGCTGTCTGGAGGTGTGCCGTAGGAGCAGAGCAGGCTGCCGCCCATCCCATCGTGTTCACACTCCTCATCCTCGGCCCGCTCCTCCACCTCCATCTCCTCCTGCTCTGCCCGGTCCACATCGTGGATGCCCACCAGCAGGCTGTAGTCCATGATCTTCAGCTGGGCCAGGAACTAGGGAGGTGGGGGAAGGAAAGACAGAAGGCAGAGGTTAACATGGCAGACTGGCATCTGGAAAGGGGAGAAAAGGCATTCCTTCAACTTAATTCTCCCACTCTGAAACACAGCAGAGAATAAGCCATCAGAGTCTCTTCCCTGGACAAATCCGATGTCTAATGGTGAAGACAGTCACTCCACCAGGGCGAGGAGCTGTGTGAGTCCAGCAGTGCAAAGAGGGCGTCCCTGAGAAAAGGAGTTGAGGCTGATCCTAGTGAATGAAGAGAAGTCAGGCCGGCAGAGGCTGCGGGAGTAAAAGCAGAAGGAGCCCTGCACGAGGAGGGAAGAGTCAATTGCATCTGGGATGGAGAGACAACGGTGAGTTGGAGGAAAGAAACAATGGAACGCTGCACTGCACATTCCTCATCCATACCACAAGTGTTGGGAGCAGCACTGTGCTTACATCTCCTGAGCTAGGACTCCATAACCTGGAGAAGAACAAAGAGCTTGGGGACAACAAGGATGGAAATGGTCAGCCGGCATTCCAGTTTAACTAACGTGAGGCCAGTCACTGGCCCAAATCCTCTGTGAGCAAGCCAGCAGCCACCATCAGCCATGTGCCAGGCGTTCTGCTGTGGTCACACAGCAGCAAACTGTCCAAATGACCACATGACTAGAACTAGATGGAGAATCACAACAAGACCAGAGTGGCTCTATCTAGAGGCCCACAGAGTAACCAAAAGCACAAGAAGCCCCGATGGTAGATCAGCAGAATCCTCTGAGAAGGGTGAAGGGCACCACTGCAAGAACCTCTGGACAAAGCCCTCTCAAGGCCAAGGGAGAAGTGGCTAGGGTCCCAGAAGAGAGACATTGTGTGAGCCGCAGCCTCTCCTATCCACCTGCAAACATTTATAAAGCAACATGCCAGCGAAAACAAATGAATGTGTCAACTGTCTTAAATCCTCCTTGGAGGCAGAGTAGGGAGAAAAGTAGGAAAAGGAGGAGAAAGACTCTAGACAAACAATGTCAGAATAAAGGTATAAACACAGTAGGGGGTGGTTAAGATAAAGCTTCCTAACAAAAAGAAGTCTGTAAAACCCATATTCACAGCAGCATTATTCACAATGATGAAGTGAAGTTTAATTTTATGTGTCACTACTGGGTGCCCAGAAATGTGGTCAAATGTTATTCCGGATGTGTCTGGGATGGTGCTCATGGATGAGATTAACATCTGAATTGGTAAACTGATAAACCCTAAATTAGGTGGGCCTCATTCAGTCAGTTGAAGGGCGAAAAGAACAAAAAGGCTGACTCTCCTATGAGTAAAAGGGAACTCCTGCCTAACTGCCTCTGAGCTGGGCCATCAGTTTTTTTCCTGTCTTTAAACACAGACCGAAGAAAAGTCAGTTCTTCCTGCGTCTCGAGCCTGTTGGCCTCTAGACTAAAACTACACCATCAGCTCTCTTGGGTCTCCAGCTGGCCAACTGCAGACAGATCTTGGGACTTTTGTCAGCCTCCATAATCCTGTGAGCCAATTCCTTATAGTAAATATCTATCTATCTATATCCTCCTCTGCTTCTCTGGAGATTTCTAACTAGATTAACTAGTTAACCTTAACTAGAGACCAAGTGTACATCAATGGATGAATGAGTAAACAAAATGTGGTACATACATTCAACAGAATATTATTCAGCCTCAGAAAAAAGGAAGGACATTCTGACAGAAAGCAAAAAATGGCTGATCTTTGAAGACATCATGACAAGTGAAATAAGCCAGATACAAAGGACAAACACTGTTTGATCCACTTATAAGAGATTCCTAGAGTAGTCAACTTCATAAACTCAAAGTAGAATGGGGGCTGCCAGAGGCAAGGAAGAAGAGGGAATGGGTACAGAATTTTCACTTGGGAAGATGAAAAAGTTCTGGAGATGGATGGTGGCAAAGGTTGCACAACCATGTGAATGTACTGAATGCCACTCAGAAACAGTTTAAGAGAGTAAATTTTATGTTATGCATATTTTACCACAATAAAAAAAAAACATTTTCTAAAGTTTATACAGTTTGGTTGTAATGAACAGGCTCCTGATTTATTAAAACAGGAGGCACCAAGTTATCAAGCGGTGCAGATATCACATTCATTATTTAGCACGTGTCCTCTCCAAAGAACTTCTCCACAAGAAGTCCCCTGCCAACCAGAAAGCTGCAAGGCAAGTGGAGAATCTGAGCCAGAGAAAGGCACGGTTGGTGGGTCTTAACAGTTGGTTTCCTGTCACTCTGACACCTGGGTGCCTCCTCCACTATGGGGATAACACCAGAAAGGAAGCTTGAAGAGGAGTTTGAAAAGGGGGTTATAACAGAAAAGAGAAGACACGAGGGAAAGCATTTCAAACTGAGTTACACAGATTCGACCAGCACAGACTGTGTCCTCCCAAATGGAATGTATACTTGCGCTAGCTTTAGATGCAAGTAACTACCCACATGGCTCAAATCACCCCCTTCCTCTTGTCCACACTCCTGGAAGTGGTGAATTCGATTTTCCTTAAGGTTAAGGAGGCTTCTGTTCTGGGGACAAGAGCTCAACCAAAGTAAAATCAAGGGTAAGTACATACCTCTACATCCCGTTTCAGTTTTTCCAGGAAGTTCTTTTTACTCTCTTCTCCTACGTGCAGCTTCTGCCCTTCGTTGAGGAAGTCATTGTCTTTGAAGGTTGGCAAGTCCTTGGCCTGGGAGAGCAATAGCAGTGTTAGGCTGGCGGCCTGCTTTGTTCACCTCCAAGGAGTCCTCTGCTGTGGGTAATGATACAGGAGAGGAAAGGGTCTTGGCACAAAGACGGCCAATCTGCTGATCAACAGCTCTGTCCAGGAGTCTACAGTCCCAGCTTCGGACAGGCAGAGATGGCAAGTATGTGGCAGGAGTCAGACAGTGAGGACTGATCAAAGGACTTCCTTCTGCGCCTGGACTACCAGGCTTGAGCTACTTTGAGCTCAGGGCTCAAGCAGCCACTCACTGATTCAGGCTGGATTGAGATGGAAGCTGCCAGCCCTCTAGGACTATGAAGATCCCAGCAAGGGCAAAGATGAAAGGCTGGTGACCAAGGCCTAGGCTAAGGATGAGGACAGGCAGGAGCTTAGTGACAAAGTATTTCACATCCATAGACAGCATGTCTAGGAACTAGGCTGGATGGCATCTGAGGAAGGGACAGCATGGCTGGGAGAAGGTGTTTCTGATTCCAAGTGACCCATTCCACAAGTGATCAGCACAGAGCCCAGCATACCTTCTCCTTGTCACTCGCTTCTCTGGCAACAGTAGAACCCTGAAAGGATAAGAGCCGTCAGGAGAAGTCCAAGCTGAGGCAAATTCCGTTGAGTGAAAAAAACATGTATCAGTCTTTAGGCAGAAGCAGCAGGTGAACTTAAGGAGACTGGTTAGACTCCTAGAGGGGCCAGGAGGCAGCAACTTGTTCACTTCCTCTGTCACAGACTGTACAGAGCTCTGACTATAACCAGACCCATGCTCAGTAAATAGAGCTGAACTGAGAGACTCAGTCCCTGCCCTTAAGGAGCTCTCCTTCTAACAGGGGAGACAGGCAGCAAGCAGGAGTTACACAGTTAATTAATCCATTAATTACAATAGTGCAAAGTGGTACAGGTGAGAAGGCAGGACTCTCAGAGAGCATGTAGTACAGGACCAGGGTCTAGACTAGATAGGGGTTTGGCCAAAGCCTGCTTCCTGGAATTAGTGATATTTGAGCTGAGCTTGAAAGGCTAAGTAGGAAGGGATTAGGGGGAGGAAGGTAGAGGTGGAGAAGAGGGCAGGGAGGGAAACAATGGCAGGCAGCCTCTGTGAGATGCTGGGGGTGTGGCGAGCATGGGCACCATGGGAGCAAAAAGGAGGCCAGTGCAGCTGTAGCAGAGAGAGGGAGAGGGGTATGAGGGACCGGGGTCAGGAAGCCAGGTTCGGGAACAACGGAGCACTGCGGTTCACAGGCACAAGTGTGTTTTTTACAGTGTCTAGAAATGTGCCTGTGCTGTCAGTCCACGAGGCCTGGGCAGCTGCCAGGGCATGTGTGTCAGCACAGCCTGTCCCCTCACTGCTGCCCTCGGTGTGCACATCCCCCTGACAGGAACTGAAGAACATTCATTGTACATAAATATGGGACATTTGGGGCTTGACTAACCTCCTGTCACTGTCACCTGGACATGAGACAGCCTTTGGCTCAAGTGAGTTTGGAGCATCAACTCTAGAGCTACTTGTCCCTACCAAGACCTATGCCCTGGCTTTCCCAGCGTGTGGAAGCTGGAGTTGCAGCCCCTCCAAGGCTCAGGGAGAGAGGGCCACAGAGAGGGGAAACACAGAGCCCTTACCTTGAGGTCGTACTTGCGATGTACAGTGAGCCGATGGCTGAACACGTTCCTGGTGACCACCATGTAGGTTTCCACACCATCCACGGTCAGGCGGTACATGCCCAGGAACTGTGGCAAAAGGGTATTGCCGTGACACTCCACTATGAACTAGAAAGGAAGGGAGGAAAGGAACAGGTGAAGGTGCCAGAATAGACAGGGCTCTTCCCAGGCTAACATGCCCCCTGGGATTCTAGCCTTTAGACTGGTGGTGGTTTAGTAGCTAAGTCGTGTCTGACTCGTGCAAACCCATGGACTGTAGCCTGCCAGGCTCCTCTGTCCATGGGATTCTCCAGGCAAGAATACTGGAGTGGGTTGCCATTTCCTTCTCCAGAGAATCTTTCCAACCTAGGAATCAAACCCAGGTCTCTTGCATTGCAGGCAGATTCTTTACCGACTGAGCTACGAGGGAAGTCCAGCCTCTAGACTAGTGGCTTCCAAACCATATTCTATGAAGTCATGGGGTTCCTCAGACCTGCAAAAGGCAACAGCCACCCCTGCCCCCAATTAGCAAGGCAGACTGAGAGGCTGAGCAGGCTGTGCAGAGCCCCTTTGGTTTCATATGGTTGGAATTCCACAGGAAAATCACTGATCCAGGCTTTGCATCCTCTCTGCCAGCCTGATATGGGAAGCCAGAGGAGAGAGAGAGGGTGCAGGGGCAGGGCTGTGATGCGGCTGTGTGAGAAAACAGAATGGCTTTGTACTCACCACTCTCACTCGTGCCAGACCCCAGGGTTTTCTGCTCTAACTCCCAAAACACCAGAGGGCCCCTGCACCACCTCTCAGGTGCCCACAGAGAAGCCAGTTTTCCCAGAAGACCCAGGCAGGCTTTAGACAGGCAGCCCCTGCTGTTCCCATGGACAGGTTCCAGAAGAGAGGTGAGAGGCAATGGGAAAAGCAGCAGCCCTGCTGAGCCGACAAGACCTCTTTCAGAAGAAATGAGGCAGGTGCCAGAGTGTGAAAACTCCCCAACTCTGACGAGAAACAGCTGGTCAACTGGGACTGCGTCCATAACACACTTTCATTTCGACTCACCATACCTGGTGGTATTTCTTTAAGATGTTGTGCATCTCAGCCACATCCTCACTTGAGACAGTCTTGATCACAAAGCGCCGGTCATAGGTAGTGAGGAAACGTGTGCCACACCGGCCCTGGCTGTCACTGTTGATGGGGGCGCTGCGTGTCACTGAATTCTGATGGACCAAGACAAAAGCCGGTCTTGGGAGGGGAAACAAGGACTCTGACTTTTACTCTGAGTCTTCTCTTATGGGCCAGACTGCTCTGAAGCCAACAGTACTGAGGCAGATGCCCCCTTTCTCTTGGGAAATTCACCTCTCTCCCAAGTCTTCCTTAAGAGAGACATGAGTTGTTCCTCACTGCTGCTGCTGCTGCTGCTAAGTCGCTTCAGTTGTGTCCGACTCTGTGCGACCCCATAGACGGTAGCCCACGAGGCTCCCCTGTCTACCTGCTCCTAATCCTTGACTGTGATGAGAAGAGGATCGACTGTGAAATATTTCTTTTCATTCTGATCCTAGAGAGCTGATCTAGAACCTAAAACTCAGCCTCAGATGTTAGGGGCCTGGGTTCTAATCCTGACACTCACATGTAACGTGACCATGTGTGAGCCACTGCACGTCTCTACTCCTAAGTTTCCTCACCTGGAACACAAGGAAGCAGACTGAGATGATTTTCCCAGTCTCTTGGGGGTGATGAAGACAAAGCTTAGGAAATACTCAAGAAGTCATGCATAAAGGAGTGGATAGAGTTGTCTTTATTTCCTGTTATGTACCCTCATGCTGGAAATCTCTTCCTAAGGCAGGAAGCTGGTCCTCACTGCTCTGCCCAACACCTCTCCCCTCACCTCAATCTCCTGCTTGTCTCCACAGAGCTGGGAGGCAGATCTGGGGAGCTCTTCTGGCTTTGTCCCTGCTCCTCCCAAGGCCCCATTCCCATCAGAATCCGAAGGCAGGGGAACCCTCAAGCAGGGAGGGAGTAGGGGAAGGTGTGTATCAACCAAAGGAATGTGTTCACCAACCAGATGCCAGGAAAAGACCTCTGGTAGGTCAGAAGACAGAGGATGGACAAGAGCAGTTCTACCCATGCCTCATTTTCAGGTGGCATCTCCTGCCTCTCTCAGTCATTGGTAGTCTCAGAGCAGAGTCCCCTCCCTGAACACCATCCTCCCTGCCCCTCTCCCAGCCTTGAGCACAATTATTTGCCCACAAGACTATTAGAGAAATAAACAGGATGTGGCTAGATGGCCAAAGGGAAGGGAAAGAGCCACTGTGGAAGGAGATACCCCAACCACCTAGGGTTTCATTAATGGCAAGAAGTTTCCAGAAAACCTCATGCTCTGATCAGGGCATGACAGTTCAGGGTTTGGTCCCAACGGGAGGGGCTGGAGGGCGGCCCACCACCTCTTGGACATGACCGTTCCTGATTGCTCAAGGCCCTGGCATCCCTTCCTCCTCTCACATCCCCTCCCCCTCAGGAGGCCCCCTGGAGCTGGTGGAGAGGGGAGGGGACTCTGCTTCTTGTGATCTACTCTGTGAAAGACTTCCCAAGAGCGGGGTGGGAGGAATAACAGTATTGTACAAGATGCGGGCATCCATGTTATATTTCACTAGGCTGTACATTCCTCTTTCCCCCCAACAGACAACTGAAAATCAACTATATTTTTTTACTGCTACACAAGTGAAGTGGAAAATTCTCCCACCTTCATCACCAGCTGTCTGCCAGGGGAAGAAGTCCAAGGAAGGTGCTAGGTGGAGAAGTAACAGAAGCCACAGATGGTGAGTCACACTAGAATGTCCCTGATAATGGGACTGATTTCTCCCAATAGGTCAAAGGCCTCTGTGACATGATCACCCCCTGAAGAGGGCAGCTTCCTGCATGCCTAGCCCCCTCCCAAAGTCAGGGCAGCGGACAAGTTTAGGAGGTGGCACTCATACATGGCAAGAAGTTACACTACCCTTCAAGTCTTCCTTTTCTAAGCTGTCTTATCTGTTTTAAGAGGCCGCATCTCCTGCTGGCAACAATTCTCTCTCTTTTAAGTCAAACTACAGAGGAGAAGGGTTCTTCAGCCTAGACTGGGAATGTCAGACTAAAATGAAGCAGCTTCCACAGACCCCTCTCCCTCCCCCTGCGTTTCCTCCGAGGGAGAGGAGCCTGAACCTAGGAGGCACCATGAGAAGTACTTCTAAGGCCCTCATTTCTCCAAGAGCCCACCAGCACTGGACAAAGACTGCCCGGGTGGAATGAGACCTGACGGGAAGACACAGCAAGAGAACAGTACACACGTTTTTTTCCTCTACTTGTCTTGTGGCTTCCTGACACCACCCCCCTCGCCGCCCCCTCCCTAACTCTCCTGATCTTGCAAAGACACTCCATACCTGGTAATCCTGATCGTCAATCCCAAACCTCTCCCGGAGATTTCGGAACACCATGGGGCAGTACTCCTTAAACTTGAAGCGGCTGGGGAGGTTCTCTCTGGGGAAAAGCAGAGACATGTTTCTGTGAACTCCTTGCTCCTCTAATTCATACACCAGGGCTTCTCAAGCTGTGGTCCACGCGTCACCTGGATAGGAACAATCTGCAGTGCTTAACATGTAGCCCCCAACATTCTGGAGGTAAGCCTGGAAAGCTGCATTTTTAACACACACTCCAGGTGATTCTGAGCATGTGAAAGTTTACATTCCTTGTGCACATTCCTTAATTCCTTGTAAAAATTAATCTAGCTGTATTTTTATGATTTGTGTACTTTTTCTGAGTATATGCTATCTTTCCATAAAACTTACATTGAAGTGGAAAAAAACTCTTACCTGCAGAGAACTGGGACTGAGTGTGGGCCCTCCTTCATAAGTGCTGAACTTGCTACAGAAAGGTGGCTGCCTGTGAGCAGCTGCCGTGAGGTAAATGTCAGTTTGGTTGCTAAAGGGAAAGGCTTTTCTCATCAAAGGACCCCTCTCCTCTGGGGAGGCTCCTATCGATGCATCCTGAAAACGGTTACACCCACGAGGTCCTGCCCTTGGCTTCCACTGGGATGGAAGAGGTGGGTGCTTTCCTAAGTCGACTGACTGGGATCCCATCTTTTTATGAAGCCTTGTTTGCTGGCTGCTGGGACCAATCTACGTCCTCCCCACCCCTCAGTCAATCCATAGACTTTCAGGAGGGAAGAGAATTACCTGAAGTGATGCCTCCTCCAAACCCTCCATCTTGACAATAGTCACCCTGCTTGGGAACTCCCTTTCAGAAATGTGTCCCTCTATTCTCATCACAAGGAAAAAAATTTTTTTCCTTTTTCTTTAATTCTGTATCTATATGAGATAATGGATATTCACTAAATTTATTGTGACAATCACTTCATGAATTATATAAGTCAAATTATCATGCTGGACGCCTCAAACTTAAGGCAGTGCTGTATATCAAATATATCTCAATAAAACTGAGGTGGGGGGAGAAATATGTCCCTCTGATTACTCCAGGACAGGAGACTTCAAGGAAATAAAAAGTAGTGGCTTCTCATGAAGGCGGGTCCTTGTCTCATAGTAAACAGCACTGTAGTCTAATAACTAGCACATAAACAGTTGTTGAAAAGACACAAGGAATCAGTGAAAGGAAGAAAACAAAAACAAAACCAAAGATATTGGAAGTTCACTTTAGGCCAAAATGTCACTGCGGTGGCGGACACCACGGACTCCTGGTACAATGTGGTACACAGTCCACACCTGAGCCCTGACCTCTGGTACAGAACAACCCCTTTTTCTGCCTCAGAGGTTAAGGCTGCCTCTCCTTCCTTACGTGGTGTGATATTGAATATAATAACATACATATTTAGTCTTTGTCCCTGTTTCTGGCACAGAGTTCCTAAAATCTTTGGAATTTCCTAAGTGGTAAGCAATAAAGGTGTTATTTTGTACTTTGTAACAAACCCCCTCCAATCACACCTGAATTTATGTTGATGAGATGACTTCTGTTATCCCTCTAAGGATGGGTGCTCATGGCCAGGGGAACCAACCAGGATTAGAGGGTTGGAACTTTCAATCCCAGGCCCCTGACTTCTAGGAAGCGGAGAGGCGCTGCAAGCAGAATCAATTGCCAATGGCCAATGACCTCCTCAATCATGCTGTTAGAAAAAAGTCATCAAAATCCAAAAGGACAGGGTTGGGGAGCTTCCAGGTTGGTGAACACATCAAGGTCTGGGGCAGGTGGTGTGCCTGGAGAGGGCCTGGAAGCTCCCTGCCCCTTCCCACATACCTTTACCCATGCCTCTCTTCCCCTGACTGTTCCAGAGTTGCATCCTTTTATAATAAGCCAGTAACCTAGGATGTAAACTGTTTTCTCGAGTTCTGAGCCACTCAAGCAAAGTAATCCAACCCAACGGGGAGGGTCGTGGGAACCTCCAACCTATACAGCAAATAGGTCAGAACACAAGTGACAAGCTGGACTTGAGACTGGCATCTGAAGGGGGGGGGGGGGGGGTAGTTTACAGGACTCAGTCCTTAACCTGTGAGACTTGATGCTAACTTCAGGTCTATAAGAGTCAGAACTGAACTGAATTGCAGGACACCTTGTTAGTGTCCTACAGAATTGCTTGATGTGGGGGAAACCCACACATCTGGTGTCAGAAATAAGCAGCTGTGTGAGAACAGAGGAGAAACATAGTTTTTTCTTCTATACAGGTGGCCACTTAGCAAGTAACAGCTATGAAGACAGACAGCTTCTAGAATATGATGTTATTACTTACTATGGCAGAGAGAGGCCACTAATAGATGTTTTCAAATCAAGCTTCTCTTCCGGGCTAACAGTCTGGGAATGGTGGGGTGACAGAATTCAGCTGGTGAGGTGGTGGGGACTGTGGGACACTGGAGAGTGGAACCAAGATTCAAATGCAGAAAGGAAGAGAGTGTGAACAACACATATTTCTTGGGTGACCCACAGAAGGATGAAAGAGCCTCTACAAGGCTTAGAGGAGGACCCAAACTGTGCCAAGGGAAATGGCTGCTCCATCAAAGTCTGAGACACCAGTGTTAATCCAAGAAGCCACAATGAGCAAAATTGGGAAGAACAATTTTAGATAGCACCCCTGGGCACCACGCTCAGCCTGTTGTTCACACACTAGTTGGAAAGAAAGGCGCTTGGCTGCATCCCAGGTCAGAAACATGCTCTTGCCTCAGACTAAGATCAAGATAAGGCCACTGCTGTCAGCCTCGTACGAGACACCTTAGCTCCTGAGCAGCTCACTGTTACCTAAACTGGCCCTAGATGAATCACCCTGCGCCGAGCCACAAGTCCTGAGGGACACTGGACGTAGGCTGATGGAGGACCGAGATGACAGGACAGCACAAGGGGGAGAGGCACATAATGAACACGTTTTCCCAGCCAGTTTTTCAGCTCTGTGATCCAGGTGTTGCTTTCACACCATGCTAGGTGCTTGCTTGCCCCATGACGGTGAGGTTTTGGGAAGCTCTCTGCCTTGAGGGAAAGAACTGCCTACAAGACCCACTCAGAAGGCCACTTACTTATTGAAGAGATGATTGTCCACCTTGATCTTGCTGTAGGCTTTGAAGTCATCTGGCATTAGCATGACAGGGACAGGGACATTGCTCAGCTCATTGATCTGCAAAGCAAGG
Source organism: Okapia johnstoni (assembly GCA_024291935.2). Classification (NCBI taxonomy): domain Eukaryota; kingdom Metazoa; phylum Chordata; class Mammalia; order Artiodactyla; family Giraffidae; genus Okapia; species Okapia johnstoni. The sequence goes on along the minus strand of CM044306.1, from coordinate 22,266,658 downwards.
GGAAAATGAGGTTCTCAGCCAGGCCACCTGCCTCAGAGAGATAACATGCTACACCATGGATGCCACCATCTCACCAAAGACATGTCCGCGGATTCCCTTCTTGTCTTTATTTCTGTTCTTCTCTTCAAATATTTACTATGTTCCCAACTTCATCTCTACCTATTGTAACTCTCCCCACCTGATAAGGACCAGCTCCAAAGGTGATAAGGCCCACCTCCTCTATGAAGCTTTTCATGATTCTCCAGGCTATAAATGTTCTTTCCCATCTTGGAATTCCTGAAGCTTTGTTTGTATCCCTCTTCTGGCCATCTCACAGCCTCATCTCACATTGTATTTAATGCTCATAAACCTCACAAGCCTGCTTGACTATAAGTAGGCAAGATCATATCACTGATCCTTTTAAGCAAAGATCAGCCACCTGACCCTTGAAGGCTCCACACAAGCTACTTGGCCCCATGATTTGCATCTGGTGGGTACTACCTAAGTATTTATCAAATGCAAAAATAAATGGATCAGTGAATAAATATCACCCAACATACACTGAGTACTCACTGAGGCCTTTGAACATCTTCATACAAATTAAAGGTCACTCAAGAAAGCAGCCTGGGGCAAGAAAAGAGCTGGGTAGGTTTATGTGGGTGTATAACTCTTACCTCCAAAGTAAAGAATTAAATTTAAAGTGAGCAGAAGAGGTAGACATCTGGCTACTGGCTCACTCTTACTCTCCTGATTAACTGCTTTCATCAGGCCAGTTCCCAAAGCCACCTCCTGCCTTGGGTTGAAATGGGGGAGACGTAGGAGGGGTGCCTTGGCCCCACTGCAAACAAACCTTCTCATTGTCTTTCATCCTCCCTTCAGGGAGCCGGAGGCTGCACATGGAACTGGCCTCCCACTGGTGCAGAGCTGAGAAGGCAGCTCCTGCCCTTCCCCATCCCAGTTTAGCCAATTAGTGGCCTAATTAGCCACAGATGTCCTCTCCCATCACAGCAGAGTATTTGACATTTGACCCTCAACCCAGTTGCCACTAATGCATTCAGGATTTAGAGAGGAAACCTTAGTCCTGACTTAATGGATAGGGGGCAGGGAGAGTAGAGTCTTGGGTCTCCCGGATACTTTCCTTGCAAATCCTATTATCTCAATGAGGCCCCATGCAGCAGTGAGGGAATAACCTAGTCATTAGGACTCCTCCAGGAGCATAAATGGGGGGAAATACCATTTAATTTGCTGCCCCTTTCATGTTCCAAACCTTTTTATTTAGAAATGTCAGAGGATGGAGGAAGTTCACATTAATGCAGTAACTGGGCAGGGGAAACCATTCCTTCCTAGAGCTGGTGAAAAACCCAATTTACTCCTGGGGAAACGAAGGATATGTGTATGGGGAGGGGCCGTAGGGTAGTAGTGTTAAGTTGGCAGTGGTGCAAGAGCCTCAATAAACTGCTGGCAAAACTGACTGGCACAGATATAAAAGTACATCTTATATGATTCCATTTATATGAAATTCTAGAATCTATAATGAGAGAATCCAGTAAGACATAGCCTGGGTTGGACAGTCGTGTGGTTGACTGTAAAGGGACATATGAGGTGCAAATTCTAGGGTGTTAGAAATGTTCTATGTGTTGTTTAGGGTGATGATTCCATGGGTATATACATTTGTCAAAATTGATCAAATTGTATACTTAAAATTTCCAGCATCCAGGTCTGAGATGTCCACCACTGGCTAAAACACCACAGACATACACAAAAAAACCCTGCAGTTACCTTTCCAGGGAATGCTCACAAGACAACCTGATTGTTAAGTGTATGCCTACAAAGGAAATCATTCCACTTCTTGTCTCCCTGCCAACAGAAACAATTCATGGTAGCTGTGCCACTTCCTTTTTCCTGGCATATTAAGTCTGGCTCTGAAATTTAAAGAAGTTCATGGCTCTTATGCAATTCTTACTTTTCTAGCTTATACCTCCATCCTAGAAAGAACTTACACTGGCCCAAAGAGTATGATTTTATACTAAAAGGTTCCAGTATCTGCTACAGATTGAATCTGGGTTAGGCTAAAATCCAGACTCTATGCCATGGTCAGGGCTAGTTACTGGGAGAACTAGGAAAGACTAAAACACCCACTTGCGAGGGGTCAACTGCGTCTTAGCCAGGATGAATTATTCTAACAAGAGCTGTTCATTATTAATTTTCTGTGTAACTCAAAAGTGTGGCATAGTTTGAACAGTTGTAAGTTGGTCAGTTTTTAGTTCTCAATTCATCTCTATTCTCGACTGTACAACCCAACAGCAAGAAATTTCTAACAGGTATATATTGCTGAATAATCCATACAGCTGAACTATGTAGACTCACCCTCATTTCCATTAGGCCACATGTAAATGACTCACTCTAGGGATTAGCTGTACTATTTTTTTTTTTTTAGTTGTGCTAAATTTTATATCCCCAGAGAGTTCTATTCAATTTCAATTGAACAAGCACTTCCTGAAATACCTACTACATGCTTCATTTCATGTTAGGGAGAAGAGTGTGTGCAGCCAGGGAGCATTGTGTGCACTGCGCACAGGAAAGTGGGAGGCTTATCCTCTTATTGGGGAGATGAGATAAACCCATGATGCAGTAAAACTTGAAGCCAAGGAGCATTTAAGTCAGTCAGAACACAGGGACGGCAAACAGAACAGCCGAGTTTCAGAGGAGGGTGAAAATACAGTCAGTCCTAGCCCTCACACATCAGGCTAGAACGGAACCTAATGCCCCTCCTGGTATTGCCAAGAGCACTTGACACTGGAAGAACCTACAACAAGATCACGTTACACCCTACTTAAAAATCTTCCATGGCTCCTCACCAACCTCAGGGTAAAGTTTTAACTCCTTAGCCTGGCATTTAAGGTCTTTCTGGATCTGGCTCAGACTCAGCTAAATTTGTATTCAGTTTACTTCTCTCAATGTAGCCTTACTATGTGCCATTACTGTCCCAGAAGCTGCAGATGCAAAAACGAAAAGATACGGTCTCTGCTTAGCTGGGAAGACAGACAACAAATAACAAACAAAATGTGATGAGTGCTATAGAGTTATGAACAAAGGCAGACGAAAAAGCAGACTAAGAAAAGATTGATTCTGGGAGTTCCCTGGTGGCCTAGTGGTTGGAATTCCGGGCTTTCACTGTCATGGCCCAGGTTCAATTCCTGGTCAGGGAACTGAGATCCTGCAAGCAGTGTAGCATGGCCAATAAATAAATAAAATTAAAAAAAAAATGACTGAGTATGCCTGGGAGTGGGAGAGCTGGTTGCTAGAAGAAGCTATAGAGAAATACAAGTGAGAAAGGCCTAAGAGGTAGTTTGCCAAAAAAAAAAAAAAACAAAGCACAAAACCCGTGGAAGGGAATCCCTGATGTGGGAACTATACGCCTCAGAGGTTTAAAAGTATATTGCCCATTTTTGGTAGGGGGGGGGCAAGGGGAAGAGTGGCAGGATAGAACAGAGATACTAAGAAGCGGAGGGAAATAGTACAGGAAAGACAGGTGAACAGCCTTGGATATTATCAATATTAGTAAATAACAGCTGCTTCTATTTATGGCATGTCTATAAGTGATCAGTTCTCTATATTATTATGTATCATATATCTCACATATATATATATTCTATTCTGTATTTCTAATACTTAATAGTCACATGAAATATTATTAATCTGATTTTGCCTTTTGGAAAAGACTCAAGGTACCTCGCTCAAGGTCACACAGACAATATGTGCAGAGTCAGGATTTGCTCCTAGGTCTGCTGGTGCCAAAACCTGTGCTGCTGACACTGTGCAGTGCAATCCTTTCTATGGGCAGCTACCTGGACTAAGGGAGTGTTTTCCATTCCTTCCCTCTGTCCTAATAATTTTCAAGGTAAGTGTTATGCTCATTTTATAGAAAAGGAAAATGAAGCTCAGAGAGAAAAGTACTACTCCAAAGCTATACTAAGGCACACAGCCTGAGTTTGAACTTAGTTTGTCCACTGTATAACTCGAACTTAACTGTGTAGGCAATGGGAAGACCTCTCAGGTTTAAGTCCGGGAATTCACATGATCAGATGGGTGATATAGAAAGGTAATTCTGGAATCAAGTAAGGTTTGGCAAAGGCAAAAATAAGAAACAGCAAGACCATTTATAAGGCTATTAGAATAGTTCCCAGGTGGCGCTAGTGAATCTGCCTGCAAAAGCAGGAAACACAAGAGACACAAGTTTGATCCCTGGGAAGAGAAGATCCCCTGGAATAGGAAATGGCAACCCACTCCAGTAATATTGCCTGGAATATCCCATGGACAGAGGAGCCTGGTGGGCTACAGTCCATAGCGTTGCAGAGTCGGACATGACTGAACACATATACACATACACATAATAGTTCAGGTAACAGACTATAGCAGCAAAAACAGAAGGGATCAAGCTAAGAGAATCATCCAAGATATAGCTAAATAACACTTCTTCTGTGAAAGCTTCCCTGTCTTTCCCAGGTTGAACTACTCACTTGCTCCTCTGTTCAACTTTATATTCTAACTATCACATTCACTTGGGTAATGACTTGTTTACATGTTTGATTTCTCCCACTAGAGTCTGAGCCCTGAGAAAGAAGAGACTACCTTACCCATTTTTATGTCCTTAGCACAATGGCTGGCACATAGCAGTTACACAATAAATGCTGGAAAGAAGGACAGATGACTAGAAAAAAGGGGACTGAAAGATGACTAACACTAGGAAAAAGAGATGGCAAAGCTGGTGAGACCATGCCAAAGGTTCATGGTCTGGAGGATGGAAAAGAAGATTAAGGTTAGCTATTGAGGCTATGACCAGAATGTAAAGAGTCTTAAAAGCCCAGGAGGGAAGAATAAACTTCACTTGGTAGACAAAGGAGAATGACAAAAAGCTTTGAAGTGTGAAAGGCTATGACTGAAGCAATATTTCAGGAAGATCTGCCTTTCTTTACTATCTAGTACACTTCTGGGCCAACCTCCTTCACCTTCAGCAGAAGTGCGCTTGAGGAATGCAAACTCGTTTGAGTAGTATGATAATAAGGACGTATTAGGGTGGTAAGTCTGTTGTATCTCACACCATGTAAGTGGTTCTGGGATTATCCACACGATCAACTCTATGAGCCATCAGCATAAATAATGAGGAGGCTAAAAGAAGCCCTATGAGAAACAACTTAGGAGCAGTGAGTTCACTCTATGCTGATCTGATTGGACATGAAAATTCAGTCGCTAGTTCTAATCTGGTGAACTTCTGATTCCAGAAGCCTCCAACTTCCCTGTGTGACCTTCATAGGAATTGCTACCCAGGGAGGTTCCTGACATGTGCCAAGGTTCTGTGGGTGGCTCAGCAACGGGCTGGCCACCACTGGCAATCATTTGTTACCTGCCACCATCAGAAAACCTGACAAGTTGGGAAACGCATTCCTGAGACCAAGGAGGTCCAAGTGAGATCGAAACTCCAGGAAAAAAAGAGAAGAACAGAGAGCCATAAGGGCCAACAAATCCACCCCTGGGTTTATTCCTCCTTTTTACACCTTGGTTTTTTCTGCTCCTGTTTTTGAGTCTCAGTGTTCTCTGTGAGGTGGGAAGTGTGCTGAAGGACAAATTCATCCAAAGGCTTCAAAGAGCCGAAATATTTACTGAAGATTTTTAAAGTATCAGGAGAAAAGGAAAAGGCAAGGAAAGAAGGTTCTGGGTCTGCATTAAGCAAAGAAAATGTGTGGACAGAATGGGGGAAGAATGTGGTGGAGAACTGAGCACACTTAAGAATAAATCTATTCCTCACACCATTCACAAAAATTAACTTAAAATGGATTAGAGATCTAAATGTAAGAGTTAGAACTAAAAGAGTTTTTCTTAGAAGACTCTGAGTTTTTCTCAGAAAAAAATATAGGAGTAAATGTTCATGATCCTGGGTTAGGCAAAGCATTCTTACATATGATACCAAAAGTACAAGTAACCAAAGAAAAATAAATTGGACTTCATCAAAACCAAAGAAAAATAGATAAATTGGACTTCATCAAAATTAAAAACTTGAGCTTCAAAAGATACCATCAAGAAAGTAAAAAAGATAACCCAAAGCATGGGATAAAACATTTGGAAATCATGTATCTCATAAGGGACTTGAATCTACAATATATAAAGAACTCTTACAAGCTAATTATAAAAAAATAAATAGCCCAATTTTAAAATGGGCAAAAAAGTAATTGGCAAAGGATCTTAATAGATATGTCTCCAGTGAAAATATACAACTGGCCAATAAGCACATGAAAAGATATTCAACATCATTAACTATCTAGGAAAGGCAAACAAAATCACAATGAGATACCACTTCAAATCTACTAAGGTGGCTGTAATAAAAAAGACAATAACAAGGGTTGACAGGATTTGGAGAAATTAGAACCCACATACACTACTGGCAGAAATGTAAAATAGTACAGTCACTTTGAAGAATCAGTCTGGCAGCTTCCCAAATGGTTAAACATAATTACCATCAACCTCTCCTATTCCTTCTGAACACTGGGGTGAGGCTTCATACATACCCAGTTCCTAAAATGGCCAAAAGGTTATCAAGCCATGTCTGCCTCCTCTGGTCTCTACATACTTCTCCCAGGCCATCTCGTCCCTAACTCCAGGCCCCCTGAACTGTATTTCATCCACTAAAACACTGGTTTCTCTCTCTTTACTAGTTTTCCTCTAACAGATCCAAAGTCTTCTGATCTTTCCTTCCTGTTTCCTCCATAAAGTCTAGGGGCTGCATCTCTTGTCCATGACAGGAGGTCCTGTTTCAATACTGAGTTCCAAGACCTCTTTTTCCACCCAGAAGTAAATCAACCACCTCATGGGAGAATATGTAACTGACTTGTGCTATAGATAAAGATATATCCATCCTTCATCTACCATACACCATCAGCCAGAGACCATTAATGCCTAAATGCTTAAATGGGTGAGAAACTAAAGAAACAAACAAAAGGTGATTTTTTTTTCTAAAAACTTAGATTGCAAAAAAGTTGCAGCAGTGGGCTCTGAAGGAAGGTAACCTCCAAGAAAGGCTATCAATCCACCAAAACAAAGTGGTCCTGACTCCCTTGAGAACTGCAAGATTTTAAAGTCTTCTGGGGAGATGCTCCATTTCACACGGGGACCCACAAAATCCTAGACCTTACTGCAGGTCAAGAGGAAGAAATAAAACTCTTGACTAACTGATCTTCAAAACTGGGCCTGTCAAGGACAGCAGTGCCCAGTACATTTCCCCTGAGGTGCTTGCTCAGTATATCCAGAGACTTGGGTCTTGCTTAAAGTCAATGCCTTCCCAGATAGCTCTCAAACAAACTTTCTTAAAAGTTAGCAAAGAAAGAGGGTGACTGCCTAGTCAAAGACAATCATAGATACCTCTTCATTAGTAGAGTTTCACTGCCTGCCTATGGGAAACCAAGTACCAAACACACTCAGCGAACTGGCAGGCACAGGCACACACACCTGGGCATACACTCAGGTTCTCTAACAAGACCATAATTCCCATCTGTCCTGGAACTTGGCTGAGAGGCAGGACAAGGAACAGGAGGCAAATAAAACAAGACCTCTCATTCAAGCACATCATCAGCCAACACAGCCCATGGTGTGGATGATGAGCTGCATTTTTTGCTCGGCAAAAGACCACAGGTGAACTAATTCTCCACTCAGGGCTTTCATTTCTTCATGTATAAAATAAGGGACCCAAAGTCCCTTCCAACTAGCAGTAATATTCCTGACTCTCAGACCACTACCAGTTCTCACAGAGACAGGATGCCTTCTAGTGAGAAGCAAGCTCCACAACAAAACCAAGGATTGATTTCCAGGCAAGGACATAGGTTCACATTTTAATGACCCAGTTTCCCTTGCAATATTGTCAGATGACCCCTGAGGCAGCAGGAAGCAGACAGAACAAACTCTGCTGGACTATTGGATCAAAGCAGCTCCCAGAGAAGATCAAATTGGTCAACTCTAAAGGAAATCAACCCTGAATATTCATTGGAAGGACTGATGCTGACGCTGAAGCTCCATGTGAAGAGTTGACTCATTGGAAAAGACCCTGATGCTAGGAAACGTTGAAGGCAAAAGGAGAAGGGGGCAGCAGAGGATGAGGTGATTAGATAGCATCACTGACTCAATGGACATGAATCTGAGCAAACTCTGGGAGAGAGTGGAGGACAGAGGAGCCTGGCAGGCTACAGTCTGTGAGATCGCAGAGTTGGTGACTTGGTGACTGAACAACAACAGCTCCCAGAGGTCTAGGCATAAACCTAGACCACAGAGAACCAGTGGTTCTCCCCACCTTAGCCAGGACCTTCACCTCAGTGAGATCTCTGAAAACAGTAACTTGGCCAAGACCAGGAAACCTTGTTGGTTATCTCTGTTAGACCTCACCATACTCCTGCATTTCCGTATTAGAGGTAAAACCCTGGCTGGGACTGTGGTTCATCAATCTCCAACCAGAGGCTCTTCCAGTAAAGCAAAGCAAAAAGTCCTGCTAGCCCTGCATCCCTTTGTCATCACTTGGTCTTGTGGGCAATTTCAAGTGCTCCGAGAAGTCAGGGAGCCTAAAGTACTGATTGATATCCACAGAAAACTCAAACCATTAGCTTCATTTTCCTCATTCCAAACTTTTAGCCGGTGAAGTGGCATTTCAAGTCTTTATACTTCCTCTCCTCATTTCTGGTGTAGGGATTCAATGAAATGGTCAGAATGCAAGAAGCAAGTAGTTCGAAGAGAAAGAAGAAAGACTCCAAACAAACAGGACACAAAGCCCTCCAGCTCAAACACTGTGCAGGGTTCCAACTTCCTAACAGGAACTATTGGACAATCCCAAAGCTACCCAAGGATCCAGGGAACCTCTTATCCTAATAATCGTTACATACGATAGAAAGCATAAGACCTGAGAAGTCAAGATCTTTGACATGAACCCCACAGAATTCAGGTCCTCTACTATGAATGGTCCTCATAAGCAGGCCTCACCTCCTCTCAGATGGTTACACTCTCCCTTCCCCCAACCCAGGAAGACCCCAATGAAGCGTCCATGGTCCAAGGAAGCCTGTGCTTCTCCAGTGGATACATCTTCAAGCAGAAAAAGAGGAAATCCAGGGAAGATTTCCAGTCGGTGGTAAGGAGGTCTGGAGGATGGGGAAACTCTGAGCAGCCACATCAACCAAACGACCACAAACAGAGGAATACTCAGGCAGACTAATGCCACTTGCCTCTCAACTGGACAGCGAGCTAGGCAGCCCATTACAAGGAACAAGGAGGAAAACAAATGCAACTAACGGGATGAAGTGAGAAGAGAGGAAGAGGGGATGAAAGCCTTTTCATCCCACCCAGGCCTTCTCTCTGCGCTCCGGGGGCTGCCTGAAGCCAGACGCATGAAGCTTGAGGGGCTGGAGGGAAGGGGAGGACGCGACGGCACGCCACCGTCGGTGACACCAGGCCTCGCGTGGCGCGCGGGGAGGCACACCCGGCCGGGACAGCGTGCAAGGGTGGGGTGGGCGTGCAACTGGCTTGGTTAGGGGTTGCAGGCGTCACTGGCTGGGCCTGCCGAGCGAGGGCCCTGGGGCTGCGGGGGGGCGTGAGCACGCGCGGGGCCGCGCTCGGAGGGGCTGGTTACCGTGTGGTTCACCCCCCACATCAGGACGCTGAGGATCGGCTCGCTGGCCCGGAATAGCTTCACTTTCTGGCACACGAAATGCTTCTTCTTGGTCTTGGTCTTGCTGGCGCTGAGTGGCGCCACCGCCACCGCCGTGGTGCTGGTGCAGTTGGACGACATGCCCGGGGCGGCGGCGGCGGCGGCAACGAAAGGGGGGGCGGCCGAGACGGCGCACGAGCCAGCGGTCCCAGGCCTCCCCCGGACCGATCCCCACCCCCCGCTCCCTCACCGCGCCATGGTCGCGCCCGTCCCGTTACCTCCCCACCCCGCCCCGGTGGTTCCGTCCGCCCCACGCTCCGCCCTTCCCGCCCCGCCCCGCCCCGCCCCAGGGAGCCGGCCGGCCCGCACTGTACCCCGCCCCGGGCTGTGCCGCAGCCCCTTTCCTCCCTGCCTGGGTGGTACCGCCCGTCCCGGGGAGGTAGCGGGCCGCCCAGCCTGCTCCTCCTCCCCGGGCCCGACAGGAGCCAAGCCGGCTTCCGTGCGCCTCAGAGCCCCGCGCCCTAGCCGGAAGGGGAGGAGGGCTGGGTAGGTCTCGCAGACTACTGCGGGAGCATCTCCCTGACCGGGCCCCCCAAAGCTAGGGTTTGGGTCTTTCCTCAACCTGACGTGCCAAGATGGCGGCGGCACCACCGGTCCGGAGGGGAAGAGGGGCGGGAATGCGAGGAGGGTGGGACGTACCATCCCCACCCCGGGGGAGAGAGGAGCAGCACAGCGAGGGCCAAAGGAAGTCCTGCCGGGAAAAGCAAGAAACGCCCCCTCGCTCCACCCATGCGTGGATCTTTCCCACTCCCCTGGGACCGGGGGGCGCGCTCCACCCGCGGGACACGCCCTCTCCCCCCAGGGCCAATGAGAGGAGCCAGCCAGAAGCCTCGGGTTTTATGAATGGGTCCCGCTCTCACCCACCGGCGGCCGGCCTCCCGCCAAAGCGTCCAGTTCAGGGGCAGGCCGGCACCTTAAGACACCTATCATACGGCAGGGAATTATACTCGTCTTACTCTCTGGCTCACTCGATGAAATCTCTGAGTAAACTGCCCATGCTTTCTTCATAATTCCTCTCCAACTAAGGCTCTCCGTTTTATGTTGGACACAAATCGTGGATCAACATTGTTCTGTATGGGAATTCGGTACTCAGCACAGGTGGCTCTTTACACAGTTACAAAAATAAATGTAGTTTTTATTACCAAGTAATAAAATAAAAGACATAATTAACCCTAGTATAGGGAAGCAGGATAAGGTGTTAAATTGAATAACAAGTGTATGCTACTTTCTCTCTGGGGAAAGACTGGGTTTTAAGCATAACAGTGTCTGGCAGCATAAGTGCTCAAAAAATATAAATCCAAATTCGTTTAAGAATTAGGAATTAGCAGAACAAGGAACTAGCCCAGCTAATGTGTGCATCAAGAGTGCCTAGGATTCCAGAGTCAAATGAGGGCTTCTGGTAGGAAACAGGAAAGGGGTGAAAACAGGAGACTGATCCTATGAGTTTGATTTTTTTCTTTTTTTAACACCTGACTAAAAAATAATAGCAAACAACTCCTGAAAACCTAGACTTGTAATAAGATTACTACATGATAAAAGGGAAGGCATGAAATAAACAGCTTCCACTATACTTTCTTTTAAGAGCCAGGGTGCATACTGATAGTTTGGTCCTGACTCCTAAAATGATTTGACTTCATTTCTGCACTGCCCACATCAGAGACTATAAGCAGTGTAAAAAGGACAGATACCCTAGATCCTATCAGTAAACCCAGGGCCCCTCCAAAATTCGCCAGATTTGCAGAGGAAAGAAAAGCTGACCTGCCTTACTGTGTTACTGGATAACAAGATACAATGAGGTTCTATTACATAGTAAAGTCACTTACCAAACAAGATATTCTCACAAAGCTAACTTTTTTTCCAAAAGCATGTAAAAATTATAATTTATACATATACACACACTATATTTTACAGTTTGATAGTCCAAATAGTTCAACAGTTCATTTAGGTTTTTGGTGTTTTTTTTTTGCATTGTTTTCCCTTCCAGATTCTTTGTCACTGCCTTGGCTCTGCCCTAATATGACATCATTCTGTCACATCATCTACTAAATCAAGTTAAGTATTCATTCACCTTGGTAAGAACAATCTTTCTGGGTGATTCAGAGGAGAGAGGTTTCTGAAAGGTCCAGTCTATTCTGAGGTGGTAGAGTTAAGTCTGTTCACATAGTTGGAGGGAAGAGGCATAGGGAGGCTCCCTCCAGAGCAAAATGAGTGCTCACACCTAGATGTTCCAGTGACTACCCACTGAAAAACCTACTCTGCACCCAGCAAAAGTTACCGAGGGTCCCATAGAGCAAGTCACACTGGTTCTCAAAAAAACTGAGCTGTTTCTGGAATCCATGGAGGAAAGTCACTTTGAACAGTGGTGGTTTGACATCTGTGAAAGAAGCCATTTGAACTCTTATAAAGAGAATTTTTAAGGGATCAGCAGCCCCCCTGGAAATTACAGGAAAACCAGCAAAAGAGGGGATGGCTTTCATCTTTTCATAAAGTTCTTCTCCAGAGCTACTGAGGTTCTCTGGAGAGAGTAAATATTCCGCTTCACCCGATCTTCCAAAGAGGAGGTAGATGCACTCTCTAGCTTCATGCGGCTGGAAAGAGAAGACAGGGGAAAGTTAAGCAAAAAGCATTTGTCAACTGGTCAACTACCTGGCAGAATTAGAAGAAACATGTTGTTAGCCATTAAGCAGCTGTAGAAACACAAGCTCTCTTTAAGTCCACATAGATAACTTTTGAGTAACTCCATCTGGAGCTCAATTTTTTACAAATTTGTAAGGGAAAATTTATCTGTTCTAGAAACTAAGTCCAAGCCTCACTTGAAAAAGGCTTCCTGAGCCATGAATTCTTAGAAGGCCAAGAAGATTCAGTAAAATACCAATTCATTTCTCCTCCCCTCAAATCAAAAACATCCCACTGTTTGGCCAGAAGTTGAGAAGAGTAACAAAGGTGTCTGGGGGCTGAGCTCCGCACAGACACAGAAACAGTGGGAACACAGTGAATGAACCAGTTTTCTGACTGCCTCCTTGGGACCATTGCCATGAAAGCTGTTAGGCAGGGAAAAGATGCACTCACTGGATAAACTTCCCATCCCGGGAGTCTAGCTTCTCCAGCCTCTGCTCCCGCTCATCATCCTTGGCATGCCTCTTGAGGACGTTCAGCCTCTCTTCCTCCCGCCACTTGGCGTTTTCCATCATCTCTTGCCTTTTTCGCTCCAGCTCCTCTGATGAGAGCTTTCTGTTGAACACAAAAATCACCCTAAGGCCTACTTCTCTCCCAGACAAAAAAATAGAAATACCACAGGAAGAGAAACCAGGTAGGACCCAGGTTCTCCAGCTCATAGCTCTCTTCCCTTGGAAATGCCCAGCCCAGTGCCATACTCAGCAAGAGTTTTCTTCCTTCCTAACCACTTGATCAGGTGGTTTCACTCAAATTTCAACAACTTTTAGTGAAGGAATCCATACTGTCATTCAATAATCTCTAGAGTAATTATTCTGAAACAAGAAATACATAATAAGAACTAATCAGGAGCCTCCATCTATGGCAATTATATTCCAATTGTTTGTTTAACAACTTATAGAAGAACAGGAAACCAAGTTTATCCATGTGATGGTTGACATCTACCACCTACCCACTGGAGATGCTTAGAAATTCATGGACATAGCTTATGAGTATACCATTCAGGACTAAGCTAGAAACAAGTTGCCTGAAGAATTTAACTTAGCCTCAGACAGTAACAGATAGATCTTCTTTCCTAGCATTCACTGCAAATGAAGAGCGAGAAGAGGAGGTGATGAACCAGCTCGATCACTATTTACCAATGTAAGACATCCAAATCCATTGTTTCTCAAATTTGTGTGATATACAGATCCCCCTTCAAAAGGAAAAATAATTATCAGAGTCCCATAAGGGAGTGGGAGCCCAATTTGGGGAAATAAACTTAAGATACTAAAAATCTGACATTTAGTTATCTATAGCGAAATGAAGGCTCCCCTTCAAAAACCCAACTAAAAAGAAAATGGAAGAGGAAATAACTCTAGATAAGACATGTGTGAACAAACTGTCAGAAAATACAAGATGAAGGAGTGGTAACCATTTTAACAGATTAGAGGAAACTGAATCCTAAGTGCCTGATACTGATCAGAAGCAATTCACACTGTGAAACCCAGGAGAGCTTCAGGTACTGTAGGCTCTAATACTTTGGAGTGTGGTGCTCAAGGATGAAAACAAAGGGACTAATTTAAAGTCTGTATAAAGAACAATTAAGACATCCTGGGATCCTCATGCCTCACTCAGGGGAAGTCAGTGGCTGCTGTCCCAAACATCTACAGGAGACCCTCTAGAGGGTACACTCTGGTAGTTTCTAGAGAAACTGAACCACATAGGAGAACCACACCAGACAGCTACATGTAAAAGAATAAAATCAGAACATTTTCTCATATCACATACAAAAATAAACTCAAAATGGATTAAAGACCCAAATATAAAACCAGAAACCATAAAACTCCTAGAAGAAATAGGCAGAACATTCTTTGACATAAGTCATAGCAATTTTTTTTTTTTAATCTGTCTGCTCAGGCAAAGGAAACAAAAGCAAAAATGAACAAATGGGACCAGATTAAACTTGAAAGCTTTTGAACAGCAAAAGAAACTATCAACAAAACAAAAAAAATTACTGAATGGGAAAAAATATATTTGCAAATAACATGACTGACAAAGAGTTAATATCCAAATTATATAAACAGCTCAAACAACTCAATAGCAGAGCACACAACCCAACTAAAAAATGAGTAGAAGACCTGAAGAGACATTTTTCCAAAGAAGATATACAGATGGTTAACATGCACATGAAAAGATGCTCAACACTGCTAAACATCAGAGAAAAACAGATCAAAACCACAACGTGATATCACCTCACACCTGAAGAATGGCTAGCATCAAAAAGACCACAAATAAAGGTTGGTGAAGATGTGGAGAAAAAGGAGAAGCTTCATCTTTTCAGTTGACAAGAAAGGTGTTTCAGATCACTAATTAAAACAAAACATTCAAAAGAGAACTCAAAAAATTTTAAATTCTTGCAGAACTCTCAGACCCTTGAAGAAATATCCAATGACTCTCAATCTGAGAAACAATATAAATAGTGCTAAGAAAGGTTTTTACAGCCGTAATCTTTCTTTTTCAGTACCCAAATTTGGTTGCATCTTTGGTGTTCAACTACCTGGAACACCAAACCAAAACAAAGAGATCACAAAATCCATCTTTTCAAGTTTCTGTGTTTCCATTCCTGGAAGACTGAGATCTTGAGGGCTCTAACTCACTTCTTTTTAAACTTTATTGAAATATCGGTCTATTGGTCCTATACAGTAGGAACCTGTTTATTCTAACTCGTTCTAAATCACAAAATTCAACAAAAATTCTAACAGCACTAAGAAAAGGTTGACAAAGTGAGACAAATTCAAGTGATGGCAGATGGCAAGAGACAGAAAAACAAAGCAGGATCTGAAAAAGCAGACCTTGCACTGACCAAGGGTCTTAAAATATATTAAAAAAAAAAAAAAATACACATAGTCATGAGCATCCACCCCTAAGAAGAGCATGGATTACAGCACAGCTGAAGAACTGACCCAGAGACACCAACACGAGATTAAACATGCAGTATACCGTCCCCCTCTGGAAGGCAGGGAAATATGTGATATTTTGGAAAGTTGCCGGTCAAAATTAAACCTTAAACTTAGGGAATCAGGCAATTAAGAGTTAAAAGGGACCTTAGAGTCTGCATCTCTTCTAACACCATAGTGATTGAAAGAGGTTGTTATGAACTCAGTGATTTTTCAGTGCTGGTTGTGTACGGGAATTACTGAGGTAATTCATGTCCATTGAGTCGCTGATCCTAAATAACCGTCTCATCCTCCCAGAAATTAAGTCATAGGAGCCGCCAGGGAATGGGATTTTGGGTTTTCTTTAAGCTTTTCAGGTGATTCTATATGCAGCCAACTGGGGAGGCAGTTAAAGGAAGCACACAAAAGTTGCCCAACTCTTTTTTTTTTTTTTTTTTGCCAAATCTTAGTTCCTCCACCAGGAATTGAACCCAAGCCCTCAGCAGTGAAAGTGCAGAGTCCTAACCACTGGACCACTAGGGAAATCCCCTCATCTAATAACTTCTAAGAGCAATTGAAACCCTTTGGGACAGCCTCTCAAGGGCACAGCCAACTCCACTCAGGTCCCGAGACTGTACATCCATGTTCTGTCAGACCCAAGCCATACCTAATTCAAACGCAGAGTTGATCTTAGGGCGTTTGCCCTCAAGGAGACCCTGCTTCCCTTTCAGCTGATGCCTCAAGAAAGAGCACTCTTAAGAAAAGCTTCCTGTGGAAATCTCTCTGAGAATAACCATGGTTTACAGATGTTGACAGAGAGTCACTTAGTGAACTGGTCATTAGTTCAATAGTTCAAAACTATTTACTTTGTCCTTTCAATGTGACTCACATGGAGTAGGGGGCAGGGTGGATGGTTAAAAGTTAACAAGTGGAATAAGAAAGGGGTAAACAAAAAAGGTGATACAGATTATCCTCTTGCCCTGGTCTGAGCCACTCCTAGACTCAGGCCTGGGAGTCTGAAGTGAACCTCCTGGGCTCTGGACTCACCTGGTGTACCCAGGAGCATGCCGCCTTTGGTAAACTTCCTTTTTAGGAGACGGGCTCTTACTTCGGCCTCTGTCTCTCCTATTTACCTTAGTGTTGTGCCTGTAACAGATACAGAGGGCAGAGAGGAGAAAAGCTTTTTCAATATAGGGGCTTCTATCATGTCCTTCAAAAGATGGAAGAAAAGCTAACAGCTTCAGAATCATAACCCAAATTGAACAAAATAGAGGGAAGAACTGGAAGAAAAACAGTGGCATAAGGATACATAAGATTTGATATTACTCTCACTCCAGAGATTCCACACATACAAATATGTAGTTCTAGAAATTTGAGCGTTACATTAAAAAAAAAAAAGTAACAATAATAACAAAGCAAAGACATTTGGAAGAGTTGATGAACAGATAAGGCCAAAAGCAAACCCCAGCTGTGACCAGGCCCCCACATTCACAGGTTATTGCCCACTGAATTCCCACACTCACAGTTTGCTTGGCCTTGGGGATCGAGACCTTCTGCCAGGGGATCGGGACCTCCTATCCCGGGACCCTGCTTCCCTGGTGCTCTTCTTGCTGGTATGTCTGGGAGGTGAGGAAGAGGAGCTCCTGGACCTGGAATAATTCTTCAACCCATGTGCTCCCTTTTGTTCAGCCATCAGAGAACCCTGCAGTCCCTGGCTATGGTCGGAGTTCCTGACCTGTATCATCAAGGAAAGGAAAGAAAACTGTATGTAGGAAGATAAAGCAGCTCAGGAGAAGATGCAGTGAAACAAGAAAATGAATAAACACTGAGGTCCTATAAGGGACCAACTGGGTATACAAATCCCATCATATGGTTATCACTGAGAGCTGCATACACTAAGGAAAGTTATCTTCAGAATGCTCTAAAAGGATATATCACCCAAGCACTTAAATTGGGCTGGCTCTTCTCTACAGCCTGAGGGGGAGTAGGAAGCAGAACATGGAGGACAGGACCTGAGGGGAAAAAAGGAGTCCAGAGGGATGTACATTTATCAAAAAGTCATCAACCTGTACACTTAAAATGTATGCATTTCATGTAAATTATCTGCAGAAGGAAGGGGGGAATGCCTAAATGCCCATTGGTGGTTTAGCCCCTCTACTCAGAGGGACTTCAGCGTAGTGAGAGGCTCAGGTGTAAGGAAGAGGCCTGTTCCCCAGCAATCCCAGCCTCTGCTGCCCAAACTCCCTTCTTTCTGTGTGTCTGACTGGCTGCTAAAAATGCTCTATGTCCATGCAGCAACATGGACGGACTTAGAGACTGTCATACTGAGTGAAATAAAAGTCAGACAAAGAAGGCGAAATACCATATGACATCCCTGATATGCATAATCTAAAAATGATAGAAATGAAACTGTTTACAAAATAGAAACAGACTCACAGACTTAGAGAACGAACTTATGGTTGCCAGGGGGATAGGATGGGAGAAGGAATAGTTAGGGAGTTTGGGATGGACAGGTACACACTGCTATATTTAAAATGGATAACCAATAAGGGCCTACTGAATATAGCACTGGGAACTCTGCTCAATGTTATGTGGCAGCTTGGATCGGGGGGGGAGTTTGGAGGAGAATGGACACATGTATATGTATGGCTGAGTCCTTCTGCTGTACGCCTGAAACTATCATAATATCAGCTATACTCCAAAATAAAATAAGAAGTTAAAAAAAAATGCTCTATATCCAAAAAGGCTGCCAGGTTGGCACGTTCCATGGTCCCACGGTCACTCCCTTTGAGAAGCCATATCCTTACCTGTAAGCCATATCCAGGGACTTTGGACAAAACAGGGGGAGAATTTGCCATCTTCTTTTGAGATCTAAGAGATCAAACACATACTCATTGAAAAAGAAGATGCCTAAAGGTCCAGTTTACAGCTCTGTGCTGAAATGTGCTTCCTGTTTCAAACGTGACCTCTCCCACCTCCTGGCTCTCACGTGGGAGTGTGTTTCTCTATCTTTGCTGGAAGATGCATCAGCACAGTCATGTTTTTCCTGTGAAAAACCGTGGGCCTCATTTTTCAGCCCCAGCGCCCGAGCACATTCTCCTCTCACCTCGTGCTGCTATTCTAGGGACTCTGAGTCAGCAGCGACAGCGCTGGCGGCTCCCACAGAGAAGACACAGAACAGGCCCAGATGGGCCCATTAATGCATTAAAAAAAAGAAAAAGCCTCCATAGAACCACTTCAGTCTTGGTGGGATCAAGAGCTGAAATGTGGGACTGCCCTGGCAGTCCAGCGGTTAAGATTCCGAGCTTCCAACCCAAGAAGAGCAGGTCCCATCCCTCATCGAGGAACTAAGATCCCACGTGCCACGCAGTGCGGCCCCAAAAATCAATCAATAAATAAAACAAAAATAAAAAGAGCTGCAAGTCACATCCAGGACGTCTGATTTAGGACTGACGCGGCTGCAGCCAGCCCTGCTGGGGATCTTGCCAGCACCTCTAGGAACTCTAATGCTAGCTGGCAACTCCATGGGCAGAGAGCCAGAGTATGCAAGTGCCCTCCACTGAGCCCCCAGAACCTAGCGGTTCTTGGCCCAGAGCAGGCGCTCGTCCACGTCTGTGGAATGAATGAGAGTGAGTGAATCAATGGTGCAGGAGACCGCTCAGTGCGCTCACCTCCCCCGGCTGCGCTCATCCTCGCTGCTGCAACGATCGCTGCCTGAGCTTCTGTGCTTATGTTTCTTGTGCTTCTTTTTCTTCTCCTTCTTTTTCTTCTTCTCCTTTTTTTCCAGACTCATTTGCAGCTAGAATATACCCAGAACATAACCGCATAAGATGATCCAGACCTCTCAGTCTCTCTGAGGGTCATGCGCAAACTGCCTGACTCCAGGTCTCTGGGTCTACAGGGGTTTGGGGACGTGATCAATCAGACACCCCCTGTTGACAACAGTGGAGGGTCTTGACCCTGGTTGTGCAGAAACACCCACTAGACTACTGAATGGACCTTCTGGTGGGTGGGGCTGGGAATCTGTGTTTTGAAACAGTCCTCAGAACCACTGCCTAGGAATTTCTATTATGTCAAAAGAATCCAACTCCACTGAAAGTAATTAGGGACTGCAAGATCAATTTTTAAACTTTTCTTACCAACTGATCCAAGAAACATGCACACAAAGGGAGTTTAGGGGAGAAGGGACACGTGTGTGTGTAAGGCTGAGTCCTGGTCCGCCTGACACTCTCACAACAATCGCTACACTCCAAAAAAAAGCTAAAAAAAAAAAAGAAACAGCCACATAATATGTGAATGATGAATGGGCCCTAATGATGAATGGGATACCACCTGATCTGAACACAGTGTACAATCATGCTTTCCACAGGCATATCCCAACACCCCTGTTTTTCTGGAAGAATGACATCACATGCTGCATTTCCAACCAAAAGACATAAAAGAGAAAATCAAGCATAACTAAGTTTGATATAAGATTGCATAAAATCACCAGGAGACAGTCTCTAAAAGACAAAGACATTTAAAGCCATTCTGTTTCCCTCTCATAAGAATAAATGGAGAGGAGTTCTCATGTTAAGTAGTTCTTAATGCTTACATAATGCACTACTTACCAATTCTTTGATTTTCTTCATTTTCACAGGATTATTCAATACTTCTCTTTTTTTCTCCTCCTCTTTCTTCCTAAAGAAAGAGAAGAAGTTGTAAAAATTATGATTTTTTCTTCAGAAAGGGAATTATAAGTCATTCATTCTACTCTCCATAACTCTATGCAGCAATCTTTTTTCTAAATGCAGGCAGACAAGCCCTATGCTGCAATCTGCATGATGGTGCGAAAGCCAGAAATCTTCCCCAAGTCTGCATGAGGGATTGTGTATTGGGTGGTAAAGTCCACACTGGCTCCCTGTTGTGCAAGTAAGTGAGTTTGGTCTGTTGCTTGTTAAGCTGCATGCTCAGGGCTTCCCAACTGGTCAAGTAAATGTATGCCACCTTGTGTATCAAACATATGCAGCATTTCAATACTACCTCCACTGTTTAGCGTGATAACACATTGAAAAGTAAAGAGAATTGATTCCTCTTTCAAGAAGTTTTATTCTCACATATTCATAGGAGGATGAACAGGTCAATTTTCCTGGAGGACGATTTGGCAACATTTATCACAGCCTGTACATACTCACAAACTCTTGAATCTTATAAATGCTCCCTCAAGAATTTATTACTGAAGGGATATAATCAAGGAAGGTCACTAAAAAGTTGTTCATATTAGAACAATGAAAACCTGGGAATAAGTTAGGGATTCAATAGGAGAATATTAATAAAGTAAATTATGGTATATCTGTAAAATATAGATACTAAAAATGATGTTATAAAAGTGTGGTCAACAATAAAAAAAGATGCCCCATATATATGATTAGGTGGAAAAAAGGAGTTTATAAAATAATATGCATATTTGTACACCAATGTTCATAGCCACAATATCTAAAAGGGGGAAGTAATCCAAATGAGCATGAGAGATGAATGGATTAAAAAATGTATAAACATGCAACTGACTACTATTCAGCCTTAGAAAAGAAGGAAATTCTGATACAAACTGGGTGAACCTTGAAGACGTTATACGAAGTGAAATAAGCCACTCACAGAAAAGCAAATACTGAACAATTTCACATCTATGAGGCTCAGAATAGTCCAACAATAGGAATGGAAAATACAATAGTGGTTCCCAGGGACTGCAGGGGAGGGGAAATGGAGAGTTGTTTAATGCGTATAGATTTTCGGTTTTGTAAGATGAGGACTTTCCTGGTGGCCTAGAGGTTAAGATTCCGGCCTTTCACTTAGGTGGCCTGGGCTCAACCCCTGGTCAGGGAAGACCCAGTAAGCCTCGCAAACAAAAAAAAAAAACAAAGAGATGAAAAACTTCCGGAGATTTTACTGCACAATAATTCAAATGCCTTACTACTGAACTGTACACATAGAGTGGTTTAAATGGGAAATTGTACATCATGTGCATTTTACCACAATTTTTAAAACAGAAATTCTGACACATGCCCATGGATAAACCTTGATGACATTATGCTGACTGAAATAGGCGAGTCACAAAAACATAAATACCATATGATTCCACTTATACGAGTAGTTAGAGTATACTCATAGAGACAGGAAGTAGAAGTGATTGCCAGAGACTGGGAAGAGGAGGGAATGGGGACTTATTGTTTAATGAGTATAAGGTTTCAGTTGCAAAGATGAAAAAGCTCTGGAGAAGGGTGGGTGCGGGTGATGGTTACACAACAATGTGAATGTACCTAACTGCCACTGAATTGTACACTTAAAAACTGTTAAGATGGTAAATTTTATGTTATGCATATTTTACTACAAAATGGGAGAAAATATGTACATATAAAGATATATAAATAAGAAATAAACATTTTTCAATGTTCAATCTTACATCCTTGAGATAAAATGATGCAAATTAAAAAAACACACACACACTACATGGTTTCATTTAACACCCAAAATGCAGCTTTACTTTGATCTGTTATGTATTAAGATTTCAAGTAAGATTCTAAAGTTTCTTTTTAAACAGTTCTGCTATGAAAACAAACCAACAAAGGGAGCGGGAGAGGGGAGGGGAAAAGAACTCTATACATATCCCCAAATTTCTAAGACGCTACCAGTCTTTCTCACCTTGCTTCTACCTCTTGTTATTTAACGGCTAAGGGTAAATGGATAAATCTGGTCTGGTCTGGTACATTTACCAATCTCTTCCCAACTGTAAAGCAAGAGGCGAGATAACATCTCGGCTGAGCATCTCTAACAAAACCCCCTTCCCAGACCCTCATCAGTACCTGATGATGAAAAGCGGGTCCTCTCGGATTTTGCTGGCCATGTCCAGAAGGGAATTGGCACCTGATGGGGCAAAGATAGAGCCTGGGAGGAGTCCTGTCTCCGAAGAACAGCCTGCCTCCTTCTCCTCCATCTTTTCAAAAACGTATTTGTCAATAGGACGCCCCAGCAAGTACTCATCACGGTTCACCATCCCACCAGGACCCTGGTACATCCAGTCCAATTTTTCCTCCTTTTTCCTAGTTCAAGGGAAGAAAAAAGAAATAGTCAAAGAAAATGTAGACTCCTACAAACTAAACACAAAACCTGAACACAGTGATAGATAAGCACAGCTAGGGGAATTCCCTGGCGGTCCAGTGGTTAGGACTCCATGCTCTTACTGTCAAGGTTGTAGTCAGGGAATTAGGATCCCACAGGTTGCAAGGCACGGCCAAACATTAAAGAAAAAAAAAGTGTGGCTGGTCAGAATAGGACTCATTCTACAGGCTCTTCAGCCAAGGCTAAACACCACACTCCATGAAGCACTTGGGAAGAAATGGTACTTGCTGTCATGGAGTTTACATTTTAGCAGAGAGATCATTTCCACACAACTAAAGCAACTTGTGAGGAAAGAATGTTCCTCAGCCTGGTGCGTGGATCTTTGCTCAGGGCTTCTCAAGTCTCCTTTACGAAGTCTTTGTATTGTGTCTTCATGTCGAGGATAATCTGAAACAGCTAATGTGAACATTCTGGATCAGCTCATCACCAAGAACAATTCCAGTGACCACATATGCAGTGGTGTTTATCACGTGTTTTGGAGCTTACTGGCACATTGGCACCAGTGGTAATACTACATTCAAGGGGATAATGAGAAAAGATCAGCCATAACAACTTACATTTTCAAGCCAAAAGAGGGAAGCCAAATTATATCACAGTTCAGTTCAGTCGCTCAGTCGTGTCTGACTCTTTGCGACCCCATGAACCGCAGCACGCCAGGCCTCCCTGTCCATCACCAACTCCCAGAGTTTACCCAAACTCATGTCCATTGAGTCACTGATGCCATCCAACCATCTCATCCTCTGTCGTCCCCTTCTCCTCCTGCTCTCAATCTTTCCCAACATCAGGGTCTTTTCAAATGAGTCAGCTCTTCGCATCAGGTGGCCAAAATATTAGAGTTTCAGCTTCAACATCAGTCCTTCCAATGAACACCCAGGACTGATTTTCTTTAGGATGGACTGGTTAGATCTCCTTGCAGTCAAGAGACTCTCAAGAGTCTTCTCCAACACCACAGTTCAAAAGCATCAATTCTTCGGCGCCCAGCTTTCTTCACCATCCAACTCTCACATCCATACATGACTACTGGAAAAATCATAGCCTGACTAAACGGACCTTTGTTGACAAAGTAATGTCTCTGCTTTGTAATATGCTATCTAGGTTGGTCATAACTTTCCTTCCAAGGAGTAAGTGTCTTTTAATTTCATGGCTGCAATCACCATCTGCAGTGATTTTGGAGCCCCTCAAAATAAAGTCAGCCACTGTTTCCCCATCTATTTGTCATGAAGTGATGGGACTGGATCCCATGATCTTAGTTTTCTGAATGTTGAGCTTTAAGCCAACTTTTTCACTCTCCTCTTTCACTTTCACCAAGAGGCTCTTTAGTTCTTCTTTACTTTCTGCCGTAAGGGTGGTGTCATCTGCATATCTGAGGTTATTGGTATTTCTCCTGGCAATCTTGATTCCAGCTTGTGCTTCACCCAGCCCAGCATTTCTCATGATGTACTCTGCATGTAAGTTAAGTAAGCAGGGTGACAATATACAGCCTTGACGTACTCCTTTTCCTATCTGGAACCAGTCTGTTGTTCCATGTCTCATTCTAACTGTTGCTTCCTGATCCGCATACAGGTTTCTCAAGATGCGGGTCAGAGTATCATGCCAAATATTTCCCTGTGGTTCTCAGAGGAAAAGTGGTGAGAAAATTGGGTCTCCATGCAACATAAAGGTGCACTGAACTCATAAGAGTATGTATTGGGGCAACCAATATCACATTGACATTGCAAGCAGCAAAATAGTTTCATCAAAATAGTACTCTCTATAACATTAGTTTCAATGATTTTTGAATATGACATTTTTTGTATATTAAGATTATGTAACAACTATGAGCATAAATAATGTCTTTCTAGTTATATCTTTGCACATTTTTAAAAAATGTTTTGAATATATATTTTTACTTATTTCGCTGTGCCAGGTCTTAGTTGCCACACGTGGGATCTAGTTCCCTGACCAAGGAATGAACCTGGGCCCCCTGCATGGAGAGTTCAGAATCTTAGCCACTGAACCACCAGGGAAGTCCCATGTTTGCACATTTTAATAAAAATAATTTAAACCAATAATAGAGGGTCTAACCCTTTAGATACCTCTTTTCTTATTAAAATGATTGGTTTGATGGACTTCCCTGGTGGTCCAGTGGTTAAGAATCCCCATGCAACACAGTAGGAACGTGGATTTGATCCCTGGTCGGGGAACTAAGATCCCACATCCTCGGAGCAACGAAGCCCTTGTGCCACAACTACTGAGCCCGTGAGCTCTGGAGCCCCTTGTAGCACAACTAGAGAGAAGCCTATATACCTGCAGCAAAAAATCCTATGTGCCACAATTAAGACCTGATGCAGCCAAATGAAACAAGCATATCTTAAAATAAATAAATAAAATGAAAGGACATGTCAAAGATGACTCAAAGGATCATGCCTCTACATGCCTGACATGAACATGGACTGGGAAGCGGAGACTAAAGATTCATTTTTACTCATTTGTAAACACTGACTCAGCATACTTCCTGTGTGCCAGGCAGAGGAGTAACATCAAAAAGATGACAAAGATTCAGGCAGCTGAGCTGCTGACAGGCTACCTGATAAGGCACAGAGATCAACAAATTACCAAACAGTGTTGCTGAGAGCTAAGTATGTGACGAGGTAACTGTGGGGCACTTGAAGCAGAACCACTTGAATATGCAGAGATACGAGTCTGTGTGGGATACATGCGGGAGTCATCAGCATGAAGCTGACACTGGTACCGGAGGAATGAAGGCACTCTTTTTTTTTTTTTTTAATTTATTTTATGTATTTATTTATTGGCTGTGCTGAGTCTTCATTGTGGCTTGAGGGCCTCTCTACTTGTAGCTCACGGGCTTAGTTGCCTAGTGGCATGTGGGATCTTAGTTCCCTGACCAGGGCTCGAACCCACGTCCCCCACATTGGAAGGCAGGTTCTCTACCAGTGGAAGTCCCTGAAGGCACTCTTAAGAGAATAAAGGGAGAAGAGCAGTGAGCCTTGGGGAGCAGAAGCAGTTATGATTATGAGATGAGGGAAAAGAGACTAAGTGAAAGAAAGAGAAGAGATGATATGAAAAGGTAGGAGGGCTGGGAACCTGCAGGCAAAACAGCAAAACGTATCCAGAAGAAATAAAGAAAAATGAAGACAAATACTTCTATGAAGCAGTATTTTCAGGGCTCCAGCTTGTCTTAAAAGAACTCAACTATGGCTTCCCTGGTGGCTCAGTGGTAAAGAATCTGCCTGCCAATGCAGGAGGCATAGGTTCAATCCCTGATCTGAGAAGATTCCACATGCCACGAAGCCACTAAGCTCATGTGCCGCAGCTGTTGAACCTGTGCTCTAGAGCCAGGGAGCGGTAATTACTGAGCCCTCGTGCTGCAACTACTGAAGCCTGAGCTCTAGAGACCGTGATCAGCAATGAGAAGCCACCACAATGAGAAGCCAAAGCACCACAACTAGAGAGTAGCCCCCGCTCCCCACAACTAGAGAAAAGTCTATGGAGCAACAAATGACCCAGCACAGTTCAGTTCAGTCGCTCAGTCATGTCTGACTCTTTTCTACCCCATGAATTGCAGCATGCCAGGGCTCCCTGTCTATCACCAACTCCCGGAGTTTACCCAAACCCATGTCCATCAAGTCAGTGATGCCATCCAACCATTTCATCCTCTGTCGTCCCCTTCTCCTCCTGCCCCCAATCCTTCCCAGCATTAGGGTCTTTTCCAATGAGTCAACTCTTCGCATGAGGTAGCAAAAGTATTGGAGTTTCAGCTTCAACATCAGTGCTTCCAATGAACACCCAGGACTGATCTCCTTTAGGATGGACTGGTTGGATCTTCTTGCAGTCCAAGGGACTCTCAAGTCTTCTCCAACACCACAGTTCAAAAGCATCAATTCTTCGGTACTCAGCTTTCTTCACTGTCCAACTCTCACATCCATACATGACCACTGGAAAAACCATAGCCTTGACTAGACGGACCTTTGTTGGCAAAATAATGTCTCTGCTTTTAAATATGCTATCTAGGTTGGTCATAACCTTCCTTCCAAGGAGTAAGCGTTTTTTAATTTCATGGCTGCAATCACCATCAGCAGTGATTTTGGAGCCCAAAAAAATAAAGTCTGACACTGTTTCCACTGTTTTCCCATCTATTTCCCATGAAGTGATGGGACCAGATGCCATGATCTTAGTTTTCTGAACGTTGAGCTTTAAGCCAACTTTTTCACTCTCCTCTTTCACTTTCATCAAGAGGCTCTTTAGTTCTTCTTCGCTTTCTGCCCTAAGGGTAGTGTCATCTGCATATCTGAGGTTATTGATATTTCTCCCAGCAATCTTGATTCCAGCTTGTGTTTCTTCCAGTCCAGCGTTTCTCATGAAGTACTCTGCATATAAGTTAAATAAGCAGGGTGACAATATACAGCCTTGACGTACTCCTTTTCCTATTTGGAACCAGTCTGTTGTTCCATGTCCAGTTCTAACTGTTGCTGCCTGACCTGCATACAGGTTTCTCAAGAGACAGGTCAGATGACCCAGCACAGCCAACAATAAATCAATTAATTAATTAAAATTTTTTTAAAAAAGGACTCAACTAATATGAGTCCTCCTCAGGCCCTCTGGTAAGAAACCATGTTGTCATCACAGAGATCCAATGCCACTGGACTTGGCCTGGTTCCACCACTAACCAGCCCGGTAACCATGCAAGTTATTTCTTCACACTTCCACATCCTCACGTCTAAAATGGAGCTAGTTTCCCAATACAGGGGACATGAGTTAGATCCCTGGTCCGGGCACTGAGACCCCACACGTCACGTGGCAACTAAGCCCGTGTACCACTACTACTAAGCCCACGTGCCTAGAGCCTGTGCTCCCCAACAAGAGAAGCCACTGCAATGAGAAGCCCACGCACGGCAATGACAGAAAGCCCCTGGGAAGCAATGAAGACCTAACCAAAAATAAACAGATAAATAAAACCTTTAAATAAAATGGAGCTAGTAACTGCCAACTCTCGTTGTTTTTAAATGCGATCCTCTCTCTGAGTTTTTAAATGAGAAAAGATATAGGGTAAAAGTCATATAAAAATGAAATAATCTACAGATTTTTGCTGTTGCTATCACTAAGGATATAGAATAGGTTCTTGAGGCTGCCCACGAGGCTCACCCAGGGAGATTTTTGTTTTTGCCATGCAAGTGGCTTGTGAGATTTTAGTTCCCTAACCAGAGACCAAACCCGAGCCCTCGGCAGTGAAAGCCGAGAAGTGAAAGGTGTCCTAACCACTGGGCAGCCAGGGAATTCCCAGGGAGCTCTTAAAATTTACAGATGCCCTTGCCCCAGACAACCCCTACTATTCTTAGGAAGTTGGCCTGAGTGGGAATCACTCCCATTTTCATTTATCTAATCTCCCAAGGACACGCTGAAGTACAAGGGTTGAGAAATGCTGGTGTAGACCCGTGCATGGAAAACACAATTTTCTAATAATATCAGAGAATACTAAAGCAACACTCTACTGCAAAGAGGAATCTGGATGAAGATCAAGGATCATGTAGATATTAAGGGTTTTTTCTTTGTTCTAGGAGAGAAGCATAATAAACATAGATCATCTGAACCATAGAAGTGAGCTGTTAAACAGTCAAGGGTTTTTATTGGATACATGAAAAGCACGACACTGTGCAAAGAACTACACAAGCCAGTCCGCTGGACAAGCAGGTCGTCTAACTACATCTGCAAGTAAAAACCAAGAAAAGGGACCGACATGTTGACCTTTGAGTTTCACAATATTGGAGGATATGCGTGAGGGGGTTGGGGCAAAAAATCAAAAGAATATAAAATCACCTTCCTCCCATTCACAGCAGACAAGAGGGCGTGAGGGTCAGCAACATGGTAAACACTGGACTCCCAGCTCTGAAGTTGCTCATCTATACTCTGACCTCATTAGACTCTGCAAAGCTCAAAATTTCTGACATATCAGGTGCATAATCTGTAACGCTTGTCTGAATAAAAATTTCAAAATAATTTTTTACTTTTGGTTAGTTGGGAAGTAAACTCGTCTGACTAACAGATATTCTGTCTAAAGTTGACATTTGTTTTAAAATCAAAGGTTCACAAAATCTAAAAGGTCACAAATAAGATTGTCTTATAATATGCCCAGGGATTAGTCCAAATGTGTGAAACTGGCTTACTTTAAATTATAAAGGATATAATTTATACAAAGTATGAAAAGTAAAATAATTTAATGTGTGCCTATGGATAAAAAAAAAGTACAGAATTTGATTCTCTTAGCTCATTTTATATATTAATGCCCTAAATATATTGTGTTGTACTTTAAAAATTCCAAAACTCCTTTTATTTTAAAATATTCCAAATATTTTAAACTCATACTTAAGTCAGAATGGCGTTCTCTCAATCCATTTTTCCGAAAGAATGTAATTGTTATCCTGCCTAAATTCCATAATACCATTTCCATGAACTGAAACTAAATCTCTCTCTTGGTCTGTGTCTCCTCTCACACACACACTCACACACACACAAATGTCACTAATCCTCCTGCCATGAAATTACTAAGGAAAAGCCCTATATATCCAATACAGGGGAAAGTATGTCAAAAGTCACCCTGGAGACTTGTCCACAAGGATACGAACAAGGAACAGTACGGACTACTCAATTTTAGTCTAGAGTTTTTACTCAATTCTGATTTAGGAATGCACTGCATAGTTTATGCTTTTTATTCTTCTCAGAACACATTTACTCCCATCCCCTTTTATGGAGGCTGGTAGGGTGTATCATCTGTTACTTCTATCCAATATTATACAAGAGGAAACTGAATGAGACTGTTCACAGCCACAAAGCTTTCATTGACAGACACAATATCCATCTCCTTCTATGGGACCTCACCGGCTCCCTAAAATGAGCCTGCGGTACATACATCAACAAAAGCAGGAATGTGGCCTCGACACACTAAGAGCAGGGTAGAGGCAGTCATCCTCAGTCACAGTTGCTTGTCAACTGTCTACCATGAAGTTGGCCTACACTAAGGCCTTTTCATGTCATCTCATCTGATCCTCTAAAAGCCTTAGGGGTTGGGTACTCTCACCCCCTCTGGTTCTGCTGAGGTCACTGAGGCTCCAAAACTTGCTCCCAGTTACATAGCTGGGCTAGTCCATACAAAGTCAGCCTTAGAACCCAGTTCAGACTGACTCCAAACTCATTCTTTTATCCAGTTATTATGCAACAACTGGACGATGCACCCACAGGCCTGCAATTCCCCACACACCAAGACACCCTCAGCCCAAATGGTCCCAGCGCCTTGCTTACTTGACAGCCCCGACATCCTCCGCGTAGCGCTGCATCTCCTCCCGGGCCCTCTCCTCCCGCAGCTCACGCTGAAGCTCCTCAATCTTCTTCCGCTCAGCCTCATGCTTCTGCTCAGCCTTCCACACTTTCTCCACATTGCGGAGGGTCTGCGGGTGCCAGCTCTTCTTCAGATTCTGTGGCAAATGAAAGGAGGGAGAAAACAAGGCAGGGACTAGGTGTGTGGTGAGTATAACTGGCCCTGCCTCACCCCACCCCGTTCACACCAAGGCAGCCATGTAAGGGCAAGATGTCTCTAACAATGGCGAGGTTGGCACCCAACAATCTCTCACATGTGAGGGGCGGAGGACAGGTTGTTCAAGTACATAAAATTTCAGGATAGAACAGGCCCCTCTGAGATTCCCTTCAACTACTTCTATCCTGAAATGTATGGGTCTAACTTCCACAGGCCATGCCTGAAGTGAGGGTTGGTGATGACAATAGAGGAATGAGGCAGAGAGGTGGGAAGGTATCGACTGTGAAAGGTGAAAGAACTCAAGTGCCTTTGGCATTGGACACATTCTTAAGAATACAACCTTCTTTTCCTTGAGTCCACTGAACTTGCCCTGAATTTGCATGGTTTACAACCACACCTAGTACCTCTTTCAACCTTCCTTCCCAAGAATCTCCCCAATTCTGATCTTCCCTTTCACCCTCAAGGGTTGCTTCACTTCTCCCTTTCTCCCCATGAGTCACTGCATTGGTTCAGCTTCTCAACCAGGGAAGGTTTTCTGGAGGAAATGACATCTAAGGACAATTATAAATTATCCCAGTGATGTAGGAAGCAGGGACGAGTGGAGTAGATTTCCAAAGAGAAGTAACAGCACACACAACTGCAGGCCCAATGGTGAGAAAGAACAAAATACAAATAATTCAGCATGGCTGGAGATAGGAGAGCAACCTGATGGGAAGGGGACTCAAGATGAAGCCAATAAAGAAAGCAACAGGTTAAGGGCCCTATAAGCCATGTTAAGGGGCTGAGTTTTATCCTGTTGGCAGTAGAAAATATTAAACATTCATATGCAGCTGAAATGCATGACCAGCTTAGCATGTAAAGAATGAATTGGAGAGGATCAGGATTGGAAAGGCCTGGTGAAATTCCCTCAATCTTGAGGTATCTCTCTTATCTGATTAAAAGCTTTCTAACAGACATAAAACACCTTGCTAAAAACTAGCAAGGGGGCACTCTGTCCCCTCCTGATGTCTATCTCAGAAGCTTTCCCTATCTCTGTTATACTTTAATAAAACTTCGGTACACAAAAAGCTCCAAGTACTCAAGCCTCATCTCTGACCCCAGTTCGAAATCCTCTCCTCTGGAGGTCACGAATTTCGGCGTTAACACAAGGCTCATAGCAGCAATCTTTCACTTTCCCCTCATCAGGTTATTCAACCCTTCCTCCCCCACCCTCCACCTTGTCCTAATGGTCCTTCTGTCTTGCCTTCAATACAGGTGATTTTGCATCTCAGGGAACACTTGGGAATGTCTGTAGACACTTTTGGTTGTCACAACTTGGGAAGAAAGGTGCTACTAGCCAGAGGTCAGGGATGTTGCTAAACATCCTACATGCACAGGACTACACATACAATAAAGAATTATCCAGCCCAAAATGTCAATACTGCTGAGGCTGAGAAACTTTGGATTCGAGCTTTCCGGTCCCTAAATGCAGCTACTTGAAGACACTAAATCAGACTAACCTTGATGGCATCTTGGAAGTCATTCTAATTGATAACATCTGACAAACTCTAATATAGCTACTAGACAAATGGCTAAATCGATCTATTTGCTGATTCAATTAGCTACACTTTCAGGAGATTAGCATTTTTCTGATCTTGCACCACGTTCTTATGAGTACATTTTCCCATTTGGTGGCTATACACGTTATGAGAACTAGCCACATAACTTATAATCACTGCGGACAGTGACTGCAGCCATGAAATTAAAAGACACTTGCAAAAAAAAACAAAAAATAAAAAAATAAAAAAATAAATAAAAGACACTTGCTCTTTGGAAGAAAAGCTATGACAAACCTAGACAGTATATTAAAAAGCAGAGACATCACTTTGCTGACAAAGGTCCATATAGTCAAAACTATGGTTTTTCCAATAGTCATGTATGGATGTGAGAGGTGGACTATAAAGAAGGTTGAACACCAAAGAACTGATGCTTTCAAGCTGCGGTATTGGAGAAGACTCTTGAGAGTCACTTGGATTGCAAGGAGAGCAAACCAGTCAATCCTAAAGGAAATCAATCCTTTTGATTGATTGAATATTTTTGAATATTCATTGGAAGGACTGATGTTGAAGCTGAAGCTCCAATACTTTGGCCACCTGATGCAAAGAGCCGACTCACTGGGAAAGAACCTGATAATGGGAAAGACTGAAGGCTGGAGAAGAGGTTTACAGAAGATGAGATGTTGGATGGCATCACTGACTCAATGGACATGAGTTTGAGCAAACTCCAGAGACAGTGAAGGACAGCAGCCTGGCGTGCTGCAGTCCATGGGGTCACAAAGAATTGGACACGACTGAGCGACTGAACAACAATGAATTCAGAAGAAAGCTCTGCCACTACAGATTAGAATGCTGCACTAAAGGAGTGAAAGTCAGAAAAGAAGATGAGGAAGATCTTCTGTGATCCCAGAACACGGCTCAGGGATGAGGAGAATGGGGCACAAATCACAATTACAGCGCGGAACAAGACTGAATTCCTAGTTGAGGAAAGGCGAGGTACCCCAAGACAAAATATACAAAGCAAAATCTGCATGACACGTCCTCCATACCTGCGTCCTTTCCTAGCCACGGTTCCAACCGTCCCGAAGCTCCCCAGAATTTCCAGCCAGAAGGGCTTCCTGCCAACAAACACCACCTGCCATCCTTGGCGACCCACCTCACACACCTTTCCAAGTCTCCGCCCCGTCCCTCCATGGCCTCAGTGATCCGCCCCCTGTCCAGGGCTACAGCTCCCTCTCCCCGAAAGCACAGCCGCGTTATCAAGAATACTCACTGCCACACCCGTCCCCAGCCCCAGTTGGTCTCGGGCCTCAGTTCTCCTCCAGCCCTGGGATCCCTCACTTACCAGGTCTCCGCCTCCCATGATGGTGGAGATGTTTCCTCACTCCACGGATCTAGGAGACGCAGGAAGGCTAGGAGAGAAACTTGGAGAAATGGTTCAACAAAGACCTCCCGAGATCTAGTCCCGGGGACAACCGGCTACCACTTTCACTGCCCGATCCAGAGCCCACTTCCGGGAGGGCGTCCTATTACAGAGACAGCGTCGCAGGACAGTGACGTTTAATACTAGCTGTCGCGTTGCGTGACGGTAGCTTCGTGAGCAGTCTCACGGGGTACGGCCCATGATATCGCGGGATCTGTGGTTTCCTTTCGGTCACCTTGAGTTGGCTCTTCTTCCTAGCTTTCCAAATGGTGTGTTAATAAGCTGAAGTTCTGTGGCGTTGTGCTTCCAAGGTGGCGCTAGTGGTAAAGAACCCAACTGGCCAGTGAAAGAGACATGGAGACGCGCATTCCATCTCTGAGTCAGGAAGATTCCCCTGGACGAGTGCATGGCCACCCACTCCAGTATTCTTTCCTGTAGAATCCCATAGGCAGAGGAGCCCCGGCTGCTGAAGCGACTTAGCACGCACGCGCTGTTTGGGGGTTCTAATTGAGCCTGGGCCTCACCGGCGGTTCTGTTGCTATGGCAGTGCACTGTGGCGACTTTGGAAACCCCCCTCCAGATCTCACTCCCGAGCCCCAGCCTGGACCAGCCTAGGCCACCCAGAGTTTGTAAAACGGCTTTTCAAATCAGCACTCTCGTCAAACCTCGACTCACAGCCACCTCCCTTTTCCCAGGCTTATTTTACGGAGTTAAACAGAATCCAGCCAACCGAAATTCCATCAGCTTCCCTGCATCAAACCTTTAGAATCTGCCAGCTTCTCCCTTTCCTTATCTTTCGTTTATGGTGGAAGAGGCATCCCTCCTAATCTAAGGCATAGAGGTTCATCTGCTGGGATCCCACAATTCACATCTGGTATTGATAAAGTAGTTATTAAATAGTTAATGCCACTAGGGGATTGTAAGTGGAAAAAATATGGGAGACCCTTCTGAGTTAATGATTAAAAGCAGGCTTCCCTTGTGGCTCAGCTGGTAAAGACTCTGCCCGCAATGCGGGAGACCTGGGTTCGATCCCTGGGTTGGGAAGAACCCCTGAAGGCGGGAAAGGCTGGCTACCCATTCCAGTATTCTGGCCTGGAGAATTCCATGAAGTGTATAGTCCATGGGGTCACAAAGAGTCGGAGACGACTGAGCGACTTGAAGAAAGCAGGCTTGCTTAGCAATAAACCATGCAACAGAAGCAGGAGACATGCCCCCAAAACATAAAACGATGAATGGTGGCGTGAGATCCACATCCTGCCCAGTGAGCTGAATAAGCTAATGATCGCTAGGTCAGGACTCTCTGCTCATGTGAAAAATAATAATTTGTGGACCTAGCTTGATCATAGGAACAAGAAAACTCCCCTGCCCACCTTGGAGTAGGAACTGATGATAGAAGCATGATGTCTACTGAAGAAAGACAAAGAAGGTCTTCTAGCCCTCCCCACTTTTCCTTTGATTATAAAACTGTAGCCTGGACACAGCACCACCTTGCCCTCCTGCTTGTAAGCCTCACAAGCATCCTATTCTAATAAATCACTTCTTGTGTATCAGTTTGCCTCTGGCTGAATTCTTTCTGTACTGAGACATAAAGGACTATGGTTACAAGCTCTTTGGAAAGAGACATCTGAAAGCGACACCAAACAGTTTAAGTATTACTCAATTTCTCACTCTCTCCTCTAATTCCCTACGTATTGGCTTATTATCATCATCATATTTTAGATATACTTAGTTGATCCCTTAAAAAGAAAAAAGTTCATGTCTTTCCTTCAGCTGTCTTGAGCAAACTTAAAACAAGTTGCCTCCACTGTGGAGGCAAGATGCTTCCACTTCAACTTTGGCTTAACCTGAACTCTCCGCTCAACTATTCTTCCCATGGCCTTCAATAATACACCCCTCCTAGTATTTGAATCGAAAACCACATTTCACCCTCATCTGGACTACCTCTAACCTTTGGTATTTACTCTCTCCTTACTAAAATACTTTTCACTTAATTTCTTCCCATCACTGTCCAAATTTTCATTCTCTAGATCCTTCTCAGGGAACATTTTTGTTTCTTCCCCATTCTGCCTCTTAAGTTCTGTCTTAAGCCTTTTCACAGTGTTCTCCTTTTGTGATCTCATCTACTCACAGGGCTTCAGTTACCATCTATTAATATATGCTAATGATCCCAAATTCATTATCTCCAGTCATAGCTCCCTTTCAGGCTCCAGGGTTTTAAGCCTGGCTATTTGGCATTTCCAACTGGACATGTCAAGATATAGAGATACTTTGCTATCTATGTGGATGCAGGCTGTGTCTCTCTAAAACACATACGATTTTATCAACCCACTGCTTTAAAAAGTTTCACAGCTCCCCATTATTCATACTATAAAACCCACATTTTTAAAATGTCAAGTCCTGGGAATTCCCTGGTTGTCTGGTGGTTAGGACTTCACACTTTCACTGCCGAGAGCCTGGGTTCAGTTCCTGGTTGGGGAACTAAGATCTCACAAGCCACTACGCACAGTTCTTTCATGACTTGACTCTTCTGACTTCTCCAGCCTCACAAGCCTTCCTACCTCTTACTCACTACGCTAGAGCTAAACTTTTATTTCCCTAGCCAAATACTCTTAACAAAAACATTTTTTAATGGGTAATACATTGTAAATTTTTTTTTTTAAGATTTATTTACTTACTTTTGGCTGTGCTGGGTCTTCGTTGCTGTGTGGGCTACTCTAATTGTGGTGTCTGGACTTGCCATTACAATAGCTTCTCTTGTTGTGGAGCACGGGCCCTAAGGTGTATGGGCTTCAGAAGTTGTGGCACATAGGCTCAGTAGTTGCGACTCCCAGGCTCTAGAGCAGAGTAGTCGTGGCCCATGGGCTTAGCTGCTCCAAGGCATGTGGGATCTTCTTGGCCCAGGGATCGAACCCATGTCTCCTGCATTGGTAGGAAGAGTCTTTACCACTGAGCCACAAAGGAGGCCCTGTAAATATGTTTTAAAAGATATAAAAGTCAACATGGTACAGACTTCCCTGGTGGTTCAGTGGCTAAGAATCTGTGCTCCCACTCCAGGGCAATGGGTTCTGTCCCTTGTGAGGAAACTAAGATACCACATGACATATGGTGCTGTTAAAAAAAAAGATCAGTGCAATAAAAGTCTCCCACCATCCTCATATCCTCCTCAATCACCATTTCATTTATCTCAAGCTTCCTTTATGTATCATTATAGTTTTGTACTAAATGTTTTAGTCTTCGACCCATTTGGAATTTTTTAAATTGTCTTTCTGGTTGGCTACACATTCATCTCAACATCTCTACAGAATAATCTTATATTTTCCCCACTGGCGTGAAATACATGCGTATACACATATACTATATTCCCATTTGTATCTGAGTCTGTTTCTGAATTCTCTATTCCACTCCATTAATCCATCTATTCATGTGTTCTTATCAAACTGCCCTGACAGCTTTGTTTTAATGATATAGGCCCATTGCACCCTAGCTACTCTTCTTTTCCTAGAGTTTCATGGCTCTTCTTACATTTTTATTTTTCTAAATGAACTTTCAAGTCAATTTGTCCAGTTCCAGAAATGATGTTTTTAATGTTATTATTGAGAAATATATTAAATTTATAGATCACTTACTCTTACTAAAATTGCCTATATATATGTCTGTATCCATGCAAGTTCCAAAATGCTAAAGACCTTCACCTTTGTATCCTTTATGCATGATGCACTTTCTGGCACATAGTAGCTATTTGTGTGTGTGTGTGTGTGTGCGCCCAGTCATGTCCAACTCTTTGCACGTCCCTGGACTATAGCCCACCAGGCTCCTCTGTCCATGGAATTTTCCAAGCAAGAATAATGAAATGTGTTGCCATTTCCTGCTCCAGGGGATCTTCTCAACTCAGGGATCAAACCCAAGTCTCTTGCATCTCCTATATTGGCAGGCAGATTCTTTACACTGTACCACCTGGGAAGTCCTGTTTAATATTGTTAAATGAATACATGAATGGATGGATGATTCTTAAAGGCCCTGTGTTCTGAAATCACAATAGACTAAGGTGTTTTGCATAGGGCATGAATTCATAGAAATAATCGTTAATATTAACAATTTCACATAATAATAAGGGAGTTATATGCTTTAAAAGTTAAAAAATAATGGGGTTATATGTTTACCTCCCTCCTGAGAAACCTGTATACAGGTCAAGAGGCAACAACTAGAACCGGACATGGAACAACAGACTGGTTCCAAATTGGGAAAAGAGTATATCAAGGCTGTATATTGTCACCCTTTGTATTTTACTTGTATGCAGAGTACATCATGCAAAATGCTGGGCTGGATGGGCAGGGAGAAAAATTAGTAACTTCAAATATGCAGATTATACCACACTAATGGCAGAAAGCAAAGAAAAGCTAAAGAGCCTCTTGATGAAAGTGAAAGAAGAGAGTGAAAAAACTGGCTTAAAACTCAACATTTAAAAAACTAAGATCATGGCATCCGGTCCCATCACTTCATGGCAAATAGATGGGGAAACAATGGAAACAGTGACAGACTTTATTTTCTTGGGCTTCAAAATCACTGTGGACAGTGACGGCAGCCATTTAAAAGATGCATGCTCCTTGGAAGAAAAACTGTGATCAACCTAGACAGCATATTAAAAAGCATAGACATTACTTTGCCAACAAAATTCTGTCTAGTCAAAGCTATGGTTTTTCCATAGTCATGTATGGATGTGAGAGTTGGACCATAAAGAAGACTGAGTGCTGAAGAATTGATGCTTTTGAACTGTGGTGTTGGAGAAGACTCTTGAGAGTCCCTTGGGCTGCAAGGAGATCAAACCAGTCAATCCCGAATATTCATTGGAGGGGCTGATGCTGAAACTGAAGCTCCAATACTTTGGCTACCTGCTGTGAAGAGCTGACTCATTGGAAGAGACCTTGATGCTGGGAAAGATAGAAGGCAGGAGAAGGGGATGACAGAGGATGAGATGGTTGGATGGCATCATCAGCTCAATGGACATGAGTTCGAGCAAACTCGGGAGTTGGTGAAGAACAGGGAAGCCTGGCGTGCTGCTTGGGGTCGCCAAGAGTTGGACATGACTGAGCAACTGAACAACAACATGCTTTAAAAAGCTATGGCTTTGACTTGAATTTCAATCTCAAGTCTGTCAGGTATGTTATATAACCCTGGACAAGTTACACAACCTCTCTGAGGATTTTTCCTCATCTGTAAAATAAGAGTGATACCACCTACCCTGCAAAGTTGCAAGAATTAGAAGCAATAAAATTTGTAAAACATTTTACATGGTATCTGTTAGGTAGTAGGTGTTTAATAAATAACAATTCTACTGACAAAGTTACCAATGTCCATAGTAACTTATCTTCTAGGGAGCTTATCTTCTAGGGCTGATTGATAGCAAACATTAGCAGGAAGAAAATGATTCTAAAAGACAACGGTGCCACAGTTTGTGGTGGAAAGCACTTGAAAACAAGACAGCGCTATTTTTGAGGTAGAAATAACTGAAATTGCAGAAACTACATGAGCCAATTTCTTTTCACCAGTGTTTCTCAAAGTGTGACCTGAGACTACCTATAACAGAATACATAGAAGGTCTTCTTAAACATGACAGATTCCTGGAGTTTACCCTTGAACCACTGAATCAGACTTTCCAGGGGTAAGATCCTCAGATTCTAGAAAGTTCTTCATGTGATTCATGTGCACACTAGAGTTAGAAAACCACTGCTTTAGAATAAAGTTATTTTTCAAAGATAAATAAATAAATGAAGAGATCTTGTCTTAAGCCAAGAAACATAAAGGTTATGCACAAACGCTGTAATACAGCTGTTTTCTCAGTGAGGAGAGGGGAGGTATCAGAGGTGAATTAAGAAATTAATTGCCACGACTGATCTGTGTTGTCTTTCATCTAGCTACTCATTATTTATGAAATCATTCATTTTTCCATTCAGTGGATGTTGGACACTGGACAAATTGTACTGTAGCCATAGTCTGCAAACTGATAAGTGCTCTTCCCAAGGTAGAGTCAAATCTTTGCTACTCCTCAGCTACTCCAGAGATGGATACCCAAATGATGCTCCTTTGGATCTTGTGCCAGTCAGTCCTATAGTCAACCACAAATAGCCCCACAGCTACTAAATCAGGTTAACAAGTATGCTGCTGCTGCTAAGTCACTTTAGTCGTGTCCGACTCTGTGCGGCAGCCCACCAGGCTCCCCCGTCCCTGGGATTCTCCAGGCAAGAACACTGGAGTGGGTTGCTGTTTCCTTCTCCAATGCATGAAAGTGAAAAGTGAAAGTGAAGTCACTCAGTCGTGTCCGACTCTTCATGACCCCATGGACTGCAGCCTACCAAGCTCCTCTGTCCATGGGATTTTCCAGGCAAGAGTACTGGAGTGGGTTGCCATTGCCTTCAGGCCCTGATCAAATGTTCTGCTTAGACATGAATTCTTGCAGAATGTGGTGGAAGAGGGATCTGTTGAGGTGGGGTTAAGTCAAAAACTTCATCTAAATTAGGAAGCATTCCTTTCTTCCTTCCTTCCTTCCTCTGCTCAGCAACTTAAGGGAAGATTATTATGGGCTAGTTCAGTTCAGTTCAGTCTCTCAGTCATGTCCAACTCTTTGCAACCCCATGCACTACAGCATGTCAGGCTTCCCTGTCCATCACCAACTCCCGGAGCTTACTCAAACTCATGTCCATCGAGTTGGTAATGCCATCCAACCATCTCATCCTCTGTCATCCCCTTCTCCTCCCACCTTCAATCCTTCCCAGCATCAGGGTCTTTTCCACTGAGTCAGTTCTTCTCATCAGGTGGCCAAAGTATTGGAGTTTCAGCTTCAACATCAGTCGTTCCAATGAATATTCAGGACTGATTTCCTTTAGGACGGACTGGTTGGATCTCCTTGCAGTCCAAGGGACTCTCAAGAGTCTTCTCCGGCACCACAGTTCATAAGCATCAATTCTTCAGCGCTCAGCTTTCTTTATAGTCCAACTCTCACATCCATTCATGAGTACTGGAAAAACCATAGCCTTGACTAGATGGACCTTTGTTGGCAAACTAATGTCTATGCTTTTGAATATGCTGTCTAGGTTGATCACAGCTTTTCTTCCAAGGAGCAAGTGTCTTTTAATTTCATGGCTGCAGTCACCATCTGCAGTGATTTTGAAGCCCAAGAAAAGAAAGTCTGTCACCGTTACCATTGTTTCCCCATCTATTTGCCATGAAGTGATAGGACCGGATGCCATGATCTTAGGTTTCTGAATGTTGAGTTTTAAGCCAGCTTTTTCACTCTCCTCTTTCACTTTCATCAAGAGACTCTTTAGTTTTTCTTCACTTTCTGCCATTAGTGTGGTGTCATCTGTATATCTGAGGTTATTGATATTTTTCCCCACAATCTTGATTTTGGCTTGTGCTTCATCCAGCCTGGCATTTCGCTTGATGTACTCTGCATATAAGTTAAATAAGCAGGGTGACAATATACAGCCTTGATGTAGTCCTTTCCCGATTTGGAAACAGTCTGTTGTTCCATGTCCAGTTCTAACTGTTGCTTCTTGACCTGTATACAGATTTCTCAGGAGGCAGGTCGGGTGGTCTGGTATTCCCATCTCTTTAAGAATTTTCCCCAGCTTGTTGTGATCCACACATTTATTATTAATAAATTTATTTATATTTGGCTGCACTGGGTCTTCGTTGCTGCACTCTAGTTCCAGGACTTTCTAGGGCTTTCTCTAGTTGCGGTAAGTGGGGTCTACTCTTTAGCTGTGATGTGCAGGCTTCTCACTGCAGTGGCTTCTCATTGCAGAGCACAGGCTATCGAGCGTGCCAGCTTCAGTACTTGTGGTGCACAGTCTTAGGGGCCCCAGGAATCTTCCTGGAGCAGGGATTCAATCTGTGTCCCTTGCATTGGCAGGTAGATTCTTAACCACTGGACCACTAGAGAAGTCCTGAATTTTGTTTTTTAACAGGAATCACAGAGCATAAAGCCTTCACTGATGGCTCAGCAGGTAAAGAATCCACCTGTAATGCAGGAGACACAGATGTGGATTCTATTTCTGAGTTGAGAAGATCCTCTGGAGTAGGAAATGGCAACCTGGTCCAATATTCTTGCCTGGAAAATTCCATTCCATGGATAGAGGGGCCTGACAGGCTACAGTCCAAAGGGTCCTAAAGAGTTGGACACAACCAAGTGACTAAGCTGCGGCAGCAGCACAGAACGTAATAATAGTCTCCAATTCACCTATCTGCATTTTCTGTGGTGGGCCATTAGCCCATAGCATTTGGCTGGTTCTATGGTTATTAAGGAGTCTTCCTGTATTTTAGAGAGACTTAAATAGTACGTACTACTGGATATCACTGAAGTCATAGTCAACTCTAGGCTTAACTGGCTCACATCACTCCATTTTGGGTCTACCCTAGATAGTAATGAGCCATCTCTGGAAATTATTTTTGTGTATGGTATGAGATTCATCTTCTTCCATATGGATATCTAGTTATTCTGGCACCTATTTCTGAAAAGACTTTTTCTCCCCATTGAATTATTTTGGTGCCTTGGTAAAAATCAAATGATCAAATAAGTGGGGTCTATTTCTAGGCTCTCGATTCTCCACCACTGATCTATTTGTCAATCCTTACGCCAGTACCATCTGTCTTGATTACCATGGCTTTTTATAGAGTACGGGAAGCAGGCCACGTGAAGTCATTCAATTTTGCTCCTTTCTTTGAAGATAGCTTTGGCTATTCTAGGACTTTTATGTTTCCTTATAAATTTTAGAATCAGCTTGACAACTTAAAAGTGCTGCGATTTGAGTGAGATTGTGCTGAATCTATGGATTTGGAGAATTGACTTCCCCTATCACTACTGAGTCTTCAACATGTGAACATGGTATATTCTTTGTTTTTTTTTAACATGGTATATTCTTTTATTTATTTGAGTGTTCTTTAATTTCAGCAGTACCTTGTAATTTTCAGAATAGAGATCTTACATATCTTTTGTTAAATTTATTCCTAAATTTTTATTTTTTGTGATGCTATTTTATTTTTTGGTTGTCTGGGATGTTTTTATTTCACTTATATTCTCTTTTTTTTAGAAAAAAAAATATTAAAAGAATAATGAAGGAATTTCCTGGGAGCCCAGAGGTTACGACTTGACATGGCTGGACAAACAAAAAAAAAGAATCCCTTTTATTTGAATTTATAAGATGAACATGAAATTTCTCACTTTACTTCCTCAAATGTGAAGTGTAAGAGCTGGACTTCCCTGCTGTACAGGAGATGAGAATCCACCTGCTAATGCAGGGGCCATGGAGTCAATCCCTGGTCCAGGAGGATTCCACGTGCCTTGGAGCAACTGGGCCCATGTGCCACATCTATTGAGCCCACATGCTGCAAACACTGAAGCTCATGCACCCTGGAACCTGTGCCCCGATACAAGAAAAGCCACTGCAGTGAGAAGGCCACACATCACATCTAGAGAGTGGTCCTGCTCTCTGCAACTGGAGAAAGCCCTGCAACTGGAGAAAGCCCATGCACAGCAACAAAGACCCAGTGCAGCCAGAAAAATGAATGATTTATTAAAAAGAAAAGAATAGTGGGAGACTTACAGATATTGAAAGCAGACTTATGGTTACCAAAGGGGAAACATGGGGTAGGGGGAGGGATAAATCAGGAGCTTGGGAGGAACATAAACACACTAGCATATCTAAGACAGGCAACCAACTCTATAGCACAGGGAACTCTACTCAGTATTCGGATAATATTCGGATAACCTATATTGAGAAAAGAATCTAAAAAAGAATGAATATATGTGTATGTCTGAGTCATTTTGCTGTACACCTGAAATTAACACAACATTGTAAATCAACTATACTCCCTAAATTCCAATAAATATTTTTATAAAAAGAATAGTGGAAATGATTCATTTGTCCGTTAATAGAATGGGTAAATAAACTGTGACACAGTCAGACAATAAAAGATGACCAAAAAAAAACCAAAAACAATACTGATGGAGACAACGACTTGACTATATCTTACAGATGTAATAACGAGTAAACAAACCAGAACGTATGTACTGCTCATGTGCTGTATATTCCCATTATATATAAAGTTCATAAACATGCAAAACGAATCTATAGTGTTTGTGTCAGAACACTAGTAAGTATTAGCAGCAGAGGGACCACAAGGGCACCTGGGGAGGAATGCTGCGTGCTAGTTAACCAAGCGTGCTCAGGGTGGGACATTCATTGAGCTGCACACTTTTAATATGTGCTGTCTTCTCTACATGTGCTTCAGTGAAAGTCACATAGAAAGAAATTCATCACAATATCCACTCAGTGGGGCAAGATGTCCCACTGTGCTGGAAAAGCAGGTTTGGGGCTGTAGGTCCAAGCATGCTTCCCAAACCAAGCAAAGAACTTGAATGAGCACATTCCTGCTGCTGTCACTGAGTACTAAACGAAGTTGTTTGCCTGGGGACGCCTCTGCCTGGGTTATGCCCTGTATCATGACCTGATATTGGATTATTTATGCATTTATTTAT
Source organism: Okapia johnstoni (assembly GCA_024291935.2). Classification (NCBI taxonomy): domain Eukaryota; kingdom Metazoa; phylum Chordata; class Mammalia; order Artiodactyla; family Giraffidae; genus Okapia; species Okapia johnstoni. The sequence goes on along the minus strand of CM044306.1, from coordinate 22,223,180 downwards.
TTTCTGTCTTTCCAACTAAGGTGTGATCTCACTGCTGGCACATAGTAAATTCACAACAAATATTTATAGGATGTATTTACTTCTATATCCTTCATTAACTGAGCAGAATTTGCCTTTCTCATGAACGCATTTTTTCACCTTTATTCTTTTTTTGCCAACATCTATCATCTGATATGGAAGCAAAATAAAAGAAAGAGGAAAATTCTCCCTGTAATGAGAACTCTAATTTACTCTCCTAAGAAGTTTCATATATAACATCTAACAGTGTTAATTATATTAATCATGTTAAACTACCATCAGTTACTCTCACTTCACATGCCAGCAAGACTGTGCTCAAAATCCTTCAAGCTAGGCTTCAACAATATGTAAACCCAGACCTTTCAGATGTACAAGCTAAGTTTAGAAAAGGCAGAGAAACCAGAGATCAAATTGCTAACATTCGTTGGATCATGGAAAAAGCAAGGGAATTCCAGAAAAACATCTACTTCTGTTTCATTGACTACACTAAAGCCTTTTTGTGGATCACAACAAATTTTAGAAAATTCTTTTAAAGAGATGGAAATATCAGACCACCTTACATGTCTCCTGAGAAACCTATGCCAATCAAGAAGCAATGGTTAAAAATGGACAGGGAACAACTGACTGGTTCAAAATTTGGAAGTAAGTATGACAAGGCTGTATATTGTCACCCTGCTTGTTTAACTTATATGCAGAATGTGTGTGTGTGTGTTAGTCACTCAGTCATGTCTGATTCTTTACCACCCCATGGACTGTAGTTTGCCAGGCTTTTCTGTCCATGGAATTCTCCAGGCAAAAATACTGGAGTGGGTTGCCATTTTCTTCTCCAGGGGATTGTCCCAACCCAGGGATCGAACCCAGGTCTCCTGCATTGCAGGCAGATTCTTTACCATCTGAGCCAGCAGGGAAGCCCTATATGCAGAATATATCATGCAAAATGCTGGGCTAGATGAATCACAAGCTGGAATCAAGATTGTGGGGAGAAATACCAACAACTTCAAATACACAGCTGATACCACTCTAATGGCAGAAAATGAAGAGAAACTAAAGAGCTTCTTGATATAGGTGAAAGAGGAGAGTGAAAAAACTGGCTTGAAACTCATCGTTAAAAAAATGAAGATCATGGCATCCAGTCCCATCATATCATGGCAAATAGAAGAGGAGTAAATGGAATCAGGCACAGATTTTATTTTCTTGGGCTCCACAATCACTGCAGATGGTGACTACAGGCATGAAATTAAAAAAATGCTGCTCCTGGGAAGGAAAGCTATGGCAAAACCAGACAGCATATTAAAAAGTGGAGACATCACTTTGCCAACAAAGTTGAAGGTCGCTCAGTCATGTCCAACTCTTTACAACCCATGAACTGTAGCCCACTAGGCTCCCCTGTCCGTTCCCCAGACAAGAATGCTGGAGTGGGCAGCCATCCCCTTTTCCAGGGGATCTTCCTGACCCAGTGATCAAACTCCTGCATTGCAGGCAGATTCTTGACCATCTGAGCCACCAGGGAAGCTGATAAAGGTGCATATAGTCAAAGCTAGGATTTTCCCAGTAGTCATGTATGGATGTAAGAGTTGGACCATAAAGAAGGCTGAGCACCAAAGAATTGATGCATTTGAATTATGGTTCTGGAGAAGACTCTTGAGAATCCCTTGGATGGCAAGACAATCAAACCAGCTAATTCTAAAGGAAATCAGCCCTGAATATTTATTGGAAGGACTGATGCTGAGGCTGAAACTCCAGTACACTGGCCACTCGATGCGAAGAGCCAACCCACTGGAAAAGAACCCTGATGTTGGGAAAAACTGAAGGAAAAGGAGAGTGGGGTGGCAGAGGATAAGATGTTTAGATGGCACCACCGACTCAATGGACATGAATTTGAGAAAACTCCCGGCGATGGTGAAGGACAGAAGAGCCTCGTGTGCTGCAGTCCGTGGGGTCGGAAAGAGTTGAACATGACTAAGTGATTGAACAACCACATTACATCCCTGGTACTTGTTTATTTTATAACTGGAAGTTCATACCTTTTGACTGCCTTCATCCAGTTCCCCCACCATACCCGCCACAGGCTACTTCTGGTAACCACAAATTTGATCTCTTTTTTATTAGTCTGTTTATTTGTTTGTTTTTGAAGTATAATTGACCTGTAGCACTATTTAAGTTGCTGGTGCACAACATAGTGATTCAGTGGGTGGGTGTGTGCTAAGTCGCTGCAGTCGTGTCCAACTCTTTGTGACCCTATGGACTGTAGCCGCCAAGCTCCTCTTTCCATGGGATTCTCCAGGCAAGAATACTGGAGTGGGTTGCCGTGCCCTCCTTCAGGGTATCTTCCTGACACAGAGGTAAAATCCTTGTCTCTTACCACTAATCTGCATTGGCAGGCAAGTTCTTTACCACGAGTGCCACCTGGGAAGCCCAATATTGGTATACATTTGTGAAGGGCAGGGTGAAGACGGTGAAGGGCAGGGAAGCCTGGAGCGCTGCAGTCTACGGATGGGGTCACAAAGAGTCAGACAAGACTGAGCGACTGAACAACAACAAAATTGTGATATTGTGATGGAATAAGAAATACAAATATTTGGTATTCATCTCTTGGCAGGAGCTCTTAATCCACTTCTAATTGCCTAAGGGATAAGAGCAATAAAGATGAAAGGGGCATCTTTTGTTATTCATAACAAGCCTCTTTCAATCCGCCTATTACTACAGGATAGCTGGTTGCCAGGGGAAACGACCTTGAGACTAGAGTGTTGGATATTTGAGCCCACCCACTGACTTCAGGGGAGAGGAAAAAGACTGGAGTTTTGAGTTAATCAGCAGTGGACAGACCTATATAATGAAGTGTACATTTAAAATAAACTCTTAACTAAAAGGATTCCAGAGCTTCCTGGTTGGTGAACACGTGGAGATGCTGGGAGGGCAGCCCATCCAGAAAGGTCATGGAAGCCTAGTGCTGCTTCCCACATACCTTCCTTATGCTTCTCTTCCATTTGGCTGTTTCTCAGTTGTGTCCTTTTATGTGCTTAGTCGCTCAATCATGTCTGACTCTTTGTGACACCATGAACTGTAGTCTGCCAGGCTCCTCTGTCTGTGGGGATTCTCCAGGCAAGAACACTGGAGTGGGTTGCCATGCCTTCCTCCAGGGAATCTTCCCAACCCAGGGATTGAACTCAGGTCTCCCACGTTGCAGGTGTATTCTTCACCATCTGAGCCAATAATAAACTGGTAATTTAGTAAGTAAGAGGCTCCCCCGCTGGTTTAGATGGTAAAAAATCTGTCTGCAATGCAGGAGACCCTGGTTCGATGTCTGGGTCGGGAAGATCCCCTGGAGAAGGGAATGGTTACCCACTCCAGTATTCTTGCCTGGAGAATCCCATGGACAGAGGAGCCTGGCGGACTACAGTCCATGGGGTCTCAAGGAACTGGATGTAAGTAAGCGACTAACACTTAGTAAGTAAACTGTTTTCCTGAGCTCTGTGAGCTGTTCTAGCAAACTGTGGTACTGAAGCAGAAGTGTGGGAACCAATGATATATAGCTGGTTGGTCAGAAGTACAGGTGACAACCTGGACTTGCATTTGGTATCTGAAGTTTTGGGGGCAAGGGGACACTCTAATGAGACTGAGTCCTTCATCCTGCGCGTTGGATGCTGACTCTAGGTAGAAAGTATCAGAACTGAATTAAATTGAATGTTGGGGACTTCCCTGGTGGTCCAGTGGTTAAGACTCCTTGCTTCCAATGCAGGGGATGTGGGTTCGATCCCTGGCTACAAAACTAAAGTCCCACATGCTGTGTGGTGAGATCAAAAAATAAAATAAAATAAAAAAATAATTTAAAAAATAAAATAAAATAAAATAAAATAAACTACAGGGAGAAACCATGTCAGCCCCGCTAGAATGGTTACAGTGAAAAAAAAAAGAAGAAAACTTGAATGTTGGACACCCAGTTGAGATCCACAGAGAACCAGAGAGTTACTTGATGTGAGAAAAACTCTCACAGATTTGGTGGTTAGAACTGGGTCTGTGAGTAGGAGAAACTTTTTTTTCATATATAAAAACATAATTTTTGTATGTTAACCTTATATTTTACAGCCTTGCTAAATTCACTCATTAGTTCTCATAACTGTAATGGAAAATCAACCCTTTGGAAAACAGTCTAGCAGTTCCTCAAAAGGCTAAACATAGTTACCATATGACACAGCATCACACTCTTCAATATACACACATAGGTTAAATGAAAACGTATATCCATACAAAAAGTTATATATGAATATTCATAGCAGTGAAGTAAAACTCATATTTTATAACAAGACAAGAAAAATTGGGGGACTTCTCTGGCAGTCCACTGGTTAAGACTCTGCTTCCACTGCAGGAGGCACAGCTTTGATCCTTAGTTGGGGAACTAAGATCCCACATATATATGCTGCATGCAGTGTGGCCAACAAACAACAAAGCAAGAAGAAAAGAAAAATTTAAACATAAAAATTTTCTTTGTCCAGTTGGTCCTCCTCCTTCCCCTTTAGTGGGTATTGTGCATCTGCATTAACTAGACCTCCTTAGAGATAATATTCCTTCTTAATCTTATCAAGGGTCATAACTCCTCAGGAGATAACCTTCCTTCTTAATCCTATGACTCATGACTCACCCACTGCTTGCATTGTACCTGTAGACCTGGATTGTGTAAACTGTCAGTAATGTCACATCCCTCGGTCTCAAAACCATATATAACTGTGCTTTGACCTCTAATAGGCAGAAGAGCCTGGAGGAGGGCATGTCAACACACTCCAGTATTCTTGCCTGGAGAATCCCATGGGCAGAGGAGCCTGATGGGCTACAGTCCTTGGTGGTGGTGGTTTAGTCGTTGTGTCTGACTCTTGCGACCCCATGGACAGTCTGTAGGGTTGCAAAGTTAGTCGGACACGACTGAAGCAACTTCGCATGTATGCACGCATGGAGACAAAAAGTGGATCTGTGGTTACCTACAGATGGATAGATTGGAGGAAATGGGGAGTGATTCCTAATGGATATGGGGTTTCTTTTGGGGATGAGATTATGGTGAGAGTTGCACAACTCTGTGAATATACTAAAACCATTGAATTGTGTATGTTTGATAGGTACATTGTATCATATATGAATTATATCAATAAGGCTGTCATTAAAAAAAAGAAAATCAGTACCACTTGCAATAAACAGAATGAAAAGCCAAATGCAATATTATTAAACACTAGCTAGTTATTTACATCTACTTTCATTGATTAAAAAAAGAAAGGATTCAGAAGTGACCTTTCTTTTAGGTCTCTCATTACAGAGATGATCTCAAATACAATTTTTCACTTAAGTTACTCAGGAATGAAAAAGAATTGAAAAAAGGGATAATTTTTTCACTCTGTAGTTCAGCAGTTTTTGTGACATGTCAACTAGTTACTGTCAAACTGCATATACCTGTAGTACCCATCCCACCCTTGGGGCAAACTGAAGGCCAAGATTCAAAGTCGAAGCACAGCACTGAGCGTGGCACCTGCTCCATCCACTGAAGCAATTCTTACTAAGTGGCACAGGAAGGGACATTTAAGCATTTCGGTTATCACTCTACAAACAACCCTGTAAAAGTGATGTCAGGTGGGTTTAAGGTGTCTCTTAGAAATGGAGAGGTTTCTGTGGAAGAAAA